>JARFIW010001215.1:3265000-4597500 GCA_036346225.1 Platerodrilus igneus
ATTGTTAGGGTTTATCGCAGTTTTGAATCAAATTATAAAAATACTTATTCCAGCATCAATTAGGTTAGAAAATTTTGGAAAATACATTTCATAAGGCGATAGAAGCGTTGGCATGGACGGTATATATTGTTATCGTCGGGGTGGGCGGTGTCTGAAAGTATGTAGACTTAGCACTGTTATTTTTAATGTTCACAAGCAAAAAATAAGAGAAAGTTTATAAGTACACAAATATACAAGTAAAAAGTGAAAATGAACAGTTTATGCATTTTAAGCACTTCGGAGGTCTTCGGCAATCTTCGGTAATCTTCGGAAGGCTTTGTGGTTGCTCGTGGAACCAAGCAGGAACTTAAATACTAAGTGAACAGATATATACATAATTTGGAGAGGTTGAAAGGTCTTCGGACTTCTTCGATAATCTTCGAGTTTTACTCGTGAGGATGAGTAAGAGCTTGAATAACGAAAATAAGAAAGTATTTATTGTTTAAAGAGGTTCAAACGTCTTCGGAGGTCTTCGGGACTCTTCGGAAGTCTTCGTGGTTCACTTGTGGAACAACGTGGAGTTATAAAGAATAATGATATACACACAAAAACTATACATTGACTATATACACACTATTGGGAGGTTCGGAAGTCTTCGGTATTCTTTGGAAGTCCTCGGGTTTTTCTCGTAAGGTTGAGTAATAGCTTGAATAACGAAAATAAGAAAGTATTTATTGTTTGAAAAGGTCCATACGCCTTTGGAGGTCTTCGGAAGTCGTGGTTGCCTAGGCCTCGTCGAGCATGTTGCCACTGAATTCCATGGGGGTGCTATCTCGGAGGTACAGCGCACAGATACATTCAGCGTCACCACAATAGATGATTTATTGAGACCTTGTTGCTGAATTGGCGGCTGGGATGATTTCTTGCCGCAGCCCTTGTGAGTGCTGAAGCTAAGCTGGTGACGGCAGCAGGTGTGACAACAGCTTCGGCAGCGGTAGGATGTCTCGGAAGGCACGCCGGAGAACGTTTTGCAATTGCTTCCGGTAAAGCTGGTGGTTCGAATGGGGTGTCTTGCCCATCCGAAATGGATTATTATAGCTGAATTAAATGCGGGGTGCCCCAGGCACGGCGTCAGGCAGCGTATCTGATCAGGTATTGAGTAGGTTATGGAGAGCACTGCTATACAAGCCCTAGGTACGGCGTCGGGCAGCGTAGCGGGTCAGAATTTTAAGCAGGTTATGGAGAACACTGCGATACGTGCCCCAGGTGTGGTGGCGGGCAGCGTGACTAGTCGGTTCTTAAGCAGGCTATGAGGAGCACTGTTGGGTTGAGATAGTTCACAGGCTATGGTGAGCACTGTAGTTGAGTTCTCGGGCTGTGGTGAGCACTAAGGGTACTGAATTTTGCAGGATTTGCAATCATATTTATATGCTTTCTTCCCCTATGCAAGGTATGTTGAAAAAAAGTTAGTCGAATGGGGATCCAATAGATTCGCTACTTTTAAGGTATCACAAAAAATGAGTTGACGATCCCGATTTTCTAGGTTCTTATTCTATGTTCGGCTTATGTACTTTGATATAGGGTAACATTCCCCCCGCTGAAGAGTGTAGCCTAGCTAGATTGATGCGAAGTGGGGGGTCGAGTGGGTGCTAAACGAATATCTTTATCGTGAATCTTCACGTCTCCCCGTTCCAGCCAAACCCAGTAGATGTTGGGTCCGGCTCTCCTTTGGATCGGGTGAAGTCCGGTCCATTTCATCTCGAACTGGTTCTTGGTGGAGGGGTGGTTTCTTATCATGACCGTGTCGCCAGGTGAAAATAAGCTCTGAAACGGTGTTCGTGATCGTGGATTTGTTGGATGCGGCGACATTGAGCTTCCCCTTGATTGTCCACTGACGGGTGGTGGAGGTTCCCTGGACGTGGTAGTTCATACCCCAGTGCATAACTGGATGTAGTCCCTGTAGCTGCGTTTCTCCTGGTGCGGAGGAAGTACAGTGTTTCGGGTAGTTTCAGGTCCCAGGATCGTGCGTCGTGTTGGGTCGCGAAGGCTCGCAAGGCTTTCTTGATCTCCTGGTTCCGGCGTTCAACTGGGTTCGTTTGTGGGTGGAAGATTGGCGTAGTCCAGTGGTGACAACCCCATTGATCTAGTGTCCGGTCCCACTGTCGAGACACGTATTAGACTCCGTTGTCGGTGAGGATTGCACTTGAGTACCCAAATCGGAAGATGACTTCAGTTTTAAGTAGTTCGATGATGGTTGTTATTTTGGCGTCTGGCGTAGGGAAGGCTTGACCCATCTGCTAAATAGGTGATGACCAGTATGAACCAATTGTTTTGACGTGAAATATGTAGGGCCCCATGGTGTCGACGGATAGGACCTCCTATGGTCGGGTGGGTATATGTGGTCGGAGGGGCGCTTCTTGTTGGTACGGCCCTCTTTTCGTAGCGGCACAAGTCTAACGTTAGCTTATATAGTGTCTTCCGCGTCACCAGACCATCGGCCAGAAGTATCGTTCGCCGAGGACGCGGTAAGTTTTGTCGGTGCTTGGATGTTCAACCAGGTCGTGCACCAGTATGTGCACCGAGGGGCACAACGAGCCGGTCTTGGTTCGGGTTGCACCGCCAGATGTACCCATCATTGACTACGAAGTCTTGTAGGATTTTCTCCTCGTGTGGATTTTGGAGGCCTCTTGTTGTACGAGGAGCCATTCGCGGATCATCCGTCCAATGGACTCGTTGTCTTGCCGTGTTGTGTGTACCCGTTCGGGAAGATTCACTAGGGCGATGTGGTTTACCTGTAGTGTTTTTGGTGGTAACAGGTGGTTTTCGCTCGTGGCCCCTTCGGGAATGCCATGGCCGACGGGGTGGCGTGAGAGATGGTCCGGGAGCTCGTTCTGGGTCCCGGAACAGTGTTGTATGTCGAAGACAAACTCTTGTAGTAGCAGGGCCCAACGGGTGAGCTTGGAGCGGGTATCTTTGGTCTTGTTTAACCATAGTAATGCACGGCTGTTCGTGGGGAGTGTAAAAGGCTTGTCCTCCAAGTACGCTCGGTACTTCTTGACGGCCCAGATTAGTGTCAAACACTCCTGCTCGTTTACATGATAGTTTTTCTCGACTTGATTGAGTTTGGCACTGGCATAGCTGATGATGTTTCGTGACCATTCGATTTCTTAGTAGAAGACTGCTGCAATGCCTGTACCACTGACGTCGGTTTGTTAAGTAAAGAGTTTGTCAAAGTCTGGCCGGTGATGCTTCAGAGGTTGGCTAATGGCCTGATAGATGACTTGGAAGGCTTGTTTAGTCTCCGGAGTCCATTGAAATCGTCGGTTGGTAAAAGTTTGTTAGTGGAGACTGGAAATCTGCACACCGCGGAATATAGTCCCGGAGCCAATTGGTGAAGTCGAGGAAGGATCTTAGCTGTCGTCGGTTCGTGGGTCGGTCTGCCTTTTGGATTTCTTACACATGCTTGGGTACGTGTTGATTTCCGTAGGCGTTAATGACGTGGCCCAGGTATTTGATATTCTGTACCTAAAAGTTGAATTTTTCTAGTGGTAGGTGGAGCCTGTGTTGCTCAAGCTTCTCCAGGACGAGTCGAATATGTTGTAGATGCTCCTCCCAGGTGTTTGAATAGATTATCAAGTCGTCCAGGTAGAAGAGCACGC
This sequence comes from Platerodrilus igneus, assembly GCA_036346225.1. Lineage (NCBI taxonomy): Eukaryota > Metazoa > Arthropoda > Insecta > Coleoptera > Lycidae > Platerodrilus > Platerodrilus igneus. Next base: position 3,268,639 of record JARFIW010001215.1, read on the forward strand.
GTTGGTGAAGATAGCCTGCTAGTACTTCTTGTGTCATCAGCATCTGAAAACTGGATGGGGCATTTTTCAAACCAAAAGGCATGACGCGGAACTGATAGCTAGTTCCGTCGGTTGTGGAGAATTGCGACAAAGTCTTCATTTCAATGATAATTCTAAGTTCGTAGCAAGGAACGAAACAGATCACGATAGACTATTCAAAATTAGACTACTTATGAAACAACTCAAAAGCAAATTCAGTACCATATTGTGTGAGCAATATTTATCCATTGATTAGCAGATGTCCTCAAACATCATGCCATACCTCACTTAAAGTTGTTTTTATGTTTAAAACAGCAAACAAGCACTTGTATTCGGAAAGATTACTGAAATTACCGGTATCGCATAAGATAAACAAATAATGGAGAAAATACAACTTTTTCCTCAAGTGAACGCTAACTATAACTAAAATACACACATTCTATATCGACCAACAAACCTCTTACCACACTCATGAACGTTATCTACGTCAAACGTATCAAGGTATAGATAAATAAGCAGAAAATATAAACTTGTGAACTTTGAATTAAATAAAAGACGGGTAAATTGGTTGCCTATCTATGCAGGTTAAGATTAAAGAAATGTGGCAAACGCAACTTTAAACTAGTTGGAACTGAATAGGTTTTTCAAGTAGCAAGGCAGTAAAATTTTTTAATGTGGAATATAACAAGACACTCGTATTTTGACAAAATCGCGAAAATAATATTCATAAGGAAAGTGTACCGCAATTGAACAATAAGAACGTGTTAATGGACTTCGCGAAAATTCCATTAGTGGAAAAGATAAATGGACGTTCAAATTAAAAATTAACGTTATAAGATAAAACACTTAACGGCAGCCATAAATTACATGAATAAAACTACAAGATATGATACCGTGCAAATAAAGTAGCCTCAAGCCGTAAAACGCCACATTCTGTAAAAGTTGCATCGTTCAGGACGATTCTAGATTCTACATAGAGGACTGGCTTCTAAATTTCGACAAATGAAAAGGTAGAAGTAACAACCAGACTCAACGTGATTGTTCTAGACGCGTGTCATACCACAGGGTTCGATACTATGTAACCAATTAAAAGACAATCTAGCAGGCAGTTAGTGGTCAGATGTTAAAAACTAAATTTAGATGTCGCTTTGCTTGTCTAATATAAAATGATATCTAGTAGTAAAGTTTTATAGTAAACAGACGAGTTTAATTGGCGACTTTGAAAGTTTATTGCTACCCTGAAAAAAGAAGATAATCACAATGGTTTCAAAAAAATGGAAAATAAATGAACAATAATAAATTACTGCAAGATGAAGTTTTAATCTGAATGTAAGCATATATGATACTGGAACGGATTTAATGGTAAATTAATAATGAACTTTGAAGGATTTAGACGATCTTAGTATGTGGATTTTGATGTCTAATGGTACATAATAAAAAATTTTCAATGATATGGAAAAGACGACCAGCATAACTTAAACGATAAAATAAAAATGTATGCAAATGAAAAAATTCTGTTTGAAATGAAACTGGATGATACCGTGTGTAAATATGAAACAATTAGAAATAAACAATAGTAATGATAGATTATAGGTAATATTAAGATAGAGTTAAAGGAAGTTTAGTTTATTAAAGAGAAAGATCACAATAAAAAAGGATTATGTGTGTGTATTATAAGACTTGTAGAAATAGTTGTATATAGTATATAGTTAGAAATAAAAATAATAAAATTACTTATCAATGCAGAAATATGGCGCTCAACGTAAACTCAGCGAGATTAATTTCAAATGTTATATTTTAATTTGGAGGAAAATTGTGAGATAATGAAGTCACGTGAAGTCATTGAACGCCAGATTATGTGAAAAAGAATTTCCCACTCAGAAACGGAAGAAATTAAAATTTCCCAATATTTAAATTTCACCCTGTATAAATGCATAAGCGTATTTCATTAACACATAAAATAAAATTCCCATATAAAGTAACCCGCTGCAAGGACGCATACCATTTTAAACGAAGCCCAATCCTAAATAATACTTTAGTATTCATTCATAAATCAGAGTGTGAATATTTTTATCCCAAACAATGAAAGTTGCATTGCATTTATTGCAGAATAGTGAGATCGCAAAACGAATATAAAATGTAAATACAAAAGCCATTTATTTCAGCCGTGTGTAAATAATTACTCTTTAGGAAATGCCTAAAAACCAATTTTTACGCGTATATAAACTGAAAACACCTATTTTAAAAGTAGTGAATAACGTAGGTGTCTATCATTAATAAACGGAATACGTTAATTTACATCTATCGGCTTTAAGGACAATAAATAAATTTGTTTTTGAACTATTTTCTTTAAAATATCATTTATTGCAAAACGAGTCTCGTGCACTTTTCAAATACGAAATAAATTTCAATTATCGAAAACACGCCAGTATTTATTAATTGTGTAATTAAAATTAGTACTTTTTTGAAAGATAAGTAGCATAAAGTATTCATGCACGTTAAAAATCCATTTTTATAAGTTTGTAATAAACAATAGCTTTCTTTAAAAAGAACCTACCATCTATCCCACACGTAGATATTCAATATATCATAGCATCTTCTTAGAATTTCCAAATTTTGCTTTTATTCTATCATGTATTTTATATTTGTCGTTTAAAAGTCTAAAACTTATCGTACAATTTACGGTCTGGTGTTTATTTGTCATTCAAATATGTTGGTTTTCTAATCAAATGTACTATTCCTAGTCACGTATTTATTGACGCATTAGAATGCGTTTTCTTGTACATGCGTTGAAATTTTCGATGAAATTATGAAATATCCAGAATGCCAGTTTATCTATCTTTCGCGATAATGTATTTATATTAATGCAATTAGTTGCGTTTAAAACCTTATCTTAAAACATATTACACGACGTACACATTATTATTTTCGCTAAATGGTATCGGATTATTGCAAAATAAGCTTCTTTCTTATGCATTAAATCAAATATACTGTATATACAGTGTGCTCGCAATTGACTTTTTCTAAAATAGTCAATTTACTCCTATAATAGATGGAAATATTTGGTTTTCTTAAAGTTAAAATTATTTATATCTATCCTATGACCCCTATGACTTAATCTACCCTTAAACTACCTTCTTATCATAGCAATATATATATATATATATATATATATATTTATATATATATGTATATATATATATATGTTATTTTTCATTTTTGAAACTGATTTGGCATATAGCATGTGAAAATATATCAAATAACGCTTTTAAAGTAAATAGTTTAGAATGTAGTAATTTTCAGGTAAATTTCAGGAAGTTAAAATTTAATTTTCATAATCTTTCAGAAAAGATACAAAAATCATCCCGTGTATTATACGGTATTTAAAAGTTAGATTTTTAAACACAAATTTAACCTCCTTATTAAATTACAGACAAATTGGTAAGAATATTTCTAAAAACTTTTAGCTCGATTTCAAATCGTTTTATTTTTCCTTGTATTATTAAATAGGGAAGAAACAAACAACAGCGATTTCAGGTGGTTTAGCTACTAACGTCAATTAGTGTGGCGAAAAATAAATTTATGACTTCTAAAAGTACGTAAAACTTGAGTATAAGCATAATAGGATGGGGTAGCAATCGTCCTTTATACAACGAATATTTTAAACTAGGTAACAGATAAAAGTGTTTTAAGTGCGTAGGTAGGAGTAAGATGGAGATAGCACGTGTTCGTTAAAGGCGTATCCTAGATGTTAGTTGTCGTCGACTTGGGGTAAATATCAAGGTTGTTTTAAGTATCCATTTTTAAAAATACTATGAAAACATTAGTACACGTGCGACGATCGTTAGCTTCAACTTGATTTTCAGAAAAGTGTTTTTAAATTGTGTAACTAAGAGTGGCGGTTGGAAAAAAAGAATACGTAGTATTGTTGTGTGCATGAGTTGTGAGTGTGGGGGCAGTTTGTGGAAAGCAAGAATTTGGTCTCGTTGATTTTAGGAATTGTAACAGTTTTGGGAGGTGGAAAACTTGGATATAAGCGGCAGGGGTTTGATTGAAAACTCTCTTATTTTTCGACGTTCTTACGCCCTTAGTCTATTATTATACTAAGACTCTGAGACTCCGATGTGCTTATGCGATTGCATAATCATTTGAACTACAATGAACGCTTTTAAGTAAAAGCAATTTGATCTTATTTTGCACTTATTGTAAAAATAATGCAATTAGTATGGAGTAAATGTCGGCGCCTAATCAATTTGGTTTATTATTAAAAACTAGGTTTATAGAAGAAGAGGTTTGAAGTACCGCAGTAGTTTGGTTGACGATAGAGGACCTCGTGGTCAATTTGGTTACAGCAGAAGTTGTATGAAGCAATTTAAGTTAGAAGTGTTCGTGCATGCAGCAGTTCCAGGCATTATAATTTGAATTAGAGCCGCTATTCTTGCGGCCACGTCCCCAATGCTCCACCCGGAGGTACTACATTGGGTGATAGCAGTTCCAGGCAGCAGGCTCCTCGTATAAATATGTATCTTAGGTAAATGTGCCTTATTGTTGTACGTGTGTAAATATGTAATTGTAATTAATGATTGTGGATTGGGTGTATAATTGTATATTAACTAAAAAGACAAAAAAGGGGAAGTTTCCGATGAAATATTGTAATTGTTTTTAATATTTTTTTGTGAATAATTTATGGTATTGGTAGTGTCTTTTATATTATGTACAAGGTAAAAGGGTCTGTTTGTGTATTGGTGTGCAAATTTTTGCACCAAGAAATCAAAGTTTTACTATGAGCTCATATTGGAACAGAGTTAGAGTAATAAGTATGTTGAAACCCTATTACTTTTTTTTTTAATTAATTGAATATTATATGGTGTAAATATTGATCTCGAAATGTAGTGTTAAAGGCGTATATTAAAGGAGATGTATATAATTTGTAAATGAGGTGAGAGAGAGAAAGAGGAGCACGTCGCAGTATTAATGACCCCGAACGTGGGGCACTTCGCAAAATTAATGACCCCGAACATTGGGCACTTCGCAGAATATATATATATATATATATATATATATATACATATATATATATATATTACTCATATTTAGACCAGGGTAGAAAATTAAATAATCACATCAAATAATTTTAATCACCGTGTATAATGAAAATTATTAGATAATACGCTTTATTAAAACCGTGAAGCATAAAAATTTATTAGTTTCAGTAAAAATAAGAGATTCAAATCATATACAAGACGCTTTATATCAAAAGAAACAGTATTAAAAAAGCTCTGCATGTAATTTAATTATTCCGAGGAAAGAAACAAATGGAAATTACGTGCAAAATTTATATTAATTAACCCTATTTTAAGTAACCGGTAGTAAAACAAAGTGTACACATAATAATTAATATTTAACTTGTATTCGCTAAAAATGAAAGGATAGAAGTCAATTTTAATTGGAGTTAATTAAACCATTATTAATAATAAGCATAAAAGTCTGTGAAAATCCAAGATTATAATACCAGAAAATAAAGCTCTGAGAATTAATATTATTTTGAACACCTGCGTAGTTTAAATATCACGTACGGCGAAAATTGTGTAGATAACAAATGGTTTCAGAGAATCTTGGAGAAACCGGGGCTTAATAGTTACGAGAAATGCTAAAGGTGGGTTATTTCACACTCCACATGGACTAAAATAATCGATAATAAAGAATATCAATTTGCATCAATAAGAACAGGTTAGATAGAGACAGATAATATGCGCAAGACCGAGACACATATAGTAAAAGGCGTGAGTAGAGCAACGTCATGGGGTTGCAATTGGTTGAAAGTAAAAGGCAAACTTGAGAGGTAAAAATAACAGTTCGGTATAAAAGTCAATTAGTTATTTCCAGACCTTGCGTGCCGTGTTTAAATTTCTGAGATTTTCAACTGGCGAGTACAAAATTCGTAAAAACCGACGCGCGAGCTACGGAATGGGAACATAGCATGAGAAATTCTTGAGAATTGTCTGTTTTGAGGACAAAAGCGACGTGCCGGCTATCCGCTATATATACCGGTGGTAATATGAATTTCGCTCTCTTAGGCTTTTGACTATTCGATGCGTTAAAAGCTCTCTTACATCCGCGACTTGATTCAAGATGTTAAACAGTGCATTTTAGTTTGATAAAATAATTTAAAGTTTGCTCGTATATTTTAGTGATTCAAAATAGTTTGTTATTTACGTGCTAACATGAATGTACTTCAGTGCACTTAGATACAAGGTAATAAAATTTAGTATCACTGTACCAATTAGCAAAATTTACAACGACAAATGTATACACAAAAGTAGGCAGTTTTGGCGTATATTGGTGAAAGAAGTATGAATTTCTTTGTTATTTTTCGGGGGTGTTAATAATTAAATGGTTCAAAAACGTGTCTGGATCCACAAAACCAGGGTCAGATATACACAGATGAGTTCCGGAAAAGCCCAGAAACAACTTTAAATAAATGGTGATGGAGAAAATTTTAAAAGCGTTGAGAATTAGAAGCCGTAAATATAATCCTGTTGGAATGGTGTGATTAACTAAAGGGACGATGTACATTGAAGCTACGAGGACAGTAACCTTCAGGTAAATTATACTATTTTGTTTGACATTTTGGTGTGTGTTGAATAACTTTATAATTGATTTACTTTAAATGGACATTAGTGAAATTGTACTAACAATAAAATTTTAATTTTAAGGTGAAATTTGCTTGTTTAAGTAGAAAGGGTATTTAGTATTGATGTTCTGGATTATGATGAAATTTAGGGTATGTCTTTGAGCTCAATTAGACGAACCTGGTTAATTAACGTTAAGGGTGGTAGATGCTCCTTTGTACTCAGACTCCGGTCTGCATATATTGTTATATTAATTAGTAGGCATCCTACAAGGACTTTAATTCTGGATGCACATAAAATGATAATAAAATTAATCTTGAAATTCTTTTAAAACTGAAATTTATGCTGAGTTTTAATTTTGAAATTTTAATGTATTGTGAATATTGATGTAAATAGAGTTAACGTTGATGTTTGTGGTAGGAATGTGTTTGTTTTTTTTTTATGAATGAGGAGGTTTATAAATTTGAAAGCTATCTAGAGGAGCAGCCGAGGCGATTAACAGAAGAAAGTCAACGGACCAGGTAATTCAAGAGGTTTCACAGCATTCTTGGCGACCCAAAAGTGAGGCTCGAGTTCCAAATAAAATTTTTGTGATTTTATTCCAGGAAACTGGCGATCTGAGAGAGAGAGTTTTTGTGTGTGTATAAATTTAGGAGTATTTTAGAGTGTGTGTGAGTGATTTGAACGTATGCTGAGAAAGGAGTGGTTAAGGAGTTAAGGAGTGGAAATTGGAAGTGACGATAGTGCATTGTGTGAGAAAATTTCGAAAATGGAAGAAGCTGGAGGCAGTAGAGATCAGTCGAGGACGGAATCAGGAGAAACAGGAAATGAGTTAATGATGAGAATGTTAGAGGAAATGCGATTAGCTAGGGAAGAATCGAATAGAGCGAGAGAGGACTCAAATCGAAAATTTGACCGAATGAATGAGACATTAACAGGAGTTAGGGAAACCCTAAGTGAGAAAATAGATAAGACGAATAAAGAAGTTTCAGAATTTAAAATAGTCTTACCGTAAAGATGGGGAAGTTGAAAATAGGGTTGAAAAAATGAGCGTGATATTACAGGTCTTCGACAGGAAATGGGACATTTAAAGTCCGAAGTACGCATGTTCTGTGAAGAAGAGATTAATGTAAAATGACTGAAGTGACGGACTCATGTAGGGATCAGTTAGGCAGGGTAGAACGCGAAGTTAGTAGTATCAAATACAACATGTCAAATTTAACGGGGGATGGTCCCAGATTTTCTACAGGTGGAGTATCATTGGACCAACACATGAAGTTTTATGGCGATAACAGGGTAAATCCACAAATTTTTATTAATAGCGTAAGAAATCTAGTGGGAAATTTATTTGACGAACAGACTAAACTGAATACGATAAAGGCTTTATTAAAGGACAACGCGGAAGCATGGTACAATTTAGTAGGACAGGACATAGACACGTATCAGGACTTTGAAAACAAATTTTTAAAGCACTACTGGAGTGACCACAGACAAGACCAGGTACGAGACGACTTAATCACAGGAAATTTAAGGAGAATTTTCTGGAAGTAGGAGCAATATGCTATACACAAGTATAGCATAGCAAAGCAACTGAACCCACCACTGACGGACCGACAAATTATTAAGTATTTATCACGACACTTCGAGGTAGACATAAGACAACACGTAGCACTACAGAACATAGTGGACAGAGAAATGTTTCTAGAATACTTGCAGAGGTACGACGACGTAAGTAGTGGACGACCTCGGGAAAATAGGGAAAGACAGATCAACACAGTTAGGTTTGACAATAGACGGGACAACTATGCTAGAAGGGGGAATAATTACGGATACCAGCGACAGAATTGGGAACAGCGACGACCGTACGTTAGAAGTAATAGTTTAGGAAGGGGACCTGCACCGAGACCGGAACCTACCAGAAGGAATAGTTCACCGGACATGAGGGGGACTGCTAATACAGACACGGAACGAGTGGAAACGCCTAGGACATACGCTGAGGTGACGGCTAGACCAGGACCAAGTAGGAAAACAGACCTGGACAGGATTTTTAGAACGCGACAGACCACTAGATTTCAGTGTAAATGTATATGAACATCCACGTGAATTTTTCAAAATTGAGGAGGAAGTAGAGCCAGAAACTAAGGAAAATTATGTTTGCCAATTATTAATTTAGAAATTTTTGAGAATAATGTAGAAGTATTACTTGATACAGGGGCAGAGGCGAGTTTAATATCGGAGGAATTCGTCAGCAAAATTAGGGATAAGGTTTGTGATAGAATTATGCCTATAAAGCGTAGCCATTTAGTAGCTCCAAATAAAAGAAGTTTGCTGTAGTAAATAGTGTTGTGGTGCTTAGGATAGATATAGGGGTTTAAGCTGTGAACAGGAGTTTGTAATTGTACCTGGACTGAAGTTTCAGAGCATTTTAGGTGTTGACTGTATGATGAAGTTAGGGTTTTGATAGATATGGAAAGGAAGGTAGTAAGGATTAAAGATAGGGTAGTGCCATGGAAGGGCAGTTATGAAGTCACAGAGGATGACACGGGGTTTAGTATTAATGTAGTAGAGGTAGAGGATGATGAAGGTAAACAGATCAACACAATGAGATGTCCAGAGGATAGGATAGTAGAGGTTCAAGCTTTAGTACTAAAACATGCAGAATTAGTGGGGGTAGAAGCAACAGCAGCATATCGGGAGCAGGTGAAGGCCGAATTATTTTTGAGGAGGTTAAGTGGCAAGTTTGTTTTTAATAAAGTAGATTTAAGGAATTCATTCTGGCGGATTCCATTACACGAGAATTTTAGAAGGTACATAGGATTTTCCGCAGAGGGAAAAATCGATAATTGTAAGGTAGTATCGTTTGGTTTGTCGGCAGAAAAGGAAATGATAATGAATAAGAAACAGACAAGTGTAGGGACTGAAGAAGAAGCAATATTAAAGAGTCAGGATAATAGGGATGAGTTTATTGTATGTGAGATAATAGGGATGATAAGTATAGATATAGAAGGGGGAGAAATAGGAATGAAGAGTATTAGGTTGGTGAGAAGAAAGACTTGGAGGGTCAAGAAGAGAGTTAGATTTAAATAACTTGATGAACAAAGAATAGAGATAGGTGAATTTTAGTATAGTTATAGAAAATAAAGCTAGGTATAGGATAAATATGGGAGATAATTAGAAATAGGTTTAGGATGAGAATAAAGAGTAAATGTAGGAAGAAAATAAGATAGGTTAAGTATAGATATTTCATATAAGATTAGTGAAGAGTTAGGAATAGAGTAAGAGTAGGATAGGTATATAGGATTAGGTAGGGGGAAGTAAAGTATAGTGAAGATTAATTAAAAGTTAGGAATAGGATAGGTATATAGGATGTATATAGGATTAGATGGATAAGTAGGATGAAGCTAGGGATAATTTCAGTTTATAAAATTAAGTGAGAGTTAAGAATAGGATAAGGATATGGGATAGGTGTAAATATTTTTTTTGGGGATTGGAGACAAAGTAGGTAAGGTAGATAGATAAGGGTAGAGAGATAGGCAATTTTTTGTAATTTTTTGTCTAAATGCTTTATATTTGCATTCAAATAAGTGGGATTATATGTATTCAAATAGGGGAAAATACTCATATTTAGACCAGGGTAGAAAATTAAATAATCACATCAAATAATTTTAATCACCGTGTATAATGAATATTATTAGATAATACGCTTTATTAAAACCGTGAAGCATAAAATTTATTAGTTTCAGTAAAATAAGAGATTCAAATCATATACAAGACGCTTTATATCAAAAGAAACAGTATTAAAAAGCTCTGCGTGTAATTTAATTATTCGAGGAAAGAAACAAATGGAAATTACGTGCAAAATTTATATTAATTAACCCTATTTTAAGTAACCGGTAGTAAAACAAAGTGTACACATAATAATTAATATTTAACTTGTATTCGCTAAAAATGAAAGGATAGAAGTCAATTTTAATTGGAGTTAATTAAACCATTATTAATAATAAGCATAAAAGTCTGTGAAAATCCAAGATTATAATACCAGAAAATAAAGCTCTGAGAATTAATATTATTTTGAACACCTGCGTAGTTTAAATATCACGTACGGCGAAAATTGTGTAGATAACAAATGGTTTCAGAGAATCTTGGAGAAACCGGGGCTTAATAGTTACGAGAAATGCTAAAGGTGGGTTATTTCACACTCCACATGGACTAAAATAATCGATAATAAAGAATATCAATTTGCATCAATAAGAACAGGTTAGATAGAGACAGATAATATGCGCAAGACCGAGACACATATAGTAAAAGGCGTGAGTAGAGCAACGTCATGGGGTTGCAATTGGTTGAAAGTAAAAGGCAAACTTGAGAGGTAAAAATAACAGTTCGGTATAAAAGTCAATTAGTTATTTCCAGACTTTGCGTGCCGTGTTGAAATTTCTGAGATTTTTAACTGGCGAGTACAAAATTCGTAAAAACCGACGCGCGAGCTACGGAATGGGAACATAGCATGAGAAAACGTTGAGAATTGTCTGTTTTGAGGACAAAAGCGACGTGCCGGCTATCCGCTATATATACCGGTGGTAATATGAATTTCGCTCTCTTAGACTTTTGACTATTCGATGCGTTAAAAGCTCTCTTACATCCGCGACTTGATTCAAGATGTTAAACAGTGCATTTTAGTTTGATAAAATAATTTAAAGTTTGCTCGTATATTTTAGTGATTCAAAATAGTTTGTTATTTACGTGCTAACATGAATGTACTTCAGTGCACTTAGATACAAGGTAATAAAATTTAGTATCACTGTACCAATTAGCAAAATTTACAACGACAAACGTATACACAAAAGTAGGCAGTTTTGGCGTATATTGGTGAAAGAAGTATGAATTTCTTTGTTATTTTTCGGGGGTGTTAATAATTAAATGGTTCAAAAACGTGTCTGGATCCACAAAACTAGGGTCAGATATACACAGATGAGTTCCGGAAAAGCCCAGAAACAACTTTAAATAAATGGTGATGGAGAAAATTTTAAAAGCGTTGAGAATTAGAAGCCGTAAATATAATCCTGTTGGAATGGTGTGATTAACTAAAGGGACGATGTACATTGAAGCTACGAGGACAGTAACCTTCAGGTAAATTATACTATTTTGTTTGACATTTTGGTGTGTGTTGAATAACTTTATAATTGATTTACTTTAAATGGACATTAGTGAAATTGTACTAACAATAAAATTTTAATTTTAAGGTGAAATTTGTTTGTTTAAGTAGAAAGGGGTATTTAGTATTGATGTTCTGGATTATGATGAAATTTAGGGTATGTCTTTGAGCTCAATTAGACGAACCTGGTTAATTAACGTAAAGGGGTGGTAGATGCTCCCTTTGTACTCAGACTCCGGTCTGCATATATTGTTATATTAATTAGTAGGCATCCTACAAGGACTTTAATTCTGGATGCACATAAAATGATAATAAAATTAATCTTGAAATTCTTTTTAAAACTGAAATTTATGCCGAGTTTTAATTTTGAAATTTTAATGTATTGTGAATATTGATGTAAATAGAGTTAACGTTGATGTTTGTGGTAGGAATGTGTTTGTTTTTTTTTTATGAATGAGGAGGTTTATAAATTTGAAAGCTATCTAGAGGAGCAGCCGAGGCGATTAACAGAAGAAAGTCAACGGACCAGGTAATTCAAGAGGTTTCACAGCTCTCTCTATATATATATAACTGAAAAGAAAGCAAATGTTGGTAGATAACTTTCAAAATAGAACCGAGAACTGTTTTGAATATAACTGCTAAAAATTTAAATAAAAAGTTAGCGGTTGTGTTATTTAAGAAAATCTGAAAGTATGTTTTGGCTATAAATATCAAATGCGAACGCCCCTAGAAGTAAATAATCAGTAAAAACTTAAAAACTTGAACTGTAGAATTGAATTGTTTATACATTTGTATTGGCATAATCTTTATTAGTATTTCAATTTACAATTTTTCACTCTTAATCTACATAGTTTGTGGCTAACAGTACGTAAGATATTTCATTACATAAATTAAATCTCATCGTTATTAGGTTTTCAGTGCTGGAACTAGTTGAATGTGTATCTCCATTGTGTCATATTTTGAACTAACCTACACATTTCTCAAAAATTCCCTCAACCTATATTTTTCACTATCCGTGTGCTGTAGTTTAATTTAAGACTATATCTACCTCTTTTTTCTTCTTTCTCTACTTCTAATATATCCCGCACTTTTCTTTCATGCCCTAGAGTGTGTCCTATCTACCTTTTTGTACAAATTTCTTCCTTCACCTACCATTTCTAGTACCTCTTTGTTCTTAACTTGTTACATGCCACAAATGGCATTTTACAGCTTTAAATATGTGACTGAATTCGCGCCATTATTTTTAAAAATAAACTTGTTCATTTCCGCCATCCCGGACAGTTGCGTTGGCGCAAAAGAATGCGCAGACGTGGAGTGATGAAGTAAGTGCGCGGTTTCCGACACGACGGGAATTAGCCAACGAGACGTCGAACAGTGACGTGTGCCTGTGTTTTTTGTCTTTTCTTTCAAAATGTAGGTTTCTATTTATCTCTTACCCTATCGTACCTCTACCTTCACCTTATTCCTTCGTCCTGCCTACAAACAAAAGAAGAGGGAAGACAAATTAATCTGGCTTCAACGACGGCGTAACCCAACCACGCCCGAACCACGCCCAACAACGCCGAGATCCACGAAGATGAGAATGGCCCCTGCGGAAGGATGACCGCAAAATCGTGAAAAGCTCCACTTTTTAAGTGAGTACATTTTATCTTTTTCTTTAAGGAGCATCTTGTATCACTGTAAACATTTTTGGTATGTGATACAGTTTGAGACGTAATTGTGACGTAATATGTTGTTGCGCAATATTGTGTATGTGGTTAGTATGTGTTACCAACTGTCGTAGTAGCTCTGGACACGCGGGCGCGGGGCTATAACAGTTGCCGGCATTATATCAGTGGCGCCTGAACGTTTTGTTGAAAATTTGTCTTCACCTCTTGTTTATCTTATAAGGGTTAGTTTTGAATATATTTGTAGAAATTGGGTCTTGTTCACTCAAATAATAATAAAAAATAATTTTTTAAAAATTTTTAATGGCTTTTAAATAGAGGAAATATAATCTGGCAACATTGCATGTGGCAACATCCATTTTAAGTTGGCATGACATTAAATGCAGATGAAATGTAAATTCTGAGCATTTAATCAGCCATGTTTGAAATAGTGTTTGTTTACCTTCCATATAACTTATTCCTAACTGAATTAATTGGCTTTTCCCTTATAAAAACAGTGTATTTATATTTTAAATACTCTTAAATAATTACTTGATTTAATTTGGGATGAAACTAAAGTGTATACCTTTCAAATGTGTTTAGTAAATTACATAACCTCACTTTAACCATGTGTTTGGATTACTAATTCTTTATGTAAGTATTTTAGTCATAGATAAATAGCTTTATTTAACATTCATTATGATTAAAAAAAGAAAAAATCCCTTAAAATGACACTAAGTTTAGTTAAAATAATTATTTTAACCCTGAAATTTTTCTTAGTTTATTGTAACCTGTTCTCTGGGTTAACTTAGTAAAAACCGTTATTAAGACAACTCTTATCCTATCTTACCTTACCATAATTCTAAAGTGTTCCCCTACAATCTAAATAATTAATTATAAGTTATGAATCCCTTCTTATTTTGTCCCTAAATACAGCTTATGCAATTAACTGAATTTTTAGTATATCTATACCTTATAAAACACTATAGTAAACTTGATTTCGTTATATCTGCTTCCTTAAACACTACAATAATGAGGTTGTAGATAATGTTTTTGTATTAAAGTTAATTTTCGGATCCCTTTTAGTTACCTGATTGTTGATAAATTCCTTGACATAAAAGAAATATTTTAATAATTTGAAATACTGTTTTTTCTATACATGTATCGCTAAAATATTGCCTTGTGTTGTGAGCATGATTTTGTTTTGATAGCATATTTTTTTAGATGTATCGATATTGCAACGCAGCATTTTAAAATCTATTTGATCGCTCAGCCGTATGTTAGTCCAGACGAAACCCATGAAGGGTTGGTCGCTCAGCATTACATTAGTCTAGACGAGACTCGGGGTAAGTTTGTCGCTCTAGCAATTTTTAAATCATTTTTTCGAGAATGATGTTATAGTTTTTCTTTATTAGTCCAGGTGAAGGTCAAAGGAGGACTTGTCATCCTAGTAATTATATGCGTTGTAAGATATATTTTTTCTTGTTCTTCAACAATTTTATGAGTAAATCAAGTTTTAATTACCGCTATCGCTTCATATATCGATTTATATTACACTAGGGGGAATGAAAATATCTTTAAAATCGCTTAAGCTTTGCGTACATCCAAAAATTTTCACGTTTTATTTCTTTAACGATTTACCTAATGTTGCTGTCCCTACTATGAGTAACTTAACTTTATTTAGCCATTTCTTTCCTTAGACAGCACCTACCTTCTACACGTTTAGCTTATTTACCTTAAACTAGCTATATTTTTGCTACCTGTTGACTTCTCCTTGAACTTATTGCTAGCCACATGTCTCTTTGTTATCTAGTTTCTCTAATATAACTTTGTCGGTTCATTTAACTAATCCTAGCACCTTTTCTACACCACATTATTTTGTTTTCAGCATTTATCTTACATTGTTTAATTTTGTGGTGAGTGTCGTAACTTTGGTTGCAATAACTCATTGAATTTTTATGATTGGTTTTAGCTGATGTTGAGTGGATGCTTTTTTCTTTGGGCTCACATAGAAAACGCGGCCTATGCCATTGTAAGAAATAGTCCATGTTTCCAGTTGTAAAAAACTAGGAGTTTCTAGTCCATGTGTTTTTCTTCTGAATTATTACAGTCGCCCACTTTATCCTATATCATTATTTGTTTCTCCTTCTACTAAGTCATCAAAACATATAAACATTTTTTTGTTGTTTTTTATTGAACTTCGTGGTGAGGTGCTATCGCTTTTTATTGATATCCTATCGAATTCTCGGTTGTATTAGCATATTGGGACAGTATGTTTGTATTTAACTGCTTATAGTTAGGCATTCTTGTGTGTTTATGGCGTTACCGTTTTTAAAAATTATCTTGCAACAGTTGGTTTTTTGTGAGAAGATATTTGTAGTGATACTTTCAAGTTGTTGTTTCAAGTTTTGTCTGATTTTCTTATCGCAGTGGATGCACCCGTTAGGAAAATGATTGTACTAATTCTCATTAAGAGTTTAGTAATTGTTTTACTTATTAGGCGCCTTAACTTGTCTGATTAATATAGCAGGTGATCCTTCAGACCGATCTGCGTTTAACAGGGTCAACTCTCTACCGTTTCTCGGGCGCTTGTCCAAAAACTCTACTTTTTCTTACCCTGCTGTCTCCGTTTCCGCCTTATCTTTCATTCGGTAAACCTGTTCTTGTCCCGGAACACCCGTCTACCATATAAGAGTGATTTCTCCCTCACTCCGGGCTATTGGCCACATTGGCTGGTTGAGTAGTGCTTTTCTATCCACCTTTTCTGTCTCTTTTGCTCAATGCGAGCCCTTCCTCTATCCTTTTCTACCTGGAAGTGTCACTTATGCATTCCAAAATGCCTAGCTCCCCCTTTTTACCTTTCCTATACTTCTATTGCCTTTTCATTTCCGGTAGTCACCGTGTGGTTGCGCGGGGGGTTTTCACAGATACCCGGACCACGTTTCTGGGAATCTTTCGTGAGGTCATGCGGTGCCGCTGTCAGCGCACATGGCCGCTAACAGTGCATGTACGTATGAGTGTGTGAATGTGTAAGTGTATGTAGAAACGTGTGGATATCGTACCGATATCAAACAACGCGGAGTGCAGGAATGCACCCACATGCCTTTTTTCGGTCTCTCGTACCGTTTATATAAACGGGCCTGCTTCACAGGTCGCTCTCTTTTAGGCGGTACGAGTATTTTTCCAGTGTAACGGCTTCAAGAAGCCACTCTATCTTGTGTCTTTGGGATGGATGAAGAAACGGCTTGGTGAGCTGGGGAATTCTACGCTATATCTTTAATGTATGTATTTCGTAGCGTGCCTTAGCGTGCTGGGACGTTTCGGATCGATCTATTGTTATCTAGTTTTATTTTAATATCGTTATTTTACCTATTATCTTTGATAATTACTTGAGCTTAATATCTTTATCTTACCTATAATCTTTGATAATAACTTGAAATTTTGCTATCGTTTTTTGTTTTCCTAACGTTTGGTATTTACCATCATACGTAGGAATTATTTTTTGAATATTGAGTGAAGAAGCTAACCTAATTGGTAGCAACGTAATTTGTTAGGTTAGTAATGTAAGAAAATAGTAAGATGGTATTGATGGTAAATTTGTTAATTCACAACCATGTCATGAACAAGTTTTGATATGTATTGTTTATTAAGCCCGAGTAGCAGTACATAAAAATTTGCTAAAGTGCATAGAAACTTGTGCTTTTGGACATTTTGAAATTTGGGCATTTTCTTGCCAAAAAAACAGTTTAGATGCAATCCTTATGTGCGTGTGCACTCTACAACTGTAATGTTAGCTTTAGTTATAGTGTATATGTTAGACGACTTGTCGCATTTGTTTTAGTTTCAGTAGTGTTTCGTGCTCTCCGACAAATTTGTGCTGTCGATTATAACTGCGCCACATTAAGGAATTGTATGTGCTTTTATAAATGTAGTTTATAAACAGTGGGGCTACACATTCCGTTTCCTGGTAAATCGTAAGACGTATTATCGGTTGAAAAAACCAGGTGGCGTCTAAAATACACAATTTTAGAATTTAAGTTAGGGTATATGTAGGTTAGTTAGGATTTAGATTTTAAGCTTTTACCGTGCCAACAGTGATTTTTTTTTTAAGATTTTTTTCTTTTATGGCTTTGTCGCGATTGTTACATGCCAAAAATGACATTTTACAGTTTTAAATATGTGACTGAATTCGCGCCATTATTTTTAAAAATAAACTTGTTTATTTTGCCATCGCGGACAGTTGCGTCGGCGCAAAAGAATGCGCAGACGTGGAGTGATGAAGTAAGTGCGCGGTTTCCGACACGACGGTGAATAACCAACGAGGCGTCGAACAGTGACGTGTGCCTGTGTCCTTTTTGTCTTTTCTTTCAGAGTGTAGGTTTCCATTTATCTCTTGCCCTATCGTATCTCTACCTTCACCTTATTTCTTTGTCCTGCCTGCAAACAAAAGAAGAAGGAAGATAAATTAATCTGGCTTCAACTACGGCGTAACCCAACCACGCCCGAACCACGCCCAACAACGCCGAGATCCACGAATATGAGAATGGCCTCTGCGGAAGGATGACCGCAAAATCGTGAAGAGCTGCACATTTTTTTGGTGAGTGTTTTTTATCTTTTTTAAGGTGCAACTTGTATCACTATAAACGTATTTGGCATGTGATGCAATTTGGCAAATTATGACCTAATATCTTGCTGTGCAATATTGTGTACCTAGTTAGTATGTGTTGCCAACTGTCGTAGTGACTCATGACGGTTGCGCGGGACTATAGCAGTGATGCATAGACTATATCAAACTCTGTCGGTCCATGATGTCTTCATCATAAGTCTGCAGCACCACAATATAAAGGCTTCTATCTTTTTACAGTCCATTTCTACAATTGTCCACGTTTCAACTGTACAGTGTTTCTAAATCATTTTGTATCATCTAATAGCAAATGGTTTCAACTTCACCGAACGACATGTTATTCGCGGAGCTTTTATAGCTTGTAGCTTTACAATGTGATTTTTTGTATGTAGTGAGAATGTAAAAGAAAAATGATAAGAAAGGTTGCATCTGAAGATTTGAGTGAGAGGTTGTGGAAAGTCGTATTGAGACAATTAAAATTTCGAGAAGTTTCCTCAAAATGTCTTGTAATGATTGGAAGAAGTTGAGAAAACTCTTCAAGACAAAACATCAGTAATTTGAAGCTATGAGTGGGTTAAAATCGGCACTGGTAGCTGCCTAACTGGTAACTCCCCCGTGTCTTCGTCCAGCAGCAAAGTACTAACTTCAATTTTTTTTCCAAAGAATTTTTACGCGAACCTTAATTCGTTCAAAAGTGTAGGCGCGATCTGTAATAATGATGTCTCATCTTTATTTTTTGTTCTTACACATTAACGTTAGTTTCACTTAAGCAATTGTTTTAATGATGCTCCAAAGGAAGTAGGGTCACAATATTTATTATAACTCGTGCTCCTCGTAAGTTTCATTCATATGGCAAAAAGCAACAGAAAACAAATGCCCTTTAATTTATCCGAATTAAATAATTGGTCATTTAAGTCGTGCCCTCTTTTTTATGAAGCTTATTAATTAGTTAAGTTGCATTTGTTTTAATTGTGTCTATATCGTAATAGACACATCTGCTTAAAAGCATATTAAATATGAGCCGACCGGCACGAGTCAATTTTGGCTTTTGACCTTTGCGGTGAATAATTTAGATGTCAGTGTGATTACATCTTCCGATTTCGCAAAATTTGTTAATGAAATGGTATGTTATGCCTAATTTATGTAACAAGCGTGCTAATGATCACGTGTATATTATTGTCCAGGTTTCAGATGCAGGTTTTAACTTACAGAGCTAATAAGCACCTCTCGCTTAATAATCGGTAAAGCAAATACGTTGAGGTGAACGAAGAAATCTGGCGATCGAGATGGCCAGGCAAAGGGTCATTTGTCACGTAAAATATTAACAGTCACGAAAGGCTGTAATTAAAAGTATGGAATATTAAGTATTGGTAGTGAAGATGGTTTAGTAACAACAAATTACCGGGTGTAATTGATATAAATTACTAAGTATCATGTCGAACATCATAATTGAGTGACTATAATGTGATCGTGGAAATCTCCAGATGTGCGGAGCTCGAGCTATTTCGTGATTAATACGAGTTTAATGCCTATAAATATTTTAAACTCTGATTGCTGCTTCCTGACCCCAAATATTACAAAACATCGTTAGATGCATAATAATACTGCTGTGCATTAATATTTTGCAAGATCGAACCCTTAATGGAATATAAAAGCCTTTGTTCAGCTGATGGATGAAAATTACTTGATTATTGTAGTAGACCTTGCATTTTTATGGAAGTACAGTCCATTTTGATACCTATTTATGCATAATAAATAAGAAAAGCTTTATGTACACGTCTGCGTTGAGCTGTATCATTAGGAAAAATAAACCCAACTGTTTTAAAAATAAATGGAGCAGCTTTTTGATGTAGTAAATTATAAAGCAGCTAAAACAATTTGCCATCATCTATTTAATTTAGTAGGCAAAATCGAATTAATGATTATAATTATTTCCCTTTGTAAGATTTGTTAGGTAACGATGCACTATTTTCTTAATCAAACCTGATGAACCAGAAAGAGTTGAAACATTCCTTTGAAATGGTTTTAATCATATTTCATTTTAATAGTTTCTATATTGGTAAATCCCATCAATAGGGGTAGGGTTATTATCTTTAAGAAATATAATTTCTAGGTTAAATGCATTCTTGACCCAAGGAAATATTATTGTAGCTTACGATTGTTATCTATACTCTTCACACTCAAAGGCTTTCAAATTCATTATAGTGATTTGTGCTAGAAATGATATCATCGTTTGTATTCCAAATTATTACAGTTTTCTGATTTAATTGTTTTGATTAATAATATATAACGTTGGCGGCTATGACACCGTCGTTAAATTTCCACACAATAAATTATGCCGAATCGGGAAATGTAAATCCCTTTCTTTGATTCAGGTTACTGTGTTATAAAAATAATTTTACATGTTACATAGAGAATAGCAATAAAATTTCAATTTGCAGCCTTAATTTATTTTTTCTAATTCTGTCTAAAATAACTTCCAACTTGTTTTGTGGAAAAAAAATACGTCTGGTGACCATTTCACGAAAATCGTTGAAAGAGATAACATGGAAACTTAGTAAGTACAGATAACCTTTAAATAATTAGTTATCAAACTTGAATAAGTGATTAGTCAAATAAAGTTTGGAAGTATATCCTGCAAGGTTGGTGAGTTTTACTTTTAGCAAGAATTAGTTCCTGAAGTAATAACAACGTCTGTTGGAAAGTCATGTTGGCTGATAAACATTCAAGTCTTAACAAAGTTCTAGAATTTCTATTAAGATCCAGTTACAAAAAATTGATTGGGTCCAAGACCGTTGATTTTAGTTATTTCCGAGTCAAAATTACTCTCCAAATATTTTCATTTCGCCCTACTATAATATTTGATAGTTGGCTTTTGCTCCGAGAAAGGTCCAAGGAAAAACTAATTGCGTATCTTTTCCAAAGAGGTTGGCAGTGGGGGAAGGGTGAGAGGGGTTTGATAGGGAATTAAGTTAGCATGCGGTAGGCTTGGTTTTGTTGCGGAAAACTGGATATTTGAGGACAAAATGCGTTTTTTTGGGAATTTTTGGTTTTGCGGTTACTTAGCGGGTTACGTGTTAAAAACTACGATTTTCCCAATTGCGGAAACCGAACGCGCCGTGCGAGAGAGCTGTCAAGGTGACCTTATCTACGTCTGTAAGAAAGAAGGAATATCGAATTGGTTTCCAGAATTCGCTACGGGGTTCTATAAAATAAGGGGAAAACTTGATAATAGTTTTAAAACTTGAATTCGATGTCTCAACGTGGGAGGTCTATTTTTTGAGAATTTTGGAACTAAAGTTGCTCAAAATTATTTAATTTTTGTCAAAATTGGGTCGCAAACGCTGTAGACGCGACTGAAAGTTTCCATCAATATCTAAGGAAACGATTGATTTCTAAATTGCAAAATACGCCGCTATAAAATGCTTAATATATATTTTAAAAATCGATTTGGAATCTAATTTTGTACAGATTTCGAATATAGAAAATTTATTTAAAAAAAAAAAATATTAAATTCCGCACGCGAACGTGATCGTAACCGCCCGAATACTTACATTCGATAGAGAATTTCTCAGTAAATCGAAGCATTTTGGCGTGGCGTTAGAAAACACTGCGTAGAATATTTGGCGATCCGACAAACGTTCGGCTCAATAGCATAGTACTAATTTTTTTGGGTAGCATGGTATGTAGTCCGACCTACTATCCACGCCCTCTTCCGTAAATGTTTTTTAACGGGATTCTTTCCTAGCGTCCTTAAACAAGCAAATATCACCTTGATCCTGAAACCTATTAACCCCCTAAAGAATCATATAGACGACCTGCCCTTTTTGCAACTATGGGCAAACTCGTTGAAAACCGAATACCCCAGAATCAACACCAACGTTGAGACCCACTCGCTCATCCATAAACCAGGATGGATTCCGTCAAGGTCACAGCGCAGAGCAAATCATTTACTCAGGCCAAATCTTCTAACCGCAAATACGCCTTAACCACTTTTCACAAAATCTGTTTCGTTTTTTATCTCTTTTGGAGGCACAGTATCCTGAATCATCTCAAATTACTACAATTCTCCTCCAATATTTACAGTGTCGTTAATTTCTATCATTCCGTACAACCACATTAAGCCACCAAATGCATATTCCAAGGCTTCCCCAGAGTTACGTTCTGTCACCAGCCTTGGAGGACCTATCCATTAATTCGCTTCTAGACTTAATTCGCTTCTAGACTTCACTGTACCAAACACAAACACTTTCGCTGACGCCGATGACCTTACGTTCCCTATCCACGGCAACTCCTGACATAAATTAGAAACCACAGTCAACATCCCAACACAACTTGTGGAAACCTGGTATTTCCTTAATAAACAACCTATTTACCCTGCCGAATCAAAAATGCTGCTTTTCGAAGTCTTTCTCTACCCCCGCCCAATAATCATATCCTAGGAACATTCCACACCTTTTAAGATTCTGTTTCCTATCTTGTAATCCATCTTGAAAGTCGTTTCAAAATGCACGTCTATATTCAAAAAATCCGCTTTAAAACCAAACGAATCCTGTATAACATACAACAATCCCTTCCAAAATCAATCCAGCTTACTTAAATCACAAGAAAGCTAATCCTAAATAACATCGTTGTCACCATAGTCGTTGCGGTAAAGATTCCTAGTATTTGCTAACAACTTCCTGCTACCAAAGAATCTTCGATCTTATAAGCGTCCGTAGCTATTATACGTATCCCGAGCCTTTTGCACCACCTCTACCGCATTCCTTAATAAACCATTTGCTATTATTTTTAAAGGGTACACAGCGTACATGATTTTGTTTTAGAGCATTTAACTTGTTTATGTTCTTACGTTTAATCGACGCAAATTTGTTCTGGAAATATTTATTTTTATTTTTTATTTCCATTTTTGAAGGCATTGTAATCATCTACGTCCTTTTGAGTTACAATTAACTTTTAACGTCGCCAATAAACCCGCCTGCCTATTACAATAACTTCCAGTACCAAATACTACTTATCAACAAATTAGCATAGTGACGTTTGAATAACAACTGGTCAACTAATTTCATTCTCGTCCTCCATTGGGTTTATAAAAAACGAACCGCTTGTAACGTCACGCATCTAGATTTTTCTCGCGAAGTATGGTTGTTGTTTCTGTGTTTGGATTGGTCTTGAAAATGGGTTTGTTTTCTTACGTGAGTATCTAGAATTTTCTCGTCAAGTTCAAGTTGTTGCTAATTGGCTGGTTTTTAAATAATACAACATTCGCAGATTTATCGTTCTAACAGCATCGAGCTCTGATGTAATTGTCGTTGTTTACCTATCTAATTAATATTCAAGATTTATTGCTGTTTATTTTAACGTATATTTAAACGATGTCGTTTCCTTTATGTTTTATTTTAAATACTTAATTATTCCAGAATACGGTCAAGAACACATACCATTACTTACAAAATACCATCTTTTCAATTGAAATACACTCGTAACTTTCTCTTAGAATATCGACCGATGTTTTAAATAAATACACTTTTATTTAAATACCAAGGTATGTCAGGTATTAAGAAGAAAATGGAATTAAATATTGTACACGTGGATACACAATTGAGTACTTTAACAGCAAATTTGTGGTTGAAAAGTCTATTGACTGCTCAATTAAATTTCTTTTAATGCACTTGCTTAGGCATAACGAATACCGTTGAACGTAAACACCTTATTAAATTATCTGATTAATGACAACTCTCTTTGAAAAACGCCTCTCTACACGAAGAATATAGTGAAATACAAATTTCTTCGTAACTAGGTTTATGAAAAAAAAAAATAAAAACACCTTTAATCACGGTTCCTATGTAGTCATACACCATATACCGAACGTTTTTACAAATACGGTACTCTATGCCAACAAATATTTACATAATTGGGTTTTTCATAAATTTTTTCAAGTTTACGGCGTTGAATATTCACGAGATGATTCTGTATGATCTCTCGATTTCTTACAATTACATCAATATTTATTATCATATATATTATCACATCAATATATATATATATATATATATATATATTGATGTGATAATGAGCTCACCAGAGGTCATTGAGTACCACATTCTGCAAGAAAATCCCCGTCTTACAAAGCTAAGAAAATAAAATTTTCTAATATTTTATTTGTACCCTGTATAATATATGTTAGCAAGATAAGTGTATTTCCATGTAAAATAGAACGCTTTAAGAATACATATCATTTAAGAACGAAAACTATTTTTAAAATCCGTTAAACTAAAGGCATTCATTTCATCTGTGTGTAAATATGTATTTACCTGAAAAATTACTTTAAAACAAGTTTCGTTACATTTATAAAGACCGGAGAATAAGTTCTAATACCCTAATTTACATTTAACAACTTGAAAAATATAAATTTCAATGTCAAGCTTTATCATTTAAAACAGGTTACATAATGCATTCGTCCTGTTTAAAATACTATTTTTATGAGTGTTTAATAAAAAGTGGCTTTACTTCAAAGAAGAACGCGATTCTAGAGTAAATTATATTTACGTTAAGTTGTATGGCTCATAAACAAAGTACGGCTAGTTATTCCTGATAAGCAATAGCACCAAGAAGGCTATAAAACAGATAAGATAACTTGTTTAATGGCTTTATATTACAGAAATTTATAGGGCAGAGATAGCAATTTTTTGTTACGTTACGTTAAGTTGTATGAGTCATAAGTAAAGCACGGCTAATTATTCCTGGAAAGCAATAATACCGAGAAGGCTATAAAAACAGATGAGATAACGAGTTTAATAGCATAATATTACAAAAGTTTGTAGGAAAAAGATCAAATTATTCGTTTTGTTTATTAACAAAGGATCAGAATAGTTACGATCGCTATAAATTCTAAAACTGACAGCTCATTAAAGTGAAACTGTGGGTAATTGTTACATCATACGGTGACTAACACTTTGAGAACATAATAAAACGTTGAAGAACGATGACGTCCTGAGATTATTTTATTATATAAAAACGGAAATGAATCAGAACGGGGCCATTAATTCTTTCGGCATTCTACATATAACATTGAAGCTTGAACATAAGTTATGAGACATTTAATCATTAATAAAGAATCATTTTATAAAATACAATCACGATTTATTGCTGCAATATAAATAATCTAATACAAGGTCAACCGCGAATTTTAATTTGTTATAAATAAATGTACTTCAACATATGGAGATTAACTGAAAATGGAGAACTAAAAATTTAGAACCGTAAACTTTTCAATGCAGTTAATTCCAATGAAAACGATATTTTTATAAGCAAAGACAGGTAGTCATAAAGAAAAATATCAGCAAAAATTTGACGATCCAAACTGCAAGTATAATTTGGTTTTAATCCTAAAGACACATTTGGGTATTATTAAGTAGAGTAAGCTATGATAAGTGTTTATTTTGTGTATCAAAAAGAGTTGTAAGTGAATAGTTTGATTTTAGCAATCTTGAGACAAAACTCGAGGCGTTTTGACCCTTATCAAAAATTATGTTCAACGTCGTTGATCAATTACATTGACACGGTTGATATAAAAATATTCAATTGTCCATTAGAATTTTAAAAAAAATTTTGTGACACAAAATATTTTAGGGATCTCTAATTATTTGCAAGGATTATGTGAAGATTGTTTTAATACGTAAGTTGTAATAAAATAATCTTTATTTCTAAACTTAAGCTGCAAATTGCATTTGTAAGCGTTATTTAATCTGTGTGTGAGTAGATTATTTAAATATGTTTGTAAAAGAAAAATGTTTTTAAATGTATTGAGGATTATTCAGAAATGTGCCTAGAGATTTCTTTGTTTCATCCCATTTTGCAAAATCCTCAGTATATTTGTCGCTGAGCTAGCCGAAGAGGAAAAAAGGTACGAATTCACATTTTCTACTAAGCAAGCATCCATTGTATCCTTATATTGGTCAGGGCAGCTCTATCCGTATATTTACAGCTTAATTTGTGACGCCCAACGTCGGGGAAGTTTTATCAAGCATTATAGTAATGTGTGTATATATATATATATATATATATATATATATATATATATAGGTATGATAATAGGGTTATGTAAAGATATATAAGGTCACAAGAGAGGTATACTTCATGTAAACAACACAAAAATCAAGAAAACTAAACATTTAGACCAAAAAAAAAAGGTACACAATTCGTTCATTATGCAAAAAGCAAATACCAGATACCCTGTATAAAATTAAAAACTAACTACAGTCCATAAAAGGAAGCTCATTCTTTAATAATTTAACCACATTTAGTAAAATAGATAACTCTGGGCGCAACCCAATTCATTTTAGAAACATTAATACATTCATAAACTTTAAACGAATGCAAGTTAGACGTATCTAAAGTAAAATAAACGAAAACAAATCTTTTTCAAACTTGACGCATTAGCGCAAGAAAATAATCAATGCATGCTTATAATAAACAGGCCTTCCAAAACAAGCATATTTCATAACGCAAGAAGTCAATAAACGCGTCTAATTTACGTCATCTGTTAAAGAATCTCATTATAAAATTTAGCCTACGAGATGCTTTAAATGTAGGAATCGCCACAATTTGAACAAAACCCAGCATATTGGGTAAACAAAATATGGAACAATCAGTTTTGTATACGTGCGGAATTAAACGAAAAATTTGATAAATTCCTGTACAATATTACAATTACGTGATGTTAAAAGGTACAAAGTGCCCTTGGTTAACGAAATCCATAATATAAAGCTTTTGTCTACGTGATTTTTGGAGCATCTGAATAATGCATATATCGAACAACTCCAAGTGAAACCCAAACGGCTGCATGATAGCGCAAGGCAACGACTGGCCATAGTCGAATTATAAGATAGCAAGCGGGTAACAAATGACAGCACGTGGAAGTGGTAGTATATATATATATATATATATATATATATATATATATATTTACCTAAAACCGATAACAGTCATTGATTCCTTAACCGAAGCATGAACTACACTAATCGAAATAAAAGTATTACGCAAAGATCAATTGTGAAGTTAATCAAAAATTTATAAGTGAAAGAAAGTCAGAGTAATTAAAATTTCAAGTGAAGAATACAGTCAGATGCGCGTTCAAACATACGAGTGTGTACGAAATCCACCGTTGGCATAAAATGTAAGTCTAAATTTGATTTAGTAATAAACAAATTTTTACAATTTATTAATTAGGGTACTAAACAATTCAATAAGAAATCTAACTAAGTACGGACGTAAAACTACAATACTCTAAGTACTGCATACGATAAATGGAAAAACTCTAAATCAAGACGTTAAGAATACAACTAAAGCTTAAAGCAACACGAAGTCATTGGGTAGCAACACGCAGTGTAGATTCAGTTTGAGGTATTGGGGTGCCTGCAGAGTTATGGGGTTGCAGCTTGAAATCCACGAATCTAACTAAGAAATCAATCGGAAAAATACCAGATTAGCATTTATGTTTCAACTAATAGCATAAATCTTATTTTTGAAAATTTGAAACTTACATGTACTTAAATATTTTGTGTAAAGGGTCAACAAAAAGATTTTTAACACGTAGAAAATACAAAAAGGTTTATTGAACGTTCAACGAAGCATTCGATTAATACAAAATTATTTTTTCTGGCTTTAATTGATTAAAAAAGTGTTATATTTCAGTAAAGAGCAAATTGAATATATATTTGTACTTTGATTCAAAGGTTTTAAATAGCAAAAGACATTACGAAGGTTGTAGAGGTGTAAATTGTACATATTTCTTAGTTTATTATACAAATTTTGGTGAATTTCGTTTATCTTATTCAGGTATGAAACTCAAAGAGGGAAGGGTGTAAACATTTTTTGTTATCGTGTTATCGTTCACTCTGTGTAGGGTATAACTGAGCTAGCCGAGGCATAAATTTAATTGTGTGAATTTTGAAATTATTCTAGATTACTAGGCACAGGGAGGTGGCAGTCTGCAGGGCTACTGAGCGTTATCTACACCAGATAAGCGGCGATTTCGTAGCAATATATATATATATATATATATATATATATATATTGCTTTGATCCTCGTCAACATTAACTGGTTCTTTCTAAAAAACATTCGAGCCCCACAGATTGGGCGTCAAGATTTGCTGTGATCCCCTCAAAATTAACTGGTCCGTTGACTTTCTTCTGATAATCGCCTCTTGACTCTTTCCGCCTCGGCAGCTTACCTAGTTAAAACTTTCATCCTCATTCATAAAAAAAACACATTCCAACCACAAACATCAACGTTAACTCTATTTACACCAATATTCACAATACCTTAAAATTTTAAAATTAAATTTCAGCATAAATATCAGCATCATAAAATTTCAAGTTCAAATTTGTCATCATTTTAATTTGCATCCAGAATTAGAGTCTTTGTAGGATGCATACTAATTAAATAAACAATATTTGCAGACCTGAGTCTGAATAAAAGGGAGCATCTCCCACCCCTTTACGTTAATTTAACAGGTTAGTCTAATTGAGCTCAAAGACAGACCCAAATTTTCATCATAATTCAAACATAAACCTGATAAATACTCCTTTCTACTTATACAAGAAAATTTTACCTTAAAATTAAAAATTTGTTGTTTATACACATGTACTACTGTCCATTTTTATCAAACAAATTATAAAGATATTCAACACACCAAAACATCTAAGATCGAACTAAAATGCATAATTTACCTGAAGGTTAATGCACTCGTTGCTTCAATGTACGTCGGACTTGCTAATCCCACCATTACAGCTGGTTTATGTTTACGTCTTTGGATTTCTGACCGCCTTTAAAATTTTTCTACACCACCATTCGTCTAAAAAGGTTTCAGGGCTTCTTAAGACTTCATCTATGTATATCTAAATCTTGTTTTGTGGATCCAATCACGTTTACGAATAACATTTGATTACTAACATTCCCGAAAAATAGCACTGAAATTCATAATTCTTTCACGCTATACCCAAAAACTGCCTACTTCTATTTATTTATTTATCGTTATTAATTTAGATAATTGGTACAGTAATACCCGCAAATATAACTAGACTTTGTTACCTTTATTTATCTTCTCAAGTGTACTAATAACTTTTATTGTAGCACGTAATCACCACGTATTCTACATAAAGTATCGAATAATCAAAAAATAAAAAGCAAAACTGTTTAAAGTATCGCATAAAATCAAAAATATAAGGGAGCGAAACTCCTATTAGCCCGGGTTTATATAATGGCTCGCTTGCAAGTCGAATTTGTCCCGTAACGGACGATTTTAAGAAATTCGCATTCTATTTTCCCTTCCGATGTCTCGGCACAATGATTCTACTAAGATTTGCACTCGTCCGAGTTGAAAATCTAAGAAATTTCCACACGGCTCGCAACACGTCCGAGAACAACTAATTAATTTTACACACCAACTGATATGCTTTCCACTCTCATGTTTACATCTTATTTCAACCTTAATCGAAAATCTAGTCTGTTCGTTCTATCTAAAACCTGTGCGCTTGTTTCACATTTTCCCCCTCATTTAACTGCTAATGCATTCCATCTCGCTTGTATTTATACCACAAACTCGCTTTTTTACTTGCACTCATATAGCTTGACGCTTATCGACTAACATATATATCGTTATTTCTGCAGGTGTTCTGAGTTCTAATACGCCGAAGTCTTTTGCGTGCCTTTCCCATGTCTTTATAATTTCTCGATAGTTTTAGTACTTGGAAAGATTAAATTTTATGCTCCACGGTTTTCATAACGCGTATTATCTAATGAAATCCTACATTACTTCTTTTTACACGTTGATTATGATTATATAAAAACCCTACATTCTAATTAAATGATTTAAATCTACACAGTAGGCCTTTAATTAAGCGTACTATTTTCCACTGCTTTAATATACACGGTGTTTAACATTATCTAAACAATATAAACCCTATGTTTAGAAGTAAATGACAAATTTACCCAATATGCCTTTAAATGAAGCGTATTAGTACCCAAAGCTTTCTTATACACGGTGATTAAAATTATTTGATGTCGTTTATTAATTTTTCTACCCTGATCTAAATTTGAGTAATATATATATATATATATATATATATATATATATATATATATATATATATTCTAATATATCCCCGCCCTTTTCGAATTGATAATTATAATATATGAGCAAATTAGCAATGCACCAAATTGCCCTATAATTTCCTTTCTTTAATTAATTTGTTAACTTTTCTATTGAGTCTTTAAATCTGCGCCTCGACCAATGAAACTCTTATCTCAGGTTAATTTTGTGAAAAAATCTATATCCGCATACAGCGTGAGCTCTGAACCATATACAGATGTATGTGACACTGCCAGTCAAATGACCTCTAGTTAATTCTACTAAAGCAATTTCTAAAAGTGACAGTGTAAACAATTACTTGAAAATTACGCACAGTAAAACAGTTTATATTAGTTAATAATTTAAGATTTCAATCGAGTATAATGGATTAAGTGTTTAATTTATGACAGTGAAAATAATACAACCTGAACTTCCAATGAAACGTCTTGCTGCTGAACAATGAAGCTCCACTGCCTACAGTGACGATTCGAACTTGATGTGGGTTCTTAATACCTGTGGATAAGTACGTTTTAAAAATTTGTATTACTGAATTTACGCCTTTTATTTTAGGATTTTAGGTACGCCAAAAATTCTTTAGAGACACTTATACTTATCGTCGTTGGTCTTATCAAGAAACTCAGCTCCTTGAAATCAACACCGTGTTCGACACCAAAAGTTTAGCAATTCCAGCGTTCTGATAGCACCACTTTGGAACTCCTCTGTCTACACAAAAATACTCCCAGAAATCAATGGTCAATAATAAGACAATGACAAGAACTCTTGCAATTATCACTTTTTAATATCAGCAGTTCCTTTATACTTTGAATATCACAATTACAATTTTCATATGTTGAATTTTATGTAGGAGATTACAACAATAAAAGGTATACAATTCGTAACTTTTCAGTTCTTTTTAAATCAGTTTTTTCTCTTAATTTTTATTTCAACTACTCCCTTTTTAATTTTTTTAACAACTGCCTTTTAAAAATTCTTTAACAACCCTTTTTATTAATTAATTTCTACAACTGTTACTTCTCTATCGAGATGCCCCTTAAAACATTAAAACAGCCTACTCTTTTACAATTCTTTTCCAACTAACATTCTATGATCCAACTTTTTATTAATAGATCTTATTGCTCTCGTCAAATTCTAATTTGGAGTAAACTAATACACAAATGTCATTGGCCGAAAATTTATAAATTGATATTTTAATCCTAACAACAAGTGAAATTCAAATGATATAATAAGACTTACAACTGAAAAGTAAATAAAACTTCTACATCTTATAACTAACTTAAATCTAATAAAAACATACTACTTGACTTTTTAGGCTTTACGTACATATTCACATGGCAGTGAAGTTTCCTTTTAAATATTTTAACACAATTTTTATGATATACAAACAACAGCAGTTCACTTCATTGGCACAAACTTTTTAAAATTACTTTACGAAATCACCATCACCCAAGTTAAAATCTTAAAACTTCCTTTTCTCTTAAATTATCATTTTAAATATCTTTAACAAGTAACTGCCCTCACCATCTCCTTCATCAATCATTTTACGAACTAGAAGTCTATAGCTGAGTGGTACTTCAGTGCGCAAAGGTTCAAATCTCATACATATCACAAAATATCACAATATATATATATATATATATATATATATATATATATATATAAACTATAGGCTGTTTAAATAAAATATTGGGAACTATTTAGTTCGAAAGAAATGCTTCAAGTAAGGTGTATTTCTTTTGAAATTTAAAGTAGTCATCGAAATGTTAATTTTTATAACAATAAAATTAAAATGCTTAAAAATTCCCTTCTACCAACCTTACCATTGTGCTATATAAATGAATTTGAGTTCAGACAAGCACAATTTTTCAAAAAACGATTTATGCAAGTACGAAAAATACATACTAATAAATTTAACAATCTAAAGAACAATCAATTCACCTTAAGATCCTGGTTTATTGACAACAGTAAATGGGTGGTTAACCGCAGCAACAAAAACATACCTGAAAAGGTAAAAGATTTCTTATCACTAGGACCAAAGTTTAATTTAGAAATGAACACATTTGAGATCAACATGGGAAAACTATTAGCTTCAGCAGAATCAATAATTAACACAGATAAACTCACCAGTATAGAAAAAAACACATTACGAGCTAAGATTACTAACTGCTTTACCAACTTTATTTCTGATCCCAACAATAGATGCAAATCTAGCTTTGAAAATAATGCATATCACAACTGCAAAAATTTTTTAAAACAAAATCCAGATCTAATAGTAACCAGAGCTGATAAAGGAGCAGTCACAGTAATCATGAACAAATATAACATCAAGGACAGCTTCAACTTTGTCACTAAATTTAAAAATTTTCAATTACCAGATAATCACATCTTAATTTCTTTGGATGTTAAATCTCTATTCACTAACATACCGCTCGATTTAACGCAAAGAATCATAACTGAAAAGTGGAATCTAATATCACCGCATTGCAATATATC
Organism: Platerodrilus igneus; assembly: GCA_036346225.1. Lineage (NCBI taxonomy): Eukaryota > Metazoa > Arthropoda > Insecta > Coleoptera > Lycidae > Platerodrilus > Platerodrilus igneus. Next base: position 3,301,359 of record JARFIW010001215.1, read on the forward strand.
TTTAGACAGTTTTAAAAGTTCAATCAGTTTGATATTCAATAACATGTACTTCTGTTATGAAAAAATATTTTATTTACAAAAATTTGGTACACCTATGGGTTCTCCTCTCTCTCCAGTTCCTGCTCAAATTGTTATGGATTCTTTGATTGATGAAGTTTTACCACAACTACCGTTTCTTCTCCCATTCTTTGCTAAATACGTTGATGACATCGTTTGTAGTATTCCCAAAAATAAAATTGACATAGTGTTGGATACCTTCAATAGATTCAATTTTCACATACAATTTACATATGAGATAGAAGTCGACAGAAAAATCCCTTTTCTTGATACTGTAGTCATACGAAACTCTACAAACATTATCAAGTTTGACTGGTACAAAATAACAACAAACTCAGATCGTTACCTAAATTATTATTCTAATCATTCTTACCAACACAAGATAAATACTATTTTAACCATGAAGAATAGGATTCTGAAAATATGTAATCCCGAATTTCTACAAAAAAATCTTTTGGACCTTCAACGTACCTTTATTAACAATGGCTTTCCTAAATCCATAGTAAATAGAATTTTATTTGCAGACATCAATAAAACACAATATGAAGAAATTAAAACTGAACTTGCTACCACTCATAAAGCCATCCCTTACATTCAGAAACTCTCTCCATCTTTAGCAAGAATTTTAAAGCGGAATGATACTAAAATTACATATACCTATAACAAAACAATAAGAAATTTATTCACTCAAATCAAAGATAAAACAGACAAACAATGGTTAAGCAATGTCATCTATCAAGTGAAGTGTTCATGCGGGGGCTTATACCTTGGGCAAACCCAACAGTACATTTGTAGAAGATTAACACAACATAAAAGTGACGCCAAAATTGGAAAGATGTCTTGCGCCCTATCTTCACATGTCCAAACCACTCGCCACAACCCCAATTTTATTGATTTTAAAATAATTGAAGTTGAACGTGATTATAAAAAAAGACTGTTTTTAGAGTCATACCATATCAACAGGACTAAAAATAATATAAATTCAAAATGTGATATAGACAACTTAAGTGCGGTTTACACTTCCTTTACAAATTTAATAGTTAAAATATACAATCCTATAGATTAAGTTATTTGATTCTTTAGAAGGTGTATGCCTTATTCTAAATTTGACATTTTGTATTATTTTTCGATAAGTTTCAATCAAAATTTTTCACATTAATTGTTAATATTTAGTTTTAAGATTTTTTATAGTTTAAATGTTTTTAAAGTTTGGATTATTGAAGATTTCGCTAGTTGAAGTTAGAATGATAGTGTAAATTTATATGTAAGTTTTCAATTAAGCAATTTTATTTTAACTGTGTCACCATTTTAGCCTTCGAAAAAGAACCCAAAGAGGTTCGAAACGTCAGGAATAGAAATAAATACACCTTACTTGAAGCATTTCTTTCGAACTAAATAGTTCCCAATATTTTAATTAAACAGCCTATAGTTTATATTTAAAGCAGTTCGTTACTTGATTTGTCAGATCATATTATATATAAGTAGTGTATTATGGGCGTAATCAGCACCACATTTCCTCCAGAATCCCACATTTCCTCACACATCTGGACCAAATTTACATGTAAATTCGCACTATAAAGTCTTATTTTTTAAGAATCTCCACCTGCTCTCTCCCTGTGGAGATGAATCTCCTCCTTGTGGAATTTTTTACCCCAACCATTTTGATTACATCACACCCGCATTCTTTCCACCCGCGAGATAAATCTTTCTCCACATTTCCACCCACGAGATAAACCTATCTTGTTTGGTATCAATTAATATTAGATTTTTCTCAGGTACCCGAATCTTTAAGAATTTTTTAGATTGCATCACCCCCAAGGGAGCTACCCCCATTTTAAGATTTTTTACCTATAGCGACTTTTGAGCGTTCTTATAAATTTTCTTAGTCATGCAATACATCTTGTTAGCTTAGAATTTTATTGCAGAATCTGTAAACAGATTTAAAATCGGACTACTCCTTACAAAGTTACACTTTAAGCTCTCAAACCTCTAAATTTCGCCTTTGCTTTATAAGCAAAACTAACAAATAGTTTTCCTCGTCTAGCCAATGCATCTTTCGAGATAAACCTACCTTGTTTGGTATCAATTAATATTAGATTTTCTCAGCTACCCGAATCTTTTTATTTCTAATTTTCAGATCTCCGCGGCTAGCTCTTTTCAACGTCTTAAAACCGGTTGTAGAAATTGTTTTGTGAACCTTAGAATTTTGGTGTTGAAAATAAAAACTAAACATATTAAATAAAATTTATTGATAAAATAGCCGCCACTGAACACCTTATCCATCTAACGTATTGATTTTTTTAAATAATATTAACAAAAACGCTAGTTCGCAGGATCTGAAATTTGTGTAAACAAGGATGAACTCCTTTCAACGGTACATCAACTACTTATTTTCTCTTTAGGAATATACACCAGAAACTTGTATGCTTTAATTAATTAAAAGCAGAAAGTTTTGTCCGGAAACGCTACTGTAAAATATATAGAGCAAATAAATTATTCCCTGAATGTGTTTTCAATTGCAATAACTGACTATACAATCACAATTTAAATTACACTTTATTTAACTAAGTTACTTTAAACAAGAAATTACCGCATCCAAAAATTCCAATGCATGCTTAACAATAATGTAGAAATGGCAAGGTCGACTTTTGATGTCCAATGTAATGTGTTTTAAATATCTAAAAAGAAAGCGCATTTTGCTGGTATGAAATCTATGGAATTTCTCCTGTAATGAAAGAAGAATGCATTCGTAATTGAAAATGCGTGCTACAACTTTCGCTAGATACCAGCCATGTATGTTAATTAGAAATTTTGTGTATGACATCATTAACTACCTAAATTCCAGAATTAACAAAATGTAATAAACCAGATTAAGTACTGAAAGTAAATGGGTCTTATTACCTAAATTACCCTACGTGACGCGGTAGAAGCATTATAACGCAAATTCCGGAAACTTCAATGTAGTATTAATAAATTTGTAACTCGTAATCCAACAAATATTCTAGATTTCTTGACGAACATTTGAATGCTGTTTTATAATTTCTTTTCTTGGACTTTCTATTAATTATGTTGAGAATATGTTTCAATGACGCGCATTTCAAATCGAGATATAATTGTTTGTAGATTACCAATACCACGAGGCGCTGAAAAGTGCGTATTTACGGAAAATACAAACCTCATTTAGTAGTATAATTAACGGAGCTTAACAGTGGACGATGTTACACCACGACATTAAATGGCGTGCTTGAATATTTTCTTTGGAAACAATCGAAGATTGCCGAAGACACTCGAAGAGTGCACAAACGCGGTCACTAAACCACAATTAATAATCGCCTTTATAGGTTTAACATTTTACCATTACCAATGACTTTAATTTCTTATTGGAGAGAATCCTTATTCTCCCACGCACTGTTGCGTAGCTGGATGCCCACCCCTTTTGGGAATATATGCTCGTTATAGGTTGTAAGACCCTCGGTTTTACTTAACTACACTTTGTGAGATCCCTTTAATCTTTTAATCGTGTCCTTCTCGCGCACAATACAGTAGGACTTAGCCTTACTACCTACAGATTCTAACACCAAGTCACCGTAAAACTCGTCTTTAAATTTCCCCACAACTTTTGTTAACATGCGGTATATTGTGTTTATTATTTCCGCGTACACCACTTTAAACCTAAAAATAAAAACAGGATAGTTTAATACGTCTATTAATAATTTATGGTAATGTTGGCGATACAAATATGTAAAACAAACTTTATCAAGAAATATGTTTTAATAGAATACATACATGTATTGATAACATCTATAAACCGCTGTGGTAACCAGAGTCTGGCGAATCTGGGATAGCCAAATCTCTAAACATTTGCGCAAGCGATTGCCTTGCAGTTGCATCTTTTAAGTACTGAATGGGAAACATTTAATAAGTTCCAACACTGTCAAGTAATTTAAATTGCTGCAATCATTAGACAGAGAAATACTGGCACTGCTCTCTCCCTCTAATAACGTTTGAACCCTTTCTTCCTCCGTCGTATTTCCACATACTTTTTATATCACCAACAAATTTTCGTAAAATTCTGGAAAGTTTCTACACCTTAACTCGGCCATTTTAAAACAGATCAATTCTCGCAAATTTAATAGCTTGATGCACTCGTACGCAGGTAGCACAATAACATTCCCATCTTTCGTAATCTCCATATTATATAAATTCTCTTTTCAAAATTGTTCAAAACCATATACTTCTATTAAAGGCTGTGCTCAGCTGCAATTTGAAATCTTGATCCAATTGTATCTCAACAACATCGTTTCCAGTAGTCAGACCATTTAATCGTACTTGTTTTGAGTCTTGAGCAAATTGGTGAATTTGAAATTCCACTTGAAAAGTACACAATTTCTTCCAATCGAAGTAAGAGAATGTTATCGTAGAATCAGCACACATACCACTACAGCAAATCACTTGGATGGCAGGTTGAAGACCACCATATAAATCAAAACCAACTTCTAATATATGGTGGTGATAATTTGGAGGAAATTCGCCTAACCTATAGGTTGACTTACCAACTAGTTGGTTGATATTTAATTGTGGTACTCGCACATCACTTGTAACGTCAACACAAGAAAAATCCATCTTTATTTATAATTTTAATCAAACTCGACGATACTTTGACGACTAATGCACTGGAACATGGCTCTCGCCTTTTATGCCGATGGTCGAGCGTGCGCAGCTCCTTATTATATTAGTTGGCGTTATATGCAAGTCTTGACTGGAAAAGTGACGTCTATAATTGTTTTATAGTGGGTTTTACCTGTATGTATTTAACCACCAACGCCATTTTTAGAATTATTAAACAAAATTACTCTTAGCAGTATTTTAATATACCATCGTGTAAGATTTCAATTATTATTATGTTTTTCCTCAGGTTTTCAAATCCTCGGAATTTTTCCAAATCGAATGACACCTTACTGATTTGCAGAATAACCTTTTGCAAGCACCGTATATAATTCATCTTTAATCTATTTCTAAACCGTATCGCTCTGTCTTTTGAGATAAATCCTGGTGTGTCCCACAATCGACTTCCTTTCCACCCCAAACACGTTGACACTGATGTTGTTTAATTCCTCGAACCGGGGTATATCCTTTATGGATATCGGGAACTGCAGTCCTGTCAAATTGAGAATGGTGCTGTAATGGGGTAGCTACCGACCCTTTGCGGATTGTGAGCACTGAGTAGAGCGCAGCTATCACGCACCAGGCAAAGCATGCGTTGTCGTCATTTTGTATATTAATAACAGCTCTGGTGTTTCGAACCCATTTGGGGAGCTCGATGTATGAGGATCCACGCAAAGGGTTGTACTTGTTTACATTAATCTCCAAGTACAACGCCTGTTTCAGAGTCCATCCTAAAATTTAAAAAATTAGAAAAATAAATTATTGTAGAAACTAACCAGAATCTCGTTCTTGGAACTCCTCTGACTTAGCTGACATCCTCTCCACAAAGGAATTGTAGATCTCCCCTAGGTTACTGGAGGAGGTGAGCACAACATTTCGAGTGTTGAAAGATTTAACATCCTCTACACTGTCCATCTTAATGTAGCCACTAATTAGGTAGTTTACTTTTAAATTAGGAGAAACCCAGCGTCGTTTAACCTTGAGTAACATTTCATACCAGTCTATTCACGTCGGTGAAAATCAATTAACTTCTTGCTTACGCGCTACATCTATAATTATCGGATGTATCAAACGAGAACAAAGTTAGACGGGGTAAATATTTATACATATTTTTCGAAATTGTGAAATTGGAATAGTCTGCATTTGCATTTTGATAAGTAAACATCGTAATAAAAATGAGCGGGAAAGAATTATATCCTTAGATGCTATAAAAATTTTAGAAGAAGTTGTCAAGGAGATGAAAACAAGTTTATCAAACAATTCAACTAGCCAACATTTGAATGGTATGTCTAATGAATCTCTGGTAAATACTAAAATAGTGCAAGATAAACCTACACATGATAATGTTGATGCGAAAGATCAGAACATAGACTCCAAGTCAGACGTTTCTGACAGAAAAGAAAGAGACAACTTAAATCGTATACTAAAGAGGATTTAAATAAAGCCCTTGACGAAATAAACAAAGGATGGATTACTGGTTCAGAAGCATCCGAAATCTACAATGTTCCAAAAGCTACACTCTATACGAAACTCAGATCAAACGAAAATCGTGTGCAAAATTTGGATATGTATACTACACATTTGCCAATTAAAAGGAGGAAAAGTGACTTTTGTGTGTGTGTGTGTGTGTGTGTATTAGTTTTAATGAATAAAATATATTTCTATGTGAAGTGTACATGTTAAGTATTTGAATTGTAATATAAATATTGTTTCAAACGTTTTGGTTTTATTTATATATAATGGTATTGTTAGGATACAATTACTCGGAAGCAGTAGCAGAATTTTGGTTTATGTAATATCATAGAAGTTGAAAAAACAAAAACTAAAAGGTATGTTTGAAACACGTAGTTGTAGTCATTTCTATTAAAATTAAATGTAGCGCTCTTTGTTATAATTCTTTTCATAATTACTTAGATATCCATTTCAGTTACGTGGACATTTGAAAAATTAAACAATACCAATGTATGCTTTATATTTTAAAACATAAACAAGCTAATATATACAAAAATAATTTCTAAAATCACATCATTCATTTCTTATGATAACAGTTGTGGTGGTTAAATTTTTATTTTAAAACTTACAATTTAGTATATATTCCATTTGAATATCTGCCAACAGTTTTATAAACCCCATCTCCTCGATTATTTCCATAAAATCATCCAGATCCTCGGCAATGATAACACTGCAGTACAGTGCTGTATTGCTTCCTCGTATGACTGACACATAAGACATTTTCTCCATCTATCGAAAAGCGTTGCCCACATTCTGCTTTTTTACTCGTAGAGCATTGCGAAATCTTCGAATAACCTCTCCAAAGTTTTATACATATTTATTATATTGTCTCTTTAAACCGTACAATCAACAAATAATAACTTCTACGCGAACAGTCCTTTTATATGAGCTACTCCTATTCGGATATGTACCGATTGCACCCGATTTGTGTGCACGCACGAAGCAACCGGTATGGAATGTATTCTATGAACAAAATCATTACATTTCTTAAGAAAAATGCTAAGGACTTTAAAAATAATTATAACTCTTGTTAGACCTCTAGTCTCTAGATAAACGTTATTATTTTAGGTTGTGTCACTGTTTTCTAAATCAATTTCCTACATACTTTTCCTAAACTATGCGTATCAATTGACGGTTATACTTTACTCCATAACCGACTTGTATATATTTTCGTCTTCGTCTCTAGCTAACACATCCGCATAGTAAAGATGGAACGGTTCTTCTGGAACGAGTTGCTTAATTTTCTTTATAGGTACGTCCATGTTTTCGACTTTAACCTTTGTTGTAGGTATGGGGATTTTTCGGTGATCGATTGCAACTGGGAAGCGGTTATTTGCAGTGGATCGATCAATTGTTTGTGCACCTCTTTGAATTTTTGCTGAGATGTAGCATCTCCCTTTTGTACGCTACAAACTTTTTCGTACAGCATCCTGCATAAGATGAAGACTGCGTTTATTTGCAATAAAATTGTTAACGTCCGTCATCATGAAACTTTGGATGGGAACTAACTTTTTTTGAATAATATCAAATATTTATATACTCGTCGAAATTCTTCCTATATCGACCATTATCCAAATCAAAATCTTTAACAACAGTTATAAAATTATGTTTTGAGTCGCCCCAACACTGTAAACACATTTCTTTAAATTTCGGATATATCATGTCACCACTTATATGATCCGAAAAGATATGTCCGAGATTGGTTTCATCCTGTTTCCATAATGCGATTACATTGGCGTTATCTCTGAGTCTATGTTTTAAGGCACTAGCGTAAGTTTGACATAGATAGAACGAATCTATTGCTTTATGTCGACCGAACGAGAAAAACTGAGTGATTTTACTTTGCTCGTTTGCAGGTATATCATCGAAAACCATAATTGAATCTTCTTTGGTATCTCCGGGTTCGATCAAATCATCGCAATTTTCAAACTCATGGTAACCAATTTCTTCTTTTAATGGTGTAAAACGTTTCTTAACAATTCGTATTTCGGTTGATACAAACTCTTCGAAAATACATAGACATTTTGAAATCTAAGACCGTTCTCGTGCAAGATCAGAGATATTAAAGCGTTGGTCTTCCCACAACTCGATGGTCCCACGAATATAGCTCGTATGTTAGACGGGAACAAAGGATCATGTTTACCATCCTCTTTTGCATTAGCAATAGCAAAGTTATCATAATTCTGTATAGGTATTTTAACTTCTGGTATAACATCTCTGGATGCATCGTTGGAATTATGTAATTTCTTCACGTTCTGCAACCTTTTAACATATCTGCATAACGTTGTTCTAGGTATATTATATTTTTTACTAGCAGCGTAGAAACTCGAGCCATCCAGGATATCCTCTGCTGCTTTTGTAATAGATTGTTTGGAGCACCACTGATTGCTTGAATGCGACATCTTTCGAAAAAATGTCTTACTATAACTAAGCTCTACCCAAAACTACTTCCTTATATACCAAATTTAATCTCCTGCTCACATAACCACATGACCATATGACCATATGACCACATGACCACATGACCATATGACCACATGACCACATGACCATATGACCATATGACCATATGACCACATGACCATATGACCATATGACCACATGACCACATGACCATATGACCACATGACCCATGACCATATGACCATATGACCATATGACCACATGACCATATGACCATATGACCACATGACCACATGACCATATGACCACATGACCACATGACCACATGACCACATGACCATATGACCTAATTGCTTTTTAATGAGTTTTCTCATTAAAAACCCATTAGCACTAATTGCTTTTTAATGAGTTTTCTCATTAAAACCCATTACACTAATTGCTTTTAATGAGTTTTCCATTAAAACCAAGTGTGGACCTAGGTTAGATAAAGGAAAAATTAATAGGTTAGCCAGCGCCGCGCGCTGGCTAACCTATTAATTTTCCTTTTATCTAACCTAGGTCCACACTTGGTTTTTAATGGAAAAACTCATTAACTGTACTTTTCAAGTGGAATTTCAAATTCACCAATTTGCTCAAGACTCAAAACAAGTACGATTAAATGGTCTGACTACTGGAAACGATGTTGTTGAGATACAATTGGATCAAGATTTCAAATTGCAGCTGAGCACAGCCTTTAATAGAAGTATATGGTTTTTGAACAATTTTGAAAAAGAGAATTTATATAATATGGAGATTACGAAAGATGGGAATGTTATTGTGCTACCTGCGTACGAGTGCATCAAGCTATTAAATTTGCGAGAATTGATCTGTTTTAAAATGGCCGAGTTAAGGTGTAGAAACTTTCCAGAATTTTACGAAAAATTTGTTGGTGATATAAAAAGTATGTGGAAATACGACGGAGGAAGAAAGGGTTCAAACGTTATTAGAGGAGAGAGCAGTGCCAGTATTTCTCTGTCTAATGATTGCAGCAATTTAAATTACTTGACAGTGTTGGAACTTATTAAATGTTTCCCATTCAGTACTTAAAAGATGCAACTGCAAGGCAATCGCTTGCGCAAATGTTTAGAGATTTGGCTATCCCAGATTCGCCAGACTCTGGTTACCACAGCGGTTTATAGATGTTATCAATACATGTATGTATTCTATTAAAACATATTTCTTGATAAAGTTTGTTTTACATATTTGTATCGCCAACATTACCATAAATTATTAATAGACGTATTAAACTATCCTGTTTTTATTTTTAGGTTTAAAGTGGTGTACGCGGAAATAATAAACACAATATACCGCATGTTAACAAAAGTTGTGGGGAAATTTAAAGACGAGTTTTACGGTGACTTGGTGTTAGAATCTGTAGGTAGTAAGGCTAAGTCCTACTGTATTGTGCGCGAGAAGGACACGATTAAAAGATTAAAGGGATCTCACAAAGTGTAGTTAAGTAAAACCGAGGGTCTTACAACCTATAACGAGCATATATTCCCAAAAGGGGTGGGCATCCAGCTACGCAACAGTGCGTGGGAGAATAAGGATTCTCTCCAATAAGAAATTAAAGTCATTGGTAATGGTAAAATGTTAAACCTATAAAGGCGATTATTAATTGTGGTTTAGTGACCGCGTTTGTGCACTCTTCGAGTGTCTTCGGCAATCTTCGATTGTTTCCAAAGAAAATATTCAAGCACGCCATTTAATGTCGTGGTGTAACATCGTCCACTGTTAAGCTCCGTTAATTATACTACTAAATGAGGTTTGTATTTTCCGTAAATACGCACTTTTCAGCGCCTCGTGGTATTGGTAATCTACAAACAATTATATCTCGATTTGAAATGCGCGTCATTGAAACATATTCTCAACATAATTAATAGAAAGTCCAAGAAAAGAAATTATAAAACAGCATTCAAATGTTCGTTAAGAAATCTAGAATATTTGTTGGATTACGAGTTACAAATTTATTAATACTACATTGAAGTTTCCGGAATTTGCGTTATAATGCTTCTACCGCGTCACGTAGGGTAATTTAGGTAATAAGACCCATTTACTTTCAGTACTTAATCTGGTTTATTACATTTTGTTAATTCTGGAATTTAGGTAGTTAATGATGTCATACACAAAATTTCTAATTAACATACATGGCTGGTATCTAGCGAAAGTTGTAGCACGCATTTTCAATTACGAATGCATTCTTCTTTCATTACAGGAGAAATTCCATAGATTTCATACCAGCAAAATGCGCTTTCTTTTAGATATTTAAAACACATTACATTGGACATCAAAAGTCGACCTTGCCATTTCTACATTATTTTTAATCATTAATTGGAATTTTTGGATGCGGTAATTTCTTGTTTAAAGTAAATTAGTTAAATAAAGTGTAATTTAAATTGTGATTGTATAGTCAGTTATTGCAATTGAAAACACATTCAGGGAATAATTTATTTGCTCTATATATTTTACAGTAGCGTTTCGGACAAAACTTTCTGCTTTTAATTAATTAAAGCATAAAAGTTTCTGGTGTATATTCCTAAAGAGAAAATAAGTAGTTGATGTACCGTTGAAAGGAGTTCATCCTTGTTTACAAAAATTTCAGATCCTGCGATCTAGCGTTTTTGATATTATTATTTAAAAAAATCAATACGTTAGATGGATAAGGTGTTCAGTGGCGGCTATTTTATCAATAAATTTTATTTAATATGTTTAGTTTTTATTTTCAACACCAAAATTCTAAGGTTCACAAAACAATTTCTACAACCGGTTTTAAGACGTTGAAAAGAGCTAGCCGCGGAGATCTGAAAATTAGAAATAAAAAGATTCGGGTAGCTGAGAAAATCTAATATTAATTGATACCAAACAAGGTAGGTTTATCTCGAAAGATGCATTGGCTAGACGAGGAAAACTATTTGTTAGTTTTGCTTATAAAGCAAAGGCGAAATTTAGAGGTTTGAGAGCTTAAAGTGTAACTTTGTAAGGAGTAGTCCGATTTTAAATCTGTTTACAGATTCTGCAATAAAATTCTAAGCTAACAAGATGTATTGCATGACTAAGAAAATTTATAAGAACGCTCAAAAGTCGCTATAGGTAAAAATCTTAAAATGGGGTAGCTCCTTGGGGTGATGCAATCTAAAAATTCTTAAAGATTCGGGTACCTGAGAAAATCTAATATTAATTGATACCAAACAAGATAGGTTTATCTCGTGGGTGGAAATGTGGAGAAAGATTTATCTCGCGGGTGGAAAGAATGCGGGTGTGATGTAATCAAAATGGTTGGGGTAAAAATTCCACAAGGAGGAGATTCATCTCCACAGGAGAGAGCAGGTGGAGATTCTTAAAAATAAGACTTTATAGTGCGAATTTACATGTAAATTTGGTCCAGATGTGAGGAAATGTGGGATTCTGGAGGAAATGTGGTGCTGATTACGCCCATAATACACTACTTATATATATATATATATATATATATATATATATATATATATCTATTGTTTTCATCTATTTTTTCTTCTACAGTTTATACTGAATGAGATCTAGTTTTGAAGTTATCCTTAAAAATTGTCCTAAATTTTGTAGCCTTCCTACAGTTAATGCTTCATTAAACGGAACTAATTAGAAAGCAAACCAACAGCATATGTTTTAATAATTATTGCGTTAGTTAATAGTTAATTAACACATCAAACGGTGATCATCAACAAAATTACTATAGCAAATTTTGGTTTTAACCTATGGTGAATTCAACCATGCAAGATCCAGGTACAATCGTAGATCTCAGATCTTAATAAAAAATACTTCAAATTACATTCAAATTGATCTGTCATGTTACTGTTGGGGGTCTGCTCAATAACGGCGGGTGTCATTCGAAGATATGTATATGTTAACACCAAATTAATACGTTTATGGCACGCTATAGCATTCTTATAATATATTAAAACTAACAGATGTTTGTGTTTCGTTTCCAATGTAATTGTGTATAAAATTCACTGCTTAGAATTCGTTTAAAAATATTTTTAGAGGCTGATTAAAATTCATCTTAATTTGAAAATTATCTCTGAAATTTTATGTAACATCGAGAACAAACCTTCAATCTTTTGTCTGACTGTAAAGTTATAACTTCAATATCAGAGTCAGTTTTGAATTTGGCGGTTAATTTCAAAAATTAAGTTTTGAAATGATTTAAAAGCTTATACTTGGGAAAATTGTGAACGTACTAAAGAATCAAAAAACATTGTCAAATTTTGTTACATGCTGAATTGGGCGTTAAATACCTGAATTGATTTTACTCTATATAAGCGAAGCAACGTAACATTAAAATAGTGCAGCAGTTAGCTTTCAATGGTGAGGGTGGGTTCTTTAAAACAAATGCAATTTTTTTTCGGGGTATAGAAGTTTCATCACTTTCATTAAATATTCGTACACGTACCTTAAAAAGTCTTTAAACTCTCTGTCTAATAAAACCTTTGGGGGCAACCCACCTAAATAAACCCTGATTTCGGTTGCCCTAGAAGATGGGTGTTCTGAAAGACGGCTTGACGTTTCCACTGCTATGCGTAGCTGGCGGGGCTTTGTGTACACGTTTCTTACCTTCTACTAATTTAAAATAATAACCTATATCATTAAACATAAATATCACAGTAAACAAAAAAAACAAACTAACCTCTATCCATAATTAGTCAAATATACGTGTATTTAAAAGAAAAAGAACATCTTAAATTTATCAATTACAGACATCCAACTAAATTAACTGGTACATATAAATTATGCAGATACAATTGTGGTGCTTTTCCGTATAAGAATTTCGGTGTTTACAATACGTTTTATTTAAGCGTACACCAACATACAAAATCATCTTAATAATAAGTATTAGTCGTACTTATCATTACAACCAATCACAATTATTAAATATACTACACCACGTAATGCTTATGGAGTGCACAGTAAAAATTCAACAGCTTACTTGTGTGTTGGTTTTGTACAAAGTTCAAAGTGACCTTTGCGTGCAGGAAAAGTGTGTCAGGTAATCCACTATTCCAAATTAACGTTGAATGAAAGCTTCCAATACAGAGGCACTTTTGCCTGTGACGATATTGTAAAATTCCGCGTTTACACTCGCATTTTAAAACTTGTTTCTCTAGTACTCTTTGGGTTTTAAATACCGTCGCCTTTTGCTTTATACAGCCCTACTAACACGACGATGGTTGCGTAGCTATGGTCTGCTATTTGGTCTCAAATAACTGAAGATAAAAAGCTCTCTTCGTTTATCATACGCCGGTGTTAATAAGTCGCCACGTGCCAAGGTATTACCCAATCATATCGTTCGAACGGATTGTGCGTCTAAAGGTGTCCTACTGTCAAGTTCAATATCATTGGTTTATGTCCACGGTCATCTTGTTCTCACACTGTTGAAAGCGGCGGTGTTTGTTTACGTTCTTAACATATTTATTATGACTGTAAATTTATGAGTATATGATTATTAGGGTATTCTACCGAGGTTTCGGTTTGTTTGAATCCTTATGAAATTGTAATTTCTCTGACAGATCACATGCAACCCATTAATTTTTTATGGCGGGTTTTATGAGTATTGGTATTGTAGGTTGTGTCGGTCTAATTCCATGATTCAATAGTTTGTTTCAAACACGTGCGAATGTATATAAATAAATTTTTGTATGACGATTATTTACCGAAATCTGCCTGTATTTTTCGAAATTTAATACAAAGAGTGTAAAGTCCCGATCCTTATTTGTGTTTGTCTTTAACATTATATTGAAATAGCCACGTTACTAATGTAAACTGCCAAAACTTCACTAAATTTTTTAGAGTAATTACGTACTAAGCTCGTTTAACTAACTGAAATTTCCTAGATTCTTTTCTATTAACTAATGTTTGCTTAAATAGCGCTTTATATAAATTTAAATTTCCTCTGGTGAGATTAAAATGCGGTCAATGATTCTGTAAAAGAAATTATTTTAAAGTTTAGTTTCAAGTTTCAAGTTAGCACTACCTATTCTTTTTCGGTACAAAATAATTCAAAAAATGTACGAACGGTGGCGGTATCAAAAAGTAGCTTGGTCGGGGTCGAAGCGATAGCGTGGTCTATACTAACTGCTATTATCTTTTAACTACTGAGAAAGCTTCAAGTTGGTTTTTCATTTTTTCCAGTAAGATGAATCTCTAAAGAACTTGTTACATTTGGAAAGGTTGATGTTCTATAATTTTCAAAGATGTACTACAGAGATACGTAATTTTCGTGTGTACAAAATAAGTGCGATTAAATGCAAAGTTACGTAGAAAATGCGAAATATGGAAATAAACGCGAAGTTAAGCATTGGTAAAATCTGTAATCTCCATTCGAAGAATTGTTATTACTGATATGCCGCTAATAAGTCCCAGAGGTGGGGAGATGCATAAGTTCTCTAGCAATGCGAACGTGGCAGGGATCAGTGAGGGTTGCAAACATATAGTACTGCGGATACCGGACTATTCAACAGAAAAACATTGGACGTGTTAATATGCAGTACTGAGTTGCATATCACTTTACACTTTACGTGTTAATATGGACCGTCCAAAGAAAAAAATTAAGTGATTGAGTGAATGAATAGAGTGTAAATGTGCAAATATTGTATTGTTCGTCTAGAAGGGCAGAGAAAGTACACTACCGAAACACGCGCTTTCATCTACTCACACAAAAAAGAAAAATGCTTCTTCTGAAGCAAAATGACAATCTGCCACCATAAGCAGTTTCTAGCTGTTTGCGATTACTCTGCTAAGTATACACCAGGTTCAGGTGACTATTCACCATGAGATGCTTTAAAAGACGATAATACCTACCGCTTTGTGGGAATTCCGAGAACGATTCAGTACAACAACTTCATGATAAACCTGTAGTCATTGTGGTCTACGAAACGTCTGACAAATAAGAAAGATGCGTTTTGGCAGTTCTTTTGAAAACTCTTCATTCAGAATTTGAACGGGCTAGTGTTAATTTTTTAGACTGTGCAGGTTTTTCCGCTTGTTTTCAAGCAATTATCGACGCCTAAACAAGGAACGGGATTGATTACTCTCAAGTAAAAGGTCCAGTATCAGACTCTGCACGTTACATGAGTGTATGTTTTGCTTTATTGAAAATACTTCCAGGTGACAAGATTTTACACTGCCAATGCTGGGTGCACAAGGTAAGTTTCATAAGTGTCGGTGAACTGTAATTATTTTCGTATTTTGATTTTGAATTTGTTTCGTATTCTTTGGATTTTTCGGAGAATCTTTTTATGTATGATATTGAAACATTTTTTATGTGTATTGCTCCCAGGGCGCAACACAAATGGAAGGCACTCATTCTTCTAAACTTTAAAATTTTCACCTAATGTATTCAATAATAATCTATAGGAACACTGTGGCACGAGTTAAATAAAATTAAATAAAAACCCTTAACCACAAAAATATTTAAATTACTAGATACGTATTTCGACCACTATGTGGTCCTCATCAGTAGGAATTTTAACTAATAATTAGTTGTTGTTCCGGAACACTTTAAAGGATATTTTCCTCACCACTTAGGCTGAAGTGAACCTTCCCAACATACAATTTACTAGAATGTTGCTTTAAACACTATCGAGGATATTCTCTTCACCCGTAGGCTGGTGTCCTCCACAACAAACAAGTCACTTGTTTTTATAATGTTCAGTTTTGATTTTGTAATAAGCAATTGAGCATGTAATTATATTTGTGACGTAGTAATTAACAATGTTAAAACCAGAAAATTTTAAAAGTCATAGGTTTTTGCGATATTCTGAAAACAGCACATTACTGTTTGAAAAAATGCTTTTAAATATTAAACACTTATGGCTTATAAAGAACTCATTTCTAACATCCTTGCGGTTTTAGATTTTCTCGAATAATGGTTGGTTAAAGCATATGTCATAGATGTGCAAAAAAAAATTTAAAGGTTTAGGACTTTTAAAAGTGTAACTTTGCAAGGAGTGAACCGATTTTAAATCTGTTTACAGATTCGAATTCTGTGTAAAATTATAAACCAACAAGATGTATTGCATGACTAAAAATTTATAAGGACGACCATAAAATCGCTATCAGCAGAAAATCTTAAAATAAAGGTAGCTCCCTGGGGGATGATGCAATCTAAAAAATTCCTAGAGATTTAATAGCTGAGAAAATTTTAATAATAATTGATACCAAACAAGATAGGTTTATCTCGAAAGATGCAATGGCTAGTCGAAGAAAACTATTTGGTTCAGATGTGTGTGGAAATGTGGATGCTTGTGGAAATGTGGAGATGAATCTCCGCATTTCTTCTTCACGGGAATTTACATTTCCGCATTTCCTCCTAGGAGTCCCTCCACCACATTTCCTCCTTATGAGGACTTACATCTCCGCATTTCCTCCTAGGAGTCCTTCCACCACATTTCCTCCTTATGGGGATTTACATGTAAATGTGGGATTCGGGTGGAAATGTGGGCACAGATGCCCCATGAACCTCCTACTGGTATAGTTTGCGTTGAAGAAGATCCTGATATTCAAGGATCTCCCGTAATATTTAACAGTAAAGAAAATAGTAACATGTTTATACTGGTCCATTGTTACTTGTAATAATAAACTTTAATTTGTAGATATCGTAGAACATTCCACAGCCAATACTGCACCTCCAGTTGTAGAAACGTTAGGACTTAGTACTTGATAATGAATTTATTATTCGTTATGAAAGTTGTAAAATTAACTTTTATTAAATACTTTTTAGGGAATGACATTGCACATGAACGGGCGGTGGAACATACTTCAACATTACCGGAAAATACAACTCCATCTAGAAATGGCAATTTAAGTACGCGACGATTTGCAACCATTTGTAACCATTGTTGTGGAGGTTTCCATCAGTTGGCATACATTTAGAATTATTCCAGATATGGGAACCGTGAGTGCTCTTTGGGAATCGAGCATTTACATTTAATACTCTTGCATTTACATCACATATCTGTTAATATGATTAAATTACTCTGATAAAATAAACCTGCACTACTTACTAATTGTACATTAATTAAATGGTAGCCCTTTCTGTTCACATACAATGCATTGTTAATGTTTGGAGGATATATAGCCATCATCATCATTTTGTTTTGGACCTTACTTAAGTTCGGTTTGACGCAGCTCTAACTTCTTTTCTATTCTGTGTTAATCTAAAAAGTTCTACATTCCCTTCACAACCTAAACTTCTAATAATTTGACTAATATAGCTTGGTCTAAGTCTTCCTACACTCTTCTATCTTTTTCTTATCTACCAGCCTCTACATAGATATTAGCAACCTGATGGTTGTTAAAGAATTCCAAAATGTTTACATGATTCCCATTTATAAGGAAATGAAACATTACCTGGTTATCCCCTCCATAAAAGGAAAAGTGTTAAATTATATGTTATGGTAAGGCTTAAGCAACGAATCGCTGCCAACATGCCAGACTGCTAACTAATTGTGAGTTATGTCGTGGAGACGTTTATTAAGTTATATGTTGTAACAAATACGATTATACGATATATTACTAATTCATACATAGAGCTCCACTTATATTTAAATACTCAAAGTAAAATTTAAGATTTCTTCTATTTGTATGTATTTTGATACAATATCCCATTTTCTGCGTGTGCTTGAATAGTAACATAGCCTCGTGGCCAAGCTTCATTATTTTACATCGGGATGTAATCAGCGTAGCAAGTGTTAAAAATGGTGTCAACGGATACCATGCCTTATTTTAGTTGTTGTATCCACCTAGTATAATCAAGAA
This sequence comes from Platerodrilus igneus, assembly GCA_036346225.1. NCBI lineage: Eukaryota > Metazoa > Arthropoda > Insecta > Coleoptera > Lycidae > Platerodrilus > Platerodrilus igneus. Next base: position 3,319,824 of record JARFIW010001215.1, read on the forward strand.
AAATATATCTACGCGCAAGTACGGAATCATATCGAAGTAAAGTAAAACAATATGGAAACGCAAACACGTAATGTATAAAATTGCAAAGCAATAAATCTTTTGTATATAATTGTTGTGGAGCGCAAATTTAATGTAAGCATGTGATTTGTCGAGTTGTAGAGCAATAAATCTTTCGTATATAATTATTGTGGAACACAGAAGCACTTTTGGATGTTAGTTGTATTGAAAGTACAGTCTTAAATGTTACTATGCAAGAGGGTTGAATTTTCCACATATTTTGGTTCGTATAGAGGTCAAGCCCGGGCACATGTATCAGCCGCGCGCACCTGCTAGTGTAAGTATCCAAGATGTTTAACGAATTTGGTCGCCTAGCAGATTGTCTGTGGTGAGTCATCCTCAATTTTAGATCAATTTTCATTTCATAGAACCATTACTTACAATGTACAAATAATTTTTGAAAATTTTATATATGTTTACTTAAATTTGGTGCACGAAATTTTTGTAAAATTTTTATGGTCATTTAAATTGATGCACGTAATATTTTGTTCAGAATTTAATAGTTGGATATTTCATAAATGCTCTTATAATCACAGAGGAATTTCTATAAGATAATTTTTGAAGTTACAAGGTTATACTAAAATGTATTCGTAACTAAACATGTGATACGTTGATATTTGTTTGTTATATTATAGAGTATAATTTTTTGGCAGTACACTTGAAGTACAGCTTAATTCAATAAATAAGTGTTTTTGACCTTTGATTCCATCAAATAAATCAATTAAAAATGTAGTTCTGTAATCTAAAAAAAGTCGGAGCATTTAATTTATTACTTGTAAACTCGAACAGGATCCTATTCAAGCATCATATATAAATTGTAAAATAATAATAAAAACACTATATTTCTTATAGAGAATTAACATGAATTTTTCAATTATAAATTCCTATGAATAATCAGAAATTAATACTAGATTTTAATAAAAGTAATTGTTTCGAAAGTTTTAGTACATATAACTTTGTACAAGCTATGTATATATATTTTTTTTGCAAATTAATAGAAAGGATAATAAGTTGTCTTAAAGCTTTTTTTCATTGAAGTCATCAGTAATTTTTCTATAGAAGCAGACAACCACATTTATAAATTTTTTGGTAGTGAAGAAAGATATATTATTGGTGTTGGTTTAAATTTTTTTTAAGTATAATTTTTACTAGTTGATCTTTCTATACTTTATTTTTTTGTGATAAAGTGACTAGGCTGTAACGTAGCCCTAGTCTAAAAATGATTAGAAGTGAGTAAATTTTCAGATAGTACAAGATCGTCGTTCCCATTCCAGTTTGCAAAGTCATATATAAGTATTATTTTTATATGTTGCTCGTCAAAGATATTTTTTTTCTTTTCGAAGATTTCCGTATCTGATTTTCGGATTGATTCTTATTATAACATTTATTAAGATACGGTGGCGTCCAATAAAACTTCTTTTATTATCGTATACCATTCTACGACCCTAGCTCATAGCTCTGCCCTAAATTAAAGAAGCTTAGCTGGCTGGAAGATCTCTTTAGAGGGTACTTTTTACTCAAAGCCATATACAATCCTCCTTACCCTGGGCTTAGACTTTAAACAGGAACCCCTCGTAATCTATCGAGACTCAGCCGCCTATAAGGTAGAGTAGACACACTATATATCTTTTGAGAAAAAGTGCGTAACAATGTTGTGGTAAAGCTTAAGCAGCGAATAGCTGCCAACATGCCAGACCGCTAACTAATTGTGAGTTATGTCATGGGGACGTTTATTAAGTTATATGTTATGGTAAGACTTACGCAGCGAATCGCTGTCAACATGCCAGGCAGCTAACTAATTGTGTTATGTTTTGGAGACGTTTATTAAGTTATATGTTGTGGTAAAGCTTAAGCAGCGAATCGCTGCCAACATGCCAGACCGCTAACTAATTGTGAATTATGTCATGGAGACGTTTATTATGTTATATGTTATGGTAAGGCTTAAGCAGCGAATGGCTGCCAACATGCCACACCGCTAACTAATTGTGAGTTATGCCATGGAGACGTTTATTAAGTTATATGTTATGGTAAGGCTTAAGCAGCGAATCGCTGCCAACATGCCAGACCGCTAACTAATTGTGAGTTATGTCATGGGGACGTTTACTAGGTTATATGTTATGGTAAGGCTTAAGCAGCAAATCGCTGCCAACATGCCAGACCGCTAACTAATTGTGAGTTATGCTATGGGGACGTTTATTAAGTTATATGTTATGGTAAGGCTTAAGCAGCGAATCGTTACCAACATGCCAGACCGCTAACTAATTGTAAGTTATGTCATGGTGACATTTAGCTAACTGATTTTTATTTATTTATTTTTTTTGTTTTGTTTTCAAACTTACTTAATGTCGGTTTGACGCAGTTCTAAATTTTTTTCTATTCTGAGCTAGTCTAAGAAAGTCCCTTACCCTTCACAACCTAAATCTCTAATAATTTGACTAATATTGCTTTGTCTAGGTCTTCCTACTCTATTTTTATTTGGTAGTCTATAATCTAGGACCTTACTAAATAGTCCCTCATGTCTTAACTGGTACCCTATCATTCTATCTCTCATGATCTTTAATTGTTTCCACATACAGAGTTTCTCACCTATCCTTCTATAAACTTCCTCATTTGTTACTCTATCTGTCCAACTAATAATTAACATTCTCCTATGACACCAAGTTTCAAAATCTTTTATATTTTTCATATCTACCTCTTTAATTGTCCAAGGCTCACTACCGTATAATAGAACGCTCCATACGTACGACTTTGAGAAACTTTTTCTTTTATCTAAACTAATACTATTAGCTATTAGTAAGTTTTTTTTTAAACATTTTTCTAGCTTGCGCTATTCTAGCTACTATATCCCTTCTGCTACGTCCATCCTTGTAATTATATTACCTCATCATCATCATTGGGTCTTCAGTCCTGAAACTGGTTAGACGCGTACCATCATTGTTTCCTATTCTGAACTAACCTACAGATCTTATTCTTAACTTTCCGATCGCATCCTCCAAAGTAGTCCCCTCCCGGAGATCCGAATGGGGGACTATTTTAACTCCGGAATCTTTTACCCCAGAGAATGCCATCATTTTATTATAATTTAGGTACGCTGTGTACTTGGGAGATAATGTGGTGGTTTTCCGTTGCCTTCCACATCGCGGTAGTGTGTCTTAGACTGCCATACCGACACCTATGGTCTCTGCCAATCTAAGTACCGAAAGAGCCGCTGCCCTCTTTCGGGGACCTGTTTTAGTCTGGTTCCTCACAAACGACCTTACTACTATGGTTGGACCTGTAGTTTGGCTTTTTAGCTCATTAGAACACGCAAGCCATTCCACCTGTTCTAGTAATCTAGAACTTCGGCAAGGTGCAGGTCCATTCGAAATGGTTATATTACCTAAATAGCACAATTCATTTACCTTTTCTAACTCCGTATTACCTATTTTTAATTTTGGTTTAGAACTAGGCTGTAATTCACATGTCTTTATCTTTGTCTTTCCTGAATTAATCCTCATATTATAGTTGTAGTCTGTAGTATCTCATCTAAAATATTTAAAAACTCTTCTAACTCTTTTCATCTGCAAAACGTAACGTGTCTATTTTCTGTCCCTGTACACTGATACCTATCTCTTTTCTCTCTCTAGCTAAGTTTAAAGCTTCCTCAATATAAACATTAAAAATCAAGAGAGATAGTATACAGCCTTGTCTAACACCATTTCTAATCTTAGCTTCCTTTTCTATTTTATCAAATCTAATTACTACACTTTGGTTTTATATAGACTGTAAATAATTTTTCTATCCCTATGAGAGATTTTTATTTTTCGCAAAACTCTGAACCCAACATCCCAATTAACCCTATCAAATGCTTTATCTAAATTGTACATTAATTGAATGGTAGCCCTTTCTGTTCACATATGTGTTCATGATATAATGCATTGTTAACGTTTGGAGGATATATAGCCACATGTGTACAGTCCAAACAACCAATTACACCTGGAAAATTATGCTTTATTTAGTATCTACAACCAAAAACATACCAAACAATAGACGACACACCACATCCAATCCATACGCAACGTCGCACCGCTACAAGGCACACGACAAACCATTAAAAAACTACCACGCCGACTACTAGATGTGTGACATGACATCAGACAAGCACTCCAGACCGGAACTAGTTGGCTAAATAAAAAAACAACTAGGACACAACACGAGATTCAGACCACTAGGTGGAAAAACATACACCTAGAACACTTGCACGACAAATGATACACACAAGACAGCAGAAACCACAAGGATAACGCTGACTACTAGACGCGCCCTGAGAGGGCAGGATCAACTAGGAGAGAATCTACAACGCAGAATGTAAAAAATATATCAAATTTTCTATTGCTTACTCATTGCAGGCTTTTGAAGTTCTTGAATGTTTCCTAGAAAACGAATATAACGTTTAAATATTTCTGATCTGTTTAATGCATCCACGACTTGTTGGATAGATCGACTAACTGAGATTGGCTGATTTATGGCTGCATAAATATTTTGTCCAATGCCTAACTAGTAACTACCATATGCCAAAAAATTGAATGTTGTTAAAACCTACAATCGTCCAATTATAAACTGACAAAATTTACAAGAGACCATACCTCGGTGGTAACATCGACTGCAGAACCTCTTGTTTGTTGCCCTAAAAAGGTCCTACTAAATTTATACGTTCTACAACCATGCCTTTATCCAAACGTTATGTTCTACAAAATTGACTATCCGATAAAATGCACAAAGGGCTCATCTCTAGAATGTAAAATACGCTGGGGAGCACCTTGTAAAATTTCTGCTTCTTCCAAATCATTTAAGGCCTGAATAAATAAAAATTTCTTGAGAATTTGCCATCCTATAACCATAAACCGTTTTAACTTAACCTAACTTCTAAATGTTTTGAATCTATAATTAACCTACTTTGGTGAGTAATAAAAATGTGCTATACATACCTAATAAATTTTATTTATATAAACAACTAATACACAAGTTAAATCGAAATACTTATACGCTTCATCGAAATTCTATTGCTAAATAACCATTAGTAACTTTTCGCACAGAAACATTTGTGTACGAATGACATCCACCGTTTGAGAATACGGCATACGAATTTCGCACGAAAAGAAACAAGATTCTATTAGTAAGTTATTCTAAGAGGTGCGTTCAATAGTCCTTAGAAAATCCAAGAGATGGCGCTCGTAGTACCAAAAATAATTTTTTTTAGAGTAAACAGCACTCCCAACTAGAGTTTCAGCCGTATCCATCACATAGTTTCATTTTTGTTGTTGATTGAAGTAAAAACTTGCATTTGATTATAACAACGGATAAAAGTGAGTTTCGAGCTGATTAAACACTAGTATTGAAGAGGGTTAACAGCGAAAGAAATCAAAACTAAGTTGGATGAAGTTCGTGGCACATGTGCTCCTGTATTTGCACTGTTTAAAATTGGGTGAATGAGTTTAAACGTAGCCGTGCATCCACAAAAGATGAACATCGTTCCGGACGCCCTATGGAAGTGTCTACTCCCGAAATGATTAACAAAATCCACGATATGAGTTTAAATGATCGACGAATAAAAGTGCACAAAATAGTTGAGGCCACAGGCATATCGCAAGACGCAGTCGCTTGAATTTTGCACGAAGATTTGGCTGCGAAAAAATCTCGGCAAAATGGGTGCCGTGTTTGCTCACAGTGGAGAATAAACGCAATCGTGTGGTCGATTCTGAGGTTGTTTGGCGCTTTTCCGTCGCAATCCTGAGGATTTTCTGCTAAGACGGTGAAATCGGCCGTCAAGGTTATGGTCATGGTCTTTTGGGATGCTCGCGGAATCATATACGTCGATTACTTGGAAAAGGGAAAAACGATAACAGGAGAGTATTATGCGTAGTTATTGGATCGGATGAGCTAAGAAATCAAGAAAAAACATCCTCGTTTGAAACGGAAAAAGAGCCTCTTTCATCAAGACAAAGCCCGGGTGCACACCTGCACAGTTGCAATTACAGCATTCACCGTATTCGCCAGATTTAGCCTCCAATGACTTTTTCTTATTTACCGACTTGAAGAAATAGTTTGGCGGACAAAGGTTTACGTTTAACGAGGAGGTCATCGCCCCAACAAATGCCTATTTTGAGGAGCTTCCAAAATCCTATTTCTGGATGGCTTAAAAAATTTGGAAAAATGCTTAGAAAAATGTATAGAGCTGAAGGGAGATTATGTTGAAAAATAAAAAAAAATCCACCCAAAAACAATGTTTTTCTACTTTTTCTAAGGACTTATCGAACGACACTCATATCAGTCTGGAGAATCGCAGTGCTATTCGTTAAATGCAATATTGTACTATAATGTAGGTTTATAAGTTTACTTTAACACCTGAAACGTCTTATTTCTGATTGTGTTAAATCTCTTAAATGTATAACAGCAAACATTTCTGTTGTGAAATGTGAAGGTAGTTAAAGAGTAAGTAAAACCCAGTTTCTTTATATTGCAACACTTAAAGTTGGAAATGTAAGAATAATTTACGGCTGATCATAAACTTTCTACTTCAACAATAAACGCAATAAAACTGTGGACGTTGTCAATCATTCAAGCAGTGGTAAACCTAGGCACTAAACTGCTGGAGATTATAGATGTCGTTATAAGAAACGTAAACACGAGAGACTCTTCTTAAAAACCAAAAGGTTACGAGGAATTTATGGTACCCCTAATAAAATAGGAGAAGCACCCAAAATGGCTATTATTTATACAAAATGTTATCCAACATTGATTCATTTAAATCCTATTTCTGGTATTTTTACGCTTTTGTGCTACTCAAATCTTTCAGTGGACAAAACTATTGTCAATCGCAACAAATTTCTAATAAATTCTGTATTGATACGTTTACGTTAATGTATCACGTCTGGCACCGGAGTAGAATAGTCCTAGGGATTTTTTTGTACTATTAAAAGACTCCTTATTAAAACCACATTCTTTTTCGCAACTCCTTTATATTCCTTGAAAAAAATGTTTATTTCTTTTCAAGGAAGGTAAAGGAAAACCATCACCGGCAGAAAACGCAGTTCTAAAAGTAACAATTAAAAGTTTTCAAATAAAAGAAGCGTCAAGAATAACAAGTGTCATGCATATGATCGCTTCAACAGCAGCACGTCAAATTCGTCGTCTTCTGCGCTTGTGGAACCTACGAAGTCAAATATCGTAATGCCAAAAGAAACCGAGACACCCAAATTAAAAATTTACAAAATCATTATTAAACTAAAACTAGTTTCCTAACGAAACATTTCGCTCACCGTAAAACCCAGTTTTACCTAAAATTAAAAGATAAATATAACAACATATATATATATATATATATATATATATATATATATATATATTGCCGTGTTCGCCCTCAGGATATTCAGGATTCTCAGTAGATTCGAAAATTAATTTATATTAATTTTTCAAAAATCGAAAATTTCACCAAAAATTAAAAAAATTTAAAAAATAAACTTCTTACCTAGATTCCTCTCTCTTCTTTACCTTAATTCTTCTTCAGTTCCCAGGCTAGCTCAGTTGGGCCTCTTCTTGGATACCTAGATTCACTATTATGCTCTGTATCGTTCACGCACACTCTCAATAAAACCACAAAATACAACAATCATACAATATTTATTTATCACTATTTACAAATAAAAATCCATTATTATCCACATTTCTGTGATCAAGTTACACCTCTATAAATCCTAATTTTGTAATGTCCTGTATTTTAATTTAAATTATCAAACACGTAGAATGTACCCGGAGTAAATGGGCCCTGAATAATATCTTATTTTTCATTCTTTCTTTATACTTTGATTTTAAATTAGTAAACTCTGGAGTATGGTGAGCTCATAATAACCCAGTTAATTATGAATAATGTATGCTGTTTACCTTGCATACGCTGACTGCAAACAACAAAACCCATGTACTTGTCACAATAAAAATTTTAAATTCCTGATGGAACGTTAATAAGCTTTATATACCTTTAGATTTCTATTTAAATGCCATAATACAGTTAGTTATACGTATTATTTTCAATACGCAAAATAATGCACAATACCTTCAAAATTCACTTTCACACGTTACACAATATTCATAATTTCATAGTTTATAACAACAACAATATTAAAGCGTTACCTGGAATTTCTCGAAGATCTCTGCTTCATTGACGATGCGATAAAGTAGTTTCGCTCTGCTCTGCCGACCACCTCTAGCTATTTGTAGAAGGACCTTGTTTAAGTTGTGCTGCTTGCGCTGCCTTCATGATGCATCCAATTCCAAATCCAAATTAATTCCACTTCTTTCATAATCGCGTACTTTGGTTAAATTCAATTTCATTTACGTTTAATTACTTCACGTCACTTCACGAGCTTGTTTAAGATCAATGTTGCACCTCAATAAATTTAGACTCGACACTTATTTGCGCATCAAATTATGAGGCCAACATTGTACTACATAATTTAAAATTATTTATACTTACAAACTCGGATCTGAAGCGATGTAAATACTATTAGAACGAAGTTAAAAGAGACGAAGTTAAAAGAGCGCAAGCCGTGCTAATTCATCGAGTATTTATATGCTTTGACTGTAACCTCTCCGGACACTCTTACCGTAAAAATCTAATTTAAAATAACACGTTCTTAAAATTTTGGTTCAACCGTTTTCAAAATCCCCGAAATTTAGCGCACTGTTACGATATTTTCCAATAAACCTGACTTCAAATATCCCCGTGCTTGTCTGTTGTACAACTAACGATATCGACCAATAGTATATGCGTTGACGTTTTAAAAATCCCGCCTATATTAACGCTATCCCTTGCTTATGCATATCATATGTTTCCTTCTAACCTTGTTTGAGTGGTAGAGAATCGATATTACTGTCCGCATTCTATTCGCTCCATGTGGACCAAACTACGTGCTTTAGCGACTGTTATTTACCAATATTCTTTGAAATTTGTTTGTTATCTATAAAAATAAGAGGAACTTGACATTTAGAAAACATGCAGGTGTTTAATTAACCGACGTTTTAACACAACATTTCTAGGAGCTTCTTTTCATGGTATTTCAACCCAACCGATATATTTGTTTGTTACCACGAAAGCTATTCACCTTGGATTCATTGATTTTTCATGCTTTTATGCATATTATACGTAAATAACCGTTCTATTAAACTCAATTAAATGAATAAATTAATTGCATTGGCTTCTACAATTTATTTTCTTTGCAAACCTAACTAAATTTTATTCATTAATTGTAAATTTTTGTTAATACTTGTTACATTAAACTGAATTAATGAAATAAATTTCGCACGTAATTTCTGGTTGTTTCCTCTATACAGGGTGTTTCAAATTGCTTTGTTTATAGTTAAATTTAACCTTTTAAAACCACTACAATATATATAAATATATATATATATATATATATATATATTGCTATGATAATAGGGTAGTTTAAGGGTAGATTAAGTCATAGGGGTCGTAGGATAAATATAAGCAACTTTAACTTTAATAAAATTAAATAATTCCAGAAATAATAAGAGTAAATCGGTCATTCTACATAATGTCACTGTATATAAAATATACGGAATTAAATGCATGAAAACATAAATATGTCTAAGTATAGTTTACAAGTAAAGATAAGATTTTAAAACTCAATAAATTGCATCAAAATTAAATTACCGGGCAATAGATAAATTGGCATTGCAAATATTTAACAATTGCGTCTAAAATATCAACATAAACGCATCTTAAATAATTTATTATTAGAAAATCGTTACGTGACTAGAGAAGAACACATTTGTTCAGAAAACCAACATTCAGTGGAAAACAAATAAACACCAGGCGGTTCAATTATATGATAAATTAACAAGCATCGAATACGTGAGTTAATGAAAAGCTAAAAGTTGGAAATCTTACGATAATACTGCAATATGCTGAATGCGGACGTGATGAATAGAGCATTCGTCGAATATTTAAACTAGATAATTTGTACAAATTCCGAGTTCTGCCAGATAAGGCAAAAGTACCAGCCTTGATTGTAAACACGTAAATGAAAACCATTGGAGGAAAGGCTTATATATAGGATAGAAACTAAACGACATTTTAGTTTATATTTAACTGAGCAACAACTTTGAAGGTGTTAAAAACCCACGCAATTAGTGAAATAAAAATTAAACAAATGAGATTTAAAAGTGCGAGACTTTTGTGCTACGAAATATAAGCCGATCTATAGATAGACGTACGTTAAACAACTTAATTAAATTCATTTTTAATATTAACAAAACAGGGCTTCTGATTTGGGACGTTTAATTTCGGTGATACTCTAATTTGGACACATTCCAATTTGGGATGTTTGATATTTTAATTTGGACATATTTTAAATTTAACATATTCTAATTTGGACATATTCTAATTTGGGACGTTTAATTTCGGATGTACTTAAATTTGGTACGATTTTAATTGGAAGCGATTTATAGGAGGCGATTCTTATATGGGGACGGTATTTTGTTGATGTCTTAACGCAAACAAAAATATACCAATAAGCAAAGCGGACACAGCAAGGGGATGCAGATCATAGACTAGGATGGAACTCTAGAACCCATTCCAGGTTAGCAATTTTTAATACACTGTATTATTGAAAGACTATTTTCAATTTAATATTTGCTATGCATTGTATATTTGTAAGACCATCAAAAAGGTCACTTAAAAATATATGAAAACAGCGGAAGGTATCTTAGAACGTTCGAATGTCCTTGAATGTAATTAAAAGATATTTTTGCTGGCTTTCAAAAAAGCATAAATCTCGTCTATGTAGATATTTTGTACAAAAAGGAAAATTTTGAGTGTTGTAAATATTACCAATTATTATATGTGTGTTCTAGAATTGCTTTATTTGATTCAATAAGATTTTAAGCTAGTCGGGGTAAAATCCTAATTTAACATTTCATATCAAATGGGACGAATAGCACAGCAATAAAAAGAATATCACAGCAAAGCAAATTATTTACGCGCCAAATTAATTAAGTTATATAGTGAAAACGGACGGGTATTAAAGTATTTTTATATTTAAATTGAAATGTTAAAATTACTAAGAAGGAAAGAAAGCTTTAGAGTACATAAAAGCTCAAGGATACGCATAAGAAATTATAATAATTTAATCAAACGCATGGAATCAAAAAGGGGGCCTGCATGCATAAGAAAATCGATAATTTTAAACGCAAAGGTATCCATTTTAGAAGCCAACGTTCGTTTATACAAATACTAAGAAGGGAAGAAACCGAGAATTGTTGTTCTAAACGGTCGGTTATTTTAAGAAACACCTGATGGTTAAATGTCAGGTTCATAGAATCTTAAACGAACATTAGCACAAAATTCCATAGAAATTGTTTGCAACGGTCGATTTGTATAAGCTGTTAAATATCAAGTGTCTTGAGAAGTGAGTGGAATAAACGATCGATAAGGTAAAACAGACAGAGAAACGTATACATAAAGCGTTGGGTAGTAGTCACGTCGAAATATACGGGTAAATGTGAAGGACGAATACAATATCGATTTTCTGTAACTTAAGAGGGGGTTCTAAAGGAGACAACAAATATGCGTAGAACGGAGATAGATAGCTGACAGGTGGAGCGTCGTGACGAGAAGAAATTATATCATTGGTTGATGGCCAGCAGTTTTCAAGAAGAGCGCGTACGTTACGGTGGTAAACAAAATTCTTGCTAACAGCACGACGAAAGTGGTATTTTTGGAGAAGTTAGTGTTCGTTACGTTCAAAATTTTAGGAAGCAGCTTCCAAAACAAGCTTTTCAAGTGAAACAGGTTTCACTAGGGGAGTTTAAAAATGATATAAATACACGAACAAAGATATTAAAGCTCTCTTTCTTCCCATTAAGATCTGAATACGGGTTTAGATCTACAACATAATAGTAGTAAAAGCTCTTTCGGCTATCAATTATTGTGTGTTCAGTAAAGTTGCATTAAACATCCTGTTTAGAAATTATAAAAGCTGTAGTAGCGGACCGCATGTTGTAAAGTGATATTGCACGAGTTGGTGCTTGTTTAGAAAAAAAGGTGCCGTTACTACAACAAAGCTATTAAATGAAGGGATGATATTTGGGGTAAACAAAACTGAAAGCGTAATTTGTATGCATGAAATATTTGGTATGGAATGTTACTGTTGAGACGAAGCTAATATCTGGGGGAGAAGAACAGTAGTGGTAACGGAGATTTGGATGGTGGTGATCTGTGGATCCAGGCATCATCGTAGTAGATGGACACAACGACGAGGGTTTCTGGTAACCATCTTCAGCGGGGAACAAAAGTGACTTCAGGTAACGAACTTTAAATTTCTTTTTTTTATAAACATTTGTTTGATATTTTTGGTGTTTGTGTGTTTGACTTATTGGTGGCGTATTTATTACCTTTAAAACTTGTTTAAAAAAAGTACATGTGCAGGACAATTAATTTTGATTATTAAAAAAGGGTTTATTGATGATACATAAAGGTTTATTTTGCTGTTGTAAGGAGTAAACGGGTCTTTAAATTTGTTTTCAATAAAGTGTAAGGTTTCAAAAGCATTTACAAAATCTGGGTTATAATGAGCACACAATAGACCAGTATGAAGTCAAACTAGGGTTGCTTGTGGGGCCCATCTACTCGTATCATGTAGAATTTGTGTAAAATATATTAAAACCCAAGGACTTTAAAGCATTTAATAATTGAGCTGGTAAAAATTGTACTAAATTGTCTGTACCAAGGTATAAATATTTTATTTGTTAATATGTTAAATAAAAGGTTGTATGGTTGTTGTATTATTTTGGTAATTTCATTTGTGTGTGTGTGTGAGAGAGGTATGTACTTAAAATGATAGGTATTCAAGAAGAGGCCGATTGCTGTGCTAGCCAGGGTGAGCAGAGAAATACGAAGGCGTCCCAAAGTAAAGGGTAAGAAATTTTTTTTTTAAAATTTTATGCAGAGAAAGGGGTGGGCACGAAATTTAAAAGAGTACCGCGGCACTTTTATGACGCCCAATTTGTGGGGCTCGAATGGTTGTTAGGAAAAGGCTCGAGTGTTCCAAAGACTGTCCCAGAGTACCACGGCAATATATATATATATATATATATATATATATATATATATATTGTTGTAAATTCAAAGGGTTAAATTTGGGGTAAACAATAAACTTTGACCACCCTGTGTAGAGAAAAGAACAAATTATTTACGGCAAAATTTATTTAATTCATTTACGGAGAACGGACAAGTATTGACGTATTTTTATAATTAGTGATTGAAAGGTTAAAAGTACATAAAAAAAAACAGTTTTAAAACAAATAGAATAGGCCCAATTTATTTTAATTCAACACGTAAAAGCATTAGAAAACCCACTAGGGTAAGGAAAATCAATAATTCCAAGGCAAAAGGTTTCTTTGTAACAAGCAAACGTCAGTTTATCTAATACAACGAAATATAATCTCCAAGAATTGTTGTTTTAAACAGTCTATAATTAATGAACACCTGCATTTTTAAAAAGTTACATTCGTCGAAATTATGAGCATTAATAAAACAAGACTTCATAAAAAATAATTTCAACCGTCGGTTGGTTCGAACAACAAGCTAACAAATTTTTTAAAGAGCAAGGGAGATCCACGATCGGTTATATATTACAGATAGAGACAGAGATAAAAGCGTTGATATTTAAAACGCACGTACTAATCCACGTGGAGTGAAGATAGGCTGTCAGCAATATCGATTTTCTATAACACACGTGGAGTTTTGAACGCGACAGCAGACATGCATCAGACAGAGATGAAAATATTACAGGCGGCGTTTTATGACGACACAGAATAGTATCATTGGTTCAGAACAGACAGTTTTTTAAACGTTACGAACACGCGACAGGTGGAGCGATTTCGGATACATACGGCACGTAGGACGGCGTACATTTCATAAATTTTCAACACGGTTATATCAAAATTTGCAGAATTGTTATTTGAAAATAAGCTTTTCGCGTGAAGTGTGTCCGGGAGGTAGCATTTTTAAAGATATAAATACTCTAGCTAAATTATTAGGTCGCTCTTTGTTTTCTCATTGCTTTTATACTACTATACTACAATAGACCAACATTATAGTAGAGTTTTGTTATGTGAGTATTAGATATGTTCCTAATACAGTAAATATAGTGCTAGCACGTATAGCTGAGTAGCAGTGGCCTTCTAATTATTAACGAGAGATACGTGTAGAGTAAATTAAATTAATAGAGGTCCGGCTACTATTTTACCAAGCTAGAAAATCAATAAATAGAAGCATAATATACGTGGGTAAGCATCACAAACAACCAAGAATAGTATGCTATTATGGATTGGTACTTTGAAACAAAGCGCTTGGCGAATAATTGGGGTTATCGTCTATGAATATGCGGAGTATCACAGCGCATGGGCACGAAGCAGAAATGTTCTGGTGATCAGGAATGGAGGCCTGAAGCATTCTTCAGGTAATTTATTTGAAATTTCTGTGAGTGAATTTTGGAGTTTATTTATGGTTATATAAACTTATTGGAAAAGATACATGTACTGGACAATTTATTGGGTTATTTAAATATTGAAAAAGGGTGTCTTTAAAACTTACTAAATTTTATTCTGGATATAAATTCGATTGTAAAGAATAAACGGGTCTATTAAATTTGGTATTAATTTATGCAAGGTAAAAGGCATATATTAAATAAACTGGGTTATTATGAGCTCACCATACTCCAGAGTACAATCAGTTTAGGGTATTATGTGGGGCTCATCTACTCATATTTTATTAAATTTGTTTGCAAATAATTAGAAAAACAAGGACTTTAAAAACATATCACATTTTGAGTTTGTAATTAGTGTACCAAACTGTTTTACACATGAATAATTTGTCTGTAAATAGCGGTAAATAAAAGATTGTATGATTGTTGTATTATTTGGTGATTTATTGAATGGTGTGCGAGTGTGAAAGAAGAATGGTTTTATATTTAGGTATCCGAGAAAAGGCACAGCTGAGCTAGCCAAGGAAGCTGTTGAAGATTTTTTGAAGCAGAAAGTAAGCGGGTAAGAAATTTTGTTTTGTAATTTTTTTATTTTTGAAAATTATTTGATGACACTGGCGATGTCAAACCTTAATGTCCCCATTACAGAAATCTTATGACGCCCAATTCGTGGGGCTTGAATGGTTGTTAGGAAAAGGTTCGAGTGTTCCTGATAATTTTCCCGATCACAGCAATATATATATATATATATATATATATATATATATAATATAATTAATAAGATGAAATAATAACTTAGACTTTTTAAGCAAAGCCCAAATGATCATTTCAAATCGAGCTAGTAATTGAAAGAAGAAAAATATAAGGCCTTGGACAGGATTTTAACCTGCAGCTCAGTTTTGCTGGAACTGTGCGTTTACCAATTACGCTACCAAGGCCGATGGCTATAATTGGGAAATTTACAAACCCAAATCGTGTACAGTACCATATATAAACCTAAGTCTCAATTACCTTTAGCATTTTTGTCAATAATATCTGAAATTGTCAAGTTTTTGACTTATGTCAGATATAGACAGGAAGCAACGCACAGTTCCGGCAAAACTGAGATGCAGGTTCAAATCCTGTCCAAGGCCTTATATTTTTCTTCTTTCAATTACTAGCTCGATTTGAAATGATCATTTGGGCTTTGCTTAAAAAGTCTAAGTTATTATTTCATCTTATTAATTACAATACGTTAGTATTTATCAACTTACCTTGTGTAAAAACTACTTATAATATTATATATATATATATATATATATATATATATATATATATATATATATATATATATATATATATAATTACTGTGATACCTTACCATTATTCGTGAACTAAGGTTTTCAAATCGAGCCCCAGAGTTGGGCCGTCAAGATTATGCTGTGATGTGCTCCTTTGGTCACGGGAACTCCTTTATTTACTTTTCCTAGGTGATTATTATAATTAAAATATGCCTACTCTTTAATACATTTTATACATTTTCCATCCAATAAAATCGTCCCAACAAGTTCGTGTCACTAATACCTTATAATCGTTCTTTTACACTTTCCTATTTTATATCTAAATGTTCAATCATTGGTCCCTAATACTGCGTCGCCCTTCAATCATATTTTACAATACTTTTCACTTATAATTTTGATATTACAGGTTTGTCCAAAGGTTGATTCTACTAAAATAAGTGCCGAAATGTTACACATATAAACCTGGATCTGTGTGGTTAATAGTGGAATTTCTATAGACGCATCCGGTTTTTCGATTAGCAAATGTACATTCTATGGCTTATTAATATACAACTCAGTGTAAATAGTTGAATACTGTGCTTTCTCACGTCATCAAGTCATTTGTTTTACGTCTTGGCACTTATACTTTGACTATTATACTCCAAATACTTTAACATTTGTAAAGTACGGCAAACATAAAATTTTCAGTTACGGATCTGATATTTGGCTTTCTTGGCATACACTACTTTCAACAAAATAACCTTTATACCCTTTTAGCTCTTACTGACACTTCAATATATATATATAGTATATTACTCATATTTAGACCAGGGATAGACCAAATTTAAATAATCATAATCAAATAATTTTAATCACCGTGTATAATGACATATTATTAGATAATACAGAACGTTATTAAAACCGTGAAAGCATTAAAAATTTATTAGTTTCATTAAACATAAGAGATTTAACATCATGTACAAGACGCTTTATATCAAAACGAAGCAGTTATTAAAAACTTGCGTGTAATGTAATTATTCCTAAACAAATGGAAATTACGTGCAAAATTTATATTAATTAACCCTAGTTTGCAAGTAACCGGTATTGAACAAAACGTACAGATAATATCTATAGTAACTTGTAACCCATAAAATGCAAATCCTAGAAGTGTTAGTTAGAACGTCAGGATGTTTGAACACACCTGCGTATTTTAAAAGGCAATTTCAGTTTAATTTGTTTAGATAACATGTCGATTCTAAGGATATTGAAACGGTCAGATGCTTTACACGAAATACAAAACAGGGTTTATTTAAAGCTCATTCGGCCGAAAATTATTGCAGATAATTAATGTATTACAAAGAATCCTGGAGAAACCGGGGCTTAATATTCACGAGAAGGTGCGATACGTTTAACCCAGATAGTCCACATGGACTAAAATATAATCGATAATAAAGAATATCAATTTGCACCAATACGAACAGGTTAGAAAAGGATAGAAAATGCGTCAAGCAAAGACACATATAGTAAAAGGCGTGATTTAAGCAACGTTACGAGGGTCACAATTGGTTGAAAATAGGATGCAAATATCAGAGGTAGAAACAACGATTTCTGTACAAAATTAATTAGTTTTTCTCGGACATGTTTGCGTGCCGTGTGAGAATTTCTGATATTTAAATGGGGCGAGTGAGAAATTCGTAAAAACCGACGCGCGAGCGACGGACTGGGAACATAGAATGAGAAATTCTTAAGAATTGTCTGTTTTGAGGACAAAAGCGACGTGCCGGCTATTCGCTATATATACCGGTGGTAATATGAATTTCGGCCTCTTAGACTTTTGACTATTCGATGCGTTAAAAGCTCTTAGATCTTCGACTTGATTGAACGCGTTAAACAGTGCTTTTTAGTTTTCCGGTTTTAATATTAAATAATTTAAACAGTTTGCTCGAATATTATGTGATTTAAAACAGTTTGTTATTTACGTGCTAACATGAATGTACTTTAGTGCACTTAGATACAAGGTAATAAAATTTAGTATCACTGTACCAATTAGCAAAATTTACGACGACAAATGTATACACAAAAGTAGGCAGTTTTGGCGTATATTGGTGAAAGACGCATGAATTTCTCTGCTATTTTTCGGGGTGTTAATAATTAAATGGTTCAAATACGTGTCTGGATCCACGAAACAAGGGTCAGATATACACAGATGAGTTCCGGAAAAGCCCAGAAACAACTTTAAATAAATGGTGATGGAGAAAATTTTAAAAGCGTTGAGAATTAGAAGCCGTAAATATAATCCTGTTGGAATGGTGTGATTAACTAAAGGGACGATGTACATTGAAGCTACGAGGACAGTAACCTTCAGGTAAATTATACTATTTTGTTTGACATTTTGTGTGTGTTGAATAACTTTATAATTGATTTACTTTAAATGGACATTAGTGAAATTGTACTAACCATAAAATTTTAATTTTAAGGTGAAATTTGCTTGTTTAAGTAGAAAGGGTATTTAGTATTGATGTTCTGGATTATGATAAAAATATGGGTATGTCTTTGAGCTCAATTAGACGAACTTGGTTAATTAACGTAAAGGGTGGTAGATGCTCCTTTGTACTCTGCATATATTCTTATAGTAATTAGTAGGCATCCTACAAGGACTTTAATTCTGGATGCACATTAAAATGATAATAAATTTAATTTTGAAATTTTCCGATATTAAAATTTATGCTGAATATTAATTTTGAAATTTTAATGTATTGTGAATATTGATGTAAATAGAGTTGACGTTGATGTTTGTGGTAGGAATGTGTTTGTTTTTTTTATGTATGAGGATGAAAGCTATCTAGAGGAGCAGCCGAGGCGATTAACAGAAGAAAGTCAATGGACCAGGTAAATCAAGAGGTTTCACAGCATTCTTGGCGACCCAAAAGTGAGGCTCGAGTTCCAAATAAAATTTTTGTGATTTTATTCCAGGAAACTGGCGATCTGAGAGAGAGAGTTTTGTGTGTGTATAAATTTAGGAGTATTTTAGAGTGTGTGTGAGTGATTTGAACGTATGCAGAGAAAGGAGTGGTTAAGGAGTCAAGGAGTGGAAATTGGAAGTGACGATAGTGCATTGTGTGAGAAAATTTCGAAAATGGAAGAAGCTGGAGGCAGTAGAGATCAGTCGAGGACGGAATCAGGAGAAACAGGAAATGAGTTAATGATGAGAATGTTAGAGGAAATGCGATTAGCTAGGGAAGAATCGAATAGAGCGATGGAGGAGTCTAACAGAAAATTAGAACTGCTAAGCGATGAATCGAATAGAGCGAGAGAGGACTCAAATCGGAAATTTGACCAATTAAATCAGGAATTAGGGAATAAAATAGAAAAATCGACGAGAGAATTTACAGAATTTAAAAATAGTCTTACCGTGAAACTGGGGGAAGTTGAAAACAGGGTTGACAAAAATGAGCGTGATATTACAGGTCTTCGACAGGAAATGGGACATTTAAAGTCCGAAGTACGCATGTTCTGTGAAGAAGAGATTAATGTAAAAATGACTGAAGTGACGGACTCATGTAGGGATCAGTTAGGCAGGGTAGAACGCGAAGTTAGTAATATCAAATACAACATGTCAAATTTTACGGGGGATGGTCCCAGATTTTCTACAGGTGGAGTATCATTGGACCAACACATGAAGTTCTATGGCGATAACAGGGTAAATCCACAAATTTTTATTAATAGTGTAAGAAATCTAGTGGGAAATTTATTTGACGAACAGACTAAACTGAATACGATAAAGGCTTTATTAAAGGACAATGCGGAAGCGTGGTACAATTTAGTAGGACAGGACATAGACACCTACATGGACTTTGAGGACAAATTTTTAAAGCACTACTGGAGTGACCACAGACAAGACCAGGTACGAGACGACTTAATCACAGGGAAATTTAAGGGAGAATTTTCAGGAAGTAGGGAACAATATGCTATACGCAAGTATAGCATAGCAAAGCAACTGAACCCACCACTGACGGACCGACAAATTATTAAGTATTTATCACGACACTTCGAGGTAGAAGTAAGACAACACGTAGCACTACAGAACATAGTGGACAGAGAAATATTTTTAGAATACCTGCAGAGGTACGACGACGTAAGTAGTGGACGACCTCGGGATAATAGGGAAAGACAGATCAATACAGTTAGGTTTGACAATAGACGGGACAACTACGCTAGACGGTGGAATAGTTACGGATACCAGCGACAGAATTGGGAACAGCGACGACCATACGTTAGGAGTAATAGTTTAGAAAGGGGACCTGCACCGAGACCGGGACCTACCAGAATGAATAGTTCACCAGACATGAGGGGGACTGCTAATACAGACACGGAACGAGTGGAAACGCCTAGGACATACGCGGAGGTGACGGCTAGACCAGGACCGAGTAGGGAAAACAGACCTGGACAGGATTTTTAGAACGCGACAGACCACTAGATTTCAGTGTAAATGTATATGAACATCCACGTGAATTTTTCAAAATTGAGGAGGAAGTAGAGCCAGAAACTAAGGAAAAATTATGTTTGCCAATTATTAATTTAGAAATTTTTGAGAATAATGTAGAAGTATTACTTGATACAGGGGCAGAGGCGAGTTTAATATCGGAGGAATTCGTCAGCAAAATTAGGGATAAGGTTTGTGATAGAATTATGCCTATAAAGCGTAGCCATTTAGTAGCTCCAAATAAAAGAAGTTTGCTGTAGTAAATAGTGTTGTGGTGCTTAGGATAGATATAGGAGATTTAAGCTGTGAACAGGAGTTTGTAATAGTACCTGGACTGAAGTTTCAGAGCATTTTAGGTGTTGACTGTATGATGAAGTTAGGGTTTTGATAGATATGGAACGGAAGGTAATAAGGATTAATGATATGGTAGTGCCATGGAAGGGCAGTTATGAAGTAACAGAGGATGACACGGGGTTTAGTATTAATGTACACATATAAACCTGGATCTGTGTGGTTAATAGTGGAATTTCTATAGACGCATCCGGTTTTTCGATTAGCAAATGTACATTCTATGGCTTATTAATATACAACTCAGTGTAAATCCTTGAATACTGTGCTTTCTCACGTCATCAAGTCATTTGTTTTACGTCTTGGCACTTATACTTTGACTATTATACTCCAAATACTTTAACATTTGTAAAGTACGGCAAACATAAAATTTTCAGTTACGGGATCTGATATTTGGCTTTCTTTGGCATACACTACTTTCAACAAAATAACCTTTATACCCTTTTAGCTCTTACTGACACTTCAATATATATATATATATATATTACTCATATTTAGACCAGGGTAGAAAATTAAATAATCACATCAAATAATTTTAATCACCGTGTATAATGAATATTATTAGATAATACGCGTTATTAAAACCGTGAAGCATAAAAATTTATTAGTTTCATTAAACATAAGAGATTTAAATCATGTACAAGACGCTTTATATCAAAAGAAGCAGTATTAAAAAGCTCTGCGTGTAATGTAATTATTCCTAAACAAATGGAAATTACGTGCAAAATTTATATTAATTAACCCTATTTCAAAGTAACCGGTATTGAACAAAACGTACAGATAATATCTATAGAAACTTGTAAAAACCCAATAAAATGCAAATCCTAGAAGTGTTAGTTAGAAGTAGGATGTTTGAACACACCTGCGTATTTTAAAAGGCAATTTCAGTTTAATTTGTTTAGATAAACATGTCGATTCTAAGGATATTGGAAACGGTCAGATGCTTTAGCACGAAATACAAAACAGGGTTTATTTAAAAGCTCATTCGGCGAAAATTTTGCAGATAATTAATGTTTACAAAGAATCCTGGAGAAACCGGGGCTTAATATTCACGAGAAGGTGCGATACGGGTTATTTAACCCAGATAGTCCACATGGACTAAAATATAATCGATAATAAAGAATATCAATTTGCACCAATACGAACAGGTTAGAAAAGGAAAGAGAAAATGCGTCAAGCAAAGACACATATAGTAAAAGGCGTGATTTAAGCAACGTCACGAGGGTCACAATTGGTTGAAAATAGGATGCAAATATCAGAGGTAGAAACAACGATTTCTGTACAAAATTAATTAGTTTTTCTCGGACATGTTTGCGTGCCGTGTGAGAATTTCTGATATTTAAATGGGGCGAGTGAGAAATTCGTAAAAACCGACGCGCGAGCGACGGACTGGGAACATAGAATGAGAAATTCTTAAGAATTGTCTGTTTTGAGGACAAAAGCGACGTGCCGGCTATTCGCTATATATACCGGTGGTAATATGAATTTCGGCCTCTTAGACTTTTGACTATTCGATGCGTTAAAAGCTCTTAGATCTTCGACTTGATTGAACGCGTTAAACAGTGCTTTTTAGTTTTCCGGTTTTAATATTAAATAATTTAAACAGTTTGCTCGAATATTATGTGATTTAAAACAGTTTGTTATTTACGTGCTAACATGAATGTACTTTAGTGCACTTAGATACAAGGTAATAAAATTTAGTATCACTGTACCAATTAGCAAAATTTACGACGACAAATGTATACACAAAAGTAGGCAGTTTTGGCGTATATTGGTGAAAGACGCATGAATTTCTCTGCTATTTTTCGGGGGTGTTAATAATTAAATGGTTCAAATACGTGTCTGGATCCACGAAACAAGGGTCAGATATACACAGATGAGTTCCGGAAAAGCCCAGAAACAACTTTAAATAAATGGTGATGGAGAAAATTTTAAAAGCGTTGAGAATTAGAAGCCGTAAATATAATCCTGTTGGAATGGTGTGATTAACTAAAGGGACGATGTACATTGAAGCTACGAGGACAGTAACCTTCAGGTAAATTATACTATTTTGTTTGACATTTTTGTGTGTGTTGAATAACTTTATAATTGATTTACTTTAAATGGACATTAGTGAAATTGTACTAACCATAAAATTTTAATTTTAAGGTGAAATTTGCTTGTTTAAGTAGAAAGGGGTATTTAGTATTGATGTTCTGGATTATGATAAAAATATGGGTATGTCTTTGAGCTCAATTAGACGAACTTGGTTAATTAACGTAAAGGGGTGGTAGATGCTCCCTTTGTACTCTGCATATATTCTTATAGTAATTAGTAGGCATCCTACAAGGACTTTAATTCTGGATGCACATTAAAATGATAATAAATTTAATTTTGAAATTTTCCGATATTAAAATTTATGCTGAATATTAATTTTGAAATTTTAATGTATTGTGAATATTGATGTAAATAGAGTTGACGTTGATGTTTGTGGTAGGAATGTGTTTGTTTTTTATGTATGAGGATGAAAGCTATCTAGAGGAGCAGCCGAGGCGATTAACAGAAGAAAGTCAATGGACCAGGTAAATCAAGAGGTTTCACAGCATTCTTGGCGACCCAAAAGTGAGGCTCGAGTTCCAAATAAAATTTTGTGATTTTATTCCAGGAAACTGGCGATCTGAGAGAGAGAGTTTTGTGTGTGTATAAATTTAGGAGTATTTTAGAGTGTGTGTGAGTGATTTGAACGTATGCAGAGAAAGGAGTGGTTAAGGAGTCAAGGAGTGGAAATTGGAAGTGACGATAGTGCATTGTGTGAGAAAATTTCGAAAATGGAAGAAGCTGGAGGCAGTAGAGATCAGTCGAGGACGGAATCAGGAGAAACAGGAAATGAGTTAATGATGAGAATGTTAGAGGAAATGCGATTAGCTAGGGAAGAATCGAATAGAGCGATGGAGGAGTCTAACAGAAAATTAGAACTGCTAAGCGATGAATCGAATAGAGCGAGAGAGGACTCAAATCGGAAATTTGACCAATTAAATCAGGAATTAGGGAATAAAATAGAAAAATCGACGAGAGAATTTATAGAATTTAAAAATAGTCTTACCGTGAAACTGGGGGAAGTTGAAAACAGGGTTGACAAAAATGAGCGTGATATTACAGGTCTTCGACAGGAAATGGGACATTTAAAGTCC
The DNA here is from genome assembly GCA_036346225.1 of Platerodrilus igneus. Lineage (NCBI taxonomy): Eukaryota > Metazoa > Arthropoda > Insecta > Coleoptera > Lycidae > Platerodrilus > Platerodrilus igneus. The sequence goes on from JARFIW010001215.1 coordinate 3,343,681, forward strand.
GAAGTACGCATGTTCTGTGAAGAAGAGATTAATGTAAAAATGACTGAAGTGACGGACTCATGTAGGGATCAGTTAGGCAGGGTAGAACGCGAAGTTAGTAATATCAAATACAACATGTCAAATTTTACGGGGGGATGGTCCCAGATTTTCTACAGGTGGAGTATCATTGGACCAACACATGAAGTTCTATGGCGATAACAGGGTAAATCCACAAATTTTTATTAATAGTGTAAGAAATCTAGTGGGAAATTTATTTGACGAACAGACTAAACTGAATACGATAAAGGCTTTATTAAAGGACAATGCGGAAGCGTGGTACAATTTAGTAGGACAGGACATAGACACCTACATGGACTTTGAGGACAAATTTTAAAGCACTACTGGAGTGACCACAGACAAGACCAGGTACGAGACGACTTAATCACAGGAAATTTAAGGGAGAATTTTCAGGAAGTAGGGAACAATATGCTATACGCAAGTATAGCATAGCAAAGCAACTGAACCCACCACTGACGGACCGACAAATTATTAAGTATTTATCACGACACTTCGAGGTAGAAGTAAGACAACACGTAGCACTACAGAACATAGTGGACAGAGAAATATTTTTAGAATACCTGCAGAGGTACGACGACGTAAGTAGTGGACGACCTCGGATAATAGGGAAAGACAGATCAATACAGTTAGGTTTGACAATAGACGGACAACTACGCTAGACGGTGGAATAGTTACGGATACCAGCGACAGAATTGGGAACAGCGACGACCATACGTTAGGAGTAATAGTTTAGAAAGGGACCTGCACCGAGACCGGGACCTACCAGAATGAATAGTTCACCAGACATGAGGGGACTGCTAATACAGACACGGAACGAGTGGAAACGCCTAGGACATACGCGGAGGTGACGGCTAGACCAGGACCGAGTAGGGAAAACAGACCTGGACAGGATTTTAGAACGCGACAGACCACTAGATTTCAGTGTAAATGTATATGAACATCCACGTGAATTTTTCAAAATTGAGGAGGAAGTAGAGCCAGAAACTAAGGAAAATTATGTTTGCCAATTATTAATTTAGAAATTTTTGAGAATAATGTAGAAGTATTACTTGATACAGGGGCAGAGGCGAGTTTAATATCGGAGGAATTCGTCAGCAAAATTAGGGATAAGGTTTGTGATAGAATTATGCCTATAAAGCGTAGCCATTTAGTAGCTCCAAATAAAAAGAAGTTTGCTGTAGTAAATAGTGTTGTGGTGCTTAGGATAGATATAGGAGATTTAAGCTGTGAACAGGAGTTTGTAATAGTACCTGGACTGAAGTTTCAGAGCATTTTAGGTGTTGACTGTATGATGAAGTTAGGGGTTTTGATAGATATGGAACGGAAGGTAATAAGGATTAATGATATGGTAGTGCCATGGAAGGGCAGTTATGAAGTAACAGAGGATGACACGGGGTTTAGTATTAATGTAGTAGAGGTAGAGGATGATGAAGGTAAACAGATCAACACGATAAGATGTCCAGAGGATAGGAGAGTAGAGGTTCAAGCTTTAGTACAAAAACATGCAGAAGTAGTGGGGGTAGAAGCAGCATATCAGGAGCAGGTGAAGGCGAAATTAAGTAAAGATGGCACGTTTGTTTTTAATAAAGTAGATTTAAGGGATTCATTCTGGCAGATTCCATTACATAAGAATTCTAGAAGGTACATAGGATTTTCCGTAGAGGGAAAAATCGATAATTGTAAAGTAGTATCGTTTGGTTTGTCGGCAGAAAAGGAAATGATAATGAATAAGAAACAGACAAGTGCAAGGACTAAAGAAGAAGCAATATTTAAGAGTCAGGATAATAGGGATGATAAGTTTATTTTATGTGAGATAATAGGGAGGATAAGTGTAGATATAGAAGGGGGAGAAAGAGGGATGAAGAGTATTAGGATGGTGAGAAGAAAGACTTGGAGGGTCAAGAAGAGAGTTAGATTTAAGTAGGATAGGAATAGAAATAGGATAGGGATAGAAGTAGGTGTTTATAGAAAATAAAGCTAGGTATAGGGTAAACATGGGAGATAATTAGAAATAGGTTTAGGATGAGAATAAAGAGTAAATGTAGGAAGAAAATAAGATAGGTTAAGTATAGATATTTCATATAAGATTAGTGGAGAGTTAGGAATAAAGTTAAGAGTAGGATAGGTATATAGGATTAGGTAGGGGGAAGTAAAGTATAGTGAAGATTAATTAAAAGTTAGGAATAGGATAGGTATATAGGATATATATAGGATTAGATGGATAAGTAGGATGAAGTTAGGGATAATTTCAGTTTATAAAATTAGGTGAGAGTTAGGAATAGGATAGGGATATAGGACAGGTGTAAATAATTTTTTTTGGATAAGGTAGGTAAGTTAGATAGATAAGGGTAGAGAGAGATAGGCATTTTTTTTGTAAATTTTGTTTGCGGTTTAAATAGTTTATATTTGAATTCAAATAAGTGGGATTATTTGTATTCAAATAGGGGGAAAATACTCATATTTAGACCAGGGTAGAAAATTAAATAATCACATCAAATAATTTTAATCACCGTGTATAATGAATATTATTAGATAATACGCGTTATTAAAACCGTGAAGCATAAAAATTTATTAGTTTCATTAAACATAAGAGATTTAAATCATGTACAAGACGCTTTATATCAAAAGAAGCAGTATTAAAAAGCTCTGCGTGTAATGTAATTATTCCTAAACAAATGGAAATTACGTGCAAAATTTATATTAATTAACCCTATTTCAAGTAACCGGTATTGAACAAAACGTACAGATAATATCTATAGAAACTTGTAAAAACCCAATAAAATGCAAATCCTAGAAGTGTTAGTTAGAAGTAGGATGTGTGAACACACCTGCGTATTTTAAAGGCAATTTCAGTTTAATTTGTTTAGATAAACATGTCGATTCTAAGGATATTGGAAACGGTCAGATGCTTTAGCACGAAATACAAAACAGGGTTTATTTAAAAAGCTCATTCTGCGTAAATTTTGCAGATAATTAATGTTTACAAAGAATCCTGGAGAAACCGGGGCTTAATATTCACGAGAAGGTGCGATACGGGGTTATTTAACCCAGATAGTCCACATGGACTAAAATATAATCGATAATAAAGAATATCAATTTGCACCAATACGAACAGGTTAGAAAAGGAAAGAGAAAATGCGTCAAGCAAAGACACATATAGTAAAAGGCGTGATTTAAGCAACGTCACGAGGGTCGCAATTGGTTGAAAATAGGATGCAAATATCAGAGGTAGAAACAACGATTTCTGTACAAAATTAATTAGTTTTTCTCGGACATGTTTGCGTGCCGTGTGAGAATTTCTGATATTTAAATGGGGCGAGTGAGAAATTCGTAAAAACCGACGCGCGAGCGACGGACTGGGAACATAGAATGAGAAATTCTTAAGAATTGTCTGTTTTGAGGACAAAAGCGACGTGCCGGCTATTCGCTATATATACCGGTGGTAATATGAATTTCGGCCTCTTAGACTTTTGACTATTCGATGCGTTAAAAGCTCTTAGATCTTCGACTTGATTGAACGCGTTAAACAGTGCTTTTTAGTTTTCCGGTTTTAATATTAAATAATTTAAACAGTTTGCTCGAATATTATGTGATTTAAAACAGTTTGTTATTTACGTGCTAACATGAATGTACTTTAGTGCACTTAGATACAAGGTAATAAAATTTAGTATCACTGTACCAATTAGCAAAATTTACGACGACAAATGTATACACAAAAGTAGGCAGTTTTGGCGTATATTGGTGAAAGACGCATGAATTTCTCTGCTATTTTTCGGGGGTGTTAATAATTAAATGGTTCAAATACGTGTCTGGATCCACGAAACAAGGGTCAGATATACACAGATGAGTTCCGGAAAAGCCCAGAAACAACTTTAAATAAATGGTGATGGAGAAAATTTTAAAAGCGTTGAGAATTAGAAGCCGTAAATATAATCCTGTTGGAATGGTGTGATTAACTAAAGGGACGATGTACATTGAAGCTACGAGGACAGTAACCTTCAGGTAAATTATACTATTTTGTTTGACATTTTTGTGTGTGTTGAATAACTTTATAATTGATTTACTTTAAATGGACATTAGTGAAATTGTACTAACCATAAAATTTTAATTTTAAGGTGAAATTTGCTTGTTTAAGTAGAAAGGGGTATTTAGTATTGATGTTCTGGATTATGATAAAAATATGGGTATGTCTTTGAGCTCAATTAGACGAACCTGGTTAATTAACGTAAAGGGTGGTAGATGCTCCTTTGTACTCTGCATATATTCTTATAGTAATTAGTAGGCATCCTACAAGGACTTTAATTCTGGATGCACATTAAAATGATAATAAATTTAATTTTGAAATTTTCCGATATTAAAATTTATGCTGAATATTAATTTTGAAATTTTAATGTATTGTGAATATTGATGTAAATAGAGTTGACGTTGATGTTTGTGGTAGGAATGTGTTTGTTTTTTTTATGTATGAGGATGAAAGCTATCTAGAGGAGCAGCCGAGGCGATTAACAGAAGAAAGTCAATGGACCAGGTAATTCAAGAGGTTTCACAGCAATATATATATATATATTGCTGTGATTCCTCTCATATCTCTAGGTACTGGCCCTTTAAAAAAAAACATTCGAGCCCCACAGTTTGGGCGTCAAGAATGCTGTGAAACCTTTTAAATCACCTGGTCCGTTGATTCCTTCTGTTAATCGCCTCGGCTGCTCTTCTAGATAACTTCCATTCTCAATCATAAAATTAAACAACACATTCCTACCACAAACATCATCGTTAACTCTATTTACATCAATATTCAGAATACATTAAATTTTCAAATTAAATTTGAACATAAAATTCAGTTTTAAACAGAATTTCCGGATTAATTTTATTATCATTTTACTGTGCATCCAAAATTAAAGTCCTTGTTGGATGCCTACTAATTAATATAACAAGATAAGCAGACCGGAGTCTGAGTATAAAGGAGCATCTACCACCCTTTACGTTAATTAACCAGGTTTGTCTAATTGAGCTCAAAGACCTACCCAAAGTTTCATCCTATTCCCGAACATCAAAACAAAATACCCTTTTACTTAAACAAGCAAATTTCATCTTAAAATTAAATTTTTATGGTTAGAAAAATTCCACTAATGTCCATTTAAAGTAAATCAATTATAAAGTCATTCAATACACACAAAAATGTCAAACAAAATAGTACAATTTACCTGAAGGTTATTGTCCTCGTAGCTTCAGTGTAATCGTCCCTTTGTAAATCACACCATTCCAACCGGATTCTATTTACAGCTTCAAGTTGTCAACGCTTTAAAATGTTCTCCATCACCATTAATTTAAAGTTGTTTCTAGGCTTTTCCGGAACTCATCTGTGTATATCTGCCTCTGGTTCAGTGGATGCAGACACATTTACGAACCATTTAGTCATTAACACCCCCGCAAAATAGCAAAGAAATTCATACTTCCTTTTACCAATATTACCAATATACGCCAAAACTGCCTACTTTTGGGTATACATTTGTCGTTGTAAATTTTACTAATTGGTACCGTGATAATAAACTTTTATTACCTTGTATCTAAGTGCACTGAAGTACATTCATGTTAGCACGTAAAATAACCAACTATTTTGAGTCACTAAAATATACTAGCACACTTTAAATTATTTAATCAAACTAAAATGCACTGTTTAATATCAAGTCGCGGATGCACGAGCTTTTAACGCATCGAATCGTCGAAAGTCTAAGAGTCTAAGAGTCTAAGAGAGCGAAACACATATTCCCGCCTGTATATATAGCGAATAGCCGACACGTCGCTTTGTTCCCTAAAACGGGTAATTCCAACGAATTCCTCATTCTACGTTCCCAGTCTGTAGCCTGCACGTCGATTTTTATGAATTTAGTACTCACCCCATTGAGATCTCAGAAAATTTCAACACGGCCCGCAAAGTTGTCCGAGAAAACTAATTACTTTTATACAGAAATTGTTGTTCTACCTCTGATATATGCATCCTATTTTAACCAATCGCAACCCCTTGACGTTGCTTAAATCCCGCCCTTTACAATATGTGTCTTTGCTTGACGCATTTTCTCTTTCCTTTTCTAACCTGTTCGTATTGGTGCAAATTTATATTCTTTATTATCGATTATATTCTAGTCCACGCGGACTGTTATCTGGGTTTAATAAACCCGTATCGCACATTCTCGTGAATACTAAGTCCCGGTTTCTCCAAGATTCTTTGAAACATTAATTATTTGCCAAATTTACGCAGAATGAGCTTTTTAAAAATACGCAGGTGTTCTGTATTTCCTGCTAAAGCATCTGATCGTTTCAATATCCTTAGAATCAACATGTTTATCCAAACAAATTAACTTGAAATTGCCTTTTAAAACACGCAGGGTGTTCAAACGTAACATTTTAAATAACCTTCCTACGATTTGACTATTTTTGGGTTTTCACAAGCTTCTATAGGTATTATGTTATTAACGGTTTAATTAACTCCAATTAAATTGATTTCTATCCTTTCATTTTTAGCGAATACAACTTAAATATTATTTATTATATGTACACTTTGTTTTACTACCGGTTACTTAAAATAGGGTTAATTAATATAAACTTTGCACGTAATTTCCATTTGTTTAGGAATAATTAAATTATCCACTGCGCTTTTCAATACTGCTTCTTTTGATGTAAAGCGTCTTATAGATAATTTAAATTTCTTATTTTTACTGAAACGACCGAGTTTATTTATGCTTCAAGGTTTTAATAAAGCGTATTATTTAATGAAATTCCTTATACACGGTAATTAAAATTATTTGATTTGATTATTTAATTTTCTACCCTGGTCTAAATATGAGTAATATATATATATATATATATATATATATATATATTGACATGATAAGGGGTCTGGAGAGGAAATTGAAACCCAAATTCGACAAATAAACCACGCCAAAATATAAAAGAATCCTGAAAAAGCGGAAATTTCCGTAGATTCATGGTTACGCCCTCTATAATACAAGCGTACCTTTATTGATTGATGTTTAAACAAACAATTCAAATGTCCCTGTATAAATAATCACCCTGTAAAATACAAGCGTATTGTAAATAAATAGCAAGTAACGTAAGTTGTATATCTAAAAATAATTAAATGTAAGATACTTTAAAACGCATTCAGTGTGAAAGCAAATCGATCGTTTTAAAATCAATACAAAATCATTTATTTTCACTTACTAATTATCAATGCATTTTTGATATAAATGCTTTTTGATTTATTGTAAATAGCGTAGAATAATATTATCTTTATGCATTTAGCTTAAGAAACTAACATTGACGTGTATTTTAAACCCCAATTTTAATAAATTTTGTGTACAGAAACACGAAAGCAAATATTTTCTATAAAATACAACCCCTTTTGTATTAAAAATCAATTAAAGCTTAAATTAATTGCCCTGTGAATTCAGAATTTTTTTTAAATAAAAAATTTTTTAGAATGTTTGAAAAATAAAGAAATGAGTCAACAGTATTTAGTAACGTAACTATCTAAGAAAACCTTTACTCCGAAAAGCGGCCGGAACACGGAAAACCCACCAAGTCCAAGAAATGACAGATAAAATTGATTATCATTATCATTAGTATGCGACGCTACAAGAATCGTATATATATATATATATATATATATATATATTGTGAAACAAGGACAAACAGGACGCCTCACGTTTAACTGGAACAAGATTACGAGGTAAATACGCCGAGATTATAGACGCTAATGAGTTTTTCTACGATCGTCTTACGGCAGTAATGCCGTGGCTGCAATGACAGGTTAAGTTACTGTTAAAAATATATATTATTACTAAAAAACATAAATTAGATATTATTATTAAAAAACACAAAACACAAATCACTTAACACGCATACCAGAACAGTTTGCAATAGTTTTAGCAACAACTGTTCTGATATGCGTGTTAAGTGATTTGTGTTTTTTAATAATAATATCTATTTCTAACAGTAACCTAACCTATCATTACAGCCACGGCATTACTGCCGTGAGACGCTCGTGTTTTTCTGAGAAACTGTGCATCATAATGTTTCATACTATTCTAGTAACTGATATAGATAATTGTAATATATAAGGAAGCGTTTATTTAAAACGAGGATTCATTCAGTAGTTTCATTCATTCGTTTAATATTATTTTAAGTCGCTAGCTGTTGCTTTGCGAAGATGATATTTGAAGTTGCAGTAAGCATACCTTAATTTAGTAATTATTACGTTGGTACAATGAATATAGAAGTGATGTTTTAAAATGCAAATTACGAAAAAAATGGAATTTATTAATTACACTCGAGAGAAAATTCTTCAAGATAACGTTATTTTAAAAATTTTAATAAATAATTGAAAAGAAGATTTAAGCATAATGTACTTTGGTAACTGCTGTTTGAAACGAGGATTTTAACTATGGAAAATCTTGTAAGCTGATTTGGACATCAAAGATATTTAATTAGGAGGAGCGTTTTAGTGGATTCTGCAAGTATTACTTTTAGATTTATTTTTAAATACCGTTGGAGTACTTGTATCTGGTTTAAGATAGTTCTAATAATTTTTTGTAAGGGATTCTTACCATGAAAATTTGTGATTGGAGTTCGAAACACTCTGATCTTTTAATAGATTATTTGTCAAGGATTTTTTGACCAAACAAATCTTACAAACGTGGCAATAAACAAAACCAGGTAAATCATCCAAAAAAAAGGGAATTTAGTTCTGTAAATTTAAAATAAGGTAAGGAACAATTTTTTTTATAACAAGTGTTTCTTAGAAATTATTTTATGTTTGAAAGAAACGATGTTGTAATAGCTTTTGTAGGAGTGAACAATTTCAGGCAATTTCACAGCAATATATACCACAGTGCACTGAGAGCTTTAGTTTCACTAAGATAAGAAAAAGTTTAATAATAACGTATCTGTAAAAGCTGCCTTAATACAAGGAGTTAAACAAACATTAAACTACTTGCGTGTATTTATTTATCTAACAGCGGTATGTAGTCACTGGTAGGAGGACCATGGATTGACAAGCTGTTATTAACAGAAGCTAAAATTTATGTTATAAAGGACCATTAAAGAAAATTGGGTAATCAAATTTTAATACCGATTTTTTCCTACAATCTCTTTTACTTAAATTAGAAACAAATAATAATCATCGCTCAATCAACCAGCAAAGCTCGCTCAATATATATGCACCAATAATAATAAACATGTTAGTGTAACCGAGGCATAACAACCGCACACCCCGCATAAATACCGGCAACAGCCCTATTCTAATAGCCTTAAAACCCTCGGGATAAGACCTGAAATCGTTCTGTGTGTTCAGATTAACACGTATGTTTAATAAATAGCCGGATTTTGGCAGCTGTCCTCGAGTGCTGAAACCCTAATCTATAACTAACCCCTATATAGTTACTCTACTCGGCTTATAACGAACCTCATTGTTAAAGTTTAATACATTTGCACGATTTGCTTGAGCAATTTTTTTCAATTGTTGTGACACAATGGTGCAAACAATTTGTAATAATATCGATGCGCTTTTGCGGCTTGTATAAATAATGAACGTCCCTTCGATAGTGGTTTTCTGATGTGGTAACGACCAGAATAACGAGTGTAATCTTACGAGTTGAATTTGAAGTTGGAAAATTGAAGACCGTCGTATACCCATGGGCTTCATTTTACCAATTTCAAATTTAACTCGCAAGATTGCACTCGTTATTTCTTTATATTGATTGTCGCTTGGTTAGTTATAAGCACTAGAAAAAAAATGAATGCGTAACTATGAAAATGTTAACTCAAGCTAAATATTTTCTTTCAGTAAGATTTCAGCCATATCTCCATTAACAAACTCTCCCACTTCTTGCATATATGGACTAAAGAACCCAGAGTGAAAAATTAATCCTCTGCGTTATCTTTGTCAATTCTGCTTGATAAGAATGTTTCAGAAATGTTATTTCCCAGTATTTCTTTTCATTGCACCAGCAAGAATAACTATGCATTCTAAACACTATCTTAAACAGTATCAGTCCTGGTAGCATAGTAGGGGTTTAGGTCAAATTTATGAAAAAAGTGCTCCCACCACCATAGATTATTTAAAAGCAGGCAAATAAATACTTTACAGTATAATTTTTGTTTGCTTCAATAATAGATATACAATATTAACCTCATACTCTTGCCTCTCCCCTTCTACACTTCTCCCACAATCCCTTTCATCACTGTCTTTTTCTGTCTCTCTCTCTCTCTCTCTCTTTCTCTCTCTCCTCTCCTCTCCTCTCTCTCTTTCTCTCTCTCTCTCGCTCTCTCTCTTTCTCTGTCTTTTGGTTATACTACGCTTTGTCACTTTAAAATGTCATGTGTTCAAATTTTTCTTGTACTACTGTTCTTTTGTAACATGTTTTTCTTTTAATTAGAGGTTTTTTTATGTTTTGTTGTGAGTTATAAATGAGTGTGTGTATTTTTATTTCAGGCCTGTTTTTATATTTTTGGTAATTATAAAACCCCGCCTACTCGCAGACTAAGCCCGGTCATTCTTGTATTGTCCGTCCAGCTACGTCGATGTACGTACGTAGCATAAATTTTGGCACCCAACGCCATTGCTCCGATTTTGTTTTAGGTAACTTTTGCTCCAATTTTTTGTTGTTACTGCCTAATTGCCGACATTACCCGCATTTCTCGGCCTGATGTTACTTATTTCCTTTTTCCTCTACGTTCGGGCTGTTATTTATTTTTTCTTTCGAATCTTTGGTGCCCCTCACATGAGGATCGATCTTCTTTATTTCTTGTGTGGGTTCGATCTTCTTCAAGTTTGACTTTGTTTTCCTTCTTAATAGCTAAATATCATTGGTTGGCTCATTTCAGATTATCGGAATTGTGTTTTCGCCGATCATTCTAGTTCGTTGAAAACGCTGCCGCCCTATTCCGATTCCTAATTTCTATTTTGTTGTTTTGCTCGGATTGGTGTTCTTGAAGTTTATCCGACAGATATGGTTTAAGTTGTCCTGTATTCACGATCTTTTTTTTTTCAGCTTTTATCGAATTACGGTTAGCGTTTATTTAGTTACTTACTCCCAATTTGTTTTCTTTATTTGTATTCAAGATGACTTATATGGGATAAAACTGTTTGATGGTATCTGTAATAGACAGCAAGAGTCCTTAGAAAGCATTTCTGACTATTTCACGTGTATGACGGCCGTATTTCAGTGGTATGGATCTTTCAAGGAGGATGATAAATTGTCCATTGTGCTTCGTAACTCGCTCTATTCTATAGAGCCCACTTGCCCACCGTCCGCTCCTTACAAGAATTAAAGGACGAATATCTACAATTGGAACCAAAAAAGATTCTGTCGTATCACCTAGTCATGCCCAACATACTGTTACTGCTAAACCGGACTTTGAGTATAAATCTGCTACAGTTGAGACAAATACTTTTACTTCATATGACAAAGTTGTTAAGGTTTCTCCTACGCCTACGGGTAGATCAGATACTTCTTCCGTACTTTCCACTGTCCTTCTTCCTAATTCTGCCCCTACTCGTCAGGTCATATGCTTTAATTGCGACAAATGGTCATGTTTGGACACGTTGTACTCGTCGTAGAGTACTCCATTGCTATAGTTGCGGACATAAGGGAGTTTCTCACCGCAACTGTCCACCCTGTCATCCTACTACTAATAGGTTTTTAAATCATACTTCAAACTCTGTTCTCAGTTCTAGGAGCCCAATTTTTTCTGCTGCTAACTTTACGTTCTCATCTGTACCTCATCCAAGTCATCCTGCTACTACTATCAAAACGTACCCTTCTTCGACAAATATAGCTTTAACCAAAATTTTTTCCGTCTCTAGTTCTACATCTTTTTCTGCACCTCCTTCTGCTCGCCATACTACCAGCACATCCTATATTTTCAACCATGTGTGTGTTCAAATTATAATATTGATTGTTACGGCCATCACGCCCCTACTAACCGAACCTCTACTAACAGGAACCAAATTTCTTTTGCCGGTTGCGATTCAAACAATGATCATAAGGATCCTACGCATTCACTTCCACCCCAGACTGTGCCTCCACCACCATAGCAACCCATACTTCGAATTAGTGATTTACAGCTAGCTTCTCAAGAGTTTACTCCTGATTTCGCAAATAACTATACTAAAGAAATTTCTGTCGGGTCTGCAATAACAAATGCAGCTGAAGTGACGATAACTTCTAATTCAGTCAGAGAAGGTCCTGTTGAAGTTTAGGAACCTGTATCTTTAATGCCTGTTGCAGTTTTTGTCAAAATTTTGCTTGTTCCTGCTTTCTTAAATGGTTCTACTCAAGAAAGTTCTGTCGAGTCTACAATGACAGCAGTATCTAAAGTGACGATAACTTCTAATACGGATGGAGAAAGTCCTGTGAAGTTAATGAACCCGTAGCTATAGTGCCTGTGGCTGTTGTCGTCAAGGTTTTACTTGATCCTGTTTCTTTAATTGCTATTGTCAAGTAATCCGTTCCTATTGAGGCTGAAGTTTTGCCTCTTCCTACTCCGTTGTTTAACATTGATGATATCTTACTTGTTTCTATTCCTTTATCGAATGTTGATGAAACGTTACCTGCTCTTACTCATTGTTCTAATGTTGACAAAATTCTTTCTGATTGTGTTTCTGTATCTAATGCGGACAAAATTCTACTTGCTTCTGTTTTTTTAGCTAAAGTTGGTGAAATTCTAGCTGGTGTCTCCTTTTCTAATGTTGACGAAGTTCTTCCTGGTGCTGATTGTTTTTGTAAGGTTGATGAAATTCTGCCTGGTTCTGTTCCTTCCTTGTATGTTGATAAACTTCATTCTACTTCTTTATCTAACGTTAACGAAGTTCTACTTGATGCTGTTTGTTCTTGTAAGGTGGATGAAATTCTACCCGATTCTGTTTCTTTATGTAATGTTGCTGAAGAGTTATCGGATTCTACTCCTTTTCCTAAGAGCGATACTCTTACAGCCAATGCTGTCTTCTTTCCTAATTGTGATACTGCTAGTCCTTTATCTAACATCGTTGCTTCTGTACCTTTATCTACCGTAACTAAAGTGTGCTCTGCTTGTGTTTCTTTTTGTAAGGTTGATTCTCTTACAGCCAATACTTTTTCTTTTTCTACATTTGATATTCTGACAAACATGATGTTTCCTTTTCTACCGTCAACTTTCTTTCAACGAATTCAAAAAGCAATCCACTTTCTTCCATAACATGTTTTGAGTTTCTTAAACTACCCTCGCCGCCACCTCCTCAACCGCGTGCTACAATTACTACACCCCTGTTGTTCCTGTTTTGAAGAAAACTGCCCAAAAGAGACAGACAATACTCTATGCTGATGCAGAAGATGAAGATGTGTGTCGGCGAAATCCTAATGTTCTTGATTTAGTTTCGTTTACCTTCTGGCGGCGCAAACGTGTTAAGCTCAATATCTAGTCCTCGCGTCCCCAGATTCTTATGCCGATTTTGCTCTCCTTAAGACTTGATTTCTGGATTTTAAGATTTCTTTATTTACTTCCCGGTTTGGTAGGCTTTTCCTTCTTTTTCTTTCACCCGTGCGGGTCCGGGAATAGAATAGATCCATGGTACAACCTACTTGTCGTAAGAGGTGACTAAAGCGGCCCAACACATACACACACACACACTCACATACTCATACATCAACACTTACACACAGATGCACACGCACGCACGCACATGCACACACTTACTTATGCATAACTACACTGGGATTCTATTTTTTTTCCTAGGGTTTTTTTGGTCTTGTACTTGGTGTTATTCTTTTTGATTTTTTTTCTTTTCTCGTTCCTTTCGTTCTACATTCCTCTCCTTTTTCCTGTGACTGGTGTTACTTTCTGTCGGTCTTCGTGCTGACTTGGTATCATTTTTTCGATCCACTTCCTGTGGTATGTGCTTCTAGACCATTTTTTCTTTTCTTCGGAAACCACGACTTAGTCGACTCTAGGCCTAGTTAGCAGTTTTTTTCTTCGGTTTTTTATTGTTGCGATTCTTGTGTACCACAGCTTGAAGTATTTTGATTTTTTTTCTCTATCCAGCATTCTTGTTGTTACCTGGCTTAGTTTGAGGCTTGACACCTTTGGCGATTACTGGTGGTTTTCTTCCTCCCTTCTTTTCGTTACTTTTGGTTTTCTGCAGGAAACCAATCGTCTTTTGAGATTGAAGACAGTTTTATTTCTTTGCTGAAGAAGCATCCGTCCTCTGACGACTTTGACAGTTGCTATGTACCTAGACGTAGCCGGAAGAAAAGTAAATACCAAGCTAACTACCAGACGCGGAGAGTGGGGGGATTCGCCTACATACCAAAAAAAGAAAAAAATAAAGTACATCACCGACGATTATCTATTAACACAAAAATAAATACAGGATTTTGTACAAACAAGCAAAAAAAAAATTAAGCGTTACTATTTCAAAACAAACAATTAGGTGATATTAACAATTTGGGAATTTAGATACAAAGTGCGCATCTTGTATTTACACAAAATAAAATAAATCAGCAGTAAATAAACATATGAGCCTTTGTCAAGAGTTTTTAAAATTTCACCTAATACTGTTTATAAAATAAACTAGTCAGTAAAGCGAATAAACGTGTGCGTTCTTTTGGCAAGCATGTTTAAAAATAGTACATCGCACCTGTAGAGCGTTAATATCGAATCGCAGCAACAAACAATAGTTCTACAATGAGATGTTTCTTGTCACGTAACTATACCAAACGTTGATACTGAATATGTAATTGACGCACACATAAGAAAACAAGTTGCATACCTGTAGGTGTCCTGATACTTAGCTCGCAACCCGTGGGGGGTGAATGAGCATAGAAACGCCGCGGTCGTCTGCATACATTTACTCTGCTACCATAATTGCATCAGCGGTCTACGGACAAAAGTAGTTGGTCTACAGACAAAAGCAGTTGTTCTACATAAAGAAAGAACCCATTTGGCCTTCAGCTAAAAAAAGCTAAAAAGAGAATCTGATTAGGATGGGTACGCGCAAGGAACTGACCGAATACACGCAAGACACCTCCTAGTTGTTGAACAGAAAAATGTGTATCGCTTTTTGAAATACAGTGACAAATAAAATGTAGGAAACACTTGGACGCACATGCTGCAGAATCAAACTCAACAATGGTTCAAACAACACGAATTCGAACTGCCAATTCTAGCTTATAGAAACGCGGTAAAACTGGAAAATCCGGGTTTATATCGGATAGTGCGCGACCTTATTTCAACAAGTCGTTAACTTGGAACAATACAGAGAACCATCATACGGCGGTCGTAAGGTATACCAAGATAACGGTTGAAAATCAACGTAACACAGTATTGACGCCGTTCTATTTTTGCCCTCACTCATTGCTGCTACCTACCTACCTTTCCCTGTAGTTTTTTTCACTTTTAGTTTTGTCCGATATTTTGGTTCTTCGAGCCGGATATCAGATGGTTTTTTTTTTGTTTGTTAATATACTTAAGCGATTTTTTTTGTTTGTTTTTTCCGTACTGAGTACTGCGCTGTCCACTCCCTTACTTTTGTTTTTACCCCGACCTTTTAAATTTGTGGAGGGGAGGGGAATTTGTTACGTTTACTTTCGAACGGTAAAATTAAAACGTACCTTTTTGTCTTTTATTATTCGTATACGTAGATTCTTCTTCAACCCTCCAACAACACCCGGTATATTAGACCTTCCTGCACTAAGTACGCTTCCTAATAATTTGCATTTTTAATATATTTATTTTAAAACGAAAAGCTCTTCTACAATCGAATAGTCGGTACCTTGTTTTAGGTGTCTGTTGGCTTGGCCCATATTCTTATAGAGTATAATTACTTCGTATACTACTTCAATCTAGAGATTCGTTGAAATAATAGATCATTCTATATTTGATAAAGCGTGGTTCGAGTGTCTAATTACCTTTTGGTATATTTGATAACGCCGGTATTGAATATAGTCCTTGCTAGAAACGAGTTCATTACTCTCTCCTTCCTGTATACGACAACGATTACTTGTCGTAACCTTTTTTTATTTTTCGTTACTTGATAAAATTTCGTGCACACATCACTGCGTGGTAAGTACTTTTATTGTTAAAAACATGTACTTTTCTTCGTAAAGGGTCTAACTCTTACTCGCAAATATTATAACTTACTTCGGTGGACATAACGACTCGTTGAATGACCGCTCCTTTTGGTATGGGAGGACACCCGTACTGCGTGATCCCGAGTCCATCTGTTCCGGCCTATCATTAGGGAGGGTGTGACCAAACCTACACCTTGGACACGTGTATGAGTGTTTATCAACAATTTTTTTGTACTGATTCTGTGAAATCGTCGAAATAATATGTTTATCAGGTTCTATTGGATGCCTGAACTTTGTAGCTATAGCATGATTATCTTCATCTCTGTGTGAGATGATATTTATTATTAAGATTGTATTTATTGTGACCATTCTACATATTTGATTGTCGGTTTACGAGAGTGATTTAGAACTATTGGTCTTTTTTTTTGGGGAAAGATTACGAATCCTTTTTTTTGTTAGTTAAGACATTGTAGTGCTAATGGGATGTATGTAACTTTATGCTTACAATAATGATTTAGAGTTTTTGTTTTTACTGTTAAATTGTTTTTTTTTGTGGTTATTTAAGATTTCTAGTGACCTAAAAACTGCAGCTCGCCATTTTAAGTGATAATTTTTTTTTTGGTTTCCTGATATACATTTACATTTTTTAGGGCTCAAAGTAAGGTTTGCCCCGCATAATCTTTGGAATATCTCGTCTAGGTTCTTAAGATGTTCTTCAAAAGACCTGCCTAACACTATCACGTCGTCTAGGTGCACCAGGCATGTTTTCCAGGACAGTCCACGCAGTATCGACTCCATCAAACGTTCAAAAGTAGCAGGAGCATTGCATAAACCAAAGGGAATGACCTTGATCCAGTTCCAATTGTAAACGCTGTTTTCTTTTTATCGTTTGGCTCCGAGCCTACCTGCCAGTATCTGCTTTTCAAGTCCAAGATCGAAAACCATTTAGATCCGGATAGAGTATCCAGGGTGTCATCAAATCTGGGCAAAGGATAGCCGTCTTTCTTTGTCAGATTGTTTAACCGCCGGTAGTCTACACACAACCTTGTCGACTAATCGTTTTTCTTGACAAGCACTGCCGGGGATGCCCATGGACTATTCGAAGGTTCAATCACTCTCTGTTGTCTCCATCATGCATGCTTGTCCTTACCGAAGCGTGACATCCGGGTGTCCCATCACGATCATATCCGCCTTCTCGGGTATTTTCATATCACAAATCATTCGAACTTGCATTGTCTGGTTACTCGTCCCTTGAAATGGAATCTCATTATCATCTATCTGAAGCACATTTTTTTTTATGTTCACATGAAACCCATATTTTCTCATGAGATCCATTCCCAAGATAACTTTTTCTGTAATTTCAACTACCAACACCCGATGATTCATTAGTTTGTTTTCAATTGCCAATGTAACGGCAGCCTCTCCGTGAGTAGAAATTTTCTCACCACGATAGAGGTAGCACTTTTCCACGAGCAACCAAATTTGATCTCACAATAGTCCTGTATCCACGAGTAATCGGACAACCCTATCATTAATTCTACCATCGATATAAATGCTGTCCAGACTTCCCATCGACGATGCAGTTCGGATGATAATCTTTGGGGCACTACGTAGTGCTGTCGACGTTCACCTTTTACATCGACCTGCTTTAGCTCAACCGGTTGTTTTTTTGGTTTTTGTGACACCCTGTGTGACGTCTGCTTAGCTGCTTCAAATTCAAGCACACGAGCCAGTGCGTCATCTAACGTTTTTGGCCTTGCTAATCTTAGCGCTTGCTGTATTTCGCTGTCTTTAAAGCCATTCACAAATGTTTGAACAGTCAGTTGTTCGAGGCAGCTTTGAGTATGCCAATCTAACTAATCTGGCAATGTCAACTTCGAATTCTTGCAGGCTTTTATTTGTCTTTTGCGATCGGTTTTTAACTTGTACATGGTAAACCTGTTGAAGGTGAGCGTCTAATATCTCATCTCAAGCTTCGATGTTAAGAGGCCGTAATCATTCTGTTGGTGATCGGGAATCGTTTGCAAGATGTTAAGAGCTCCACCCCCCCCCCTCCCCGTAGGGCCAATATTAAGGAGATAGCCTTCTCTTTGTTGCACCAACCGTTGATTATTGCAGCAGCTTCAAATTGCTTCAAATATGTCGGCCAATGTGTTTTACCATCGAATGTGGATGGTTTTACGATAAAGTTTGACGGTATTGACTCGCTTCCTTCCATGATTTTTATTTCTGGCATGTTGTGATATACAACTTAGTTTGTTAATTCAAGTGGCTGCGAGTTATGTAATCCCCCATTTGATATATACAAAATAAACTAATACTTAAGAAGTTATTAGAAATATTAGGAAATGTGCAACAATGTTATGAAGGACAATTTATTACAATTTAATTCAGTTTATTAACGTTCATGAGAACGGAAGCGCTACAAAGTAGCACAAGGATAAGTGACACTGCAAATGTCAGGTCACAGACGGTCGTAGACAGTCACGTACCGAGATTACGCAGAAGTAAGCTCGCAACAAAGTAGTTATGAATAGCTTTAAGATTACAACAATGTATTATGAATAAGAGTCAAATGAAAGCAGACATTAGGTCTGCAAGTTCCCACAGAACTTTGAGGGGTAGGGAAATTATAAAAGGCCCGGGAGCTCCACTCGCAGTCAGTTCATCAAACGTTCAGCTTTCACATTGCAGTTCGTAGATAGCTCACTTATACAATTAGTAAATAATTTTCGACTTAGACTAATTATTCAAGATTGTAAAAATTCCATTGTTCAATTCTGTTTTAAAAATCAAATAAATGTGTTAAAGTTCAAGAAGCCTTTTTAAAAAGGACCGCTCGAAGCCACGAACCTTAACTCGCGTTGTTAGTGAAATCATTTGTTCTTGCAGCCTCATCACATCTTCTTCCATTTTTACCAATTTACTGTCCAACTTTTGCTCAACTGCTTTTACCTGTTCAGTGACATCTTCTTTTAATGCAATGGAGCTTTCCATTAATCTTTGTTCTAACGTGGCTGTATTTTCATTCACCTTTTCTTCTATTTTCGCGGCATATTCACTTAACTTTTCTTTTAGGGTTGATTCCAGTTCAACTGATCCCGCTACGTTTTCTCTAAGTATCACTTCGAGTTTAGCAGACTTCTCATCCATTTTCTCAGCATTTTCACTAAACTTTTCTTCCATACTGGATTTAAAATCCAGGAAATTCATTAAAGTTTCTGCGTTCATTTTGCTTTGGCTTCTTGTAACTGCATATACCAACTTGGGGGTTATTGATTTCTTTGTGTTTGGTTATACTGCGCTTTATGTCTCTTTAAAATGTCATGTATAATAGTTATAAGTATTAACTATGTTTGTGTTCAACTTTTTTGGTACTACTGTTCTTTTGTAACATGTTTTTTTTTAATTAGTGTTTTTTTTATGTTTTGTTTTGAGTTATAAGTGAGTGTGTGTATTTTTATTTCAGGCCTCTTCATTATTTTTGGTAATTATAAAACCCTGCCTACTCGCCGATTGAACCCGGTCATTCTTGAGTTATTCGTCCAGCTACGTCGATGTACGTAGCAAACTTTATCTTTTAGTTTCTCAAAATTAAAGTGTCGTTTCTGTTCCTTTTTTTCAAATTTTTTAGAGCTGCCTTCATAATTAAAAGTTGTGATCAGTGCCTATGTCTGCTTCTGGGTAGCATCTTCAATCTATGACTTGATTCCTAACCCGTTGTCTAACAAGAATGTAATTTATTTCATATCTTCCTATATCTCCTGGCACTTCCCACGTGTATCGTGATGATGTTGAAATAAAGTGTTTGTCATGGTTAAATTGTTTTTTGTCGCAAAATTCTACCAACCTATTTCCCCTGTCGCTTCTCGTGTCTAAACTAAATAAATACTACCGTTCCTTCCCTGCCCTCACCTACCACTGCGTTAAAATCCCCCGTAATTATTAAATTTTCATGCTCTTTTACATATCTTAATATGTCTTTGATATCTCTGTAGATGGCTTCTACGTCTTCCTCGCTATAGCTAGAGGTGGACATATATACTTGTATCATTACCGTATTTACCGGTTTAGATTCTAACCTAACTATGAGTACTCTTCGTTCTTTTTCCCAATCCGAATTTCCTTCCTCTGATCCTGTGTGAATTATCCTAAATACTTTTGACATTCCACGCTCCGACTCGCAGAATGTTCCCGATTCTATTTCTAAATTTTCCCATCACACCCTTCGAAGTAGTCCCCTCGCACAGATCCGAATGGGGGACTATTTTAACTCAAATCCCGACACGGTCCGCTTGAAAAATGTTAGGCGAGCATTTTTCATAAAAATACGTCCTCGTTCGGATGAGAGGTAAAATGGAGTTCCCATGTGTGTGTTGTCGCGCACGTTAAAGATCGCTACTTTGCTTGCAATGGCAAGGGTTCGGCAAAATTCAAAGCTTCCAGGTAAAAAACTCGCTTCCTGGCCAATGTAGTGCCTTCAGGTGGAGGATTGGAAAATCAAATGTAGAGACTATTTTAACGTCGGAATTCTTTACCCCAAAGGATGTCATCGCCTTAAGTAACAATTTAAGTACGCTGTGTACTTGGGAGGTAATGTGGTGGTTTCCTGTTGCCTTCCAAATATCAGTAGTGTGGCTTACAATGCCATACCGACCCGTATAGTTTTTGCCACTCTAGGTACCGAAAGAGGCGCTGCCCTCATTCTAGTCTGGTTCCTTATTCAAAAGACCCCACTAATTTGGTTAAACCTATAGTATGGCTCTTTAGATCATTGGAACTCTCAAGCTGTTCCACCCGTTCTAGTAATCTACAACTTCTCCAAGGTGCAAGTCCATTCAGAACGGTCAAAGACGACACAGACACAGCGGTTTTATCTAATTACAATTAAACTTGGTCATTTAACCACAATAGATATCGAACACCATCGTATCATAAGCGGCTCGAATAATTGAGAAATTTATTAAACGAGAAAGCAAACATTTATTGAAACAGGATCTAGAAAGTGTAAAATACAGAAGGTATCGAACTTACGAAATGAAACAAAACAATGTACTTTTAGTATAGTAAATGTTTTCACAAGCTCAAGGAAGTCCTTGTACTTTCTGTATATTTACACATTAATTATTATTGAAACTTGTTAATAATGTTAAGCCCAAAAATGATGCAGTTAGCGAGGAGATATCAGGCAGCTGGAAATAAGTTGTAAAAAGGCATCGAGAAACAAAAGTGATACATTTTTGTTTTTCCTTCCTTTTCGTCCATTATAGGAATGCTGGTTATTGACGGCAGATTTCTCATGACCCAAACTCTTCTGAATTTATTCTTTCTACTCCCGACTCTTCAAGAGTTCCTTGTCATGTATTGGACATAAATTAAATTGAATTGGAGAGAGCACACGTGCAATAAACAGTCATTCACTCTAGAACATTCCAGGATAATTCTTAATTCTTAAACTTTACACCTTAATATCTATTTGTTTCTTTGAAATCATTAAAATATTTGTTACTTTGTCTCCTCTGTTTCACCTTTATTCCTCGTAAGGTAGCAAAGTACACTCCGTTACGTTAGTAATTTGTCATAGTTGAACTTTAGTCAGATATGTTTATTGATATGAGAATACATTTTTTAGAAGTTTAATCAAATGATATCGTTATAACTAATTTGTTGATCAGCGGAAAAGAATAATTATCTATAGAGACATACTATATTTATGACCAACCTTTGCCCAGGCTTTTTCAAAATTGATTTTTTAGTGCTTTACGATTTACGTGTCCAACCAGTTCCAGAAACGAAATCCTAATGATGAAGAAGTAATTGTATTTAAACCTGATGATTATCGTAAACAACTACAGGTGTTGGTTTTGCAATATCTCAACAAATGTTGATTTTGCGATAGGAGTAATTGGAAAACTACTGATTCGACAAGTGTCTAAGTGGTGGGGAATCTTGGTAGCCGTCAGGTTGCTTAACCCTTTTCGCGCACCATTGAATATCGGTGAAACAGGGTATATTTTTAGAAAACAATACAAGGGGAAAGTGCAAAAGATATATACAAAGATTAGCCCCAGGTCGTGATGTATTTAACAAGAAAATGCCATGTTGAAGACAAGAAACATAGAAATCAGGAAAAAAATTTTGTACGGTTGTGAAACGCGGACAGTAGGAAAAGCGGACAGGTAAAAGATAGAAGCCTTTAAAATGTGGTGCTACAGGGGTATGTTGACGATATCATGGAAAGATAAAGTTAAGAATAGGTAAGTACTAGAAACGAAAAGAGAAGAAAAAAGTGTGTGAACCATTGTAAAAAATAGGAGAGATAAGATGGAAGAATAGAAACTAAGGCATGACGGAATAGCGCGGCATATCTTAGAAGCAGAGAAGGAAAACGGGGAGGTAGAGGTAAATCTAGATTTAAATATTGCACACATATAGTGAAAGATGTGGATATGTAGGTGTGCAGGTTAGCTCAGAATAGGAAACAATGGAAATAGGCGTCCAATCAGTTCTAGGACTGAAGACCTAACGATGATGATAAATTCTTTGCTAACAGTATGTAAACAGATTTTAATAGAGCAAGAAGTTCTTCTGTATTTGTATTTTGAATAGATAAGAAAAACCAAAACAGTTTTCAATTATTTTATAAAATCGATTATACCCTCGATCGCCAATTCAATATCCACAAAACTAACATAAAAAATTAAACAAATAAGTTAGAAAATCAAGAAATATTCTTAAACAAATTCCAATCCTGTGCTCGCAATATTTTCTTGCATCCAGTTTTCGAGCCGTTCGATAAATTCTTCTGTCATTACTGCTTCTTTTTTGGCCGATATATACACTTCCTTTTTGGTGACTTTTTTGTACTGACACATTAAATTATCGTGCTCATCATAACTCAATTCTTTGGCTAACTTTTCGACCTCTTCGTCGGTTATTATTTTATCGAGAAACTTAGCAATTTTTCTAATTGTTCCGTGTATGTCGTTCTCCAATTCAGAGTACTTGATGAAGAGAATATTAGATCGATGTTGTTCGTTCCAGTAGCTTAGCACAACTTTCCAAAATGGACCCAAAGGAGCTAAACAATTACTTAATTGGTTTAGTATTTTTTTAAACCTAATACTTACCACGTCCACCCAAAAATAATTCGCATAATTCTCGAAAATCGCCTTTATTTTTATCCAAAACCTTGCTGTAACAGTAATAAGATTGGCAAACGTCTTGTGGATGTCTTAATGTTGTGATAATCTAAAATTTTGTTTAAATTAAAACTGTAGTAGTGAATGTAGAAGAAGTGTTCTGTTTATAGTGTGGCCTAGTGCCAAGAGAATATTGTGATATAAGCGACATAAAGCGATTAGAGCTTCAAAGCAATAAATAACTGGGCAGCGTAAGTCGTTGGACGCAGCTGTCTCAAGTTGACGGGGCACTTCGCACTCTACCCGCCTCCACGTGGTTAGGCAGGAAACGACCAAGGGACCTTCTTCAAAAATTTATTTCTGAACTAGGTTTAAACACCCTTGGCGGCTAAAGGGTAGACAAAGGGGGAGGGCCTTCGGCCCATAACCCGGACAATAGTGAGTGAAGTGATAAGACACAGTGTATAAGTGTAATTAACGAACAATGTCCGTTAACGAAAAAGAACAAATCATGAGGAGGCGAAGCAGTTTGACTCCTCGTTCTCTAACGGGAAGTCAACAAAGCTTTGTCTTCTCAACAAACATGGATACAGACGAAACTCCCAGAAAAACCGAATCAAACCAACCCCAGAGTGCGACAACTCATTCGAAAACGAAAAAAAGAGTAAACGATAGCCCGAAACAAGACTCTAACAAGGAATAGGAAGAAAGCTTAATGGAAAAGATCCAAAGCACTTACCTAGACATAATGAATTACATAGATATATCCCTCGATGTAGGCAACAGAGTTCCTAAAGACAGGAAAGTCACATTGAAAGAAAAATCACAAACATCACCTTCAGCATGGCTCAACTTAAGGGGCAAATCGATTTGTTAAATAAACAGAATATCAAGTACCAAAATGAATTGGAACAATATAAAAACCAAACATTAACTAAAACGCAAATACCGTCTGCATCATATGCAGACATAACAAAGATATCAACGATAAACTTGGGACCGAAACAAGACAGGATAGAAAGAGTGACCAAATCAGGTAATCACACTCTTTTCATCACCTCAAAGTCGGGAGAAGACGCAAAAAAAGTGTAAGATACGTTTACAAGAATAATCAAACCAGCAGTACACAAAGTCAAAATCAGACATATGAGAACCACAAATAAAGTACTCATTGTGGAAACAGAAACGCCACAAGACATAGATAAACTTAACAACCACGTAGAACTTACACAAGCACTAAGATGCGAACTCCCAAAGAAAAGGCAACCGTTAATCATCATTTATGATGTACCCTCAAACTTGACAGGACAAAACTTAGTCGAACTTGTATATAAACAAAACATAGAGGAACTTATGACGCTAGAAGCATTTAAAAGAATTTCATACTAAGATTTAAAACAGGACCAAAAGGCAAAGCCACCCAACATCATGTTGTGGAAGTTTCGCCACAAATGCGAAAACGACTATTAACACAAGGTAGAATTTTTCTAGGTTTCAGATCTCTCACAGTAAAAGATTATATAGTAGTACCGAAATGCATTAGGTGTCAGGATTTGGAACACGTCTCAAAGCACTGCACCAAAGAAAAAAAAACGTGCGGACACTGTGGCACCGAGACCGAAAAGGACTCTAACCACAGGAAACAGAACTGCCCAAAATCAAATACGCCAAGGATATGCATTCCATGCCTAAGACGAAACAAGAAATGTACTGGCGACACAAAGACTTGTGCAACATACAAAACGATGCTGGAACGACTAATACAAAAAACAGACTATGGATCTAGTTAAAATACTAGAACACGAAACCAGCGAAACACTAACAATAGGAACACCCAGAAAAAAACCACCATCACAAATAAAACGTGACAGACTTAGGGCAGAAAAACTTCGACAAAATATACAAAATAGTCAACGAAAAGAGGAAAGTACACAGACTGACCCAGAATTTATTCCGGAAACAGTACCGGAACTAATAAATCCTACAGAATGTAGTAAAACCAAAAAATCTCTAATGAAACGAATAAAACAACTTAACATACTAAAGCGAATCAAATCAAAACCTGTACTAGCTACAGTACAAGCACAGGATGGCTCAGAGACCTCAACGCTCGTAGAAGATATAGAACAACTAAAAATTTCGGAAATATCTGAAAATGATGACCCTCAAGACGATGGAAACGAGATGCAAGGCGAAAGTGACTGTAACTTCCCAGCACCAGACATTATATATAAACAGCTAGAAAATGCGATGCAAAGATCCGCCCTGGAGGAACCCGTCCTCCTCACCACAGCGTTAAGACACCTAATTAGAACAAAACATCATAAGAGAATAGGATTACCTTCCCTACAATAGAAGCGGTGGATCGAATTACACTAAAAAGACACGCAATACCGACAGAACCAGAAGCCTTATATATCATTATCTTAGATATATTTAAAAGACGCGAAGAATCTTTCGACATAGACGAAATATACAAGCAATTTGTAATGGCACACGGGGAAAATAACATATGACCACCTTAAACCATGGCCACAATCATACACACATACAAAACATCCTTGTTCGGTCTCTTTGTCGCACGTTCGCGTGGTTAATTTTAAGTTATTTAAATTTGTAGTCGTAAATCTAATAGTAAAACTGTCATCCCTTGTTCCCTTATATCCTGCCATAAAAATTCCTTGTGCATGGGTGAATAAGTTGGACTAAGAGTAGTGAACAAACACTTTCTTATGGATATCGAAGCAGAACAGTCGTCGGTTTTTTCGTTCGGTACCGTAAGTTAGTCAAGTGCCGCAGTCTTTATTTGTGAAACCCCTAAAAAACACAGTGCAAGTGTAACGTAACACAGACTCAATTTCGCATACAGTCCACTTGGTTGAAGGAAGAGGAACTGCAGCTTAGAACAACAACAAAACACCGCGGAGGTAAGTCGATGTATAAATTTATAAGACCCCCCGCGCGTGAACAAAATTGGCCTTTATCACCGGATTATTAATTAATTAATTAGTTCCCATCCTTTAAGCTCCTTATACTTAAATTTATAAAATTGTCGTAGTTTTTATTATGGTTAAACGTGTTACACAGAAAAAAACATCTTGCTTGCACATTTAATGCTAGTAACATTTAGTCATAACGGTAGATTTTACAATACATTCCTTATCCTTTGTGACAAAGATTAGGGTCGTCGTTGGTATCTTTTTATGTAAACTATTTATGAGGGTTATTGTATCCTAAATCTTTACCTTATTTGTCACTTCAAGTTAGAGCAACCATTCGGGTTCATGCAACTTGTATAACAAAAGGGTTGAAATTTATTTGAAACCTTAAAAGCTTTGTCGGGCGAGCACTGTAGTTAGTTGCATTTTTCTATTAATAATTTAATTTCGTAGATGAATTAGTAATTTAGCGTATTCGAGTCACGCATTGTTTTTACATTAATTTTTATTGTCGTTCATTAATCATTAATTAAATATGGTTATATCAATTGATAAAGCTATTCTTGAAGCTAATTTTGTAGTTAAAAGGTTGGATCATATATACAGCAAAATCAACCAACCGGAAAACGTATCGATTGCTTTAATTAGAGCGTCGATTAAAAGTGTCGAACAGATTGAAACGCTTTTCAAATCCTTTTGCAAGGATATTTTCTTTGATGAAGAAAGTGAACAATGGGATGAATTTTCGGCTCTTAGGGTGAAAATCGATGATTATCTATTAGATATTCGTATTATCGCTGAACAATGCGAATTAGATCGGGTAGAAAATAAGCCAAAGGTGGAAAATATTAATAATTCTTTTTCGTCAAAATGTGGAGGAATTCGCTAGAAACATCTTTCAGTCCCACGCTTCTCCAGACGCATTTCAGATTTTGAGAGTTACAATGCAATTTATAAGCGGTTGATTCATGATAATGTCAGTTTGTCACCCGTTGAAAAATTTTGCCATTTCGTTGATACATTAGATGATTCGTCGCGTGCATTGATAAAACACTTGCATTAAATGATTATGCATACGAGGAAGCCTATAAAATCATTACTAATCGTTTTCAGTCCAAGAGGTTATTACTTTCAACATATTTTAATGCTCTTGAAAAATGCCCTAAGGTCAGTTCCTCAGACTCGCATGCGGAACTCCAGCAATTAATTAGTTGTTTTGATGAAAATATATTCGCGTTAAGGCAGATGGAAATAGATTTATTAGATTTCATGTTGTTCAATCTGTTATCGAAAAAATTAGATACAAACATTTTAAAGCGTTTCGAATTAGGAAATAATGACGAAATTCCCTCGTTCAAAGATTTAAGGTCGTACATTGAAAATCAATGTAAAGTGTTGGAAATAAATGACATTGCTTCAGGAACATGCTTAAAATCTCGAGATTCCGTTAAAGAAAGAGAAAAAGGAAGGTTCGTTAGCACTTCGGCTAAAACATCTTTAGTTAGTACCACCAATGATAGTAAAAATTGTAGTTTCTGTCAAGCTGTGCATCCTATTTATAGATGTAAGCAGTTTCTCGAAAAAAACCCTCAAGAAAGATTTGAGGTGGTAAAGCTTAAAAATCTTTGTATTAAATGTTTAAATCCTTCACATTCGATGAAAAATTGTACGTTAGATTGGTCGTGTAGAAAATGTCATCAGTCGCGCAATTCGTTGCTTCACTTCGATAAACAAGAAAAATCGGTGTCGCCACGCCGACAAACCCATCGTCAAAGGTCAGCGTCTCTTCGGAGAGCGGCGCCTAGACTTACTTCTACTAGTAGACCTAGTGAAGACAATCTGTCGTCGTCGGTTGTGCATGAACAACCTGTCACTAGTTCGTTGATTTCGACGTCATTAGAACACACAACCACGCTGTTAGCTACGGCAATGGTGTCGGTGCTTGATTATACAGGAACATTGCAATCTGTTCGTGTAATATTAGATAACGGATCCATGGAAAGTTTTATGACTGAAAGGTGCCGTCAAAAATTAGGTTTAAGGAAACGGAGAGCCAATGTCACTGTTCAAGGACTTGGCTTGAATTCGTCGTTGATGTCTGGTGCACTATTGTGTGTAGTCAGCCCCTCGGGAGCACGGTCTCCAGCAGATGGAATTGATTGTTATATTTTACCTAACATTTGTAATCAATTACCTTCGTCGTCGATAGGGGTTAAGGAATGGTCGCATACTCGAGGTTTGGCCTTAGCTGATCCTAATTTTAATGTTCCTGGTAAAATTGACATGCTACTCGGAGCGGAAATCTTTGCTCAGGTTTTGTTGAACGAGTCTCGTTGGGGTGTCGCTAACGAGCCAGTTGCTATTAAAACAACCTTTGGTTGGGTTTTAACGGGAAAGGTCGTTTCCCCGAATTGTTCTATTACGTCGTTGTGTGCTTTCGTTGAACCCTTAGACAGTGACATTCGTCGATTTTGGGAATTAGAAAATATTCCCTTCAAAAAACACATTTCTCCTGAAGAAGAAAGGTGTGAAAATCAATTTGTGGAAAGTTATAGACGTAACAAGAACGGCCGTTTTGTAGTGTCCTTGCCCTTTAAAATTTCGGAACCCTCATTCGTGGGTATGAGATCAATTTGTATTAAAAGATTTTTGTCGTTAGAACGTCGTTTGTTAAAAAATCCTGAATTGTATTCAGATTATCAAAAATTTATGGAGGATTATTTGACAAGCGGTCACATGGTTCAAGTGAAATCGCCTGAAAATTCGTCGGGTTATGAAAAGATGTATTACATTCCCCATCATGCTGTACATAAGCGGGATAGCACTACCACCAAGTTGCGGGTGGTTTTTGATGCTTCGTGTCAGGATCAATCTGGAAAGGCGTTAAATGATAGCTTGGCTATTGGTCCTGCTTTGCAAAAGGACATTGCAGTTTTGTTATTGCACTTTCGTGTACATCCTATCGTAATTACAGCTGACATTAAACAAATGTATCGGCAGATTTTGGTTAAAGATACCCATCGTAATTATCAACGTATCGTCTGGAGATTTTCTCCGTCAGATCCTATTATGGACTTTAAGTTAAATACTGTGACTTATGGAGTTTCGTCGTCGCCTTTTTTGGCCTTGCGTACTGTTCAAGAATTGGCAAGGTTAGAGTCGATTAATTTTGTCGCACGTTCGCGTGGTTAATTTTAAGTTATTTAAATTTGTAGTCGTAAATCTAATAGTAAAACTGTCATCCCTTGTTCCCTTATATCCTGCCATAAAAATTCCTTGTGCATGGGTGAATAAGTTGGACTAAGAGTAGTGAACAAACACTTTCTTATGGATATCGAAGCAGAACAGTCGTCGGTTTTTTCGTTCGGTACCGTAAGTTAGTCAAGTGCCGCAGTCTTTATTTGTGAAACCCCTAAAAAACACAGTGCAAGTGTAACGTAACACAGACTCAATTTCGCATACAGTCCACTTGGTTGAAGGAAGAGGAACTGCAGCTTAGAACAACAACAAAACACCGCGGAGGTAAGTCGATGTATAAATTTATAAGACCCCCCGCGCGTGAACAATCCTGATGTCTAAGGAACTTAAAATTCTTCAGCTAAATGCTAACAACAACAAAACAGTTACATACGAACTAAAAAAGGTGGCAGAAGATATGGACATAGATATTGTAGCTATTCAAGAACCATATCTTTATAATCATCAATTGCGCGGAATGCCGGTGGGAGCAAGAATAGTATTGGCTGAACAACAAGCCAAAGCAGCATTCATAATATTAAATAAAAGTCTAACCATCACAGTAATACACAAACATACAAGCACACATTGTGCTTGTATACAGGTGGAGTCCGGAAGCGTTGGCACCTAGATTATGGCTAGCCTATATTTCCAGTACGCCGACGCTATCGACCTCTACCTGAGTATCATACAAAGCATTAAACTCAAATACGACAACATACCTGCACTACTCCTAATGGATGCCAATGCAAAATCCTTACTATGGCATAGCAATTAAACGGAAAGAAATGGAGAAAAACTTGAAAAGCTACAAGTGCTCAATGAGCCTAATAACCCCGCAACTTATAGTCATGCGGGAGCAGAAACCAATATAGACATCACACTAGCAAACGTAAAAGCTTGGGGGACGAGTGACTGAATAGAAAGTACACGAACATTTAACCTTAAGTGATCACAACATAATAACATGTAACATAAAAATTCTATTGAAATCTAACAAACATCCAACATGGAGATGCAAACCAAATATAACTTGAGAAAAGCCAACTGGGCAAAGCTAATACAAAATTTCCAACCAAATAATAATATACAACCAGAGGACACAGTACACACACGAGCTGCCAAACTGACCAAAAACATACAGCAAGCCATGAAAGAAGCAATACTACAAACTAAAAAACAGACAAACTCAAACCAAACTGGTCAAACTCCAACAACTTAAAAGTACCACCCGCAGGCTTAGAAAATATTATCAAAGATCAATTGATGGGAACGAAAGAGAATTTAACCTTAACAGGTATAGAGAAGCCAAAGCAACATATAAAACCAAGTTAAAAGATGAAAAACAGCGAACTTTAAATCAGTTTGTTGAAAAACATCTACAACTTAATATATGGGGCTTACCATAAAAAATAGCTACGAAAAAAATAAGATCTCCACCCACTTACTCAACACTGGTTAAAAACCAAAACATTACTACTACTAATTGGAGAGACACCATCGAAACTATGCTTGAGGATCTTCTACCAGACGAGAATCTGGAAGAAGATATCCCATATCAAGCACAAATAAGAACTTTAATAGGCACAAATTACGCAACCCCCTATATAACAAAAAACTTCACAAAAGAGGAAGTGAAAATCACGATACTGCAAGGGAAAAAGAAGCGAGCACCAGGTCCAGATGGAATTCAAGCGGAAATCTTACAGGCCCTAATAGAATCTATAACTAAACCGCTAACGACATTATACAACGAATGCTTACGACAGGGCAAATTTCCAAATTCATTGAAAGAGGGCCACCTTGCAATCTTGCAAAAAGCGAAAAAAGACGCAACGAAAGCGGACTTTTATAGACCTATATGCCGCTTAAATACCATAGGCAAAGCCTATGAAAGGCTTATAGTAAAAAAACTGAAAGAACATAGGGAAGAAAATGGAGAAAATCCAAATCAATTTGGGTTCAGAAAAGGCAAATCGGCAGAAGACGCAATAAACAACATTACAAACGCGATAAAAGCAGCTACGGATAAATATGTAATTGTAATATTTATAGACATTAAAGAGGCATTAAACAACCTATGGTGGCCGGCGTTATATAAACGCCTACAAAATATTCAATGCCCAAAACGCTGTACCAAACAATCAGGAACTACTGCCAAGACAGATATATCAAAGTACAGAGCAAAAATGAGACTATTTCTAAAAGAATTACCAAGGGATGTCCACAAGGCTCGGTCTACGGCCCGATCCTTTGGGATATTGTGATGGATGAAGTGCTGGACTCCATCTGCGAGGCACCTGAGATATTGTCCGTAGCTGCATACGCGGACGATATCGCCGTTGTCGTGCAGGGAGAGACACTCATTTAATTGCAAACTATATTCAATAAAGCACTAGAAATACTAAACAACTGGAGCAATTACAACAAGTTAAAAATTTCCACAACCAAAACCACGTATACCATTTTCAAAAGACAATTAAAAACCGGACCAAGAATACACATACAAGATACGTTAGTTAAAAAAACATCTGAAAACAAATACTTAGAAATACTCTTAGATGAGAAATTAAACTTTTGGAAACATATCGAAGAACAATGTGATAAAGAAACGACAACTATGCATACAATAGCCAACATTGCTCAGAGGGACTATAGGCTCCCCCTGCGGCATATTCAAATCTATATGAATACAATCCTGAACGCAATAACCACATATGCAGCAAGCATATGGATTCACAGAGTAAAATTAATACGACCAAAAACAATATTAAACTCAAAGGAAGATCTTAATTAGATTAACAGATTAACGCCCTACTGGTAATCCTGGGAATAGTTCTTCTAGATCTCCAAGTAATGTACAGGGCAGCCAGTTGCTGGCTACGTACTAACAACCTAACCGAAATACACAATCTATTCGGACAAATATACAGAAACAAGAAGGAAATACGAACAAGAATCGTTTATCTATGGCAAGAACGCTGGAGCACCTCCGAGACGGGAAGAAGAACATTCCAATTTCTACCAAACATAACGGAGAGAATAGAACTAAATCACATCCAACCAACCAGCGGACTAATACACTTCTTAACAGGGCATGGTCCATACGATACGTTTAGGGCCAAATTTAAAATCAAGGATACAAACATATGTGAATGCGGACTCACAAGGGATCCAGAGCACATACTACTAATATGCCCCCTGTACATCGAAGACGCAGGGGAATTTAGGCAAAAACTAGAAGGTAAAAATATATACAATATACTACGAAAATTAAGTAAACAAATGACCTGTTACTTACCTAGCACTGGCGGACCTTCTAAGAAGGTACTACACCCAGTGCTAATCGAGGAAGTTGGTCGACGGAAACCAATCCGTTTCCAATTAAACATTAATGAATAATTTTGTCTAGCATGAAGAAGTAATTCGAGCATAGGATCGAAATCAAATAAGTGTTGGTTATTTTGCAAGAAGCGGACCGGTTTCACTGTCTTGCAGATCATCAGACGGACGCATATCTTTTGCAAAACAACCAACGTTCTAATACACAATTACAAGTGTATTTAAGTGCAAATATTTCTCATGCGCTCTCTATACTCGAGAATAAGCAACTAACTATCGAAGACTGTTTCAGTCTCCGACGTGATAGCAGATGGCATTGCCAGACAAATTTAATAACTGGTCAAAGACAAGATGAAAATTGGCAAACAAATGACTACCAGGTAGGTAACAGGTCATTTGTTTACTTAATTTTCATCTTGTCTTTGACCAGTTATTTAAATTTTGTCTGGCAATGCCATCTACGCTATCACGTCGGAGACTGGAAACAGTCTTCGATAGTTAGTTGCTTATTCTCGAGTATAGAGAGCGCATGAGAAATATTTGCACTATAAATACACTTTAATTTGTGTATTATTTTAGAACTTTAGTTGGTTGTTTTGCAAAAAGATATGCGTCCGTCTGATGATCTGCAAGAACAGTGAAACCGGTCACGGGCTTGTCTTTTTGCAAAATAACCAACACTTTATATATTGATTTCGATCCTCTATGCTCGAATTACTTTCTTAAAGCTAGACAAAATTATTCATTAATATACTACGAAATAGAGATGACTGCACAGTTCTGAATCTCCTCGCACAAAATATCTCTATAACCGAAAAAAATAGATTTATTGCCTCTTTGAGGAACAATTAACCGTAACTATCGACAAACAACGCTATTTAGCACAAAGGTATTAAACATACTCCTGGAATACCAGGGATATTCCCTAACGCTAGAAGTAACCAAACAAGAAAACAACCTAAAAAAGGGTAGAAAATAGATTACTAAGTAACTAGGTGGCGGGTAAAAATAGTTTAAGTAAAATAGTCTAAGTATTAGAAAGTAAGTTAGAAGATTAAGAACCTAGATTTAAGAGAGAAGTAAACAAATAAATAAGATTGTCACGTGAAAGGAAGAGGCGCATATAACAAACCAAGCGGAAGAAGGAGCGGCGTTCGACGACCGCAAGGAAACATACTACACAATCCCAACACAAACACCAACTCACCCACAAACCACACACATAAACACTCACATCTAATACAAACACAAACAAACACAACACAAGCACGACCACTCGGCGCGCAAACGGACTTGTCCAGGACTTGGGGCGTTGTTTCCTGGTTTCCGGCTGCCGATGGTCGGGGCACGCCTTAAGAACGGAAACTGCGCCCAGGACTTTGATTTCCGGCTGCCGATGGTCGGATTCCCTGGGCGCAGGGAGGCAAAGGGTTAAGTTAAGTTAGGGTCAAAGGGTAAGCATAAGTTAGGTTAGTGTAGTAACTTAGGTTAAGACCTGTGTCATGTATCCTGGTTTCCGGCTGCCGACGGCCGGGGACATGTCTACAGCTAGTTTTAGGTTTCAACCAGGGAAGCCGATTTTCGGCTGCCGATGGTCGGGGACCCTGGAAGAAACACGTAGGTTAGTCAACGTAATTTAGTTAGACGTAAATTAGGTTAGGAATGTAAGGCACCAAATGCCAACATCTTTTGTGTTAGTTTTTAGTTAGATTGCGCACACAACGACCTGTAGTATAATTGTATAGATTGCAGATTGATAGGTAGGGGAAAGAAATAAAGTTGTTTTTTTATAGTGTATATAATTTACCGCTTAAGGTTATGTTCCGTTTATTTTGTACATAATTTACCGCTAAACTTGTTGATTATTTGCGTCGGCCCGGTGTATATAATTTTTATTTAAAAATACCGTGTAATTACTTCAAGCACGTGCCTGTACAAAGTGCCGTGATTGATAAACTTTGCTCTTCGCATGTGCGAGAACATTTTCATCACCTTGGAGAACACACGAAGCATGGCAGTATCGATTTTTCGTTGTAGAAGGCTGCATCACTAAAAGTTCTACGTAGAACCGCATTAGAAGAGTCGATTTTTGTATTTCGTAGAAGACGGACGCATTATACAGGTTTTTTTATCGTTATTCGTTTGTACGGCCGCCTAAATATAAATGTGCTTTGCTACGCTCGCAATACACAAGCAAAGTGTTTGAAGTAATTTGTTTTTTGTTTATTATCAATTATAATTTATTTTCGTGTACATCTCCATTTTCTCTACCATAAGTAGCTATCGAAATTACAGCAAAATTAACAAGAAGCTATAGTTCAATTACTTTATAATCCACTTATCTAGAAATCATCATGTCTTTGAGTAAAAGCCTTTGATTCGTTATAATTAATAATATCAATCACCTCAAGTAACAACTATTTTAAATTGATCATTGATCTATCAATAATCCTTTGTGTACAAACGCTTCATTTACTTTCTAATGCAATTATTCTGGTCATAGGTAGACTAAACACCGCTACAGTGGCCGTTTTTGTCCCCGAACACTCTGTGAACCGGACGTTAAAAGTCCCTGTAGCGGTAAGGAAAGTCCAAACCATTTCTACAGTCTCCATGTTCGTAGCACGCGCAGTATCATATGCATTGTAACCACACGTCAGGCTCTGGACTGCACTTTTCTGGAACAGTACCTTTAGCATATTCTATACCACCCTCCAGTCCAACCTATCGAGCCCACAACCGATCTTGGGTATGATCAAATTCTTGTCTCAATATTTGATCATCTTGTCCTTGAGGTCCACTAAGGCGTTCCTTAAATTCTGGTAATCCGGTCTAAGAAGGCAATTGGTTAGTCACCAGATGGTAAATGCCACGATATCGGTTCTTTAGCCGTATGGTATTTCCAACCTCTAATTGACAACCACATTTATTTTCAAGCTCCCGAACAAAATCCTCTGGACATATAAAGGCCCGCTGCTACGAAATGTGTCAGAGAGTATAGGATGAGACATCGAATAGATAATCTGGAATCTTTTAAACATGCGAGCAAGTCTTTGGGGTATATAAAGGCTCGCTGTTACGCAATGTGCCAGAAAGTATTTCGATGAGGCATTGAATAGATTACCCTAAATCTTTTCCGTGACCCCAAATCTCGCTTTGCCTGTGCAGCTGTACATAAACATGAACCAATCATAACTCGATTCAGACTTTTGTTTATTCTCACGAGCGTAACTGTTTGTTCGTCTCACTGCTTGCCGTTCTTCGACATTATCAGCGTCATCACTATCGTAGGGTGTTAACTCGTTAATATGCACCACTACCATTCTTTTTTTTGGGATCTCGCAAATCCGATATACCACGTCGTTTAATCGTTTTTATAACTTCGTGTGGATCCTCCCAGTGTTTCTGTAACTTTGGCGATAATTCACGCTTCCGTAGCCAGACGCGATTGCCTTCTTGACAACCAGAATCGTGCGTTTTGATGTCGTATCTTGTCTTCATTTGCTCGCTTTCGAACTGGATATCTTTCCTAAAGTTTTCTACCATGCTGTGCATTTTGCGCTTGAGCGTCTCCGCGTAGATCTCCTACACGATTTCATCTCCGGGCTTACATCTAAACTCCAGGTTATATGTTTAACGTATTTCACGTTCAAGCACAGCACATACATGTGCTTCGCCTGTGCTCTCGTGAACCGAAGACGGATAAGCCTATAAAAATAGATATAAACATCGTGTCCAGTCTCTCTCATGCGCGAAAACTTTCTTGTAAAGGCTCTACCATACCATCAAAATGTTAGTTCAATTGTCTTGTTCGGGTCTTTCTCATCGCCATCAACCGGCACACTTCTTAGATTAACACGGACTCACTCGAAATTTTAGTCTTAATCGATGTGCAACTCCATATGAACTCCGAAACGGCAGAACAGTTTCTTTACCAGCACGTCAGCGATGGCTGCAACTTCTTGGTTTGGTATAGCATATTTCTTTGGATTCAGCTCTATATTTTCCCTAGATTTTTAAAACGCTTCTTCTAAATTTTGCAAGTATTTTTCCAATGACGATCACGTCATCCAATTATACAAGACACGTTTTCCACGACAGCCCACGCAAGATGTTAGCCTCTGAACACTTGACGCTGACAGGAGTGTTGCAAAGACCAAATTGAATACCTGTAAATTGCCATAGGCCAGTACCAATAGTTAAAGCAGTCTTTTCCGGATCTCTGGTTTCCATATCCACTTGTCAGTAGTCACTCTTTAAATCCAAGGTTGAGAAACACCGTGACCCTAAAAGTGTATCTAGGGTATCGTCAACGTTTGGAACTGGGTTGCTGTTCTTCTTGGTCATATTCAATCGTCTGTAGTCCACACAAAATCTTATTTGTCTATTCTTCTTCCTAACAAACACAACAAAAGTTGCCCAAGAGCTATCAAAGTGCTCAATCACTACTTGCCCCTCCATATCTCCAATCATTTTCTCAGTTTCCTCGCGTTTGGTCAATGGGAGTTATCTCGGCTTCTGTTTTATTGACCATGCACTTCTTCTATCGATTCTGTGCTTAACTATTGCTGTTTTTCCTAATTAACCCCGTCGACCGCGAGTACGTCGCCGTACCGTCGGATTAAGTTTTTGAGTTCTGTCTGTGGTTGTTATTCAGGATACATAGTGTCTTCAACTTCCCTAACAACTTCGCTGAATCGTCTTTGGGAATGGCTTGTTCTGAACACCGTCACACCCCGCCACGTGAACAACCAAGAACACCACCCAACCGTTGTATTGTTTTCAACCGAAATTGTAGTCATTGGCGTTTAAGATCGTAACAGACGTACCATTCATCACTTTGGTCAAAGGATTGTCCACTAACACGCTCATTTCAAGTGATTCGTCAGAAACCGGTTCAATAACGCGCATAAAGCATTTCTAGAGACTACCATCCAAGCGTCCCATCACCATACTTTCTGTCCTTCTAGGTAGGATAATGTAGTCCGTCAGACAAACTCGCACAGACACGTCTGCTTAGTAAAACAGCACTTCCTTCTTTCACTATCATGGCATACTCTTTCATATTTACATGGAATCCATACTTTTTCAGGATATCTATTCCTAAGATAACTTCTTCGACTACAAGATAAGCAACGACGATAGAAGCAAAGAAGACATAAAGTGTAGGCTGGCACAAGTAAAAAAAGCTGTTGTGAAAAAGAAAATTTTGATGACATCAAAAATAGATTTAAATATTAGACAAATATTTTTAAAGGTTTTGTATGGGACGTGGCTCTGTAAATAATTGAAACGTGAACGATAGGTCTGGAGAGAAGAGAATAGATGCCTCCGAAATGTAGTGTTGCAGACGTATTTTACAGATTAGGTGGGTAGATTGAGTTTCAAATGAGAAGGTATTGAGACGCATTGGTAAGAAGAGAACACTCTGGCGAAATGTAAAGAAGAGGATGATTGGACATACCTTGAGACACACAGGATTGCTTAATATTAGAAAAAAATGTGGTGGGTAAAAATGGTAAAGGCACCCGAGGCTCGAATATGGTAAACAAATTCAGGTAGATGTAAAATGTATTAGTTATGTATCAATGAAGCAGTTAGCTCAGTATAGGTTAGCATGAAGAGCTGGATCAAACCAGTCTGCGAACTAAAAACCCAACAACCTAACAATCCCGATTATAAAAATTGGTGGGAAAATCGAATCTTAAATGAGGATGTATTGCGGCAATAGATGAGAAAGGGTTCTGTGGCGAAATATAAAGAAAGGAAGCGATAGAATCATTAGATATATCTTATACAGGATCTTATACAGGATTGATTAATTATATGTTAGAGAGAAATGTGATGGGTAAAATGGTAGAAGCAGACAGACGTTTGAATATGATGAACAAATTCAGATGGATGTAGGATATTGTAGTGGCGTTTAGTCTATCTCTGACCCAAATAATTACTTTAGATTGTAATTGAATCGTTTGTACACAACAAATGACTGAAGGGGCCTGCAGGATCACTTCTTTCGCGAGGACTTGATTGACAGGTACAAGAGTTTTGCATTTAAGAGTTATTTAGATTACAATAGGTACATTCGAGATGTTATTTGGATAATTTCTGGAATGTTCTCGACATAACTAGTGCAATTGAGTAAAGTACAGATAACCATTAAGGGGTTTGAAGGTTCAGTTCTAATTAAAGCTTTAATTACACTATGATATTTATTTCAAAGCTTTGAAAGTCGTGATATGGAATACACTAGTTTCAAATAATGCTAAATATAAATTGCTTTAAGTAACATAAATTCCTGTAGTGATTGATATAAATTTATTATAGTGATCGATATAAATTAATAACAAGTGCTTGGATAGGTGATTATAGTGTTTCAATAATAAGTAATTAAGAAGATAGCAGTGAAGTGTTAAGAAGATAATACTTGTACTGCAAGCGATTAGCTGGAAATAAATTGTAGAGCCATTATAAAAATTTTACTGTAGCCACGAGTAGTTGAAAAGAGTTGTACAACCGGTTTGATAATAAAAAACCGTTGTTTGCGCAAATAGACATCTCGCTACATTGGTGTCAAGTTGTGGGGTTGTAGTGAAAAAGTCACTTGAACGATTTTTATTTACATGCCTGAAACTCGTAAACAAAAACAGGAAATGGATACTGAAACCCATCCCTTTCGGAAAAAGTTCAAGTCAACCGTTGAGGAAAACAGCAAAACGCTGCAAGCCTGAGAAAAACTGAACCAGACCCCCGCCAATTTACAGAAACATACCAAAGAACAGAACCGAAGCTGTCAGCAAAATTAGAAGAAAAATTACTAGAAAATGCGGAGAAACAGGAAAGAATCTCCGCAAACCTTGCAGAAAAACTTAACCGAACCGCCGTTATTTACAGAAAAATTTCACAGCAGAATTAGACCAGAATGCAAAAGCGATTGCATTAAAACTAATGGCAAATTACATAAATTGAGAGATGAATATACACGACGCTAAAAATCCGCGGAAAACCTGAAAGCCAAATGTTTCGGCAACTTACAGAAAATGGAATCAAATTTTTTAAAAGATTTATTAGAAAACTCGCAGAAGCTGGACGCAAGATTTTCGAAAAAACTTTTAAAAGCTTCGCGTAAAATGTAATTAGTAGTACCTAGGACGGAAGGCTGGATTAATTTTCTAACGGTACAAGTACCATAATCCTCAGCACTTGTAATATATGCGCACGCCCCAGAGTTTAAGAACGTCAAGGAAGGCAAACTGACGTCAAGCATTAGAGTAAAATCACGCAGATTTGTTGGAAAGTCGCTTTGGCAGACATATTTTAAATAATTCGAGGCTAGCGCGCGAGATAACGGTTGATACGATGATGAAAGGGCAACCGCTTTGACTGTCGCGTTACAAGATGTGGCTTTAAATATTCTGCAGATCATATTTAATCATGACCACAAAAGCTACGTGGCTTTAACATCAAGACTAGAAACAAGGCACCGCAATTCTCATCTGCAACAAGTGTATTACGCTTAAGTGAAGAACCGTTACCAAAAAGCCAGCAAAATGTTTGTAAGAGTTTGAAACAGATATTGCTCGCTTAGTAAGAACAGCCTACCCAACAGACAGCTGGTAGTACTGACCTGCTTGATGGGATACCCGACGAGGAAATCCAGCAGGCGCTACTGAGTCCAAAGAAGTGTGATTTGCTAGGCGAACAGTAATATACCTAGGACACATAGTTTCACGCAACGGAGTCAGGCCAGACCCGGAAAGTATTAAAGCGATACAAGAGTGGTGGACGCCAAAAAATAAACATTACCTACGCAATTTCCTGGGATTGGGCACTTACTATAAAAGATTCGTTTCCGGATTTACGGATATTGCCAAGGTGACTAAAAATGGGCGTGATTACGTTTGAGATGAAGTTGGC
This sequence comes from Platerodrilus igneus, assembly GCA_036346225.1. Lineage (NCBI taxonomy): Eukaryota > Metazoa > Arthropoda > Insecta > Coleoptera > Lycidae > Platerodrilus > Platerodrilus igneus. The sequence continues at coordinate 3,384,421 of JARFIW010001215.1, forward strand.
CAAAATGCGTTCCACAAATTAAGCATTCATTGACAATAGCTACAGTCTTAAGTAATCCTCGATCGGAAGGCAAATTTAGCTTGGATACAGATGCATGCAATGTCGCCATTGGAACTGTAATAACTCATATGCAAGACAAGCTAAGGAAAGTCATTGGTTACTATAGCAAGGTGCTTTTGAAACTGGAACGAGATTATTGCATTAAAAGAAAGAAACTGTTGTCTGTGGTAAAATCCGTAGAGCAAGTTCAGTACCTCTACAAGAAAAATTTCACCTAAGAATCGAATATACCGCCCTGAAATGGTTGTTACAGTGTATAAACCCCTTAAGGCAAGTTGACAGATGTATAGAAAGGCTGCAGGAGCATGACTTCGACACAAGTCATCATAATGTGGATGCGCTTTCGAGACTACCTTACTCCGAAGATTGTAGTCATTGCTCATGGTTAGAACAAAAGTGGGTTGGATTACCGTGATCAATGGCGATTGGCGGTCTCTACAGTTGCGAACCGAACAAACGAATAACAAAGATCTAGGTTTCATTCTGGATAGGAAAACCAGAGTAGATCGTTTATCCTGGCAAAACACTACCTCATTGAGTAGCGTCGTACTGGATACAATGATTTTCCGTGAAAGTAGATAATTAAATTTTGTGCGATTCCTGTGAATGGAGAGGGAACCGTGAGCTCCAATGAGGCAATACAATGTGGGAAGCCCTTTTGAAAGAGTGGTAATCGATATTGACGGTTCATTCCCTGAAACTGACTCCGGAAATAAATACATCTTGGTAGCCGTGGGCTATTTTACTAAATAGATCAAAACGTATGCTATACCAAACCAAGAAACTGCAACAGTCGCTGACGTGCTGATAAAGAAACTGTTCTGCCGTTTCGGAGTTCATATGGAGTTGCACGTCGATCAGGGCAGAAATTTTGAGTCTGCGTTAATCCAAGAAGTTTGCCGGTTGATGAAGATGAGAAAGACCCGAATAACAACATTGCACTTACATTTGGATGGTGTGGTAGAGCGTATGAACCGTACCTAGAACAAGTCTCCAAACATAAAACAGATCGGGAATAAAGTTTACATCTATTTTTATAGTCCTATCCGTCTTCGGTTCACGATAGTACGGGAGAAGCACATGTTTGTGCTATGCTTAAACGTAAGATACGTTCAACATATGACCTTGAGTTTGGATGTAAGCCCGGAGATGGCATGGTGTGGAAGAGCTATGTTGAGACGCTCAAGTACAAAATGCATAGCATCCATAGTGGCCTTAAGAAAAATATCTAAATCACAAGAGATCGGATGAAAACAAGATACAAAATCAAAACGCAAATTTCTGGTTGTCCTGAAGGCAACCACGCCTGGCTATACAATCCCAAACGTAAGCGTGGATCGTCGCTAAAGTTACAGAGATCTTAGAAGAGTCCATACGAAGTTATAAAAAGAATCAACGAAGTGGTATATCGAATTCGTGAGCTCCCAAACGGAAGAATAATAGTGGTGCATGTTAGTCGTTTAACACCCTACGATAGTACTGGCACCGAAAATTCCAAAGAACGACAAACAATAAGAAGAGCAAACAGTTATGCTTGTAAAAATTAACAAAAGTCTGGATCGAGCTATGACTGGTTCATGTCTTTGTACATCGACACAGGCAAAGCGAGATTTGGAGTCACAAAAAAGATTCAGGGTGATCTATTCGATGTCTCATCGGAATACTTTCTGGCACATTGCATAGCAGCGAGTCTTTATATACGCCGAAGACTTGCACGCATGTTTAAGAATAAATTTGGTGCTCTGGATCAACTGCGACGATATCAGTCGGGGGTTTGGAAATACCATCGGGCTAAAGGACCGACTTCGTGGCATTTACTACCTGCCGAATAAGCAATGGCCCTCTGGTAAATCGGGTTACCAGAATCTAAAGCACGCGTTAGTGGACCTCAGGGAGCAGATGATCAAATTTGGAGACACGAAGTTGATCATACGCGGAATCGGTTGTGGGTTCAATGGATTGGACTAGAGGGTGGTATGAAATATACTAGAGGTACTATTCCAGGAAGCGGTAATCCAGATCCTGACGTATGGTTACAATGCAAATGGTACGGCGCCTGCTATGAATAGCGTTTATTGCTAATTCTATCAACATTGATCCGATGACCCGAAAACAGACTGAAACGTGACCAGGTGATCCGGGACCCGAAGTGATTTAAACTGCCCAAGTGATCCGAACTGGCCCAAACTGACCCGGTGACCCGAATTGACCCGGTGACCCGAAGTGATTCGAACTGCCCAGGTAACCCGAAGTGACCTGGATGACCCAGTGATCCGAAGTGGTCCAAAATGTCCCGGTGACCAGAAGTGCCTCTGTGACCTGATGACCCGGTGACCCGGTAACCCGAACTGACCCGATAATCTGAACTGACCCGTAAATCCATACTTACCCGATAACCAGAACTGACAGACCTGGCCAATCAAGCGCAGTGGTTTAAACTGACCCCAAGTTCTAAACTGTTCCGGAAACGCGAATTCAATATCGGAATTTAAAACACTAAAGTGAACCGAATTTTCGGTGATGTCTTTAAGTCTACATGATTTAGGAAGGGATTAATAAGTAGTAAAGAAGAAAGGGCTTAACGAAACTCCGTTTATTAGGATATACAATTCAAGACAATAGATTACAAAAAGGAATATAACTATTAACTTTTAACGGTGTAGTTTGATTTTCAAATCTACAGAAAACTCGTATAACTATTAAACCTATTAGTATTTACGGTACATAATGTGACCCATTTCTGAAAGAAAAAGATAGTGTTTTTAACAGAGTCTGCAAAGAGCATGCAGAATAAATCTTTTATTCAGGAAGACCTGAGACAACAGAGCGCAATTCTTATACACGTTACTAAGTGTGCTAAATTGGGACAAATAGTATGGAACAAAACATTACTGCTGGAATCAAGTCCGTCATATTTTACAGTTAACAAATTAGGGCACACTATGCATTTCCAATTACTGGTTACAAAAAGCATCGCAAAAGAAGATATGAATTAAAATTGTAAAATTGGAATTAAATTAAATATGTGTAAAACAACTCCTACTAAGCATAAGGAAATTATAGTTCTTTAATTGTAAAAACACGCATATTTTATATTATATAAAAATTAAAATTAGATACAGAATATTAATTAATTGCAACAAACTGGTATGAATGCTTGTCTGAGTAAAATAACTGTAAGATATCCTAACAGCCAAAGATAAGTGACCTTAGAAGGTAGCCGAAACATGATAGCTTCAAATATTGTAAAGCCTGTTTGAAGTTTAAGCTTTGAGCTTGAGAAATGGTTTGTATGCAAAAGGAAAAGTTACAGAGGTGGCTTTTTGAATGATACGACGTTAAAGATTCAACTACATATCAAAACCTAAGATTAACAACTTCTAAGTTTTGCTAAAAATCTAAGCTATGCATCAACGGAATTAAGGGTCACTCATCGGCTTTGCTTCTAGTTAAAAAATTTGACTAACATCCTAAACATAAATTAATATCTAACGATGAAGTTTGGGTTAAACAATTTTCTACGTGTTTTACACGCTAAGATGTTATTTATAAACAAAATTCTATTTTTTAGGGGTTGCATCAAGGTAAGAGTTGTTCCTGAGTCAGAAGCAAGGGTATAACCTAAAACTTTGTAAAAAGCTAGATGAAGCTGGCCTAAGATCTCGACAGACAAGGCGAAATCTGAATTTTGAGCTACAGAACAAGAATTGCTATGTGTTGAAAAAATACAAAAGATTTAAACTCCAAGAAATTCTGGATTAAATACCTATGTTAAGTCTCAAAAAAGATTTTGACAACCTAATAATCTGGCTTGTAAGAATTTTGTCTGTCCAAGACTTAAAAGGGCTGTAACTCTGAAGGTTTTTTTGACTTGAAAACTTTGAGTATATTTAAATTCCTCCTGTTTTTTATAAACAAACTTCTAATTTCTGAGGGTTGAATCTAGGCGAGGGTTGTTCCTGAGTCGAAATCAAGAGTATAACCTAAAACTTTGTAAAAAGTTAGATGAAGTAGTCTAAGATCTCTACAAACAAGGCGAACTCTGAATTTTGAGCTACAGAGCAAGGATTGCTGTGGGCTGAAAAATTACAAAAGATTTAAACTCCAGGAAATTCTGGATTAGATACATATGTTAAGTCTCAAAAAAGGTTTTGACAACATAAAAATCTGGTTTGTAAGAATTTTGTCTGTCCAAGGCTCAAAAGGGCTGTAACTCTGAGAGTTTTGTCTTACTTGAAAACCTTGAGTATATTTAAATTCCTTGTGTTTTCACGCTAAGATGTTATTTAATAACAAAATTCTAATTTCTGGGGGTTAAATCTAGGTAAGGGTTGTTCCTGAGTCAGAAGCAAGAGTATAATCTAAAACTTCGTAAAAAGCTAGATGAAGGTAGTCTAAGATCTCGACAAACAAGGCAAAATCTGAATTTCGAGCTACGGAACAAGAATTGATGTGTTGAAAAATTATAAAATATTTAAACTTCAGTAAATTCTAAAATAAATACATATGTTAAGTCTCAAAAAAGTTTTGAAAACCTAAAAATCTGTCATGTAAGAATTTTGTCTGTCCAAGGATTTTTGAGTATATTTAAATTCCTTTGGTTTTAAACACTCACATGTTATTTAGAAACAAAATTCTAGCTTCTGGTGGTTGACTCTAGGTAAGGGTTGTTTCTGAGTCGAATGCAAGAGGAAAACCTAAGACTTCTTAAAAATTTAGATGACGCTAGTCTAAGATCTCGACAAACAAGGCAAAATCTGAATTTTGAACTACAGAGCAAGGGTTAAAAAATTACAAAAGATTTAAACTCTAGGAAATTCTGGATTAGATACATATGTTAAGTTTCACAAATGGTTTTGACAACCTAAGAATCTGGCTTGTAAGAATTTTGTTTGTCCAGGGCTTGAAAAAGCTGTAACTCTGAGGATTTTGTCGGACTTAAAAACTTCGAATATATTCAAATTCCTCGTGCTTTACACGCTAAGATGTTATTTATAAACAAAATTATAATTTCTGGGGTATGACTCTAGGTAAGGGTCGTTCCTGAGTCAAAAGCAAGAGTATAACCTAAGACTTCGTAAAAAGCTAGATGACGCTAATCTAAGATCTCGACAAATAAGGCGAAATCTGAATTTTGAGCTACAGAGCAAGGATTGCTGTGTGTTGAAAAATTACAAAAGATTTAAACTCCAGGAAATTCTGGATTAGATACATATGTTAAGTCTCAAAAAAGGTTTTGACAACATAAAAATCTGGTTTGTAAGAATTTTGTCTGTCCAAGTCTTGAAAGAGCTGTAACTCTGAGAGTTTTGTCCGACTTGAAAACTTCGAGTATATTTAAATTTCTCGTGTTTCACACGCTCAGTTGTTATTTAGAAACAAAATTCTAATTTCTGGTGGTTGAATCTAGGTAAGGGTTGTTCCTCAGTCGAAAGCAAGAGTATAACCTAAGACTTGGTAAAAAGCTAGATGACGCTAGTCTAAGATCTCGACAAACCAGGCGAAATTTGAATTTTGAGCTACTGAACAAGGATTGCTATGTGTTGAAGAATTACAAAAGATTTAAGCTCCAGGAGATTCTGGAATAGATACATATATTAAGTCTTAAAAAAGAGTTTGACCACCTAAAAATCTGGTTTGTAAGAATTTTATCTGTCCAGGGCTTGAAAGAGCTGTAACTCTGAGGGATTTGTCAGACTTGAAAGCTTCGAATATATTTAAATTCTTGGTATTTTATACGCTAAGATGTTATTTATAAACAAAATTCTAATCTCTGGAGGTTGAATCTAGGTAAGGGTTGTTCCTGAGTCAGAAGCAAGATTTTAACCTACAACTTGGTAAAAAGCTAGATGAAGCTATCTAAGATCTCGACAAACAAGGCGAAATTTAAATTTTTAGCTACAGCGCATGGATTGCTGTGTGTTGAAAAATTACAAAAGATTTAAACTCAAGGGATTCTGGATTAGATACATATGTTAAGTCTCAAAAAAAGTTTTGACAACCTAAAAATCTGGCTTGTAAAAATTTTGTCTGTCCAAGACTTGAAAGGGCTGTAACTCTTACGGTTTTGTCCGACTTGAAAACTTCGAGTATATTTAAATTCCTCGTATTTTACACGCTAAGATGTTATTTATAAACAAAATGGTAATTTCTGAGGGTTGTTCCTGAGTCGAAAGCCGGAGTATAACTTAAAACTTCGTAAAAAGCTAGATGAAGCTAGTCTAAGATTTCGACAAACAAGGCGAAATCTGAATTTTGAACTACAGAGCAAGTATTGCTATGTGATGAAAAATTACAAAAGATTTAAACTCCAGGAAATTTTGGATTAGATACATATGTTAAGTCACAAAAAAGGTTTTGACAACCTAAAAATCTGGCTTGTAAGAATTTGGTCTGTCTAAGTTTTCAAAGGGTTGTAACTCTGATTGTTTTGTCCAATTTGAAAACTGCGAGTATATTTAAGTTCCTGAAGTAATACAGGATTAAATACTCACGTTAGCCTCAGCAGCTGAAATAGAAAACAATGAGCAAGAGCAACGCCAGTTCGTGCTTTCTCCTTCTATCCAGTAGCCATGGCTACTGCCAGTCTTTATTGCTAAGTGACCCAGTTTTTTAGAATTAAGCTATAAATCTTAAGGGTTTTTGCATCTAAATTTCCGCCAGGATCTCTCTCGTGATTTATTGTTGCTGTTCTAAAGCAGCAATGGTTCTTGAATCTATAACCATGGGTTTATTAATGTTGTAGTCGAACTCGAAAGTGCAAATGTCACGCTGTCACTGATGATTACATTTCGAATGGTTGCTAGGCGAAAGGCGATAGATAAATAAAATAATTTAAAACTAGCAAATTTTAACCGCTTGCCCTTGGATCAAAATATCCAAAAGGACACAACTTTGGAACGATTGGTTGAATTTTAAAGACGATCCGATAAGTTGTTGGCAGTACAATGTCATTTTAGGCGGGTATCACTTGACTAATCTTTCGTGTAGGGTTAGTAGAGGTGGCTATGAAAATTTGGGAGACTATTCAACGCCTTTTAAAATTTCATCAGTATGGCCTTCTTGAAATTGTTCGAAACGATTTTTGATTTTTAAAATCTTGTCTGTTTCTAACTTATAACTAATTGTCACCATTTGGTAAAAATATATTGATGCTCTCTCTATCCTTTCAAACGTCAACCCAAGCTTCTCTTATGAAACCTTGTGACTCACACACTTACAACGAAAAACTATATGCTACCGATTAATTGTGCTTTTTTTAGATTTAGTATAATTACGTGAGGTGTTGATAACTTCAATCAACTTACCTTCGGAGTTTTTTCTCCATTTCGAATTTGGTCAGGTAACAATGACCAAGGCAAAAATGTCTTGAAGCACCTGGGACTTACTAGTTTTTCCGTATATGTTAAAGAATCAGATTGAAGCAGCTTCTTAATTTTTCCACTTCTACGATGTGTAAATCCGTGCAATCTACAAAAAAACATTAACGTATTACTTCATACACTCGTACATACTCAAATATTGGAAAACGCTTTGTGAGTGACTCTTCGTTGGCACGTTTAAAATCAAAATTGTTCATTAGCAGCCATATTAATTCACTGCACTTTGTGGTACCTACAAATTATAAAACTTGTATGTCTGAATGGGTTGCATAGGAAATACTACCTGTTTTGGGATGAGCTGCCAGAATCACATCATCGTTGCGAATTTCAAAGTTCTGTATTCTTTCCTGATTATCTTCGTAACCCATGGGAAAGACATAGTTATCTTCCCCAATTTCAATAAATCCTGGGAAATCTGAGCATGCAAAATTTTTATTTAGTAAATGGTCCAAAGGGGTTATTCCCTCAATTTTTCTAAACGACTTTTTCATCGTTTTTAGTACTGCTACATGCAGTGGAATCAATTGAACTATTATAAAAATGTTCGTGTTTGTCAAACCAATTGATAAATGAGCAGATAAGGTAGTTACAAGTGTATGTACATACTTTAAGTATATTTCGCATTTGGTTATGTGCCGGTAATTACATCATCAGTATGTACTTGATCTTGACTTTTGTACACATTCCGGATATCAGAAAATAAGACAAAGCAGGAGCATATGAAACCTATTCTCGTACAGAAAAAATTGAAATCAACCGATACAAGTTATCAGAAAGGTAAAATATTTATTTATCTGAACGTAGAAATAAACGCTTATATGAGATCCTAAACCTTGCAAAAAAATTTGAAGACCGCAGCTGCACTAATCAACGCTACAGTTTTACTACTATTGATAAATGAAATTAATAAGTATTCAAAACAGGAATCAAAGTAATTTTTCTTTAAGCGTTGAAAATTTTTAAATTGATAATTGAAACAATTCGAAATTTTTCTGAGGCTAAAAAGACTACCTTAATGTCAGGTATCCAAAACTCTGTTGTTTCAATTTGCGATCTAAAAATAATCGAAAATTAATCGAAAAGGTTACAGTTGATAATACTGTAAGAGTATGCAACCAACCATACTTCTAACTATTTGATCAATAAGCACGCGGCATACAAACAAAAAGTATGCACGCTTAAAACACCCCTCATGTACTGGTCTAACACCCTACTAAAATAAAAATAAAACTATCCGTACATAAAATACAAACAAACCTTAGTACAAAGGAAGCCCCAACCGCTAGAACAAATCACTTCTTTTCGTTCTCTTTTTAAGAAGATCACCAAACTTCTTAAAAGATCCTAAGAATAGTGCAAGAAAAACGTTACCAAGCTCTTCATGCACAAAGAGATTTCCTTCAGATTATCTCATTATGATCACTAAATCTAACGGGATGAAATAGTGATAAATTCTCACAACACTACGGACAGGATCCCGCCAGAACTTGAACCCGCTCAACTTCTAACGCCATGGTCATCAGGACCACCTCCTAGAGCACGTAATGCCCACAAGCACGCCAGGAATTTAGAGCATTCCGCCACATTTTGGATATCAAAAAAACAAGGCAGAACATATTAAACATTTATTCTTGTACAGCAAGAACTGGAATGAACCCACATAAGCTATCAAAAAGGTAAAACATTTACTTAAATAAACGTTTTCATAAGATCTCCAACCGTGAAGAAATTTGAAGACAGGTGCATTAATCAAAACTAGTTTTATTACTATCGATAAAAAAAATAGTAAGAATATTTATAACAAAAATCAAAATTAGTTTTTAAATTTCATTGCACGTTGAAATTTTTTGAATTGGTGATTAAACTCATTTGAAAAGATGTCCAAAAATCTGTTGTTTTAATTCGCACTCTACAAAAATGCACCAACGCAAAAACGGTTACTGTTGATAATGCTGTAGGAGTATGGAACCAACCATACACCTAATTAACTGACCAATAAGCGAGCAGCATTCAAACAAATAGCATGCATGTAACACTTCTCACCCAGAAATGGGTTTGTCCAATACTCTTTAAGATACGAATAGAGCCGCCTGAACGTATAATACAAGCACACCCGGTATAAAGGAAGCTCCAAACGTTAGGGTAAATCACTTCTTTTCGTTCTCTCTATCAGAGAGTCTTGAAACTTCTTGGGGTAACTAAAAATAGTGCAAGACATAGGTCACTAAGCTCCTCCTACTCTAACAATTTTTCTTCAGATTATCTCATTGTGACCACCAAATCTAACGAGATAAAATGGAGTTAACCCTCACAATACTGTGGACAGGATCGCGTCATAACACAGCTTGAAACCACTCCACTTCCAAAGTCACGACCATCAAGACCACCTCTTAGAGCTCATAACACCAAGAAGTCCGCCTAGAGTGAGATCATTCTGCCAAAAGCACGCTTCAGTTTCTACCAACTAAGGACGCCGTCCGTAGGTCAGCTTCAGCCCACAAACTGCTAGATACCGAAGCTATGAAAATCCGACTGCAGTGCAATCAGCGTAAACCGGGCCAGGGTTACTTTCAACCATTGACCTCATCACCTACACGTCACCAGACCCAGGTCTTCGTCGTGAACCCGCAATATTCAATTGTTCAACATGGAAACACGTTCCGCAACTTTACAAACTAAATTGCTTTCAGTTCAAGTGTTAAAAGCATTTGTAAATATTTTATGTGCCTCTAACGTTAATGAATACTAAGCTCATATCAATATTTTATCTTGGAAATAAATATTGCCTCTCTGTATGTTTGTTGTAGTTTGTTTTGTATTTTTCTTAATTTTTCTTGGGTATTAAACCACTCAGAGTTTTTAAAATTGTCTTTATTTACGGTTCGATCCATGACCTAGGATCGTTGTCAAAATTTAAAAAAAATTTGCCTTTGTTTCTACGAAGTATTAACAAAATGACTTCTTGACAACCAAAACACTACTGTACTATACAATCACTTCTATAAAGCGCCATTGAATTTGAGAATTTTAGATCTTTTTTTAATGAATTCCATTTTTATGTTTTTGTTGTATCAAAATATGGGCTTGAGAATAAAAGGCGCGTTACGTGTTAATTTGACGCTTACCTAAATGAAATTTACTCTACCAAGGAAAGGTAACAGTAAATAATGCAGCAAATAGCTATCAGTGGTAAGCGGTAAGTTGCATAAAAGCAATGCTAAAATTTTTAAAAGCATACAAACTTCATACCTTCACTTACACCTACTTGGAATGGTTTTAGAACTTTTTGTCTAGTATTGATCGCCGACCCACTTGGATTTCGGCCCCACTAGACAATGAGTGATCTATGAGACAACTAAATGGTTATTTCTTTCTGCCACACAGGTTGGTGGGCCTTGTGTACACCTTTTCCTTACCTACTAATTTAAACTAAGCACAAACAATAATAAAACTGCAAAACGTTTGTTGAACCTATATTAAAAATAAATATCACAAAATTTAATAAACAGAACCAACACAACTAAATCAACTCTAGCTCAACTGGCCAAATTGCGTATATCTAAAAGAAAGAGGGTATCTTAAATTTATTCAACTATAGTTATCCGACTAATTTGATTGGTACACATAAATTTATACAAATACGATTATGGTACTTGTTTATATTAGAACTTTTTATTGCAATACGTTTGTAACTAAGCGTACACCAACATAAAAATTTCAGTACAATAATTTTTATGTAAATAATGAACTATACATCAACAAAATTTATAGCAAGTAGAAAGCAAAAATTCTATCACTTACAGCTTGTTTATCGAATATAAGGCCCAAGCGACCTTATCGTGCAGAACAAACTGGGGTGTCAGTAATTTATTTACCCAACTATCGTTAACTGAAAGTATTCACTCCAGAAACACTTTTACAACGTAACGGCATTTTTTTGAACCCGCGATTACTTTCGCGTTTTGACTTGTTTCGCTACAAATCCGAATTCAAAGCTATCATAACGAATTACTTAATCTATTCACTTGCCCGATATGATAATTAAAACAATTTGAAATATTTCTAATGCTACAAAGATTACCTTAATGTCTAATATCCAAGAATCTAAAAAATACGTTAATGCAAAAAAGGTTACGGTTGATAATACTGTAGGAGTATGCACAACCAGCCATGCTCTTAATTAACAAATAGCATGAACGCATGAAATATCTCTCAACCAACAATGGCCTTGTCTAATACCCCTCAAAAGACGAATAGAATCGCCAGAACGTGCAATACAAAGAAACCTCGGTTTAAAAAGAACTCCAAACCCAAGAGCAAATCACTTCTTTCAGAAAGCCATCAAACTTCTTGACTGGACTTATGAATAGTGTAAGACGGACGTCACCAAGTTCCGTGTGCACTATAGTTTTTCCTTCAGCTTATCTCGTTATGACCACCAATCTAGCGCATCAGCTTGGATTCGCTCCACTTCTAAAACCACGGATATCAGAACCGCGTCTTACAGCACGTGACGACAAGCACGTCAGGGTTGGGAACATTTTGCCATTAGCTCGCTTCAATTTCTACCGACCAAGCAAGCCGCGGTACGTCGTCAGTCCACCAGCCCTATGTACCGAAGCTATGGAAATCCGACTGCAATCACCACTACGAGGTACCGCAATGCAATCAGCGTAAACCAGGTTTACTACTATCGTCCAGTGTTAAATTGACGCTAGTTACCTGAATGAAATCTACTGTACTAAGGAAACATAACAGTAAATAAAGCACCCGCTAGCTTCAGTGCAGAAGGGCAGGTTCCGTAAAATCAAATGCTAAAATTTTTAGGTCCATAAAATTCAACATTTTCACTTACACCTACATGGAAAGGTTTCTAAACTTTCTGCCCAATACAAGAACTTGAGCGCCAACCCACATGGATTTCGGTCTCAATAGACATTGGTTGGTTCAAAACGACTAAGCAGTTATTTCTTTCTACCACACAAGTTAATAAGGCATTATCTACACTTCTTCCCTACCTACCAATTTAAACTAAGCACAAACAATAATAAAACTGCATAACGTTCACTTAACCTACATTAAAAATAAATATCACAGTATTTAACAAACACAACCAACACCACTAGACTGAACTCTATCCCTAACTGGCCTAATTGCGTATATCTAATAGAAAAGGAACATCTTAAATTTATTCAATTATAGTTATCCCACCAATTTGATTGGTATACATAAATTTATACAAATATAATTGTGATGCTTGTTTATATTATAACTTCATATTGTACTACGCTTGTAACTAAGCGTGCATCAACGCAAAAATGTAAATAAATACAACAGCAAAATATATTACGGTGGAAAACAAAAATTCTATCACTCGCAGCTTGTTGATCAATCCAATTATCCAACTATCGTTAACGGAAACAGAAACAGAAACACTTTTACAATATAATGTCACTTCTCTCGAATTTGCAATTTTTTTCGCGTTTGAGACTTGCTTCGCTACAAATTCGAATTCAAAGCTATTATTACAAATTACTTAAGCTGTTACCCGCCCTATAATGGTGCTTGCTTTTTAACCTACTCAAGATTAAGAGCTTGTATTAAAATATTTAAATCACTCCGAAAGGCCCTTTCATTATGCTATGTCGGTATTTATAGGTTATATTATTTCAAGGGATTTTTCGACTTGCTCTACACAAGGTGTGTACTATTTGAACAGTCTTAATGTCCAGGTCAAGGGTTCCTCGGTGCATGAAAATGCTTGTATGTGTTACCACAGTTGCGTCATTGGTTGGTCATTACGTCTTATATGTTACACTGTTTTATGGTTTTTGTATGTTTGAGCAATTTACAATGAATTCGGCGCCTTTCAATACGTGAGGATAGTAAGTTTGGTAATTTACGGAAAGAGGCTTGCAAGACCATGTCTGCTATATATGTTTGTGTGAATAATAATCTACCTATCGGAGCTTCAACTCAGTACCCTTCAATTCAATGTAACCACCGTCGGTAAAGTAAAGGTATGGGGTGAGGTCATAAAACTTAAACAATTGTTTCTCTTTTACAAAACGATGTCTGCTAAATCTGATTGCGTGAATAGTCATCTACGTAAAGCAGCTTCAGTTCAGCATCCTTCAATTCACAGTAACCATCGTCGTTAAAGTAAAGGTAGGGGGTGAAGTCATAAATCTTAAAACATTGTTTTCTTTTACAAAAGTATGCCAGCTGAATTTGTTTGCACGAATAATCATCTACGTAAAGCATCTTTAGTTCAGCATCCTTCAATTCAATGTAACCATCGTCGATAAAGTAAGGGTAGGGGAAAGGTAATACACCTTAGAAAATCGTAAAGCAATTAATATTAATAATTGTATCTTTTTCCCGAAACAATTTTTGGTAATTTAGTTTGCGCGAACAATTTTCTATTTGCAGGATCTTCAATCCGGCGCACTTCAATTCAATGTAGCAGCCGTCGTTAAAGTAAGTGTAGAGGGTAAAGTAATAAACTTTAGTAAATCGTATTTCCGCTACAAAATGGTGTTTGCTACATTTGTTTGCGCGAATAATCATTTACGTAAAGCAACTTCAGCTCAGCACCTGTCGTTAAAGTAAGGGTAGAGGGTGAACTAATAAATTTTAAAAAATCGCATTTCCTTTACGAAACGATGTCTGCTACATTTGTTTGCGCGAATAATAATCTACATAAAGCAGCTTCAGTTCAGCACCTTTCAATTCAATGTAATCACCCTTGTTAAACTAAGAGTAGAGCGTAGAGTAATAAATCTTAAGTAGTCGTATCACTTTTACAAATCAATGTCTGCTAAATCTGTATGCGTGAATAATGATCTACGTAAAGCAGCTTCAGCTCAGCGCCCTTCAATTCAATGTAACCACCGTCGTTGGGGTAAGAGAAGAGAGTAAACTAATAAATTTTTAAAAACGGAGCTCCTTTACGAAACGATATCTGCTAAATTAGTTTGTGTGAATAATAATCTACCTATTGGAGCTTCAACTCGTTACCCTTCATTCATTGTAAGCACTGTCGTTAAAGTGAGGTAGAGGCGACGTCATAAATTTTAAAAAATTATTTCTCCTTTGCGTAACAGTGTCTGCTAAATTTGTTTTTCGCGAATTATCTACGTAAAGCAGCTTCAGATCAGAATCCTTGAATTCAAAGTAATCACCGTCGTTAAAGTAGGGGTATGAGTAAAGAATTAATCTTAAGAAAATGGTTTTTGCTTTACAAAACGATGTCTGCTAAATTTGTTTGCACGAATAACCATCTACCTATCGGAGCTTCAACCCAATACCCTTCAATCCAATGTAACCACCGTAGTTAAAGTAAAGGTAAGGGGTGAGGTCATAAACCTTAAACAATTGTTTCTCTTTTACGAAACGATGTCGGCTAAATTTGTTTGCCCGAATAATCATCTACCTAAGGCAGCTTTAGTTCAGCACCCTGCAATTCAATGTAACCACCGTCGTTAAAGTAAGGGTAGGGGTAAAGTAGTTAATATTAAAAAAATCGTTTTCTTTTCCTGAAACGATGTCTGCTAATTTAGTTTGGCCGAACAATTTTGTACCTGCAGGATCTTCAATCCGGCGCCCTTCGATTCAATTTAACCGCCGTCGCTAAAGTAAGTGTAGGGGGTAAAGTAATAAAACTTACTTAATCGTATTTCCGTTACAAAACATTGTCTGCTAAATTTGTTTGCTCGAGTAATCATCTACGTAAAGCAACTTCAGCTCAGCACCCTTCAATTCCATGTAACCACCGTCGTTAGAGTTAGAGTAGGAGGTGAACTGATAAATTAAAAAAAAACGTATCTCCTTTACGAAATGATGTCTGCTAAATTTGTTTGCGTGAATAATCATCTACCTATCGGAGCTTCAACTCGTTACCCTTCAATTCATTGTAACCACCGTCGTTAAAGTAAGGTAGAGAGCGACGTCATAAATCTTAAAAAATTGTTTCTCCTTTACGTAACAGTGTCTGCTAAATTTGTTTGCGCGAATTATTATCTACGTAAAGCAGCTTCAGTTTGGCATCCTTCAATTCAATGTAACCATCGTCGTTAAAGTAAGTGTAAGGGGTAAAATAATAACCTTTAGAAAATTGCATCTCCTTTACAAAACGATGGCTGTTAAAATTGTTTGCGCGAGTAACTATCTACCTATCAGAGCTTCAACTCAGTACCCTTCAATTCAATATAACAACCGTCGTTAAAGTAAAAGTAGGGGTGAGGTCATAAAACCTAAAAAAATGTTTTTCTTTCACAAAATGATGTCTGCTAAATTTGTTTGCACGAACAATCATCTATGCAAAGTAGCTTCAGTTCAACACCCTTCAATTCAATGTAGCCGTGGTCGCTAAAATGAGGGTACGGGAAAAGTAATAAACCTTAAAAAATCGTATCTCCTTTACAAAACGATGTCTGCTAAATTAGTTTACGCAAACAATCATCTGCGTAAAGCAGCTTCAGCTCAACACTCTTTAACTTAAAGCAACCGCCGTCGTTAAAGTAAGAGTAGGGGGTGAACAGATCAATTTTAGAAAATCGTATCTCTTTACAAAACGATGTCTGCTAATTTGTTTGCGCGAATAATCATCTACGTAAAGCAGCTTCAGTTCGCACCCTTCAATTTAATACAACCACCATCGTTGAAGCAAGAGTAGGGGTAAAGTTGTTAATCTTAAGAAAATCGTAACTTCTTTACGAAACGATGTCTGCTAATTTTGTTTGCTTGAACAATATTCTATCTACAGTAGCTTCAATCCAGCGCCGTTCAATTCAGTGTAACCACCGTCACTAGAGTAAGGGTAGGGGTAAACTGATAAATTAAAAAAAAAGGTACCTCTACGTATCGATGCCTACTAATTTTGTTTGCGCGAATAATCATCTACGCAAAGCAGCTTCAGTTCAGCACCCTTTAATTCAATGTAGCCGTGGTCGCTAAAGTGAGGGTACGGGAAAAGTTAACCTTAAAAAATCGTATCTCCTTTACAAAACGATGTGTGCTAAATTAGTTTGGGCGAACAATAATCTGCGTAAAGCAACTTCAGTTCAGCACCCTTCAAATTAATGCAACCACCATTGTTGAAGTAAGGGTAGGGTGTGAACTGATAAATTTTAGAAAATCGTATCTCCTTTACGAAACGATGTCTGCTAAATTTGTTCGCGCGTATAATCATCTACGTTAAGCAGCTTCAGCAAAAGCACCCTTCAACTTAAAGCAACCGCTGTCGTTAAAGTAAGAGTAGGGGGTGAACAGATCAATTTTAAAAAATCGTATCTCTTTACAAAACGATGTCTGCTAATTTGTTTGCGCGAATAATCATCTACATAAAGCAGCTTCAGTTCGCACCCTTCAATTTAATACAACCACCATCGTTAAAGCAAGAGTAGGGGTAAAGTTGTTAATCTTAAGAAAATCGTAACTTCTTTACGAAACGATGTCTGCTAATTTTGTTTGCTCGAACAATATTCTATCTACAGTAGCTTCAATCCAGCGCCGTTTAATTCAGTGTAACCACCGTCACTAGAGCAAGGGTAGGGGTAAACTAATAAATTAAAAAAAAAGGTACTTCTACGTAACGATGCCTACTAATTTTGTTTACGCGAATAATCATCTACACAAAGCAGCTTTAGCTCAGCACCCTTCGATTCAATGTAACCACCGTCGTTGAAGTAGGGGTAGGGGATGATATGATAAATTTTAAAAAATCGTGTCTTCTTTACGAAACGATGTGTGCTAAATTTGTTTGCGTGAAGAATCATCTACCTATCGAAGCTTCAACTCGTTACCCTTCAATTCAATGTAACCACTGTCGCTAAAAAAAGGTAGAGGATGACGTCATAAGTTTTAAAAAAAAGTTTCTCCTTGACGAAAGTGTCTGCTATATTTGTTTACGCGAATAATCATATACCTGGTTTATTTTTCTACAGAAGCTTGGAAACTGCCATCATATATCTATTGTAATCAAGATTTAGATTTTGAACTAAAACAAGCTATTCATTTGAAAAAATATGATTTTAATGGGAATTTTACATTTTCGAAAATTTGTGAACATGTCAATTACATAAAACACAACGGCAATTTAAGAAAGATTTATAAAAATCTTTAACAAACAATAACATTCACGGTACTTAATTCTATAAAAAAGTTTACATTACCAAAGTTGGACTACTTATTCATGGATATTCGGAATCGGAATTCGATACAAAGCAAATGCTGTTAGTAGGCATAACATTTCAAAGTTGAAGAGAACCCACATGATTATTCACTTGGACAAATTTAGCAGCCATCGCTTCGTAAAGAAGATACGATTTTTTAAGGTTTACTACTTCACCTCCTACCCTTACTTTAAAGACGGTGGTTACATTGAATTGAAGTATGGTGAATTGATGCTGCTTTAAGTAGATGATTATTTGTGCAAACAAATTTAGCAGACATCGTTTTATACAGGAGATACGATTTTTTGAGGTTTGTTGCTTTACCCCCTACCCCTACTTTAACGACGGTCAAAGCTGCTTTTCATGCATGATTATTGGAGAAAACAAATTAAGTGGACATCATTTTGTAAAAGAACTACGATTTATTCAAATTTATTACTTTACTTCCTACTCTTACTTTAACGACGGTGGCTGCATTGAATTAAAGGGTGGTGAACTGAAACTGCTTTACGTAGATGATTATTCGCGCCAACAGATTTAGTAGACATCATGTCATACAGGAAACACGATTTTTAAAATTTATCAGTTCATTCTCTATCCTTACTTTAACGACGGCAGTTACTTTGCATTGAAAGGTGCAGAATTGAAGCTGCTTTAGGTAGATGATTTTTCGCGCAAAAAATTTAGCAGACATCGTTTCGTAAAGAAGATACGATTTTTTATAATTTATCATATCACCCCCAACCCTTACTTTAAGGACGGTGGTTACACTGAATTGAAGGGTGCTGAGCTAAAGCTGCTTTACGTAGATGATTATTATTCGCGCAAACAAATTT
This sequence comes from Platerodrilus igneus, assembly GCA_036346225.1. NCBI lineage: Eukaryota > Metazoa > Arthropoda > Insecta > Coleoptera > Lycidae > Platerodrilus > Platerodrilus igneus. The sequence goes on from JARFIW010001215.1 coordinate 3,402,874, forward strand.
AGCAGGCACCGTTTCGTAAAGAAGCTACGATTTTTTAAGGTTTGTTCCTTTAACCACTACCCTTACTTTATCGACGGTGGTTACATTTAATTGATGGGTGCTAAGTTGAAGTTCGTTTAGGTAGATGATTATTCGTGCAAAACATTTAGCAGGCATCGTTTCGTAAAGGAGAAGGAATTTTATAAGGTTTATGACTTCACACTCTACCCATACTTTAACGACGATGGTTACATTGAATTGAAGAGTGTTGAACTGAGGCTGTTTTACGTGGTTGAATATTCGCCCTATCAAATTTGGCGGACATGGTTTTGTAAAGGAGGTACAACTTTTTAAGATTGGGTTTGCGAGTTTTTTGAAAAGTGTGGATGACGTTTCATTCACACGTTAATGATGTATAATAGTCACATTTTGTGTGGATAGATTTGAATGTTTCTAACTTCACACCGATTAATTGTGGTTATTTTCTTATAGTTCTAAATAATAATAATAACCTCAACCTCATTTCTACAAAAATGACATTTCTACTTCTTTTTTTTCGGTTGAATCATTATTTTGGATATTAGAAAGTGTTTGACACTAAGCAAGAGTCATGCCTCGTAAAACCTAGTCTAGTTTTAGTAGGTGAGTCAAATGATTAAGTAAAAGCTCATCTTTTTGTATCTGGAGATTGTTACTTTCTCGCAGAGCAGGAACAAGCAGTTTATCATTATTTATTAACCAAATAAGATCTCTTAAATATCCCTTATTAGACTGTAAAACTTTATTGGCATGTTGTGATCTTTTCTAGTTGTTCCTTGAGCACCTACGGAGTTCACCAGAAAGCTTCCTGTTGTTTACAAGTACAATACAGAAGTCAAATGCATCAAGACGGATGACGTAGACTCACGTTGAGCTGCATTGTAAACACGATACCCAAAATGTTACAGGGAAACCTTTTTGTATACATCATGATCGAGAGTAATTTTAAATGAATGAGTACTTTACAAAATTTTACGGAATTTGTATTTGAATGGCCATTTATCTTCCAAAAGGGATCAATAAGACACATGTGTCTTTTTGCATTAGAGTCATGAACGTTTTATTGCCATATTGTTCTGTTGAGTAAATTACGGTAGCGTAGAAAATGTCACAGTTGGTGAGGTATTTAAGCGTAACGCCATATTTTAAATTACAAGTAACAGTTTTATAACTTATTCTCAGAGCGTGCACATTCTCAATTCTTTGGTAAATAATATTTTGGAATTTTGTACGGATAACTAATTCACATACTTTGACCTGTTTTCCTCAAAGTAAAATGTATATTTTAGAAGCATTAGTTGATCTGAATGCGAAAATAATAACAATATTGAGAGATTAATCGCATTTTACCAATATTTTATTTTTGTTATTTTGCAAAGTATCTGGCTTCTATTGCCTTTTGTACACCACATCTGGAGTATCGACAATAATCTACAGGAATTGAAGAGTTCATCTCAGATATCTTTTTCCAGTTCCGCAATGCTTTGATAAAATCCTTCACCGTGTTCATCAGTCACAGCTTCACAGTTTTCTTAAAAAGAAATCTAGGTAGCAAAGGAGATAATGGATTATCATACACATGCTTAAGCGGGTTTTGTGTTATAACATGTCCTTTGGCTGAGGCCTTGTCATGTACAACGTGCTTTGCACTTTATAAAATATTCCTGTTTTAAATACGCTAAAAACACATTTTATTACTTCCTGGAATTAATTTTAATTCCGAACATATATTTACGTTTAGCCTTGTACTAGAAAATAATACTAGACATGGAGATTATACTTATTCATTATGTTTCTCCTTTATTTATGTTGTATAAATAAATGCGAATAGAAGTAATTTTCTGAATGGTTGATTCCTTTAAGCATGTCTTTTAAAACACAATTTATGTCAGGAGTGTCATTTATTCGTTCCTTTCTTTTATGTTTCTTATCTGTAACATACGAATAACGTTCATTTCTTTTGTTATCTGACTGTCTTCTGGTGCAGAAACTGTCAATGTTAAAATACCTATCAATTAACACGAGGTTACCTATGGTACGTATTTTCTACCTAAACGCATAACGTTTTACTAAAAATAATTTTATAGATGTTTTACCTAGGATGTAAGATGAAGTCTCGCTTATTTGAACCTGTCTTATAAATTAGGGACAGTAAGATATTAAAAGATAAATTTTTGATAGTTTCATTGAACCATATGTATTATAAATTGGCAACACAATTAATTTTGCAGGGTCCAAAACCTTACTCCAAAACTTTACTTCGAATATAGTCTCCAAGGTTTTCCTATAATTTTTACTTCGAAAATATCTACAATTATTTCTATATAAATTTTTATCTACGATCCATGTCTTGAATTCATCTTTTGCGTTGGATATCGTCGACTTCTTCATAAATTTTCTCTCAACGTTTTACATAAAAAACTGTGATATGCAACAGTTTTACCTACAAAAATATCTGGATGCCGAACTTTTTTTCTTTGATGGAATCAAGTTATATTTAAATGCAAATATTTGGCGGAAAAGATATTTATTTAGGGAGTTATATATAGACTTCACTTTGTGGACGAGTCGTTTGACAACTGCCAGATGTTTACTACAAAATGCCATGGGGAATCTGAAGATAACTAGAATATGAGTAACAATCTAAAATAGTTACTCCAGGTATGAGTTTTACTGTAATCTCTTTTATTGTAAATGGTAGTGCATAAACATTGTTACCTCACTCTTTACACATATCTAAATCCACGTGATTTTTACAACTGTTGCTTTACCTTTTGCTTATCTTGCATTTAAATAAAAGGTGCTCTTAAATATTTTTTGTTGCTGCTTATAACCTCACTTTGTGAACATAGGGGATTTCGTGAAACTTTTTATGGTAAAAAAGGTTTACATGCAAATAAGTTAAAACTGAAACAAAACTATTTCATTGTCTTTACAGAGTTTTGTGTAAATGCTTATAAAAATATTGTAGCAAGGCTGCGATTTCTTGATTAGTGATTGCTTTTATAGAGATAATTGTTCATATGTTAATTACCAAAATTTGAATATATAAGCTTAATATATTTCTTCCAACAACCTGCATTTGATTTTTAATTCTTTTATTACCAGGTGAGAAAAGAAAAGAGAGTAATCATATAGAGAGATTTAAGAGCTATATCTGTGAATAACGTCCTCCAGTTAAGATAAGTCGTTTGCAAACTCCGCAGTCCTTAAAGGCCGTTGCTGCTCCGACAGAGTACATTTATTTTAAACTCTGCAGTATACCTACGCTTTATATCTCACTGGAAAAAGGGACGGTGCACTTTGGTGCACAATGCCCACGCCCAATCCTTGACACAAAATGTCGTTTTCCTTCTTCTTTTTCTACGCTTTCTATGATACCTTAGTATCCAACCTGGATTTTCTTTCTTTCTAAAAATTTATTTACAGCACGTTAGCACCTTAGTGCCCAAACGTGGTAGATAGAACGCTCTTAGTGCTTAACGCCCATTATCGCCCATCAACGCCTATAGCGTCCAACCTGTTTCTTTTTCTTTTTATAAATTTTTCTAGAGCACACCTTGACGCCCAACACACGTTTTTTCTTTTTCAAATTTTTCTGCAACACAATCACACACAACGTGTTTTTATACTGTTAGCTGTGGTAAACTTTAGCTCTAATTGATACGCGTCCAAGTGCATAAGCTCAGATTTTAGCTCATTGTCCGCACGATGAAAATTAGTTCCATTGTCACTGTATATCTCCAGTGGCATTCCTCGAGTTGCTACAAAGTTCTGTACGCACTTAATATACGAGTCAATAGCTAGAGAATGTGCAAACTCCAAGTGTATAGCTCGAATGGTGAGGCATGTAAACTAACACCCCCATCGTTTTTCACTTCGTCTTTCTACTGCTACTACAAATGGTCCAAAGTAGTCTACGTCGACAAAGGAAAATAGTCTCGTGAATGCCGACATGCGAGCATTTGCTAATTTCTGGTTGAGCTGGCCTTGCACGGCTATTTTTACACATTTGACATTTATAACTGACACCTTTGACAACTGTGCGTAAACAGGATATTCAGAATTTTTGTATAATTTCGTTTACGATAACTTCTGTACCGCAATGGTGTAGTTTATTATAGTAGGATTTCACTAAAAGCAGTGTAACTTTGCTGTTTCTTGGCAAAATCATAGGTCTTTTTACCTCGTTTTGCTTCTGCGCACGAATCAATTCTACCACGTATTCGCAAAATGTTATCGGATCAAGATAAGCGGAACATGTAGCAAGAGCGCTTGATTTAGGCAAAACTTTGTGTTGACCTTCAGGAAGTTCCAAATTTGTTTTAAGCACAGTAATTTCATCACCAACGTAATCATATTGAGCACGACAATACAGTTCATTTTGTGCGCTCAATAGCTCCTATCAATTCAACTGATGGACGTATTCCACGACATCTTTGTCTTAAATGTCTAATGAATCTAAATACGTAGGCAACTGTTCTCTACAGGCGGTGCCAGTTAGAAAATCGCTCTAAGTTTATCAATTCCAATAACTTTTGGCAATGAACTAAGAACACATATAATTTGATTTTGTATCTTCCTCTGACGTATAATAAGGGTTCGGATCATTCGGCCAATCGTCTTCGCTTTCATATAAAAAACTTGGACCAGCGAACCATCGACTGCTGATGTCTGGAGCCTTTGACCATTTTATAGCGTCATCTGCAACATTTAACTTAGATGCAAGCCAACGCCAATCCGTCTATTGTGTCGATTCCAAGATCTTACTTATGCGAAACATTACAAATTATTTGTATTTTCTAGGATCTGAGTTTAACCAACACAACACCGTCCGGGAATCTGACCACATAACTTTCTTTTCAATGTGAATTTGGTGACATTTACAAATACTATCTACTAATTTTGCTCCTAACAAAGTTGCCTGCAACTCCACGTTTGGGATTGAAACAGGTCGTAAGGACGACACCTTTGTTTTGGCTCCAACCAAAGTACATTCTACAGTCCCGTTGAATTCTATTTGAAAGTAGGCAACTGCTGCACATGCATTTTCCCTCGCATCTACAAAAACGTGTAACGCTATACTACCTTTCACATTGGTTAGATATTTGGAATAACATCGATTAATGTGCACTTCTTCCAATAAGGACAGGTATTAATCCATTGCAACCATCTTTCAAATAGAGAATCTGGTAATTGCTTATCCCAACCAATTGCAGTTTTCCAAACATCTTGGAGAAGTACTTTAACCCAGGTTAAATATAACGACAAAAAGCCCAACGGATCAAAAACGGACAATGTTTTTAATACTTCACGTTTAGTAGGACGTCTGATGACTGCCAATATTTCCTTGTTTAACGTACCAAATTTTAAAAGATATCGGAATTAGTACACCACCACATACCAAGAACCTTTTTTTGTCTGGCCGGTGTCTGAGATTACACTAAGTGGTTTACCCTTTAACGGAGGGTGCTCATCTTTGCCTAGTTTTCTACGTACCCTTTTGGAGTTAGAAGGCTAATTCCGCATATGAAATCTACCGTTTTCATGTATTAGCTTGACTTCTTTGGCCAACTGTATAGCTTCTTCTTCGGTATCTACGCTGTCCAACAAGTCGTCACGTAATGATGTTTTATAATAGCTTCAACTGCATGTGGATACTCGTTTGCGTGCTCAAGAGCATTCAAGTTCTTAACATACTGAGCTTTACTTGGAGAGCAGGTCAAGCAAAAGGTTAAAACTTGCATTACATAAGTATCTGGCTCCTTTTCCTGGTCGTCTCTTCATAAAAACTGCCCAGCGTGCTACATCGAAAATTGTGCAGTACTTCCGCTAGCACGACTAATTGATCTGGACCCTTTAATAGCATTGAGTTCAAAGAGATTCCATTGACTTGTGCGGCAGCGTCCCAAACTAAACGAACCTTTGATGGCTTATTCGGATTCTTAACTATGAATATCGGCAGGTACCATGTTTTGGGTTCGCGCGTAAACTTTCGCACGTAACCCTTTTCTAACAGACTTTGAATCTGGTCTTTCAGATTATCATACAAAACTGGGTCATTTAAAGTGTTCTTTGCCAAACATGATAATCGTCTCTTAGCCATGCCGTAGCTATTAGGAACGTCAAGGCTAGTACACTTCCATAGCAATGCATATTCAAAACACTTGTTCCTTCGTATGGTCTGCTTTTTTAGTATATTAAAACCTCGATCCTCGTTGACGCATGCTGGACAAACGTTTGGTTTTCCGATACCAATATTTTCTAATAAAAAGAATTCTTTAACCAAACTCTAAAGGGATTGGCCAGAGCCACATTCGCACATATGATAACTGCTATAATAATCCATCAAATCAGATTTACTGCAATAGCAACCATGTATGGACCCTCCTAATCGCGTGTTAATTGCAACGAGCTCTTTCCATTTACCTTCGTAAACTTCCAACGGACAGCATAGCTTCCAATTGTCCAACCCTATTAGAATTTTTGGAATTCCGTTACTGTACGAATCAAATGGAATATCTTTTAGGGAAGGATACTTATTCACTAGATCAGCCTTTACAATTGATTGCACTGGTAAATTTAGACTTTTCACCGTACGTACGTCAGATAGTGTATACCGGAGACTTCCGCCCGCTTGCTTAGAAATCTGAAAGCACACTCGTCTAGATTCCGCTTCTGTTCGCACAATGTCCACTTTAGACATAAACTTTCTGGTGTTCCACTAAGCTGCAGATTATTAATCACTTCTTCTTCTATCAGTGTTACGGATGAATCTTCATCTAATAGAGCAAAGGTCCTAACACTGATATTATTAGAGCCATGCAATACCACTGGCAAGATTCTAAAGAAAATTCCATGACTCGATGGTTGGTTTGATGTGCATTGCAGTTTGATTGCTGAGGCACTGCTGTGAATATATCCCCTTGACTTGACCTTCCACCTTCTTCCTTGGACTTGTAATTGTGATTGGCATTATGTAGAAGTGGGTGATGTTGTAATACACAATCAGATTCTTGGTATGCCTTTACATTTTTACACTTGAAAAACGAATGTTTGACAAATCAACATCGTCAAACCTACCATAGATTCTGATTTGTCGCTCACTGCCAGTGAATGCAAAAGAGAACGTTGATTTGAGCTTGCTGAGCGCTGCTTACTTTCTTCCTGAACGTGCGTTGGACCCATTTGAGGTTACTAAATAAACCGCCTATGCTACTTTAAATAGCCTGTCGCTAAACGTCAATAGGTACCCTGTCTGTTTGGACTGGTCCAGTAAAAACAGTGCCCAGTTTAACCTCACTGGCGCTGGGAACTATTCTACCAGATTTTGCAACAGCACAGGATTCCGTAAATGATCCGTAAGTAGGGCATTTTCCATTGTGGAACAAAGATTACGCGCAGACAAAACATAATCCACCAACGTTTCCAACTTACTGCCTTTGGAAAAACCTAGTTTCTAATTTTAGTCATTAGGGACCTAATAATACCTTTGAGGCGCCTAGAGCATCTAAATCGAAACGGCTGATGGCATTAATAATCTGCACTTTACAGATTCTAATGCTTTTTCCTTCAGGCATTTCTGTAGTCTGGCTAAATTTTCAGCAACAGTGTAACCGCAAATACTACTGCTGTTCTGATATCTGCTGATAAATAATAGCCAGTCTTCTGCGTTACCACTAAAGACAGGTAGATTTTTAGACATAACTTGTCGGGCTACCAAATACGTATAATTTGGCACTGTTCCTTCGCGAATAGCTTGAACATAATCTGCCGGGTGTGCATTTGAAGACGAATGATGCCTTCTCCTTTGACAGTGAGGCATCTTCAGATTTCGATCAAAACGTTCTGACTGACTTCCAGTATGTGTTGAGTTTTTCCCGGTGGCGTTTACTTTAGGAATAGAGTTAACCCAGTCTGTAGCTCTTTTCAGTTTTAACTTTGTTAACGACTCGCCCTCGTCGTCGCTGCTTAAGGTCAACCACTAAAGACAGGTAGATCTTTGGACATAACTTGCCGGGCTGCCAAATGCGTACGATTTGGCACTGTTCCTTCGTGGATAGCTTGAACATAACCTGCCGGGTGTCCATTCGAAGACAAATGATGCCTTTTCCTTTGACAGTGAGGCATCTTCACATTTCGGTTTATCAAAACGTTCTGACTGACTTCCATTATGTGTTAAGTCTTTTCCGGTGCCGTTTACTTTAGGAATAGAGTTGACCCAGTCTGTAGCTCTTTTCAGTTTTAACTCTGTTAACGACTCGCCCTCGTCGTCACTGCTTAAGGTCAACCACTAAAGACAGGTAGATCTTTAGACATAACTTGCCGGGCTGCCAAATGCGTACGATTTGGCACTGTTCCTTCGCGGATAGCTTGAACATAACCTGCCGGGTGTCCATTTGAAGACGAATGATGCCTTCTCCTTTAACAGTGAGGCATCTTCAGATTTCGATTAATCAAAACGTTCTGACTGACTTCCATTATGTGTTGTCTTTCCCGGTGCCGTTTACTTTAGGAATAGAGCTGATCCAGTCTGTAGCTCTTTTCAGTTTTAAATCTGTTAACGACTCGCCCACGTTGTCACTGCTTAAGGTCAACCACTAAAGACAGGTAGATCTTTAGACATAACTTGTCGGGCTGCCAAATGCGTACGATTTGGCACTGTTCCTTCGCGGATAGCTTAAACATAACCTGCCGGGTGTCCATTTGAAGAGGTATGATACCTTCTCCTTTGACAGTGAGGCATGTTCAGTTTTCGATTTATCAAAACTTCTATTATGGGTTGAATCTTTCCCGGTGGCGTTTACTTTAGGAGTAGAGTTGACCCAGTCTGTAGCTCTTTTCAGTTTTAATTCTGTTAACGATTCGCCCTCGTCGTTACTGCTTAAGGTCATAAGCACTTGATACTTTTGCTTAAAATATTTTAGTTTTGTCTCGCGTTCTTCAGTTAAACGTTGGAGTTCAAATTTAATTTTCCGTTGCATTCGTGAAGATACGGTAGACTCGGCTACTATGTGTTGCCTTTGAACAGATCGTTCTTTTCTCGTGTCATGCTGTTTAGTTTTTAAACAGTACCAACTGTGATTCTGTACCTCTACAATTACATTTACACATGCGTAGTGAAACCAAGTATCACACGTATCGCATTGAACCATATCGCTGAAGCCTTCAAAGTTTGAGCACAACGGACAAACTTGACCTGTTTTGTTGTCCTCTCTTTCACTGCAGATACTCCTTTACATCGTGACATCTTTTACCTTGTACAAAGTTATTTAAAGAATGTTAAAATACCAAAATTTTGTAGCGAAAGGGTAGACTACTATAATACCTGACTCACTTAGTCTTGCAATACAAGACGACATAGTAAATTTAAATACCTTAGAAGTCGATCTAAATACTATCGATGATTACTACATACCTCTAAAAAACAAAATAAAAAATTCACCAGATACCTATCCACAATGGAAAATGGAAGATAATTTAGTACCTTCGAAATTACCTTTAACCTCAAATATAAATGACTGGAAAATCTTAGTATCTCAGAAACAAAAAACTGATGTTCTATCAAACTGTCACGATCCATCTGTCGCTAGTCATTTTGGGTTTTCTAAAACATTCGCTAAGTTACAAAAAACATATTATTGGCCTAAGATAAAGGTCGATGTTTTGAAGTATTGTCGAAATTGTCTCGTTTGTGGAACAAAAGCATTGAATATAAAACCTTTGGGATTAATGGGAAAGGAAAATGATGTACGTTTTCCATTTCATACTATAACTATAAATCTTATAGGATCCTTACCTCGATCGAAACAAGGTCACAAATGGCTACTAGTAATAAATGACTGATTCATCCATTGCGAAGTGCAAAAGCACATAATATTGAAAAGTATGTCGAAAACAATGTAATTTTAACTTTGTAATAATAGACAAGTAATGTTGCCATCGGAAGTGTACTATCCCAGATCTTAGGCAACGTTATTTTAGTAACTTGCTCTCGAAACCGAACAGAATTATTGTTGGGTGGGTGTAAATTTAGTAGAACACATTTATAGGTACCTGTACGGGAGAAAATTCCACATGCTAACCGACACGCCGCCCGCTTAGGTATCTGTAAGGGAGAACATTTTACCTAAGAACGTACGCCATTTTCTAATGCCTATTACATTTTTTAAAACCCGAAGCGCAAGTAACCAGATGGATAAAAAGGCTGCAGGAGTATGACTTCGATACGGAACACCGCGCTGGTACAGGGCATCGTTATATCGATGCACTTTCGAGACGACCTTTTTCCGAAAATTGTAGCTATTGCTTACGGTCAGAAACGAAATTTGATCTACTTGGTCAGACTACCGTGATTAATGACGATTGACAGTCTTTCCATTTGCAAACCGAACAGAATGAGAAAGACTGGATTAAAAAGCCAAATTAGAAAAACCATCTTGGTAGAATATTAGTCCTTTGAGCAGCACCCTGAAGCCGTACTAGACACAATGGGATTCCCTGATGCTAGAAAAAGGAATCTTAGTGCAAATGTTGGAGAACGGAGAAGAATCCGTGAGTACGCTTTGGGTGGTGGTTCCTATAAACAAGCTGTTGGAGGTTTTAGAACATCTACATACTAGCACCTCGGGAAAACACTTTGATGTCAAGAAGGTTCTGAAGAAAATTTGAGCAATATCTTACTGTCTAGGCTGCAAGGACGATGTAAACGAGTTGAGCTGCAAGTCCCAGCTGTGTGCACCATTGAGAAACCGAAAGGCTCCAATATTGCAATACAACTTGGGAAAGCCCCTTGATAGAGTGGGAATCGATATTGCCAGTTTATTCCCTGATACCGATTCCGGAAATAAGAACGGTGACCATAGGCTATTTTACGAAGTGGACCTAAGCATATCTTGCAACAGTCGCTAAAGTGCTGGTAGGACACTTTTCTATCGTTTTGGGGTTCCTAAAAAGTTGCACGTCGATTAAGTACGAAATCTTGAATTAGTGTTATTTCAAGAAGCTTGCCGGTTGCAGTATATGAGAAAAACCCGAACAACGCCATCGAACTTACAATCGGATGGTATGTTAGAGTGCATGAACCGCTCCTTGGGCAAATACCTTTCCAACGTGGTCTCCTAACATCAGAGAAACCTGAATCAATACTTTTATTGGCCTATCGATTTTCAATTTATGAGAGCACCGAATAGATATCTGTATGCGCCATGCTGGGATGCAAAATTCGTCTACCACGTGATCTTGAGTTTGGATGTAAACCCAGAGAAGACGTTATCGGAGAGAGCTACGTCGAGAAGCTCAAACGCAAGATGCATGACATTCATGATGATGTTAGAAATAATATCCAGATCGCAAGCGATCAGATGAAGATCAGATATGAAAAGGGGCAGGAATCTGTTTTTCATGAGCGTGACCACATCTGGCTATATAATTTCAGATGGGGAATGGACTGTCGACAAAGTTATAAAGGCATTGGAAGGATTCATATGAAGTTATAAAAATGAAGAACGACGTGGTAGTTCGGATTCGTAAACTTCCAAAAAGAATAACTATAATCGTGCACGTTAACCGGTTAACATCCTACGATAATGATGACGTCGGTAATGCCGAAGAACGGCAAACATTGGGCCGAACTTTGATTGGTTCATGTCTCTGTACAGTGGCGCATGCAAAACTAGATTTGCGGTCACAGAAGATACTCAAGGCGATCTTTTCAATGTACCGTCAGAAAACTGCCTGACACATTGCATATCAGTTGGCCTAGATATGTCCCGAGGGCTTGATCGAATGTTTAAAAATAAATTTGATAGTCCGGATCAACTTCCCTGGCAACAATCAGAGGTTTTTAGGACCATACGGCTAAAAGACCAACATCGTAACATAGTGACTAAGCAATAGTATTCTGGTAAATCGTATTACCAGGATCCATGAAAGGCGTTAATGGACCTCAAGGGTCTGATGATCAAATTTGAAGGCAAGAAGTTGGCCATACCCATGATCGGACATGGACACCATGAGTTGAGATGGAGGATGGTACCGAATATGCTAGAGGTACTGGAGTCCAGAACTTGGTGTGTGCTTACAATCAGAATGAAACGGCGCTTGCTATGAAGGGTTTTGATTACTACTTCCATCGGTATAGGAACTGCAAATTTACCGCCGCAAGGACTTCCAAGTGTCCCGCTTACAGAATGTTTTGGGATAGAACAACTTTAAGAGGGAAACAGTGTATCGAGCGCCGTTAAGTCTACCTTTGACTAGATGCTACATCAGAACATAAACAAACCATTTTACACAAAGGACAATTGATAGACACCTTGTGGCGTAACATGCTCAGATAGATTTGATTGACAGATTACAAAAGTTTGCATTTAAGTGCATTATTAATCTTACAATAGGAAATCTGTAGAATAATTTTGGTACATTCTCGAAATAATCTAGAGCAATTGAATAAAATGTAAATTGTCCGATAGGGGTTTGAAGGTTCGGTACTAATTTAAAGTTTTGATTATAATATTACGTTTTTACACGACCCATGAATCAGTGTTACATACTATTAATATAAGTTGCCTTATGTGATGTAAATAATTGTATTGGTCGATATAAATTAATTATAGTGCTTCGATGGTAATTAAGAAGATAGCATAGTAGATTCAAGAAGTTAATATTTGTACTGTTAGCGACTAGCTGGTAATAAATTGTCATGAGTGCTGTAAAAATTTCTCTGTAGCTACGAGTAGTTAAAAATGTTTGTGTAATCGGCTAATAATAAAGAACAGTTGTTTTGAAAAGAGTTTTCGTTACAATATGAACACAGGAAATAATACGAAAGAACCGAGTTGGAGTGATAATAATCATTTCACAACATAAAGGTTTATAGACTTAATAATGAAAAAGGATGTGTAGGTTGTACTGTAACCGACCTGAACGCTGACCCAAACGCCCTCTATAAACGGCACACCGGGTTCCATGATCTGACATCTAGGTGCAGTGACTCGATGACTCCTACGTTGTGTTATTGTAATGTAACCCAAATTCACACTGGGAAGACGGCGCTGAGACGGGAAAGTTTGAAATATAACTACAGCATTTACGTAACTTTACTTTTAATCAAAAGAATAACAAATAAATAGGTCATTCGCACGAAAGCATAGAAAATTGACATTTGTAGCAAATAGTTCCGTACTCAACCTAGGCGATTGGAGCAAGATCACCGCAGAGAAAACCCCACATTTCCAACTGCATTTGGCACATCTCGACAAGGATAGGTAACATACAAGTACCCAGATTACCAACACTGAAATTGACGGGATGTCAACTATTACCCAAACATACCACACATGACAACTGAAAAAACGTTAGTATAGACCAGCTACTCTTTTCTGGTGGGTACTGAGGTCAGCTAGGGCAATACTACCCAGCTAAAGTTGAAGAGGAGGGACACCAGGAAGATGACCTGCACCTTGACTACTAATGTTCCTCCCCGCAAGGACATAAAATGTTGCTAATATTTACCAAGGCTCGATCACACGCGCCCACATACATACATTTACAGTTTCCAACCCGTGTTACAAAATATTTCACAAAGGCTAGCCGACTTCCTAGTATTTGCAAAAGGGTTCAACTACAAGTACCTTGACAAAAGGAGATGAATCGCTGAAATGAACTTATGGTGTGATTGCGCATGGTTGAAAAGGCGCTTATTATTGAATAGTCTATCTCCAACATAGTTATAAATGCAAACGCAAAAGGCACGAGATGGTCAGTCATACCAGAGGTTTAATTTAATTATATCACAATGATTATCACAAACGTTAAATGCTAGTTAATTATATAGGAACATCGGCTAGACAATAGGCTAAACACACAACAAATATATCATTACGTCTAAACCGAGATATAAGCGTTGCAGTTGTATATGTGATTGATATGCTGAAATAAAACAATTACACATAATAAATATGTCAAATGAATCATAACTATCAAACATTATAAAATATGTTAACAGCAAATACACACCCCAAAATTCTACAGCATAAATACAAGCCCAGATTTAGACGCTAAATCTTTATATAAATGCGTGTTAGTTAAAAATTATTCATTATAATTGCATCGGTTAAAACGCATTTTTAAAAATTATCTATCTTAAAAACATAACAAATATAACATAGAAATATAATACTGTTCATATTCAAACTTGCCTAATAATTTGATTCAATATATCTAAGGGGTGATGTTGGTACTAATTGCTCGTAGAATCACAATAAGGGTACATTTACTATTGATTCTGTAGCAAGTGCAATGCAATTGGAGTTAGAACTTTGAATTAAAGACAAAATTAACATTGTTTCAAATAAATAAATATTAGTTTTACTTTGATTTATATCTTAAATAAACAATTTAATTGAATAAATATTAGTTTTTGATTGTTAAACCAAACAACGCCCTTTGTACATAAAACATATTCAATAAAACAGTGAATTCACCTGATATTATATATTAAACAATTCACATCAAATTCAAAGTCAAAAACAACAAGTAAACCATAAATATATTTTTTCAATGGTTAAATAACTAATGGTTTTACAATAAGTACCAACATCACACCCAAAAAAATGCTAGAATTACCAGATCTAATCAGATTACCTTAAATAGCAACTACATTATCAACATAAACATTGCCTTTTAATAAAAAACCGCCAAGTAAAATTTTACAACCTGCCATCTTAAAATTTAGAATAAAAGTCCTTTTACCTTGTTTACTCGATCGATCGTCCCTACACATGCGCCCCTTATAATGTAAATTCTGACATCACGGAAATCGTTCAGAAACCAGCAAGTGGTTACAGAGCTATTCTAACAAATACCTTCAAATATCGAAATAAACACTATAATATTTGCAATAATTATCAACCAATGAGAAATCGCCTGAGAAACACTACGGATCACTACAAGGTGGTCAAGGATTAAAAGACATTGATCAGATAGCACAGGATGTAGGTAGCAGAAGTATAAGAACTAGGTCAAGAACGAAAAGGTTGGAGGGCTGCTACTAATTACTAACATAGTTTCAAGAAAGTAAACAGGTAACACAACACAGCACCAAGCTAATCAAGATGACAATGTTCAATGATGATTATTAGAAGCCTGTGCTTAATATTAATTTAGTGATATAAGCCGATTGCAACTCTTAGGCTCATGAGTATAAGTTTCTTTTATCAGTGTCCATAATATTCCAAACTGAACTTTTGATATAGTATTTGATAGAGTAATAGATAAAATCCATATGTTCCCTCCGACGTAGGTTAAAGTGAATTTATTTTCCACTACGTGATTCAAAAGGGTTGTCCTCATTTTCGGGTGGTGTTCAAGCTTCTCCAACCCTATCCGACACTGAAAACGTGCGCTCTGAATTGTGTAGTAGGAAAGGAAACCACCCTAATGGCCGTCATACAACGAGTCAGAACCACCCAAATATATGCTTTTGTTTAAGAACAATTTCTTCTAAAATTTTATTCTCGTGATGTTTACTATAACGATGCAAACTCATTCATAGTTATAAAAGCTATTATTAAACAACACAAAGACACCAAGATATTAAATATTTCATTAAAGAACCCCTCGTTGTGTCACAACAAGACTCATTCATATACTTTGTCCTCATGAATGGGCGAGTAAACAGATGAACTCTTAACACTTTAAATGGATAATTGAGTGTACGTACATGTATGTCTATTGGTAATATACGTAACTCGTATGAAGTATATACACTACAGCTGCTGATGCATCTTCAAATTAAGCATGAAGAAACCGAGCCGCCGGATTCATTCATTAACGATGCGACATTTGCTCTTCAATATTCTGTTTAATTAACGATTTATTTGCGCTGACCCCGGATGTGACTCAGTTTAGTTTAAAAATCTTAGTAATATTAATCTAGGAAGCTATGGATTTCCGACTAATTAAGTATGTTTCTGTGTATGTAGTAAGTGACAACTGTAAATTCGAAAAACGGTGATTGTTTACTTCTTTGAAACAATGAAAATCATCTAACGGAGAACGCAGTATATTGTACACTACAAACTAGTTGAATATGTATTCAAAATCTGTCCTGTTTCAAAACCACTTTCTTTGCTTGAAATTATTATCTTCAAACAACAAACAACAACAACAGTTCTTGATTATCGCACTGATTATACAAGCCTTTTCAAGTCGTAGCTGCAATGATGTTCTAAAAGCTCTCACAACAATTTACTTCCAACTAATCGCTAACAGTACATTTACAAGCTTCTTAATCTACGATCCTATTTTCTTAATTAATATAATATCAAAGCAATACAATTAACTATACAAACACTTATATACGAAGCACTATAATCAATTCATATCGAATAGGGCAATTTATATCACCAGTAATTTATATCATATCTTTCAAAGCTTTAGAGCACATTATAATCAAAGCTTTAGTCAGAACCCACAGTGTAATCAAAGCTGCGGTCAGAAGTCCAATATTCATATATATATATATATATATATATATATATATATATATATATATTACTCATATTTAGACCAGGGTAGAAAATTAAATAATCACATCAAATAATTTTAATCACCGTGTATAATGAATATTATTAGATAATACGCGTTATTAAAACCGTGAAGCATAAAAATTTATTAGTTTCATTAAACATAAGAGATTTAAATCATGTACAAGACGCTTTATATCAAAAGAAGCAGTATTAAAAGCTCTGCGTGTAATGTAATTATTCCTAAACAAATGGAAATTACGTGCAAAATTTATCTTAATTAACTCTATTTCAAGTAACCGGTATTGAACAAAACGTACAGATAATATCTACAGAAACTTGTAAAACCCAATAAAATGCAAATCCTAGAAGTGTTAGTTAGAAGTAGGATGTTTGAACACACCTGCGTATTTTAAAAGGCAATTTCAGTTTAATTTGTTTAGATAAACATGTCGATTCTAAGGATATTGGAAACGGTCAGATGCTTTAGCACGAAATACAAAACAGGGTTTATTTAAAAGCTCATTCGGCGAAAATTTTGCAGATAATTAATGTTTACAAAGAATCTTGGAGAAACCGGGGCTTAATATTCACGAGAAGGTGCGATACGGGGTTATTAAACCCAGATAGTCCACATGGACTAAAATATAATCGATAATAAAGAATATCAATTTGCACCAATACGAACAGGTTAGAAAGGAAAGAGAAAATGCGTCAAGCAAAGACACATATAGTAAAAGGCGTGATTTAAGCAACGTCACGAGGGTCACAATTGGTTGAAAATAGGATGCAAATATCAGAGGTAGAAACAACAATTTCTGTACAAAATTAATTAGTTTTTCTCGGACATGTTTGCGTGCCGTGTGAGAATTTCTGAGATTTAAATGGGGCGAGTGAGAATTCGTAAAACCGACGCGCGAGCGACGGACTGGGAACATAGAATGAGAAATTCTTAAGAATTGTCTGTTTTGAGGACAAAAGCGACGTGCCGGCTATTCGCTATATATACCGGTGGTAATATGAATTTCGGCCTCTTAGACTTTTGACTATTCGATGCGTTAAAAGCTCTTACATCCGCGACTTGATTCAAGATGTTAAACAGTGCATTTTAGTTTGATAAAATAATTTAAAATTTTGCTCGTATATTTTAGTGATTCAAAATAGTTTGTTATTTACGTGCTAACATGAATGTACTTCAGTGCACTTAGATACAAGGTAATAAAATTTAGTATCACTGTACCAATTAGCAAAATTTACGACGACAAATGTATACACAAAAGTAGGCAGTTTTGGCGTATATTGATGAAAGACGCATGAATTTCTCTGCTATTTTTCGGGGGTGTTAATAATTAAATGGTTCAAATACGTGTCTGGATCCACGAAACAAGAGTCAGATATACACAGATGAGTTCCGGAAAAGCCCAGAAACAACTTTAAATAAATGGTGATGGAGAAAATTTTAAAAGCGTTGAGAATTAGAAGCCGTAAATATAATCCTGTTGGAATGGTGTGATTAACTAAAGGGACGATGTACATTGAAGCTACGAGGACAGTAACCTTCAGGTAAATTATACTATTTTGTTTGACATTTTGTGTGTGTTGAATAACTTTATAATTGATTTACTTTAAATGGACATTAGTGAAATTGTACTAACCATAAAATTTTAATTTTAAGATGAAATTTGCTTGTTTAAGTAGAAAGGGTATTTAGTATTGATGTTCTGAATTATGATGAAACTTTGGGTATGTCTTTGAGCTCAATTAGACGAACCTGGTTAATTAACGTAAAGGGGTGGTAGATGCTCCCTTTATACTCAGACTCCGGTCTGCTTATATTGTTATATTAATTAGTAGGCATCCAACAAGGACTCTAATTCTGGATGCACGTTAAAGTGATAATAAAATTAATCTTGTAATTCTTTTTAAAAACTGAATTTTATGCTGAAATTTAATTTGAAAATTTAATGTATTCTGAATATTGATGTAAATAGAGTTAACGTTGATGTTTGTGGTAGGAATGTGTTGTTTAATTTTATGAATGAGGAGGTTTATAAAATTAGGTGAGCAGCTGAAGCGAAACCAGGATCACAGCAGTTTATGACGCCCAATCGGTGGGACTAGAATTTTTTTGTTGAAAAGACCCAGTTCCCGCATTCAAAGGAGTATATCACAGCAGTTTATGGCGACCACAACGTGAGGGCTCGAATTCCAGATAGTGTTTAACTATTCCAGGAAACTGGCGATCTGAGAGAGAGAGTTTCTGTGTGTGTATAAATTTAAGAGTATTTTGAGTGTGTGAGTGAGTAGAACGTATGCAGAGAAAAGAGTGGTTAAGGAGTCAAGGAGTGGAAATTGGAAGTGACGATAGTGCATTGTGCGAAAAAATTCTAAAATTGAAGAAGCTGGAGGCAGTAGAGATCAGTCGAGGACGGAATCAGGGATCAAGGAAACGAGATGATATTGAGAATGTTAGAGAGGATGAGTGAGAGTCTAACAGAAAATTAGAACTGCTAAGCGATGAATCGAATAGAGCGAGAGGACTCAAATCGAAAATTTGACCGAATGAATGAGACATTAACAGGAGTTAGGGAAACCCTAAGTGAGAAAATAGATAAGACGAATAAAGAAGTTTCAGAATTTAAAAATAGTCTTACCGTAAAGATGGGGAAGTTGAAAATAGGGTTGAAAAAATGAGCGTGATATTACAGGTCTTCGACAGGAAATGGGACATTTAAAGTCCGAAGTACGCATGTTCTCTGAAGAAGAGATTAATGTAAAATGACTGAAGTGACGGACTCATGTAGGGATCAGTTAGGCAGGGTAAAACGCGAAGTTAGTAGTATTAAATACAACATGTCAAATTTAACGGGGGATGGTCCCAGATTTTCTACAGGTGGAGTATCATTGGACCAACACATGAAATTTTATGGCGATAACAGGGTAAATCCACAAATTTTTATTAATAGTGTAAGAAATCTAGTGGGAAATTTATTTGACGAACAGACTAAACTAAATACGATAAAGGCTTTATTAAAAGACAATGCGGAAGCGTGGTACAATTTAGTAGGACAGGACATAGACACGTATCAGGACTTTGAAAACAAATTTCTAAAGCACTACTGGAGTGACCACAGACAAGAATAGGTACGAGACGACTTAATCACAGGAAATTTAAGGAGAATTTTCAGGAAGTAGGAGCAATATGCTATACGCAAGTATAGCATAGCAAAGCAACTGAACCCACCACTGACGGACCGACAAATTATTAAGTATTTATCACGACACTTCGAGGTAGACATAAGACAGCACGTAGCACTACAGAACATAGTGGACAGAGAAATGTTTTGGAATACCTGCAGAGGTACGACGACGTAAGTAGTGGACGAACTCGGGAAAACAGGGAAAGACAGATCAACACAGTTAGGTTTGACAATAGACGGGACAACTATGCTAGAAGGGGAATAATTACGGATACCAGCGACAGAATTGGGAACAGAGACGACCATACGTTAGGAGTAATAGTTTAGGAAGGGACCTGCACAGAGACCGGGACCTACCAGAATGAATAGTTCACCAGACATGAGCGGGACTGCTAATACAGACACGGAACGAGTGGAAACGCCTAGGACGTACGCTGAGGTGACGGCTAGACCAGGACCGAGTAGGGAAAACAGACCTGGACAGGATTTTAGAACGCGACAGACCACTAGATTTCAGTGTAAATGTATATGAACATCCACGTGAATTTTTCAAAATTGAGGAGGAAGTAGAGCCAGAAACTAAGGAAAATTTATGTTTGCCAATTATTAATTTAGAAATTTTGAGAATAATGTAGAAGTATTACTTGATACAGGGGCAGAGGCGAGTTTAATATCGGAGGAATTCGTCAGCAAAATTAGGGATAAGGTTTGTGATAGAATTATGCCTATAAAGCGTAGTCATTTAGTAGCTCCAAATAAAAAGAAGTTTGCTGTAGTAAATAGTGTTGTGGTGCTTAGGATAGATATAGGAGGTTTAAGCTGTGAACAGGAGTTTGTAATTGTGCCTGGACTGAAGTTTCAGAGCATTTTAGGTGTTGACTGTATGATGAAGTTAGGGGTGTTGATAGATATGGAACGGAAGGTAATAAGGATTAAGGATAGGGTAGTGCCATGGAAGGGCAGTTATGAAGTCACAGAGGATGACACGGGGTTGAATATTAATGTAGTAGAGGTAGAGGATGATGAAGTAAAACAGATCAACACAATAAGATGTCCAGAGGATAGGAGAGTAGAGGTTCAAGCTTTATTACAAAAACATGCAGAATTAGTGGGGGTAGAAGCAAGCACAGCGTTAGGCTATGAGCACAGATTGGAAGTGGATAATTCAGAACCGTTCAACGCAAAGGTTTATCCAATTCCAGCAGCATATCGGGAGCAGGTGAAGGCAGAATTAAATAAAATGTTGGAAGATGGCATAATAGAGGTATCAAACACTCATTTCATAAATCCGTTGGTGGTAGTTAAGAAAAAGGATGATAGCATTCGTTTATGTTTAGATGCACGAAAATTAATCAACGGACCAAACCGCAATTCCATTGTCCACCATCCATGGACACGCTTTTGACGAGATTAAGTGGCAAGTTTATTTTAGTAAATTAGATTTAAGGAATTCATTCTGGCTGATTCCATTACACAAAGATTCTAGAAGGTACACAGGATTTTCCGTAGAGGAAAAATCTATAATTTTAAGGTAGTACCGTATGGTTTGTCAACGTCAAGTGCAGCATTAATTAAGGCAATGCAAGCAATTTTAGGAGCATATGAGCAATTCTGCATACACTATGTGGATGATATTTTAATTTTAGTGAAACTGAGGAACAACATTACTCTCATTTAGAACGGATATTATTAGAGCTTAAGTTAGCAGGATTGAGGCTGAATATAGAAAATGTGAATTTTTTCAAAAACCGTTAAATTTCTTTGGTATGTGGTGAACACTCAAGGTATGTGTATCGATAAAGAAAGATTGTCCGAACTTTTGACATATCCGAGACCTAATAACATTAGGAAATTAAGAGCTTTTGGGGTCCTTAACTTTTATAAAAGTTTGTACCGGGATTTGCTGAAAAAGCGGGTCCATTGTTTAAACTTCTGAAGAAGGGAGTAAGATGGAGTTGGACGGAAAGTCAAGAGGCAGCATATCTAACACTGTTGGAACAATTTCACGACCAACTAATTTTGAGGCATCCCAGATTTGATGTTGGTTTCGTACTGAGGACGGATGCATCGGATAGTGCATTAGCAGCAGAGTTGTACCAAGTACAAGAAGGGAAGAGGTGCCCATATCTTTTGTTTCACGCACACTGAAGCCGCATGAAGTAAATTACACGATTAGTGAAAAGGAGATGGCTGCAGTGGTGTTTGGTGTTACGAAGTTAAAATTTTTTTTGATAGGAAGACATTTTGTAATCGAAACGGATCATTCGGCGTTGTGTGCGTTGATGAATACGAGATTTTCTAACAATCGAGTATATCGATGGGGTTGTTACTACAGGAGTTTGACTTTGAGATTAAATATATTAAGGGAGAAAATAATTTTATAGCAGACGCGTTTAGTAGAAACAGGGACATGGATAACAAAAGACCGTGTGACATCATGATTGCCATGAACAGTCTACTACAAAATGATTCAGTATATGGAGAAGAGGAGATCTTGAGGAACCAGAGGCAGAGTGAGGAGCTACAGATTGTTAGAACGAAGTTAGAAAACGAACCGGGATTTAAAACTTCCATATGATAAACGGCTTTTGTGTAAAAAATTCAAGAATTGGAAGTGTATGTAGTGGATAGGGTACAAGCAAAATTAATTATCAAAGATCTGCACTTAAGATATGGTCACATAGGGATCCGAAAGACATGGTTAATTTTAGGAAACGTTTTTCAACTAAAGACTTAGGGTTAGTAAAGTCAGTCATCAACACTTGTCACTTATGTACTTTAGGAAAGTACAAAAATAGTACGAGTCAAGATGTGGTACAAAGTATACACGTACAAAATCCCCTGGACTTAGTTGCTATTGACTATTTGAGTAATCTAGTCAGAAGTACAAAGGGACACAAACATGTGCTGATTGTGACTGATGTGTTTTCGAAATTTACCAAATTATATCCCACTCGGGATTGTAACACAGTCGGAACAAACAAGAAATTGGAACAATTTTGTAGGGAAGTAGGAACTTTTAAACGGGTATTAGCAGACAATGCTACTTATTTTAATAATCAAAGATTTAGAGATTATTGGAGAGGCAAAACATTAAAGTGGTGTTTTGTAGCATAAGGCATCCTCAAGCGAATCCAGCTGAGCGATATATTCAAGAGACGGTTAAGTTTTGCGTTTAGCTTCACATAGGAATCATCGTTTATGGGAGGACAATTTGTCTAAGGTTGAATCTTTTATCAATGAAACCCTAGTACCGTGACAGAAACCAGTCCCATCATGCTGATCAAGCAACAGTATCCCGAAAGACCATGGCAAATTGTGCCTAGGGACGATGAATTCCAACAACTTTTGGTAGATGTGAGGAGAGGTTAAGGAAGAGAGCTGAAAAATATACAAGGAAGATGAACGCAAGAATTAGAAAGAGGGTAAAATTTAAAGTGGGAGACCAGGTAGTAGTAAAAAGCTTGAGAGTAGGGAAGAGAGATAGGATGACATGTGCTAAACTACACTTGCCATATGAGGGACCTTTTGAGATAGGTGAAGTAGTAGGAGTGCACATATTTATTAAGGGAAGTAGGTACGGGAAATGAGAGGGGACGGTTTCACGTCAACCTACTATTCCCTTATACCGGAGAACCAGCACCACAGGAGAAATAGGTGTATAATAGAGTAAAATTTAAATAGGATAAGAATAGAGATAGGTGTATATAGAAAAGTAGAAGTAAGTGTTTATAGAAAATAAAGCTAGGTATAGGATAAATATGGGAGATAATTAGGAATAGGTTTAGGATGAGAATAAAGAGTAAATGTAGGAAGAAAATAAGATAGGTTAAGTGTAGATATTTCATAGAAGATTAGTGGAGAGTTAGGAATAGAGTAAGAGTAGGATAGGCATATAGGATTAGGTAGGGGGAAGTAAAGTATAGTGAAGATTAGTTAAAAGTTAGGAATAGGATAGGTATATAGGATGTATATAGGATTAGATGGATAAGTAGGATGAAGTTAGGGATAATTTCAGTTTATAGAATTAGGTGAGAGTTAGGAATAGGATAGGGATATAGGATAGGTGTAAATATTTTTTTGAATTGGAGATAAGGTAGGTAAGTTAGATAGATAAGGGTAGAGAGAGATAGGCAATTTTTTTTGTAATTTTTTGGGCTAAATGCTTAATATTTGCATTCAAATAAGTGGGATTATTTGTATTCAAATAGGGAGAAAATACTCATATTTAGACCAGGGTAGAAAATTAAATAATCACATCAAATAATTTTAATCACCGTGTATAATGAATATTATTAGATAATACGCGTTATTAAAACCGTGAAGCATAAAAATTTATTAGTTTCATTAAACATAAGAGATTTAAATCATGTACAAGACGCTTTATATCAAAAGAAGCAGTATTAAAAAGCTCTGCGTGTAATGTAATTATTCCTAAACAAATGGAAATTACGTGCAAAATTTATATTAATTAACTCTATTTCAAGTAACCGGTATTGAACAAAACGTACAGATAATATCTACAGAAACTTGTAAAAACCCAATAAAATGCAAATCCTAGAAGTGTTAGTTAGATGTAGGATGTTTGAACACACCTGCGTATTTTAAATGGCAATTTCAGTTTAATTTGTTTAGATAAACATGTCGATTCTAAGGATATTGGAAACGGCCAGATGCTTTAGCACGAAATACAAAACAGGGTTTATTTAAAAAGCTCATTCGGCGAAAATTTTACAGATAATTAATGTTTACAAAGAATCCTGGAGAAACCGGGGCTTAATATTCACGAGAAGGTGCGATACGGGGTTATTTAACCCAGATAGTCCACATGGACTAAAATATAATCGATAATAAAGAATATCAATTTGCACCAATACGAACAGGTTAGAAAAGGAAAGAGAAAATGCGTCAAGCAAAGACACATATAGTAAAAGGCGTGATTTAAGCAACGTCACGAGGGTCACAATTGGTTGAAAATAGGATGCAAATATCAGAGGTAGAAACAACAATTTCTGTACAAAATTAATTAGTTTTTCTCGGACATGTTTGCGTGCCGTGTGAGAATTTCTGAGATTTAAATGGGGCGAGTGAAAATTCGTAAAAACCGACGCGCGAGCGACGGACTGGGAACGTAGAATGAGAAATTCTTAAGAATTGTCTGTTTTGAGGACAAAAGCGACGTGCCGGCTATTCGCTATATATACCGGTGGTAATATGAATTTCGGCCTCTTAGACTTTTGACTATTCGATGCGTTAAAAGCTTTTACATCCGCGACTTGATTCAAGATGTTAAACAGTGCATTTTAGTTTGATAAAATAATTTAAAATTTTGCTCGTATATTTTAGTGATTCAAAATAGTTTGTTATTTACGTGCTAACATGAATGTACTTCAGTGCACTTAGATACAAGGTAATAAAATTTAGTATCACTGTACCAATTAGCAAAATTTACGACGACAAATGTATACACAAAAGTAGGCAGTTTTGGCGTATATTGATGAAAGACGCATGAATTTCTCTGCTATTTTTCGGGGGTGTTAATAATTAAATGGTTCAAATACGTGTCTGGATCCACGAAACAAGAGTCAGATATACACAGATGAGTTCCGGAAAAGCCCAGAAACAACTTTAAATAAATGGTGATGGAGAAAATTTTAAAAGCGTTGAGAATTAGAAGCCGTAAATATAATCCTGTTGGAATGGTGTGATTAACTAAAGGGACGATGTACATTGAAGCTACGAGGACAGTAACCTTCAGGTAAATTATACTATTTTGTTTGACATTTTGTGTGTGTTGAATAACTTTATAATTGATTTACTTTAAATGGACATTAGTGAAATTGTACTAACCATAAAATTTTAATTTTAAGATGAAATTTGCTTGTTTAAGTAGAAAGGGGTATTTAGTATTGATGTTCTGAATTATGATGAAACTTTGGGTATGTCTTTGAGCTCAATTAGACGAACCTGGTTAATTAACGTAAAGGGTGGTAGATGCTCCCTTTATACTCAGACTCCGGTCTGCTTATATTGTTATATTAATTAGTAGGCATCCAACAAGGACTTTAATTCTGGATGCACGTTAAGGTGATAATAAAATTAATCTTGAAATTCTTTTTAAAACTGAATTTTATGCTGAAATTTAATTTGAAAATTTAATGTATTCTGAATATTGATGTAAATAGAGTTAACGTTGATGTTTGTGGTAGGAATGTGTTGTTTAATTTTATGAATGAGAAGGTTTATAAAATTAGGTGAGCAGCTGAAGCGAAACCAGGATCACAACAGTTTATGACGCCCAATCGGTGGGACTAGAATTTTTTTGTTGAAAGGACCCAGTTCCCGCATTCAAAGGAGTATATCACAGCAATATATATATATATATATATATATATATATATTGCTATGATTTTCGTTTTTATTATTTTAGGATTAACGAGCCCTTACGGTGGGTGTCATAAATTTACTGTGATATTGACCCCACGGTTGGGCATACCATAAATTTGCTGTGATTTGCCCTATTATTATTTTAAGCCCCAATGTTATGAAATGTTAAATTAGGATTTTACCCCGACTAGCTTACTGAATAGATTTTATTAAATCAAATAAAGCAATTCTATAATACACAATATAATAATTGATAATATTTACAACACTCAAAATTTTCCTATTTGTGCAGAATATCCTACATATACCAGATTTATGTTTTTCTGAAGGCCAGCAAAAATATCTTTTAATTATTTAGGAATCTTCGAACGTTCCAAGGTACCTATTCCATTTTGATAAATCTTTAAGTGACCCTTTTTGATGACTCTTACAAATATACAATGTGGCAAATATTAAATCAAAAACAGTTTTCAATAATAAAGTGTATTAAGATTGCTAACCTGAAATGAGTTTTGTAGTTCCATCCTAATCCATTATCTGCATCCCCTTTCTATGTTCGGTTTGTTTTTAGATATACCGGCCCCATATAAGAATCGCCTTCCACAAATCGCTTCCAATTAAAATCATACTAAGTCGGAATATGTCTAAATTAGAATACGTTCATTTTAAATTATCTTCAAAATTAGAGTATGTTCAAAGTTAAAAGTTCCAAATTAAAGTCCAGATTGAAATTCAAAATTAATAGCCCTGTTTTATTAATATTAGAAATGAATTTAATTAAGTCGTTTTACTTACGTCTATCTACAGATCGGCTAATTTTAGTTGCACAAATTCTCGCACTTTTAACTCATTTATTTTGATTTCTACTTCACTGGTTACGTAAGTTTTTAACACCTTCGAACATAGTTGTTGCTCAGTTTAAATTTAGACTCAAATGTCGTTCCGTTACTATCGTATATATAAGCCCTACCTCCACTTGATTTCATTGGCTTGTTGACATTCTAGGAGATACTTCTGCCTTATCTCGCATACCCTGGAACTTTTACCAATTACTTAGTTCAAATCTTTCAATGCATGCCTTGTCTGTCACGTCCACATCTCGCATATTGCAGTATAATTCGAGAATTTCCAACTTTTGACTTTCATTAACTCACGTATTTGGATGTTTGTTAATTTTAACGTCTAATTGAATCGCCTGGTGCTTGTTTATTTCTACAGAATATTGGTTTTCTGAACAAATGTGTTTTCTTCCAGTCACGTAACGATGTTCTAATAATGAATTATTTAGAATGCGTGTACGATGATTTTTTCGACGCAATTGTTATATATTTGCAATGCCAATTTATCTATGCTTCTCGGTGATTTAATTTTGATGCAATTTGTTGCGTTTTAAAATCTTATCTTTACTTGTAAAATACACTTAAACATCTTTATGTTCTCGTGCATTTAATCCCGTGTATTTTATATACAGTGTCCTCTCAATTAACAACATGTAGAGTGACCGCTTTACTCTTATGATTTCGAAAATTATGTGCTTTTCTTAAAGTGGAAGTTGTTTATATTTATTGTACGACCCCCATGACTTAACCTACCCCTAAACTATCCTATTATCATAGCTATATATATATATATATATATATATATATATATATATAGCGACGTTGATGGTAGTAATTCATGGGATTGTCGTTCGTAACCAAAACACAACTATTTTGAAATAATCATTTATTGGGACATCTACATTTCGAGTTATATAAAGTCTTATCAAGATCTAAAATTTAAAA
Source organism: Platerodrilus igneus (assembly GCA_036346225.1). Lineage (NCBI taxonomy): Eukaryota > Metazoa > Arthropoda > Insecta > Coleoptera > Lycidae > Platerodrilus > Platerodrilus igneus. The sequence goes on from JARFIW010001215.1 coordinate 3,430,792, forward strand.
AATTAAGAGTGAAAACACAGTCATTAACCTAATTAAAATATAGAGATATGCAGACAATTTGATGTTAATATATGGACTGCTTTAACATGAAGGAGGATGCCAAATAAATAGTGATAACATTTGATGTAAAAATAAAATCATCATCATCATTAGGTCTTCAGTCCTGGAACTGGTTAGACGCGTACCATCATTGTTTCCTATTCTGAACAAACCTACAGATTTCCCTGAAATTTGCTCAGTCTGCATCTATAACTATCCGATCTAGGTCTACATCTACCTCTTTTTTCTTATCTCTGCTTGTAATATATCCCATACTATTCCCCAAAAATGCCTTAGCATGGGCAGACAAAGATAATAACAAATAGGTTATAGAAATAGTAGGGGAACAAGGATATCTGGGGAAAAAAATAAGAGAAATAGATGAGCAGAATACGTTTTAAGGCATTTGAAGAAATTTGAAGCACAGCATTTCAAAAGACTGCTACCGCTTTTCTGTCTGCGTTTCAGCCTGTCCGTATTTCATAGGCATACTGTGCTGTGCTCCACACATATGCTTGCAACAATTTTCTTCTTGTTCTATGTTTGTTGTCTTTCCTCATAGGCGCTGTACAGTGCTATGCTACACACATATGTTTTATATCTTTTGTGCTTTTCCCATCTTGCGTTATTTGGCTTGCTATGTAGCAGAAATCCTTAACCTCATGTAAGTTCGTGTTTCGTATTTGTATTCTTGTTTTTGATTTATTTTCCTCACCTTTACATACTAGAACTTTAGTTTTAGTTTTGTTAAGTTTCATACCGTATCTCTCTATTAGAACCGTTTCCATTTCATTAAGAGCAGCTTCTAACTCTTCCTTGCTAGACGCTAATACCGCTATATCATCTGCAAATCTAAGCATTTCAATCGTTTGTCCCTGCATAGTAATTCCAAATGTCTTCCTGCATTTGACAGTATTTGTTGCCTCTTCTATGTACAAGTTAAAAATCAATGGGAATAGGGCACATCCCTGTCTCGCCCCTTTTGTAATGTTTACTTCTCTACGTCCCTGCTCTAATTATATTACTGCTGCTTGCTCTTTGTATAAGCTATGTACTATTCGTCTATCCCTATAACTCATTCCAATCTTTTTGAGTATTTCAAACATTTTTTTCCATTTTACATTGTCAAATGCTTTTTCCAGATCTACAAACCCTATATACACTCTTCTCATTTTTTCTATTGTTTTCTCCATTATCACTCTCAGAGTTAAAATAACCTCCCGTGTTCCCCTGTTTCGCCTAAACCCAAATTGATCTTCTCCTAGTATTTCTTCCACCCGTTTTTCCATTCGTCTTTGCACAATTCTAGTTAATATTTTGACACGTGTGTTGTCAAACTTATTGTTTGAAAATTTTCACATCTATCCGCGCCCTTCTTTGGTATAGTTACCATGATGCTACGTTTGAAATCTTTGGGTATCTCGCCTGTCTCATACATATAGCTTACAAGTTGCAAGAGACGTTCTGTTACTGCTTGTCCAGCGGCTATTAGAGTTTCTGCTTGCACCTTATCTGTACCCGGCGCCTTACCATTTTTCAGACTCTTTAATGCTAATTCAAACTCAACTCTAAGTATAGGATATCCCAAGTCATCATTTTCAAAATCTGATTCCTGTTCTAATGCAGTTAGTTCCTCTCCTGCATATAAATTCAAATTCCCCATATATACTTGCCATCTACCTACTTTCTCTACGTTTTCTATTATGACGTTTCCTAGTGCGTCCCTAATATTTTTGCTATACGGTTTTATATCCTTAAAATTCATTCTAATTAATTTGTATGCTTCGTCTGTCTTTCCTATTTTCATCTTCGTTTGTACCTCTTTGCACTTTTCATCAATCCATTGTTCTTTAGCTTTTCTGCATTTTCGAATAATTTCCCATTTTATGACTTTGTATCTCTGTTTTCCTGTTTCGTCTGATTTATTTTTGTATTTTCTTCTTTCTTCTATTAAATTCAGGATATCCTTTGTTATCCATGGTTTCTTATTTTCTTTTTGTGTATACCCCAGAATATCTCTGGTCGCCATGTCGAGGCTGGATTTAATGTTATTCCATTCTGTTTCTACTTCCTTAGTATCAGATATTTTCCCGATATCTTTGAGCAATTCATTTGACTTTTTTTTAATCTTTTTTGAATATCTTTATCTTTTAGTTTCTTTAAGTCCAAGTGCCTTTTTCCGTTTCTTTTTTTCACATTCTTAAATTTAAGTGCGGCCTTCATAATTACGTCGCTGTGGTCAGTATCTATATCTGCTTCTGGGTAGCTTCTACAGTCTTTTACTTGATTCGTAAACCAATGTCTAACAAGAATGTAATCTATTTGATATCTTCCTATATCTCCTGGCATCTTCCACGTATATCGTCTTCTAGCATGATGTTGAAATAATGTGTTTGTGACGATTAAATTGTTCCTGTCGCAAAATTCTACCAGCCTATTTCCTCTGTTGTTTCTCGTGCCTATACCAAATAAACCTACTACCGCTCCTTCCCTACCCTCACCTACCACGGCATTAAAATCCCCCGTAATTATTAAATTTTCATGTCCTTTTACGTATCTTAATATGTCTTCGATATCTTTGCAGATGGCTTCTTCGTCACTGTAGCTAGAGGTGGGCATGTATACTTGTATTATTACTGTACCGGTTTAGATTCTAATCTAACCATGAGTACTCTTTCGTTCTTTTGTAAATAATTTTCTACACAGTATCCAATTTTTTTCCGCATAACTATCCCCACACCCAAATTTCCTTCCTCTGCTCCTGCATGAATGACCCTGAAGTCTCCACTCCAAAAATCCCCCACCTCTGGCCACCGAACTTCGCTGATCCTTACTATGTCTAGTGATAATCTATTCATTTCGATTTTAGGTTCTCTAGTTTACCTACTTGCTTCATACTTCTACCATTCCACGCTCCGACTCGCAGAATGTTCCCGACTCTTATTTTTAACTTTCCGATCGCATTCTCCGAAGTAGTCCCCTCCCGGAGATCCGAATGGGGGACTATTTTAACTCCGGAATATTTTACCCCAGAGAATGCCATCATGTTTGTTACAATTTAAGTACGCTGTATACTTGGGAGGGCGTCGCCGTGGATCAATGTAGTAAGCGTAAGACTACGGTGTTACGTATTTCTAGTAGACGCCACGTTGTGCGTCAAAGTTATGTCACGTTGGCTCGTAGCCGTGCGTAACAAAAGAAAATCCAAGAAAAAAACAGTGACCGGGCTCAATCGGAGAGTAGGGGAGGGGGGTTTGTAGAAAGCAGACCAATCTATAAGGGACGCGGCTGTCAGGAGTAAGTACCAGTACCTGCCCTAGAGAACTTAGAATAGTAAACCTGAAAGAAAAACAAATTAGTCCTGCAAACCTGAAACAGAGAAAAAGCATAACCTATGGATCAAGTATAAATTGTTCAGTACTTTATAGAATAAATAAGAGCAACTGTTTAGATAAACTCTATAATCTAACAACAGTAATAGCAGTACAGAAAAATTCTGAGTACAAATTGAGGCCATATTGGGGAGTAGCAAACGTTTCATCACACACCAATTAAACATAATTCAGGTAAAATGTAACAAAAAAATATAAATAGGTAAGACATAATTACTCTAAGTAATTTAGTAAACTTTTTAGCAAAGACATAAATAAGTAGATAAGCACAATTGTTCTGAGTCATTCCGTAGGGTTGATTGTTCTTTATTTTTTTTTTGTTATTAAATAGCGGGCAAGTCTATGGAAAAGGTATCAGAACGCCAAGGAATATTGCAAAAACAACGGGTAGATATTTACAGTAAGAACAAATAGGAAATAGTGCAACTTACACAAAGTCCTTCCGTACCGCTTCCTTGCCATTGCAGTGTGGGATCCACGATGTCTGGCACTAACGAAGCACTGCACCCTAGACTGTGAGAGTGTTGATGGAACTTATCACAACTTACCCTAATCACACTGACTGATTTCACTGGGGGTAGCAGCGGACCTTATCACGCGAAGGAACTAGGTATATTAGTTTCATAACCATACAAAAAGCAGCGAGGAACTTCAACCACTACTTTTGTATACCGGTAGTCTGTCACAGTTTAAATATCACCAGACAAAGCAAGCAACAAAAGCCATAATAAGTAAAGCACATGTATCACTAAAGGGAGTCCGTAACCATGTCCTTAACACCCGCGTGCATCGAGTTAAAAGTAGAACGAAACAGTATCGTTAACGTAATTCCTATATCGGAACCAAAGACCAACTACGACTCCGTGACAGTTAGTTCTACGGCTTTTTTTTCCATAAGAAAGACGACTAAAAACGTTTAGTAGACACGCGTAAGCACTAAAGCCGTACGTCGAAAGTTCTTCGAACACACGTGCGTCGAGTTTCACCAACTCTACCACTCCTAGTTCAACCAGAAAAACCGTATCTTACACTTAATTTTTGACATCCCCCAAGCAAGAACAAAACACGACCCTTTTTTGTTTATATCTAATCCTACTAGTACAACTTCTGATCGCCTACCTAGACTGTATATCCACATATTAATTACAGCGGGTTTATTTATTAATGACAAATGGGAAGCAATTTTACGAGTATTCCAATTTACAACTAAACCATCTTTTAAAATTAATACCGGCGAGTCAACTTGCATATCAATCTGAAAACTAGGCGGAAGTATTTACTTTATACAAACCGCGATCCAAAAACGATGTATTTTAAGAATTAAGTAGACTAAAAATGTTAGGCCACCAAAAATGCACGTTACAAATTCCCCCCTAGCAAAATAAAGACGTCGGGGTGAAAGAGAAAAAAAAAGAAAGAAAAGTGGCAGACCAGGATCCAAACAAAAAAAAAATTTTTATCCGGTTCGAAAGACCAACACCAGTATAAGAGAAAGAACATTTTTCCAAAAGAAGACAAAGTCATCTATCATAACCAACCATGACAGAATAGGTAAAGAAAGTATTAAGTAAACACCCAATGAGGATTAAAGGTTATAACTACTTTCAGAATCGTCAAAAGACGGATGTCCCCAAAAAGGACATTTCTGTTTTCCACCTCAAAGAAAAGTTTTGGCTTCCCGCGAAGAAACCAAGAGAAAATAAAAGAAAAAAACGAGGAAGAAAACTCGTAGCAAATCCACTAAACGACATCACTGTCAACCTCAAGTGTGCAGCAACGAAAGAACCAAGACAAAGAAAAGAGCAAAGGCAAACTAGTACACCATCGGGAATACTTCCAACTGAGGTAACACAGATTCGTATGAAACGATTACTCAAGCAGAGTTTGGCTAACAGACCTTCAAAAGCGACTAAGTCGAAATTCCTAAAAAGAAAAGTAAATAGATCTGAAGCCTACCTCAAGGAATGGATGTAGAAAGCGACTATAATAGTCCAATAGTGAACAAATGGTGGAACTGGCCAGAAGAACAAGTCACGGGAGGGGCTAGCTACAAAATATACATAGGAATACTAAATGGGCGCCAGTGTTTTCGGACTCAAGCTTATCAGCGAAAACACAAGACCAATAAGCCAAAAAAACAAAAGAGGGAAAAAAAACAAGTCATTAGGGATAGCGATACGTAGGGGTCAAAATAGAATCAGCCGGAGGGAGCCCATTAGGATCCGGAGGTTCAGGATCAATGTCTGGCGGGTCTAAAGTTTTATCGGGTTTGAGGTTCTTAATATGCCAAGTACCCAGATCGTTACCAGAATCATCCACTAAGATATAGGTCCACGGAGAAAGTTTAGTCCTAATAGTAAAGGGACCCACATATTTGGGAGCAAGTTTAGCATTGAAGTAGCGAGTAGCATCCGAAAGAACATAATTACGTTTCCACACGCGATCGCCAGGAGATAAACTTAAGGGACGACGACGAAGATCGTAGTGTTTAGCATTTTTCTTGTATGCTAAGGAAAGACGTTTCGAAATTTCTTCACGATGTGACTCAAATTTCACTAAGTCAGTAGAAGGAATAGGACGTTCGGGATCCATAAGAACATCATTAGGATCAGGAGGTTTTCCAAAATGATCGCCGTAGAGAGCATGTTCACGACCATATAGAGCAAAATACGGGGAGTAACCAATAACCTCATGTTTGAGCGTACGAATAGCACAACCAATTTTTGCTAAATTAGCGTCCCACCGACGTTGATTATGAGAAACGTAAGAAGAAATCATAGTTTTCAGGACTCTATTAATACGTTCGGCCGGATTCGCCTGATGATGATAGCGAGCATTAAACAGAATTTTTGTTCGATAAGAATTACAGAGTTTAGTGAAAATATTACTACGAAATTGTACACCATTGTCCGCAATTAGATACTGAGGAGTACCATACACCAGGAAAATATTTTCCTCAATGGTTCGAGCACCAGCAGCGGCCGTAGATGCACGTAGAGGAAAGAAACAAGCATATTTCGTAAAACAATCGGCCACAACTAAAATGAAGGAATTACCTTTAGAGGATCTAGGAAGAGGTCCGACAATATCCGTACATAGGACTTGCCAAGGACGAGTGGCAGTAGCACGAGGAGACATAAAGCCAGGAGGTTTCTTTTGTTCGACTTTGTGTGAAGAGCAAATTTTACAACGACGGACGTATCGAGCAACAGCGGCTCTAAGTTTAGGCCAATAGTAACGCATGGAAATTTTAGAGACAGTTTTGTGTACACCAGGGTGACCTGAAGTAGGTAGATCGTGATTCTCGTATAGAACCCTATTCCGTTGTTCGCTGGGAACTACTAACTTTCAATCGTCTTGAGGATGTTGGAGCAAAGGCTGTTTAGATTTTACATGTTTGTATAGTAATTCGTTTTCCACATGCCAGTTACTGTATAGTTTAGGATTAGAATTAACACGAGTCCGTAGCTTAAGATACTAAGGATCCAGAATTGGCACAGTAATAGAAGATTTAGGAAAGTCATCAATTAAGTCCATTTTAGGTACTGAGCGAGATAAGGCGTCGGGAACGATGTTATCTTTACCTTTCCGATGTACGATGGTGAAGTTATGTTGTTGAAGTCGTACAGACCAACGAGCTAAACGACCGTTGGGGCTTTGTAGATTATTCAGCCAGATAAGCGAGTGGTGATCCGTGATCACAGCAAAGTGAGAACCCTCGATATAGGGACGAAATTTCTCTATTGCCCATATAACACCAAGACATTCTTTTTCGGTGGCGCTATAGTTGCGTTCCGCCTTTTTAAGAGAACAGCTAATGTAGCTAATGACTTTTTCGTCATCACCCTGTTGTTGCGTCAGCACAGCACCCAGACCAAAATCAGAGGCATCAGTCTGTATAGTAAAGGGTAAAGACAAATCAGGACAACTCATCACTGGAGTTGTTACCAAGTGTTCTTTCAGCAGCTTAAACGCCTGCTGACATTCTGAAGACCAATTAAATTTAGAATTTTTCTTAGTCAAAGCAGTAATCGGAGCAGTAAGAGCAGAAAAATTTGGGATAAAGCGACGATACCACGAGCACATACCAACTATGCGTCGTACTTCAGTTACAGTAGTAGGAGGAGGAAGATTAAGAATGGCCAAAACTTTTTCTGAGTCGACATGGAGTCCATGGCGATTTACTACGTATCCCAGATAACGGAGTTCCGGTCGGCATATATTGCATTTATTTCTGTGAAGAGTAAGACCTGCAGAATTTAAACGAAAAAGCACTTTCTGTAGTACCACCAAATGTTGTTCGAAAGTCGGGGTAGCGATGATCACATCATCTAAGTATGCGAAACAGAAAGGTTCGAGATCAGCACCAAGCACACGATCTATAAGTCGCTGAAATGTCGCTGGAGAATTATGAAGACCAAATGGCATTTTAGTAAACTGGTATAAACCTCTACCAGGCACCGTAAATGTAGTAATCGCTTTAGAATTAGAAGAAAGAGGTATTTGCCAATAAGCAGAGCGAATGTCCAAACTAGTTAAGAATTTTGCGTCTCTCAGGCGGTCCAGAATCGTAGAAATGTAAGGCAGGGGATAGGCATCTTTTTCTGTAACCTCATTGACCTTTCTAAAATCGATGCAGGAACGATACGTGCCATCTTTCTTAGGCACCATAACAATAGGGCTAGACCAAGCGCTATTAGATGGTTCTACCACACCACTTTCTAGCATCTCATCCAGAGCTTAATTGACATGTCGAAGTACCGTAGGGGACATGGGATAATATCTTTGCTTGATAGGACAGGATGTCGTACGGATCTGATGTTCAATGAGATTAGTACAGCCCAAAGGTAAAGTATCATCGTTAAGAAACATCTGTTGGACTATACGAGACAATTCGGATTGTTGTGTGTTCGATAGATCGGAAAGAGCATTGATCTGACTGATCGAGACAGTAGATGAAGAACAGAAAGTCCATTGACCCGTTCGAAAATCCGGGACAACACCCATGGATTTCCAGAAGTCAATGCCTAAGATCAGAGACTGAGAAATAGAAGGAACGACTAGGACGTCAAGAAGAATAGTTTTATTTTCGACTGACATGTGTAAAGTAAGTGACCCGAGAATGTCACAAGATTGACCATTGGCTACCGTACAGCTGTGGATCTCCGTTTGGGACAAAGGCAAAGAAAGAGAATAGAGAATATCCCAACCAGGACCACCAATAATAGTGCGAGAAGCGCCAGAATCAAGTAAACCCTTAAATTCGATGTCGAAAATGGTCACAGTAAGATAAGGTCTGTCGTCCTTACGAGAACTAGCTAAAATAAAATCCAGAACATATTTAGATCGGTCATCAAGACCAGAGAAAGGATTTTCTGAGGAGATAATAGGTACCGAGGCAACTGTAGAAGGAATCGGGTCGGTTTCTCGGCTTAGCGACTCGATCGGTAGTTTAAATTCTTGTTACACCTCGTGCAATTGGCACGGGTAATATTAGGTGTACCACAACCATAGCAATGAAGTATTTGCGGTTTAGTACAGGAAGGAGACTTGTGTCCTCGTTGGCCACAGTTCCAACAAGTAACGGGAGAATTAGAAATATTTTTAGGAGCATCACTTGCACCAGGTGTAAGTGTTTTCGAAGTAGTGACATCAGAACGGGGAGGGACATAAGCGGACGTAAGTTTGCTGCGGACCACAGGACCTGTATAAGCTAAGTCGGGCTCTAGGAGTTGAGAAAAGTTCAGAGCAGGAGGAGACTTAAAATTATCTGCTTGGATTTTGCGCTGTTCCAGTCTGCGACCCACACGCAAAAGTTCGGCAATGGTATTCAGATCCAGCAAAGCTAAGTTGGTTTGGTAGAAAGGTGTAAGATTTGGTAAAATAATATCGAGTTTCTGTAGTTCAGAGAGAGATATTGTTAGACGAGCAAATAAATTTTCCATCGTAGCTAAATATACACCAATAGACTCTGAGGGACCCATAGTACGTTGCTTTATTTCCTCCAAAAGTTTTTCGTTGTAATTAACAGGTTGGAATTCTTCCCTTAATAGCCGAATAACGTCCTGCCAATTAGTTAAGGATTTTCGATGTGCTCTGAATAAAATTAACGCTTTTCCTGAAAGTAAGTCCGATGCCGAAGAAAATAGTTGAGAATCAGAAACGTTGCGTGCCGAGCATAATTCGTCCACGCGTAATAGAAATGCATTTAAAGACATACGGTCATCACCCGAAAATTTTAAGTCCCATTTAGACACCAGCTGTCCATAACCAGACGTAGCAATTGATTTAGAAACAGATATAGGTATAGGTAATTCATCCGAAGATTCAGCAGAAGTAAGATCATCCTCAGTATCCGTAGTAGTCGGATTAATAGTAGCCGTAGAAACAAGTGGTACCCTAGGGGAAGTGGAAGAACGTTTAAAGCGACGGTATAATCTATCGCAATCACTGCGGAAATTGCTGACACATAGCAACAACTTTCGCTGTATTACGGTTTCAGCGTCAGAAGTCACGTTCATACGTTGGATTCTTTCTTTAAGATGCATAGCAAGGCTAATAATACGTTTGTCGTCGGCAGTTGAAATATCACCATTAAAGTCTTTGACCTTCGTAGTTAACTCAGTTAAACCCTCAGTCACGGCTTTATTATCCGCCTGGAAATCGACACCAGATTTAAGTGGACTTAGCGCTTCGGAAGATTCCATTTTTAAGATATTCCTCAAGAACTTACGAAGTTCGGATACAGGTATCTTTGCATCGAACCCACGCGAACCGACTTCATATTTGAGTTCAGCCTCATGTAACCGATCAACTTTTAATCTCCAAAAGTCACCCATTATTACCAAATCGACAAACAACCCCCAAATATTTAAAGACACAAAAACGACTTCTTAGGTTGGTTCGCCAGAGAAACAAAATTAATGAAATAACTGAATACTAAACACAATCCAGTTCAGACGAGAAGGGAGAAAAAAAAATAATTCGAGCCGCTACACCAAACAAAAAAATCAATGTCAAAAACCATCAAGGGAAAAAAAAAATTAAGAAAAATCAAGAACAAATAAAAAAAATCGGGCAGATAAGAAAAAAAAATCGAGCAAGAGAGAAGAAAAAAAAATCGAGAGCAACTCCAGAGAAATCAAACCCCTTGTTTATCGGGCAGCCACGTTTATCGAGTCGAGCCCCACGTTGGGCGCCAAAAATTATGTTACGTATTTCTAGTAGACGCCACGTTGTGCGTCAAAGTTATGTCACGTTGGCTCGTAGCCGTGCGTAACAAAAGAAAATCCGAGAAAAAAACAGTGACCGGGCTCAATCGGTGAGTGGGGGGGGGGGGGTTGTAGAAAGCAGACCAATCTATAAGGGATGCGGCTGTCAGGAGTAAGTACCAGTACCTGCCCTAAAGAACTTAGAATAGTAAACCTGAAAGAAAAACAAATTAGTCCTGCAAACCTGAAACAGAGAAAAAGCATAGCCTATTGATCAAGTATAAATTGTTCAGTACTTTATAGAATAAATAAGAGCAACTGTTTAGATAAACTCTATAATCTAACAACAGTAATAGCAGTACAGAAAAATTCTGAGTACAAATTGAGGCCATATTGGGGAGTAGCAAACGTTTCATCACACACCAATTAAACATAATTCAGGTAAAATGTAACAAAAAAATATAAATAGGTAAGACATAATTACTCTAAGTAATTTAGTAAACTTTTTAGCAAAGACATAAATAAGTAGATAAGCACAATTGTTCTGAGTCATTCGGTATGGTTGATTGTTCTTTATAAATAGGTAAGACATAATTAATCTAAGTAATTTAGTAAAATTTTTAGCAAAGACATAAATAAGTAGATAAGCACAATTGTTCTGAGTCGTTCCGTAGGGTTGATTGTTCTTTATTTATTTTTTTGTTATTAAATAGCGGGCAAGTCTATGGAAAAGGTATCAGAACGACAAGGAATATTGCAAAAACAACGGGTAGATATTTACAGTAAGAACAAATAGGAAATAGTGCAACTTACACAAAGTCCTTCCGTACCGCTTCCTTGCCATTGCAGTGTGGGATCCACGATGTCTGGCACTAACGAAGCACTGCACCCTAGACTGTGAGGTTGTTGATGGAACTTATCACAACTTACCCTAATCACACTGACTGATTTCACTGGGGGTAGCAGCGGACCTTATCACGCGAAGGAACTAGGTATATTAGTTGCATAACCATACAAAAAGCAGCGAGGAACTTCAACCACTACTTTTGTATACCGGTAGTCTGTCACAGTTTAAATATCACCAGACAAAGCAAGCAACAAAAGCCATAATAAGTAAATCACATGTATCACTAAAGGAAGTCCGTAACCATGCCCTTAACACCCGCGTGCATCGAGTTAAAAGTAGAACGAAACAGTATCGTTAACGTAATTCCTATATCGGAACCAAAGACCAACTACGACTCCGTGACAGTTAGTTCTACGGCTTTTTTTTTCCATAAGAAAGACGACTAAAAACGTTTAGTAGACACGCGTAAGCACTAAAGCCGTAGGTCGAAAGTTCTTCGAACACACGTGCGTCGAGTTTCGCCAACTCTACCACTCCTAGTTCAACCAGAAAAACCGTATCTTACACTTAATTTTTGACATCCCCCAAGCAAGAACAAAACACGACCCTTTTTTGTTTATATCTAATCCTACTAGTACAACTTCTGATCGCCTACCTAGACTGTATATCCACATATTAATTACAGCGGGTTTATTTATTAATGACAAGTGGGAAGCAATTTTACGAGTATTCCAATTTACAACTAAACCATCTTTTAAAATTAATACCGGCAAGTCAACTTGCATATCAATCTGAAAACTAGGCGGAAGTATTTACTTTATACAAATCGCGATCCAAAAACGATGTATTTTAAGAATTAAGTAGACTAAAAATGTTAGGCCACCAAAAATGCACGTTACAACGGATCCCAAGGTCCTGGGTTCAAATCCCGACACTGCCGACTGCTTGAAAAATGGCAAGTGAGCATTTTTCACCATAATTACTCCCTCGTTCGGATGAGAAGTTAAATGGAGATCACGTGTGTGAGTGTTGTCACGCACGTTTTAAGATTCCTACCTTGCCTGGAACGGCAAGGGTTCGGCAAAATTTTAATTTCCAGGCAACAAAAAGCTCGCCTCCTAGCCAATGTAGTAACTTCGGGTGGAGCATTGGAAATGTAAATGTAATGTATACTTGAGAGATAATGTGGTGGTTTTCCGTTGTCTTCCACATCACGGTAGTGTGTCTTAGACTGCCATACCGACCCCTATGGTCTCTGCCAATCTAAGTACTGAAAGAGCCGCTGCCTTCTTTCGGGGAACTGTCTTAGTCCGGTTCCTTACTAGCGACCCTACTACTTTGGTTGGACCTGTAGTTTGACTCTTTAGCGCATTAGAACACGCAAGCCATTTCACCTGTTCTAGTAATGTAGAACTTGAAATGTAAAAATAAAATTAAGACTACAAACAGCATACAATACGGACGAACACAGGCTAAGAACTAACGTGTAGCAATTAAAAAACTCCAACAGTAAAGTAAGTTTGTTTTATAGCAGAGTTGATTAATACACTAGGTGATAGATAGGAAACAGAAAATTTAATATACAACTATCACGAAGACATGAATGTGTTATATGGATGGATTACAAATCCTTAAAACATTGTAAAATAAATTTAAAAACCCATTTAATTATAAAACCTAAGATACATATTGGATCACATATATCTATTGAAACTATATAATAAAGCATAAGTAGTAAATAAATTATTAATGTCATGTTTGTTATTAATATAGTTGGCTTAACGTTCAATATGGTAAGATTCTAGATAAAGTCTCCGTTGGTAACAATCTTCTCGTTCTAAAATTTCAACGTTAGGTGGACGTGTGAGGATAAAGCGCAACAAGATTTGCCAACTTTGGCATCACTACGGTGTTGGGTGAGGCGATTACGCAGCTATGTTGGGTTTGGCCAACATACGAGCTGTTACAACTACAAGTAATCATGTAGACAACGTTACTGACTAAAGATTTTGGAGTTTTGTCTTTAAGAAGAGTAAACAATTTGTTAATATATTTTTGATGCTGACAAACAATGGAAGTACCAGGTATTTTTAACATTTTTTTAAGTTGAGGAATAAGGCGTTGAATATACGGAAGCATTTTAAATATGACAGTATTCTGTCTGTCTTGGTTTGGACGATAAAAAGTATCATTAATGCACCTCAAAATTAATTGTTTTGGATAGCCAGTATTAAGTAACGTGGTAATTAGATCCATATAGTTCTTATTTTTAAATTCAGGTTCACATAAAGAATCAACTCTATGTTTTAGTGTCAGAATGGTGTTAACCTTTTGTTTAAAAGAATGGTCAGAAAAATAATTGGTGTACCTACTAGAGTAAGTGGGTTTCTTATAACAGTCGAATATTAACCGATTATCATTATTTCTAATAACAAGGGTATCAAGAAACGGACTCTTTTTATTAATTTCTAACTCGACAGTGATTTGTAAACGAGGGTTGAAATTATTGAATACCATCAATACCTCAACTTTTCCCTCTGGAATAGAACAAAGAATGTCGTCAACAAACTTGACCAAAAAGGGAAATTGAAAGACAAATTGAAAACTCTACGGCATCTACACAAAAATGGGAGAAGAGACTACCGATGTAAAATCCTTTAACACAAAAAATATAGTTATAACGTCTTCTAGTAATCTGGAAAATATGTACGAGATCTTAAGCGAAACCATGAAAACAAAATCAGAGAAATTTGAAACACCTGGGGCCGGTTGGTCTTTGGAAAAAGTACTCTATTTAGAAATAAATATTAATAAGTATAAGCCGATGTGAGGAGTTCTAGGTTAAGAATAAATATTGTGAATATGTATTTAGAAATGTGGTATACAAAATTTAAACTGTATTAGTAAAAATTGTCTGTAATAAAAAGTTTTAAGAATGGTTTTTAGATTTTCTTTTAGGTATGAGGTATTAGGTATGAGGTGTGTGTGTGTGTGTGTGTGTGTGTGTGTGTGTGTAAAATGGTAAGAGGTGGTCCAATTTTAAATCTATTTAGAGATTCGGATTCTGCGTAAAATTCTAGACTAATTTAATGTGACGCATGGTTAAAAAATTTATGCACACGGCCAAAAAATCACTACCAGCAAAAAACTTAAAATGAGGGTAGCTCCCTGGGGGATGAGGCAATCTAAAAAATTCCTAGAGATTCGGGTAGCCGAGAAAATTCTAATAATAATTGATACCAAACTAGATACATTTTTTTTGTTGGTTGAAACGACTAGTCGAAAAAAACTATTTGTTAGGTTAGCTTATAGAGCAAAGAGCAAAAATTTAGAGGTTCAGGACTTTAAAAGTGTAACTTTGTAAGGGGTGGTCGGATTTTAAATCTGTTTGCAGATTCGAATTCTGCGTAAAATTCTAGACTAATTTGATGTATCGCATGTCTAAAAAAATTTATAAGAACGGCCAAAAAATCACTACCAGCAAAAAATCTTAAAATGAGGGTAGCTCCCTGGAAGATAAGGCTATCTGAAAAATTCCTAAAAATTCAAGTAGCTGAGAAAATTCTAATATTAATTGATACAAAACAATGTACATTTATTTCGAAACATGCTGTGGCTGGTCGAAGAAAACTATTGGGTTCAGAATGTTAGTGGTAAAAAAAATCTTAAAATTGGGGTAGCTCTCTAGGGGGTGATGCTATCGAAAAAATTTCTAAAAATTCGGGTAGCTAAGAAAAATCTAATATTAATTGATACTATACAAGATATATTTATCTCGAAAGATGCAATGGCTAGTCGAAGAAAGCTATTTGGTTTAGATGTGGGAGCAAATGTGGATGCTAAGATGAAAATGCAAGATATATTTATCTCGAAAGATGAAAAATGGTTAGTCAAAGAAAACTATTTGGTCCAGATGTGGGAGCAAATGTGGATGCTGGAGCAAATGTAATTACAGGAACCCTGTTCTCCTCCTACTATCTTGAATATAGTGTTAGTGCTACGTAGCAGATGACACCCCGATTAGTACTTATACATATTGCGCAGCAGCGGCCTGGCCTGTATTACTTTAGTTTTTGTTTATGTTTTGACATATTAAGTTTGTAAGCGTCTTGTCATTCTGTTGGATTGATAATTAAACATTGCTTGCATTCTAGTATTATTATTGTCTCATGCCAAAAATAATACATAATGGCTAATCCAGATCCGACATAAACGTAGTATGCAGTCCGTTACGTATGTGTATTATACAAACGCATCTCAGTGATTTCTTGTCTTTATTTCTCATTACAAATTCGAAATATCTTTAGAAATTTGTGTCGTTCTATCTGGGGTTAGTCCATTATTGTCTTCTTTCGTGGTCCCAACCATAAGTATTTAACCTTCATTCGAAATACTTTATCAAGTTCCATATTACAGCAAAACAGAAATGAAATTGGAAAAATGCAAGACATAGTTCTCACAACTCAATTAAGTCTTCACAAAACCCGTCTAGCGTCTCATCTATTCTAGAATCGTCTATAATTAAGTTTGAAGTCTGAACCTGCACCATACAAATTACGCACATGGGAAATAAAATATCAGGCAGAAAATGTCAACGTCAACATTAACGAACATCATCTCCAATAGAATTCGGCACCGATAAAGATTTTAAACCATACGTATTCCTGCAAAGAGGGCGGAACTGACACAACCTAACATAACAACCTTAAAGAAGCGGTGTTACAAAGACTCATCACAAACAGTCCGGTAGCCGTACACTCTGAAGTCTTTATGTTCAATTTTATAAAGAAACTATTGACTTTTGTAGATGTGTGATCATGCTTTCTAACCTGCAAAAGCCGATGCCGGTTTAGCAAATTTTTAAATTTTTTTTTATAGGCTTAAGAGGACTCTTTATACACCAGAAACAATAAGGGATCAATATTTAATAAAATGCTTGTAAAGATGAATCTATACAAAAGCTTTTGTTTCACGGCACGTATTTTCAAGGGTTGTTGACTAACATGAAGACAATGGTGGTACTACATCATGAGATGTCTTCTATTGATAAATTTAAACCCTGCAGTTTATAAATGCAGAAGAGCTTCCTGAATTTGAAACGGTAGTAAACGGATCAGTGAAAATTATTAGCTCAGTGCCAGCGAGTTTAGGAATTTTGTGAAGAAGTGGGTGGCATTTCACGGTTTGATTATAACAAAACCTACTGTATAGGAGGATCTTTCAAAAAGCCTTTAGTCGTACCTATAGATAATGTATTTAGGTCCCGAAGGAACAATCACAAATGATTGATTGTAATTTTCTTTCAAGTAATGGTTGTAACAACATACACCAATTTAAAAGGTTGAGAGCTTGAAATCAGTTTGTTTTCACTAAAAATGACTACTTTTAGTTGTTGCTAAAAGACTTTTAATCTCTTCCTAACATTTAAGAAACATTATAAAAAGGAATAAAACTAGAGAGGAGTAGATCAAAACTAAAACACGCTCTTGAAGCATACTTGAGAAGATAGATTTCATGATCACTCTTTAAGGGTTGTAATATTAAAGCACTTTGCGTAAAGAAAATGCCATCGCTACATGTTAGAAAAAGCGGTTTAGATCTGGAAAATGCATCTAAACTCAATAACTGAAACTTGGTAAAATAATATCATTGTATTTTTAGTTTTATACAGAATTCACGAAGATTCGTTATTCAAAATACAGGGTGTCGCGTAGGGCAATAGAAAAATTTGAGGGTATAATAGAGAAAGTCGTTTGCGAAATATACTCATATCGAGAGCTGAACTCCTTCTGAGTTATTGGCATTTTTTTAATATTATTTATCTGATATTTCAGTTATATTTACACTTAATTCTAACCTTTTAATACGTTGACATATTTTTAAGTTAATTTGACGTGTATATACATAGGTCCATTCTGAACGGACCTGCACCTTGAAGAAGTTCTAAAATACTAGAATGGGTAGAATGACTTGCGTGTTTCAGTGAGCTAAAGAGTCGAACTATAGGTTTAGCCAAATTAGTGGGGGCAGCAGCTTTTTCGGTACTTAGAGTGGCAGTGACCTTAGGGGTCGGTATGGCATTCTAAAACACTATTACGATGTGGAAGGCAACGAGAAACCACCACATTACCTCCCAAGTACACAGCGTAAATAAATTGTTATTAAACATGATGGCATCCTCTGGGGTAAAAAATTCCGTAGGTAAAATAGTCCCCCACATGTGATTTTCCAATGCTCCGCCCGAAGGTACTACATTGGCCAGGAACGAGTTTATTTTACCTGGAAATTTTGAATTTTGCTGAACCCTTGCTGTTCCAAGCAAGTTAGGGATTTTTAACGTGCGTGACAACACACACATGCAACCTCCATTTTACCTCTCATCCGAACACGGGCATATTTTTGTGAGAAATGCTCGCCTAACATTTTTCAAGGGATCTGGGGCACAATAGTCACACACATACCAACTACACCACGGAGCCGCCCTGATTTTTCGACCCTCAACATTTGATTTTCCAATGCTCCACCCGAAGGTGCTATATTGGCCAGAAAGCACTTTTTTTTTACCTGGAATTTTGAATTTTTCCGAATTCTTGCTATTGCAAGCAAGGTAGGGATCTTTAACGTGCGTGACAACACTCACACGGGGCCTCCATTTTACCTCTCATCCAAACGAGGGCGTATTTTTGTGAAAAATACTCGCCTAACATTTTTCGAGCGGACCTGATTTTTCGACCACCAGCCAAGGTATAATTCCCTCTTCTACAGTGCAGCTGATATAATTTTTAACAACATATTTAGAGAAGTTAAAAATAGATTTTTCACAAGTTCTGAACCATGGCCACATCCATCATGATCACATCAGTTGACTGTTGTTTTGTCAACATCATCTATTGATTAAATTAATGCTCATGTGGAGTCAAATAATCAGTTCAAAAGTGTTACGAGCTCGAGGATATGATTTAGACTACTATTATTAACACAATCTCAATTTTTTTCAAAAGATGAAAAATTAAAATGGTTTTTACAGTTAAAAAAACTACGTAACTTTTTCCTTTCACTTTCTGATAATGCTTTGGGTGCAGCATTAAACATTTGTTGGATACAAGCAGTTTATAAACTTTAGGCATCAATTTTAAAAGAATTGAAAAACCTAAATGATGTGAAACCAGCAGAGGATGCTTAAACGCTTATAGTCAGCATAAATCAAGCTTAGCGTCTATAATATTTTGTACCGGTAACTAAAATTTATTTAAGCTGCTGTAGCAGAGGCCAGGGTTTTGTAAAAATTACTCACAAGACAGTAAATGTAGTTAATGTTAGAGCAAATACCATCAAGACTCATGTAACTATATAGTTCTGCATTTTAGTTGCAACACATTTTATCCAACTGAAATGAGATTGACATTCCTTAAATTTTTTAGAAGAACATTTTTCTGCCAGAATGAACAGGAAACTTTGGGACCGTATAAAGTGATTTTGCATGCGACACTGACCTTAATACACAAAAGACCATGAAACATCACAGGAAAATTAATTAGAAATACATCCATTTTCAATAAATTGCCTCTCAAGAGCATTAATCCAGATCGACCATTCTTTAAACTAAAGAAATTGAATCCAAAACAGGGACAAACTTGTTCAACGTATTACATCATACATAATAGATTGATTCAAAAGTACCAATATACTTCACTAAATCAGATTTTCCAATGCAAAAACAAAATCACGTGCCATCAAAACTGCAG
Source organism: Platerodrilus igneus (assembly GCA_036346225.1). NCBI lineage: Eukaryota > Metazoa > Arthropoda > Insecta > Coleoptera > Lycidae > Platerodrilus > Platerodrilus igneus. The sequence continues at coordinate 3,450,026 of JARFIW010001215.1, forward strand.
GTAATAATTCTATCAAGAAGTAATATATTTTGTATATTTTGGTCTGAACAAAACATTATTAAATTAAAAATATACACTCGACTTCAACTTTATACAATAGCTAAACTGCAAAAAAACTACTAACCTGTAATGGGAAACGTAGAGCTTTATCAGTTGGGCGACTTGGTGGCAAAATACCATCCAATCCCTCGATAAGACATTTACCTTCTGCTTTTCCTTCCTTACGTTCAACTGTCCATTCCTTAAACCATGGCATTTTGTCAGATGATTCCAACATATTATCTCCATTCCAGCCCGAAATGGGAACGAAACCAACAAGCAGCGGGATTATAACCAATTTTTTTAAATGTACGAAGACACTTCTTTTTAATTTCTTCAAAACGACTTTCTGAATATGGCGGTTCTGTTGAATCCATTTTGTTAACGCCCACGATTAGTTGCTTTACACCTAATGTAAGGGCCAATAAAGCTCGTTCACGAGTTTGACCATTTTTTGAAATTCCAGCTTCAAATTCACCCGTTCCTGCAGCGACTATCAGTACCGCACAATCGGCTTGCAAGGTGCCGGTAATCATGTTCTTAATAAAATCTCTATGTCCAGAAGCATCAATAATGGTGACGTAATATTTAGCAGTTTCAAATTTCCACAAAGCAATATCAATGGTAATGCCACGTTCACGTTCAGCTTTAAGTTTGTCCAAAATCCATGCATATTTAAAAGAACCTTTACCCATTTCCTGAGCTTCTTCTTCAAATTCTTCTATTGTACGTTTATCTATAGCTCCACATTTATAAATTAAGTGTCCAGTCGTGGTAGATTTTCCAGAGTCAACATGACTAATTACCAAGATGTTATATGAATTTTTTCTTTACTCATTTTAGCTCAACTTGTTAATACTACAGCGTCAGAAATGAGGCCACAGACGGGGTAAAATAGTCCCCCATTTGGATCTCTGGTAGGGGACTACTTCGGGAGATATGAGCCGACAGTATAAAAAAAGAGTCCTCGACATTTGGCGAGTCGGAGGGTAAAATTTCAGAAGTATGAATCAAGTAGGTAAGCTAGAGAACCTGAAAATTGAAATGGAAAGCTTAGCAATAGACATAGTAGGGATTAGCAAAGTTCGCTGGCCAGAGGAGGGATTTTTGGAGTGAAGACGTAAGGGTGGTTCAGACAGGATCGGAAGAAGAAAATTCTGGTGTAGGGATAGTTATGCGAAAAAAGATAGGACGACGTGTAGAAAACTACTTACAAAAGAACGAAAGAGTACTCATGGTTACATTAGAATCTAAACCGGTAAATACAGTAATAATACAAGTATACATGCCCACCTCTAGCTACAGTGGGGAAGAGGTAGAGGCGATCTACAAAGATATCGAAGACATACTAAAATACGTAAAAGGACTTAAAAATTTAATAATTACGGGGGATTTTAATGCAGTGATAAGCGTGAGGGTAGGGAAAGAGCGGTAGTAGGTTTATTTGGTTTAGACACAAGAAATGACAGGGAAAATAGCCTGGTAGAATTTTGCGACAAAAACAATTTAACCATCACAAACACATTTACAACATCATGCCACAAGACAAAACACGTGGAAGATGCGAAGAGATATAAGAAGATATCAAATAGATTACATTATTGTTAGACAACGGTTTAGAAATCGAGTAAAACACTGTAGAAGCTCCCAGAAGCAGATATAGACACTGACCACAACTTCGTAATTATGAGGACGCCCTTAAATTTAAAATTTTTTTAAAAAGAAACAGAAAAAAGAACTTTGATTTTGAGAAACTAAAAGATACAAATTACAAAAGATTTGAATTGCTAAAAGATATCGGGAAAATTTCTGATAGTAACGAAGTAGAAACAGAATGGAAAAACATTAAATTCAGCTTAGACATGGCGGCCAGAGATAATCTGGGGTATACACAAAAAGAAAATAAGAAACCATGTATAACAAAGGATATCCTGAATTTAATAGAAGAAAGACAAAAATACAAAAATAGATCAGATGAAACAGGAAAACAGAGATACAAAGCCATAAAATGGGAAACTATTCGCAAATCCGGGAAAGCTAGAGAAGAATGGATTGATGACAGGTGCAAAGAGGTACAAACTAAGATAGAAATAGGAAAAACAGACGAAGCATACAAACTAATTAGGATGAATTTTAGGGATATAAAACCATTCAGCAAAAATATAAGCGACGCGGGAGAAAACGTCATTACAGAAAATGTAGAGGAAGTGGTTACATGGCAAGAATATATTGGGAATTTACATGTAGGAGAGCAAACTAGTAGCATTAGAACAGCAATCAGACATTTAGGATGATGACTTGGGATATCCTATACTTCGAGATGAGTTTGAATTAGCCCTAAAGGGCATGAAAAATGGTAAGGCGCCGGGTACAGATAAGGTGCAAGCAGAAACTCTAAACGCCACTGGACAAGCAGTAACAGAAGATCTCTTCTTGTAAGCTATATGTATGAGACAGGCGAGATACTCATAGATTTCAAACGTAACATCCTAGTAACTATTCAAAAAAAAAGAGGCACGGAGAGATGTGAAAATTTTCGAACAATAAGTTTGATAGCACACGTTTCAAAAATATTAACTTGAATTGTGCAAAGACGAATGGAAAAACGAGTTGAAGAAATACCAGGAGAAAATCAATTTGGGTATAGGCGAAACAGGGTAACACGGAAGGCGATTTTAGGGTGATAATGGAGAAAACAATAAAAAAGGGGGAAAGCGTGTATATAGGATTTGTAGATCTGGAAAAAGCATTGGACAATGTAAAATGGAAAAAAAGTTGGAAATACTCAAAAAGATTGGAATGAGTTTAAGGGATAAACGGATAGTACATAACTTATACAAAAGCAAACAGTAGTAATAGAATTACAGCAGGAAAGTAGAGAAGTAAATATTAGGAAAAGGGTGAGATAGGGATGTGCCTTATACCCACTAATTTTTACCTTGTACGTTGAACAGGCAATGAATACTGTCAAATGCAGGAAAACATTTGAAATTACTATGCAGGGACAAAAGATTGATATACTTAGATTTGCAGATGATATAACGGTAGTAGTATCTAGTAAAGAAAACTTAGAAGCTGCTCGTAATGAAATGGAAACGTTTCTAACAGAGAGATACGGTATGAAAATTAACAAAAATAAAACTAAAATTGTAGTATGCAAAAGAGAGGAAGACAAATCAAAAACAAGAATACAAATAGAGAACGAGAACTTGCAAGATGTTAATGATTTCTACTACCTAGGAAGCCAAATAACGCAAAATGGGAAAGGCACAAAAGCTACATTTAACAAGAAAAAGCAACTACTGTGTTCAAAGGCAACAAATATAGTAACAAGGAAAAGATTGCTTAAAACATATGTGTGAAGCACTGCACTGTATGGTTGTAAAGCCTGGACAGTAAGGGAAGCGGACAAGAAAAAGGTAGAAGCCTTTGAAATGTGGTGCTACAGCCGTATAATGAAGATATTATGGACAGACAAAGTTAAGAACAAAGAGGTACTAGAAATGGTAGAGAAGAAAGAAATATGTGGAAAAAGTAAAAAATAGGAGAGATAGGATGATAGACCACATGCCAAGACATGAGGGAATAGTGCGGAATATATTAGAAGAAAAAATAGGTAAGAAAGAAAAGTAGAACTAAACCTAAGTTAGACTATTGCACACAGATAGTGAAAGATGTAGGATGTGGGAACTTCAGAGAAATACGTAGACTAGCTCAGAATAGAAATCAATGGAGGTATGTATCCAACCAGTCCCAAGATGGAAAAATTAATGACGAAAAAAGAACTTAAACATGATGATTATTATAAACAACTACAGGTATGTCTTGCAATATTCTTAACTAATGTTAATTGTGCTATAGGATTTAATGGAAAACTATGCTACGTACAATGACGTAGCCGGAAGAAAACATAAATATACAAAGCTAACTACCCATGCGGAGAGGGGTGGGGTTCCTAGCAACTGTCTAAGTGTTGGGTGATCATTGGCAACCACAGGCTGCTTAACTCCCTTCACATACCTTACATGTATTTTTTTCCAATGCTAGTTATGTATCCCCCAATCTATGTATGTATAATAAAATAGAAGTAATTAGAAATTGTTAAAGAAATCATTAAGTGAACTGCAACAATGTAATACATGGACAATTAATAAAGTTTATTAACAGTTCATGAGAACGGATGAAATACTTTGTACCAAGACGATAGTGACACTGCAGGTGGCAGGTCACAGACGATCAAGATATCGCAATTACTTAGAAAGTAAGATTATAAAAATGTAACAATGAATAGAATTAAGAATAAGCAGACATGAGCTCTGCAAGTTCCCACAGAATTGTGAGGGGCAGGGACATTATAAATAGTCCGGGAGCCCTAAGACCCGGCAGTCAGTCAAAGTATTCAGCTTTTGCAGTTGCTTAGGCTACTTAAAATAGTACAATTAATTTCTTTTTTTCGACTTAGTTAATTTAATCAAGTTTGTAAAATTCCACATTCAATTCTGTATTAATCAAATAAATTGTTAAGAAGTCTGGAAGTAGTTTTTAAAAACACAGCTCCCAAGGCCCTAAACTTAACTTGCTCCACCTGAAGGTACTACATTGGCCAGAAAGCGAGTTTGGAATTTTGCAGAACCCTTGCTGTTCCAAGCAAAGTAGGGATCTTTAACGTGGGTGACGACACACACACGGGACCTCTCATTTGAACGAGGGTGTATTTTTGTAAAAAATGCTCGCCTAACCAGTTCCAGTTCCAGGACTAAAGACCTAATTTCACAACGTGACAGTATTTAAAATACAAGATCATGCGAAGCTAAAAGGAATTAATTACCTACAATTTTTAACCTAGCGTCTTCAATAAAATTTTCAAAGGAGTATTGGTGACCGTCCAAATATGCTTGTGTCCAACCAGTTTTGAAACAGAACACCTAATGATGCAAAAATAAGCGCAGATAAATCTGATGATTATTCTAAACAACTACAGGTGTTGGTTGTGAAATGTCTGCAACTAATGTTGACTGTGCAAAAAGATATATTGAAAAAATTTTAATTCGGCAAATGTTCAAGTGCTGGAGGAACTTGGCAACCACAGGCTGCTTACCCTCTTCACAACCTTACATGTGATTTTCCAATGCTCCACCCGAAGGTACTACATTGGTCAGGAAGCGAATTTTTTTTACCTGGAAAATTTTTTAGCCGAACCTTTGCTGCTCCAAGCAAGGTTGGGATCTTTAACGTGCGTGACAACACCCACATATACGACCTCCATTTTACCTATCATACGAACGAGGGTGTATTTTTGTGAAAAATGCTCGCCTAACATTTTTCAAGCGGCCCGTGTCGAGATTCAAACCCTGGACCTTGGGTGTAGTAGTCACACACATACCACTACGCCACGGAACCGCCTACTTCTTCACAACCACTGAATGTCAGAGAAATAGGGTATATAATTGTAAAACAATAGAAGGCGACCGAACTGCACCTAACAAGAAAGAACAGCGCCTATGATGAAAGGCAACAAACATAGAAACAAGAAGAAAATTGTTGAAAACATATGTGTAGAGCACACCACAGTATGCATATGAAATACGCGCAGTAAGAAAAGCAGACAGAAAACGGTAGCAGCCTTTTGGAATGCTGTGCTTCAGATGTATGAGGATGATAGCATGGACAGATAAAGTTAACAACAAAAAGGTAATAGAACTAGTAGGGAAACAAGGATATCTGTAGAAAAAAATAGGAGAAATAGGAGGGCAGAATACGTTCTAAAGCATTTTTGGGTAATAGTATGGGATATATTACAAGCAGATAGGAAAAAAGAGGTTGGGGTAGACCAAGATCAGACTTTCGCATGCAGATAGTGATAGATGCAGACTGTACAAATTTCAGAGAAATGTGAAGGTTAGTTCAAAATAGAAAACAATGAGGGTACGCGTCTAACCAGTTCCAGGACTGAAGACCTAATTTCACAACGTGACAGTATTTAAAATACACGATCATGCGAAGCTAAAAGGAATTAATTACCTACAGTTTTAACCTAGTGTCTTCAATGAAATTTTCAAAGGGGTATTGGTGGCCGTCCAAATATGCTTCACCTTCTGGGAAAACCTAGAATAAGACGTAAATAAGAAAGCGGTCTTCTCTAGCACCGACCGCAATTTTTTTCAATCTTTGGGTACAGATAAAATTGCCTATTTTACTGTCGAGAACTATGTCACGTCCCCACTTGCGCTAGAGGGTCTATTTTGATTGATCAGCGACTGTCAGGCGACCGTTTAACGCCGACCGCACAATTGCCAACACGAAGTGATGTAAATATTCCGCAAAAGGCATTTCATTTAAAGTTAAAGTTATAATGACCCACGTTCTACAAGTAAGTAACAGCTATTTAATAGTTGTATGTAGCTATATGTATTTTTCTTTTTTATTGTTTGCGCATTACCCGTTCGCACTACGCAAAATGATACAGTAGAGCTGATTCACAACAAATTATATGAAACCGCAACATCATATTAGGTCTAGGCCGTATTGAACATTAAACTTTTGAATTATTTGTTTACAAATTATAAGGGCTTAGTGAAGTAAGAGTATTTCAAAAGCTCTTTTGCTTTATACTCTTTCTGTATGTATACGATAATAATAAATATGGTGATAGTATTTTCTCCGTTCTGAACGGAACTGCACTTTGAAGAAGTTCTAAAAACTAGGATGGGTAGATTGCTTGAGGGTTTCAGTAAGCTAAAAAACCAAACCAAATTAGTGAGGTCTATAGTAACGAACAGTACTAAGACAGAACCCCGAAAGAGAGCAGCAGTTTTTTCGGTACTTAGAGTGGCAGAGATCGAATGGGTTGGTAATGCTTTTTAAGACACACTACTGTGAGGTGAAAGGCAACGGAAATCCAGAACATTAACTCCCAAATAGAAAAAAGTACCAAAAACGTTGTCAAAACGATGGTATCCTCTTGGTAAAAGATTCCACAGTTAGAATAGTCCCCATTCGGATCTCCGAGGGAGACTACTTTAGAGGATGTGATCGTAAAGCTCAATAAGAAGAAAAAAAGAACTCGGAACATCTTGCTGGTAGAGTTTAGCAACAAAAACATTTTCTTATGGGATTTAACATGAGAAATTATAAGGTCCATTCTGGTCATTTTTGTACCCTTCAAGGTCTAAATCATCACGACTTAATAGTTTTTTTCAACTAGTCATTTTTTAGCCTACGGCATGGACCATGCTCTCAACATCTATGATCTAGACTAATAGACCTAAACATTCTTTAACTGAACCACTGCACCTCCATATCCCTCCACCCAACTTCATATTCCTCCACTCACTTCCACATGCCACCACACAATTCCACATCCCTCCACACACCTTCACCTACTACCACATTACTCCACACACCACTACATCCCAACACACACCTCCACATCTCTCCACCCACCTCTACCCACTACCACACACGGGCGGGGGCGGGCAAAAGTGCGGATGGGGCAGGGTTAGGGGAGCAGATAAGTGGCTGGGCGGGTCAAAGAAGACTGAAAATTGTAGAGAATAGAAACTTACAACTACTATATACACGAAACCATATAAAAAACTTAACCTAAAAGAACTTTAAAAGCTATGTAAAGTAAATTTTGTCTACATTTTTATGCCCCGTGCATACGTGTGAGTGATGTTTGGGATCACAAACCTCTTACCATCCTCTCCTGACAAACTTATTTTATTAACTTGCTGCGTGTATAATTAATGTTTGTTACTGTGGACACATGTCATCGTATGCACGAGGAGTCTGCCACAATTAATTACAATGTTTTTGAAATCATCAACCCTGATAAACTTATCAACTACTTCTTTTTCTGCTATAATACAATAACTTTTGGCTCGACTATCAACAAATTCATATAGGTAAAAACCCACAACGCAATGCTTTTGGCTGCCTGGTTTCAGCTACTTCTCCAAGGTTACGGTGACGTCACGGTTTTCTTAAATTAAAGAGCAAGGCGACTATATTCTAAAGCTTTATTTTAACATTAGTCAAATAACATGATTTACAAATATATATCCGGCCAAGCATAAGACAAATAAAACTTAATTTTAGTATCAAGTTACGCACAGAAAACTGTTCTTTCCTTATGTTTGTTTGGGGTAGCTTTAATTTTATCTAGTTTTATCGGAAACACATGTGTCGAACGTTCTCTGTAAATAACCGTTAAATGCTCCACAAATTTCTTTCTTAGAATAAAAATCCTTTTGTTTACGTATGTTTGCTCAGCGTCAAAAAGGCCGCAAATTTTAACTAGCATTATATTGTCACAAAATAGTTCTGTAATTGGCGTGTGTAGTCCACCAGGCAGCATCTGTTTGCCTTTGACATAACAAATATTTCCAATATCGATAACCAAATTATTGTTATACAAATTTTCTGTCAGCAACCACTATCCAATTCTCTCATCCGTTGGTTTCAATTTATACCCAAGAAGTTGAGGACCGTTAGACACCTTGGAAGAGCTCATGTTCGCCGTTTTAGTTACTGCCAAATACTAAATTACTTAGGAAAGATGCCCCCGTATATTCACTATAGAACGAAACCGACTGTTGCCGAAGACACCCAAACGAAGTTATGGAGTAGGAAGGAAAGTTGAAATGAGAGGTAAATCCGAAAGGGCACAGGCGCAAATGGAAAAGCTACGGTACTCATACTTTTTAGTATCAAAGGAATGTTTTTGTGAACAACTCCAAAATCGGCGACCACCCCAGTTCCAGGCCCAGCACGTACCGCGGCATGACGCGACGATTTAAACTGTAATCTCCCAAGTTATACTAAATACGTACATACACTTCAGAAACCAATTTGACATTTTCCAGCCAACTAGATAATCTTTTAATGAACAATATACATTTTCTGCCATATAGCTCTTTCCAACAATATAGATATATATTAATGCCTCTAGTCTTGTAGTACCACATCTTTTATCAAAACTAGATCTAAAAGGATTACCTAATCGAGCATCTGGGCCGATGATTAAATCAGTTGTATGAATCCCTATCTGTTTACTAGGTATACATTAAGCATTAAGTCAATTCCGCCTAGTTAAATATTCCAACAAAAAAAATCATAACTTTTAATTCCGTAATTTAATTTTCGTTTATTCGAGTTCGACATTTGTCTTATAATACGTTAAACGATTTTTTAATTCTCTAATACTAAACCTATATTCTATTTCTACAACTATCACATAGTAACTTAAATAGAAAAGACGCTAATCTATACCCTACAGAGCAAGAATAGTGGTTTGGTTATCAGAATAATTTATTTTCAAACGATTATAATGCGCAATGTTTCTGAAAGGGTTATCTCTGGCCCACTTATCTGTAGACTGTGTTTATTATAACGTTATTAAGTGGTTTTCTATAATTTTATACGCGAAAGTAAGTAACACATTTTACAGGTACGTAATAAGTCCTTGAATTGGATGTACTTTCTTGTTGCTCAGAAGTTTACGCCGCTTCTAAGGCATAAAGTAGACGTGGTATTCCAATTATCAATCGTAGTTCGCTTGTTGAAAGAATATCATAGGTTCTAATATATAAGATTACTTACAAGTTTTCCAACATAAGTTCAATGCAATGAGTCTAATGTTTTTCATATCTACACATGTATGTTTACCAGAGACGTTGCGATTGAAATAACATTTATTATTGTACCTGCTTTCATGGCTTAGAAATGAAAAGTAGAAGTGCTTTCCGTTATAAAAATGCGTGTTGTTTCGAAGTTTATTATGTGACATAGTTAGTGTTGTAGTTTGTTCTAAGTTTGCTAATATTACGAATTGGGTTAATGTTCTTTGTAATACAAGTAATGCAGCTTAGAAATTCGAAAATATAAAAATGTACTTACATAGAAAAGATGCTAATCTATACTCTACAGAGCAAGAATCGAAGGATGGACGGCGTGCGAGCAAAATCTAAGATTACGTTGGAAACGAAAAATTTATCGATCGTATCCGGAGATTGAGTAGAAAAAAACTAAAGTGATAGACGAATTTTGCGTATAAACTCGCAAGCACAACAAAATAATATATTTAATACGCTTTATACGAGTTTTCTTTATTCGTGCTGATACATTTTCGGTAATTCCTCCAACAAATTTCCCAATTAACGTCTGCTAGAAACGTGAAAAGTGTGAAAAGCAGACAGGAAAAAGATAGAAGCCATTGAAAAGTGGTGCTACAGATATTATGCACAGACAAAATTAAGAAAAAGCAGATACTTGAAATTGCAAGGGAAGAAAGATGTATATGGAAAACAGTAAAAAATATAAGAAATAGGATAATAGGACACGTTTAAGGCACGAAGGAATAGTTGGAATATACTAGAAGTGGAGAAAGGAAATAAGAGGGGTAGAAGTAGACCTAGATTAAGCTATTGCGCACAGATAGTGAAAGATGTATGTTATGGGAATTTTGAGATGTGTATAGAGTAGGTCAGAATAGAAAACATTGGAGGAACGCGTCCAACCAGTTTCAGGACTAAAGCTTGTTGAGTATTTTCCGGATATTAGACTTTTTAAATCGCTTATAGGGTGAATTTGCGCTGATGTGATACTTCTAATCACCCAAAAAAATTCAAAAAGATTTTACTAATGACTATTGCCTACATTTGAATCATCATGCCTTTAATAACCATAAAAAAACAATTTGAAAAAGATTAAGCAAGTGTATTGATATTGTCTGGAGCGCGAACTTCAATAGTCCCAGATGGTGGGGAAGGTAAACTTGGCGTAAATTAATTAATAATTGAAATTATCTCCATCCTTCCTCCCTGCGCAAGCTCACTTAAATTTGTTGATGTAACACTCTACGATACTTAGACATGAAAAAGCAAGAGTATCAGACGCGCGCGTTATACGCTCGATATACAGCGCAGTTGCTGTATGTCCAACTGTATACAAGTCGTTGCTTGAAGGTTAGAATCGCTATAACAATAATTTAAAATACTATATACAATGCGGATTTACTGTTTCCTACAAGCTATAAATTCTTGCTAAACTACTTATTAGCTATAACAAGTGAACGTACGACCTACAAAAATGTCAATCCACATAAATTTCAAAAACCATATAAGAATTATATCCTCTGCCGAAGTACCAAAAATTTCGTCTGTACTAACTAGAATGATTGCCGGCCGACTAAGTCAGTGGGAAGGGGGTGTTAGTGTTTTCGAATGGTATAAAAACAGCAATATAGGACTACTAGACGGTTATGTTTTTATTGCAAGTACATGTAAACACTTTTAAGCTCTAAAAATTAAGATATCAAAAATTACTTAGCTTAATGGAAAACATTTTTGACGAATGAAATTACTTTCTAAGTTCTCAAACTAATAACAAGAATGTACTGTGAGTACGTTTATAAATTTATACAGAAAAAAATGTTCATTGCTAAACTCTTACTGTAGATGATGGTTTCAAAAAGTTTATTATAAATACCTGAAAACTCATTAGCTGTAGATACCTTTGGGAACAACTAAAATTAATGATGTTCTAGGCTCAATTCATTTTAACCAAATCCTACGGTACTTCTGAGGTCTTCGTTAAAAAGCTTGGTGTTCTTACTTAACATGTCTTTTTCCAACATGAAGTTGTCGTATGTCAACTAATTGATTTTAAAATTAAAAATAACCAACCTGTAGGGTATTACTCCGAAACGTTCTTGACTAGTCATATTAACCATTTCGATGCCTTATTATTCAAAGTTTAACCAACAAAGGAGATTTTTCTTTTCTCTAAATTAGCATAATCTAATGTGTGAAGCTTCTTTGTTCCAAGATAAAGAGGTCATAGGTGCCTGTGTTATACATTATTAATAAAAACAAATGATTCATAAAGCTATACAACTTTAAAATATAAAATTACGATGAAGATGTCATTCTTAACTTTACAAACTGTCACAATGAATTTGACAACCTTTGAATATGAACAATCTAAGACATAAAATAATTCTTTCTTAGATCAAGAATGCTTTAGTTTACAAATTATACTTCTTAAACGAAATAGCTGTAAGCCTATCGGTGGAATACAGAAACTATTAAAATGAAATATGATTATAGACATTTCAAAGAAATGTTTCAAACTGTACCCTGTTTATCGTCTCCTTTGTGTCCTTATTCTTTTAGTATTAAAAACTGCTTCGTCCATATTGCAAATCCGTGATAAATTTTTACAAATATATGCATATGTGTGGCTGAAGGTATGATTTTATTTCTTCCAACAGAACTATTGTTATAGTTATGATAGGCATTAATGAATTAAATTTTGATTTGTCCTGAAGGGGCGAGAACTCCGTAATAATATAAAGGTGCGTCGGCTAACTGCAGTTGTGATAAAAGAAAAAAGTAAACAAAATAAAGAAATACAAAAATAATAGGTAACAAGGCTTAAATTCAAAAATTGTACATTAAAATAACACATGCCCTGAAACATTTTTGCTTCAGCCATAATCTAAAGGCTCCAAACCATCGGTTATAGCAATTACTTTATGCCGTTTCTGTAAGGAAGACGGTTATTCCGCATAAATCTTCCTGGTTTTGGTATTCTAAATTTAATCAAATTAAAAAAAAATTTCAAAATAAAATGCTCTTTCCAAATAAGACTTGACTGTGTTACGTGCCGTCTTTGCAAGCAAATATTTTTGTTGGTACTTAATTAAAAGCTTCATATCTCTTACTGTATTTACGGTCATTTACGTATTTGTTAAACGTTTCCTACTTCTTTCTCAAGTTAAACGGTTGCTTATTCAATATTTGAAATGAATTTTATTAAAATATTCAGTTCTAAATTTAAAGTGCTTAAATCTATTCTTATTCGGATATAGCATTAAAGTTGGTATTTTTCTCAAAGATTATAATAAGTTCAAAACGTGGTTTGGTTATCAGAATAATTTATTTTCAAAAAATTATAATGTGTTATGTGCGTGTTTCTGAATAGATTATTTCTGGCCCACTTATCTATAGACTGTATTTATTATAACGTTATTAAATGGTTTTCTATAATTTTATACGCGAAAGTATGTAACACATCTTTCAAGTACGTAATAAGTTCTTGAATTGGTTGTACTTTCGTGTTGCTTAGAAGTTTACGACCGACTCCAAGGTATAAAGTAAACGTGGTTTTCCAATTATCAATTGTGGTTCGCTTGTTGAAACAATATTATAGGTTCTAGTATACAAAGTTACCTACGGGGTTTCTAGCATAAGTTCAATGCAATGAGTCTAATGTTTCTCATATCTGCACATGGATGTTTACCGCGGACGTTGCGATTGAAATAAAATTTATTATTGTACCTGCTTTCATGACTTAAAAATAAAAAGTAGAAGTGCTTCCTGTAATAAAAATGCGTGTTGTTTCGAAGTCTGTTATGTGATATAGTTAGTGTTGTAGTTTGTTCTAAGTTTGCTAATATTACGGGCTTTGTGATATAAGTAATGCAGCTCAGAATCTCAAAATATTAAAAATGTACTTTGAAGGCACTTCTTATCGGTTTGTATACATAGAAATACAGTATTGTAAAACACATTTTTGTACATTTCCGCGACGTGTTTAATTTTAACTTTTAGTTATCGAAAGTTTCAAGATTATAGTACTAAACTTCTGCAATTTTCTTACAAGCAATCATTTTTGCATACTCTATTAGCGATTTAACTATAATTAACGCAATTGTGTCTGAGGAAATTTTCGTATATGTAGTCCAGCAAATACTATAATCATCGCACTTTGTTTTATCAATGGCCAAAAGCACGAGAACTGTTTTCCCGCAGCTATAAATTTCAAATACGTTTTCGTCGATCATAGTTGAAATATATGGCAGAATCTGAGTGACCATATGGTGGACGCGTTGTTCGTTTTGCTAAATTGTGTTGATTTGTCCAGGGACAAAGACCAAACGTCTGGAAGCGCACCTTTGAAGACATCATTCCACTAGAGTATGTATGTGTTTTTTTTTTTGGTATCTATATTTTGGTTTCTTTGAGCCAGCTTTCGTGGTTGACTTGACATGTTTATTTATTTATGTCTTATTTATAACTTACAGAACAAACTACTTAATTTGGTTGGTATATAAATTTTATAAACGTACTTTATTGCGCTTCAATTGCTTTAGTACTTCTGCTAAACAGAGCCAATAAGTTTCTTAAGTTTACAATTGCAGATTTCTATTAAATATTAAATGTAAATTTGGAGGTATACGGAATGTGTATACGTGATTCTTTGCAAGTCGCACTGAGATAAATAAATTTGTGTAGAAACAGCTGGTAAATTTTAATTGCTTTGATTTAAGGTTAGGAATAAGCTAGACAACTGTTATTGATCGAGTTAAACAATTACTGTTCATAAAATTTTACATAGAAAAATTCAGAGTACACTATTATTTTAGTGCAATGTTTTTCCTTAATTTTTTTTTTGTTACAGCTGCAGCGAAATGCATTTCGTGTGTAGATGGTTTTTTTAGTGCTGCTGTTTGCTATTACTTTAATATTTTTTTGTATTTATTTATCAAAAGTTACTTATGGACTATACCTAAGTATGTGGTTTTTATGATGGTTTGGATATAAAGTTTTTAAGAAACTTTATTAAACAAACGACTGAAAACCATCTGTAAAGTATTCATCTATTAATTTTGTTTTACACAAATTTTAGGATTGAGGGTAACAATCGTTTGAGGTAGCCAGAAATGTATTTATTATTGTGCATAGATTTTTGCACTATCTAAATCTTCCGGGATATGTTGTGGATAAATGTTGTTTTTTACACGGGTTGCTCTCTTTTTCTTGTAACATGTTCTTTAATTCATTTTTTTGTAAATAAAATCCTTTTGAGGTTTTCTAATTTCTTTCTGTGTGACCCACCCCAATCTACAACTTTTTAGCTAGCATTGCCTTTTTTGGATCCCCTTTTTTGTAGCGGTGTTCGGTGCGAGCAATTTCCCTTGCTTACTTTACTCTGCAAGAAATACCGTAACAACTGGGGTAGCTAGATATCCTTTACAAATAACTGACTACCTATTTCCTAAATAAATTGAAATAGAAATTCGCCTAACTTATACTCAATTTACACAAACCTATTTCAAGACACATACAAATATACTTTCTTAAAAATAAATTCCTAACCTCAATTCTAACCAGGTATTACTAAAATAAAAATTTCCTGAGGAAAATCCCCAAAAAATCTAAATCTAAGCCATTGACAAAACTATTCACCACTTCAAATTTTTCCTGCTTTCATATTTAACTATGACATTCATAAATCTCAAATTATTGGTAGTGTCGTTTATAAAAAGAACAAAACGACAGTTAAATCTCAACTTTTTCTGTATCTTTCCATTGTCCATTCTAAAATTATTAAATTTGATACTTTTACTACCCTAAATTTCACTAATAAATCTGGCATATTAGATTACATTAACGAAATAATTATTTTTACTTGATTAACATCTTATTACTAGAATACATATACTTGACATTTAAAAATCCATAACATTGCCCTTAAAAGGTTACATACAAGTTCATAAAGTTACTAATTTTTTCAAAGATTTGCAACAACCATCATTATTGTTTCTTTCATTATTTCTGATATATTCAAACACAGCAATTCCCTTATTCTGAACATGCCACAAAGTTTCAAGTGAATGGAGGGAAGACTCACTTTTTGTTTACAAACAGTTATCACATCATACCGCGCTTGCGCGTTTCTGAAACTATCCGGCGACTTGCAGGTACAGTTCACACTTAAATGTCGATCGCCATCTATTTCTTCGGGAATGCAATCATATTTTTCTTGAGGCTTCTTTTCATTCAACCTCACTTGTACCTTTAGTTTATATCAAATCCCCATAAAAAACTAACTCCTATCAACTTGCAACCCCTCCCCCCGCGTTCTATTCGCGCGTATTTCTACATCTTGATGTTAATGTGTAAACGGTTCTCAATTAATTTGTATTAAATCTTAGTCTTCTAATTACGTTTATATTTCGTATGCTGTCGGTGGTTTTCATGTTATTGCACAATTTCTTATTGAGCTTATGATAAATGACACGCTGGAAGTCCATGCTACCATGTAATTTATCTAAGTGTATATTTTTAGTTCTTGGTTTGAAGACCTCTAAAACAATTACATTGTAGTCTATTGTATGAAAAGATTACGACATCTTTGTATCCCTATACTTATGTATTCTCATTGCACAACGTCTGGTTTATTACATTGTATTCAAGTACGTCTGTGGTAAACTTTGTGTATTAAAACTGTCATATTGAAAGGAATTTATTGAACTAAGCTTTCTAAAGCTCATATTTGGGGTACACATTAATGAATTCACTATTATTTAATTTAAAGCTTACTTAAAAACATGACATGCTTCCACTATGAAATTTTATATAATATTTTATATAATTGGTTTGTTTACATTTTTGCGGTTTAAAATAGCTTACAACCCCTAAACTAAATTCCAATTTGTATTTAACGGAAATAAAACGATTATCTTTGTGGTTTTCGGTTTATGATTAGAATACAAATACGAATTTGATTACATGTCTTATTTTTAAATACTATTGTACATGAAAATTAAGATGATACAGGGTGCTTCAATAACAAGTTTGTCCATTTAAGATTAAATTTCTTTCTTTCACCTCTAATTTATTCTTAGCAAAACACAACGCGTTACACTATACATTATTGACTGTTACAGAAGAGCATTTCTGGGTCAAATTTTATGTTCGCAATGATAATTAAGAATACTGTTTCATAGGCAACTCATAGCAATCTCTTCCAGGTCGATCATTTTAAAAGGTAGTTCTTGGTTTTAATTTTTTTTATTGCGATTTGAACGAAAGCTAGTTGTTGTTTTTTTGTTGCAAGAGGGCCTCACTATTGAACATTTTATTAAACATTTTTCTTCTTCTTTGTTTATATAACTTGGAGGTAAATTCAGTTGGGTTCTTGTCGGGTTTTGTTTATAGTAGAATGTTGAATAAGAACTTTTAATATGCTCGTCCCATTTCGAATGTGTACGAAGGTGTATCCTACTAAGGGATCAGATATTCTGGCTTCTTTTTTGTTTCGCATTGTAATTCATGGTTGTTGAACGCAGTCCGCGACATCGTGCATCATTTATTTCTTTTCTGAAAATGTCTTGAACCAGTGACGCTTGAGAACCCAAAGAAATATAATTCAGATTGTAAATAAACACTATTTTCAAACAACTTTGTTTAATTGCCGAAAAAGCAATTAAACTACCCCTATTATGAGGTTAGGAAGTTACAATGCTGGACCAACATAACTTTTAATTACCGTATGGTGTTGGGGTAAAAGCGTTAGGGTTAATTAAAATTTCAGGCTACATATTGATACAGGTTTTAGTTACATCTAGTTTGGGATGATTATGTGTAATTAGTCTAATCGTGTTTAAATTAATAATTTTAACATCACCGAAAAGCAAAGGTACCCACAGCAGATCCAAGCTACTGATGACCTTATGGTAATTTTATCCAAATTGTTTTAGTCATAGTATGAAAGTTTTCAATAACAACGGTCGCTGAATCAGTGAATTTGTGAATATTTCTCCAATATGTACAGGGGTCGACAAGTTGGTATACATAGTCTTGAGATAGAAAGACTGATCAAATTTTACGATTGTATAGCTTTATAAGAAAACACGAATCATCGAATGCTTAATCCGTGGATCTCCGACATTATACACTCTTGGTGTTCAGATTACTCCAATATTCAAACCATTACAATTCTTTATTTGAACGAATGTTTGGTTACGCATCTCTTATAAATTGAACTATATCTTCAACAATGGTGGTCTTCTAGCATTACCTTTATCACTAGCAACATCCCAAAAAGAAGACCATAAGAGTTAAATGTGGAGATCTTGGATACAATTAAGATCCTACACTATTTATTTGAAAATTATTTGTCTGGAAAATGTTTTGCACATTGCTGTAGAGTGAGCAGGCGACCCAACCTTTTGGACATTGTAACGCTAGTGCGTTATTTGAGCAAATTTTAAGTAGTAAAAAAGAAGTTAAGAAATTTAAAAATGAAAATAAATAAATAAACGACCGATTACCTACTTATACACTGGCGGACATCCTAAGAAGGTACTACACCCACTGCAAAACGTCAACGGAGACCAATACGTTTCCAGCTAAATAGCAATGAGTAATTTTGTCTGGCATTGGGAAAGTATTTCGAGCATACAAGAACAGAAATTAATGTAAAAATTGTTGGTTATTTTGCAAATAGAAAAGCCCATGATCGGTTTTGCTGTTCTTGCAGCTCATTAGACAAACGCATCTTCCTTTGCAAAACCACCAACTAAGATTTGAATTATACACAAATCCTGACGAATTAAAAGTACAAAATATTTCTCATGCGCCCTCTAGACCCGAATGTAACCAACCAACTATCGGCAAACGGTCAAGCCTCAGACATGTTAGTATGAATGGCATTGCCAGACAAAATTTTAATAACTGGTCAAAAGAAAAAGTTGAAAATGGAAATAAATAAATAAATGGCCAATTACTTACTTTTTGCAAAATAACCAACAATTTTTACATTAATTTTGTTCTCGTATGCTGGAATTACTTTTCCAATACCAGGAAAAATTACTCATTGTTATTTAGCTAAAAACGCATTGGTTTCTTTTGACCAACCTCCTCGTTTTGAATTGGGTGTAGTATCTTCTTAGAAGGTCCCCAGTGCATAAGTAGGTAATCAGTCATTTATTTATTTATTTTAAATTTTCAACTTTGTCTCTTGACCAGTTATTAAAATTTTGTCTGACAATGCCATCTATACTAACATGTCAAGAACTTCAACGTTCACCGGCAGTTGGTTGGTTACATTCGGGTATAGAGGGCGCATGATAAATATTTTGTACCTATAAATACACTAGGATTTGTGTATAATTCAAAATCTTAGTTTGCTGCTTTGCAAAATGAGATGCGTTTGTTTAATGAGCTGCAAGAACAGCGAAACCGGTCACAGGCTTTTCTATTTGCAAAATAACCAACAATTTTTACATTAATTTTTGTTCTGTTGCTCGAAATACTTTCCCAATGTCAGACAAAATTACTTATTGCTATTTAGCTGGAAACGTATTGGTTTCCGTTGAACAACCTTCTTGTTTTGCAGTGGGTGTAGTACCTTCTTAGGAGGTCCGCCAGTGTATAAGTAGGTAATCGGTCGTTTATTTATTTATTTTCATTTTTAAATTTCCTAAATTCTTTTCTACTACCTAATATTTGCTCAAATAACGCACTAGCGTTACAATGTCCAAAAGGTTGGGTCGCCTGCTCATTCTACAGCAATGTGCAAAACATTTTCCAGACAAATAATTTTCAAATAAATAGTGTAGGATCTTATTTGTATAATTCAAAATCTTAGTTGGTTGCTTTGCAAAGGGAGATGCGTCTGTCTGATGAGCTACAAAAACAGCAAACCCGGTCACCGGCTTCTTTTTGCAAAATAACCACCGATTTTTACATTAATTTTGGTTCTTCTATGCTCGAATTACTTTCTCAATGCCAGGAAAAATTACTCATTCCTTAATAGGAAATTTAGTTAGTTAAATGAGCAGCATATACAACTTATAAAAACTTTGACAGTTTACATTTAATGACGTTGCAATTCCAATGTTATACTAAATTAGGATAAAGAATTCAAATAGTAAAGCACCTAGTACAATTTTATACAAACAGTATAAAAATCTGGACTACACACTCTGCATATAACAACACAGTTAGATCTCGGTATATAACCGGTATAAGAAAGCTAATTTGTACACATTCACACAAGTTTAAAAATAAATTATTGAATTATGGAATTGGACCAATACACCCTATAACCTCAATAATCATAAAGCCACCATAAACAAAATTTAATGCGTTAGATGTAAACCACAAGAGGAATTTAAAACACACGAATTCAAAGAACCCGCAACTATGGTAGACTACCCGCATAATAAAGTCATAAATTACAGCCATAGAAGATGTGTTGCAAACAAACAAATGACGCCGCTTTCGGTATCTAACTCAAAGGTGTGAAGACAAGATGATCGTTGATATAAATATTACGGCATTGACCTCGAGAATCAATCAGTTAGACGCATTTCCCCGTGAGAACAAACGAAAAGGTAGCATGCGATGACCATGTGACGAAAAACAAATGAAACCCACGGATACTACTAAGAGAGGGTTCTATCAATCTTCCACCTTTAGCTTTGAATTCGATTGACACGAAATCATCACCGTGCGGGATGAGATTATCAGGTAATTTAATGATGGTATTAAACCCCGGATGATGCAGAATTGAAAATACCGTTCGAGATAAAAAATGCCCCGTGTTGAAAGCGTACATTCAACACTAAATTAGAGTATTTGATTACCTGTTACGATTTTTTCTACACTGAAAGGTCGTTCTAAGTTTTAGAAAAAATTACCAATACCTGTAAAAAATTGAATATTTGCTTTCCACCTGCTAAAGACTAACTGCTGTTTTACACGGTGTATGATATATGACTCCCTATTTTTAAATTGTTATAATTTCATTAATTATGAACCAATTTTTATAGAACACTTTTGTTAGAAACGGCACTTCTTGAGATTGGTTTACTGTATTTTTATTTTGTTTTAGTTAAAAAATTCCGCTGGTTTTGAGTATGGAAGACAGAGCTCGAATAGCCGCCAGGTTTGAAGTATAGAACTCAGTGACCTTAGTTTAACGTTGGTGGGGAAGGGAGCGTGGTATTCATGCGACACTTGATTCAAAAACAATTAAAAGCTGTCACCATAAATTCTCGACAACTGGTTCTGGGCGTCGTTTAATATCCCAGACTCCACAAACCATCGCAATGATCAATGAGATGTTCACCAGAAGTCCATCAAAAACTGTGCGTGTCTCTCTCAGAAAAAGTGGTCTAACTCATTATGCAGTTCAACAAATTTTGAAAAAGGATCCGTGTTTTAAACTCTGGTAACCACATTATGTTCAAGAAATTACTTCAGAAAACTTATAGACGAATGGAATTTGCTGAGATCACGTTATTTTGGCAGGAAGATTAACCGGACCTGTTTAACAATATAATTTGGATTAATGAGGCTGTCTTTCATGTTGGGAGGTTTGTGAACAGACATAATTGTCATTACTGGGCGTTGGATTATTCACATAAATGTGTTGTAAAGGTCAGGGGCCCGATAAAGTGAGTGTGGTGCGGTTTCACTTCGACAAGATTTCCCCCAATGGACGCTGAACGATATCTGGACATGCTAGAAAACCAACTGTGGCCAGTGATATATCAATGGAATATACTCAACTTGTATTTTATGTAAGATGGAGCTCCTCCATATTATGCTAACTAGCATGAGTATGAGTATTTCGCTGGGAAATGGATAAGAAGGTGTGATTTGTATGATTGGTTTGTCCGAATCCCCGATCTTACACCTTGTGATTTCTTTTTGTGGGGTGGGCAAAAGAGGAAATATTACACGTAATTGGTAACATACCATCTCACATGTTGCATGCAGCTGTTGATGCCGTACCTAGAAGGTTTTAGAGGTGTGTGCAAAATGCAAGATCCTATGTCAAATTTTGAACACAGATTTGGAAACCTCATAAACTTAAAATTGTTTGTTAAATTGTGTTTAAGGCAAAAAATTAAAAAGTTGTAATAATTCAAAAATAGGGAGTCATATATCATTCACCCTGTATAATAAATACCTTTGATTGTTTGTAATATTAGGTATAAGTAAAGGCTTAAAATTAAGATTACTTTTACGTTAGCCTGCTCTTACTTAAAGCGTATTGTAAACACAGAAATTTTCATATGGACACGCACCACAATTGTACCCGCATAATTCATATGTACAAGCTAATTTGGTTTGATGTCTGTAATTAATAAAAATAAGCTGCATTTTTTTAGATACACGTGTATTTGCCCAATTAAAGATAGATTTTTGTTTTTCGTTTTTATTTACTATGGTACTCAAATTTGATAATATCGATTAGATAAACAAGACTTGGAGTTTTATTGTTATTTGTGTTTACTTTAAATTAGTGGAAGGTAAGAAATGTGTACTCAATAGTGAACCGGCCGTCATGTCCATAAAAAACAAGAAAGTGAAGATTGAGGACCGAGAAATTCAAATTCCAAACCTAGTTTGACTGTGTATAGCTGCTACTTCTGACTGTCTATATAAGAGAATATATTAAATATTTAACAATGATGCAAAAGGACATTGATATAAAAAAATGGCCATAGCTGCGAGCGAGGGTCTTCAACGCTAAATCAACAGCATCTGGGGCAACTATAACTGGCGAACAACATGAGGCGACCTTGGATTAAATAGCAAACCTTAATCTTGCGGTAATTAGCCAAGGAACTATGCCAACGTTCTCCAGAGGAAGTGCAAAATCAATACAAGACCTTACACCAACCTCCCCCGACAGCTGTAGCTGCAATTAGCAGATGGGAAGCAGCCGACATATTGCGACTACTGATGTATTTATTACCAGGTATAAGGAAGGTAACGGCCACAACTCGGACTAGGGTAATCAGGCATTCAAGAATGGGCAGTTTAAAAGCTTAAAATAAACATCTAAAAGAGAGCGCTACTAGCTGAAAGCAATAGAGACTGCAACAACCACCTAGACTTCTGAAAAATATTAGTCAACCTTGCCAATAAAAAACTGGCATCAAAGCTCAAAGCAAGTCTTTTGGCGGTCAGTACAAATTGCTCAGCTAAGAAAAGAGTTTAACAGCGCCAGAAGGAAGTTAATGACAATATTTAGGTACTTGGCTATCAGATAGCTACTCGGAGGATAAAAGGTGCAGTAGGTGAGAACTACCTGGGAAGAAAGTCATGGAAATAGTGGCAGCTCTCTTTCTGCAAAGTAAACCACTTTCTTGAAAAATTGAGAAAGCCAGAAAATACGGCTGGAGGGATCAAAACTGGTTAAGTCCCTGTCCAAATCCAAGTCAAAATTATTATAAAAGCAATACATACGGTTATGAACTGGACACTTGTCGATAGATACTTTCCAATGAAATGCAAAGATGCAAAATTTGTCCTTATAAAAAAATTATTAAACAAGCAGAAGTATTTTATTTCGATCAATTCGTCTATTAGACACAACGGCGAAACTTGTTTAGTAACTGATCTTGGGGCGGCAAAATAAGAAATTGGAAAGAAAAACGGACTCTCGAATATGCAATTTGGTTTTAGAGAAGGCAGATCAACACCCGAAGCAGTTGATGAAGTAATTCGTCTTAAAATATATGCAAAAGAAGAAACATGATGATTGCCCTTGATGATGATCCCCCATGTACTAAAATCGAAACATACTTGCCGAGACGGAAACTACTACTGTTGGTCGGTATTCTGAATGGTCACTGAAAACTAAAGATGCATCTACATAGGATGGGTCTGTCAGCTGACCCCACTTGTCGCGGCTGCCAGCAGGAGGACGAGACATGGTGCACATGGTGTCCACCACTGGCCCGACTTTTAGGATTCATGCTGGGACACTTCTAGTCTGATAAGAACCGATTCAGTGACAATCCATGGTCCGGCATCGTCAAATTCACCTGGAAGGTCGGATGATGAAGTACCAAGTAAATGGTGCCAAACCGTCTTGTCTCAACAATTCCTTCGATGTTATCCCTACACGGAAGACGGTTATTCCGCATAGGTTTTCTTTGCTTTTGGT
This sequence comes from Platerodrilus igneus, assembly GCA_036346225.1. Lineage (NCBI taxonomy): Eukaryota > Metazoa > Arthropoda > Insecta > Coleoptera > Lycidae > Platerodrilus > Platerodrilus igneus. The sequence goes on from JARFIW010001215.1 coordinate 3,473,828, forward strand.
TTCCTAATTTTTACCTTTCTCTACACCACTTTATAAGCACTTACTGAATTTTTTCATAAAGTGTTTTGCGGTGATTTAGATAGCCACAGATGGTGAAAGTAGTGGATGTGTAAATTATGAAAAAAGTTTATAAAATCTAAGCGTAACCTTTAAGTACTTACCGATATCAAACTGCAGCGGCGGCGAGGGCAGGAAAGAGAAGCGGTCGGCAAGTTGCGGAACTCAAACGTTCATAGCACCACAGCTATGATACATCTGCTTTTTTACAATGTCGGCTAACAACTTGTTAACATCAACTTTTAAGACTAAAACTGACGTGTCACACAACACCGCACTTGAAGTTTAAACCGCGGTAAACACAATAGATTATATTGTACACAACGGAGGGGAATTTTACCTGCAAACTACATTGTTCCGTTTTTATGTAAATAATTTATAGCTAAATTTTATTTCATTGAGTTTGTCGGTTATTTTAAATTCGCCGCGTGTATATTTAAATTTATAAGAGTGGAATTTCCTTTGTTTTACTTGAAGCACCCGCCAACCAGTGCCGCGAGTGATAAAACTCTGTGTGTTATACCGCATGTGCAACAAGTATCGATTGGAAAATCCACGAAGCCAATGAATCGTTTCGTCTGTCGAATACACCGCATCGCTAGTTTACATGCTCGACATAGTAGAGTATCGATTTGTTTTTCAACCAGTTCGCATCGCTATTGTACATGAACCGCTTTTTTCGTTAAAACCGCTATTGAACTTAATGTGCTTTGCTTCCTCGCAAGAGGAAGATTAGATGCTACATCGTTTATTGCATTGGCACGACTTTGTAAACAATCAGGTGAGTGCTTTATAGTAAACGCTTTGGTTTGATTTGATTAAAGACATTAATTATCCGTTGTTTGTAAATTATCAATTTAAATTATATTCAGTTCACATCTCTCTACCAAATAAGTTATTTGAAATTTACACCGCAATTATTTTACATTTTTTTCCTTCGAGCCGGATTTTGAGTAAACAACAAGCTCAGATAATTTATGATACCGCTCGTCAAAGCATTGACAGCCAATTAGTATAATTTGTATCTTTGAGTTTACGAGTATTTCTTATCTGCCGTGCAATAGGTTTACGTTTGTGATCGCCGCTAGGCTATAAATTGTCAAGTTTTCGTTCTTTATTTCCTCTGCGCTTGTATTCAATTTGTATTTAACTATGGCAGAAAAGCTAAAACGTACTTGTTTTCTACGTAGCATTGCCATCAATTCGCTTGAGGAAATGTTTGAAATTGCTCAGAAATGTACTGTAGAAGCCGCTTTTTTAGACTTATTTCGCGCTCAATATGAATGTTTGAATACCGTTAAGAAAAATTTCTTCACGCATCATAATTGGATAGTGGGTGCAATTTCTTCAGCCGGTGACGCTGGTGAAAAATTTGAATTTGAAGATGCTATCCGTAAACGTTTTGACAATAACTACTTTAAAATAAAAGAGCTATATTTCAAGCTGTTTACCAGCCAATCTTCACATCAGGTTGAGGTGTCCTCGCCGCCGCTAGATACTCTAAAGCAAAAGTATCTTTACCCCCCCTGACGCTGCCTATATTTGATGAGGAAAGTTCTCTGTTTGAAAGTTTTATTGATCGGTTTGATAGCTTAGTTCATTTTAATAACGATTTGTCGGACGTAGATAAATTTTCGTATATTCAATCAGCATTAATAAGTTCCGCACTTCTAACCATTAAAAACGTTGACCTCACAGAAGCCAATTACGCTCTTGCATACACAAAACTTCGTGAAAAATATCGTAATATTCGTCACATTACCTCTGCTCTATAGAACAATATTGATAAATTTCCCAAATTAAACTCCGATTACCTCGTCGGTTTGCAAAAATTAGTTGATACTTTTGTGGATAATTTACAAGCGCTTAAAAATTTGATTTGCCCGTAGAGCAATGGGATTTCATTCTTGTACAAATGATTTTAAATCGCTTGGATGGGCACACCGTTCGTAGTTTTGAAATGCATCAAGATCCGACCGCTATCCCATCTTATAAAAGGTTAATTGCTTATACGGAAAATACGTGTAAATCCTTTTCGAATTTGTCGGTAAATCATAAAACTGTTTTAAACAGACAAAACCTAATGTTAACCAATGTCCGCTTTGTATACAAGATCACAATCTTTATCGCTGTAATGATTTCGTTAAACTTTCGTCGCAAGATCGCTATAACTTTGCAAAACCAACATCTGTGTATTAATTGCCTTAGTAATTCTCACATTTTAAATAAATGTAAGTCTACTTTTTCATGCCGCCAATGCAATCAACGTCATCATTCGTTATTGCACTTCGATCGCGTTTCGTCTAAACCCGCTTCCCCTGCTAGTAACCAGGCTTGCTTGAGCCCGGACACCGCCTCTAAGGTATCACCTCGCTCTATTCCCGCTATTCAAGACCGCTACAAACCTTCTGCACCTCGGGCCTCTGAGGAATCATCGACTTCGTTTAGCTTTAGTGGTCCGTCAACTTCGAATGTCGTTTTATTTAATTCTTTAGCTAAACCTTCAGTTGTTTTACTTTCCACCGTTCAAGTGGAAATTGCTGATTGCTCTGGTTCTTTCCAGCAATTTCGCGGTTTACTCGATTCAGACAGCATGACTTCTTTTATTTCGCAAAATAGTGTGAAACGTTTAGGTTTTCGTGCTACTCCACATTCTCTTACACTTAGTGTTTTAGGGTCCATGCGCTCTGTTGCTCAGCATGGCACTGTCGCCGTTTTGCTCAAACCAATAGGTGTTTCTTCATCGATTATTACTTTTCAAGCTGTAGTATTTCCTAAAATTTGTGCAGATTTACCTACTTCTAATATTTCTTTACAACATTTTAATCATCTGGCTAACCTCAAGCTAGTTGATCCGCTCTTTGCTCAATCTGGACTCATTGATTTCTTAATTAGCGCGGATATTTGCCCCCAAGTGTTATTAGACGGTTGCATCCAGGGTGATAGCGATCAACCTGTTGCTATTAATACCATCTTCGGATATCTTTTAATGAAAAACATGCCTTCTTCGCCCGTTTCTGAAATAACTAGCTTGTTTTGCATGACAGATTCTACTTCCTCCTTGGAAGATGTTGTCGCTAAATTCTGGGAAGTCGAAGCTGTCCCCGCCGCTCAACCTTTCACGCCTGAAAAAACTCTTGTTGGAAAACATTTTGTCAATACGTTTCGCCGCAATGAACAAGGCCGCTATGTCGTCTCTTTGCCGTTTAGAGATTTGTATCTTTAGAAAATCGTTTACTCAAGCAACCTCGTGTTTACGAACAATACGTTTCGTTCATGCGTGAATATCTTGATTCTCAACATATGCAATCTATTGTTATTGGGTCTCATTCGGACTTTTCTTATTACATCCCGCATCATTGCGTTGTGAAACCCGAAAGCGTAAGTACGAAATTACGAGTTGTTTTCAAGCTTCAGCTAAAACTCTGTCTCAATCGTCCTTAAACGATCACTTGTTTGTTGGGCCGAAGTTGCAACCCGATATCACCGCAATTTTATTACAATTTCGTTTACATCCTTATGTTGTCACTGCCGATATTCGTCAGATGTACAGACAAATTCTTGTAAATCCCGCTCAGTGTGACTATCAACGAATTGTTTGGCGCTTCTCCCCTGAGGAGCCCATTCAGGATTTTAAATTAAATGCCGTTACGTATGGAATCAATTGTGCTCCCTTTCTTGCCATACGCACGCTTCAGCAGTCGGCCGAGGACGAAGGGAATTCTTATCCGTTAGGCGCCTCCGCACTTCGCCACCATACTTATATTGATGACATCGCTACTCGCTCTACGTAATCAACTAAATGACAGGTGAGCATTTTTCACAAAAATTACGTCCTCGTTCGGATGAGAGGTTTAATGGAGGTCCCGTGTGTGAGTGTTGTCACGCACGTTAAAGATCCCTACCTTGCCTGGAACGGCAAGGGTTCGGCAAAATTCTAAAATTTCCGGGCAACAAAAAACTCGCCTCCTGGCCAATGTAGTACCTACCGGTGGAGCATTGGAAATGTAAATGAACTGTGTATTTGTACTTCGGAAAATCTACCGTCAGATCTTGAAGCTCTATTGCTTTGAATTTAATTTTTAATCGGTCCTTATACCGATGCCCGCATTGTCGAACGAACAAGACGTGTTTCAAATCGCTCTCCATATTTAATTAATTAATTAAATATCGAAGCTAGAAGTTAGGAGTTGCAGTGATAATAATTTACTTTATAAGTATAAGACTCGTTAAATCAGTGCGAGGCAATCTTGCGGTTGTTTTAACCCCAAAGGGTTGGAACATTAATTCCCAATCAAACTCAAGTGAAGTGCTAAAAGACCATTAATAATAGAACTTTACCCGCGCGGTATATAATATAATCTAGTTACAACCCCAAAATCAGCAGTGTGTCTAGCAGAAATTAGCTCTGGAAACAAATATTTTAATTAAATCAATTTCAAATTTACGAACATCTAGGTACTAAGACGCTAACAAATAACAGCTTGGACACCACATGTTCATGAATAACGATAAATTGGATTAGCAAACAAGGCTAACAGCACATACAACTACTACATCAAGCAACTTAATAATTCCGTCACCACTAGCACCACCAACGCCATCGTCAGTGGAGGTGATGACCCCCGCATAAAGAGCTCCGCCGTGCTGCACTCTCCACCACACCGTTTGCGAGCCTCATCCGTGAGCTCGAGCACCTCGGAACAAAAATCTAAGAGACCGAAAGAAGAAGAGGATTCTGCATCTGAACATCTGACTGTCTCCATTATGCGCCAAATAAGCGACATCAAAACTGATATCAGTGAGTTTGTACTGAAAGATAGCAATAAGATAAGTAAAGCGAACGCGACGTACCTTATAGCTAAAGGCCTTATCGCCAATGAAGCCGTCCACCAGAACGAGATTACGACCACTAAGCTACAATCGGCAGAGAAGAATATAAAGAATATCCTTCAGATATGTACACGCCAACCCTCCTCCACACACACACACAACCATCCACATCAATCAACACACCAATTACTTGCGCAACTGCAACCTTACACAAAACCAACTTCCCAACACGCACCCCAACAAGACCACCTTTCAAACTAATCACATTAAAACCTACCACAACCAATACGACTCCCTATGCCTTATTAAAAATTATAAAAACAAACCTACAGCCGTCCCTCCCTATCTCAATATCAGAGATATCTGACCTGCAATATAAACCCTCCGATATAAAATTAATCACAACGTTAAATCAGAAATCCTGCTCTGTCCATGTCCCAGCTCCTAAACAACTCCAGCTAATCATCTTTGGCTGGACAAGGAAACTTCCAACACGGACGCAATAAACTACATTTACACCCAAAACTCCCTACATAACCTCATAGCTGAAGACATATATACACAAGAAATCTCAGTTGCAGTACGTAGACCAAAGACAGACAACTCAGACAACTTAATAATAAACGTTTTCCCCCGACTTAGAACAAATACTGACCAACAATACGCACCTCTTCATGGATACATGGCCTACCGCACGCGAGACCTAGTGTCCGTTACCAGCTTTTATAGTTGTCAAAGATTCGGCCACTCGGCGAAAGTCTGCCGCTATCAAGTATCCTGTGGAAAGTGCGCAGAAGGCAACTCCGTGGCGTAGTTGGTATGGGTGACTACTACGCCCAAGGTCTCGGGATTGAATCCCGACACGGTCCGTTTGAAAAATGTTAGGCGAGCATTTTTCACAAAAATAACACCCTCGTTTGGATGAGAGGTAAAATGGAGGTCCCGTGTATGAGTGTTGTCACGCATGTTAAAGCTTGGAACAGCAAGAGTTCGGCAAAATTCCAAATTTTCTAGGTTAAAAAAAGAACTCGCTTCCTGGCCTATGCAGTACTTTCGGGTGGAGCATTGGAAGAAAATCACATGTAAAGAAAGGTGCGTAGGACCTCATACCATAAGAGACTGCACCCGACTTACGACAGACCGCACGACCACATGGTGACTAACTCCGAATGCCCCATATACAAACAAGCACTTGAGATTACAAAAAGACGTATTGATTATGCACTTTAAACCCCTACACAGAAGACGGACGCTAGATTCTCCCTGTAACCAACTAGTTCTTCATGCAGTACAAGTCAACCTTCAACATTTCCGAGCAGCTACCCTGGAATTTATTAAAACACTTCCTGAAAATCACATCTCCATTGCCCTATTACAAAAACCCCACCTTATCAATAACAAAATCACATCGCTTCCACCATACGCTAGATTATACAACCATCCCACCCCAACTGACCCTAAGCTCACCTTCGCCATTATCATCACAGACCCTACAATAGATGCCTCCTTCATATCATCCCTTTCCACATACCAAACTACAACAATAGAACTTTATTGGAAATTTGGCTCCTTATGTCTAATCTCCTCCTACTTTCAATTTGGACAAGACATCAACACTCACTTACAGCAACTAGATAACGCACTTAATGTTATATGACACCGACTCACAATAATATGCACAGACGCCAACGCACGATCAACCCTAAGACACAACGGCATCACTGACGAACGACGCTCCCTTCTTGAAGACCTTATCTCCCAGCATAACTTACAAATCCTAAACACCCCCTCCCATATCCCAATATGGGAATCCTCTAACCACCAATCCAATATTGATGTAACACTGGCCACCCCATCCGCCGCCAATATCATCTCCACTTGGAAAATATCCCACATAATTCAAACCAGTGATCACAATCCTATACCTTTGAAAATACCACCAAAACTTACACCGCGAACCTTTTATAAAACCCCATCCTACAATACCCGAAAAGCTAACTGGCAGCAATTCCTAAACAACCTCAGTAAAAAAACCCTCATCTTCCTATCAAGCGCATACAAAAATACCGACCCCAACTCCCCACGCCACCACTATTATCACGAACATACATAACGCAGCTAAAGACACCATCCCACACAAATACTACACACAGAAAACAAACACGTGGTGGACATTAAAACTTGACTTTAAAAGACGAACACTGAGCAAAGTACGACACCAACTTCAGAACGCCAAACGCGGACAGCACAACAACGGTAACGTACTTACATACGAATACAAAACAGCAAAAACCGAGTACAAAGCACTGATAGCAAATACTAAAAAACAACACTACATAACTATAATCAACGAACACACCAATGACCCCTGGAAGAAATACCGTAAACTAATAAAACCACCCCTAACCATATACTTTCTACACCATTGAACCAAACTGACCCCCCATTTCTTAATACCCTAACACACTCCTGGATACAGTAATTCCCTCCACCATCCCTTATGCACACACTAAACAACAACAAGCAACAATACAATACGCAAATACACCACCAAACAATATAGCAGATTATGACTTAGACATAGACTCATTAGACTCAATAGTAAAAAACCTTGACCCTAATAAAGCCCCCAGCCCAGATCAAATCTCCAACCTTATGATACATGGCCTATCATTAAAGATTCCATGATCCAACTTACTCGTAAATGCCTTAAATCTGGCACTTTTACGAATATCCTCAAAAAAATTCTATTATCCTCATATTAAAACCCAGCAAACCTCCTGAAGACCCAAAATCCTACCGCCCCATAGCACTTCTCTCCACAATTGGTAAAATCCTAGAGCGTATCCTTATCCAGAAGATCAACTCCTATATAGATAAACACTCCGTCCTTTCTGAAAACCAACATGGATCCCGTCCCGAGGCCACCATCCGATCCCTAATCACCACCGTCCAGACATCTCCCTCCAAATATGTAATAGCAATTTTCGTTGACTTCCAATCCGCCTTTGATCTCCTATGGTAGCCCAACGTCCTCTCACAAATTAAAAAGCAAACGTTCTTCGAAATATATACAAAATCCTAAAATCCTACCTACACTAACGTTCTACAAACCTAAACTCCAACTACTTTTCTAACACCAAACTCCTATCCCAGGGTTGTCCGCAAGGATCGGTCCTTTCGCCCATGCTATGAAACCTTCCTACAAACCCCCTCCTAGACCTTGACATCCCTAATACTTCTACCTTCGCCTGTGCTGATGACCTAACTATCTCGTACATGGAAACTCTCGCTTATCGTTAGAGAACACTGCCCACCCCCCGATCCAAAAACTCGAATCCTGGTCTTTACTAAACAAACAACCCCTATCACCCGCTAAATCCAAAATCTTATTACTTAAAGGATATCTCCAGCGCGCCCCCACTATCCACATATTAAACACACCTTTAACCCTATCCGAATCAACCACGTACCTTGGAATCCAAATCTAAACACGCTCATCTATCATATCTCCGATCCAAAATCAAATCAATCCTTAATAATATACATCATTCCCTACCAAAATCCATTGAACTGACTCGCCCCACCCGTAAACTAATCCTACATCAAATAATAATTCCCATCCTAAGTTATGCAATAGACTCCTGCTACCCCCTTACAATACCTCATTCCTGCAGAAACCTTAATCCAATCATAAGACCTTTCTTACTATTTTCCACAAAAGCCTTCAGAACATCCCCCACCTCAACACTATACACAATTTTGAAACAACCACCTCTAAACATCCTGCTTCACTCCAAAGTACAACTTCGAAACCTAAAGAAAAGACGACCAATACAATTACATGACCGCACCCTATAACCCACAGAATACGAAACAATGACAATGACAAACATAAACAACCTAATTACTGAATCCCTAATGCACAGCTGGCAAGACCAATGGGACAACGAGTCACAGGTAAACATACACACGACATTTTCCCAGGTATTACGAACATCCCCGAACATATCCCCTACTCCAACCGATCCACTATACAATTCCTGACCGGACACGACAAATTCCGACAAAAATTACATTCCTTCTAACTAGTCCCTTCCCCTTACTGTCCCTGCTCGAACCAAAACATAACTGAAACCCCCGCACCACTTAATATACTTATGCCACAACTCCATTCCTCACCAAACCCACATAAAACACGCGATCTAACTTAATCTTTTTACCCCACTACCTAGCATCAATTACTTCGCAATTAACTATCCCCTCCAATTTAACCCTTTCCTAAATGAAATTCTTATTACAAAACCCCCCGTCCATTAATAGTATTCCTTCTACATCAATATCCCCACCTCCACAACACTACACTGCACACCAACTTCTCTGCCTACAGTCCAAGATTATTTCGGCGATAAGGAAAAGAAACTCAAGATTATTAACGTATTACATCGGAAATTAATATATATTGTAAATTTATTGTAATTTATGTTATTTGTAAAACTTTTGTTCATATTCACTAGGTTAGGCCTTAGCCCAGGAATAGTGGACAACAATAAATAAACAAACAAACAAACCAATTCCCACAGCACGATCTTCCGCTTTATTACTTCCTCTTGTGACTATCCTTTTCGTAGAGTCCCTAAGCTCCTGTATTTGTTCTCACAATGTAACATTGTTCTATGCTAAATAAAGGGTATTATTCCATTAATTACATAAAAGTAACGTACTTGTGCTAAGGTCTTGATCGTCTAGCCATGTTTCAGATAAGACTCTGTATTTTTCACGTATTTAACATTGTTGAACTTACAATATAGCGACGTATTTATTAACGAATAACACTTTTATGATTTAGGAAATCTTTTATTACAGCGGTTTTTAAATAAGTCATCGTCCTGAATTATTACGGTTACAATGTATTTAAAAGAAATTATTAGCTGAATGATCTTTATGGAAAGGAAATTTTGAAATAACGCTCAATTTCGATTAATTATTTGTGAAATCTATTGCACAGAGTGTGTTCAGCCTTATTATGTCCCTTCAAAATTAAATTTCCTTTCTTTCCAACTAATTTATAGCTAGCGTAACACAACACGTTACAATTGACTTTAAAGGTATCGAATCCTGTCCGTTTGTTTGTTTTTATGAACGTTCTTCTTCTAAATAGGACATCAAGCTCCTTACTTCCTTCCTTCCTTTCTTCCTTGTATGTCACAAATAACTTTTAATTGGTTGTTTCTCCGAAGCATACCTAATATTAGCTTATGGAGTGATATTCTAGATTTGTAGAGAAACTGATCAGCTCATTACGCGAGAGATATTGCTTCAGTTTCTTTAAAGTTCCTATTAAAAAAACTTCTTCAAATGTTTCCTCTTCTCTTTAATTATCAACTTTTGTGGATTTATTTCATGTTATCCAATATCTCAAATATTTCTGCTTTTGTGGCTTATTGTAACACAATAAAACGCGATGAAATCACAAGTTCAACTTATGCGTATATAAGCATTTCCTGTCGTTTCCAAACAATTTCCCTCTAAGCTCAAACCCGAGAAATTAGCTTCATTTCTCTTTTGTAGCATCTGTATGCTGGATGCCACACAGCAAATGTCACTTTTAGCATGGATCGCTAACACTTCCACCACTTTACGTAATGCGGTTTGTCAGCAACTACAGCAAAATCCCACTTCTGATGATTGCTGACAATCAATAATAACATTTACTGAATTTTTAGGAAATTATGCTGAAACGTCAGAAAGCGATTTTCATATCGCTTTGAGGATCAAATAATAAAGCGCTTGTGTTTCTCTTCACTTCATGTAAAGCACAGTTTATCATATGTTACAAGGTTGCACGTGGTACATCAACGTGCCGCATCAACCCCCAATGACACATTTTCTATTGTATGATCACGTTCGTTAGGAACCGATGCATCTGATCGACGCCTCAAGTGGAAAAGCAGCAAACGACGCACACGTGCCGTATTTTAAATAAACATTTAATAAGGACACTTCTTGTCATTTTGAACACAAGCACGGATTATATAACAGATCACCCTCTTGTACAAATTTTTCTAAACGAATAAACATCTATTATGTATCTAGCTTTGTAAATGGATACCACCCTGATACTTCTCGGGATACGTTAATTGCCTTGCAAAAATGTAGAATTTATGTCTTGTCCGTTGTCTTAAATCACTGAGAAAACTAGAAACAATCGTTAAAAAATACATCACGATATTTACGGCAAATTTTTTATTTGATCCCTGTAGCGTGCGCTCTGTAGGAATTTAATGATTCGTTTCCTTTGTCACCTGTTTACCGAAATACATATACAATAACCCCAATAAATACTTCCTTATACTTGTGTGGTGTGTTTGCCTTTGAAACGTCCTCGCAGAATTAAATTAAAACGAATCCGAACGAATGTGAACGAATGCAAATATTGGAGCGTGGACAAGGCTGGGGTTGTAATTATCACAGGCCCATAAAAAAATGTTGTCTGAACTAGGTGCGGAATGCGATTTTTTATATATTTTAACCTGCTAAACACGAATTTTTAGTCAAAATAATTCATCGAAAACAATTCATCGAAAACAATTCACCTAAACACAATTCACCGAATACAATTAACCGAATCGCAATTCATCGAGTCAACAATCCATCGAATGAACGAACAATTAATGGAAACACAATTTATCGAATCAAGAAGTTATCGAAAGAAGAATTAATCGAAATTTTGCATTATAGAAAGTATATCAACTTTTTTCAAGTATAATAAAAAAATTTTTTAAGTAATTATAGTGAACAAATCTTTGGAATTGCAGCATGTCGCTGGCGACACAACGCCCAATAGGACAATTTCGTTCACTTTTTTACTAGACACAACGACCAACTCAAGCACTTCGCCAAACCTTTGTATTGATTCACAACACCCAAAATAGAATCAAAACGCCTAAATTCAGTTCGTGCGAAGTCAGAAAATGCGCACATAATAATTGTTGTGAAATAGTATTTAAATTGCATGACCAAATAGATAGAGTATTTCGCGTGTCACAATAAAGTGCAATCTACGCAGATTTGTACCACAAAGGGGTATTTTATTATGTTATCAGGGCATGGGGATTTGTGAGGGTTCAATTTTGATTCAATAGTGTCTAGAAAGTCGGTGTCAAAGGAATCATCAGGAGGTGTATTTAGAGGTGTTACGCTGTTGTTAATGATTTGATCTTGAAGGAGGAAGGGGACATCCAAAAAAGTGGGATGGATCATTGTATTTAGAAGGAGTGTTTACAAATCAAAAAGCATGGCCAGTAATCCCTCAACTCATCATCATTAGGTCATCAGTCCTGGAACTGATTAAACGCGTACCCTCATTGTTTCCTATTCTGAACAAACCTACACATTTCCCTGAAATTTGCACAGTCTGAATCTATCACTATATGATCTAGATCTACATCTACCTCCTTTTTCCTATCTCTGCTTGTAGTATATCCCATACTATTCCCCAAAGTGCTTTAGAACGTATTCTGCCCTTCTATTCTCCTATTTTTCTCCACAGATATCCTTGTTCCCCTACTATTTCTATTTCTATAACCTAATACTTCTGAAGCACAGCATTCCAAAAGGCTGCTTCCGTTTTTCTATCTGCTTTTCCTACTGCCCGTATTTCATAGGCATACTGTGCTGTGCTCCACACCTATGCTTTCAACAATTTTCTTCTTGTTTCTATGTTTGTTGTCCTTCATCATAGGCGCCGTTCTTTCTTGTTAGATGCATTACAACTCCCATCTATTGTCTTACAATTATATACCCTATTTGTCCGACATTCAGTGGTTGTAAAAGGGGGTAAGCAGCATGTGGCTGCCAAGTTCCCCCAGCACTTGAACATTTGCCGATTTAATATTTTTCCAATATGTCTTTTCGCACAATCAACATTAGTTGCAGGTATTTCATAACCAACACATGTAGTTGTTTATAATAATCATCATATTTATCTGCACTTATTTTTTCGTCATTAGGTTTTCTGTCTCAAAACTGGTTGGTAACGTACCTGCACTTACTTATATTCTGAACTAGCCATCACATTTCCCTGAAATTCTCACACAGCCTATATACAATTCGGTTCCCTTTCTATTGTCTTCTACTTTTATGCTCTATTTCACCGAGATTCTGTGAAGGGGGTTAAGCAACCTGTGGCTGCCAAGACAACCCAGCACTTAGATATTTGCCGAATTAATAGTTTTCCAGTAAATCCTTACACACAATTAACATTATTCGAGAATATTGCCCAACCAATACTTGTAGTTGCTTATAATAATAACCATGTTTAAGTACAGTTACTTTTTTCGTCATTAGTTTATCCATCTTGATTTCTATTCTGAACGAGCCTATACATTTCCCTAAAATTCCTACAGCCTACATCTTTCACTATGTGTGTGCAGTAGTCTAACCTAAGTTTTCCTCTACTTTTCTTTTTCCTATCTCTGCATCTAATGTGTTCCGCACTATTCCCTCATGCCGTAGTATGTGGCCTATCATCCTATCTCTCCTATTTTTTTACCGTTTTCCACATATTTCTTTCTTCCCCTGCCATTTTTAGTACATCTTCGTTCTTAACTTTCATCTGTCCATAATGTTTTCATCATACGTCTGTAGCACCACATTTCAAAAGCTTCTACCTTTTTCTTGTCCACTTCTCCTACTGTCCGGGCTTCACAGCCGTACAGTGCTGTGCTCCACACATATGTTTTAAGCAATCCTTTCCTTGTTTCTATGTTTACTGTCTTTGAGAATAGTAATTGCTTTTTCTTGTTAAATGCAGCACGACCTTGTGCTAATCTTTATTTTATCTCTTTTGTGCTTTTCGCATCTTGGGTAATTTGGGTTCCTAGGTAGCAAAAATCTTAACTTCTTGTAAGTTCTTGTTACCTATTTGTAGTCTTGTTTTTGATTTATTTTTCCCTCCTTTGCATACTAGTACTTTAGTTTTATTTTTGTTAATTTTCATACCATATCCCTTTTTTAGAACCGAACCGTTTCCATTTCATTAAGAGCAGCTTCTAACTCTTCTTTGTTAGATGCTAATACCGCTATATCATCTGCAAATCTAAGCTTATCAATTTTATGTCCTTGCATAGTAATTCCAAATGTCTTCCTACATTTGACAGTATTCATTGCCTCTTCTATGTACAAGTTAAAAATGAATGGGGATAAGGCACATCCCTGTCTCGCCCCTTTTGTAATGTTTACTTCTCTACGTCCCTGCTCTAATTCTATTACTGCTGCTTGCTCTTTGTATAAGCTATGTACTATTCGTCTATCCCTATAACTCATTCCAATCTTTTTGAGTATTTCAAACATTTTTTTCCATTTTACATTGTCAAATGCTTTTTTCAGATCTACAAACCTTATATACACGCCTTCTCCTTTTACTATTGTTTTCTCCATTATCACTTTCAGAGCTAGAATAGCCTCCCGTGTTCCCCTGTTTTTCCTAAACCCAAATTGATCTTCTCCTAGTATCTCTTCAGCTCGTGTTTCTATACTTCTTTGTACATTACTAGTTAATATTTTTGACACGTGTGCTGTCAAACTTATTGTTCGAAAATTTTCACATCTATCCGCGCTTTTCTTTTTTGGTGTAGTTACTATGATGTTACGTTTGAAATCTTTGGGTATCTCGCCTGTCTCGTGTACACAGCTTACAAGTTGATAGAGACGTTCTGTTACTGCTTGTCCAGCGGCTTTTAGAGTTTCTGCTTGCCCCTTATCTGTACGCGGCGCCTTGCCATTTTTCAGACTTTTTAATGCTTATTCAAACTCATCTCTAAGTATAAGATATCCCAAGTCATCAATTTTCAATGTCTGATTCCTGTTCTAACGATGTCAGTTCCTCTCCTGCATCTAAATTCCCTATATATATTCTTGCCATCTACCCACTTTCTCTACATTTTCTATAATGTCGTTTCCTTACGCGTCCTTTATATTTTTGCTATACGGTTCTATATCCCTAAAATTGATTCAAATTAGTTTGTATGCTTCATCTGTCTTTCCTACTTCCATCTTAGTTTGTATCTATTTGCACTTTTCAGCAATCCATTGTTTTTTAGCTTTCCAGCATTTGCGAATAATTTCTCATTTTATGGCTTTGTATCTCTGTTTTTCTGTATCGTTTGATTTATTTTTGTATTTTCGTCTTTCTTCTAATAAATTCAGGCTATCCTTTGTTATCCATGGTTTCTTATTTCATTATGTGTATACCCCAGAATATCTTTGGCCGCCATATTTAGGCTGGATTTAATGTTATTCCATTCTGTTTCTACTTCCTTAGTATGAGATATTTTCCTGATATCTTTCAGCAATTCATTTGACTTTATTCCGAATCTTTCTTGAATATCTTTATCTTTTAGTTTCTCAAAGTCAAAGTGCCTTTGTTCGTTTCTTTTTTCAAATTTTTAAATTTAAGTGCGGCCTTCATAATTTCGATGTTGTAGTCAGTGTCTCTATCTGCTTCTGGGTAGCTTCTGCAGTTTTTACTTGATTCCTAAACCGTTGTCTAACAGGAATGTAATTTATCTGATATCTTTCTATATCTCCTGGCATCTTCCACGTATATCGTCTTCTAGCATGATGTTGAAATAATGTGTTTGTGATGATAAAATTGTTCTTCTCGCAAAATTCTGTCGTTTCTCGTGCCTAAACCAAATAAACCTACTATTACTCCTTCCCTACTTTCACCAACCACTGCATTAAAACTCCCCATAATTATTAAATTTTCATGTCCTTTTACGTATCTTAATATGTCTTCGATATTTTTGTAGATCGCTTCTTCCTCTTTGTCACTGTAGCTAGAGGTGGGCATGTATACTTGTATTATTATTGTGTTTACTGGTTTAGATTCTAATCTAACCATGAGTACTTTTTCGTTCTTTTGTAAGTAGTTTTCTACACAGTGTAACATGTTTAATTTGATCAGTATTTATTCGCGTTGAATTACAAGGATAATGCGCTAAGCGTGCCTTATTCTTTAATAATGTTCCATATAGTACCTAATGGAACGCTTCGTTTTAATAATCTTCTTATAGTAAAATATCTGTGTGACTTGAAGTTATTTTGTCGAGCATCTCTAGCTGTCGCTTTCGTATTTCCCCACCTTTAACCGCGAGTCTTTAATACCGTCGCGATCATTCGTTTCTAGTTTGGTTTTGGTTAGTCGCTCCCTAGCAACCAATTTATCAAAATGTTTTCTAGGCTAGAGGCATGCGACCTTCGGTTGAATTATTTGTGTGAGTGGTTCAAGTCATGCTAGACTTGGATCAATTTTATCGGTTTGTAATGTATACATTGTACGAACTTAATTTAATTTTGTTTCATTTATTTAGCGCGCCTACGAAAAACGGTAGAAAAGGACAAGTGAAGATATTGGTTTTGTAAGTTGTATGGGTTTGTACAAGAACATGAGATTGCAGACATGTGTTCGTGATTGCTGTCGTCCTAAGTTTGAAATGGTTTAATGGTGTTATGTGGAGCTGAGGAAATTTCTGATAGGATTTGTCGAGGAAAATCAGATGCAGTTGGTTCGTTATTAAATTTAAGAAATTTTTGCATGTGTTTAGAATGTCGTTAATCTTTGATAAACAGACAATCATATAAAAAACACGAAATTTGCTATCATGTTTATGAACATATGATCTGTTTCACTTTCGATTATTGTTGAACTGGTTTTACAAACCGTAGGAAGAAATTTTTGTCAGGTTAGGTTTATATAATTGTAAGCTTTGTTCCATTTGAACTTCAGATAAATTTCAAGGTATATTTTCGACGTTATACTTTTTTGTGATGTAGCAACACTTGACAGATGTTGCCGTGAAAGCAGATGTTTTGTGCAGCTTTCTAAAAATTCAAATTAAACATTCTTCAATCTTGAAGTTAGCTATTTTTCACAGATAAATCATAAAAACTAAGTATAAAAATTTAAATACACGCTGCGTAATAATTATGAAACTGTAATCTACCCGATAAGATCTGCCCAGGATAGAAATGTTAGTTCAATGCATTGTGGTTACAAACTATTTTGATCAAATATTTAAAACAAGCTTATGTTTAGTGAGCTGTCTTTTGCTTTAAAAAGACAAAATTTTTATTTTGTTATAAACATTATTGTTGAGAATTTTTTCATGTTAAATAGTTATGAATTTTTAAAAGAAAGTTTTTTACTTCAGTAAACAATTAGCTAAACTTTGAGACTTTTATTTTGATTAAATGCGATCAAATCTGATAACATAAAGGTAGAATTTTTGGGTAATAATTTTGTGCCAATATCATATCGGATATACATTTTTTATTTTTGATACTTTTATAGGACACAAATGGTGTTCTACAATTTTTTTTATTTAATCTTTGTAATTTCTTACAGGAGCTGCGTCTTATTTCTATAAGACAGGTTTTAGTTAACGAAGGCGATCGTTTTATCTTTGAGTTTCCACGTCCGCCCTTAGAATTGTGCTTTGCTCTTATCGTGATTATCCTAGGACTTGGTGGCGCCTATTTAACTTTGTTTAGCTTTGGTTTGCAAACAAAATTCCACTTACCCCCTCACTTCTTATTGCTCTACCCAGGAATAGACCCCTAGCTATGTCGGAAGATTTTTGTTCACTGGCGCCCATTTAGAAAAATAAGTTTCCCTGGCGCCTATCAAATAAAAACTACAAAATTCGTATCAACAGTATCCTATATTTTTTTGCATAACTATCCCCACACCCAAATTTCCTTTCTCTGCTCCTGTATGAATTACCCTGAAGTCTCCACTCCAAAAATCCTCCACCTCTGGCCACCAAACCTCTCTGATCCCTACTACGTCTAGTGCTAACCTATTCATTTCTATTTTTAAGTTCTTTAGCTTGCCTACTTGTTTCATACTTCTAACATTCTACGCTCCGACTCGCAAAATGTTCCCGACTCTTATTCTGGACTTTCCGATCGCATCTTTCGAAGTAGTCCCCTCCCGGAGATCCGAATGGGGGACTATTTTAACTCCGGAATCTTTTAACCCAGAGAATGCCATCATGTTTATTTCAATTTAAGTACGCTGTGTACTTGGGAGGTAATGTGGTGGATTCCCGTTGCCTTCCACATTGCGGTAGTGTGTCTTAGACAGCCATACCGACCCCTATAGTCTCTGCCAATCTAAGTACCGAAAGACCTCCTGCCCTCTTTCGGGGACCGGTCTTAGTCTGGTTCCTCACTAACGACCCTACTACTTTGGTTGGACCTGTGGTTTGGCTCTTTTTAGAACACGCAAGCCATTTCACCTATTCTAGTAATCTAGAACTTCGGCAAGATGCAGGTCCATTCGAAATGGTCCCTCAACCCATTTACAACTTATTCCGTAAATGCTTAACTACCGGTACCTCTCCTGATATCTACAAACACGCCAATATCACATTGATCTTAAAACCCATGAAACCCCCTGAAGATCATGCTCCTACAGAACAATTGCTTCCTTTCAACCATCGGTAAACTTATAAAAGAAATAATTTTGAATAAACACCAATCCCACATTGATAGCAATTCGTTGATCTCTAATAACCAACATGGCTTCTGTCAAGGTCACAGAGCCCAACAAACCATCCATTCCTTAATTTCAAAAGTCAGATCATCACACTTCAAGTATGTTCTTGCCATCTTTCTAAATTTCCATTCCGCTATTGATTACTTTTGGTGGCCCAACATACTTAATCAACTGAAAATACTGAACTTTCCCTCCAATATCTATAAAGTCATTCAGTCTTATTTGACTTCCCGTATAGCCACTCTGCAAACAAACTACTTTTTTTCCACTACAAACTTATCAGGTATCACAAGGCTGTTTTCAGGGATTTGTCCTATCACCTACACTTTGGAACTTATCCATTAACTCTTTCCTTGACGCCAATGTCCAATTGTAGGTACCTTTCGCTTATACATTCCTTATTCATCCCATCTTCCCTTTTGAACTACAAACCTCCACAAATATCCTAACCCGACACACAGAACAATGATCAACCATAAATAAACAACACACATCCCTCCCTCTAAATCTAAAATATTACTCCTAAGGGTTCTTTGACCCCGCTGAAGTCCTACTGCACATATTTTGGGAAAACCTTTTATTTTCTCTGAATCCGTTTCCTATCTTGGCATCCACCTAGAGACCCGTTTAAAAATGCATACGCACCAACAGCTTCTACCAAAATCCATTCAACTAACTCCATCCACAAGAAAACTTATTCTGAACAACATTATCATACCCATTGCCGCTACGCTGTTGGTTATTGGTATCTTTAATAACCTCCCACTCCCGCAGAATCCTAAACCCGATTATACGACCCTACCTCTTGTATGTTTACAATGCCTTTCGTATCACTTCTACTGCAGCTCTATAACTTCGCACAAACTCGCAACTCAAAATTCTTCGTTCAATCCAACTTCATGGTGAAACATTATCCCCCGATACGTGTCGTACAATTCCTACCTGTGATATCAAGACCAGCATTCCCCTCTCTATTCCTGGGAAACATCGTGTTTCCACTCTGAAACCAACAGCTACACCAACCAAATATTCCCCAATATTACCGGCATCCCTGCCCACATTCAAAATTCCAGCCGATCAACAATCCAATTCCTAACTGGTTATGGCAAATTCCGCTCTAAATTGTATTCCTCCATTTATTCCCCTCTCCGTTATGTCTATGCAACTATTTAAATTCCCCTAAAACTACTGACTATCTATTGTATAATTGCCCTGCCTTTACCCTCATTCGACTTACACTATATATTTTCAATATTTTCAGTTTTGCACACCCGGTGCAACTTTAACACGTGTCATTTTTTAACCAAGTCAGATAACCACACCTCTTAGCGACATGTTTGTTGGCGTGATTAACGTCGTCTTGAGCGCCAACTAAAGTAATTTTTTTTTCGACTTACCCTGTATATTTTTAATATTTTTAATTTTGCAGCACTTGGTACAACTTTTTTACATATAAGGATATACAAGTTGTGTTTGGACTCCTTTAAGGAATTTTTTACAGAGATTGTTCTTCCGGTGGGCCTTTTACTCCAGGCCAACCACCAAAGAACTTACATCTATCTGTTGCCATAGTTCTCTAACAGACGTAGAATACTTCCTAAGTATTTCTTTCATCGTCAACAAAAGTTTAAGGTCTTGGATATGGTTCTTGTAACGCGTTACGCTAGTAATAAAATTCAATGGTCAGGGAAATTTAGTAAATTTGAATCGTCAAATTAAATATGGACACACCTTGTATGATAGATTTCACGAATATCTATTCTTAATTAAACAAGATATTTCAAACTTTGTATCTATAAAATAAATCAGATAATAAGGTATAACATTGCTTTTTTTAATTAAATTATAAGATAATGATTCAGGCAATAATATAATTTAAATCCGCAAATGAAAATAATTCTGAATATTGAAACACTGTGTATGCATTTCCCACTAGCAAGGTAATTTACAATAGACAAATATAGTTTGTCCTGATTACCAAGAACATGAAAACAATACCATATTAATACACTTATACAGATTACACACAAAGTAATATGACAATAAAATTTATTCATTGTAGATTGAAATTGTACATTGTATAACCGGATGCTGACCGCAATTAATGATTCTACAGTGGAAGAGATAAGAATAGTTAGAGCCGTCCGAGCGAGCCAATAATAAGAACTGGTCGTCATTTGAACGCGTAATACGGCAGTAACCCGCGCTGTAGGAGATCACAAAATGTTAAAAGTGAACGAAATACAGGGATAATAAATACGGTACGCAACATAAAAGTAAATTCAGGGTACATTCATACATGCGGGGTAAGGAGATAAATATAATGTTGCTAGGAATGAGGGTGTAAGAGATTCTGAATTTAGAGAGGTCACCCCGTCATTGATAAAGCGAGCTGTTGTTTACAGGACAAGAAAATAAAAAGTACTAGTTATTGTTGAAAACCATGGAATTAAACATTGAGTAATAATTATGAGCTTTTATATAACTTTTCAAAAACGTATATGTGAATTTTAAATGCCAGTGGGTGCATTTATATAATAGGAAATTGATTAAATTGAATATGATTATTATGCTACAACGGAACAAGTGTTAGTTAAACTTAGGTACATGTTTATCATATTAAGATATTAAGAAATATGTACGATTATAAATTCTTTTGAATGGACAATGAAAGGATAGAACGAAAAAGCTAAATTAAACTATTTGCTATTAACGACATTTCCATAAATTGGAATTTATTAATGTCATATAATTTAATATGAGAAACGGAAAAATTTCGAGTAATCATAGGATTATTGGCGGATTAGATTTAATGTTTTTTTAGAATTTCTTTTAGCAATACCTGATCAGCGTGAGTTTTAAGAAATTTAGTTTTTTTAAGGAAAGTATATTTGTATTTTTATTAAAACTATTTAATGGTAATAGAGCTTAAGTTAGGTTGCATTTTATTCCAATTTATTTAAAAGCTAGGTAAGCAGACACATTAGTAAAAAATATTTAGGTATCCCAGTGATGGAGTCGTTTTTGGAAGAGACATTTAATTTTTCAGTTCTATTTAATTTGACCAAAAGTTTAATAAGTGCCTTAAAATATTTTAGAGAACGGTAAAGTATTATGGATAAGCTTTATAAAACCGAAGCAAAGAAGACCTATGCGGAATAACCGTCTTCCGTGTAGGTATAAGATCGAAGAGATTGCTATGACAGACGGCTTGGTGTCCCTCAATTATGACAAAAGGAAAGCCTTTAAGGGTAAGTGATTAAGTAAGTTTTTTTAAGCAATCTATTCAACTCGACCTATATTTCCAACTACCGGATTTAAAATTCCTAGTCACTCATTTTCACCTACCTCTACATGATTTCCTTCAAGAGATATTAAACACCAAACCTCCTACACCCCCACCCTAAGCGCTAATCAATGGATTAAAGAAAAAACTGCATCGGAGTATAGAAATTCCACCTTACCCGCCTTGAATCAACATTTTAACGTTAACGGAAGATACAAGGAAGTCCAACAAACAAAACACCTTCAGAATAAAGATTTATTTTGTTTTGTTTTCCTTCATTTAATATCTTAGACTGTAAAAGGCTAGGATGGGCCAATGGCCGCAGTATAGCGAAAAATAAATTAAACTCAAATTCAAATTCAAAATTGAAATCCCAAACTTGCTTAGACTTTCGAACGAGCAAGACGTATTTCCGAACTCTTCGCGAACTTATTTAATTATTAATTATAGTTATATGAATGAAGCACAGTATTAACCAGCTATTAATAATATCGTAGTACTAAAATTAATTACAACTAAAGTGCGTTAAAATGTGCTAAACCCTAATTAATACAGGATAAAAATAATGGCAACGTGTTAAGATTCTTAAGACAGTGAAAGCGTAAATAAATTTACTTTTAAGTCGTTTTAGACACGACACACTCTATATTATGTTTGTTGCTTTCTATCAAGTCAAAATTATAAGTGAATGCATATTGCAAAACAAATGTTTGGTTTTCATCATTAAATGTATTGAAAACAAAGTACATAAATTTTTAACCCTGTAACAAGCTCGATATATTTCTAGCTATATATGGTCGTTTTCGTTCCATTATACCGTGATAAAACTTCATAAACAGCATCTGGCACATGCTTGTTCTGTCTTTACCTTGCAATCCCTGGTTATAATTTCAATCAAGCAGTTGCTCGTTATTTTTTATTTAGTCAACATGGCAAAGAAATTAGCCACGAGCGACTTGAGGTTCGCTCTAAATATTTTTTGTGTAGGTGTCTGAATAAATAGGCATGAAATGTTGAAGCCGTCAAATCAAGTAATTAGTAATTTTTATTTAATTTAAATACATTTAATTTTCTGTTTTACACCACAACTATGTTTAAATAACTACGTTTTAATCATGTTTAATAAATAACAATATTTAAATAAACACGCTTATATTACTACGTTTCAACTTACAACTATTATTGGTTTTATTCTACAATCTCTTGGTACAAAAAAGAAGCGATAGTGTGCAGAAATTTATATCAAAGTGCGGTACATGGTGGTTAAATTTATAACAAACCGCTATTCGTTTGATGTAAATTGAAGAGCTTCCATTACGAAATGGTATTTCCTGTCGGCGTTTGCAGATGCGTCGCCGACACAAGGGCGACAGTGTTCCTTTGTGGTTCTATAACCCTCCAAATAAACTACACAAATTTTCTGACCAGTGTTGTTCTACAGTTTTAAGAATTTCTTTTCCTGTTTTTGTTGCTCCGTGAATCTAAGGTTAAATAAACTTTGCGTTATCATACACCACTTTATAAGCACTTACTGAATTTTTTCAAAAAGACGACTATTTTGCACTAATTTCGATAGCCACAGATGGTGGAAGTAGTGAAGTGTAAATTATGAAAAAAGTTTATAAAATCTAAGCGTAACCTTTAAGCACTTACCGTTAACAAATTGCAGCGGCGGCGATGGCAGGAACGAGGAGCGGCCGAGAAGTTGCGGATCTCAAACGTTTATAGCACCACAGCTATGATACACCTGTTTTCTTACAACTTCGTCTAACAACTTGATTACAGCAACTTTTAACGACTGCAACTGACACGCCACACAACACAAAGCACGTGAAAGTTCAATCGCCGTTAACCCAATAGATTATATTGTACACAACGGAGGGGAATTTTACCTGCAAGCTACATGTATTGCGATAACTATATTTAAAGTTAATTTATATTTATAATTACAAACGGAACAAAGATATTTTCAAAATAAAAGCCTTTTCCAAATAGGTCTCCATCACTGGGCTGTCTGGATATCCGTTTACTTTGACCTAATTTTTATCTAATTTATAAATAAATGTAAATATAATTTAACCTACACTAACCTCTATTGACATTAAATAATTGCAATATAAGTAGAAATATACTTTTCTTAAAATACTTAATTTCCTAACATCAATCTGGCCAGGTATTATTTAAAAGAAAATCTGGAAAAAAACATTAAATTACACCCATCATTTTTTCTAATTTTCCATATTAATTTACATGACATTCTAGATCCCATTGCCTGGAAATGTCTTTAGTAATAAACATAGAATACAGTTAAATACCGACTTTTCTTTTAATTATTACATTGTTTATTCATAAATACTAAGGTTTTAGACTTTATTAACGCTAAATTCTATCAATAAAACTTACATCTAAAATTCTCATGAACATAATTATAACGTATAGACATGCACATATTTACTTTATTGAAATTCTAATTTTTCAAAACTTTCAGAATGGCCAGAGATCTCAGTATTTCAATTTTGGTCTTTTCAATTAACACAGTTTTCTTTCCAACTAACTCTCTCACATAACACACACAACACAAAAATCCAAATTATTGGAGGGGCAAACTCTCCTGGTCCTAACCCTTTTTTAATCGGTCGTAACGACATTAATTCCATAAACCTGTGAGTTGAAATCTACCCTGCCCTTGTAAGGCAGTTACATATTTCCCAAATCAATATATGTATAATTAAATAGAAATTATTAAGAAACTTAAGTTAGATGCAACATTGTAATTCAAGGATAAATAAAGAAAAGTTTAATGAAAGTTCACAAGCAAGTTGTGAGAACTAATGTGAATACATTGTATTCCAGACGTAAGTGATACTGCAGGTGCAGGTCACAGACGGTTATAAAACCGCAATTATTAGAATTAAGATTATTACTTTGTATTATATAATTGAATAAAGAAATAAGCAGACATGAGCTCTGCAATTTCCACAGAAATGTGAGGGGCAGGGACAACATAAATACCTGGGCAGCCCCA
This sequence comes from Platerodrilus igneus, assembly GCA_036346225.1. Lineage (NCBI taxonomy): Eukaryota > Metazoa > Arthropoda > Insecta > Coleoptera > Lycidae > Platerodrilus > Platerodrilus igneus. Next base: position 3,498,593 of record JARFIW010001215.1, read on the forward strand.
AGACCATCAGTCAGTTTTGAGCCTCGCAGCTTTTACATTGTTGGCTGTTCAGGTTACTCAAATCCATTTAACAGTAATTTTATATAGTTTGTTAAAATTCAATTTGTAAATTCTGTTTAAGGTAAGATTTGTTACAAGAGTTTTTGCAAAAGACTTTTTAAAAAGGCAGTTCCCAAAGCCCAAAACGTAACTGGCGCAGCGGTACGGATCCGTCTGGAATTTCAATTACCAATCTGGAAGAACTAAACAAAAAATTTGGACAAGGTACAAAATCGACCAAGCCCAAAGAAAACAAAACTTGGACGATAAAAATTATGTAAAGTCATTTATCATAACCAATTTATTCTTTTCAAATTATTGATGCTAGCTAGTAAGAAACTTTATGTAGAGAATTTTTCTAATTATTATTGCAATTTAATATTTATACCATTTATGAAAAGAATCTACTCAGAGAATGTATTTTAACATAAGAACTATAAAAGTGGCATTTATATGCACAATTTACTAAGAATTATTAATATAAAACGAAACGATTTAATTCAGCAAAACTGAAAGCTTAATGTATAAATAAACGCAAATCTTATTATAGCAATTAATTACAGAAACGATTTATTCGAAATTAAACTTCCATCAAATTCTATAAATGAAACACTTCAGCGCAACAATTGACAGAAGCATCTTTGTAATTTATTATTAAATTAAGTCAGCATAAGTTTGAAACAAAGCATGCAAATTTATAACGCAATTATCATACAATTACTACCGGAAACCATCACTGAGATAAAAACTATTTAGAAAAATTCAAAAAACGTAACGCTCATCAAAACCTTATAAAGCTTTAATTGGATATTATCAGTAGTATTTAATTATAAAAAAACATTTATGCAATCATTGCAACAAAAAGATTTACTTATCACATAGACTGAAATAGCATCACTCAGAAAACCTGAAACTCTATAAGGTAATTACAAGGTAATTATAGCAAACAATTAAAAACGTACAAATTATAACGCAGTTATTGTAAAAGACTGTTAACCACATAGAACCATTCAGAAAATTACAACTCGTTTCGCAACAACTGTAACATCTGCAAAGTAAAAATATACGAATTCAAGGCTACAACAATTGACGAAACATTACCAAGCCCAAATTCCTTAATGTAATTATAGCTACAGATAAAATATAAGTGAAATGACTATTTAAATAACTAATTAAATCCAAACTGAAAAGTGACAATACAAATTGCAGAGTAAATCTCAATTTATACAAAAATTTGATATTAATCAAAACTGAAAACGATTATTAAATTATTGTAGCAACCATGAATTCAGACATAAAATTTATCTCGAGAGTATTCCGCAATATAACGGAGAGCAAGTACTGCTAAGTAACTTTAATACCGTATGTGAAATATTTTTAAAAACCTTTTATAAACCAGGAGACAACAAACGCAAATTTCTATTTTTACGCCTAATAATTAGTAAATTGACCGGACAGGCACTAACACTAATCGCCAGCCAAAATGACCTTATCGAATGGGACGACTTCAAACGCATCCTAGTTAAATATTTTGCCGACCAACGCAACTTCGAATGTCTAATCCGCGATCTAATAAACCTAAAAATGGAAAGTAACCAATCACCAAACCAATTCGGAATGAAATTTCAAAACGTACGTAGTTTAATTCTGACAAAACTAAAAATCGAAGAACTCGACCAAAATATCCGATTATTAAAGACAAAAATGTACGATGAAATGGCACTAGACACCTACATAAAAGCACTACATGAACGGTTATCAAACAAAATAAAATTCCAAGATACCCAAAATTTAGAAGGGGCAATGAATATGATCATAGAAGAAGAAAACGTTATGTATTACCGAAATAACGAAATAACGCAAATAAAAGCTACTCACCGATAAAACCCATACAAGCCGCGAGACAAATATCCACACAACCAAAATTTACACCGTTTAACGCACAAACGAACCAACCGCAAATTAACAACTCAAATTTTAATAACACAAACTTCAACAATCAATTTAGACAATTTCCAAGACTAAGATTTAACTCAAATTTTACGAAATCGACATTTTCACCAAGATTTAACCAACACGTAAATCAGCCAAAGCAAGCATTCGGCGCAAACCCCATCAGAAATACACCAATGACGAATAACAACTCTAACAGTTATTACAAACCAACTCATATGGACACTTCATCTGGTAACACCAAACAAAATACAAAAATATCACAAATTAAACCAAATTATAATCAAAAACAAAACTTCACTTCCGAAGAACTATTCCACCAGGAAGTGGAAGAGTTTAATAATGACAGGAATAATTACACACACTCCAGTAGAGACGATGAACCAGATCATTTAGAAAACTACGCTAATTAACCCCAAACCGTAAAAAAACAATTTAGATTTTGTAGAAAGAGAACCCTTTAAAATTAAAACAGCCCATAAAACAACATTACATCAAATCATAGCGAACATACCCTTACCAAAAACTTTCAACGTAAGAATAAAACATAAACTTTGCAAATAAAGGACAATTACGCTACTACGACAATTCTAAACTCGAATGACTACCCCGTAGAACTATCTCTGACAAACCCAATTAACGTAGAAGAAGTGAATTTTAACGAAATGGAAACAGAAGAAAATATAAAAACGATTACAACCCTATAGAAAACGACAGGATGTTAAGAGAAAATTTAATTAACATTCGTTTCAATAACGACATTAATAACGAACAGGAGAGAGCAATTAAAGATTTATGTTTTGAATACCGTGATATATTCTATTGCGAAAAAATACCTTTAACCATTACTAACACAGTCAAGCACAATATAGAATTAACGGATAACAAGCCAATTTTTACCAAAGTATTCAGACTACCTCAGGTAGGCCAAGAAAAAGCAGATAGACAGGTAGCAGACTTATTAGAGCAGTATATAATCAAACACTCGAACTCACTATGGAGCAGTCCTGTATTAATAGTACCAAAGGAATTAGACGCCTCAGGCAAGCGAAAATATTGAATGGTCATAGACTATAGAAAGCTAAACGAAAAAACGGTAGACGACAAATACCCACTACCCAATATCACCAAGATTTTAGACAAATTAGGAAAGTGTTAATATTTATCAACATTAGACCTCGCCTCAGGATGTCACCAAGTAGAGATGGACGAAGAAAGACACAGCGAAAACCGCATTTAGCACACCTAAAGGGCACTACGAATACAAACGTATGCCATTTGGATTGAAGAACGCACCCGCCACCTTTCAAAGAGTCATGGATAACATTTTAAGAGGAATACACAACGAAAAATGTCTTGTATACCTAGACGATATAATAGTATGTTCAACATTACTGGTAGAACACATTGAAAGATTGAGAGAAGTTTTCGAAAGACTAAGACAAGCACATTTTAAAGTTCAATTAGACAAAAGCGAAATCTTACAGAAAGAAGTATCATTTTTAGGACACATAATAACTTCATAAGGAGTTATGCCAAACCCAGACAAGACAAACGCAGTACTAAATTACCTCTTATCCAAAACTAACAAAGAAATCAAAGGATTTTTAAGACTCAGTCGTTATTACCGCAAATTCATTAAAGGTTGCGCACAGATAACCAAACCACTAACAAATTGTTTAAAAAAAGGAAATAAAATTGAATACACCCCAGAACTTATTAAAGCCGTAGAAAAAATTAAATGAATACTTACGAATCACTAGGCGCAGTATTGAGCCAAAGAAAAGTAGGCAGCGATAAACCAATCAGCTACGCATCTAGAACCCCAAACGAGACTGAACAAAAATACAGCACAATCGAGAAAGAATTATTAGCAATAATTTGGGTAACGAAATATTTTAAACCATACTTTTATGGAAGAAAATTCTATATACACACCAACCATAGACCATTAGTATGGCTATGCACACTCAAGGAACCAAACTCAAAACTACAAAGATGGAGAATTAGACTAGAGGAGCATGTTTACGAAATCATATACAAAAAAGGAATTTATAACAATAACGCAGACGCATTAAGCAGAATACAACTCAGCACAATAGAAACAGAGTCAATTATAGGCAACGTAGACGAAACAGAGATAGGGGAAGACCCAGAAGAAATAGACACCATACACTCGACACAGAACGAAGAGCCAAAAACCGCAATTAATACCAACAGAACAAATTACAAGACGAAAAAAAGGACTTATTAACGGACTAGGTAATATAATAAAAGCTATCACATGCAATTTAGACAACCAAGATGCAGAACGATATGACAACGCCATACAACAGTTAATTGAAAACCAAAACGCCATAAAAACCGTTGCTAGAAATCAAATATCTCTAACCCAGTTAACTATAATAAAATTCAACGATACGTACGAGAAAGCTAGTAAAAAATCAAGACAGTATAGCCAATAGAATACAAACCATTGAAACTAACATGTAAACCACAATGTTAGGAATGCGAGACTTAATCAGATTCAATACAATATTCACTCAAATAATATCAACCCCTACTGTAATCCAACAAATGTTAGCCACATTACAAAACGCTGCAAAACTAAACACATTACACTCTAGTATTATAGAACCAAGTGACTTATTAAAAGAATTAAATCATTTATAACTAACAGTAAACTACCCTTCGAAGTAGTAGAATCAAACATACTCATATTTGAAAAAATAGCCATAGTGAAAGGTTATGTAAAGAACAACGAAATCACATTCGTAATAAAAATCTCCATAGTAGAAAGTAATACTTATAATTATTATCATTTATTTGCTTTCGTCATAAAAATTACTAGCAAGTATCAAGTTATTATCCCTAAAACCAAGTTCCTTTCCTTAAATAAATTCAGATATGGCTACACGAACGAAAAATGTAACGAAGTAAAACCAGGTCAATATTTATGCCAATCATTAACAACAACAGCTATTCAAGAAAATAGTCCTTGCGAAGTACAATTATTAAGATTTTCAAATCATTACGACAACTGTGAAGCAAAAACAGTATAAATCACCATTAAGTTGTTAAGTTTATAGACGTCTGTCGACCGCTGCGGACGTATATTGTGAGTGGTGCTCGTAAATAAAAAATACAGAGTAAGTCTTTACAACATGTTGGGTAAGGTGCTCTTAAATTAATCTCTGAAAATGGAATCTTTAAGCCGTTTCGTAAACATCCCGACTTTTTTTCATATTTAAATACACTCTAAGTTCATCTCTTAATTAAAATAGGATCTGTTCATTAAACAATAATACGAGATTTGCAAATCATGATTTCGATGGTGTAGCAGTTAAGTCACCCGTCTTGTATGCGGGCAGCACGGGTTCGAATCCCTAAGAACTTGCGATGAAATGTATATACAGGATGGATCATAAGAAAATATATACAGAGTAAGTCTAAAAACGTGACGTTAAAAAATGGCGGATGACATATATGACGTAAAAAAATGGCGGATGACAGATGTGACGTAAGAGAAATGGCGGATGTCAAAATGTGTCAAAGTGACAGGTTAACGTCAGAGGGGCGTGGACGTGGCTGCATGACGTCAGAGGGTGGGCGTGACCGCGTGGCGTTAAAGCGATGGCTGTTGAAGTCAATGGGGGGGTTGGGTAGCGGTGCCTCGTCTCTCAACCGGTACAAATGATCTACTCGGAGGCTTCAAAACCTGTACAATATTTGCACTTATTGTTGTCTTTATATAAAGACGCACATGATACAGTAAGTATGCTACTTTATAAAGTTTTTACTTGGCATAAATTAATAAATAATTCGGACAAATTGTTCATTGTTAGTTCCGTTTGAGTAAGCACATCACAAATAGTACTACTTACATAGCTTCATCCAATAACTTTGGCACTGCTTCAAATTGGACTTGTTGATGGCAAGTATGACTTTCAGGATGTAATTAAAATATAAAAAATATAACAGTTATGATAAAAAAGTTTATGAATTACTATCAACATTTTATTATTTCTGTTTACTAATCTGACCCATAGTTTGCTAGCTTTCCTTTCTGAAGTTTCGTTATAATTATTATACTCCATATTTAAAGAAGGCGCCCAATCTGGATTATCACAGTTCTTCAACTCTGCTGGTCTTCTTGTAAAACATTTGAAATTAATGGTTTTACTTACCTAATAAAAAGTGCTTTCGTCAAATTTTAGCTTTTTTAACTTGCTTTCAGTCCCGTATTCCTGCTTGATGGTTGTACCACTTATCGCGTCTTAATTTTGATCATTCGTTTAGATCAGGTGAATGTTTAAAATTCAATATACGCGGAATATTGTGAAAACTATAATTATCTAATTCTCCTCGACTACTACAACCTACTACACACAAAAATGACGCATATTTACAATCTATTTCAGATAAGATATGTTCAATACAGATTAGCAATCACAATAAAAACACTATAAGAACAGTTTGTTTGCCCTAAGGCGGCCATATTGAATTTTTATTTGACAGCATTCTGAAATACCTTATTGGATGATGTCTAAAAAAATTAGGTTAGAGCTCAATGCAGGGTCAATTGAGCCGAAGCTGAATAATAAGCTCATAATGAGGTGTTTAAACGCCTTGTTAATTTATGTAATTCAAGCACAGTCGTATTAAAAAGTACTTTATTTTCTTTACAAAACTTTTTCTCCCGCAAAACAAATCATCACATAAACGCGTTTTAGTTAAATTTTATATATCCAATTCAGGTTTCTTTACAAACAACAACCCATCTTACCTACTCTAATTTCTACTTCAACCTTTCGCAAATGTGAGTCAAAATCGTCGCCATCGTATAATTAAATGAAAACGAAACCCAGGTCGGTTCTTTGATTGTTATAAACCGTATCGAACCGCAAGTGACATATGACGTGTTACTTAACCAACATCTTCCACATGAACGCTCCCTTATGAATAAAATATATAACACCAAATATTTCTATAACCCAATTTAACCGTTACACCAAAAGCCTGCACAATGGAGCTTAAATATGATTTATGAAATATTTTATTTAAGGCAACTGCTGTTTGGCACCCCAAACATGGGTAAATATACTGTATGCACACTGGTTACTTGTTTGTTACACGACATCCCTTATTTTTATTATTGTGGTGGGAAATGATTTAATGAATAGGAAATGATTTAATTTTGGAACCTGATTTATTTCGCGGAATATTGGAAATCTTTAGAACGATGTATAACAACAAAACAATGTTGTTGCAGAAGACTTCTGGTCTGGTCTGGTCTGGTGCGACTCTCTCAGAGTCGACGATTGTCAGTTTTAACTATGAGTTTTTACTGATGTTTGTGTTGTGTTCATGTTTTATGTTAGATTTGTTTGAGAGGGGTTATTATAAATGGTTGGATGCAGGGCCGCGCCAAGGCCATATAGCGCCCTGGGGCAAAAACATTAAGGCGCCTTTTTATTGTAGGAGAATTTTTTTAATGGAGTAGAGTAGGAGCGTGTTGCTTGCATCTTAGCTTCTCTTACATTATTTAATTTTTTCAAAAAATTGTGCCTTTGTAACAAAGGCTTTGTTCTTTACTCTGTACATTATTTTCAAAAATTTATAAAATTGCCTGGCTAGGGACAAATATAAATAAGTACCTAGAACTAAAATTTTTTCATAATTTGAAATAAAAGTCGTATATCGTTTTATACTATACATAAACTTTATAATAAGATAAACGCTAAAAATGTATTATCACAAAAATATTTTTTAAGTAGTACCACCAAAAAAGTAACGATACGATATATTAAAAAAAAAACAAAATATAAACTTATAAACATTTTAATCAAAAATATATCTTTCATTTTTACAATATTTTTTAAATTATACATAGCTAGAGTGTATATATAATAGCATAGTAGTAGTAGCATTGCACTAAACTAAACGAACTTGACTTTGCGTGCTTTATTTTTGCAAATTTATTTATCAATTCTTCAGTTTCTAAATCTTTTAGTAATTCAGATTCAATTGAAATAATAGCAAGATTTGCCAGTCTTCCCTGAGCCATACTGGATCTTAGATAGTTTTTTATCATTTTTAATTTTGAAAACGAACGTTCTGCTGTAGCGACAGATACTGGCATAGTTAACAAAATTCGTAAAGCCACATAAGTGTTTGGAAAGGATTGTTTCAAATTATTATTAATAATGTAATTTAAAGTTTCTGTAGGAGTGGAAGTGTTCACTTCACCTAAATTAATAAACTGTAATTCGTTTAGGAGTTCTACACCACTTATGTCACGTTCATTGAGATTTAGATCAGTTAATACTATTTCAAGGTCTGTACATAACTTTAACTGCTCCTGTTTAGAATATTTGGAAAAATTGGAAATGTCCCACAAAAAGTTAAAATGATTTGAATAAGCTGATAATAATTGAAATCTTTCATTTACAGATTCTATAGTTATATCTAACATATTAAAAAAAGAATTTACTTTAAACTTTAATTTTTCATCTTCAGTCGATTCATCATCGTGTTCGTAACTGAATTGTTTCTTAACTTTTCTCACCCTCAAGCCATCTTTTTTTTTAAATTCAAAATCAACGTCTAATGAATCAGCTATTTCACGAGCATCGACTAACAAGTCGTTGAATCCTTTATCTGATCTGTATTCTGTTAACCAATTAACTAAAGTTTTTAAATTAGCACAGGCCTCTGCTATATTAAAATCCTCAGTTTGTAAAACTTTACTTACAATATTGACTTTATTTAAAATATTATACCATAAAATCAACATACATATAATGTCAACATTTTTTATTTTTTTGGCAAGCGATGATGCCGTATTTTTTGAATTATTGTCAAAAGCTTTATTTCCTTCACTAGAGATTTCAAATAGAGCATCGTATATTTCTCCAAGCTGATATCTTAAAGGAGTTAAAGCATCAACTCTACTAGACCATCTTGTATCAGATAAGGGTTTTAAGGTTAAATTTGATATATTTGTTTTTAAGACTGACCAACGGTTAGTTGAAGCGGAAAAAAATTATAAAATTGCTGTACTATAGAAAAAAATTTACACTTGAAATATTTGATTTTGCGGCATCGTTCACGACAAGGTTTAAACTATGGTTGCAACAAGGCACAAAGAATGCTCTTGGATTTATATTAAGAATTTTTTTTTGTAATCCATTATGTTTACCGCGCATGTTTGCACCATTGTCATATCCTTGGCCGCGTAAATTATAAATATCTAAGCCATTTTTTCCAATGTTTCTATTAAGAAATTTTTCAAATCCTCACCTGTACAATCATTTATAGGGCAAAAAGTTAAGAAATGTTCTTCGACGACAATTTTATTTTTTTCTGAATTAACGAATCTAACACATACTGATATTTGTCCTTGATGATTAGCATCCGGGGTACAATTTAGCTGTTTTAATCATGCCTAAAATATTTAATTTAAGGTTTTCTCCTATTAAATTAATTATTTCGTTTTGAATTTTGTCCCCAAGATAATGAGACATTTTTATCTTTTCTTGCAATTGGATCCTTCTCGTGTGCTCAGATATTATAGGATCAAATTTTGCTAACATTTTAATGCATTTTAGAAAACTGCCATTATTTTTTCAAACAGTTTGCTATTGGTACCATGTAAAACCAAGTTTTGCTCAGCAAGAAATTGAATAATATAAAAAATGCGCTCGATAACTCTATGCCAATATTTTGTTTCTATATTAATTAAATTTTGAGCCGCAGAATCAATAGTTGCCATTTTTTTTAAACGAGTGAAACATTCTGACCATTTTTTTAAGTTCCCAAAATGAAATTTACTTTTTTCATGGATACTTGTTCACCAATGTGGTGCCAGTCATTATACCCATTTTCATCACTTAATTTAATTGTTTTTAAAGTATTTGAAAATATTCTACAACAAAAACAAAACACTGAATTTTTTTTGGTTGAATATCAAAGCCACTCCCGTTCGACTTTTTCATTATTAGACAAAATTCGTGAATAATATTTATCCGAAAACCTTCGGCCTGATATTTTATCATTGAGATAATTTATACAATTTTTACTTCGATAATGAGTAGGCCCGTTTTCAATTAATATTTGTACATCTCTAAGAGACAATATTTTTGGCCACAAACCTGAATCTTGAGGAAGTTGCGTATCGTCCACTTCCGCAGAAACTACGTCTTCGTCTTCCTCAACTTCGTCTGTAGATGTTGATGGAATCTCTTGCAGTTTAGACTCCTCCCGGTCCTCTCTCGAAGTCGATGGAAGATCTGCATCTGTTTGTATATTTGTGCTTGAAAGTGAAGGGAAAAATTGCGTAATTTTGTAATTCGTCTTCTTCAGTTCTTTTTCCAGCTCTTTTTTTTTCATCAAATTTTGATATTCTGAAGGCTTTTTTTTCTTTATTAAACATCTATAATAAATTAAAATAGACTATTACAGAATTGAAATTCCGCTAGGTACGCCAATCTTAAAATTTATTTATTATTTCTGTGTTCGTATCGGCAACAACATACAATTTACGAAATTTTGAAATTATGAAGTAGCGATTTTGGACACCCTGTATCTCAAAAACTAACTGTTAAACTTACAGCTTTGTCGCAATGGACACATTAACTCATTAATAGGTCAAATTCTGAAACATATCAAAATTATGTCAAATTCTGACCGAAGGGTATTTATTTTCCATGTAAAACGTGCCCTCTCTATCTAATTGTAAAGTAAAGTTGGAAACTTACCTTTTACCTTGAATCCTCTAATAATGTAAACTATCGAAGAACACTTAACTTTTTTTATTCAGGTGCACAATTTACAGTCTTTACGACACTTCGATACCCAATGTTAAATGAATTGTTTTTAAAAGCGCGGCGGTATTTATAAAAATTCAAGACTCAAGATTCAACAGGAAGGAATGAACGGGAAAACTTGCAGAAACAAAAATAAACTCGCTTTCTGCGTTCTAGTCAACATATAGGGATGAGCGCGAGCGCTGTTACGGCAAAACATCGATAACCGATAATTATCGAATACATAAACATAATAAAAATAAAATTGTGCAACTAGCGCAACGTCGCGATATTGGAGTGTTGCCCTAATATTGTAGATCATCATCAGTTGAGAACATCTGATACAAAACATCGATGTTCCGATAATTAATGGAATTTAATTAGTTATTCATAGCGAATGCGCGCGTAAACGTACAGGGGACCTTTGGGAAGTCTCGTGTCTCAAACAAAAATAAGAATTTTGGTAAGTTTTAAATATTACCGTGAGGCGCCTAACGGCGCCTTTGGACTCTTGACGCCGTGGGCTTTTGCCCTTGTTGTCCTTATGGACGGCGCGGCCGTGGTTGGATGTGGTTATTATTGTTGATATTGGTATAAATATTTTTATGTGTAGGTGTGTGTGGTGTGTTTTGTGTTTGTGATTGTGTTTGTGTGTGTGTGTGTGTGTGTGTGTGTGTGTGTGTGTGTGTGTGTGGTGTGTGTGTGTGTGTTATTATTATTATTATTATTATTATTATTATTATTATTATTATTATTATTATTATTATTATTATTATTATTATTATTATCATTATTATTATCTTTATTAAAACAATATGTGTACATAAGGCACTAAATAAAATCCTACAATTTACATTCCTAACTCAATTCATAAAATGGAATTTTATAACATCTTTTCTACGTAGTAGCCAAAAGATGAAATAAGTATTAAAATTAAAGGTAAGCATGTACATGTATTCTAAATAGCAATTATGTGTAAGTTCTAATAACATTACTGTTCTGAAAGAAGGTCGCATAGTTTTAGATTTTCTTGTTTCACTTCACAAAGAACTTCATCGATGGCCCATTTAGTTGTAAAGTCCTACAGTTTGCCCTTGCCCAGATGCCACGAAAAATTACTAACAATCATGGATTGTAACTTTTGCAGAAACAAGTTTTTTAAAGAAGGAGCTTCACCCCCATACTTCATGTGTTTTATGAATGAAGCGTATATTGTCCATTTCGTCAGATTAAGCAGGAAATTTGCTAGGTTGCTCTGATATGATTTTCCAGGGTGTCCAATATATATTTGTTTCGTTGTGAATGTTTTAACTTTTAGGAGCCTTTTTATTAGGCCGGTACTGCAGTTCCACAATGCTTTTGTGTGTTGGCAGTCAATGATTATATGCCATGAAGTTGCTTTGATGTTGTCGCAATAGATACAGGATTCCGAATTTTTCAAACCCGTTTTAAATAGGAATACTGGGTCGGCTAGTCGTCCTATAGTAAGTCTCCACGAAATTTCTGACATATATCCTGGTGTTAAAGTATTAAAATATGATTGCCATAGTACATTTTCGTTTAACCAGTAATCTTTGAATTTTTCACCTATTTCCATAGAATTGTTCTTTGTTATAAGTTTTTCTTGAAGCTTGCATCGTGTGTTTTTTGTTATTTCTAAATTGAAATTTTTATCTGTGAATGTGACTTTAAGATTGTTGTTGCTGCTATTTCTATTAAGTTCGTTATCTCTATAATGTAAATGGAAAAAAGCTTTTATTCTTTTAAAATGTATCACTATTTCCGTTTGTATAAGGGGTTGATATTTGCTGGCCATCTGTTTTATTGATTTTTCTGACATCCAAGTACCATTCACAATGAGATCTGCCACCGTTTTTATATTTAACTTGACCCACAATTGATTAAAGAGTGGAGGAACACATTTTCTTATCAAGTTGGAATCGGTTGTTGGTACTTGAATGATTTCTTGAAAGTTGGAAGGAAAATGCTCTATTCTTATATTCATATTGAATGAACACGGGAGTATTAGAATTCATAACACTATCATCGTTTATGAAGAAGCATTGCCACGAGAGCTTATACTTATTAGAAATTTTTAAAAGATGTTCCATAACTATTTGCCAATTTTGTTTTTCTTTTGAGGTTAGGAATCGTGTAGCATGACACACTCTGAAGTTCTTGACCTTAGAAAGAATATCAACTAGACCTAGACCGCCTTGTTTTATTGGCAAGCACAATTGTTTTTGAGTGGTCCACTGTTTACCGCCTTTCCATATAAAATTAACTAATCTTCTTTGCAAAGCGTCGAGATGGTGTTGACTGAGTGGTAAAATTTGTAAGGTGTGCCACAATTTAGGTGCAATAAATTGGTTAGTAATGGATTTTCGTCCTCTTATGGAAGTGGCAGGTATTCTTTGTAACCATTTATTAATGGACCGAGAAATTTTTTCTAAGAGACAACTATGTGCATAATCCATGTCGTTTAGAATATTATTGGAAAATCTTATTCCTAATATGTTAATGTTATCTGAAGTCCAAGTAATGTTTAAGGGATTATCTTTCCGAAATTTCCATCTACCCATCCAAAATACTTTTGATTTAACGTGATTTAGATCAGAACCTGATTCTTTTGCGTAAACAGCGTACACTTTCTCAACTTTCTCAAAATCATTATCGTTCGAAATGAAAATAGTTACATCATCTGCATATGCGGCAACCGTTAATTTCTTATTGTAATCACTAGGTAAAGGGTAACCGATAAGTAAACGTCTGCAAGAATTAATAAAAGGTTCTATCATGATTGAATATAAAGGACCAGACAGAGGACAGCCCTGTCTTATTCCACGTGAAAAACCAATTTTTCTTGTTAAATAAGGTCCCACTCTAACATGACTTTGTGCGTCAGAGTATAGCATTTTGATAGCATTGATAAACATCGTTCCAAAATTCATTAATTCTAAAATATAAAACAAATAGTCGTGATGTATTTTGTCAAACGCAGATCTCTGATCTAAGTTAAGTATTGCGAGTGGAATGTCTTCCATATTTGCTTGGCATATTACATCACGATATAAGTGCAAACAATCATATATTGTTCTCTTTGGTACAGAGTAACTTTGATCCGAGGCAACTATTGAATCGATGACATTAGAAATTCTTGACGATAAGGCTTTAGCAAAAATCTTATAATCCGTTGTTAATAGTGAAATAGGACGCCAATTTTCAATTTTGAGCAAGTCTCCCTTTTTCGGCAGAAGACAGATTACAGCATTTGTTGTCGATTTTGGCAGTGTTCCATAACTGAATGCTGCACTAAAAACCTGAAAGTAGGCATTACCTAATACGTACCAAAAGCGTTTATAAAATTCTATTGTTAGGCCGTCAATTCCAGGTGATTTGTTTTTGTTGAGTGAAGTTACAGCATCTGTAAATTCTTCATGAGTAAGATGTCCATTGAGGGCAGTTTTGTCTGATTCTGATAGTTTTTTTAAATCTTTATAAATTTCTGCTTTCGGGTTCACGAATGCTGTGGGACGTTTTTCATAGATAGGTGAAAAATGTTCAACAACTACCGAGCATAACTCAACTGGTTTTGTAATAATTACGTCGTTAGTGTCAACTAGCGTGCTTAATGGGTGAAAGCTTCTTGAATTAATACTACTGATTGTCGGTCGGTCATTATTTATTAATTGTTGGTATTTAAGCGTATTAAAACGTTTTTCGCTGATTCGGCAGTAGGCGTTTTTTGTATCTTTTAATAGTTGTGAAATAGCCCTCAGATTTTCAGTTGAATTTGTATTAGTGCTTAACACTTGTATGGAATGCTGTAAGCTCTTGAGTTGAATATATTTTGTCTGTCTATTCTGCCGGGAATATAATATAGTTGTTGCTTTTATATTTTGTTTTAACCTTTCCCACCACTCAGCTATTGTTCTGTCATTTGGTTTAGACGATATTTCATTAACTAGAAACGTGTGCATAATATCAATATATTGTTGATCCTCTAAAAGCATGTTGTCTAATTTCCAATACGGATAAGGCACCTTTTTATTTTTAAAAAGGTTGACCGTAATTGTTACCGCCAAATGGTCTGAAAATGGTACCTGGAGAATAGTAGAAGTAACACTTTGAAACACATTTTCACTACAATAGAATCGGTCGATTCTTGCCGCTGATTTTGTCTGTGATATAAACGTATAACCACCTTTTTGTGAGTTGAAATGTCGCCAGCAATCTGTTAGGTATGCTGAATTGATGGCCACATTTAAAGTTTTTACATATGCTGCCTGCGGTTCTGTTGATTTGTACCTGTCTAGAAGTGGGTCAAATGTGCAATTAAAATCTCCACCTATTATAATATTTTCAAAATTATTAGTATGTTGTTGAAGTTTATTTCTTAAGGATTGCGCTACCTCTTCGGCAATCTCGACATCATGTGGTACATAAATGGTTAATATATGGAACCGTTTCTTATTAATTTCTAGAACTATCAGTTGTAGGTAGGAATCGTATAATATCTCATGTGAGACTAATTTGACCTGTGGATTGTTTTTAATTGCAATCAGCGTTCCAGAATAGTTTGCAGTTTGTGGATTTACAAAATATATATAATTTCTTATAGTGGCTGCTGATGAAATTTCTGTAATATTAGACTCTTGGAGTAAAAGAATATCGGGAAAGTTGTTATCTAAAAACGTTTCCATCTGTATCCATTTGTAGTCTCCTTTTATGCTTTTTGAGTTAAGAGTAGTTATTTTGAATGA
Source organism: Platerodrilus igneus (assembly GCA_036346225.1). NCBI lineage: Eukaryota > Metazoa > Arthropoda > Insecta > Coleoptera > Lycidae > Platerodrilus > Platerodrilus igneus. The sequence goes on from JARFIW010001215.1 coordinate 3,514,155, forward strand.
ATTTTGTAATGACATTTGGAGTTGACAGATATTAAAATTATAAATATAAATACTTTAGTTTGGTTTAAGTGTTTCAATCGCTAGTAGTACTGCTTGTGGATAGTTTTCGAGATCTAGGACTTGGTTGAGTTATCAAAGGTTTACACTGTGACTCAGGCAATACAGTATTGCTGTCTTTTTTATAAAATTTATTTAGGGCTGTGATTAAGCGTTTTAGCCGTTCTTTTAGCGATCTTTGGGTAACAAACGGTAATGTGACTTTTACCAACGAAATGACCCCTAAAATATCACTGGAATATTTTTCAACAACTGCTAGTGGTTCACTATTGCCTTTAACATCCTTTAAGAACTGTATGTAATCAATGTAGGTTAAGATTTGATCGGGTGATTCTTCCCATAACTGTTCAATACCATCGAAGCAATCCTGAGATGGCACTTTTTCGATTTTTCTTCGTTTAATCTATTTGTTTGATTTTGAAGAGTGTTTTGGTTCTAAGAAGAGATCATGATCTTGAAGCTCTTGCGATTCAGTACAATGTTCGACTGCATTAGGTTCTGCTTCGTAAGAACAGTCTTGAGGTTCTGTAAGGGCGTCAGAAGCTATTGTGGAGGGATGATTCCTTTTGTTATTGTTACCTGCCGATTGAGATATATCTACAATTTCCATTGCATTACTTGCAGCGGCTTCTGCTGAAGTGCATTTCGACGCGATGTGTCCATATTGTTTGCAATTAAAGCACCGCAATTTTTCATCGCTTATGAATATACGATATTCCTCGGATTCATACACGACAGTAATTGAAGACGGTATAGGTTCTGTTTCGTCTAATGCTACGAATACCTGTCTACGAAAACTATAAACGTGTTTGTATTCGTCAAGACCTATTCCAGCTCCAACGAACGAAATTGGTGATACAACTTTAAGGTTGTTTGATCGTAAACTCTCTTCAAGGACATAGTGAGGAATACACGGGGATACGTTTGACAGTAATAAACGTTTTGCTGGCAATATTAATTTTCTTGCAGGTATAAAAACGTTATTAATTTCTACTCCACCGTCAGTATCTATGAACTGATTTACTATATCCTTATTTCTTAAATATATGCATATGCGGTTATATGACATTCGTGATGCAAACAAAATATTTCCAGGCTCGATTTTAATATCCGTTGCTAGGACATAATCCTTAACTTGAAGCCCTTCCACTACTGGATATATTATTGCCTGATCCTTTTTAGGAAACGAAGAGGATTTAACTATATTCGAAAACGAAACTGTTTTAGATTCGACGGCTGCAACGGTACTGTTTGTTTGATTAACAACTGTTGACCTTTCTTTGGTGAAACCGTCCCTGTAGTCAGAAACGACTTCGTTACTTGCAGAGGAATTCTGCATACTGATGCCTATCCAATACCGAATATACATCAAGTAAGCATTTTTAAAGTAAAATGCTATGTAGAAGTTTGGCATAGAACCAAAGTCCAAAATGTCAAACTGACAGATAGATTAATTATATCTGTCAATTAACATTAAATGTTCAAAATCACTTACTTTTTTAACTATAATTAATTATTGATGCAGCAAATAGTCTCACCTTTAAGTGTACAGCGAAAAAAAAACGTCCTTTATACACTGAGCAGAAACACAAACGCGAAACACTGTATTTTACCGCATTTAAACACTACTAAAGCGGAGCACCGAAAAACACGTACTTTCACAACGAGTGTGTGTGTGTGTGTGTGTGTGTGCGCGCGTGGGTGCGTGCGTGCGTGCGTGCGTGCGTGCGTGCGTGCGTGCGTGCGTGCGTGCGTGCGTGCGTGCGTGCGTGCGTGCGTGCGTGCGTGCGTGCGTGCGTGCGTGCGTGCGTGCGTGCGTGCGTGCGTGCGTGCGTGCGTGCGTGCGTGCGTGCGCGCGTGCGTGCGTTGTTTAAGCATGGTGATTCTTTCTTCCACTGTTTGTCCTTGTAGTAGGTGTAAGTGATTTGTGTTGGCAATGTTGCTGTTTCTTCTTGTTTAACTTCTCAGACATCATCTAAGATACGTCGTGGTCGCTTTTTGCTGGCCTGTCTTGTTCCTTGCGTCGGAGCTATGCCCCTGTGCGACGGTAGTGTTGAGTTGTCAAGTTTTTCATGTGTTGGCTGCTAGTTTTTTAATGTAGTGTGTGAGTGTGTTCATGTGGAGGTCGTGTCTTATGTTTTCGTTGCGTATGAACCAAGGAGCTCCAGTTATGAGTCTGAGTGTAGTGTTTTGTAGTGATTCTGTTCGTGTAATGTTGGTTTGGCTGAGATAAGTGTACCATGCTTCGGAGGTGTATGTTATGATTGGGCGTATGTACTGCTTGTATATGGTGAGTCATATGTTAAGTGGGATTTTGCTGTGATGAGTGAGTATTGGATGTAGGAGCCCCTTAATTTGTCTGGCTTTGTTTAGTGTGTGTGTGAGATGTTGGTTGAAGAGTAGTTGTGTGTCTATGTAAACTCTAAATACTTAACTGTCTGTTTCCAGTCCAGTTTGTGGTGTTTTAGTGTAAGTGAGTTGTGGGGTTTTGGTTGATGCCTGGAGAAAAGGATTGCTTCGGTTTTGCTCTTGTTAAGCGCCATTCTCCATTTGTCGAACTAGTCTGGTAGTTCGTCAAGTTGTTGTTGTAGTCTTTTGATGGCCGCTGTTTGTTGTGGGGCGTGGGTCATGTACAGTGTATCGTCAGCGTATAGTATACGTGTTGTTCGTGGTCTGCAGGGTATGTCGTGTATGTAGGCGTTAAAGAGCTCCGCGGAGAGACAACCTCCTTGCGGAACTCCAGCTGTGATATCAATGGTGCATGAGGTGGTGTCGTCTACTCTTACTTGGAGTTGTCTTCCATTCAGATAGTTGTGCAACAGTTTCAAGTAGTGTATTGGTATTTGGTGTTGTATTGCAAGTTTGTACAGTAAGCCGTCGTGCTATACCTTGTCAAATGCGTTCTTGATGTCTATGGCTACTGCTGCTGTGGTGTTTGCTTTGTTGTATTGTTCGGCAATTGTGTCAATGACTTTAATGATTTGTTGTGTGGTGCTGTGGTTTTTTCTAAAACCAAATTATTCGTTTCGGACGTGTAAGTGTTGTTGAAGGTGTGGCAGCAGTAGCCTGTCGAAAACTTTGGCCATGGTGTTGAAGAGCGAGATTGGTCGGTAGTTGTGTGGGTCGGTTCGTGTCTTGTGTGGTTTGGGAATCATTATTACTGTCGTTAGTTTCCACTGTATGGGGTAGTGTAAGTTGTCTTGTGATTGCATTGTATATGTCGGTGATGTACTTTAGTGTCGACCTGCTGATGTTTTGTAAGTCTGTTTGTTATGTTGTCTGGTCCGGGTGCTTTGTTTTTGTTTTGTGCCAGTATTGTCGTGGCTACCTCTTTGTTTGTAAAGACTGGTATCGTGTTGGGTGTCTTTGTGGTTTGTGTGTGTTGTTGTATGTGTTTGACTGTTTGTTCGATTACCTTTGTGAATTTATGGTTAGTTATTGGATTGGGTGTAAAGGTGTCTTGTAGTGTGCGTGCGAATTCCTCTGCACGTTCTTGGAAGCCGTATGGGGGAATGCCCTGAGTGTTGTGTAGGGGGTGTAAAGGTAGGTTTGTTGCGTGTTTTGAGTGCTTTGTTAAGTTTGTACAGATTTCCGTGGTTGTCAAGTGTTTGTTGTACGTGTGATGTCCATGCGTCTGTGTAGTGTTGGTCAAGTATCTGTTTTACAAGTCTCTGTTGTGTGTTAAGTTGTGTCTTAACTGTAGGATCTCTTGTTAGTTGGTAGCGTTTTACAAGGCATAGTTTCTCACGTAATGCGTCTTAAACGTGTGTGGGTAGTTGTTTGATGTCTTGTTTGATGTGTTTTGTGATGGTGCTGTATTTTTTGGCGTCCTGTATGATTGTAGTAACCTCGGTGACTGCTGTCTCTATGTCGTCAGTCGTCTGTATGGAGCGTCTGTCTGTGGGTATTCGTCTTTGTAAGTATTCGTTAAATTTGTTTTTGTCAGAGTGTGTTTTTGTTGTGCGTCTGTTTGTTTCTGTGGGTGTTTGTGTTTAGTGTGATTAAGATAGGGAGGTGATCAGAACTAAGGTCCTGAATAACCTCACTGGATATAGGGTAGGGAATGTTTTTGATGATGGAAATGTCTAGGATTTCTGGAGGGTGTTTGGGGTTGGGCGGGATGCATGTAGGTTCATCTGGTCCAATTACTTCGTAATTGTTGGTAGTTGCGTGTTCGTATAGTATTTGTCCATTTTGGTTATTTGTAGTCGAGCCCCAAGTTTCGTGTTTTGCGTTGAAGTCGCCTGATATAAGTGTGGGTGTGTTTCTGTTTAGTAGGATGTCGATGTCGTGTGCGTCTGGTGGTCCTCTATTGGGGCTATTGTAAATTGAGTAGATGTTTAGTAGTGTGTTGTCTGTTTTGATTTGTATTCCGTTTGCGTCCATGTTTGTATGTAGTGCGTCAAGTGCTTTGTGTATGATACGTTTATGTACTAGTGTGGCGACTCCTCCGTGGGCGTTTTGTTTTGGTAGTAGTTGTCGGTCAGTCCTGTATGTCGGATATCCTGTGACGTTTAGTCGTTTGCGTGGTGATAGTTTTGTCTCTCCTAGGAGCGCAATGTCTATGTCGTGATGTCTTAAAAAGTGCCTAAGTTCTGTGATTTTGTTCGTGATACCGTTTGCGTTCCAGGAGAGGATTGTGAGGTCGCGTCTTGTGTTAGTCGTATTAGTCATCGTTCTGTGATAGGATGTCAGTGATAGCGGTGAGGCACAGTGTAAGTTTGGATTCTCCAGCCGTGTAGGCGGAGATTAATCGTGGTAACTAGTGGAGTACCTTGTGTAAAATTTTGGTGAGTAATGGTGTTGTTTTTTCTGTGTGTGTAGATGTAGTAGGTGTGGGTGTAGATGTGCTTTGTGTAAATGTGTTTGGTGTAGGTGTTGTAGTTGGTTTATTGTTCTTGTGTTTGCGTGTGGTGGTGTTTTGTGTAGTTGGTTCTGGTGCGGTTTCTGTGGGTTGTGTTTTAAGAAAGTCTTGTTTGTGTTGTTTGTTGTGTTTTTTGTGTCTCCTACTTCTTGTCTTTTTTTTGTGGTGTGTTCGTCTTCTAAACTGCTTTCATCCAAAGATGTCTGTGTCTTGAAGAAGCGTGAAGTGGGTGGATTGGATGGGGTTTCAATTGGAAGTTCGGGTTCTGGTTCTGTTTTGTTTTGTGTTACAGGAACAGATGGTGTAGTTGTAGGTTGGGGTTGTGTGTGTCGTCCTTGTTTTGTTTTTGTCCACCCCTCTTGTGCGTCGGTGTCGGAGTCAGTGGTTGTAGGTACTTGTAGTTTTGGTGCTGATGGCGTCGATGCTGTCATGTTCTTTTTGCTTAGTGCGTCCTTGTATACTGTAGAGTTTCAATAGTTCGCGGGGTGTTGTCCGTTGCAATTAGCGCATGTTGGTGCATCCTCCGTGCTTTTCCTGCAGTCAGACGGTCTGTGCGACCTGCCACATTTAACACATCGTGGCGTGTAGCTACAGTTCGTGCTTGAATGCCCAAAGCACTGGCAGGAATAGCACTGAGCGATTGTCTGTGGTGTCTCGTTAGCTGTGACTTTGATCCGTGTACAGTATAGTAAAGTATCTATGTCGTATATTGAGCGTGAGATTTCCTGGTTTTTTAGTGTGACGAAGAATGTGTTGCAGTATGTCTCGTCTTTGGCTTGCAGTTTGGTTACGTATGTAACGGGGTAGCCCCTGTCCGTGAGTTCGTCCTTTAAGTCAGTGTCTGTGATGTAGTTGACAAGTCCTTAAGTCCTTAAGCTCTCTCTCTGATTTTAATGTGTACGTGAACTATTCAATCGTGTGTCTCTTTAAATAGTCTTGTATCAGTCTGTATTCGTTGACGTATGTGGGGTAAATACGTGCACCTAGTCCGTAAGCTCTGATGTCTATGTTCTTTTTTATTAGTTCGTTAATGTTTTTGGCGTGCGAAATAAAGTTAGGGAAAGTGTCAATAAAAATTGGAGGTATTCGTTCGGTGCTTGTATGTGATTGTACATTATCTGTGGTTGTTGTTTTGGTGGTGGGAGGTCCTGCAGCCGTCGATGGTCCTGTAGCTGTCGCAGCAGCGGCATAGCTTGGTGTAGGTGCAGTTGCTGCTGTAGGTGTTGTTCGTTGTCGTTTGCTTCCTGTTGGTTATAAGTCCGGTTCGGATGTTGGTCGTGCTGTTTTGGTCGTTTGTGTCTCCATGTCCTCGTGGTCTGATATTTGTATTGTTGCTCTTATTCGTTGCTGTTTGTACTCGTTGTTGGTGTTGGTGATCGTGGTGTTAGCCCTTAAAAGGGCTGTTGACGTCGGTAGTAGTGGTTCCATGTTGTTGGTGTACACTCCTGCGTACACCTTAGTTTGTGATTGACGTCGCTAGTTGAAATTTTTGTATGTCGAAGCACTTTTATTATCGAAACACTTTTATTTAAACTAGGGATGTCTGATTCGCAGAGCAGCGCGATGTTTACTTTACGAAGTCAGGAATAAGAATGTAGACTTCTGTGTGCACATCATTATTTATACTTAGACGATAAAAACGATAGGGCTATTGCTAGTTCTTAAAACGTGCGCAAGTGTGGAAGGCGCGCGCTTGGAACAACAAGTTTCCAGTACTGTTATCGTTCAAGTGGGCGACGTATAACTTCCTAGACAAAATATGTAGACTTAGCTCTATTATGTTTAGTATGCACAAGCAAAAACGATTAAAAAGTGCATAAGTACAGAGATATGAACGTTAAATAGTTTAAAATGAACAGTTAGTTTGAAGCAGTCGGTAGTCCTTGCTAACCTTCGGAATGCTTCGTGGTTGCTTGTGGAATCAAGTATGAACTTAAATACTAATTAAATAAATATATACACATTTTTTTACAGTTAATACAATACTTATTAGTCTGTAACCTAAACATGTTACTACAGACCGTAACTTGCCCTTACTTTCTAACATTTACTTTTTTGTATAACAATTGCCCTTAATCTAACTTAACCTAATCCTAACCCCTGACTACCTAAACTAACCAATGTACACGCACTTACTTTTTAGTTGCTGCTTTCATGACCCCCAACCATCGGCAGCCGGAAATCAGGTTTCATGTCCGCAGCCTAACCTAATTCGCTGTTTGGTTAATTTTGGTTTTCGGTCTCACTAGTTGCAGTCCATTAGCCCAAATGCTAACAGCATGTGACCTAATGGCTGCTAGTATTGTATTCATGTATATTTTGATGTTCCTTAGAGGTAGTCGGTATTTATGTTGTGCAATATTTGCAATTGTATACATTACTGTTCTTTCTCTATTACTGACTTCTTCTATGTGAGGCCAGAAATTTAGTTTTTTGTCAAGTGTGATTCCTAAGTATTAGTTTGTTTCTTTCTGTCTTATTATGAGGTTGTGGTATTTTAAGTTTCTTTGTGGTTGGCATTTGGTCTTTTAGAGGTGTGTAAGTTGTTTTATCGCTTGATATTTCTAGTTTGTTTTTCTTGCACCAGTTGTTTGTAGCTTCGAGTATTTTTGTTGATTGGGTTTGGATGTGTCTTGTGGAAGTGCCCTGAACAATGACGGCGATGTCGTCCGCGTACGCTACGACAGCCCACACCTCCACCATTCCCCTGAGCAATTCCTTTCGTTATTTTTGTATTTACTGTTTGTTCATAGTTACTGATTTGTATGTATCTATCTTGGCAGTAGCTTCTAATTATCTTGTATAGTTGTTTGGGAAGAAGAGGGGCAGAGACTAAAGCCTGTAAATCTTGACCAAAGAGGCCTCCGCTTCTGGAGTCCAGACGACCTCCTGACCTTTTTTTTTCAACAAATCATTAATAGGTGATACAAGCGAAGAAAAATCTTTAATAAAACGACGGTACCAGCTGCATATGCCGATGAAACACTTGACACCTGTTGTAGTTTTAGGGCTAGTAAAATTCACTATAGCCGAAACTTTCTCCGGAAATGTTCGAAGAGAGTTTGAACCGACAATATAGCTTAAAAACTTCAAAAATTTCTTAAAGAACTCACTTTTTTAATTAATGGTTAAGTTGGCCTCTTTAAGGAGCGCCTTTACCTCATTCAGAAGCCTCAGATGTTCCTCAAAGGTAGGAGAACACAGAATGATATCATCAATATAACAAAATATGAAAGATTCAAATTGAGTGCCAAAAATTGCGTCCACCAAATGCTGTTACGTTTGTGCTGATATTCTTGACCCAAATGGAACTGTAACGCATTTAAGTTGACCTCTCGAGATCACACTGAAAGGTGTTTTATCGTGGGCAGTTTTGGAAAGGGAAATCTGCCAAAAACTATTTCTGAGATCTATGCTAGATATATAATTCGCTCCTCTCAAGTTATTAAGGATTCTATCTATATTAGGGAGGGGGTAACTATCGTGTTCCGTTATATCATTTAACGATCTACCATCAAAACAAAGTCGATATTCCCTAACGACTTTTTAACTACAAGTATAGGCGAATTCCACGGACTTTGACACGGAGTAACCACACCCAAACGTAACATGTAATCTAGTTCATCATTCAAAATTTTGTTCATATACGGTAACATAACATATAGCTTTTTTCTAAAAGATTTCGCATCACCTGTATTAATGTCCATGACTATTTTGTCCGTACGTCCCAAACGATCTACACTACTAATCTCATCAAAAGATTATATTACCCGACGGGCTTGCAAACACTGAACATCCGAAAGATCATCTAAAGATAGCAAATCGTCGTCGTGACTTATGGGTAACGACGATTAGCCCATGTAGGAGGTACTATTCTCAACATCACCTTGAACATGTCAAGAATTATTTTTAAAATCTGCTATCAAACCAAATAATTTTGCAAAATCTCTGCCGAAAATAAAAGTGTGCGACAAGGAAGGCACGACTAGAGCATTAACGATACGACACATTTTTTCCACACAAATTGCTAAATCCACTAAACGCAGTACTGGTTTCGATGCTCTGTCTGCAGTAACTATTCCTGTCCTTTTAGAATTAGAAACTTTTAATTTCAATTTTTCCAATAATGGAATTACTAATGATTCAACTACCTATGTAGTGCATCCCGAATCGAACAAACCAGTAATATTAAAATCAAATAATTTCACCATGACGTAAAGACGATTATCACTCAATTTTTTAACAAACAACGTATCGGGTTTAGGCTTTTCAGAAAACAACCTTCGTATCAAGTAATGCATTTAATAACCTTTAATATGGTGATATAGCTATATACATTACCAATATCGACATACCTTTCATTTTCTTGGTCTTTTACCTAATAAATTAAAAGACATACTTGAATGCAACAAAAGAATATCTATTATTTAACTAAAAGTTACCTTAACCCGGGTTGTTATACACTGTACTAATCCATGTAAATTCTACACTTAAAACAAATTGGCCCCGGATTAAACCTAACCAATAACACTTGATATTCTACACAAAATTCATAATATTAAATGGTAACGTTAATAATGATGTCCAAAAATTCCAACACTAACTTAGCAACTTAAAAACCTATTCATATAAAAGCGTATGTATAAATATATAAAAGTTCATACCTGCATGCTCACGTGTATGCATGCATATACACGTCCGTTCTCTCGAATCATTTATTGAAAGATTCATCTAATACCTGTTTTGGGTATACAAAACCCACTGTTGCTCCAGCGTCTAAAGTACTTCCGAGGTAACTTATCCTCACCAGGTCTGATAGTGCTTAACTCGGGTGTTGATAAACTTTGTGCTCGAAACTCTTTATATTCCCCTACTTCTTCATCAAATTCGATTGGGACCAAGATTCTAAAAACCGAGCTTCCACCATCACTAAATAATGACCAGTATGGGAGTGGTTCTTCTTCGTAACTTTACTTTTATTTAACCCATCACCATCGCCAAACAACAATCTGTATGTTGGTAGTGAGTCATCATCTGTTTTCGCAGTTAATAAAACTGCGATTCCGCTGTTTAAACGACTTACGGCTTAACCATTTAGTTTTCTTATAGAATGAAACTAATATTTGTATATCTCCGAATATCGATATTTAGTATTATGTTCACCATCAACTACTTAAATTTACTATTCTTTCCGTATAAGCATACTCACTTCTCAGATTTATTCACTAAACATTGCTTTAATTTAAACTGATATATAACCAATACTACTACACTGCATTGCAGCATAACACGCACCAGCCCCGGACTAGCTACAATTACCTTCACGTGCCTCCTTTCATATCTTTGTGTGTCTTTGTGAGGCTTTGTGTGTCGTCTTTCGTCTTTTTTCATTTTTCCACTTACCGTAGTTATATACCTTCGATCACGTGACTGGTCTAGCCAATCAAAAACCTTACATATTTCACAATCTTAAATCATCCCTACATGTGCTTTCAGATTAATTGATTAAATCAACTTTTATTATTACCATTGCTGCTTGGAAACTACTTTATATTTAAATTTAAGTTATTCTTCAATATTCTAAATTACTTTCTGTTAATATTTTTTATAGATATCGCGAAAAATTAAATATTATTGCCCACTTCAGTTTTGAATTTTCTAGAACAAATTAGCATTTCCTTTAGCGCCTTAATTTAAAATTTCCTACCTTTCACGGGATGTTAGATATCAGTTGATAGGTTATGTTCATTTACGTTGTCAACTGTCACCCAAAACCAAACTAGGGTTGGGTAACTATATTAATTCTGGTTAGTGGTGAAGTTACCTTTTAGATAGAATTGTCTGTGATTGGCAAAATTTTGTTTGAAATTTGGATTAATTTAAAAATGTTCTTGGGTGTTACAGAGGGTCCAAAATGTCCAAAAAATTAGTTTTTTGCAAATAACTCTGAAAATATCAACATTACGGAAATTTATGTCGATACCAAATTGTAGCTTACAAAATCCCGCACAATTTCGTTTGTTATTCAAGTCTGTACGACCAAATGGAGCAGAGATATAATTTTTTTAAACATCGGTAGTTTTGCGATTCAACGAAATCGCGTACGCGCGTCGCGAATTTTTCGCTAATATCTCGAAAATAGACTCTCGAATCGAGAAATGTTTTAAATAAAAGTTGTAGAGAAATCTAACTACGAACAATTTCGTTTTTTATTCATTTCTGTACGGCCCAAATTCGCCGAGTTATTAATTAAAAGAGATTTTTTTTATGTTGATAGTAAGAGTAACGAATAAGAATAATATTTAAAAGTGAAAATTGTTTAAGTGACAGATAGTGCGACGAAGATGAAAATTACTATTGCCGATTAAACGTAAGTAAATTTTGGGGAATTTATTTAAACTAAAATATAATAATAATAATAGGGCTCTGAGGCTGGTGAGAATAAATCTAAGTTGGAGGCGGATGAAAATGTTCTAAGTACGACAACAATAATTCGAGGGTATATAATGATCCAAGTCGAAGTCTGACGATGATATTCTAAGTTTGGTGATTGGACGATAATAAATCTAAGTTTAATAATAATAATCCAGAGGGTGGCGACAATAATTCAAATTAATAATTCAAGCGTGTGGATAGATAATATTTTAAATGGGTATATAATAATTCTGAATTGGTGGAGAATAATTTTGATCCAAATTGATGGTATAATGGATGGAAAATTCTAGTTGATAATGGATGCGTCGATAATCTTGGTTGCGAGAAGGAAATAACGAAGTAAACAGACCAGGTTAGATCTTTTAGTTTTAAGACATTTTTTTTCTATTTGAATTTAAATATTGAATATTGAATTTGCTTAATTAATATAAATTAGTGTGACGGAGTCAACAACGAATTCGCATACGTAGAAAGTACGTAATATTATAAAGGGGTTTTGAACGTTCCAGACTTCTTTTTATAAAAACAGTAGTTTTCTTGGTGACTTTAGATTGATTAAAAAGCATATGATTTCTGAGATAAATAAGATTTACAATATTAATTGATTGAAACGTCTATTTCAATAATTTTCAAAACCTGTACATAATATTTGTTTCTATTATATGGAATTAACTAACTTCATTTTATAATTCAAAATAAAAGCTAGTCGAGGCCGAATGATAAAATTTATGGGAGTGTAATTTGATAATTTAAAAAGAGAGGAGGAGTCAAGTAGAATACGCCATTGATATCAAGTAAGGCGTTATCACATCAAGTTTTGTTATTGGTCGACACAAGGTCGGTCCACGATAAATTCCTGTTTATTCATAGCAATAATTAATATGACCGCCCGAACGATGGGGCACGAATAATTGTGTAGAGAGTACATAGCAAAATATATATATATATATATATATATATATATATATTGTAATGGATTTAAATGGTTAAATTTGGGTATAAACCATGCAATTTTAAACACCCTGTGTAGAGAGAGGAACATAATATTTACGTGCAAAATTTATTTCATTTATTTAATTTAAATTAACAAGTTTTGACTTAGTTTTATAATTAGGGATTAAAAGTTAATAGGTTCATAAAGAAAAAAAGTTTTATAAGCCAATTGAAACTATTAATTAATTTAATTTAGTTTAATTTAAAGGGTTATAACGTCAGAAAACGCATAAAAGCATAAAAAATCGATAATCCCAAGGCGAAAAGCTTTCCTAATGAACAAACAGACGTTGGTTATATAAAATACCTTGAAACGTAAGCTCCAAAAAATGTTATTTTAAACGATCGTTAATTAGGCACAGCTGCACGTTGGAAAGGTCATCTTCCACTTATTTGTGTAGATAACGAGGCGAGCTTCAAGGAATATTGTTTAAACCGTCGGTGCTTTCGTAATAAACACTAACAAGAGCTTCTTAAAAAGCAGAAAGGATGCACAATTAATAATAGGCTTCAGAATGAGACGGACATAAAAGCATTAATTTCAGTAGGCACGTATTCGCTCCACGTGGGGTAGACATAAGACGCGGGCAGTAATATCGACTTTCTACCACTCAAGCAAGGTTAGAACGCGACATCCAATATGCATAAGACAAAAATAAAGATATTACAGGCGGAGTTTTAAGACGTCACTGAAATATATCATTGGTCGAAATAGATAGGTTTAGAACAGAGGAACACGCGACAGGTAGATGTGATAGTTTGTCGGATATAGCGTGTTGACGCGGGATTATTTCTAGGAGTTAAAGACGGTTAGATAAAAATTGCGGAAATGTTATTTTGCAATTAGATATTTTACGTAAAGTGGATCCGGGGAGGTTACATTTGAACCGTATAAATACGAGAAGTGAATTAACAGGGCTCTCTTTAATTTTGCATCGCGTAACAACGTAATATAATTCAACTGACAAAGCTTGTGAGTATTAAAATTTGTAACATTCAGTGAAATAATATTAGACTATTTGTGGCCTTATAGTTAGTAACGCGAGTATAATAGAGTGTAATTTAAATTTAACTGGGTTCACGAATACTTTAACAAGCTCGTAAATTAATAAGGCAATAATAAACAAGTGTAATATAAATGGATTTGGATGTTGGAGTGGTGGTAATTGGTAGCACGAAGCTCAGCTTAAACTGAGTGGTCATCTATAAATAGCTGGAGGTAGCAAGCGTGCATAATCACGAAGCCGAGGGGTCAGGAATATAGAGCTTCAACGGAGATGGACTTTTGACGCTGTTTCCATGTAACGCATTTGAATTTGCTGTTTTTTTTATATAAACTGTTGAAATTATTTGTGATGTGTGAGTGAACTTGAGGGTTATTTTTGGTAATTTAACGTATTGAAAACGATACGTATAACTGACTATTATTATGGTATTTTGGAATATAAAACAAAAGGTGTACGTAAAGCTTATTAAATTGCTTGATGAATTAAATTTAATTGTTAAGAGTAAATGGGTTTTTTTAAGTTTGTAGTAATAGTATGCAAAGTGGAAAGCATACATTAATAAACTGGGCTATCATGAGCTCACCATACTCCAGCGTGTAGTAACGAATAAAGATAAGGTATTATATGGGGCCCATTTACTCCTGTTGCATTAAATGTGTTTGAAATTTCAATTTCAAAAACAAGGACTTTACAAAGATAGCATTTATTGAGGTGTAACTTAAGCACCGAATTGTACATAACCATGAATTATTATTTGTAAATAGTGGTAAATAAATATTGTATGATTGTTGTATTATTTTGTGATTTTATTGAAGGGTGTGTGAACGGTAAAGAGAATGATAGTAAATTTAGGTATCCGAGAGGAGGCACATCTGAGCTAGCCAGGGAAGCTGCTGAAGAAATTAATTTAATGAAGCAGAATCCGAGTAAGAAATTTTTGTGAAATTTTATATATTTTTAGAACAAATTTTTTTTTAAAAACTGGTGAGGTCCGGAGCTTAAATTAGAGAGTTCCACGACAATTTATGACGCCCAATCTATGGGGCTGGAATGTTTTTTAGAAAGTACCAGTTCCTGTAAATTAAAGGCGTTTCACGGCAATATATATCTCAACATTCGTATTAAGTAATAAATTTAATAACCTTTAATATGGTGATATAGCTATATCAACATACTTAAATGCAATAAAAGAAATATCTCTTACTTAACTAAAAGTTAACTAAGCCGGGTTGTTATACATTGTACTAATCAATGCAAATTCTTCAATTAAAACAAATTGGCCCCGAATTAAACATAGCCAATAACTCTTGATATTCTACTTAAAATTCATAATAATCAGCGGTAACGTTAATAATAATGTCCAAAAATTTCAACCTTAATCTAGCAACTTAATAACATATTCATGTAAAAGCATATGTATAACTATATAAAGTTCATACTTACAACCCCACGTGTATGCATGCATATACACGTCCGTTCTCTCGAACCATTTATTCAAAGATTCACTCAATACCTGTTTCGGGTATGCAATACCCACTGTTGCTCCAATCTCTACAATACCTCCAAGGTAACTTATCCTCACCAGAGTTGATAGTGCTAAACACGGGTGTTGATAAATTTTCTGCTCGAAACTCTTTTTATTCTCCTACCTCTGTACCAACTTGGCTTGAAATCGAGCTTCCAAAATCCAAACTTCCACAATCAATAAATAATGAATCGTATGGGTGGGGTTAGTTATCATCTTGTTCGCAGTTAATAAACCTGCGCTTCCTACCATTAACCGCCTTACAGCTTAACCATTTCGTTTTCTGAATACATTTAAATTTATTACTATTTAATTCTCCTTTATGAGCCAAACTTATCTGTGTCCTCCGTCAACTACTTAAACTCACGATTCTTTCCGTAATAAACATGCTAACTTATTAGCTCTGTTCACTAACCATTACTTTAATTTACACGGTCATATAACCAATACTGCTACGCGGCATTGCAGCCTACTCCGCACTAGTCCAGGGCTAGTTAGTTTTTCATTGACGTGCCTCCTTTCATATATTTTTGTCTTTGTGTGTCGTCTTTTTTTTGTCTTCAAAACCTTACATATTTCACAATCGTAAATCATTCCTACATGTGCTTTTAGGTTAATTGCTTGAATCAACTTTTATTACTGCCATTGCTAATTGAAACTACCCTATATTTAAATTTAAGTTATTCTGCAATATTCTAAAGTACTTCCTGTGAATATTTTTATAGATATCACGAAAAATTACATATTATTACGCCCTTCCGGTTTTGAATTCTCTAGAACAAACTAGCATTTCCTTTGGCTCCTTAATTTAAAATCTTCTAAATTTTACGGGATGTTAGATATCAGTTGATAGATTATGTTCATTTAAGCTGTCAATTGTCACCCAAAACCAAACT
Source organism: Platerodrilus igneus (assembly GCA_036346225.1). NCBI lineage: Eukaryota > Metazoa > Arthropoda > Insecta > Coleoptera > Lycidae > Platerodrilus > Platerodrilus igneus. Next base: position 3,529,932 of record JARFIW010001215.1, read on the forward strand.
AGGGTTGGGTAACTATATTAATTCTGGTTAGTGGTGAGATACCTTTTAGATAGAATTGTCTGTGATTGGCAAAATTTTGTTTAAAATTTGGATTAATTTAAAAATGTTCTTGGGTGTTACAGAGGGTCCTAAAATGTCCAAAAAATTAGTTTTTTGCAAATAACTCTAAAAATATCAACATTACGGAAATTTATGTCGATATCAAAATTGTAGCTTACAAAATCCCGCACAATCTTGTTTGTTATTCAAGTCCGTACGACCAAATGGAGCAGAGATATAATTTTTTAAACATCGGTAGTTTTGCGATGCAACAAGATCGCGTACGCGCGTCGCGCATTTTTTGCTAATATCTCGAAGATAGACCTTCAAATCGAGAAATGTTTTAAATAAAAGTTGTAGAGAAATCTAACCACGAACAATTTCGTTTTTTATTCATTTCTGTACGGTCCAGATTCGCCGAGTTATTAATTATAAGACAATTTTTTTATGTTGGTAGTGAATGTTTTACATGTTAAAATCAGCATTAATTCTTTAAAGTATAGGTCGTACATATATCAAACGATTCAAAAAGACCCCAGGAATAACTTCTGAGACTTCAATATGTACAGAAAAATGGTTAAGGACACGTTTTTTCATCATTTTAGGCTACTCATAGTGATGATCTGCTACATACGTAAACGTTCCTGTCTTTTGAAAGGCCAGTTTCCCATCATGATGCATTTAAAATTATATGCCACAAACTCTATGTTATGGAAAATTTTATCAGTTTTAATTTTGGTCTCTTGAAGTTTTTTCGTAAAGTTAATAAAAACAAAGATATTTACGAACAAAAGGAATGCTAACGCAATTTTCCCATAATTTATCAAAAATACAGCAATGTTCATAAACTTTTTTTTAAATAAAACATACTTTGCGAAGGACTAATACTACTCCAGCATATTTTTGGACTAAAATGTTAATTTAACAAAAATTGATTTTGTTTCTTAAATATTTAAACGCCTGTAACTGGGCAACGTTTCAATGAAAAAAGCTCTAGGACGTCTCATTTTAAAGATAATTAAAATATCTTCAAGAAAAATACGTAACATTACTGTCTTTAACCGATCAGAAAAAGTTATTTTCCAAAATGCACTCAAAAAACATACTTTTTCATGTTTTTTGCTCTTAACTTCAAGCTATCTTTCCAAGATGGATTTACGCATACATCAACATGTTCAAAATTTTATTCTCTTCCACTTTCATTATACTTACTATATGTGTACGACCTATACCTTCAGAGTTAATACTAATTTTTACATGCAAAACATCCACTATCAACATAAAAAAATTTTTTTTAATTAACAACTCGGCGAATTTGGGCCGTATGCGCGACACACGTACGCGTTTTCGTTGCGTCGCAAAACTACCATTGTTTAAAAAAATTATATATCTGCTCCATTTGATGGTACAGACTTGAATAAAAAACGAAATCGTGCGGAATTTTGTAAGCTACAATTTTTATATTAACATAAATTTCCGTAACGTTGATATTTTCCGAGTTATTTGCGAAAAACTGATTTTTTGAACCTTTTGGACACTGTCCTGCCCGCAACGTAGCGTCTAGACATGGGCACTTTTAATATGTTAAATAGTACCCTAAAACAAGCTTGTTTACAAAGTTTCAGCCCAGTCAGTATTATTTTCTCGAAATTTTGTCATTTTATTGGGCTACAATGGCTATTCGAATATCGCTCGTTCGGTATCTTTCAAAGTCCATCTTGCTGCTTTATCAACCGAAACCCGAGAGCGAATGATAACGAATTCACGATCAAACAAAACGATCATAAATCGCTTGTCATTTTAAGCATAGTTCGAGCAACCATCAGTTAAAGAATGAGTCTTTATTATTTATTTTAAATAATACTCGACTCAAAATTTTTTTAGAAAATGATTAAAAAACACGGTTTTTGATATATAAAATTTGATTCTATCATAGATTAGAAGATAATCTCAAAGGTTTAATTTAAATTCATACTGCAGGCAATTATTTCGAAGCAATTGACTTTTTTCCAGAGGCACTGCGATATGGAATATCCACCCCTACTTACAATAACTTTTTAAGTTAGATAAATTCAGCTAGCTAATCTATAACTAGGATTCGATACAAGTTTAAAATTTATAAGCATGGAATTTCGCTACCTTGTGAAGTGTATAAATTAACTGCGACTGGAATTCAGTTCTAGAAATACTTTGAATTCTCCTTTCACTACGAACTTGTTTTCTGTAATCCTTGCGGTTTGTGCATTTAAAATGAAATGGAATAGTAAAAGTCATTCAGTGGTTCTCATTGAGTCCCTCTATGCGCTTCACAAGCCGACAACCACTTTAACTTCAGGGTGGTATAGAAAATGATTGTTTCAGGGGGTTCAAAACGCGTTGAATGTTTTGACACGGCCATCTGGTTAGTGTTAATAAATATATTTACAGTCTTTTGATGTTTAACCGAAAATTCCTCCGTTTTAAAAGATATTCTAATCCGATAGTAAACATCTGATCTGTCTAAATAAGTATGCAAGTATATGTAACGTAATACTTTCTATTTAGTTATTGTTCGGTCTTGTTTGTATTCATATTGACACAAAACATTATCTTAAACCATCTATTAGGATATTTAGTTACCTCCCATGGTAAAGCTAATATGTAGGATCTCAAATGGTAATTTTAAATAAAATGTAAACTGCACCACTGGCAAAACATGCTTTATTGTTGTTCTTTTTAATACAACCATAAGTAACAATGTAACGAGTACAATGGGGCATGTTTGTTACAGTTTTGAGCTCAAACAAGGGTGCTATATAAATTTTTGGTCTGCTGTAAGAGAGAAATTCGATATTTTTAGGTAATTGAAGAGAATATAAGGGGCAGATTGTTGATCTTTTATGCTAACTTGAACATGTATGGCTACTTATCACATGTGAACAAAACCTGGAGGTTTTCTAAGCTTATTTGGGTTGTAAAAAGTCTTATATTGATCTAATCGGACGGAAATATTTTTTTCCACAAAGGGTAAGCAGCTTTAACAGCTGCGCAGAAATGGCAAATAATTTGTAAGGATTAATTTTTATATTGAAATTTATTTTTATAAAACGTGAACTCTTAGAATCAAAGGCGTAAATATTTATTTTCTTAAGTTTTCAAACGATTGCAAACTGGTGTTGTACCGTATGTGTTATCTCAGAAGTAGAAAATACAAAAATGTAATTGAAACGAGAACAATTCAAGAAAAAACACTTGTTGAAGGCTTGGTGAACTTGAAACTGGCACAGTCAAACTCACAAGTCGAAATGTAAACTTTATAGTATGTCCAAGCCGTTCTGAACGGACCTGCAGGCAAATAAATGGTCGTATACCACACTGAATTAACGGTCTTTTGATTTTCGAGAGCCACATTTGCCACAGGGCCGGTTTTTGTGAAGATAAACGCCACCATTTGCTTCTTAACGCTTTGAGAGCGAACAACTTTTGTTGACTTTACTTCATATTGAAACACCCAAACTGCTGACTGACCTTTTCTTCTGACTTATACGCGTAAATACACGACTCGTCACCTGTGATGATGTTGTATACCGCTTTGGAAGCACCACAGCTGTATTTTGAAATCATTTTACAGCACGAATCGACACGAGCATCTGTCAACAAATGTGGAATCCAACGCGCACACAGCTTCCGAACACCCAAATGTTCGTCCAAAATCTTGTGAATGCTGGTCATATCTCTCGAGTTCTTGATATGTCATCTGACGATCTTCTTCAATAAGTTTTCCCACAGCATCGATATTTTCCGGCACAACAACCGATTTTGGACGACCTTCTTTAACTTCGTCCATGAGCGAACTACGTCCACGTTTGAATTCAGTGTACCAGCAATATACAGTGGCTGTGGATGCCGCTTTATTGCCAAAAGTTGAATTCCGTTGATTGATACATTGTTCTTGAGTTAAACCATGTCAAAAGTCATAATAAATCATAGCTCGAAAATTTTCGCGAGTTAATTCCATAGTTTGGCAGAGATGAAATTTTAAACACTGCAATAAACACAAATAGTGTTCGCACGTGAAAACGTTCTGAGTACCTATAACCTCAAAAATGTCAAACTGTATGATGGAAATTTCAGATTTCGCCTGGTAATACTAATGTTACCATTTTCTCAATACACAAATAGTGTCCCTCGTAGTACAATAACTTTGTACTTAGCTCAAATTAAATATGCTACGTTGTGGGAAGAAATTTGACCGCGCTCAGCATAGATTGCGTAGAGTGGAGTATTTTTTATAAAGGAAAGCCCGATAAAATTGAAGTTAAGTTTACAAGTCGACAAGAAACAGGTGATCCGGTGATTGTGGGTACTGCGCGATTCCTTTGACCTATGGTTGCAGTCTAATCAAAGAAGATGTCGGTCAGTCTATAGATTTTCAAGTCGCATCGGTTGAAAAAAAAGTAAGGGTGTTCCATTTGACAGTTTATCCAATCAAATTTGGGAACTTTCCTTCGTGTTAAATGGACTGGTGATTTAGAAGTCGGATGATGTGTGCACCGTGGTACCGTGGAAAACACACTAATATTCCTGGACGTCATTATTTGTGTTAGCAATGGACTGTGAAGTAAACTGTTAGTAAGTTTGAGCTTTCTGTTTATGATTTATAAATATGTACATGCCGTAACGTATCAGAGACCTACGAGACATTTAAGTTTTTTTTTCATGTTAGACCATTGTGATTGATTGCAAAACCATCTGCGAAATTTCTTTCTTGCTAAAGGTTTAGAGAGCTCTAAGGAATATTAGTTGTCGTTTTTGTAGGTCAGTTGGCAAATCATCTAAGGGATTTTTCTTCCTGCCAAAAGGTATCAAAAAATCATAAGTGTTATAAGTCCTCTTTCTTGTAGAAGGATAGTGGTCTACTGCAAAACCATCTAAAAAAATGCTTTTGGAGCCGAAAGGCAATAGGAACCTTTAAGAGGTATTAGTTACCTTTTATTTTGTCACGTATATTTCTGAGAAGGTATCCCAAAAGTACGATGTCGTATACAAGAACATGATAAATTATAGAAATGAAAAGAAGGTAGAAGAGAAGTAAGTGATGGGGTAGCGGTCGGAAGAAAAGAAGTTGCCCCAGTGTATGGCTAGTTGCCAGCAGTAGAGTGGCGTAAGCAAAAAACACGCAGGAGGTAGAAAATTGATAGGCGCCAAAAATACGTTTTAGGATAAAAGACAGACTTCTCGGTTCCACTGCGAAGCGATAGGCTGCACTCAATCACCAAAATTTAGGGAAGAGACAGGAAAAAAGAAAATCAAGTCGTTAATAGATAGTAAACGTGTAATAGATTTAATACGATAGTAAAACCAAAGGAGAAGGCGGCTCCGTGGCGTAGTTGGTATGTGTGTGTCTACTACGCCTAAGGTACCGGGTTCAAATCTCGACACGGTCCGCTTGAAAAATGTTAGGCGAGCATTTTTCACAAAAATGCACCCTCATTCGGATGAGAGGTAAAATGGAGGTCCCGTGTGTGAATGTTGTTACTCACGTTAAAGATCCCTTGCGTGGAACAGCAAGGGTTCGGCAAAATTCCAAGTTTTCCAGGTAAAAAAACTCGCTTTCTGGCCAATGTAGTACCTTCGGGTGGAGCATTGAAAAATTACATGTAAAGTAGAACAAAGGGTTATACGATATTCAATAAAAAATATGAGAATGTCTCTCCTAATGAATATTTAGCTGCAAGTATTTTCAATCTGAATTGGTAGCAAAGGAAAAAAAAAAGCAAGATTAACCGACACCGTCTATTAATTGACCCACGTGAATAGTAAGATTATGCAACTTTGGACTTAATGTAGGTCAGTCGACCAAATATTATACTACTTCGGACTCAAGGTAGATCAATCGACTAAAAATTAGGCCACTTTGACTCAATATAGGTCAAGCCACAAAAACGACGTGACTGCGTTGAAGATGTTCTAGAATGCTAGAACACGTAAATGGTTTGCATGGAAAACAGTAAAAAAAGGAAAGATAAGATGATGGAACGTGTTCGAATGCATAATGGAATAGTGCGAGCTATATTAGAAACAGAGAAAGAAGAAACGTAGAGGTATATCTAGATTTCACTATTGCACACAGATAGTGAAAAATGTAGGCTCTGAGAATATCAGGGAATGTGTAGGTTAGTTAGCTCAGATAGTGAGTATGTCCAAGATGAGAATGTTCTGTTATCGTTCGAGTGGGCGGCGTCTGAAAGCATGTAGGCTTGGCTTAATTATTTGTTTAATAAGTATAAGCAAAAGTAATTATAAGTTTCATAAATACATAAAAATAAAAGTGAAATAGTTAAAATTTGAAAGATTTTAACAGTTTGAAACAGTTCGAAAGCCTACGGTCATCTTCGGAACTCTTTGGAAGACTTCGCGATTGCTTGTGGAAGTAAAATAAACTTAAACACTTATTGAATGAATATATATATATATATACAGTTTAAAGAGGTGTAAAAGTCTTCAGTAGTCTTCGTAACTCTTTGGAAGGCTTTGAAATTTGCTTGTAAGGCCGAGTTGCAAATTGAATAGCAGTGGTTAGAAAATATTTACAGTTCGAAAAGGTCCAGACGTCTTCGGCGGGCTTCGGAACTCTTCGGAAGGTTTCGTGTTTTACTAGGGGGGACAACGTGATGTTACAAAGAATTATGATATGGAATTTAAAAAACTATTATTTAAACATATATACAAGCATAGAGGGTTCAGAAGTTTTCGATTGTCTTCGAAACTCTTCTGACGGCTTCGTGGTAGTGGTGCCTTAAGCCTCGTCGAGTTCGTCGCCGTTGAACTTCACGGGGGTGTCGTTTCAGAGGTAACATATATACAAGCATAGAGGGTTCAGAAGTTTTCGATTGTCTTCGAAACTCTTCTGACGGCTTCGTGGTAGTGGTGCCTTAAGCCTCGTCGAGTTCGTCGCCGTTGAACTTCACGGGGGTGTCGTTTCAGAGGTAGAGTTCACAGACGCAACACAATAACGACTTGTCAGTGATGGACGAAACAGAGCTTAACACCCATACGTAGTTTATTAACTACTGATTGATGAATTATAGTGACGTGCCCTAGGTACGGCGTCGGACAATACGCAGGTTATGGGGACCACTGTGCGCTGAAGTATAGCAGGCTATGGAAAGCGCTGCTCGCTGAAGTGTTAACACGCTATGGTGAGCACTCTCAGTTGATTCTTTAGGCTATGGAGAGCACTAAAGAATGTCTTTCGAAGAATTTGCAATTATATTTATACACTTCCATTTCTTATGCTTCCTGTGTTGAAAAACATTAATGATGTCTTTAACCAATGAAATTGCGTGTTTCAATTTTCGAGTGTAAAAGAATCTCCAAATTTTGTTTGACCAATAAGCGTGCTGATTTTTGGGTACCAAAAAAAAGAGTTGGAAATTCTCGCGATTCTTAGTTTGTGCTGTTTTTAGCTCGTGTACTTTTATATAGTCAACAGCGATTCTTTCGTTTGTTCTGTGTTCAGCTCGGGCATAGTGATATAGTCAAAATCTCCCCCGCTAAAGAGTGTAGCGTAGTCATTTTGTTGCGAGAAAGCGGCGGGGTCCTTGTTGTCAAAATATTTGAGCCTGTGGCGGCGTTTGCGTTTTCGCTTTGCGCGACGGCGTCGTGCTTCTCCATGATCACCTGCTGCTGGATGGGATGATTGTGGTTGAAAGGGTACCTGCTCTTGGGACATCCATCCACAGGTATGCCTTTCTGGTTGTGCGCCTTGCAAATAATTGGGCAAAACGACGTGGGCTGCGTGGTTAACTCGTGGTCTGCATGTTTTGGTGTCCAGTGATAATAGGCTGGTGCTGGCTGTGGTTGTTGGTTGGGCTGACCTATCGATCACTGGCTGAACTTCTTCTCGAAGGCTGCTGGGCAAGAATTCGTCTGCGAATTGGTTAGTTGCAGTTGGCGTGAGTAGTCTGTTGGCGGCCACGGGCGTCACCCTTGTGTGGCGGCCTTTGACCTTTCCATGGTCGCTTGCTGCTTGAGAAGATAGTTGTGATTGAAAGGCTACCTCTTCTTGGGACATCCGTCCGCAAGTATGCCTTTCTGGTTGTGCGCCTTGCACATAATTGGTCAGACCGACGAGGGCTACGTGGTTATCTCGTGGTCTGCATGTTGCGGTGTCCAGTGGTAATAGGCTGGTGCTGGCTGTGGTAGTTGGTTGTATTGGCCTATTGACTACTGTTGGAATTCTTCCCGAAGATTACTGGACAAAAATTCAGCCGGAAGCTGGTGAGTGGTAGTTAGCGTGTGTGGCCTGTTGGCGGTATCAAGCGTCACCGTTTGTTCCAGTGGAGCGTCTTACGGCTATGTGCTCCGAAATGTATGGAGCCTTGTTCGTAATCCATCACCACTTTCTAGCGTTGAAGCCAAGATTCACCCAGAATGATATCATCCTCAGCGAGGTTTGCTACTACCAAGAAGGTTTCGTGGTCCGTTACTTTTCCAAGGGTGAATGACGTGCGGAATTTGCCATTGATTGCCATTTCTGTCCCTGCGTCGGCTAGATAGGCGGAGGCATGATAGGGTTATACCCGTGAACCTGCGGGTATTCGATCTTCCCTAATCATGCGCGTCGATGCTCCTGTATCTAGTAGTGCGTTAAAGGTTATTTTCTGTATGGTGACGGGGATCCTTGGTAGTTGCTCATCGTGGGTAATGTTTAGTCGCCCCAGTTCGTTTCGCCCGGCCGGACTGTAGTTTGGCGTTGCTCGACCGGTGGGTAGTTTCACGACGCCTGGGTTGGGCAGTTTCGGTACCAATGTCGTTGTGGACACAATGCACACTTTGGTAGCTACTCCGTTGTTCGTGAAAATCTGGTTGCTGACGTGGGAACGGTTGTCCCTTTTGCTGCCTCTTTTACGTTTTTTTCAATTTTTGTGAGACGGGAGACTATTTCCCATACTGTTGTTGGCATGTGGCACTGAATTGAATTCCTCGGTGTTAGTAGAAGAGGATCCGTGAACAGCTCCATGTCCGGAAGGCTACGGGGGCGTCGTTTCGAAGGTAGAGTTCACAGACGCAACATAATAACAACTTGTCGGTGATGGATGGAACGAAGCTTAACGCTTATACGTAGTTTATTAACTATTGATTGATGAATGATAGTGACGTGCACTAGGTACGACGACGGACAGCGTCACCGTCGGAGAATATGCAGGTTATGGGGAGCACTGCGCGCTATAGTCGAGCAGGCAATGGAGAGCACTGCTCGCTGAAGTGTTAGCAGACTATTGCCCGACCGAGCTGTAGTCTGGCGTTGCTCGGCCGGTGGGTAGTTTTCCGACGCCTGGGTTGGGCAGTCTCGGTGCCAATGTCGTTGTGGACAGAATGCGCACCTTGGTAGCTACTCCGTTGTTCGTGGAAATCTGTTGCTGTCGTGGGAACGGTTGTCCCTTTTGCTGCCTCTTTTACGTTTTGTTCAATTTTTGTGAGACGGGAGATTATTTCCTATACTGTTGTTGGCATGTGGCACTGAATTCCTCGGTGTCGGTAGGAGAAAATCCGTGAACAGCTCCATGTCCCGGTTGATGTCTAATTTTAGACGGTGGGCTTGCTTCACCATAGTGCCGAGGAAGGCAGCTACTGATTGAGATGCCATCTGCATCTGTCCATAGTACTCGCAGGTTATTTCGGCTCTGATGGTTTAACTGTCATACTTGTACATAATGAACATTTTGAATTTGTTGTAGCTGGGTTGGAACATCTCGTAGGCTCGCACCATGTGGCTACTTGACCTCGGAATTGACCGGTCGTTGTAGGTAAATTTGCGAGATCCTCCAGAAGGGTGCCAGCGAATGTAGGTTTTTCTGCTTTGGAGGTCGCTGTAGCGACGTGGTACAGGTCTTCCACAATCGCCTTGATTGTGACCATTTTGGTGGTTGGTTGTATTTGTTGAGCGCCACTGGGTTGTTACTGTCCCATAACTGTTGGTGGTTGTGTGACCTCTTGGGTTGGAGGCGGCTGGTTGGTGTCCGGCCGGATGTGTGATGTCGTTTGACTTTTCGTCTCGAGCGTGTTGATGGGTCTTGCAAGCGCGCTGTTTGCAAAATCTTCTGTGAGGACGGCCCAATCACGTTGGACGCCACTTGTTATCGTTCGAGCGGGCGGCGTCTGAAAGCATATTAACTTGGCTTGATTATTTGTTTGATAAGCATAAGCTAAAGTAATTATAAGTTTCATAAATACATAAAAATAAATGTGAAATAGTCAAATTTGAAAGATTTTAACAGTTTGAAGCAGTTCGGGTCTTCGGTCATCTTTGAAACTCTTCGTGGTTGCTTGTGGAACCAAAATAAACTTAAACACTTATTGAATGAATGTATATACAGTTTAAAGCGGTGTAAAAGTATTAGGTAATCTTCGGAACTCTTTGGAAAGCTTCGGAATTTGCTTGTGAGGCCGAGTAGCAACTTCAATAACGGTGGTTAGGAAATATTTACAGTTTGAAAAGGTCCAGACGTCTTCGGCGGGTTTCGCAACTCTTCGGAAGGCTTCGTGTTTTACTGGTGGGACAACGTGAAGTTACAAAGAATTATGATATGAAATTAAAAAAACTATTAATTGAACATATATACAAGCATAGAAGGGTTCAGAAGGTTTCGGTTGTCTTCGGAACTCTTCGGACGGCTTCGTGGTAGTGATGCCATAAGCCTTGTCGAGTGCGTTGCCGTTCAACTCTACGGCGGGTAGAGTTCACTGACGCAACACAATAACGACTTGTCGGTGATGGATGGAACGGAGCTTAACGCCCATACGCAGTTTATTAACTACTTGATAAATTATAGTGACGTGCCCTAGGTACGACGACGGAGAGCGTCACCGTCGGAGAATATGCAGATTATGGGAAGCACTGCGTGCTAAAGTCGAGCAGGCAATAGAGAGCACTGCTCGCTGAAGTGTTAGCAGGCTATGGTGAGCACTGCCAGTTGATTCTTTAGGCTATCGGGAGCACTAAGGAATATTCTTTGAAGAATTTGCAATTATATTTATACACTTCCATTTCGTATGCTTCCTGTGTTGAAAATTGTGTTTTAATTTTCGAGTGTAAAAGAATCTCCAAATTTTGTTTGACCAATGAGCGTGTTGATTTTTGAGTACCACAAAAAATGAGTTGAAAATTCTCGCGATTCTCAGTTTGTTCTGTGTTCAGCTCGTATATTTTAATATAGTCAACAACGATTCTTTAGTTTGTTCTGTGTTCAGCTAGGGCATGGTGATATAGTCAACAGTTCTGCATGTAGGTCTAGGAAATTAAAACACAGAACAACAGATTGTAATTTTTTTGTTTCTTGTTGTGCGATGAGATTTCTATACAGGATTTTTCCACTGATTACAAATCTGTTAACAGAATTTTTCTACCAGCCCCCAGTCAAAAGTTATTCATATTTTTATAGTTGAACGTTTTATTAAGTAATGTTTACATTTGTTGTAATATAATTTATGAACACCACATCGCTACCGTTTCTCAAAATTTTTTGACAAATGACTTTTGTTTGTAGAGTACCTTTGGAGCCTCTCTGATTAGGTTCCAACAATAATCTGTGGGGCTCCACTTCCCTTGGTATCGATTTTCGCGATACATATTACGTTGATGAGTCCTTCGCCATGTTGGTGACTCACAGTCCCTTAAGTTGCGGGGTGGAAGTCCATGCCCAAGGTCCCGGGTTCAAATTCCGACACGGTCCGCTTGAAAAATGATAGGCGAGCATTTTTCAGAAAAATACACCCTCGTTCGGATGAGAGGTAAAATGGTGGTCCTGTGTGTGTGTTGTCACGCACGTTAAAGATCCCTACCTCGCTTGAAACAGCATGGGTTCGGCAAAATTCAAAATTTTTCAGGTAAAAAGAACTCGCTTCCTGGCCTATGTAGTACCTTCAGATGGAGCATTGGAAAAAAAATCACGTGTAGGGAGGAAAGTCTGAATGCAAGTAGAGAAAATGAATTATGGAAGACATTTTGCAACTCATCGCTGTATGTGGAAATCAAAAGATTCGCATTTTTTGCTCTTATATTTCCCAAAAAAAGTGGAAAACAACTCTTTCAATTATATTCATGCAGCATCGAATACACTGTCCTTAATGATGTGACAGATTTGCGTCCCAATAAAAATGCCTTCCTTTATTTTTGTCTCAGTTTGAGAAACCTTTCTCTCAGATATTGAAGTCCTTCACCGTATTTATTCAAAGCTTTGACAAAGTTTTTTATCAGTCCCAGTTTCATATGCAAAAGTACTAGCAAAACTTTCTTTATATTAACGAGAGGAGGATTTGTAACATTTTTCTCCAGCAACGAGGTTTTCTCGCATTTTCCAATTTTTTACAAAGTAACGTTTATCCTTTACTCTGATGTCCAATCGCAGAGAAAACAGCAGTACTTGATGTAACCCAATTGCATTCCTAACAGAAGTGCTACGACTTTAAATTACAACATATGTTCCACGCATTTTCTGTATGCTTAATTTTTTCAAGTAAAGTTTTGATATTGTCATAGATTTGTTACGTTAAATTTCCGAAAGCGATTGATTTCTGCATGCTTCATATAAGTATTTAATTTCCAACTACTCCGTCGTACAGTTATATAAAGTTCTAACTTCCCATTGATTAAGCGACTTAACAAGCTCGACTTCCTTTTAATTAAATGGATATTTATTTATGTGTCCTATAAAATCTCATAGTTCTTAGTACATTGTTAAATACGTAAAATCTATTATATAATAATCTCATTTGCTTTACAAAGTCTAAAAGGATTATAAATTCCCTGAAATAAGTTAAAAACCTGCATCAAATACTTCTATAGTTGTTTTTAAAAGATTAAAAAGGCGATTACAATGACCTACATCGAAAAATAAAAGCTTTTAATGGTTCGTTATCTAGACTATTACGGAGATTTTCTATCAAAGCGGTATTCTGTTATCTCGCAGATGTGCACATTTACGAGCAATAAAACTTTCCCCTTGTTATCAATTGTTGGAAAACGTTATGTTATCTCTTGGTTGCAAACCGTGTTCTATAAATTCTTCGTAGCTATTTTATTGGAAAGACCTGCAAGTGCTTTTTTTTTCTTAATCTTCTTTGGGTATTAAACCACTCATAGTTTTTAAAATTATCTTTATTAACGTTTCGATCCATAACCTAGGATCGTTTTCAAAATAATAAAAACTTCAAGTGCTGTTCTCAGAATACTTACACTTTGTTGTTCGGAATTGTTTTGGAACGAAAACACGTTATCAATCACTATAAATACAGACTAAGCTTTGAAAAGTTTGATGATTCTATACAGAGCACTTTACCGTAAAGGAACTCTGTAACGTCGCGAGTTACATATCTCCTATATTAATATGTTTTTAAAATTAAATGTAATAATTACGTTTTAGATATAGAATGATACATTGTATAAAGAAATTTATCATAATAAATGTCAACCGAGTTCATACTAGGAATAAGATAAGAGACGATTGCTTTGTAACACAGGTGTAAGTTGATAGAATTGGATAAGGAACAATAAACTGCTACAAGCAGGCTTATTTATAATTATCTAGAATTAAAAACATTGCATGATTATTATCAAGAAACAGCATGAAAGCAATAATGCAGTTTCCCACAGAACGATGTGAGACCAGTCGGCCTACAAATTTCATAACTTTATCATTGTTAGGTGTTCAAACTACTCATTTTTAATTATTGATTAATTTAAATATTAACCTGTAATATTTTCAATCGCATTCAATTTGCTTTTAAAGAATTTAAGCCCTCAAGTCCATTGTAAATGAAACAAGTCATTTTTGTATTTAATCAAATAAAATAAATTAGTTAGTTGTGTTTTGGCATAAAAACTTTTGAAAATGCAGCTTCCAAAGACTCAAAATCTATCTCGCGGAGCAAATTAAGATGCATTGTTTTACTTAGTGTTGCTGTCAAAGTGAAATTCTTTCATATAGTATCCAATCCGTCTGCAAGTGTAATGCACATTTTCAAATCCGCTACGATAATACCAGAAGCAGGCAACTACACTTCTTAAGGTACAAATTATTCTGTTTCCTTTTTTCATGATACTGCTATGAAAGCTAGCTTCTTCTTTTGTTTGTTGTTAACCAAGTAAATGTTTCAGTTTTCGTTCTCATGGTTATGACTCAATAATTTCAGACTGCGTGATAGAGATTTACTTTCACAGTGCACAAGTGATTACGTAACTAGTTTTCTAGTCACAAGTAATATAAACCAAAGCTCGCGTTTTAAAATTAATATTACGGAATGCCAACGTTAACAACTTGGTCGATTTCAGTATTGGGTTAGGCTACTTAAATTTGCTGCTACGTTTTTACTTTTAGGAAGTGCACTTCAGGTAAAAATATTGTAGATATTATGTCTAATTTTTTCTTCTATATATTTAGGGCTAGAAACATTGTGTATGTATCCTTATATGTGCGGTATAGAATTTAAGATTTTATGTAACTGGGAAATAATTCTTAACTAGGTTTGCTTAACTGTATAATTCTATGTCGTGTTATTTGCGAGCTGACACTTTTGTTTACATCATGTTTTAACAGGACAATTACAAAACGTTTGATTTGGTTTTTATAAATATTCCTTTTGGTACTGTTTGTTAACTAATGGTTTGTTAATACATTTTTACTGTGGTTTCTAATTATTCTTTCTGTGTGACTCACATAAAACGGAAATGAACAAAAAATATTTTATGAATTGCTCTCAGTCACTTGTTTAATACAATTTCTTAAATACTTTATATTTACATAGGGTACTAAATACTGTAGATTTATTTCAAACCTTCCCACCTTAACACCATCTCAAGGTGTATATTTGGGTTATGCGTCGGTCACGCAACGTAAACCACTACCACAAGACAACTAGATCATGGCGCCAGGTACTGTCAAGAGAGGGCGTTCACTCGTCCGCATTTATGTTACATTACATATTTAAAGAAAAACTTCCCGATTTCTGACTTTAACTACTCTAAAACTAGCACCTGTGTATGAATTTTTTAAGCACGTCAATTTTTGACGTAATATCAGTCATTTACAACTGATTGTTAACTGTTTTTAATCATCACTGGCACATGCACCCTTAAATCTTATTAAATTCTCGAAGAACGCGTAAACAAGTTAACGTCAATAAGTCATCTAGAAACGTAGGTATCTTTTACACCTGTCTGTTGAATCACTATTTCTCAAATAGTTTTGTAATTCGACAATTTCTTCGTTTTAATTAGACATAATTTTGACATATATGGGACATTTTAAATTACATCCAAAAACCAAATCCACACAATGCCACGAACTGTTTTTAAAATTTATCACTATACGAATGCCAGGAAAATTCATTTTAATCATCGACAGACCTCATTATCAAATTTACATTTCAGATAAGGGATTAAAGTGTCAACTCGTGCATTTAATTAAGTATGCGTTTATTTGGTTGCCTATCTATTCGACTTGAATTTATAGAAAAGTAGTTAAAAAATTTTAAATAAGTAGAAGTTGATAGGGTTTTTTAAGTACTGAGGCCGTAAATTTTTTTAATATGAAATAGAACGTAGCAAGTTCTCTTTGGTTTGCTCTCCTTTTCTTTTCCTTTGGTAGTTTCTTTTTTGCTCTCGGTCCTCACAGTGACTTCGTTTAATTTTCGATCTTTTCCTGTGGTATGTGCTTTCTAGACCTTTCTTCTTTTCTTCGGAAACTACGATTTAATCGATTTTTCGATCTATTTAGCTGTTCTTTTACTCGAATGTTTCATTAATACGATTTTTTGTTATCACAGCTTGAAATACATCAATTTCTTTTATCCAGCATTCTTGACGTTCCCTAGCATTTGAGAGTCGACAAGTTGTTGTAGCGCTTTAACTTTTGTCGTTAGTTTCCTACCTCGTTTCTTTTCTTACTTTATATTTTTTCGCAAAAAAACAATTTCTTTCCTGAATTTTAAAAACGCTACTGTTTTCTTTATTAGAAATATCCGTTCTTAGACCACTTTTGCAGTGTTATACCACTTCATCTTTGTCCTACCCTATATCTTTCCGCTTCCTATAGTCCTCTATATTTTTTTACTGTGTCCGGTGCTTTGGCACTTTTAGCCGCATAGATTTTTTATCTTTCCTTCTCTTTTTGGCCCGGTTTTGTTTGTCTGATAGAACGTTTCTTTTTCTTCGTACTGTTGTTTTGTTGCTTGGTACTTTGTTTTGCTTCCTACCACGACCTTCTAATTTTGCCACAGGAGAATTTGTTACGTTCTATTCATATTTAAAAATTTATTGCCTCATTACGTTAAAAACCATTTGGTTCCTAATCATTTAAATTTACGTTTACTACACTCCTATAATTTCAACCAAGTAGATAAGCTACCAAGTTTGCTTGTCCTTCATTAAATTTACGAGTTTATTTGTCTGTATTCTTATTCCATATCTACACATGTCATTTTTATTACTTGGAGCTGTCCTAAATGTTGTTAGTTAAATGATATTTTTTTGTATTTTAATAATTTAATTTAAGCGGATAAGAGGCGTAATTGTTAGGTAATTTGTTATAAATTTGGTTCTAATCTATCTTTGCATGGTCAAATATAAATCATTTATTAGGATTGTTAAAATGTTTGACTTTATTTGTAAGGTATGCGATGGATTTTCCGTATTTTCTTATCTAAATTTTATGGGGTAACTTTTGGTATTGAAATAATTTATTTTTAAGATTGCATTTCACATTGCACTTTGTACGGCGTTTCCGAATGCGCAAGTTTCTTGAGTTTTGAATTGAATCCAGCAATTTCAACGTCTTCTTCTTCAGCGTTTTCTTAAGAAAATTAGTAAGGGGTCTAAGTTTAATACGTAACTAACATGAACCTTATTTTTCAACTGGTTTAGTCTAGGTTACGCGTTTAAGATTGTGTGCGTATGTTGTACGTCTCCTATTCCGTACACTTGGTTTTGATGGTTAGACTGTATTAAAAATTGCCAATAGACTCCTTACTAATCCATGGTCCTTGTGTTGATGATTCCTTTTTACTTTATACAACCTGTTTTGGATATTCCTTACTCACGAATGGCAGATCTTTTACGCTTAGCCGAGGTAAGTCGCATTGATCATACCAGTAAGTTTGTAAAGCCCTAACCATAATAGTAAATTGTTGTCTTTTTTACTAACTGAATAAATCTTACTAGTTATTTATAACAGTGAACCACCAATGGGTACATCGCGTGGATTAGTATAAAAGTCCATCCATGTGTCGATACACTAGGTTTTTTTGTATAAGCCAATAGTCTGTTTATACGTGCGTTTTGGTACACGTGTAAATTCGGGTATTTTTTATTTAATAATATTACGTACCGGAACAAAATAATTTGCGTTTATAACTTTTGCTTGGTGATTTAGTACGACCTTTACAATTAGATTAATTTTATTTAATTATTATTTTTAACATAAAATTTCTTTAAATTGTCTCATTTCAGTCATAAGGGTAAATGTTTTATGGAGGCTTTATGATAAATAGAAAAATAATATTTAAATATATTGTTAATATCTTGTAGGATAAAGATTTTTACTTTAGATTTCTATTTTGTTTCGTTACAAATTGAATATAGTTTTGCATATTTAAACGTATTTGCGTCACTATGATTAACTGTAACGGGCGTGTAAAATTACTTATGTTAAATGTATTTCTTTTGTTTAATAAAAAACACCATTGTACCATTAGCGTGTGTCTTTATTTATGTAATTTTTTTTTATTATTATTATTATTGATATGCTGTCCTTATTGATCTTATTTTCTTGTTATTTACTAACCATTAATTTCATCTATTTCAGCGGGAAGAAACGGTCATGTTTTTCTCCTTTTTACTATGATCTCTCACTCTACGACCCCCTACTCTACGACTGGTTAGTTAGCACAGCAATTTTCTTTTCTCTTTTTGTTGTGGTAATCGGTGCGGACTACTTACGTTACTTTCGTTGCTTTCTTTCCTGTCCGCACGGTATACCGTAACATATTTGGGCATACCCAACGTGGGCCCCAATTTTTTCGTACACACTTTTGTCCCGATGATAAGTTTACCTTCCGTATTATTGTTCCTTTTCCGTTACATGGAGATTTTCTGAAGATTTTTGTTTCACGATTAATTATTGGAATTGTGTTTTCGCCGATAATTTTAGTGCTACTCTGTATGAAAACTCTGGCGCCCAAATTACGTCCACGATTTCTATCAACACGCCCTTCGTACACACAACAAACACACACACACACACACACACACACACACACACATACCCACATGTAGACTCAAACACGCACACACGCATGCTCAACCCTTTCTTGTACACACCTTTTTGTCTCGATGATAATTTTCGCTTTCCGTTTTATTGTTCTTTTTCCGGTACATGAGTATTATCTGTAGATTTTTGTATCACGCTGAATTATCAGAATTGTATTTTCGCCGATAATTTTAGTGCTTCTCCGTATGAAAACTCTGGCATCCAATTCTCGTTTACTCCTCTCTATTTTCGTCCACTATTTCTTGTACTTTTCGTTAACTTTAGTTTGTGAACTTACTCTTTTTGTAACACCTTAGTTTTTCCACGAGTAGGACCGTGATTAGATTAGTCCCCCGGTACGGCTTACGTGTCGTACGAGACGACTAAAACAGTCCAACACACTCTCTCAACACGCTCTTCATACAACACACACACACATACAAACACACACACACCCCTAGACTGTAGACCCAAACACGCACACACCCATGCTCAACTCTAACGACACTCGCTTTCGTTTTTATTTTCTTTCGTCGGATCTTGTGCTGTTTCTATAGTGTTTTTGAATTTTGATTTTGCTTCTTAGTTCCTTTTGTTCTACTTTCCTTTCCATATCCTTTGACTGGTTTTTTGCTGTCAGTCCTCACACTGACTTTGTTTAATTTTCGATCCTCTTCCTGTAGTATGTACTTTCAGAATGTTTTTCTTTTTATTCGGAAACTCTGACTTAGTCAAATTTTCGGTCTATTTAGCTATTCTTTTCTTCGAATGCCCCGTTGATACGATTCCTTGTTACCACAGCTTGAAATATATCAATTTTTTTCATTCAAACGTTCTTGATGTTCCCTAGCATTTGAGGTCAGACAGGTTATTGTCGCGTTTTGGATTTTGCCGTTGGTTTTCTTCCTCGTCTCTTTTATTATTTTTTATTTTTTGCAAGTTTTCTGAAGTTTGAAAACGTTACCGTTTCTTTATAAGAAATATTCGTTGTTCGACGATTTTTGCAGTGTTAATGCCATTTCATACTTTGTCCTTGTTGATTGCTACCATACACCTTTCCTTTTCCTAAAGCTCTCCCCTTTTTTTTTGTTTTGTACGGCACTTTAGTATTTTGAGCCTAATAGATTTTTTGTTTTTTATTTGCTTTTTGGTTCTTGTTTTGTTTGTCTAATAGAAATTCTTTTTTTCGTACTGTGTTTTATTGCTTGATCCTTGCCTTGCTTTATACCCCGATTTTCTAATTGTGCCACGGGAATTTGTTACGTCCTACTTCATATTTAAAAATTTATTGTCTCATTACGTTAAAAACCATTCAGTTAATATTAGTTTAAATTTACGTCTGCTACACTCTTATAATTTACACCCGCTTAGATAGGCAACCAAGTGTGTTCGTCCTGAAAAGGTTTTTAAGAATGAGGAGGCCGTAAATTGCTTTAATATGAAATAGAAAGTAACAGGTTCCTTTTGTTCCATTTTCTTTTCCTCTGCATATGACTGTTCTTTTTGCTCTGTCCTCACATTGACTTTGTTTAATTTTCTGTCCTCTTCCTGTGATATGTACTTTCTAGACATTTCTTTAATCTTCGAAAACTACGACTTAATCGACTTTTTGGTCTATTTAACTATTTTTTCGTTGATTACGATTCTTTGTTACCACAGCTTGAAATACTTAAATTTTTATCCAGCGTTCTTGACGTTCCCTAACATTTGAGGCTCGACAAGTGTGTGTCGCGTTTTGACTTTTTCTGTTGATATTCTTCTTCGTTTCTTTTTTTGCTTTTTGATCTTTTCTCAAGAAACCAATTCTGAGGTTTGAAAACGTTACTGTTTTTTATATTAGAGATATCGATCATTCGACAACTTTTGCAGTGTTAATGCCATTTCATCTTTGTCCTTTTTGATTGCTACCCTATGCCTTTCCTTTTTGTATAGTCCTTTACATTTTTTTGCTTTGTTCGGTGCTTTGGCACTTTGAGCCGCCTAGGTTTTTTATCCTTCCTTCTCTTTTGATCCTGTTTTGTTTGTCTAATATGACTTTTCTTTCTCTTCGTACTGTTATGTTGTTGCTTGATCCTTTGTTCTACTACTTACCCCTAACTATCTTATTTTGCCACAGGGAATTTGTTACGTTCTATTTCATATTTAAACATTTACGATAATAAACCTGTCAAAATTCGACGGCTATTTTTGTATAAATGTAGCAATCGCTACAACAGTTTAAACTACTAATAATACTTAATTGGACATAAACGATCACTTTGTCATGCTTCGTTTGAAATCGGTAGAATTTATAAATTCCGTGGAAATTCAACGGCAAGACATTGTAATGTGTTACAGGCCGAAAATCGGCTATGTAAACATTTTTGGTAAGTTTTTAAATATGTGACTGATTTCGCGCCAGTTTTTAAAAAATAGACTTGTGCGTAAATTTCGTCACTTGGAATAGTTGCGTTGGCGCTAGAGAATGCGCAGACGTGGAGTGCGGAAGTAAGTGGCGGTTTTCCGACACGACGGGACTAGTGAACCAGACGTCAAACAGTTAAGTTCACCGGTGTCTTTTTATTTTGTCTTTTCTCTTAAAATGTAGGTTCCTCTATCGTACCTATTATCGTTCCTTACCTGGTTGATCCTTTATCGTACCGCTACAGAAAGAAGGGGGAAGACAAATTAATTTGTTTTCAACGAGGGCGAAACCCGATCCACACCCAACCACCGCCGAGATCCGCAAAGAGGGGCATGGCTCCTGCCGCAAGAATAACCGCAATGCCGTAAAGAGCTCCACATTTTATGTGAGTACATTTTATCTTTTCCTATAAGGCTCATCTTATATCCTAATAAATATTTTTTGTATGTGATACAATTTGAGACGCAATAATGACGTAATACCTTGTTGTGCAATATTATGTACGTGTCTATTATGTTGCCAACTGTCGTAGTGGCTCTTATCAATTACGCCGGGATTTTAACGGTTATACCTTAGACTATAACAGTCGCGTGCATTATAACAAATGACCGCTACAAATATCACCTGTAAAGATTATAAACAGTGTTGCCAGCTACATACTCAAAAATGAGATTGTGGTCGTCATTATGTGTTTTAAATAAGTATTCCGGAAGCAACTGACCTATGTAATTCTACATCACCAGCGTATTATCCATCTAAAGACATTAAATTATCATATTCCACTGCATTAGTAACCGGTAAGTAGCGTCTAAGACAAATCATCAATAATAAACGCTGCAAATAGATTCCACTCGTCTTTATTTTTTCGACTACTTGCAAGTGGTTGTCACAATGCTTTTTTTTTTTGCTGTTAAATATAGAATAAGGAATTGCTCTAAACATATAATTACGATCACCTAAAATTGGAACAACGTGACGTTTCATTATAGTCGAAGTTTATTAAAACTAAATAATTCTGAATGTAATAATCTCAAAGGAAACAATACAGTTATAGAAGTGCTATATAGGAATCTATAGACCAGCTATAAGACACCATGCACACCCGATTGAAATAAAGTTCGATGTCATAAGTACCTCAATCTCAATTGATCATACACACAACGTGTTTTGTATTCATACACGGGCATCGCACATTTGCCGTCAAATTAAAAGTATACTTCGTCAAACTTCGTTTCAAATCAGTAGCAATCGCTGTGTGTGTGTTTAATATGAACAAATACGTTTAATATAATGACAACTTCAAACGTCGTTTTCACAAATAATATTACGCTTTCTGTAAAAAAAATACCTACTGCGGGCACATCTACGAATAATAAGACTTATTGTGGTACTCGAATGATAGAAATCGGTTCAGTATTTTTCCCAAACTAAGCGTTACAAAAAACGGCTTAGTGTTTTAAATATATAGGATTGCCTCATTTCCTTAGAAATAAACTTTTTTAATTAACATAGTTTTTTTGTGAAACTTAATCGTAAACTCGCCACTTACGTAACAAAACCTAATCGTTTGATTTACACGCTTTCATAATATTTAATAAAGTCTATCAGCAACATATAGTGTATAGTAAAATATTATTTTTTAATTTATATTTTATATCTTTTTGTTTGCGTTTAGGGTATCAACTGCTGCACATCATGTCCACGGTGCTTATAAATTTTAAGCTGGCCTTTCCAGCGATTTCTAGAACCTTCACCATTCATTATGACGATGTTACGTTTGAATGATGAGTCAACCCGCCTGAATATGTATATTACAATATGTTATACAATGTAAACCGTCTCTAATGAATAACCTAATACCTGAGGGTGATCCGAAAACTCAAGAGTGTAAATTCGGTTTCAGCAAACAAACATACATAAATGACATCTTAAAACAAAAACCGTCTTGGTATGTGTAATTTATCTAGTCCTTTAATGGAATAAGAGCTGTTTGAAATGTAAACACCCCCGTAATGAATTTATTTACATCTTGAGCATAAGCGGATGTCTGAATTATAATGCGAAGTCAACAGTACAATTGGGCAAACATTTGCATCCTCCTTGTCATGAAAAGCACGTTTGGTTATAATCATTGCTAAAAATTACAACTTGATAACGTCATTATTAACTTAAATAATTGAAGAATGTTTTTCAGTGTAGGATTACGAGTGTGCTGAAATAATCGTTCTATACAGGCAAGTACAAAAGTACCCGCTTACTAATTAAACATAGTCCATAGAAACTTTTTCTTTAATTTCCCATACTACATCAATAAGTCGCCGATCAAATTAATTAAATCAATTGACAGGGTAAGAATACTTTTGAAATGAAATTGCCCTCGGTCCCACGGTAGGTTAATAATATCAGATAATAGAAGGGTCAAAATATGTATAAATATTGACCTCTTCAACGTGGATACATTCTCATAATTTATTTTTCTACCTACGCCCAATTATTTGAACTTAATGGTTATTGTTGTTGTGTGCTCTCAATTACGACATTGTCGCGCTTAATTATTTAATTTCTTACAAACCTACGCTCGATTTTCACTCTAGAAGTAAAACAAATAGGCTTGTGTTTTTATCAAATGCTGGAACAAGTGATGCAGATATCTTAGAATTAAGAGAAGTTTAGTGCATAACAATCTATTTAGCGGCTGGAAAGTATTAATTCTTGGACATATGGAAAAAATTTCACAAAATTGTTAGGTAGTAAAATGACGTTTCGCTTTGAATTTACATTTAAGTAGCAGAAACACGTAACAGTTTAAAAGGTGCACTGGGTAACTACAGTGGTGTGAGAGTGGGTTCCTATAGAAAAAGAATACCAGAATAAAATGGGATTGTTGAATTATAAAAACTATGTTACAAGAGACCCTTACCTTGAAAAGCCCTATCTGTTGTCACAATTAATGGACACCAAACCGTCTGTCTTAACAAACCTTTTGATATTCCCTCAAAACTGAAGACAGTTACTCCGAATAAGTCTCCGTTACCTGCGATTATCTAAATCCATCACTCCATACTTTACCCTTTTTTCTCTAAAATAAACGTGAAAGGAAATAATTCATTAATTTTGGTCAACTCAAGGAAACTGTAAAACAGAGGACCTCGCAAAACCTTGGTGTCCCACAATACCTGTTACTGCGATTTCATTACTGGGGTGGCCGTATATACATTCA
Organism: Platerodrilus igneus; assembly: GCA_036346225.1. Taxonomy (NCBI): domain Eukaryota; kingdom Metazoa; phylum Arthropoda; class Insecta; order Coleoptera; family Lycidae; genus Platerodrilus; species Platerodrilus igneus. Next base: position 3,553,882 of record JARFIW010001215.1, read on the forward strand.
CAAGTTAGTTGCTTGTACCTAGATTATAATTAAGATTCCGTGTCTAACTTACCTTAACCTCTATTAATATTAAATATTGGCTATGTAAATACTCCTTCAGTAAGAAAAGAAATTGATTGTCTACTTTTTCCAACATCAAACTGGCCAGGTACCTATTACTAATAAAAAGCCTTAAAAGAAATTAACTCATAATACTACCACACCGATTTTCCCAGTTGCACAGTATTTGTATGCATGGCATTCTGAATGCCACTACTGGAAATATCATAATTAACAGTACAGAAAACCTAGTTTAAAACAAAATTTCCATAGTCCCTTACAAATACCAACTCTTTGTTCACTCCCTAGCTGGCAGTGAACACCACATATAGAACCTACATTAAAAATTAACATGCACGGATTGATTCATCATTCAGAAACGTTCCAATTTGTTTTTCATATAATATCATGCTTAAAAATAAACAAAACTTTATTTCCAGACAACCCACTCCGTCAATAATAAATAGTCCAATAAAGGAATGGCGGGCTAATAAATAAACAAACACCATTTACAACTCGCATCTCGAATTAACATGTACATATTTTTAAATAATCTAAAAGAGGTTCGTTTATTCAAAAATTAGCGCATCTTGACCAAAGAATATAAAGACGTTCAGAAATGCCGATGGTTCATTTTCCACTTTTCCAACTCGTTAGATCACTCTATTTCCATTAACATGAAATCAAAAATTTATTTTTAGGGTGAACTATCCAGTCCATCTCCTTGTATTAAGTTATTTAACCGTTTCTTTATGTCCGACCGACGCGATTTAAATTTCACGGTCCACTCGCTTAAGACTCCCTGACTTAAACTATCTACCAAAATTGAAAGAATTGACTTCGGCGCCAACTATCCCTTACGTGGGTGATCTGTAGTCTACATACCTTAGTTGTTACTTTACCATTTGTAAACTTAATTTCCGTTTTGACCGGTTTTCCGGTATAAAAATGCTCCCATTCGGCGTAATCCATGCTAACCACTGTAAGATTCCGCTATCACAACGTTGCATGCCTAATCTGTGTTGAGTTTAAGGCTTCAGTTCCCTTAATCCCATAGAAGTTACGTACAATCTTTGTAGTTTGTTTTACTATCGCAGTGATGGTATTTTCGCACGCCCTTGATTATCAGAACGGGAGACACGACTATCGATTGTAATCCAATTTTGATGGCAAACGCATAGTTGACGTGTTTGTATTAGGTTTTTATTTTGCGCGCTTATCCTAATTAATGACTAATGCGTTATCTTGTCATTATATTAAGCATAACAATTTATTTTAAGTAAATCAATTCTATTGTATGTGGTTATAACTAACTGCCCTAACTTAAATGATATTTCTAGAAACAAAGGAATTAAAATATCATGCATAATTAATGCTCACTCTCAAAAAATTTTAATATATAGGGTACATTCCTTTTCGTTCTGTTCATCCAAGTTAAATAATTTTATTGTCACTATTTAATTTAAAACAACGCGAGATCGTTATAGAATCTCTAAGGTTACCTTGATCTATAAAATAGCCTTGAAATTACATAAATACTACTGTTGTCTGGATGTACCGTACACCCATATAAACCTAGGCGTGGAATAGGTTTTGGGCCTTTGGGAGCTTCTTTTTAAAAACTTTTATTTTCAAAAACACTTCTATCAAATTTATTTTAATGCAAGAATTGCAAAATGGTTTGTTTTTTCTACGACAACTTGTACGTTATGTCCATTAACGTGACAATTTAGTTGACACAAAATAATCAAAATTAATAATTACCAATGAGTAGCTTAAACTACCAACAACGCTAAAGTTATGAAGCTCGAGACTGACTGGCCATCAGGGCTCCTCAGGGTATTTATGTAATCCCTGCTCTCACATCATCTTGTGGGAAAGTGCAGATCTCACCGTCTGCTTAATCTTGATATCATATAATGTTGTTCCTAGTAATGTTTTAATTAAGACTGTTTTATTGCAGTTTATCGTATCTGCACCTGCAGTATCAGGTTGCGTCTGGAGTATAAAGTAGTTGCTTCCGTTCTCATGTCTGATATGAACTCTAATTAACCTTTAATATTATAACCTTCAATTAATACATTGTAACATACTATTACTAAGACATAATAAATGCATTTAAATTTATATACATATTGATATGGGAGATATTTAACTCGCGGTGGCGAAAAAGAGTCCAAAAGAAGTGCAGAACCAAGCAAAATTTTTCCTGTATTATAAAAAATAGCTAACAGATTTATTTAACAATTTGGTTAATCAAATAATTTACTGAAATCCGTCAAGGTTCTTCAAATATCTGACAATAATGTTGTCTGGATTGTTCTAGGGGCTACCAGAATGTACCCGTATTTTCTCTTGAATTCTTTCAATTGCGCTCTTTAATCCTTTAAACGTTAGTAGCTACATATACGCCTCCAGAAAATTTCTTGAAAGGTTAAGCCTATATCACAACTGATACTGAACAAAAACGACATCCTTCAAATGTAAGCTTCAAATGTGTACGTACACACGCGCGCACGCACGCACACGCGTATTATATTGCTAATAAGTCAATTTTTAAAAATGAAATGAAACTCAGAAATCTCAAGATAGATCTATGCAGTCAAAAACATTTCTTTCATACAAAAAAAATTACAAAACAGTTTGCAGTTTATGAGCTTATTTTCATACAGAAAATAATTCCTAATGGTTACATTATTATTAATATATTCCTTTGTCAAAAGGTACAAAGTACTCTTTAATTAATAGCTGGGTAATCTTATTACCATGCTTGTGAGTGTGATTGACCAAAAACTTTTCACAGATAATTTATTAAAAGTCAAAATGCTGCAAACTTTGGCTTCAAAATTTTCTACAAACTATCCGTTTCATAATTAATAAATTTGAAAACTTATTCTAATTTAAATTACAAAATATTTAAATATTCTTATCAATTAACAAACAGAAAATCATAGTTTATGCTTACCAATTATAGCGCTTATCAACATCTCATTTGCAACGTAAATAACGATATTAAAAACTTGCTGGCTTTATCTTAAATCTCCATCAGTTTATCAGTTTTAAAATGCATTCACCTTTAATCAATTAAACTCAGAAATAGCCCTCGCGTCTCGATTATTTATGTCGAAAATTGTTCAGAAATAATTACACTTTATAGTTATACAAAGTTCTACGCCACTTGTTGCATCTCGTAATATTTTGAACTGCTGGAACTTAAACGTTCAAATCTGTACTCACAGTTACATATTAGATGTCGTAAAATCAGTAAATCAATGTCGAATGTCAAACGTTGCATATAGGTTTATTTAAAAAGTATGAATCGTTCTTATTAAGATCCGGTTTATATACAAAATTATCTATATACGTCATTTTCCAAAAATTTTCCAATTTATTTTCGAATCTTGGTTACCGCTGATGTAAGAATTTTCACCAATTTCGCGTTTTAACGTTGTATTTAGTTTCAGTTGTCGTGATTTATGATTATCGTAAAAGCCTTGTTTATCCTCTTTTAACGCACGAAGTTAATGTTTGCAGTCTCTTTTCTTCTTATTATACTATGGAAAGCTATATATGTCTTATCTATTTTATTTCATTTTAATAGCTGCGCGAGTTCCTTAAACCGGCGTTTATTCATTGATACAAACAATCAACCTATGCAATGATTTTTAAAAACATTTCTTAGTAAAAGTGACGTATTCGAAAATTGTAGAAAGACGTTCTGTTTGAAACTCTTAAAATGAATTTAATTTCACAATAAAGTCTCACAAGTGCGTTCCTTATGCTTTGCAAATGCAATTGATATGGTATTTTTACGGTAAATGAAGCAAATACACGGAACGTGGGCTTTGTTTTAACGCATATGAAATAAATGTTTTTGAATTTATGTCTTAAAATAAAAACTCGTTTTCAGTAATCATACACGGAAAAATTAATCGCAATTGCTTTTATAAAAATGCATTAAAGCTCGCAATTGGTTATTATAGCATTCCTAATAATTAATTTGCATTCTAATAAGGTTAGTACTTTTAAAAAATGTATGCAACTCTTTTTCAGTCTGCAGAATCGTCTACGCACGAAAATATGCTTTATTTTTATATCTACACGTGGGAACTTATAACATAAGTAATTAAAGCTGGCTATTATTTTGCATTTTAATGTCAAAAAAATACGCTTATATTTATACAAGGTAGAACAATTAAATATTTGTAAATTTTTACTTATCCCCGTTTTCTTCTCTTTGGGTGGTAACTTTTCATATAATTTGGCGTTCAATGACCTCTCGTGAACGCTTTATCACATGAATATATATATATATATATATGTGTGTGTGTGTGTGTGTGTGTGTGTGTGTGTGTGAGGGTTGGGGTGCGTTTATACACTTAAAGGTGGGGGGCTGCGTTCACATATCTTATTAAAATAATAATAAAACATAGGGGGACATTTATTCATACTTTTAAAATCATTAATTAAAAAGCAAGGGTTTAAAAACACAGGTCATAATTATAAAAGGATACTTGAGATTCTGTGTTGAGCCTCCATGATTAATAGTAACCAGGGAATGTCATGTGCTAACTTCTTCACTGGTGGTGGACGGCATCAACGTATGAAAACATGATTCATTTGTTGGAACGTTTTGATAACATGGAATCCAAAATAAAAGCCGAATTTATTATTCTGATTTAAATGCCTAGGATTAAGACCACCTTTCATTTGTATTATATAACCATCAAAATTTACAGTATTTTAGTAGTTTAGTTGTAATATTAGGGTTGAACCTCAGTTTAATATTTAGAGTTCAATATAAAAGTTAGAAGTTTAGTTAAAAGATTGTTATTGGTTATCATGCATTTGAAATGAATGACATGCATTGTATATAGTATATTAAGGAACTAGTAGGCTAGGACAATTTTAAAAGACATAGAGTGTAGATTACAAAAATGATTGCTATTGATGTTGTCATGGAAACAGGAGAATGTTGAATTATTAAAAAAGTAATTTTTTTTTGAGAGTTTTTGAGGAGATTTTTTGTAAAGACAAGCTCTGAAAATAAAGAGAAGTTACATTTTAAATTTGGTGTTATTAATTATTAGAAATTATAAAAAGTGACTAGGAGGTAATTAGTCCTTATCCAGAAAAGATTGGTGTAATTAAGAAGAGCCAGACATAGTGCTTGTGATACTAGGATATTTCTAGAAGAGTTTTAGAAAAGTTTGATTATTGCGGGAAGCTTGCCCAAGTCCAAGAGCCCAGAAATCGATCAAAGCACCACAACTGTTAGCATAGGTACCAGGAGCCTAAGGCAATTAGCGCACCCTAATTGTTTCAACAGCGAAGAACATCGTGAGACAGCTACTACTAGTGAAGACCAGGACCAGTAATAAGTATCCATTAATAACAAACTAAATTTCCGTAATTGATTTAGAATCAACCCTTACAAAGGGTCCTTTGTAATATTAGTAAAACTAAAACAAACAATTGTGTTAGGTTTTGGATGTCACTGCTGAAAGAGTTAGAGAATTGTACACCATTGATACCTTGTAAGACGCTGCCCTTGAAGCACCAGCAGAAGGAATTATATTCGATTTAAGAAAAGAGGAAAGGGGGGGTTTATTGTAATATATATATATATATATATATATATATATATATTGTTATGGATTCTAAGGGTTAAATTTGGGGTAAGCAATCCAATTTTAAACACCCTGTATAGAGAAAAAAACAATTTATTTACGGGCAAAATTTATTTCATTTATTCAATTTAAACGAACAAGTATTGACGTATTTTTATAATTAATAATTGAAAAGTAATAGGTTCATAAAGAAAACCAGTTTTAAAAACCAAATAGAAACGCATAGTTAATTTAATTTATTTTAATTTAACGTGCAATAGCATTGGAAAACACACCAGGGTATAGAAAATCAATAATCCCAAGGCAGAAGGTTCTTGGTAACAGACAAACAGCCGTCAGTTCATAGGATTCGTTGAAATATAGACTCCAAGAAATATTGTTTTAAAACGGTCGATAATTAAGAACACCTACATGTTTGAAAGGTTACCTTCTTCGAATTTATCAACATATTAAAGCGGGCTTTAAAGAAAATATTTCCAACCGTCAGTGGCTTCGAATAAGAAGGTAACAAAGTTTATTAAAGAGCAGAAGGGATGCACGATCAATGATATGCTACAGAGAGAGACGGGTATAAAAGCATTGGTTTAAAAACGCACGTACTCAATCCATGTGGAGTCAGGCGACGCGCTCAGCAATATCGATTTTCTATAACTTAAGTAGGGTTTGGAACGCGACATCAAATATGCATGACAGGGATATAAATATTACAGGCGGCGTTTCATAAAAACACAGAACAGTATAATTGGTTGAAACTGGTAATTTTACAACGGACGAACACGCGAAAGATGAATGCGATTTTTCGGATTACATAGCGCCTCCACGAACTGAATTTCTGGAAGTTTTAAAGCGGTTATATCAAAATTTGCAGAATTATTATTTTAAAATAAGTTTTTCGCGTGAAAAGTGGCCGAGAGGTGGCATTTTAACAGTATAAATACTTTAAAAGAGTTAGCATCGCTCTCTTTGTATTTTCATCGCTTTCTTGTATTTTATCGCTTTAGACTACGTATAATAATCAACCGACGTGGGAGTAGAGGCTTGTGAGTATTGAAGAAAATTTATAAATTCATAAAAAGTAGTATTAGTACTTATAACGTGGTAAGTGGAGGCCTTATAGTTAGTAACGTGAGTAGTGTCGAGTGTATTAAATTAACCGAGGTCCAACTAATACCATAACAAGCTAATAAACCTCTAAACAAAAGTATAATATACGTGAATTTGGATGCTGGGATGGAATGGTAATTGGTAACACGGAGCTTGGCGTACACTGAGGTTATCATCTATAAATATCTGGTGAATCAGAGCGCATAGTCACGAAGCAAGGGATTCTGGAGGATAGAGCGCATCATCGAAGGAGGTGGAGACTTGACGCATTTTCCAGGTAACTCATTTGTATTTTCTGTTATCTGATAGACTTTTGGAATTATTTGTGATGTGTGAGTGAACATTGGGGTTATTTATGGTTAATATAACGTATCGGAAAAGATACGAGTACTTGACAACTATTAGGGTATTTTAAATATTGAAAAAGAGGTGTATGTAAAACTTACTAAATTTCATTACAAATTTAAATTGGATTGTTAAGGGTACATGGGTTTATTAGTGTTGTAGTAATTGTATGCAAGGTAAAAAGCATATATTAATAAACTGGGTTATTATGAGCTCATCATACTCCAGTGTGCAATAAATATAGGGTATTATTTGGGGCCCATTTACTCCTATTGTATTAAATGTGTTTGCAATTAAAAATTTAAAACAAGGACTTTACAAAAATATCACTTTTTGAGTTGTAATTAGTGTACCAAACTGTATATATCTGTGAATAATTGTTTGTAAATAGCGGTAAATAAAGATTGTATGATTGTTGTATTATTTGGTTATTTTTTTTGAATGGTGTGTGAGTGGGAAGGAAGAATGATTGTAAATTTAGGTATCCGAGAAGAGGCACAGCTGAACTAGCCAGGGAAGCTGCAGAAGAGATTTTTGAAGCAGAAATCAGGATAAGAAAATTCTTATTTTTGAAAAGTATTAACTGACTCACTCTCAATTCTTAAACTTAAACACCCCGATCCACAGCAATATATATATATATATATATATATATATATATATATAAACATTTTAATCTTTACAATGGACACTATGATACAGTGAAATTATAATAATTTTCTGATACACATCTCGGAATTACAAAATTTAAAATCATAATATAACCCGTTACGTTTTACACTACAAGAAACAAAAGTTTCACCAAACAGGCATTTTAAAATCAAATGATACACATGCTTTATACATCATACTATACCTGGCCCTCGAACTCATGTAGAAGTAATATTGTTACGCGACAATATCGATGAATATAAAATTTCCCTCCAAAGAATACTGCAGGTAATTGCAGTTCAGATCGAGATACCATTCAAAACTACAATCTGAGACGTATATTTTCCCAACAGCAACTGGAAAGTACATCAAGGCGGCTCCGTGGCGTACTTGGTATGCGTGTGACTACTACGCCTAAGGTCCCGGGTTCAAATCCCGACACGGTCCGCTTGAAAAATGTTAGGCGAACATTTTTCACAAAAATACGCAGGTGTCCGAATGGAAGTAGATGTTGGACGAATCTCGAGTGTGCGGTCATATGAAGTAATAGCATTTTTCCTAACCGCAGCGGACATAAAAGTGAAATTTGGTTCTACGTATGCGTGTTTGTTTTGACTAAGCGGAACGTAACTATCGATCCTAGGTTTTTCAGTTCCAACTTTCGACATTCGTCCTCCAATTCCAGCATGGAGTGGACGATAGGCAAATCGGTTATATAAAATGGACGAAGTATGGAAGTCATACACGTGAAGTAGTCAGTGACGTTTTCCGATGAACCCTGGTTTCTTTTACAGATATTATTAAATAGTCTTATCTTATAATCAGGCGATTCAAAATGATGTACTAGTAAATTAGCTAAAGTCTGCCAATAAGAAAGCCGCTAACGGTTACTCCGGTACCACAGTAAAGCTTTTGACTCAAAGAGATCGGCCGCTTATTCGAATAATTGGGATTCAGACACATTCTGAGCCAGCCTGAGCTCTTCAACTCTTTCAAGAAAGTCATATACAGTAAGCACGTTGCGATTTCCACTGAATTTTAAATTCCACTTTGCGATAAGTTGCGAACAGGATTTGAAGTGAGCTAGTAGCCGTATAGTGAGAACTCTTCGATTAAGGAGTGGTTTGGCATGTCAGGAGGGAGTTTATCTGCATGATGCAGTAAAGTAAGGAGTTTCGTTTGTAATTCATTACGCAAAATCCGTTGTTCAGACGGTAAACTGACAGGGGAACGTAAACGGTGCGTATACAAACATGTATGATTTGTGAGCGAATGATAGCTACGGGTGAATCAGAATTCGTAAAGTTACTACTTAATTCTTCAACGTTGAGCTTAATGATTTTCAATTCCGCCTCAAGATTTACTTCACAGAGTTGATTAATAAAGGATCGATCCTTCAGCTAATTCCACCTTGACCAAAACACGAAGACGTGCTCTTAGGTGTTCGACGGTGTCCGTAGCCGACACAGGTGTTCTTCTAACCAAGAGTTCAAAATTAAGCCCATCCCTATGTAAACAATTTATGTCTATATTATACTCAACCATGTTACCTCAATAAAGAATATTACAGCCAACCGAATAAGTTAAAATATACTCGAAAGAGAAATTTGAAATCTAACGCACAAAATCTGCAGGAGCGGAAAAATAAAGTCGAGAAATACTAATAGGAATAGGCAGGAGCGGCAAAATAAAATCTAGGCTTTCTAATAGAAATAGGGCGCTAGTGTTTTCAAAAACTCGAATTGCCAGCGAAAACACAATTCTGGTAACTCGGCATAAAGCAAAACTTACAGAACATCCACATGCAACCAAAGAAAAAAGAGAACTGAAAGAAAAGCTTTAAAAATCAAGGCTAAACATTAAGTAAATATTGAAGTTTCCAACGTTAACTAAAGAAGCAGTTCCAAAAATCGTAGCCAAATATTAAGTAAGAGAAAGGTTTCGAAAATCAGGGCCCCACGTTGGGTATGCCAAACTTTATGTTACGATAATCCGTACGGACAAAAGAAAAGTAAAATATAGTAAGCAAAGAAACAGTAATCTCGCATCGAGTACCGCAACAAAACCAAGGAGAATCCAAAGAACGCCGTGCTATCTGGAAATTCGTAAAGTGAGCTGGGTCACACGGAAAGAAAAGAAATCCTCAAGAAAAGAATTTTATTTACACAACCTTAAAAAATATGTTATAAAAAGGAAAGCCAACTCAAAAAACGTTTATCTAGAACATTCCGAAGGATTTACACAGTACACCAATTTTTAACCGAAAATAAGAATTAGCAAAACACTATGAATTGTTCTTAAACGCGTGATTACTAATAGTTTTTTCTTTAAAAATTAATAGAACAAACAAGGGTACTTACATAATTACAGCAATCAATAGGAACTGTATACAGGGTGAAAAATATAATTAGGAAAAATCCAACTTTAAATATCTATAAGCAAAATGTATAGAACAATCAATTGTGAACTATTATCTACTAAATACTCAACTAATAACAACTGTCACCATTACATTTCCGACAACTAGAGCGAAGAACTTTCAATTTCACACTGTAACATCTGAAGTTGTGCGATGAATAACCTTATAAACTTACAGAAAAATAACCTAGACGTAATTTCTCATGAGAGAAATCAGTAAAGCGATACAGAAAGAAACAGCAAGCCTTACAGCTTATCATAAAGTACCTGCCTCAAGCTTATCACAGCGGGATGTTGAAGCTGGGTTACGGCGATTTTTTGTAGTCGACATCTGAAGGAACACATGGTACACCATGCTGTTAATTCGAATATATAGGATTATCCACTTGACTGAATAGAAAAATATCAACACGTGGATGTATTTGTCTCCGACCAAAACGTGTCAGGCGTTCACTTCTAGGTATTGGAATTGCCTACTTATAGGTATAATAATTCTGAATTCTAAACAAAATTAGGAGCTATTTAAATTTAGAATACCAATGACATCTGTCAAGAGTGTAGCAGGAAAAACGGATCCAATAGTCCCATGATTTCTACAATTTTATTTCGGTTTTACTAAACATTAGACAAATTACACTCTTTTTTATTACAGGGGAAAGAATATTTCAAATTTTCTACAAACCAACTAACTGTTCCGCGATAACCCTACAACCAACTTATGGTTTTTATTCTACCAAACGGAACGTCTGGCAATACTCAATAATTCAGATCAACGTTTCCTCAAGAGAACCGGTCGTAGCGTTTTTAAAACAACACGAATATACTTCAAATTTAATTATGTTTAAACGACACGTAAAACGAGTTGCCTAACCTTTCACATACAATTATATAAAGTGTAACATCTCAATTAATAGTGCCTTGTAAGATAACAAAGAGGAAATTGTTAATAAATACTCAAATAACCGTGAAATGAAAGTAAGAAATGTAAGATTTAATAAGTCAGAACAAAAATATTTAGGTGCACGTACTGTACGTAACAAAAATTTATATGAAAAATTACAACACTGACTTTCAAATATTTAAGTTATTATTGTTTTATGTGCAAAACCGTTATTAATAATTGCTACATTACTACAAACACAAAATGTAGTAAAATTACCTGACCTATTTGTTTCAGTGTTAGAAACTACTCTCAGAGATGTCTCCGCGTGATTTAATGATTTATATAAAAATAGTCTTAGCTTATGGCTTATCTGCTTTTTGTATTCTTTCTTTAAAATATTTTTAGAAAATTTTACATTTAGTTTCGACAACCTATGGTGACTTAGGATTTTGGTAAGTCATTGTTTTATTACTTTTAAATCTTTATTTTTTCCTATCGTTATTTGTCTCTTTTGCATAGTTATTTTGCAAGATCACTTGCCTTAAATCAGTTTCCTACCTTTCGTCTCTGGAGCCTTCGCCCTCCAGGTATACCTTTCCTCCCCAAGAAGAAACATCGCTCAACTCCTTTCGCGATTATTTCTATTCTTCGCACTACGCCTGCTCCTGCCTCTGTAGGTGTAATACTCCAACTCCCGGATTCGGTTCCACTATAGCTCTCCAACGCCACAATTTTTCATAAGGAAGCAACGTTGAAGACACAAGTTTGTATAGTTTTTGTTTACGTTTTTTACTTGTTTGGTACCTTTGTCGCACGCTTTCGTGTTTAATTTTAAGTCGTTGTAAATTCGTAGTTGTAAATCAAATAGCAAAGCTGTCATTCCTTGTCCCGCTATATCCTGTCATAAACTTCCATTGTGCCTGTGGAAATTAAGTTGGACTAAAGGGGTAGTGATCGACACTTGCTCATAGACATCGAAGAGAAACGTTTGCTGGATCAGTAACGTGAGTTAAGTCATTAGTGTCTCCCAATGTGATTTTATGAAAAAACCCTAAAAAATGCAGTGATAGTGCGTATCTAACACGTCCAATAATTAGTTATACAGTCCACTTCGTTGAAGAGTAGGAACGACACTTATAGAACAATAGAATATGGCTGAGGTAAGTCGATGTATGAAATTATAAGACCCCTCGCGCGTTAACACTACTTATACTCCATCATGAGTCTATTGAAAGTAAGTAATTTTTTGTAAAATAGTATAGTCTAATGGTTTATTTGGGGTGCATCTAATCGCCTCATGGGTTTCAACTACGCACTAATGCTGGCGGCGCGGTGATTAGAAAGAGTAGGTCAATTAAATAAGTATATACTAATTATGTTACCATAATTGTTTGGCACATTTGAAACAACCATAAATCTCAATTTGCTCAAATTAATCAGCAGATCAATTATTTACACTGGTTTCTATTTGATGGGTCCCTTTGTAATCTAACAAAAAAATAACTATGACAAGTTGAGCTTTATTGGATTGAAATCTATAGATATAAAAGAATGAATATATTTTGATACCATATAAAGCACCGTTCTTTTAAAACAAGCCGCACATTTTTCTAAAGGCATAATAATGTTATAGCTAATAGCGTATCAATAGACGAAACATATCAGATAAACAAATCAGGGTAGAATCAACCTAATAGGTCTTGATGTATCTACATGCTCGAGTGACTATCAGACGGGTTAAAACATCTTTAGAAAGCGGTTATTATACAAAAGATTGGTTGGATGCTCACTTTGGTGCTAGCTGTTTTTATAAAAAACACTTCCACAAAGAACTTCTTAAAGTAGCGGTCGACAGTTGAATGAAAATAACATGAAACGCGAGGTTCTTAACTCCATTAGTGCTTTTGTAATATTCGGGCAATATCTGACACGTCTGTTCAACTGACAGGTTGTACGTTACATTGTATTTGGATGGTTATTTTGTTATTTTTTATGTTGCCCGATACCAAAACAAAAATTAATGTAGCTCCGTACGCTTAGCTTCATCATAGTTAATTTGTGTGTCCTTATTTTTAAATAAATTTATTTATTTGTTAATAATTGGTTAACAAGCAAATGTACAAAGATAGGTAGGTATAAAGAGCATGAATGGGGCACTTAAGCAAGTAGTGAATCAACAACTAAGTAATTTGGCCTTATTGACCTGCAGGCCAACAATCATTACTATTGTACACCACCTACATTCCGACTGCAATTAACCGAGGACGTTTAGATCATTTAAGCTTTAACTAGCATTATAAAAGTTGTTGCTTTTATTATACGAGATTGTCATAAACACATCATTGTTACATTTTCGTTGAAAATGACGCTCAAGAGTCCGATTTTTGAAACCTTGGAATTCAATTCTCATAGGAAAGTGGCCATACTTTCCAGTGGGTATTAAACAATCCCATTTTTGAGTTTCTCATGAAGATAATTCATAGAAAAGTTGTTGGAATGCTTATCACTGGTGTTTTAGTGTGAGAATAATTATTTTTCTAGTCAAAAACTCAATCCTAACCTTACAAAAATTATTAATGAAAGGCATAATGAATATTAGAACAATCGAAAATATTGAATTGGCAGAGGAAATGATGTTAGGGATACGTAGACGTTCAAGTTGTCAAAACACTTTTGTAATATTAAACGAAAATGCTTTTCGGAAAATTGCTACGTGCATCGACGTAGCCTAAAAAAAAAGAACAAGGAAAAAAAAGAAAATGACCGGGCTTAATCGGCGAGTCGGCGGGGTTGTACAATACCAAAAATAGCGGCAGGTCTGAAAAATAAAAGAAAAAGAATGCACTCGCTCATTCACAACTTGCAACAAAACGCACAAAAAAGAGAAGCCTCTAATTAAACAAAACATGTACATATCTATCGGGCAGAACAACCAAATTACTTTAAAAATGACGCGCTGCAGTCTTTAGGGCGCTACCCTTCTGAAATAACAATAAAAAAGGAAGAAAACAAATCCCAAATCAACCCTAAAAACCACAGCTCGTAATTCCCACAGTAAACTTAAAGTTACATACCTAAAATTCTTAAATAAAGTTACAAATTTAAAAAAAACAGTTTGAAATCCCTCCCCGTAAACATACAATTAACCTATCCAATTGTCCCACAAAAGAAAAACCCCAATTCTTAAATAGTTATAGCGTACCCTTAATTGAAAATAATCATTTTGTCACTACCACTCTGAGTCATTCAGCACAAACAGCAATGCTTCCATATGGCGGCCATAAATACTAACATCGTTCAGTAATTCTTATAGAGATATATACGAACCAATCTGTGCACCTTCGTACACCAAAAAGGGGCGGCCACTCATCAGACCGTCATGTCCAACGGCGAAAACACACAGTGGTGTTTTTTTTCTTAATCTTCTTTGGGGATTAAACCACTCATAGTTTTTAAAATTATCTTTATTAACGTTTCGATCCATGACCCAGGATCGTTTTCAAAATAATAAAAACTTCAAGTTTGACATTTATGACATAAATTGAAGGTGACTTTGATTTATTGATGTTTGAAATATTTGGTTTGAGTACACTAAACAAAAATTTTTAAAGTTTAAATGAATGATTGCCTTCAATTTGTGTTACGGCCTGGGACCGACTTTTTTAGGTAGCCAATACGCTTAACATGAAATCAGCTGATTAATTTTTATTGTAAAAATTCAATAACTTGGGAATTGGAAAACATTTTTTAACATGTTTCTATTTATACAATTGAGAGGATGGTTATTAAAGAAGTGTGCAATTGTATTATTAAAAGGCTTAAGTAGTCGTTTTTTTATATTTATTTTGAAGGGGAAATCATTATGATTTAGGCTACCTCTTTGGTAGATTTTAACATTGTTCTGAGGTAACCTTATGGCGGGTTTACACTTGTCAGATATCAATGTTGTTCTATGAAGGTTGTATATGGATCTGAGGCGACCCTATGGCGGGTTTACACTTGTCAGATACTAATACTGTTTAACGGAGATTGTATATTTAAACTTTAAAAATTTTTGTTTAGTGTACTCAAACCAAATATTTCAAACATCAATATATCAAAGTCACCTTCAATTTATGTCATAAATGTCAAACTTGAAGTTTTTATTATTTTGAAAACGATCCTAGGTCATGGATCGAAACGTTAATAAAGATAATTTTAAAAACTATGAGTGGTTTAATCCCCAAAGAAGATTAAGAAGAATACTAAACAAACCACAACAAACATACAGGGAGTATTTACACAGTGGTGTGTTCCCATAACAAAAAGGGGCTGCAATCCCACGGGCAGTTAGGTCCACCGACGGAAGAAACACACTGTAGGGCGTGCGCGAAATTTTCATAAAGAAAAACAGAAACAACCAAAAATTCAACAAGAGTTTTCGTTGCATAAATCGAAAAGAAAGTGAATATTCATTTCGTTTAACTAATTACCAGAGCTCAAAGTAATATTGTTATCAAGACGCGATTAAAAAACTGGATAACACGGAAGTCCACAGCCCATTTTAGAAAATATTCGAAAGCGTAAAGTAGGCGGTCGGCAAAAGAAGTCCGAAGAAGAAAGAACCAGAAAACGTATAAGAAATGAAAAGACTTGGAAGAAAAATGTCAGACGAAAGCAGAAAGAAAAGGGTCAAGAATATGTGTCAAAAAAGAAAAAATTTAAAAAAAAGGAAAGAAATAAAGAAACCCTGCAAATGCAGATTAAAATGCTATGAAAATATAAGCGAAAAGCGAAAAACAAAAATATTTGAAGACTTTTATAAATTATCAAGAGATGGTCAAGATCAGTATATTGTAGAAACAATTAAGGAAACCAAAAAAGAGAGAGAAAGAATTCGAGTATCTGAAAACAAAAATATTCCTTCGTAAATATCAGATAGCAAATTGGACCACCATAAATCATAAACCCTTACCTGATATCAGAAGGTCGAGAATTTCTTATTAACAATGAAAGCCCAAGGTAAAGTTGGATGGAAAACGGCTTGAGGAAAAGAAAAACCCTTTAAAGATAAACGGCTAGTAGAGTGTTAGCTCTGAGTAGATCATGAGCTTGGGTCATGGGATATCTGTTGACCAAAAATGTAGATAATGAGCGCCACCGTATTTTTCAATACAACAACATACAAAAATTATCTGTACTTGTATTAGGGGAATGCGGAAACCTTAAAGCTACACCGCTTATACAGCCACAAAACCTGAATTTCATCTTTGTAAAGCACTTACCAAAATCTCAATTACCAGATGTCTTACAGATGTCTCGATTTAACCTGTAAACAAGTAAATGCACAACTTGGACACCGTTTATGTCCTTAAAAAAAATATTCACCAAAAATAATATAATAGAATTTATGTTCCAAAAATATACAGCCAGGGTATTTGTTATCATTAGACATAATGTTTGCTCATGAATGACCTATAAATTTTACTTGAATTTTTAATAATAAAAGAGTTATGCAAAAATGGATGCTATTCAATTAAATTCACTTGATTTGTTTTAACATAATCTTTTCAACTAAAATGTTTATAGAACAGAAAATTAGTATGGTTCTGTATTTAAAAAAAACATAAAGATCTCTAAATTGAATATTTCTGAATAAATTTACTATAAAGTTTGAGCTCTCTTAATAATTCATATTACATATTTTAATCTTTAGCCATCTGTAGTACTACGTCGACTTCACAATTAAATTTAATTATTTAACGTCTTATAAAATTGCATCATAGAGTTAGTTTTACTTAATATGTATAAAAAAAATTCATCACGTTGTTTAAGGATCAAATTACATGACCTCAAAATTACTAAAGATATTTTTAAAATAGCGTAAAATTAAATGTGATATTTCAATTGGATAGCTAGATATTTTTGACATCATATGTCAATAACAACTTTTTCAGTGTAGTCAACGCTATCTGTTTGAGAAATAATTACGATAAGCAAACTGCATAGCCATCTTTAAAATTTTGCAAGGTTACAAGTTTATTAAGGAATCGTTCTCTTTCTAAATAACTTTTAAGTTAACTAAATCAAGGCAAAACTTCAACCTTCTATCTTTAGTAAAACATTTAAATAATTATAATTGGGATTAGAGACTAAATATCACTCACGTGTCGAAGTACAATGCGACCAAAAGAATTTGAACTTATGACATCAGATGTGGAATATTCCATAAACATCTGCGATGCACAAACAGCAAACATATCAATACGAATGAATTTAACGCTGGAACTATAATAGATCTTCTGAACAAAACATTATTTAACCAAACCAATTCTTTATTAAGTACGTCCTATAATTTTCTTGTATTTCAAATCTCAAACTAAATTTTCATTTTAGCATTATATACTATATTTACGATATTGACGATGTTTATGATATTGCATGTTTTAATGATTGGGGGACCTCTATTTCTTCGGCCAGCAGGAATCTATTGAGCTGCTACAGGTGGAACACAAAATGAAATCTGCACGCTACAGCTGCCAAGAACCACATCCCGACACAAAGGTTAAATCAATTATATCTTCTTGCGGACCGTATTACAGGCCATGTGCCTGTCTAACATCTTGACCTTTCCACGCCGCTGATAGCAGCTTACCTGTTCAGACGCTGATAAAAAAGTGAACCCAAATGACAACTTGACGATTCTTATTATAGGACTTAGACCTATAAGCGAAGGAGCGCATATGCTATTCTAAATTTTATAAATTATTTTTAGTGATCAGAGATTTATAAATTATATTTTTATTTTATTGAGATATTATATTACATTAATAAGCAGAGTGTAACTAAATAAAAAAAATACGTTACATATCTACAAAAACAAAAATAAAAAAAAAGATGAAAGCCGAAGACATTATACAAGAAACTACTATATTACTAACACAGACAAGTATTGAGGTATGCCAAACTATGAATCTCAATACGTTTGATATAACTTTAAAGAAGGGGAGAGTAATCGTTGAGAAAAAGAGAGTCACTGATTCCAATATTTGTCGAAAAGATAGCCGTCGAAGATATTTAAAACACAGAAGAGGATAAGAAAGATGTAATTAGGAAACATATTAATAGTTTTCCGACTTATAGTAGCCATTATTCTCGAGAGCAAACCTCAAAGAAATATTTAACTCCAGATCTATCCATTGCACTTATGTACAAACTGTATTGTACATACTGCACTGAAAGAAATATAAAATATGAAAAAGAATCTCAGTACAGAAAAATTTTTAACGAGGAATTTAATTTTTCTTTTCATACTCCAGCAAATGATACGTGTGCTAAGTGAAATTAAGCTTGCAGGCACTTAAAAATAAACAGTTGTCCACGGAAGAAGAAAAAACTAAAACAAAATTAATAAATGAGAAAGAAATACATCTTAACTTGGCCAAAAGCGCTTATGAACAAAAATCATCAGATAAAGAAAAAGTAAGAAAACCCGATCATTTGTAAAGGCGTCTTTCGACTTGGAGAAATGCTTACCAACGCCATATCTCCGCAATGGTGTTTCATTTTATAAGAAACAACTTTGGACGTACAACCTAACCGTGTATGAAACAAACATTTTGGGCAGTGAAGGGATAGTTTTTTGTTGAATGAAACGGTTGCTGGCCGTGGAGGTCAAGAAATAGCATCAAGCATCTGAAAATTAATTTTTTCCTTGCCAAATGAAGTCAACGCTCTAAACTTGTATAGTGACTCATATTCAGGACAAAACAGAAACATTTTTATGTGTACCATGCTCTGTTTCGTAATGCATGAAATGAAAAGGGCTGGTAGAAATTTAAAAGAAATTCATCATAAATATATGAAACCTGGGCATACCCATATGGAGGTCAATATTATTCATGCCACCAAACAATCCAGCAAGAAAAAAAACAACCAGCGAAATTGACGTACCCCATACGTGGACTAATTTTATAAAATCTGTACGTAGAAATCCCCCGTTGAAAGTTGTTGAAATACATCAAAAAGATTTTTTAAATTTTAAAAGCCTTCTAACACGCAAACTGGTACACCGCAAGCAAAATGAGGAAGGTGAGGTTATTCCATGGATGCGCATCAAATGGATCAAAGTTACCCACGAGAATCATTACCAGCTACATACTTTATAAAACTAGCTTAGTCGAAGGTGAAAGATTTAAAAAAATTGGCTTGCGAAGGGGTTCCGAAAGGAATCGAAACAATGATTTGAAGATTGATGAACTCAAACCAATTAATTTGGAAACCTTACCTCTAACAGATCTGAAAGTTAGCAATTTACTAGATTTACTTCCTTACATTAGCGAATATAACAAGCTTTTCTACGAAAACCTTAAAAGATCTACACAGCTTGATGCTGAAGACAGTCCTGATGTGAATGACCATGGGAATTAATTTTTCATCATTCAAAGGTTTTCCATTACTAAAATAAAACATTTGTCTTGAAAATACTGTTTTATTATTAATTAATTTAGGTCGATGTCCACTTCCTGCTCATTTTTCTTATGGCCTATGTCCATATTTTTGTTTATTGAAAGAAAATTTAAAAAATACTATACATTCTGTTAAAATAACTACTTTTTTATAATTATAGACCTCAGGAAGTCATACTTATGTAATTTTACAAACCTTTTAATTTACATTTTCTCTAAACAAGTTAAATGACATTGGCCTTTTTCTACCAAGCTCCAGATATACAAGAAACGGATTTAAAAAATGTGGACTTTATCTATTTGACAATAATAACATTGATTTTACAAAGTGTGTTAAAGATAATTTACAAAGAATAAAATCTGGACAAAATCAATATGGTAAGCCACTGAAAGCATCATTGACTTCTGAGGACTTTAGAGCAGCTGAGAGGGTCATACAAGAAATGCAACATTACTAACTAGCTATGGTATAAATGTGCAAGTGATTCTTAATTAAATATCGTTTTTTTAACAAAATTTTAAGAACGGGAATAGTGTGACTGACAGTACTACGACCGATAGCGAAAATCCGACAATCGAAATAGAGATGGCAAACACTAGAATTTTGGAAAATGACGTAGATAACACTGAGCACGAAAAGAACAGAAATGAGAAATGCGAACACAAAAAACACATGTTAGATGACAATAATAAAGAAAATCATAATGACAATAAAAAGCAGAATAAAAATGTGATAGCTAATGGAATTAGTAAAGACAACAGCTTTGAATAACAGTTTTCAAATCATCTTAGTTATCCGGAACCATCTGTATCACAAAAGAGTAAACCTACCAGAAAACATTGCCTAGTGCAATTTCTTGTAAAGCGTGGACAGAAATTTATCAAAGTGAAGATAATGTCAAAATAAACCAATTAAATGAAGCAAAAGGAAGAAAAGAAAAACGAAAAACCAAGAACATTAGTAAGTAGAAAAAATAACAGATTATAAAAACTGTGTAGAAACTGAAAGTAATGCAACTAAATAAATTAGAGAAAAATGTGCAAACAGTGAAGATGAACTTGAAAGTGATGCCGAACAAGACGACAAAAAAATATCGGGTGTGACACATTAGAAAGTGGCTTCACCTTCAATGTACAAACCGTATGAAGAAGCTGCTCAAATGGACTATCAATGTGATTTTTGTAAATAAGTAGGTAAAAATTATTAAAAAGTTTATTTATCTTTTAGATTGTTTTTCAAACGTGCTTGATAAATTTTTATGTTTTTAATTTCTAATGTATATTATACTTTATTTAAGCTTTGCACAGGAGTAGGTAAGGTAAAGGCCTCTAATTCTGACCCTGTAAATAAACCTGATCCTGACACTCAACACTTTAATTCAATAAATAAGCAAATAGTTCCTGATAATGTAAATTAAATGGTTGAAGCTCCCTCTTTAGTCAATACTAATTACTTTAGTTATAAGTTTCAGTATTACCAACCTGCAAAATGTTACAACACTCATTATTATTATCAGGTCTTTATTCAAACAAAATTTACATGTATAAAAAAGTTATTTACAAAAGATAATACGTAAATCCCAGGGCAGGGTTCAGTAGCTACTGGAAAGAAGGTCCTGTTCTACCACCCAAACCCTGAACATTTATAATTTAATTGTAAGTAAGTGATAGAAATAAAAGAAAACAAACAAAAAAAGAAACTAAAGAGTTTTTTCATATATGTCTGTACGTATATATGATCGGTATATATGTATGTAAGATCATTACATCCCATATAGTAATTGCTATTTATTTTAGTTTATTTCACTAAACTTAAACTCGTATTTTAAATTTTAGAGGACTTAAATGCTTGTAGTTATACTATTGTAAACAAAACAAATCTTATATGAGAAAAATACTGTTTTACGAATAGGAGGCGTGAGGGTTCCTTTAAAACGAACTTTGATTTTGTGTTCATCAGACCTAAATTGAATTTTTCTATATAAGTATAATGGGGCCCGAGTAAGTAATATTTTATGATAAAATACGGAAGCATGTAAAAATCGTCGTTGTTTCATGTCTAGCCAACTGATCTCTTTTAACTTACGTGAAATTCTTTGAAATTTTCTGATACCAAAAACCAAGCGCAGACAATAGTTCGAAATTTTTTGTATCTTTACTTGTGTTGTTAAGTCCAAAAAAGGTCCATATACTAAATCACAATCAAAATAAATTGCTATCAAGAATTACACCTAAATGTCTTGCATGATCAGCAAATTTAAGATTATCGTTATTAATCTCGAATTGAAAGTTAAAATTAATACATTCTATT
This sequence comes from Platerodrilus igneus, assembly GCA_036346225.1. NCBI lineage: Eukaryota > Metazoa > Arthropoda > Insecta > Coleoptera > Lycidae > Platerodrilus > Platerodrilus igneus. The sequence continues at coordinate 3,575,710 of JARFIW010001215.1, forward strand.
CTATATTCCTTCGGACCAAATAAAAGTAATTCCGTTTTAACCGGGTTTAAGAATAATGCATGGTCTTGTGCTATTGAAGAAATATTTGACAAATTGCCGTTAAAATTGTTACAAGCCATTACACAGTCGGTGGGTAAGAAGCACAAATAAATTTGCGTATCGTCAGCATAAAAGTGGTGCTTAGAGTATTGCAGAGCTTTATAAAAACAGCTGGTGTAAATAGTATACAATAACGGACCGAGTATGGAACCCTGGGGTACACCAGAGAGCAATGGAAAAGGGTTGGAAATATCGTCACCTATCTTAACCGACTGGGAACGGTCATGTAGATAAGATTGAAAAAAGTTGCAGCATATTTCATCTAGACCAATATATTTCAAAAATTTTAATAAAAGCAAATGGTCAATTTTCTCGAAGGCTTTAGTGAAATCGAGTAAGACCATGACAGTTAGTTTGCTCTCACTATGTCGTCAACAATACCGTTCAATGCGGATTCAGAACTAAAGCCCTTTTTGAAACCCGATTGAGTTGGTGGAATAATATCATTATTTAGCATATATTCCTGTAACTGATTATCAATAATTTTTTCAAGAACTTGTGATAATTGATAAAACTGGCAATATACTGATGGGGCGCAACATCTTATATTCTGTAACATTGCTTGACTTTGGGAGTGGTAATACCAATGCATGTTTCCAATTTTTAGGAAACACAGCTTCCAAGAGACAGGTATTAATTATATTTACTAAATCAGGAAGTATGTGCGGGCAGCAAAGTTTAATCATAATAGAGAAAACAGAATCTGTCAACCTATTTTTATAAAAAATCCAGAACCCGTTTATGGGTTTCAGAGTTAATCTGACTATTTTGTACGTAGAAGCTATTTAGTGCATTAACATCCCTTAAAACTTCTGGAAAGGAAGTAAGTATATTTTGTATTCGTTATATTAAAGAACTTCAAGGTTCTCCACATTGCAGAAGGAGATTCTCAAGATTTTAATTCTAGGTAGGCTTTTCGTTCTCTACGAACAGCTCCTGCGGTTTTAACAAACGATGAAGAAGAAATTTTAGTCAAATGGATAATCCATGTATCTCAATTAGGCTTTCCAGTTTCAAGAAAACAGCTAGTAAATAGTGTAGCAGAGATTTTAATAAAAAGAAACTTACAAATTCCTTCAAAGATGGAAAGCCTGGCAGAAGGTGGTATGAAGGTTTTCTTTGCCGACGCCGACGAATGACACAAAATTTAATTAGTTCTACGAGCATCTGTAACAGAGGACAACATACGGAACCTGTTTTTGGAAGTTGAAACCTACCTCAAAGGTAGCAATTTAATTAATATTGTTTCTAATTCAAGGCGAGTTTTTAACGCAGATGAAAGTGCATTCTTTTTGTGTCCAAAAGGGAAGAAAGCATTAGCACTAAAAGGCAGCAAGACAATATACAACTACACAGAAAACGACGAAAAGGAGTGCATAACAACTATCATAACAGGTATAAAACTGACACATGCATAACTACATAAGATACATACATACATAACATACAGTTTTTGTAGTAACTTTTTATGTAAAACTGTTCACAACTGCATTATTTTGTTTAACTAGTGCAGCTGGAGAACTACCATCTCCCTGGTGCTTTTTGCATATGAAAGAACGCCACAAAACATTGTCACACTTATACCTAATTGTTGGGGTTTGGGCAAATCAGAATCAGGCTGGATTAACGCTCAAAGTTTCTACGAATACGTATGTAACATTTTTCATTTTTGGTTAATTGAAAAACAAATTCCTTTGCCAATTTTATTTTTAGTCGATGGTCATAACTCCCATCTAACCTTTCATCATAGTGAGCTTTGTTCAAAAATGGAATTGTTCTCATCAGTTTGTTACCAAATTCAACCCATATTTTGCAGCCAATGGACATAGGTGTATTTCATCCATTGAAGAATAGTTGGAAAAAAGCTGTAGAGAAATTTAAATTACAAAATAATAAACAAAAGATTCGAAAACAAAATTTTGCTCTTCTGCTTCATGCAGTAATAGAAAGGACAATAATACCAAAAATGATAAGAAATGCTTTTAGAACTTGTGGGTTATTTCCTTTTAATAGTAATGTTGTGGACTACTCAAAACTAGTAATTTGTAAAAATGGTAACGTGACAGGAAGCAGCGATGCAAATGCTCAAGTAAATGCCTCGCTAGAATCGAGGTCCTTCAATAGGGAAAATATGGAATTTGTAGAAAAATTCATTGATATTGCTAAACTTAAAGAATTTAAGAATTGTTACAGTAGTGGATCTGGCTGGACTGGTAGACTTGCTGACATGTCTCTGTATGATTTATAGAAAAATCCTGAGAATCGTATAGAAAAAGCTGTTGATAAGGTGACAGGAAAAAATACTGCAGAAAATTAAATGGATAAAGATAACACAGAAAATGCAGAAATTTTAACTTCCCAGGAAGAAGACGTGTTAGTATTGGAGACTGATTGGTTAAATGAATTTTTATCTGATGAATACCTACAAGAATCAGGAAGTACAGCAATAATAGAACAAGTTGATCTTTATTCGAAACTAAGAGATGAGAGCTTAGAGACCACTGTAAAATTAAGTAAAATTATTAACGTTTTAAATATAACACATTAGAATTTAAACCTTACTAGAAACTTAAATAATGAAATATTGAGCACGTTAGTTATTGAAAACCAAACTAAAACAAATAATGATACATTTATCACAAAATTGTTAATTGATCCTGAGGTAAATTGCATCGAAAAGATATGTAGTGATGATAAAATGGACAATGAAATTCAGCAAAAATCTCAAAAAACGATACTAGAACAAAATTTTGAAAATAATACATTACGTATTGGAGAGAACACTAGTGACTTAAGCAATCAAAAACCCAAAGATAATTCACAACAAAACGCGATTAACAAACTTGGAGAGATACTTGGCGATAAGAAAACTGAAATCATCGTCGGACAATAAACAGAAAAAAGAAAACCACAAGAACACATTGAGAGTAATGAGATATGCAATGCAAAATTTTCCAGAAAGGAAGAGACTGAGAAAAAATATGAACAAAACGTAGAACTGTATGCCAAATCGTTTACTATTCAAGCTGCCGAAAACAAATCTCCAGAAAGTAATAAATTAATAAAAGAGAATAACAATGTTCCATTTCAAGTTCCGACACTCTTTAAACAAATACTTTTCGGGCCAGAACCAACAATTTCCTATAAAAAGAAAAAGTAACACTAAAAATTCCAAGTGTTGCAAGCTCCGAACAGGGGAAGGCGTATTATAAGAATAAGCAAGACGAAAAAAACAACAAAGAACAAGAAACAGAAAACCGAAAAGGCAAAAGGCAATCCAAAAAACTACAAAAAAAAGCAAATGAGACTATGGAGAGAAGAACTGTAAAGCGAAAAATTGTTGAATCCAGCAATAATTCTTGTCCAAGTTTAATAAATTAGATAATTCAAATTTGAACAATGATACTGATGTTACCCCTATCCCATCTGCAAGTATTAGTACGGTATTAGAAGTTGGTAGAAATTTTGCTGTCGGAGACTTTGTTATTGTCAACTATAATGGTCAGAGGTTTGCAGACGTTATTGAAGACCTAAATACTATGAAGCGTTTGTTAGTGTAATGGCTCAAAGTGCAAATAATTGAAAATGGCCAAAACAAAAAGATGTTATATGGTATACCTTTGAGGAAATTGATAAGAAAATACAGGAACCTGTTCAAATTAATAATAGAGGTATTTACAATATACCCAAATGGGAACAATTTTTAGATTATATACTCGAATGTTTTTTCGTTACATAGGTAATAATTCTTAAAATCGAGAAAAATGTATTAGGCCGTCACAGTTTATCCTAAATGCTAAGTTTTTAAGTTAAGTTTGTTTTGATCTTAATGCAATAATATATTTACTTGTCAGATTTCATAAACAGTACTATAAATTTTCCTTTTTTTTGTTAAAAGTACCTACATTAAATTAATAACAATATACTTAAATGTTTTGTATTCTTATTTAAGTAATGAAAAGTCATCCTGACTGCTATGAATGCGATTTATTTTTGTGGATCAGAATTAAAAACATTGAAGTGTCATAAATGTGGCCTATGTCAGAATACTGTACAATGGATGTCAGAAATAGAGACATTTATGTTTTATGTGTGTCAGATATACAGCATGAGTGCAGGTTGGCAAGAATGAAAAACTTGTAAGTTCAAGAAAAATTTGATTATATTAAATTTTTTACTTGCACAAATAGTGTCAAACTAGCTCTAGGAAAAAACGGAATTATATTGCAAGAAAATTACAAAAATTACGTACCGATAATGTCATGTCTTTGCTTAAAGTGAATTTGGGGGCATTTACCTTACAATAAGATAAACTTTAAATATCACATGTATAAATAACTTGTTGTTTTAGAATTTTTGAAAGTAAAAAAAATATAATGTCCGAAAATTAGTCTATTTTCAAACACTTTAAATTTATGTGTCTGAAATTGGCAATTTGTTGTCCGGATTTAGGCACTCCTACCTATCCGTAAAGTGATAAAAATGATAACTTGTGCGTTTTCATGATTTCTAAGTTTTATTCGCCGTGATAGAGACTTAATTGCACTAATGTTTATTAAAGCAATTGTTAACAAGCTAAGTGGTTAAAATTTTAACACATACAATTAGTATTATTTTATGTACTTTTCAAAAACGGAAACACACTAAGTATCCTATAATGAAACGCTATATATTCTACTTTTATCGCTAAAGCATTCAAATTGACCATGTATTCAAATACAACTTAACAGTTATTTTCTGTTTTTTAACTTTATTTTAAACTGCGGTTAGCGTTAAGCAGAAAACAGAGCCAAAGCTAAATTAATAGGCCAGAATTTTCTTTTCTCTTCTAAATATTTCCCCTCATCTGAAGCTGATTTCGCAAAACCATTTTTAAAACTTTTACCAGTATATGTTCAAAAATTCATAAATTGCAATTGATTTTTCTACGCGCAAATTCATATTTTACCGGGTGCATTGTTCATTCTGGCACAATCTTAGACTCTCAATTGTAAAGATATCTATTGTAAAATAAAAACAATTTTCATTTTTATAAAATATAATTTTTATATAATAAAGATTCAAATTTACGACACTATACAAATCTTATTTATAAAATCTATTTGGGTACACTTTTTTCGGTATGCTACATTTTTATACATTTTATAATACACATTAACATTATGAGTCATCACAAATAATTATATATAACAGCACCTAAAGTGCTTTCTCTCAATCGACTATATCCATATTTACAATTTACATATAAAAGATCTATCTTCAAAATAAATAAAATCATGTAGAAATAAGTATGTCAAACTGTATATGAATAGATTGAGCTTTCAAAAAGAAATAAAAATTAAGTTGTCAACAAGAATTAACATTATAATAAAAATAATTTACATACACCGCGGTATTTTGCTTTCTTAAAATTTTTACTTTTGCTAAATTGGTTTTTAATAAATTTGAAGTTATTTACTTAATTTAATATTTGAAATTTTGTTAAAAGTGTGAAAACCAATAAAAAAAACTAAGTTTTAATATATTGCTTGAGAAAGATCGAGGAAGTAGAAGATGTAGATAAGATGTAGATAACTGCAAAACAAATTATTAGTAAAAATGAATACACTAGAAAATAACTTGTTTTCTCTTTTTCAACTCAATTTATACTGTTTTATATAAAACTTAAAAAAATTGTTTTATACTATACAAATATTGCAGACCTGTAATTAAATCCTGTATAAGTGATATACATATTGTATTTTTTAAATAGTTTTTCCATTGCTTCACTATCTCGTTGTTTAATTTTTGGTAAGCTACTATTGGATTTTGTTTCCTTATTATGTACGTATTTCTATCCTGAATAATTTCCCTTATTCTGTATCATATGCTTCTTCTTCCTTAATCACTGTTTAGTTTGATTTATCTGGATTTGATGGTAATAGATTAGTAAATTGTTTTAAAAATACCCTAGTTTTCTTTATTTTCTTTAAATCATGTCAGAATTTATTTTATATACATTATCCTTGTTTATGATTAGTTATAATATAGCACGTGCACACCCTAATTTCATCCTTTTTATACTTAGGTTAATTAGTTATAGTACTTTTTATTCTTGTTATTGTTTATGTGATATTCTATTATATTTTTTCGCCCAGCATATATAAAAAAGATCATATTAACCCTAAAAATACGATTGAAAAACTTAATAACAATACGATTTAGTAGTTTTTCAATCTAGACATCTTTTATTATCGTTGAGTTTCATTGATAGGATACTGTGACGTTTCACATAATTTTTAATTAACGTGGCCGTCGGTTTTAACCAGGCAACAAAAGTATAACATAACCGTGAGCACTGAATAATTCTTATTCTGTTAGTAAGTGAAAATGAATGGCAACTCAGAGTGATGACGAAGGATTTACGAATATTCTGCCGGAAGGTTAAATGCTTGCGAGCAAATAAATGAAATACCAGTTAATCTAGATAGTTTCAATGAACCGAACGGTCTGACTTTATCTCTAGAAATAAGTCACCAAGTACAAGCACGTCAAACACTTACCAAATGCCTAAAAATTCTAGCATTACTATACGTACATGTGCTCAAAGGATAATTGACATCACTTATTATAGTAAATAAATTCCTAAAATATTATTACGTTTTTTTAATTCTGTTTGTATTTATAAGAGTAAAGATTTTTGTGCTATTTTTCCTATTTTGCTTTTGTCTAATGCTAGGCGAAAAACAGTTATGTATCAGACATTCAAAAAAACAATAGCAGCTCGTATCTATCAGTTGTTTTCGCTCGCTTCACCCACTTGGGTAAATAATGTCCACAGGCTGCTAATGCTTTTTTTCTGCCCTTGTGACGCAATATCGACAAGTGCCGTAAAATTTGGACCTAGACTATATGTTACTTTTACATATTCGGGTAGTTCACAATTAGACAGCTTTTCTAAGCACCCAGCATTAGTTACCAGTTTATTTGATTTTTATTTTTATTTTTGCATTTAGCCTATCAATTTCTTTAATATTTCTATTTTTTATTTTTATGAACTTATTTTCATATTTAGTTTTTATGTTGTAAATAGATTTACAGTATTATTTACGCATTTCTTTATTACATTTTGAAAAAATATCTTTTCTAATTTTATTGTACATTTCACGCATGGTAAATCAGCCTTTAAACACCGAAGATATATGGGTTATCCAAGCTACATAAGAATGGTATACCCTTGAGACCAATTATATCAGCAATTCAGTCACCGTTTGATAAATTAGCTATATGTTTAAAGAATATATTCAAGAATATTGTGTATAAACATAACTATTGCATATAAAACTCCTGGCGGTTTAAAAATATAATAAAAAATATTAGTATACCGAATAGTTGTATTTTAATACCATTACACGTAATTCCCGTATATAAAAAATATATCGGTGAATTTAGCAATAATTATTTTGAAAATAAATGGAACGAAATAAAAGAATTTAAAAAAGAACCCGTAATAATTTTAACTTCAACGTATTTTATATATAAAACTATGACGTATAAACAAATCAAGGAATGTGTCACGGCAATGCTATTGTCTAGAGTAATAGTGCAAATTTTACACGAAGAGCTTGATTGCAATATTTAAAAAATTCTAATTTGCCATTCGGATTTTCTACAGATATGTGGACGACCGAATATGTTCTATCTCGAACGATAATCATAAAAATATGGTAAACTTATTTAACAGTTATCACAAGAGCCTACAATTTACATTAGAAGTTGAAACACGTGACAATATAAATTTCTTAAATATGACTACATAGAAAACCATGGTTTGTACTTACGAAAGAAAGACGAACAGGGGCGAATATTCAAAAAAGACGTTTGAAAAAGCTGTTGAAGAAATAAAAACAGGACGAATGAATGCGACTAAACCAGCAAAAGATACAGCACATCTTATCCCACAATAAAATGTCATTTAAAAGGAAGACGTGTAATAAAATCAAAATCATTTGGAAGAAGCACTGCTCAACAATGGAATATGAGAAACGGCTAGTCGAAGGACCGTTAAAAATGAAGGAGTACGGGTTTGGGTTATCCAGAAAAGAGGTGCAAGAACTAGTTGAGCAATTCGTAAATGAGAACAAAATTAAAATTCCATTTAAAAACGGCGTCCCTGAAGAAGACTGGCTTTTGAGATTTGCAAAGAGGCATAACTTATTAATAAAAACCTCAAAGCGTAGAAATCGCTCGAAAAGAAAGTTGCAATCGTTTTACAATCGACGAATAATTTACATTGTTGGAAAATACATAAACGAGCTAGACATAAGAACAAACCAATGAAAATTTGGAATTTGGATGGAACTAGTTTTTGCACGGGTCCGTCAAAAACAAAGATAGTTGGCGGTAAAAATGTTCCTTGCACTCGCACCGTCAGTGCTCCTGGAAGGGAAAATATAACAGTTTTGATAGCACCATTGATAATTTTTAAAGGAATGCCAGGCATCAGAGAATAATGAATATCCTGGAATCACGTATGTTGCAACTAGTAATGGGTGGATGGAGGCAGAGGTACTAAAAATTATTTTCAAAAAGATTCTTGAAAACAGTAGATACTGACCGATCTGTCTTATTATTACTCGATGGCCATTCTACTCACTTGACCACCAGATTGATAGAGATAGCTTCTCAAGAAAATGTAACAATTCTTAAATTACCGTCTCACACCAGTCATGTTCTACAACCCTTGGATTTAAGCGTTTTTAAACGGTTGAAAACGTTATGGGACGCAAAGCTGGTAAAGTGGCAACGACGGAATATCGGTGTAAGGCTTCTAAAAAAGAATTCTCTAAAATGATTGGAGAGATTTGTAGTGATTAGGGCCCAAACATAATTAAGAGCTTGAAAAAAGCTGGTATCCGTCCATACATACAGCGCAAATTGCCTTAAACGGTGGAAGGACACGAAAACAGCAAAAAAAGATCATTCTATAGAAATAGCTCGAGACTCAATGACTGCATTAATTGAAGAAGCTACTTTGCACCTGCCTATAATGTTAGCAATTGCCTCTGAAGATTCAGTGGACGTCGTGCTGGATAATTTTAATAAACCACCTGTACAATATTCAGAATTTGAAGAAACATATCTCCGAAATTAACGCAATGTTCTACAAATAGAGAACCTAGCCCTGCATTGATACCGCATGAAATAAAAACTGTTGAAAAACTTCTTTTGGACACCGTGAAAGCAAATACGCCCAATCTTGCGAATAAAAAAAGAAGAGTTACGAGAAAAGCGGAAGTCGTCACATCAGAAGATGTGAAGTGTAGAATGGTTGCCGTAAAAAAGGTGTAACTAAAGGATAATATCGTATTAGACGAAATAGCCACTTCGTCAAAGGATGAGAGTACTAATTTATCTTCGATCTGCCAGTGAGATTTTCGGCATTTCATTAAGAAGAAAGACTGGATCCAGTGCCTAAGTTGTATCCAGTGGGTGTGCATAACATGCAACAAAGGTTCCAAAAAACGACGATATGCATGTGAACTTTGTTCTAGATTCTGGTTATTAATACATTCGTTCAAAGATATCATTTTTTAACATTTAACATTGTACCATTACTAACAATATATTTTAGATCTTTTTTGTTTATTTGCTTTACTCCAAAGCAAAACACATATTTGAATGCGGTAAAACACATCAAAAGTTATACTCTTGCCCCGTAGCATATGATACAAGGTTTTGAATTGGCTTTAATGGTCGGTTGTGCACATGCCCCGTGTTCGGGAAAAATGTACAGCTGTTAAATTTTTTTACACTTTTCTTAAAAAATTAAAATATATATAAATGAAATTGGCGTATTTGTTAATGTTAATTAAGGCGTGTTAACTCAAATATTCGTTGATTTTAATAAATGTTAAAAATATTATAAAACAAAATAAAGATATATGGGTTGAAAATCAAAGTTACTCAAAACTGGGATGCACTTACCCCATTCCAATTTAATCTTATAGAAAATATATTTACGAAGCAAATAGATAATTACTACAACAAAATCAATATATAGAAACAAACAAGACAGAAAAAAAGATTATCAGAAAATCTGCAAAGCTACTTAAAGAATATAATATGTATATCGTGCATACAGAAATTAATTTGTAGAAAGTATTCTAGTGTACTGAGGGATAAAACTACCAAAGCCAGAAAAACGCATACGGTGTATAAAATTTTTTGTCCGGATAAGCGCAATAGTGTTTATGTTGGTCAGACCATGCAGCGCCATGAAAAAAGACTATAATAGCCAAAAATATGATAGGGCTAACCACATGCCACTTACAATATGTGACATTTAAAAATATAAATTTAATTACAATAAAACAGGGATAACTGAATAAAAAAAGAGATTTAGTAATGATATACATTATAAAAAATCAAACATCAAAGCTGATATAAAAAATCTTAGTAGGATATATTTCAACTTAATAAAATAAAATAATAGGTTAACATGAATAGTAGGTAGTATATTTTGAATAAACATACGGTATCGATATGTATTTAGTAACTGTAAATAAATGGTAGTGTTATCAATTCATTAATAGATTATACAAGTGGTAGTGTGCAAATGAAGAATAGTAAATAATGGTTTAATAGTAGACAAGACCTTGTTTGATGAAGATGATTATTATAATATATGAAATAATAAATTTTAAATGTCGACAAAAGCAAATTTTTCTGTTTTGAGTAATAACACTCACCCAAGGGACCTACATTTTACCTTTTAACCGAACGAGGGCGTATTTTTGTGAAAAAAGCTCATTTTTCAAGGGAACCGTGCACGTGTTAGGCAACACTATCGTCAAATAACATAAAAATGGAAGTTAGAAGTTGTCACGATACATTAAATAGCAGACACGAATTAAAAAAAAAATCTAAGCCGCATGTACGGCTTACAACCAAACTTAGACATTAAGTTCAACAAATATTACTTACCTTTGTGTTAAATATTTGAAATTTAATTGTACGCGATATATAAAAAATTAAATAATAAATAGTAATGTGTAAAAATTCGTATTTAAAGTCGAATATCTTGATTAATAATTGAAATATCGAAAAGTGAATAGCGTATTCGTATTCAGCGTAAAAAACTGGATAAGAATCATATATTATATTTCTTGTAACATCACGGGAACCGTGCAACGGACAGACAGACAGACCGACCGACAGACTAGACCATCTCATTAACCAAACGAAGTTTGGTTGATATGATAAACAGCAATACAAACTATATGCAAAAAGTATTAAAAATCTTTTAATTTTTGCAAAAAATGTAAATATGTAGGCACTTTCTTCTACACGTCACACAACAAAAATTGATCAGTGACCATAAATAGTTAAAGCTATTAAAACAGTGAAATGTCCCCCTAAACAACTTTGAACAAAATATAAAAATATTTCAGGTAGAAACATTATTAGTTCATACGATTTTAAAATAAAATACATTGATAGATTTTGCCTAGTAAACAGGCTAGAAATGACGATGAAAGTCTACTGCATACACCATTATTTTATTTTTAATTAAAAGAGAAATTTTACTAAAAGAAGCTATAACGAAACACGGAAGTATCTTATTTCTCAAAATATACAAGTTCGATTAGTTGAATGAAAGAGGGACTAACTTCCTTTGAAACTGCAATTCGTCTATATTCATTTCTAGAGTGGGAATTAAGCTTTCTGACGAATACTTTTAGGAAACCTGCAGTTAAAAATTAAATAATTGGTAAAAGTCAATTTGAAAGAACTATAAGATGATAAAAAATTGATATTTTTTCTGCAAGCGCACCAAGTTTGCTTCCGACTCAATTTTTGGGAAAAGTATCTGATTAGTTGGCGGAATGTCTTAATAATAATCACGTGAGATTTGGAAGAATTTACCTCAAATTTAAGGGAAGGTAATCAATGCTAAAGTATTAGTTAATAAAATGAAATAATAACTTAGATTTTTATGCAAAGCCTGAATGATCTTCAAATCGAGCTAGTAACTGAAAGATGGAAATATAAGGTCCTAGACAGGATTCGAACCTGTATCTTCAGCTTTCACGGCTGGTGTATTTACTAATTATACTACCGGAAAAATTTTGCATATTTAAATCCTGTACGTAACCATACATCAATCTAACGTTCAACTACGTTTGGCATTTTGTCAATATGTAAAATTTTCCGACTTTTGTCACCAGTCCCGCTAGTGTAGTTGGTAAATACATCAGCCGCGAAAGCTGAAATACAGGTACGAATCCAGTCTGAAATCTTATATTTTCCATCTTTCAATTACTTGCTCGAATTGAAGTGGCTTATTCTTTGCATAAAATTCTAAGTTATTATTTCATCTTATTAACTAATATTTTAGTATTAATCAACATGCCTTGTGCAATTATCCAATATGTATATTTAATAGTTGGCCGTAGCCGTAGTTTTGAGCGTCGCTTCCGATAAGTTAAAAAAATTAAAACTGTCAGAAATGATTGACAAAAATGCCAAACGTAATTGAAAGTTAGGTTGATATATGATTGTGTACATGATTTAGATTTGTTAATTTTCCAATTGTCGTCACCTGATGTCTCCGGTGGCGTAATTGCAAAACGCATGGGCCGCAAAGCCTAAGATACAGGTTGGAATCTTGTCCGGAACCTTATATATTGCATTTTTCAATTACTAGCTCAAGTTGAAATGATCATTTGGGCTTTGTATTAAAATCTAAGTTATTATTTCATCTTATTTGTGTGTGTGTGTGTGTATGTGTGTGTGTGTGTGTGTTTGCGTGTTTGTGTGTGTGTGGGTGTGTTAAAAAAATACAGACAATCTGGTTTTCGGACGCCAGTCCTAAAACTGGGTAATTTGTATTACACAGACTAACCATCTTTTTCTAATGCGTGCGTTAAAAGATATTTTAAAGGTAGTCCCCTTATTTAACCAATGATATGTAAATTCAAGACGCCAGCTTACGGACATGAAGTACGTATTTTAACTGTCCATACACAAGCTTTTAGAATATATCCAAAAACCAGATTTAAGTGATTAGTTAGTCGGACGGAAGTAGATTTTTAAAATTTTTCAAGTTTAGATTCAGGTATAAATGACAAAATAAAATAAAGACGGTTTTGACAATTAGTTAATTTATATTTTAGATGGCATTTGTAAATAAAAAAGTATTACCTAAACCTATACCTAAAACTCAAAAACTTCAAAAAACAATTATTAAAAAGGAAACCCGAGAAAAATTGTCGGAGTACACACTAATAATTTCGAGCAAGCTTTGTTGGAGATACGAGAAAATAAAATTTGTCTACGCAATGCACGTCAAACTTATAAAGTTCCAAAAAGCAAGCGCACACTTCATGATAGAATAAAAAAAAAGCCAGATGAACGAATTAAAACTGGTCCCACTCCAATTCTATCACTAGAAAAAGAATTAAAACTAGCTGAATGGGTAATCCAGATGGCTAAATTTGGATTTCCGGTATGAAAAACCGATTTATTGGATACAGTGGATAATGATATTGGAAAATCGCACCTCTTCAAGGATAGAAAACCAGGACAAAAATGGTTTAAATCATTTTTAAAAAGGCATCCTCATATTTTTATTCATGTGGCAGAAGGAATGAATCAGGTCCGAGCTGGTATAACAGAAGCTGGAATTAGATCTTAATTTTCGGATCTAAAAAGCTTTTTACAAGAAAAAAATGCCTTTGATATTTTAGAAAACCTTATAGTCGTATTTTTAACGGCGAGAAGAGCGGATTTGGATTATGTCCCAAAACAATTAAAATTTTGGCACCAAAAAGCTTAAAAAATGTTTTCCAAGTTTATACCGGTAGCGAGAAAGAAAACCGCTGTTTTGGTTGTATTCAACGCCGCTGGGAGGATTTGTCCACCATTAGTAATTTTTCCCTACATAAGACACCAAGGGTCATTGTAGAAAACATCCGCCTAATTGGGCTTTAGGTAAATCTGACAGCGTTAGGATGAAGTCAGACGTCTGTTTTTAATACGTTACAAACGACTTTAATAGGTGGTTAGAGAAAACTCAATCAGCAGACCTATTCCGTTATTAGTTGATGACCACAAAAAGCTTAGTGAATTTTGCTATAAACATAATATTATTCTATATGCTCTGCCGCCAAACACAACTCACTTGCTTCAGCCGACAGATGTAAGATCGCTAAAACAAGAATGTCAGAAATGGTAACTTCGTGGCAAAACAAACCTAAAAATCTTAACAAATCGGTTTTGTAGTTTTTTCGCTAAAGCGTTATATAAAATCATTCATTATGGGAATATATATAAGAAACGGATTTAGAAAATGTGGACTTTTTCATTTGAGCATAATAACATTGATTTTACAAAGTGTGTTAAACATTATTTACAAAGAATAAAATCTGGACAAAATCAATATGGTAAGCCACTGAGCATCATTGACTTTTGAGAACCTTAGAGCAGCTGAGAGGGTCATACAAGAAATGCAACATTACTAACTAGCTATGGTATAAATGTGCAGGTGATTCTTAATTAAATATCGTTTTTTGAACAAAATTTTAAGAGCGGTAATAATGTGACTGACAGTACTACGACCGATAGCGACAATTCGACAATCGAAATAGAGATGGCAAACACTAGAATTTTGAAAAATGACGTAGATAACACTGAGCACGAAAAGAACAAAAATGAAAAATGTGAACACAAAAAACACATGTTAGATGACAATAATAAAGAAAATCATAATGACACTAAAAAGCAGAATAAAAATGTGAAGATAGTGTTAAAATAAACAAATTAAATGAAGCAAGAGGAGAACGGAAAACCAAGAATATTAGTAAGAAAAAAGATAAAAGATTATAAAACTATTTAGAAACTGAAAGTAATCCAACTAAAAAAATTATAGAAAAATGTGCAAACTGTGAAGATGAACTTGAAAGTGATGCCGAACAAGATGACGAAAAAATTCGGGTGTGACAAATTACAAAGTGGCTTCACCCTCAATGTACAAATCTTAGTGACAAACCGTATGAAGAAGCTGCTCATATGCATTATGGACTATGGACATTTGTAAATAAGTATCTAAGAAGGATTAAAAAGATTATTTATTTTATAGATTGATTATTAAACGTGCGTGACAAACGTTTATGTTTTTAATTTCTAATGTATATTATACTTTAATCTTAGCTGTGCACAGGAGAAGGTACAATAAGATAAGCTGTAAATATCAAATGTTTAAATAACTTGTTGTTTTAGCATTTTTAAAAGTAAAAATATTATGTCCGAAAATTAGTCTATTTTCAAACACTTTAAATTTATGTGTCTGAAATTGTCAATTTGTTGTCCGGATTTAGGCACTCCTACCTGCCCGTAAAGTGATAAAAATGACAACTTGTGCGTTTTCATGATTTCTAAGTTTTATTTGCTGTGATAGAGACTTAATTGCACTAAGGTTTATTAAAGCAATTGTTAACAAGTTAAAAAGTTAAAATTTTAACACATACAATCTATTAGTATTATTTTATGTGCTTTTCAAAAAACGGCAATACACTAAGTGTAAGAAAGCAGGCGCATTTGTCCTTTAATGAAATGCTATATATTCCAACATTATTGCTAAAGGATTCAATTGACCAAATATAAAAATACAACTTAATACTTATTTTCTGTTTTTTAACTTTATTTTAAACCGCGTTTAGCTTTAATGAGAAAACAGAGCCAAAGCTAAATTAATAGGCCAGAATTTTCTTTTCTTTTCTAAATATTTCCACTTATCTGAAGCTGATTCTGCAAAACCATTTTTAAAACTTTTACCAGTATATGTTCAAAAATTCATAAATTGCAATTGGTTTTTCTACGCGCAAATTCAAATCTTACCGGGTGCATTATTCATTCTGGCACAATCTTAGTAATTTATTCAAAAAACTAACTTTCAATTGTAAAGATATCTATTGTAAAATAAAAACAATTTTCATTTTTATAAAATATAATTTTTATATAATAAAGGTTCAGATTTAAGACACTATACAAATCTCATTTATAAAATCTTCTATTTGGGTACACTTTTTTCGGTATATTACATTTTTATACATTTTATAATACACATTAACATTATGAGTCATCACAAATAAGTATATATAACAGCACCTAAAATGCTTTCTCTCAATCGCCTATATCAATATTTACAATTTACATACAAAAGATCTATCTACAAAATAAATAAAACCATGTACAACTAAGTATGCCAAAATGTATATGAATAATTTGTGCTTTCGCAATGAAATAAAGATTAAGTTATCAAGTTATTAACAAGAATTAACATTATAATAAAAATTTAGATACTGTGAGGTGTTTGCTTTCTTGAAATTATTACTTTTGCTAAATTGGTTTTTAATAAATGTGAAGTTATTTACTTAATTTAATATATGGATTTTGTTCAAAGTGTGAAAACCAATAAAAAACTAAGTTGTAATATGTTGCTTAAGAAAAGTCGAGGAAGTTAAAAATATAGATAAGTCAATAACTACAAAGCAAATTATAAGTAAAAATGAATACACCAGAAAATAACTTAAGTAAGTTTCATCTTTCTTAAATCAATTTGTACTTTTTTATATAATACGCAAAAAAAAATTGTTTTGTACTATGGAAATATTGCAGTCCTGTAGGCTTAGTTCACAAAATAAAAATAATTTTCGGGGTTTAAGTTCAATTTTTCTGTATGCAAAAAATAAAACAAACTATTTACAACATGGACGATATAAAACTATATTACTACTTTGAAATATTAATTCGATGGTCATTCTACTCACTTGACCATCAGATTGATAGAGGTAGCTTTTCAAGAAAATGTAACAATTTTTAAATTAACGCCTCACACCAGTCATATTCTACAACCCTTGGATTTAAGAGTTTTTAAACGGTTGAAAACGTTATGGGACGCAAAGCTGGTAAAGTGGCATAGACAGAATATTGGTGTAAGGCTTCTAAAAAAGAATTCTCTAAAATGATTGGAGGGATTTGTAGTGATTTGAACCCAAACATTATTATGAGTTTGAAAAAAGCTGGTATCCGTCCATACATACGATGCGAAAACAGCAGAAAAAGATCATTCTATACAAATAGCTCAAGACCCAATGACAGCATTAATTGAAGAAACTGCTTTGCACCTACCTATAATGTAAGCAATTGCCTCTGAAGATTCAGTGGACGTCGTGTTTGATAATTTTGATAAACCACCTGTACAATATTCAAAATTTGAAAAAATATCCAGAAAGATTAACGCAATGTTCTACAAATACAGAACCTAGCCCTGCATTGATACCGCATGAAAAAGCAAATGTGCCCAATCTTGCGAATAAAAAAAGAAGAGTTACGAGAAGAGCGGAAGTCATCACATCAGAAGATGTGAAGTGCGGAATGGTTGCCGAAAAAAGGTGCAACTAAAGGATAATATCGTATTCGACCAAATAGCCACGTCGTCAAAGGATGATAGTACTAATTTATATTTGATCTGCAAATGCGATTTTCGGCATTTCATTAAGATAAAAGACTGGATCCAGTGCCTGAGTTGTATCCAGTGGGTGTGCATAACATGCAACAAAGGTTCCAAAAAACGACGATATGCATGTGAACGTTGTTCTAGATTCTGGTTATTAATACATTCGTTCAAAATATCATTTTTTAATATTTAACATTGTACCATTACTAACAATATATATTAGATCTTTTTTGTTTATTTGCTTTACTCCAAAACAAAACAACACATTTGAATGCGGTAAAAGCATTTTGTAGCAAACACGTCAATATTTATACTCTTGCCCCGTAGCACATTATACAAGGTTTCGAATCGGCTGAAAAAGGTCGGTTGTGCACATGCCCCGTTTTCGGGGAAAATGCACAGTTGTTAAATTTTTTTACACTTTTCTTAAAAAATTTAAATATATATATATAAAATTGGCGTTTTTGTTAATGTTAAATAAGACGTGTTAACTCAAGTATTCGTTGATTTTAATAAATGTTAAAAATATTATAAAACAAAATAAAGATATATCGGTTGAAAATCAAACTCACTTAGCCCATTCTTTTCAGCTTATAGAAAATATTTTTAGGAAGCAAATAGATCATTACTACACAAAACCAATATATAAAAACAAACAAGACAGAAAAAAGATTATCAGAAAATCTACAAAACTACTTAGAGAATATAATATGGATATCGCGCATACAGAATTTAATTTGTAGAAAGCATGCTAGTGTACTGAGGGATAAAACTCTCAAAGCCAGAAAAACGCATACGGTGTATAAAAATTTTTCTCTGGGGAAGCGCAATAGTGTTTATGTTGGTCAGACCATGCAGCGCCATGAAAAGAGACTATAATGGATAAAAATATGATAGGGCTAACCAAATGGCACTTACGTGACATTTAAAAATATAAATTTAAATACAATAAAACAGAGGTCTGAATAAAAATGAGAGATTTAGAAATAATATATATTATAAAAAAATCCAACATCAATTAACTATAAAGCTGATATAAAAGATCTTAGTATGATATATTTCAACTTAATAAACTAAGATAATAGGTTAACATGAATAGTAGGTAGTATATTTTGAATAAGCATACTGTATAGATATTTATTTAGTAATTGTAAATAAATGATAATGTTATCAGTTCATTAATAGATAATACAAGTGGTAGTGTGCAAATGAAAAATAGTAAATAATGGTTTAATAGTAGACAAGACCTTGTTCGATGAAGATGATTATTATAATATATGAAATAATAAATTATAAATATCGAGAAAAAGCAAATTTTTCCGTTTTGAGTAATAACACTCACCCAATAGACCTACATTTAGCCTCTCATCCGAATGAGGGCGTATTTTTGTGAAAAAAGCTCACCTATCATTTTTCAAGTGAACCGTGCATGTGTTAGACAACACTATCGCCAAATAACATAAAAATGGAAGTTAGAAGTTGTCGCGATACATAAAATAGCAGACCCAAATTAAAAAAAATATGATAAACAGCAATACAAACTATATGCAAAAAGTATTAAACAATTTTTAACTTTTGCAAAAAATGTAAGTATGTAGGCATTTTCTTTTGCACATCACACAACAAAAATTGATAACTAACCGTAAATAATTAGGGCTATTAAAACAGTCAAATGTCCCCCTAAACAACTTTGAACAAAATATAAAAATATTACAGGTAGAAACATTATTAGTTCATACGATTCTAAAATAAAATACATTGATAGATTTTGCCTAGTAGACAGGCTACAAATGACGATAAAAGTCTACTGCATACGCCATTATATTATTTTTAATTAAAAAAGAAATTTTACTAAAAGAAGCTATAACGAAACACGGAAGTATTTTATTTCTTAAAATCTACCAGTTCGATTAGTTGAAAGAAGGACTAACTTCTTTTGAAACTGCAATACATCTATATTCACGTTTAGAGTGGGAATTAAGCTATCTGACGAATACTTTTAGGAAACCTGCAGTTTAAATTAAATAATCAGTAAAAGTCAATTTGAACTATAAGGTGATAAAGAAATTGATATTTTTTCTGGAAGCGCACAAAGTTTACTTCCGCCTCAATTTCTGGGAGAAGTATCTGATTAGTTGGTGGAATGTCTTAACAATAACCATGTGAAATTTGGGGGAATTTACTTCAAATTTAAGGGAAGGTAATAAATGCTAAAGTTTTGGTTAATAGGATGAAATAATAATTTAAATTTTTATGATTTCAAATCGAGCTAGTAATTGAAAGATGGAAATATAAGTTCCTAAACAGGATTTGAACATGTATCTTCAGCTTTTGCGGCTGATGTATTTACTAATTATACTTCCGGGATTGGTGATAAAAATTGGAAAATTTTACATATTTAAATCCTGTACGTAACCATACATCAGTCTAACTTTCAATTACGTTTGGCATTCTTGTCAATATGTAAAATTTTCCCTATTTTATCACCAGTCCCGCTAATGTAATTGGTAAATACATCAGCCGCGAAAGCTGATATACAGGTACGAATCCAGTCTGAAATCTTATCAATTACTTGCTCGAAGTGAAGTGGCTTATTCTTTGCATAAAAGCCTAAGTTATTATTTCATCTTATTAACTAATACTTTAGTATTAATCAACATGCCTTGTGCAATTATCCAATATGTATATTTAATAGTTGGCCGTAGCCGTAGTTTTGAGCGTCGCTTCCGATAAGTTAAAAAAATTAAAACTGTCAGATATGATTGATAAAAATGCCAAACGTAATTGAAAGTTAGGTTGATATATTATTGTGTACATGATTTAGATTTGTTAATTTTCCAATTGTCGTCACCTGATGTCTCCGGTGGCGTAATTGCAAAACTCATGGGCCGCGAAGCCTAAGATACAGGTTCGAATCTTGTCCGGAACCTTATATATTGCATTTTTCAATTACTAGCTCGATTTGAAATGATCATTTGGGCTTTGTATTAAAATCTAAGTTATTATTTCACCTTATTTGTGTGTGTGTGTGTGTGTGTGTGTGTGTGTGTGTGTTGTGTGTGTGTGTGTGTATATGTATGTGTGTGTGTGTGTGTGTGTGTGTTAAAAAAATACAGACAATCTGGTTTTTGGACGCCAGTCCGAAAACTGGGTAGTTTGTATTACACAGACTAACCATCTTTTTCTAATGCGTGCGTTAAAAGATATTTTAAAGGTAGTCCCCTTATTTAACCAATGATATGTAAATTCAAGACGCCAGTTTACGGACATGCAGTACGTATTTTAACCGTCCCCACACAAGCTTTTAGAATATATCCAAAAACCAGATTTAAGTGATTGGTTAGTCGGACGGAAGTAGATTTTTAAAATTTTTCTAGTTTAGATTCAGGTATAAATGATAAAATAAAATAAAGACGGTTTTGACAATTAGTTAATTTAAATTTTATATGGCATCAGTAAATAAAAAAGTATTACCTAAACCTATACCTAAAACTCAAAAACTTCAAAAAACAATTATTAAAAAGGAACCCCGAGACAAATTTTCTAAGTACAACGCTAATAATTTCAAGCAAGCTTTGTTTGAGATACGAGAAAATAAAATTTGTTTCCGCAATGCAAGTCAAACTTATAAAGTTCCAAAAAGCAAGCGCACACTTCATGATAGAATAACAGGAAAAAAGCCAGGTGAACGAATGAAAACTGGTCCCACTCCAATTCTATCACAAGAAAAAGAATTGAACTAAATTTGAATTTCCGGTGCGAAAAACTGATTTATTCGATACCGTGGAAAAAGTAAATAATGATATTGGAAAATCAAACCTCTTCTAGGACTAGAACAAAAATGGCTTAAATCATTTTTAAAAAGCTTGTATAACAGTAACTGCAATTAGATCTTGGTTTTCGGATCTAAAAAGATTATTACAAAAAAATGCCTTTGATATTTTAGAAGATCCTAGTCGTATTTTTAACGGCAAGAACACCGGATTTGGATTATGTCCCAAAACAGTTAAAATTTTGGCACCACAAAGCTTTAAAAGTGTTTTCAAAGTTTATACCGCTAGCGAGAAAGATAACACCTGTTTTGGTTGTATTCAACGCCGCTGGGACATCAAGGGTCATTGTAGAAAACATCCGCCTAATTGGGTTTTAGGTAAATCAGACAGCGTTTAGATGTAGCCAAACGTCTGTTTTTATACGTAACAAACGACTTTAATAGGTGGTTAGAGAAAAACTCAATCAGCAGACCTATTCTTTTATTAGTTGATGACCACCAAAGCCTTAGTGAATTTTGCTACAAACATAATATTATTCTATATGCTCCTCCGCCAAACACAACTCACTCGCTTCAGCCGACAGATGTAAGTGTTTTTAGGCCCCTAAAACAAGAATGGCGGAAAACAGTAACTTCGTGCCAAAACAAACCTGAAAATGTTAACAAATCGGTTTTGTAGTTTTTTTTTGCTAAAGCGTTATATAAGATCGCTATGGGAAGATATATAAGAAACGGATTTAGAAAATGTGGAGTTCATCCATTTGAGCGTAATAACATTGATTTTACAAAGTGTGTTAAAGATAATTTACAAAAAATAAAAACTAGACAAAATCCATACAGTAAGCCACTGAAAGCATCTGAGGACTTTAGAGCAGCTGAGAGGGTCATACAAGAAATGCAACATTACTAACTAGCTATGGTATTTTGAACAAAAATTTAAGAGCGGTAATAATGTGACTGACTGACCGATAGCGACAATCTGACAATCGAAATAGAGAAGGTAAACACTAGAATTTTTTTAAATGACTTAGATATCACTGAGCACGAAAAGAACAAAAATGAGAAATGCGAACTAAAACATATGTTAGATGACAATAATAAAGAAAATCATAATGACAATAAAAAGCACAATAAAAATGTGATGGCTGATGGAATATGTAAAGACAACAGCTTTGAATAACAGTGTTTGAATCATCTTAGTTATCCGGAACCATATGTATCACAAAAGAGTAATACTACCAGAAGAAGATTGCCTAGTGCAATTTCTTGTAAAGCGTGGAGAGAAATTTATCAAAGTAAAGATAATGTCAAAATAAACAAATTAAATGAAGCAAAAAGAAGAAAAGAAGAACAGAAAAACAAGAACATTAGTAAAAAGAAAAAAAAAGATTATAAAAACTGTGTAGTAGCTGACAGTAATGCAACCAAAAAAATAAAAGAAATTGTGAAATTTGTGAAGATGAACTAAGTGATGCGGATCAAGATAACGAAAAAGTATCGGGTGTCACACATGTGCAAAGTGGTTTCACCTTCAATGTACAAATCTTAGTGACAAACCGTATGAAGAAGCTGCTCATATGGACTATCTATGTGATTTATGTAAATAAGTAGGTAAGAAGGAATATAAAGTTTATTTATCTTTTAGAATGATTTGAAACGTGCTTGACAAATTTATGTATTTTTAATTTCTAATGTAAATTATACTTTAATCTAAGCTGTGCACAGGAGAAGGTACAATAAGATAAGCTGTAAATATAAAATGTATAAATAACTTGTTGTTTCAGCATTTTTGAAAGTAAAAATATAATGTCCGAAAATTAGTCTATTTTCAGACACTATAAATTTATGTGTATGAAATTGGCAATTTGTTGTCCAGATTTATGCACTTCTACTTGTCCGTAAAAATGACAACTTGTGCGTTTTCATGATTTCTAAGTTTTATTCGCCATGATAGAGACATAATTGCACTAAGGTTTATTAAAGCAATTGTTAACAAGCTAAATGGTTAAAATTTTAACACATAAATAATTTATTATTATTATTTTATGTACTTTTCAAAAACGGCAACACACTAAGTGTCCTATAATGAAACGCTATATATTCTACCTTTATCGCTAAAGCATTCAAGTTGACCATGTTATTCAAATACAACTTAACACTTATTTTCTGTTTTTTAACTTTATTTTAAACGGCGGTTAGCTTTAAGGAGAAAACAGAGTCAAAGCTAAATTAATAGGCCAGAATTTTCTTTTCTTTTCTAAATATTTCCACAATCTTAGAAATTTATTCAAAAAACTAACTTTCAATGTAAAATAAAAACAATTTTCATTTTTATAAAATATAATTTTTATATAATAAAGGTTCAGATTTAAGACACTATACAAATCTCATTTATAAAATCTTCTATTTGGGTACACTTTTTTCGGTATATTACATTTTTATACATTTTATAATACACATTAACATTATGAGTCATCACAAATAAGTATATATAACAGCACCTAGAGTGCTTTCTTTCAATCGCCTATATCAATATTTACAATTTACATACAAAAGATCTATCTACAAAATAAATAAAACCATGTACAAATAAGTATGCCAAACTGTATATGAATAGTTTGTGCTTTCGCAATGAAATAAAGATTAAGTTATCAAGTTATCAACAAGAATTAACATTATAATAAAAATTTAGATACTGTGAGGTGTTTTGCTTTGTGAATTTATTACTTTTGCTAAATCGGTTTTCAATAAATTTGAAGTTATTTACTTAATTTAATATATGGATTTTATTCAAAGTGTGAAAACCAATAAAAAAACTACGTTGTTGTAATATATTGCTTAAGAAAAGTCGAGGAAGTTAAAAATCTAGATGTCGATATCTACAAAACAAATTATAAGCAAAAATGAATACAGTAGAAAATAACTTAAGTAAGTTTCCTCTTTCTCAAAAAGAATTGTTTTGTACTATGGAAATATTGCAGTCGTGTATGCTTAGTTCACAAAATAAAAATAATTTTCGGGGTTTAAGTTTAATTTTTCTGTATGAAAAAAATAAAACAAACTATTTACAACATGGACGATATAAATCTAGATACTACTTTGAAATATTAATTTAGTAAGTTACCTCAGCTTTGATGCCTTGATATAACAGTGACTGGTTTAAACAGACTTTCCGAACCGGAAGACCGTGGTTCTGGTGAACTCGAACAATTACTAGATGAAACACCAATTGCTGGATGATGCAGCCGTAGTGCCCCATACGCCTCAAACGCATTAGAAGGGCCTAGAAATCGTACACCTTCAGAAGTAGTTGGTGCTGGTCCTAACAAACGTTCGACACTAAAACTAGGTGGTATCACTGGCGTAGGTTTTGGTAAAACTGGAAAGTACGGATTGTATCTTTGGTACATTGATGCTAGCAATGCGGGATTTGGATAAAGTCCCATTAAAGCAGGATTATAAGCTGGAAATGGAGTCGGATACATTCCAGCGGCTCCAAGCATAACAGTGCGTTTAAACGCGGCTAAACGTGATCTAGTAGCGGCGGTTGATCGACGCCTTAATTTACCAGTTGTACCGCCGATGAAAACGTCTTCGGCTGATGGATCAAGCATCCAGTAGTTACCCTTACCGGGATCATCATAATGCCGCGGCACTTTCACAAAGCACTTATTCAAACTAAGATTATGTCTTATGGAATTTTGCCATCCTTGTTTATTTTCGCGATAGTACGGAAAGTTCCTCATAATGTACTCATAAATTCCGTTAAGTGTTAAACGCTTTTCGGGACTATTTCTAATAGCCATCATTATTAAAGCATTGTAGCTGTAAGGCGGTTTTTCACAGGGCTTTTTTTCTTCTTTCGTTTTTTCGCACTCTGTACGTGCTGTTTTTGAACAATCTAACGGTGGAGGTGTCTCTGTTCCTGTTACATCCAAATCTGTGTCAGAATCGTCGGAAACTTCGGAAATATTAGGACTAGAACTACGTGGCGTTTCAGCGGTTTCAGGTAAAATTGAACTGATTGAAAATGATGATTTTAATGGTGTACGTGCTGTCATTGTAGATGCTTCAAGAAAAATAAACGTTTCTTCTCTTTTCACCATATTGGCATAACTATCACTGAACATATATTTACTTCGCGGGTAACGCAAAAGCAAACTGCTTCGAAGCTTTACTGATCGCATGTGACTGACATTCAATTCAGGAATCCCCTTTGCTTTCAGTTTTCTGAACAAAGAGAGCCAATGATTTCAGTCTGAGTGTAAGCTCCACCTTCGTGTTTGTAAAGAAGGTGTGGTTTTGTATACAAGGAGAGACGTGTGTATGCGCGTTGTAAACATTATTTTGATGTGGTTGCGCTGTTTGTTTTGTAAATTTCTCCCCGGAAGGCTGCAACATTTGCTAACATTTATAAACTTGTTTTAAAGCTTCTATTCTTGCCCTGAGTGTTTATGTTATTTATTTAACCTATAGAGTAAGACCGGCAGATGGTGTTTGAAATAGATGTGCCTTACACAGGAAAAATTGTACAAGACTGGTAAAACTTTGATTGAGTAAGGTTCTGTCAGGTTGCCTGCTGTCATACAATTAGTTTAAACAAACCATCCCTTAGCATTTCATTATAGTTATAAGGAAAGCTTCTTAATGATTGAATAAAATTTTAAAAATAATTCAGCCGAGATCCTTATTGATGGTTTGCCAAAATTCTTTTGGTTCTTTCTCCTATAAATTATTATCATAGTATTTTCAAAACACAAAAACGGACCCAAATCGTTTGGCTTTTTAAAAAAAACTAATAGCTGTATTGTTATACTCGAATAAATTAGTAAAATGCCCCACACAACCTTCAAGCTTGAGCTAGTTCTTGATAATGAGAAAAATGTATTTTTTTTCTTTGATCGATGCGGCTGTTGTGTATGCGATAAAGTGGCGTTAGTGTAATCAGAAAAATAATTACTTACTCTTTAAATTAGATATCGAAGACATATTAAGATACGTAAAAGGACATGAAAATTTAATAATTACGGGGGATTTTAATGCAGTGGTAGGTAAGGGTAGGGAAAGAGTGGTAGTAGGTTTATGCGGTTTAGGCACGAGAAACGACAGGGGAAATAGGCTAGTAGAAGTTTGCGACAAGAGCAATTTAATCATCACAAACACATTATTTCAACATCATTACGTGGAAGATACCAGGAGATATAGGAAGATATCAAATAGATTACATTCTAGTTAAACAACGGTTTAGGAATCAAGTAAAAGACTGTAGAAGCTACCCAGAAGCAGATATAGACACTGATCACAACGTCGTAATTATGAAGGCCACACCTAAATTTAAAAATTAAAAAAAAGAAACGAGAAAAGGCACTTTGATTTTGAGAAACTAAAAGGTAAAGATATTCAAGAAAGATTCGAAAAAAGTCAAATGAGTTGCTGAAAGATATCGGGAAAATATCTGATACTAAGGAAGTAGAAACAGAAGGGAATAACATTAAATCCAACCTAAACATGACGGTCAGAGGTATTCTGGGGTATACACAAAAAGAAAATAAGATACCATGGGTAAAAAAGGATATTCTGAATTTAATAGAAGAAAGACGAAAATCTCAAATAAATCAGACGAAACAGGAAAACAGAGATACAAAGCCATAATATGAGAAATTATTCGCAAATATAAGAAAGCTAAAGAACAATGGATTTATGAAAAATGTAAAGAGGTACAAACTAAGATGGAAGTATGAAAGACAGATGAAGCATACAAACTAATTAGAATTACTTTTAGGGATATGAAACTGTAAAAACGGTGTAAATTTCGAATAGCTTTATGATAGAGAGCGAAGTGGACTGTATATAAAATTAAGTGATAGTTTAACAAACAACAAATAATTAATGTTTTTAATCAGATCAAGCGTTTACTAAAAGCACTCACCTGGTGATTTGTGAAGCGGTGCCCACGAAAAAAACGTTGTAACAAATACTACTCTTCTCTTTGGCGGTTGTAGCGAAGAACATTTATAACGATAGCGGTGTTCTAAAGGCAAGCGGTTCATGTAAATAATTTGTTCTATGTAGAGCGTGCGGACCGTTCGAACGATAAATCGATTCTCTCCTGCTGAGCTTCGTGGACTTTCCAGTCAATACACTGTATTCTTGCACATGCGGAATAGTCGTTTATTACTCGCGGCATATGTTTGCGCGTGCTTCCAGTAAACCATGGAAATTTTACTAACAAATTTAAATATACGGCGGCGAATGTAAATAATCAACTACCTCAATGTAACTTGAAATTTAGTTTTAATTATTTACACTATAAACGGAACATACCTCCACCAAAATGCAAGGCATTTTAAAAAAAAAAATTATAAGGCGGTGGGGGGCGGAATGACCAAGCAAAAAAAAGCAAAAAGAAAAAGGATCTACAAAAAACAAAAGAAAAAAAAAGAATTTTTTTTCTACATTGCGGGCAAAGGGCAGAGCTTTGACACGGTAATAGAAAAGGGACCAGCAAAGTCGACGCCCAAACATAAAAAGGGTTTGACTTGAGTTTAACATGAAGGCAGGTTGCCCATGGGAGGTTGCAATGCGACCGGATTGGTCTTCCAACACGTTAGACAGTGACTCAAAATACGACGGATAGATTGCCTTCCAGAAATAATCCAGAAGTACTGACTGACGAAAAAATGGACCATTTGAGCACCCGCGTGGAAGTATTTTAAGTGAACGTAAGTGAATCGACTTTTGCTAGGTAACAAAGCGGGAAATTTACGGTCAGAGGACAAAGGCGCGTGAGCCAGGCGACCTCCGACGCGCAAGATTCCATCACGAATAAAAGGGGACAATTTGCAAAAACTCTTTTTTAAAGGGGATCCAGAATGAATGGCTTCAAGCTCGATAGCAAAATAAGATTGTTGAGTATACGCAAGCAAAGGATCAGAGCATTGTGCAACTCAGAAGATGACAAAGGTCCGGAGTACCTTTCGAGTGGGTGACGTAGATTATGACGAAAACGGAGAATCCAAGCAACAATGCGAGTAATAAATGAAAAGGAAGAGTGATTTTCTAGAATTGATTGAATCCAAGAGGATGTTACGACAGCGGATAAAACAATAGAGCGTTGTTCAGTGAGAACTTCAGGAATATCTGAAGGCGGAATATATGGACTGAAGTTTTCGAAAAACCCATACAAGGTTGGTGAAGCCGCCCACCATAGAGAACATTGGCACAAGTCGGTAGGGAGTAAACCACGTAACCCGACATCGGCAGGATTCTCGGTGGAGGGGATGTGATGCCAAGAGGCGCGAGACGTGTTTTCTGAATGTAAGCAACACGGTTGGCGACGAAAGTCTTCCAACGCTGCGGCGGGGAACGAATCCACGAAATTACTACCATGGAGTCAGACCAACAATAAATATTATGAAAAGTAAGGTTCGAATCAAGGGTTTTGAGGACAAAGACTAATAATTTGGATGCCAATGTGGCGGTCAACAATTCGAGACGGGGTAAAGAGATTGTATGAAGGGGTGCGATCTGAGACTTAGCGAACACTAAGCGAACCTCAATAGCGCAAGGAGTAACAAAGCGAAAATAAACAACAGCACAGTAACCACGTTCGGAAGCGTCAGCAAAGCAGTGAACTTCGCACGCAGTAAACTTTGGCGGGATAAGCAAGCGGGGTAAGGCCAAATCCGAAAGAAGCGGTAAGTCATGCAAGTATCTCCCCACACAAACGGAGGAGATCGGGGGAAGGGGGAGCACCCCAGTCTAATTTTAACGACCATAAACGTTGAATTAAGTGTTTTACCAGAAAAGTAAAAAGGGATTAAAGTCCCATGGGGTCGAAAATACGAGCTAAGTTAGAAAGTAGGTTGCGTTTGGTACAGCAGGTACTTAGTGGCTGAACTAGAAAACAAAAATTATCTGAAGTGGGATTCCATTGAAGACCTAAAACTTTTAAAGTTTGAGTATCAGGATCCTCAAAGGAGCGGGGTTGCGCGAATTGCTGCGTAGCGGAAAGATCTTTTAACAATGAGGGATTGTTACTTGACTATTTATGAAGTTCGAAACCACCAAGTTTTAAAAGAGCAATTAGTTGATTACGTAGAGCGAGAGTTGAGTCAATAGAATCTCCACCAGTAGCGATGTCATCAATATAAGTATGGTGGCGAAGTGCGAAAGCGGCTAACGAATAAGAATTCCCTTCGTCCACGACTAACTACTGAAGTGTGCGTATGGCAAGAAAGGGAGCACAATTGATTCCATATGTAACGGTTTTTAATTTAAAATCCTAAATGGGCTCCTCAGGGGAGAAGCGCCAAACAATTCGTTGATAGTCACACTGAGCGGGATTTACAAGAATTTGTCTATACATCTGACGAATATCAGCAGTGACAACATAAGGATGTAAACGAAATTGTAATAAAATTGCGGTGATATCGGGTTGCAACTTCGGCCCAACAAACAAGTGATCGTTTAAGGACGATTGAGGCAGAGTTTTAGCGGAAGCGTTGAAAACAACTCGTCATTTCGTACTTTCGCTTTCGGGTTTCACAACGCAATGATGCGGGATGTAATAAGAAAAGTCCGAATGAGACCCAATAACAACAGATTGCATATGTTGAGAATCAAGATATTCACGCATGAACGAAACGTATTGTTCGTAAACACGAGGTTGCTTGAGTAGACGATTTTCTAAAGCGACAAATCGTTGTAAGGCAAGATCACGACTACCTGGAAAAAATGGTTTTTAATGTCTAAACGGCAATGAGACGACATATCGACATTGTTCATTGCGGCGAAACGTATCGACAAAATGTTTTACAAAAAGAGTTTATGCAGGCGTGAAAGGTTGAGCGGCGGGGACAGCTTCGACTTCCCAGAATTTAGCGACAATATCTTCCAATGGGGAAGTAGAATCTGTCATACAAAACAAGCTAGTTATTTAAGAAGCGGGCGAGGAGAGTATGTTTCCCATTAAAACATATCCGAAGGTGGTATTAATAGCAACAGGTTGATCGCTATCACCCTGGATGCGACCGTCTAATAACACTTGGTGGAAAATATCCGCGCCAAGTAAGAAATCAATGGGTCCAGATTGAGCAAAGAGCGGATCAGCTAGTTTGAGGTTAGCGAGATGATTAAAATGTTGTAAAGAAATATTAGAAGTAGGTAAATTTTCACAAATTTTGGGAAGTACTACAGCTTGAAAATTAATAATCGGTGAAGAAACACCTATTGGTTTGAGCGAAACGGCGCCAGTGCCATGCTGAACAGCTGAGCGCATAGAACCTAAACTACTAAGGGTAAGAAAATGTGGAGTAGTACGAAAACCTAAACGTTTCACACTACTTTGCGAAATAAAAGAAGTCATGCTGCCCAAATCGAGTAAACCGCGAAATTGCTGGAAAGAACCAGAGCAATCAGCAATTTCCACTTGAACGGTGGAAAGTAAAACAACTGAAGGTTTAGCTAAAGAATTAAATAAAACGACATTCGAAGTTGACGGACCACTACAGCTAAACGAATTCGTTGATTACTCAGAAGGACGAGGAGCGGGAGGCTTGTAGCGGTCTTGAATAGCGGGAGTAGTGCGAGGTGATAGCTTATAGGCGGCGGTGTCCGGGCTCAAGCGTGCCTGGTTACTAGCAGCGCAAGCGGGTTTAGACGAAACGCGATCGAAGTGCTATAACGAATGATGACGTTGATTGCATTGGCGGCATGAAAAAGTAGAACTACATTTATTTAAAATGTGAGAATTACCAAGGCAATTAATACAAAGATGTTGTTTTTTTGTAAAGTTGTAACGATCTTGCGACGAAGGTTTAACGAAATCATTACAGCGATAAAAATTGTGATCTTGTTTGCAAAGCGGACATTTATTAACAATAGACTTCGTCTGTACTAACATGGTAACAGCGGAGCGTTGTTTAGACGGGTTGCTGGAGTGAATAACTTTTTTTAAATCAGTTTTATGATTTAACAACAAATTCGATAAGGATTTAGACGTATTTTCCAGATAAGCAATTAACTTTTTATAAGATGGGATAGTGGTCGGATCTTGATGCATTTCAAAACTACGAGCACTGTGTGCATCCAAGCGATTTAAAATCATTTGTACAAGAATAAAATCCCATTGCTCTATGGATAAATCAAATTTTTTAAGCGCTTGTAAATTATCCACAAAAGTATCAACTAATTTTTGCAAACCGACGGGGTTATCGGAGTTTAATTACGAAATTTATCTATATTGTTCCATAGAATATTACGAAATTTTTTACGAAGTTTTGTGTATGTAAGAGAGTAATTTGCTTCTGTAAGATCAAAGTTTTTAATGGTGGAATCTTTTAGTGCTGATTGAAGATACGAAAATTTATCCACGTCCGACAAATCGTTATTATGATGAACTAAACTATCAAACCGATCAATAAAACTTTCAAAGAAACAACTTTCCCCATCAAACGTAGGCAGCAACAGCGGTGGGAGTGTTACTTTTGACTTTAGAGTATCTAGCGGCGGGGACACATCGGCCCGATGCGAAGATTAGCTGGTAAACAGCTTAAAATAGAGCGCTTTTATTTGAAAATAGTTGTTGTCAAAGCGTTTACGGATAGCGTCTTCTAACTCAAATTTTTTATCAGCGTTACCGGCGGAAGAAATGGCACCTACTATCCAATTATGGTATGTAAGAAAATTTTCTCTAACGGTTTCCAGGGATTCGTACCTGGCGCGAAATAAATCTAAAAAAGCTATTTCAACAGTACACTTTTGAGCGATTTCAAACATTTCCTCTAACGAATTGATTGCGATATTACGTAAAAAACCATTACGTTTCAATTTTTCTGCCATGGTTACAAATAAATTGAATACAAACGCGGATTTATAATAGCCTAGCGGCGATAACAAACACGTATGCCTATTGCACAGCAGATAACAATTGCTCGTAACAAACTCAACTATACAAATTATGCTAATTAACTGCCAATGTTTTGATGAGCGGTATAATTAATTATCTGAGTTTGTTGTTTTATTCAAATCCGGCGAGAAGCTTACCAAATGTAAAAGCGGTGTAAATTTGAAATAGCTCTTTGGTAGAGAGCGAAGTGGACTGTATATAAAGTTAAGTGATAGTTTAACAAACAACAAATACTTAATGTTTTTAATCAGGTCAAGCGTTTACTAAAAGCACTCACCTGGTGATTTGTGTAGCGGTGCCCACGAAAAAAACGTTGTAACAAATACTACTCTTCTCTTTGGCGGTTGTAGCGAAGGACACTTATAACGATAGCGGTGTTCTAAAGACAAGCGGTTCATGTAAATAATTTGTTCTATGTAGAGCGTGTACAATAGCGATGCGGACCGTTCGAACGATAAATCGATTCTCTCCTGCTGAGCTTCGTGGACTTTCCAGTCAATACACTGTATTCTTGCACTCGCGGCACATGTTTGCGCGTGCTTCCAGTAAACCATGAAAATTTTACTAACAAATTAAAATATACCGCGGCGAATGTAAATAATCAACAACCTCAATGTAACATGAAATTTAGTTTTAATTATTTACACTATAAACGGAACATACCTCCCACCAAAATGCAAGGCATTTTAAAGAAAAAAAAATTATAAGGCAGAGGGGAAGGGGCGGAATGACCAAGCAAAAAAAAGCAAAAAAAAGGATCTACAAAAAACAAAAGAAAAAAGAAGAATTTTTTTCCTACATTGCGGGCAAAGGGCAGAGCTTTGACACGGTAATAGAAAAGGGACCAGCAAAGTCGACGTCCAAACATAAAAAGGGTTTGACTTGAGTTTGACATGAAGGCAGGTTGCCCATGGGAGGTTGCAATGCGACCGGATTGGTCTTCCAACACGTTAGACAGTGACTCAAAATACGACGGATAGATTGCCTTCCAGAAATAATCCAAAAGTACTGACTGACGAGAAAATGGACCATTTGAGCACCCGCGTGGAAGTATTTTAAGTGAACGTAAGTGAATCGACTTTTGCTAGGTAACAAAGCGGGAAATTTACGGTCAGAGGACAAAGGCGAGGCGCGTGAACCAGGCGACCTCCGACGCGCAAGATTCCATCACGAATAAAAGGGGACAATTTGCAAAAACTCTTTTTTAAAGGGGATCCAGAATGAATGGCTTCAAGCTCGATAGCAAAATAAGATTGTTGAGTATACGCAAGCAAAAGGATCAGAGCATTGTGCAACTCAGAAGATGACAAAGGTCCGAGTACCTTTCGAGTGGGTGACGTAGATTATGACGAAAACGGAGAATCCAAGCAACAATGCGAGTAATAAATGAAAAGAAAGAGTGATTTTCTAGAATTGATTGAATCCAAGAAGATGTTACGACAGCGGATAAAACAATAGAGCGTTGTTCAGTGAGAACTTCAGGAATATCTGAAGGCGGAATATATGGACTGAAGTTTTCAAAAGACCCATACAAGGTTGGTGAAGCCGCCCACCATAGAGAACATTGGCACAAGTCGGTAGGGAGTAAACCACGTAACCCGACATCGGCAGGATTCTCGGTGGAGGGGATGTGATGCCAAGAGGCGCGAGACGTGTTTTCCTGAATGTAAGCAACACGGTTGGCGACAAAAGTCTTCCAACGCTGCGGCAGGGAACGAATCCACGAAATTACTACCATGGAGTCAGACCAACAATAAATTTTATGAAAAGTATGGTTCGAATCAAGGGTTTTGAGGACAAAGACTAATAATTTGGATGCCAATGTGGCGGTCAACAATTCGAGACGGGGTAAAGAGATTGTATGAAGGGGTGCGATCTTAGACTTAGCGAACACTAAGCGAACCTCAATGGCGCAAGGAGTAACAAAGCGAAAATAAACAACAGCACAGTAACCACGTTCGGAAGCGTCAGCAAAGCAGTGAACTTCGCACGCAGTAAACTTTGGCGGGATAAGCAAGCGGGGTAAGGCCAAATCCGAAAGAAGCGGTAAGTCATGCAAGTATCTCCCTACACAAGCTGAGGAGATCGGGGAGAAGGGGGAGCACCCCAGTCTAATTTTAACGACCATAAACGTTGAATTAAGTGTTTTACCAGAAAAGTAAGAGGGGATAAAAGTCCCATGGGGTCGAAAATACGAGCTAAGTTAGAAAGTAGGTTGCGTTTGGTACAGCAGGTACTTAGTGGTTGAACTAGAAAACAAAAATTATCTGAAGTGGGATTCCATTGAAGACCTAAAACTTTTAAAGTTTGAGTATCAGGATCCTCAAAGGAGCGGGGTTGCGCGAATTGCTGCGTAGCGGAAAGATCTTTTAACAATGCGGGATGGTTACTTGACTATTTATGAAGTTCGAAACCACCAAGTTTTAAAAGAGCAATTAGTTGATTACGTAGAGCGAGGGTTGATTCAATAGAATCTGCACCAGTAACGATGTCATCAATGTAAGTATGGTGGCGAAGAGCGAAAGCGGCTAACGAATTAGAATTCCCTTCGTCCACGACTAACTACTAAAGTGTGCGTATGGCAAGAAAGGGAGCACAATTGATTCCATATGTAACGGTTTTTAATTTAAAATCCTGAATAGGCTCCTCAGGGGAGAGGCGCCAAACAATTCGTTGATAGTCACACTGAGCGGGATTTACAAGAATTCGTCTATACATCTGACGAATATCGGCAGTGACGACATACGGATGTAAAAGAAATTGTAACAAAATTGCGGTGTATCGGGTTGCAACTTCGGCCCAACAAACAAGTGATCGTTTAAGGACGATTGAGGCAGAGATTTAGCGGAAGCGTTGAAAACAACTCGTCATTTCGTACTTTCGCTTTCGGGTTTCACAACGCAATGATGCGGGATGTAATAAGAAAAGTCCGAATGAGACCCAATAACAACAGATTGCATATGTTGAGAATCAAGATATTCACGCATGAACGAAACGTATTGTTCATAAACACGAGGTTGCTTGAGTAGACGATTTTCTAAAGCGACAAATCGTTGTAAGGCAAGATCACGACACCCTGGAAAAATGGTTTTTGATGTCTAAACGGCAATGAGACGACATATCGACATTGTTCATTGCGGCGAAACGTATCGACAAAATGTTTTACAAAAAGAGTTTATGCAGGCGTGAAAGGTTGAGCGGCGGGGACAGCTTCGACTTCCCAGAATTTAGCGACAATATCTTCCAATGGGGAAGTAGAATCTGTCATACAAAACAAGCTAGTTATTTAAGAAGCGGGCGAGGAGGGTATGTTTCCCATTAAAACATATCCGAAGATGGTATTAATAGCAACAGGTTGATCGCTATCACCCTGGATGCGACCGTCTAATAACATTTGGTGGAAAATATCCGCGCCAAGTAAGAAAGAAATCAATGGGTCCAGATTGAGCAAAGAGAGGACCAGCTAGTTTGAGGTTAGCGAGATGATTAAAATGTTGTAAAGAAATATTAGAAGTAGGTAAATTTTCACGAATTTTGGGAAGTACTACAGCTTGAAAATTCATAATCGGTGAAGAAACACCTATTGGTTTGAGCGAAACGGCGCCAGTGCCATTCGGAACAGCTGAGCGTATAGAACCTAAACTACTAAGGGTAAGAGAATGTGGAGTAGTACGAAAACCTAAACGTTTCACACTACTTTGCGAAATAAAAGAAGTCATGCTGCCCAAATCGAGTAAACCGCGAAATTGCTGGAAAGAACCAGAGCAATCAGCAATTTCCACTTGAACGGTGGAAAGTAAAACAACTGAAGGTTTAGCTAAAGAATTAAATAAAACGACATTCGAAGTTGACGGACCACTACAGCTAAACGAATTCGTTGATTACTCAGAAGGACGAGGAGCGGGAGGCTTGTAGCGGTCTTGAATAGCGGGAGTAGTGCGAGGTGATAGCTTATAGGCGGCGGTGTCCGGGCTCAAGCGTGCCTGGTTACTAGCAGCGCAAGCGGGTTTAGACGAAACGCGATCGAAGTGCAATAACGAATGATGACGTTGATTCCATTGGCGGCATGAAAAAGTAGAACTACATTTATTTAAAATGTGAGAATTACCAAGGCAATTAATACAAAGATGTTGTTTTTTTGTAAAGTTGTAACGATCTTGCGACGAAAGTTTAACGAAATCATTACAGCGATAAAGATTGTGATCTTGTTTGCAAAGCGGACATTTATTAACAATAGACTTCGTCTGTACTAACATGGTAACAGCGGAGCGAGGTTTAGACGGGTTGCTGGAGTGAATAACTTCTTTTAACTCAGTTTTATGATTTAACGACAAATTCGATAAGGATTTACACGTATTTTCCAGATAAGCAACTAACTTTTTATAAGATGGGATAGCGGTCGGATCTTGATGCATTTCAAAACTACGAGCACCGTGTACATCCAAGCAATTTAAAATCATTTGTACAAAAATAAAATCCTATTGCTCTATGGATAAATCAAATTTTTTAAGCGCTTGTAAATTATCCACAAAAGTATTAACTAATTTTTGCAAACCGACGGGGTTATCGGAGTTTAATTACGAAATTTATCTATATTGTTCCATAGAATATTACGAAATTTTTTACGAAGTTTTGTGTATGTAAGAGTGCAATTTGCTTTTGTAAGGTCAAAGTTTTTAATGGTTAAAAGTGAGGAATCTTTTAGTGCTGATTGAAGATACGAAAATTTATCCACGTCCGACAAATCGTTATTATGATGAACTAAACTATCAAACCGATCAATAAAACTTCCAAAGAAACAACTTTCTCCATCAAATGTAGGCAGCGACAGCGGTAAGAGTGTTACTTTTGACTTTAGAGTTTCTAGCGGCGGGGACACATCGGCCCGATGCGAAGATTGGCTGGTAAACAGCTTGAAATAGAGCGCTTTTATTTGAAAATAGTTGTTGTCAAAGCGTCTACGGATAGCGTCTTCCAACTCAAATTTTCCATCAGCGTCACCGGCGGAAGAAATGGCACCTACTATCCAATTATGGTATGTAAGAAAATTTTCTCTAACGGTTTCCAGGGATTCATACCGTGCGCGAAATAAATCTAAAAAAGCTGTTTCAACAGTACACTTTTGAGCGATTTCAAACATTTCCTCTAACGAATTGATTGCAATATTACGTAGAAAACCATTACGTTTCAATTTTTCTGCCATGGTTACAAATAAATTGAATACAAACGCGGATTTATAATAGCCTAACGGCGATAACAAACACGTATGTCTATTGCACAGCAGATAACAATTGCTCGTAACAAACTCAACTATACAAATTATGCTAATTAACTGCCAATGTTTTGATGAGCGGTATAATTAATTATCTGAGTTTGTTGTTTACTCAAATCCGGCGAGAAGCTTACCAAATGTAAAAAGCGGCGTAAATTTGAAATAGCTCTTTGGTAGAGAGCGAAGTGGACTGTATATTAAGTTAAGTGATAGTTTAACAAACAACAAATAATAATCAGATCAAGCGTTTACTAAAAGCACTCACCTGGTGATTTGTGAAGTCCTGCCCACGAAAAAACGATGTAACAAATACTACTCTTCTCTTTGGCGGGTGTAGCAAAGCACATTTATAACGATAGCGGTGTTCTAAAGACAAGCGGTTCATGTAAATAATTTGTTGTATGTAGAGCGTGTACAATAGCGATGCGGACCGTTTGAACGATAAATCGATTCTCTCCTGCAGAGCTTCGTGGACTTCTTAGTCAATACACTGTGTTTTTGCACATGCGGAATAGTCGTTTATCACTCGCGGCACATGTTTGCGCGTGCTTCTAGTAAACCATGGAAATTTTACTACCAAATTTTAATATACCGCGGCGAATGTAAATAATCAACAAACTCAATGTAACATGAAATTTAGTTTTAATTATTTACACTATAAACGGAACAAAAACCGTATAGCAAAAGTTTAAAAGACGCGGGAGTATAGAAAATGTAGAGAAAGTTGGTTAGATGGCAAGATTATATAGGGAATTTGTATGCACGAGAGGAACTAACAACATTAGAACAGGAATCAGATATTGAAAACAATGACTTGGGATATCCTATACTTAGAGATGAGTTTGAATTAGCATTAAAGGGTCTGAAAATGGTAAGATGCCCGAGTACAGATAAGGTGCAAGCAGAAACTCTAAAAGCCGCTAGACAAGCAGTAACAGGACGTCTCTTCCAACTTGTAAGCTATATGTATGAGACAAGCGAGATACCCAAAGATTTCAAACGTAACATCATAGTAACTATACCAAAAAAGGAAGGCGAGGATAGATATGAAAATTTTCGAACGATAAGTTTGATAGCACACGTTTCAAAAATATGAACTAGAATTGTACAAAGACGAATGGAAGAACGAGCAGAAGAAATACTAGGAGAAGATCAGTTTGGGTTTAGGCGAAACAGGGGACACGGGAGGCTATTTTAGCTCCGAGAGTGATAATGGAGAAAACAATAGTAATAGAAGAAAGCGTGAATATAAGGTTTGTAGATCTGGAAAAAGCATTCGACAATGTAAAATGGAAAAGAATGTTCGAAATTTTCAAAAAGATTGGAATAAGTTATAGGAATAGACGAATAGTACATAGCTTATACAAAGAACAAACAGTAATAGAATTAGAGCAGGAACGTAGAGAAGTAAATATTAGGAAAGGGGTGAGACAGGGATGTGCCCTATCCCCATTAATTTTTAACTTTACATTGAAGAGGCAATGAATACTGCCAAATGCAGGAAAACATTTGGAATTATTATGCAGGGACAAAAAATTGATATGCTTAGATTTGCAGATGATATAGCAGTATTAGCATCTAGCATCTGCTCTTAATGAAATGGAAACGGTTCTAACAGGAAGATGCCGTATGAAAATTAACTAAAATAAAACTAAAGTACTTGTATGCAAAGAAGGGGAAAATAAATCAAAAACAAGAATACAAATAGGTAACAAGAATTTGCAAGAGCTTAAGGATTTTGGCTACCTAAGAAGCCAAATAACGCAAAATGGGAAAATCGCAAAAGATATAAAACAAAGATTAACACAAGGTCGTGCTACATTTAACAAGAAAAAGCAACTACTATGTTCGAAGACAACAAACATAGAATCAAGGAAAAGATTGCTTAAAACATATGCGTGGAGCGCATCACTGTACGGCTATGAAGCCTGAACGGTAGGAAAAGCGGACAAGAAAAAGGTAGAAGCCTTTGAAATGTGGTGCTACAGACGTATGATGAAGATATCATGGACAGACAAAGTTAAGAACGAAGATGTACTAAAAAGGGTAGGGGAAGAAAGAAATATGTGGAAAACGGTAAAAATAGGAGAGATAGGATGATAGGCCATATACTACGGCATGAGGGAATAGTGCGAAATATATTAGAAGCAGAGAAAGGAAAAAAGAGAAGTAGAGGTGGACCTAGGTTAGACGTGCACACAGATAGTGAAAGATGTAGGTTGTAGGAATTTGAGGGAAATGTGTAGGCTAGCTCAGAATAGAAATCAATGGAGGTACGCATCCAACAGTCCCAAGATGGATAAACTAATGACAAAAAAAGTAACTGTACTTAAACATGATGACTATTATAAGCAACTACAAGTATTGGTTGGGCAATATTCTCGAATAATGTTAATGGTGTGAAAGGATTTACTAGAAAACTAATAATTCGGCAAATGTCTAAGGGTTGGGGTATCTTGGCAGTCACAGGCTGTTTAAGCCCCTTCACTGAATCTCGATGAAATAGGGCATACGATTATAAAACAATAGAAGGGGAACCGAGCTGTATATAGATTGTGTGAGAATTTCAGGAAACTGTGTAGGCTAGCTCAAAATATACATAAGTGCAGGTACGTGTTCAACCAGTTTTGAAACAGAAAACCTAGTGACGAAAAAATAAGCGCAGATAAATTTGATGATTATTATAAACAACTACAGGTGTTGGTTGTGAAATATCTGCAACTAATGTTGACTGTGCGAAAAGATATATTGAAAAAAAATTTTAATCGGCTAATGTGCTGGGGGGACTTGGCAACCACAGGCTGCTTACCCCCCTTCACAACCTTACATGTGATTTTCCAGTGCTCCACCCGAAGGTACTACATTGGCCAGGAAGCGAGTTTTTTTTACCTGGAAAATTTGGAATTTTGCGAACCCTTGCTGTTCCAAACAAGGTAGGGATCTTTAACGTGCGTGACAACACTCACACACGGGACCTCCATTTTACCTCTCATCCGAACGAGGGTGTATTTTCGTGAAAAATGCCCACCTAACATTTTTCAAGCGGACCGTGTCGGGATTCGAACCTAGGACCTTGGGCGTAGTAGTCACACACATGCCACTACGCCACGAAGCCGCCTCCCCCCTTTACAACCACTGAATGTCGGGGAAATAGGGTATATAATTGTAAAACAATAGAAGAGGACCGAACTGCATCTAACAAGAAAAAACAGCACCTATGATGAAAAACAACAAACATAGAAGCAAGAAAAACATTGTTGAAAGCATATGTGTAGAGCACAGCACAGTATGCTTATGAAATACGGGCAGTAGGAAATGCAGACAGAAAAACAGTAGCATCCTTTTGGAATGTTGTGTTTCAGATGTATGAGGATGATAGCATGGACATACAAAGTTAATAACAAATAGGTTATAGAAATAGTAGGGGAATAAGGATATATGTGGAAAAAATAGGGGAATTAGAAGGGTAGAATACGTTCCAAAGCATTTTTGGGAAATATTATGGGATATATTACAAGCAGAGATAGGAAAAAGGAGGCAGATGTAGACCTAGATCAGATAGTGATAGATGTAGACTGTGCAAATTTCAGGGAAATGTGTAGGTTAGTTCATAATAGAAAACAATGAAGGTACGCGTCTAACCAGTTCCAGGACTGAGGACCTAATGATGATGACTCTTTAATTAAAATATCGAGAGTCCCAAAAGGGATATTTTTGATTTTTTTTACTGTAATATTGCCTAATCTAATTGCTAATTTTCAAATTAATTAATTTTGTTCTACTAGACATACTTTTTCTATTAAAAGGATATAAATTATGTTCTCCAATTACGTTTGACCCAGCATTCGGGCCAAATGTAATCATGGCTTGTAATTCCTATACGCATCGTATAGTACAGTCTTCAAGTGTGAAACAAAACAGTTCCACCAACAAAAAAATGAACCTAATATCCTAATTTCTAAAGAAATTATTAACTTTTAGTGGTGCTATAATGAGAAAATAAATATTGTAATGAAAACTTTAATTGCACAACAATAGGTCTTTACTTCCAGCTAATCGCTAACAGTTCAAATACTAGTTTCTTAATATTACGATGGCAACTTCTTAATTACCTATTATCGAAGCACTATAATTAGCTGTCAAAGCACTGACTCTTAGTTTATATTGATTACTCCAGTAATTTATGTCACATAAGACAATTTATATGACATCTTTCAAAGCTTTAAACTAGAACATATTGCTATCAAAGCTTCAATTAGAACTACGAGGGACGTCTTTTATGTTTTGTATACTGAGACATAGTCTTTAGTTAACCTAAATCTAAAACTTCAGTGCGATACGTTTAGTGTTGTAGCTACGACGAACTATCAAAGTTAACAAGTTAATCGAAAAATGGAATTAAACCGTGAAAACTTTCGCGCAATAATTTTTTATAATTTTCAAAGACATTTTATCTCAACAAGAATGCTTCGTCGAGTTGGTTACTGTTTTCGGCAACGAAGCAGCGCATCAGTCAACAATTTGTCGTAGGTATGAAGAATTCAAACATGGACAGATTAGTTTTAGCAACGATCCAAAAGCAGGTGCGCCAAAGGCGGCACTCCCTTTAGAAAGAAGATTTTAAAGACTTTAATTAAAAAATTTTGCACGAAGAATTGTGTGTAAAAAAATTAGCTTTCCGTTGGAATCCACATCTGTTGACCGAAGGACAGAAAGCAGTCAGTGTATCAAAAAACTCCAGACAACTTCAACGCATGAAACTCTAAAAACATATAACACATCGTGGGTAGTGATAAATCTTAGATTTACTCATACGAGCCAGAAAATAAACGCCAGTTATTTGTTTGGGTGTTCCAAGTTGAAAAAAACCTACAAAAGTCATTCGTTTTCGAAGTGTCTCCAAAAAGATGGTCGCAACATTTGTCTCAAAAGCAAATCATGTATTAACAATTCCAAAAGATCAAAGAACTGCTACTGCCGATTGGTATACAAACATAAGTATGTCGCAAGTCATCGCGGAGTTTCAAAAAATCAGCCGCAAACGGCAAATCATTCCTCACCGAGACAATGCCAATTCGCTCGCAAGACAATTGAACTTTTAAAGCAAGAAAACCTTGTATTGTTATACCATCCTCCGACCTAAATCCAAACGATTTCGATACCTTTCCGAAAATCAAGGACGAACTGCGCGGTCAAAAGTTCTAGTCGTCAGAAGAAGAAGTCGACGCATCCAAAAATGCAATTTTGACTGCACCAACAAACGAGTGGAATAACTACTTCCATAATTAGTTCGAGCGCTTGCAAGAGGGCATTAATCTTCGTAGAGAATACTTCGAAAAACGATAAAGTCTTTAAAAGCTGTGCTGATTTTTCCAACTCTATATGCAAAACGTAAAAGATAACCTCCGTAAACTCCAATATTCATGACGGCTGCTTATACACATTATTCAATTGTACTAGTTATTTAGAGAACATAC
Organism: Platerodrilus igneus; assembly: GCA_036346225.1. NCBI lineage: Eukaryota > Metazoa > Arthropoda > Insecta > Coleoptera > Lycidae > Platerodrilus > Platerodrilus igneus. The sequence goes on from JARFIW010001215.1 coordinate 3,618,739, forward strand.
CAGAAATTATGCAAATAATAGTCGAAACCATTTCTGCAGTTTCCATGTTAATAGAAGTAGCAGGGTGGCGTATTGTCACCACTACTATGGAATCTAGAAGTTGACAACCTGCTACATCGTCTTAATGTGGCAGGCTTCTACAGGATGGGGTATGCTGATGACCTGGCTACTGTAGTAGTTGGCAAATATGAGCAAGTGATGTGCAACTTAATGCAAACAGCATTAAAGCTAATTGAACAATCGTGCGAGGAAAACTCTTTGACCATAAATCTAAACAAGTCCTCGCTAGTCTTGTTTACCAGCAAAAGAAAATTAACGGTAACCAGATTACCATCACTTTTTCAAACATTCCTAACCCTCTCAGAGGAAGTCAAGTATTTGGGTATTATACTGGATAAGAAACTGAAATGGGCTAAACACTTACAAGTAAAAGTTACGAAAGTTAGCGCGGTGTTCTGGCAATGCAGACGTGCCATAGGCAAACTTTGGGGTCTTTCATGAAAGGCTGTCCTATGGCTATACACTGCAGTAGTACGACCTTTGTTATGCTATGGAGCTGTTGTATAGTGGCCTCGAACAAGACAAGTTAACGCAGCTAAAGAACTTACGCACATACAAAGACTAGCCTGCTTTAGTATCACGGGCGCAATGAAATCCACACCAACTGCGGCCTTGGAAGCCATCTTGAGCCTCCCTTTGCTAGACCTGCATCTGGAGGAGGTGGCTCTAAGAGCGCCACTAAAACTACAAGATAAGGGATTGTGGAACAATAAGGGAAATGATGGGAGACACCAGGATATCTTAAAGGAGGCGTTGCTAACAATGCCACTCTTGGATGCCATGGTCGACTCAATTACACCCAAACTAATATTCAAGAAACAGTACAAAGTCTGTGTGGACCCTGCAGACGTGATTCTAGCAGATACATTCGTCTTCACAGATGGATCAAAAACGAAGAAAAGTACAGGAGCAGGCATCTTTTTAGATGACCTAGACCTTTACGAAAGCATAGCGTTGGGAACGCAGGCAACTGCTTTCTAAGCAAAAGTCACTGCAATCACGCAAGGTGCCAGTTTTATTTTGGAACGAGGTATTCAAAATAAAACTATACGCATATCCACAGATAGCAGGGCAGCTTTAATGGCCCTAAATAGACAGAAGATCCATTTAGAGATGGTACTTAAGTGCCACCTTACTCTTGAACGGGCTTCTTACTCTAATATCCTCGAGCTAGCCTGGATCATAGGTCATTCAGGTAATGAGCAGGCTGACGCTTTGGCGAGACAAGGATCGACTCAGAGTTTTGTCGGAGCTGAGTCATCGGTCTCTTTCGTCATCTGTGCTAACCATGATAAGACAGAGAACCTACCATCACCATTGCGAGAGATGGGCAAAGGAAACATATTGTCGACAGGTAAAAATGTTCATTAAGTCTCCTTCGACAAAAAATATGGGAAACTTAGCATAGGCTTGCCGAGGCAAAGCTACGACTTTTAGTAAGTGTTTTGACTGGGCACTGCAAGTAATAAAGCACATGCACAGATTGGGTTTACCAGAGAACCCAACCTGTCGCAGTTGTCAATGGGATGAGAAAACGGCAGAGCACATCCTGTGCACCTGCCCGGCACTCGCTAACCTCCGAGGAGCCATGTTAGGTGACTTCTAGTCAGACACCGCCAGAATCAGTAACACGCCATGAACCGATATCCTCAGGTTTGTCTGTAAAGCTCGGATGGCTGAGTGATTGAGAACCAGGTATAAGAAGGTAGCTCAATGAGCCCATATTGAGGCCTAAGTGCGCGCGGCTTGGCCACCCTTCTAATAAAATCAATCAATCAACCACACACCAAAATATGGACTCCGGTTTTCTGGAACAGTATCTCTAGCATATTTCATACCTCCTTCCAGTTCAACTCATCAAGCCCACGACCGATCTTGGGTATGGCAACATCTTGTCTCCAAATTTGATCATCTGGCCCTTGAGGTCCACTAACACCTTCCCTACATTTGATTTTCCAATACTCCACCCGAAGGTACTACATTGGCCGGAAAGCGAGTTAATTATACCTGATAATTTTAAATTTTGCCGAACCTTTGCTATTCCAAGCAAGTTAAGGACCTACATATTATCTTTCATCCGAACGAGGGCGTATTTCTGTGAAAAATGCTCACTTAACATTTTTCAAGTGGTCCGTGTCGGGAATCGAACCCGGGACCTTGGACTTAGTAGTTACACGCAAACCAACTAAACCACAGAGCCGCCCTACTAACGTTTTCTACAGATCCTCGTAATTCGGTTTTACCAGAAAGTTGTTGCTTAGTCACCAACTTGTAGATATCATGATGTCATTCCTTTAGCTGTATGGTTTTCCCAACCTTTGGTGTTGTCGACGAAGTTCATCAGACCAACAAATTTATTTTTAAACACCCGAGCAAGTCCTCGGGACTTATCAAGGTCCCAGGGAGTATTTCAATGGCACGTCGTATAGATCACCTTGAATCTCTTTCGTGACTCCAAATCTCGCTTTGCCCGTGACGCTGTACAGAGACATTAATCAATCATAGCTCGGTCTAAACGTTTGCTCATCAACACGAGATTAACTGTTTGTTCGTCTCATTGCTTGTCGTTCTTCGATATTACAGACGTAATCACTATCGTAGGGTGTTAACCGAATATGGTGCACCAATATTGTTCTTTCTATTGCGAGCTTACAAATCCAATACACCACGTCGTTGATACTTTTTATAACTTCGTATGGACTCTTCAAGTGTATCTGCCACTTTGGCGACAGTCCACGCGCCCGTCTCGGATTGTATAACCAGATGTGGTTGTCTTCTAGAAAACCAGACTTCTGCGCCTTGATGTGATATCTAGTCTTCATGCGATCGCTTACAATCTGAATATTTTTTTAAGATCACCATATTGTTGTCATGCATCTTAGGCTTGAACTTCTCGACGTAACTCTCGCGCAGGATGTTATCTTTGGAGTTACATTCAAACTGAAGCTCACTACGTAGACGTATCTCACGCCCCAGCATAGCATATGCAGGTGTCTGTCCAGTGGTCTCATAAACCGAAGACCGATAAGTCAATAAAAATAGATATAAATTTTGGTCCTTATCACTCTGATTTTGGAGACCACCTTGGTAAGGTACTTACCTAAGGTGAGGTTCATGCCTTTACCATACCTTTCGATTGCAAATGCAATAATTTCCCATCACCTGCAACCGGCAAACTTCTTGGAAAACACTGGCTCAAAATTTCGGATCTGATAAGCCTGCCACTTAATACAAACTCCAAAACGACAGAATGGTTTTTTACCAGCACGTCAGTGACGGTTGCAGAATCTTGGTTTGGTATAGCAAACGCTTCGGTCCACTTTGTAAAATAGTCAATGGTTGGAAAAATGTACTTATTCCCGAAGTCGTTCTTAAGAAATGGACCGGTAATATTGATTACCAATCTCTCAAGAAGGCTTCCCACGTTGTATGCCACATTGAACCTTACGGTTTCCCAATTGTGCACACAGCTGACACTTGTGGGACCATTTTTTAACATGATCCTTACAGCCTACCCTGTAGAATCTGGCTCAGACCTTTGCCATAAGCTTCTTATCGCCGAAATGCCCTCCCGACATCCCATTGTGTAGATGTCCTAAAGCCTCCGACACCCGTCTTTTAGAAACCACAACCTGAAGTGTACTCAAGAATCCATCTCAGTTCCCCAAGGATTTCATCTAAATCTCATTTTCTACCATCAAGGAATATCATTCTTCCTTGTTCGGTCCGCAACTCCATCGGCTGTTAATCGTCGTTGATTACGGTGTTCTCGCCAACCATACTTTACACGCGTAACGCAGATCGCCATTTTCGAGGCAGAATCTGTGCAGATCGATTTTCCCTCCGTTTCGCCGACTCTGTATTAATTTTCAGGCTTCTCTGCTTCCTTCTTGGGCTGTTTACATTTTGAACTGTATAGGCCCAAACTAGCCACATTTCTAGCACCTCGACCTCTTCCTCTTTGGTTAGTGTTCACGAAGTACCCATCAAATCACCTCGTCTATGCTTTCCTAGCCCTGCTTCTCTACGGAGCATCTTACTTCGTCACTACTAATGCGAAGTCTGCTTTGCCGCTTCAAATTCCACAGCATAAGCTAGTGCATCATCCAGGGTCCTTGGGCGAGCCGGCTGTAGTGCTTGTTAGATCTCTTCGTCGCGAAATCCATCAACAAAGATTTGTATTGCCAGTTGTTTTTGAACACGAGGGGACAAAGCAAGTAGCACCCTTGTTTTCGTAACAAACTTCAATTTACAGTTTTTTCTTTAGTTCAATACAAGATTAGTTATTCGCAATTATTAACAGTAAATCGTTAATGTACTGCGATGCTGCGACAGATATCACTGATAATAATCACTAACAACGTTTACTAACACTAAATTTTTTTAACACAACGATTATACTATTTTTGTAACTATATTCGATTGTGTAATTTATCTACACAAGCGGTAACTGTTCTAGCTACTTTATCCTATTTTATATAGACACTAAGTGTATTTATTTTAACAATCAATCAAATAATTTATTTCATGATACTTGTTTCGTTTATATTATAATTATATTTAATTCACAGCTTGTATTTATTTTGGCATTTGGAATTAGTTCAATAGTTACCTCCGCCCGGTATATTCAAATTGTCATTGCATGTATCGTGTATTACCGCGCCTGTTTGTAAGTGTCGCGATTACGACAAACTTTGCTGTGTCCTTCACATGTGCAACAACTTCTTATCACCTGCCATGGAGAAGACAAGAGTCAAGAGTCGACAATCGCTCCTCGTTCTGTACAGTTGCATTAAGATTATTTCGTTTTCGTACGGCCGCAGCCAATAATTGTGCTCCGCTACGCTATTTTTAAAAAGAGTAAGTGTTTGAAGTAATTGTTTGTTTTTGTTTATTATCAGTTATTTATTTTTTTCGTATATATGTCCACTTTTTCTCTACCACTTAGCTATCGAAATCCTACCGCAAAAATAAACATTGGTCCTTCGAGCCGGATGTGAATGTTACAACAAATTTTAAATGATAATAGATTTACGTTAGCATACCACTCATCAAAGCTTTGCAAGTTTGATCAAACCTCATGTATTTCGTTATCTTGTCTACGAGTCTTTCTTGATTTCTGGTTTGATATCAAAATTTATATTAGGCTTATGTATTTGTTAGCACCGCACTGCCTTTTATTTTAAAACATCGAAGTTCGTTTCCATTTCATACGCCCTTTTGTACTTAAATTTTAATTATGGCAGAGAAATTAAAACGTAGCTATTTTCTACGCAATATTTTGACCAACTTGTAACATGAAATGTATGAAATCGCTCAGAAATCTACAGTTGAACCAACCTTTTTAGATTTATTTCGAGTGCAATACCAATTCCTTGAAACGGTTCGAGAAAATTCTTTTGCACAACATAATTTTATAGTCGGTGTAATTGCTTCCGCCGATGACGCAGATGAACAATTTGAAACAGAAGACGTTATTCGTAAACGCTTCAATAACCATTTCCTTCAAATAAAAGCGCTCTATTTCAAGTAGTTTATTAGTCAACCTTCGCCTCGAATTACTGTGTCCGCTCCGCTAGATACCTTTAAGTCAAAAGTCTCTCTTCTACCGCTGGCCCTCCCTACGTTTGAGGGGGAAAGTTGTTTGTTTGAAAGCCTTATTGACCGCTTTGATAGTTTAGTTCATCTTAATAACGATCTCTCAGACGTGGACAAATTTTCCTATTTTCAATCACTACTAAAAGAACCGGCACTCTTAACCATTAAGAACTTTGGCCTTACAGAAGCCAATTACCCTCTTGCCTACAATAAGCTTCGCGAAAAATATTGTAATATTCGCCACATTACCTCAACTCTATGGAACAATATTGATAAATTTCCCAAATTGAATTCTGATAACCCCACGGGTTTGCAAAAATTAGTCGATATCTTTACCGATAATCTACAAGTGCTTAAGAAATTTGATTTGCCTATAGAGCAATGGGATTTTATTCTTGTGCAAATGATCTTAAATCGCCTTGATGTACAACTGTCCGAAATTTTGAATTGCATCAAGATCGTACCGCTATCCCAACCTATAAAGAGTTGATTGCTTATCTGGAAAAAACTTGTAAATCTTATAAATATTTATGGTTCCGGGTAGGAACCGTGTCATTTTATATATTAAGGTACACGTTTCGCCCACTTTTGTAAGGGGCTTCATCAGGGCAAGAAAAGAAGTAAGTAATAAAATAAAAAATAAAAATATAAAATTAAGTAGACAAGTTAAAGTGTAAAGAGAAAAGTTACTCTTGAACTAGCAGACTCACTAACCCATTCAAAGTGGCGAAGTAACTGGTAAAAGTAGACCGCAGTAGCTGGACACGACGCTCTCAGCGTCGTTAAAATGCCTTGTAACTCGAGAGTTTTTCGGCTTGTAGATATCGTTGTTTCTTGAGTTATTGTGATGTTGTGATGTAGATCTTCTTAATTGATGAATAAATATATAAATTTGTAGGACTGGATCCCAAAAGACCTGCTCCTGGAATCCTCTTGATTTTATGCAGTGGGCAGTTTCCCGGATCTTCCCCTTGGTTGTCCTCCAACTATACAGTATTCCGGATCCTGGGTCCACTGGCCTGTGGTTTCCGCCTAACAGGACTGGCTACTCGCCACGGGCCGCTCAATCGTCAGGTAGCTCGTCTAAACAGGACTGACGGATGTGCATCCCCGACGACTTCACTTGTGTAGCCATTCCTCGGCTCCCCGCATAGCTGGAAAACTTCCTCAGGACGTCACTGTTCCGCTGCCCACCTTTGAACGCCCGAAGGCGGTGGTAGAAATACGCGAGATGTTACCCCATCGGAGTCTGGGCAACAACTTTGGTAAAAATAGCGAAAGTGGTAGTTTATATAAGGCGAGAACTTGATGCATAAGCGATCATTAATAGAAAGGAGTGTCATAGCGGATCAGTGAACATCACGGTTCCACTGTTGTGAACATAGGCTTGTTTTCCAAATGATGGAAACGTCGACCTTAATTTATAAAATGACACGGTCCCAACCCGGAACCATAAATATTTATAATGACTCCGGCCGTGAAAGCCTCCGACAATATCACCTTTAAATTTTTATCGAACTTGTCGGTAAATCATAAAACCGATTTAAACAAAGTTATTTATTCCAGCAACCCGTCTAGGTCTCGCTCCGCCGTTTCTATGTTAGTACAGACAAAACCTAATGTTAATAAATGCCCGCTTTATAAACAAGATCACAATATCGTTGTAATGATTTTATCAAACATTCTTCGCAAGATCCCTACAATTTTGCAAAAAACACCAACTTTGCATTAATTGCTTTAGCAATTCTCATATTTTAAATAAATGCACGTCTACTTTTTCCTGCCGCCAATGCAATCAACATCATCATTCCTTATTGCACATCGATCGCGTTTCGTCTAAGCCCGTTTTCGCTGTTTGTAACCAGGCTCACTTGAGTCCGGACACCGCCGCCTCTATGATTTCACCTTGTACTAGGTCCACTATACAAGACCGCTACCAGCCATCCGTTCCTCTTGCCTCTGAGCAATCATCGACCTCATGGGACTTTTATCCCCCCCTCACTTTCCTGGTAAAACACTTAATTCAATGCCCCCCCCCCGACTTCCTACGTTTGTGGGAGAAATACTTGCATGAGTTACCGCTTCTTTCGGATTTCGCTTTACCCCGCTTGCTAGTTCCGTCCCAGTTTACTACGTGCGAAGTTCACTGATTTACTGACGTCCCCGAACGTGGCTGTTGTGCTGTGGTTTATTTTCGCTTTGTTACTCCTTCCGCCGTTGAGTTTCGCTTAGTGTGCGCCAAGTTTAAGGTCGTCCCTATTCGTACAATCTCTTTGTCCCGGCTCGAATTGTTGGCCGTCGCATTGGCATCCAAATTATTAATCTTTGTCCTCAAAACTTTTGATTCTAACCTTACATTTCTTAAAATTTACTGTTGGCCTGACCCCATGGTAATACTTTTGTAGATTCGTTTCCCGCCGAAGCGTTGGAAGACTTTCGACGCCAATCGTGTTGTTTACATTCAGGAAACCACGTCTCGCGCCTCTTGGCATCACATCCCCTCCACCGAGAATCCTGCCGATGTCGGGTTACGTTGTTTACTCCCTACCGACTTGTACCAATGTTCTTTATGGTGGGCGGCTTCACCAACCTTGTACCATAAATTTTATGAAATGTAAGGTTAGAATCAAAGATTTTTGAGGACAAAGATTAATAATTTGGATGCTAATGCGGCGGCCAACAATTCGAGCCAGGGCAAAGAGATTGTACGAAGAGCTACCTTAAACTTGGCGCACACTAAGCGAACGTCAACGGCGGAAGGGGTAACAAAGCGAAAATAAACCACAGCAGTGAACTTCGCACGTAGTAAACAATCTCTTAGCCCCGGCTCGAATTGTTGGCCGCCGCATTGGCATCCTAATTATTAATATTCCTCCTCAAAACCTTTGATTCTAACCTTACATTTCTTAAAATTTATTGTTGGTCTGACTCCATGGTAGCACTTTTGTGGATTCGTTCCACGTCGCAGCGTTGGAAGACTTTTGTCGCCAATCGTGTTGTCTACATTCAGGAAACCATGTCTCGCGCCTTTTGGCATCACATCCCCTCCACCAAGAATTCTGCCAATGTCGGATCACGTGGTTTACTCCCTACCGACTTATGCCAATGTTTTTTATGGTGGGCGGCTTCACCCACCATGTATCAGTCTTTCGAAAGTTACAGTCCACATATTCCGCCTTCAGATGCTCTTGAAATTCTCACTGAACAACGCTCTATGGTTTTATCCGCTGTCTAACCTTCTGTTGGATTTAATCAATTCTAGAAAATCACTCTCCCTTTCCTTTAATTACGCGCATTGTTACTTGGATTCTCCGTTTTCGTCAAAATCTACATCACCCACTCGAAAAGTATTCCGGATCTTTGTCATCTTCTGAATTGCACAACGCCTTGATCCCTTTGCTTGTGTATACTCGACAAATTTATTTCGCTATCGAGTTTAAGGCCAGTCAGTCCGGATCCACTTTAGAAAAGAGTTTTGCAAGTTGTCCTCTTTTATTCGTGATCGAATCTTCCGGGTCGGAGGTCGCCTGGCTCACGCTCCTTTATCCTCTGACCGTAAATTTCCCGCTTTGTTACCTAGCAAAAGTTGCTTTACTGATCTTTGTTAATTATGTTCATTTAAAATACTTCCACGCGGGTGCTCAAATGGTACATTTTTTTGTTAGTCAGCACTTCTGGATTGAGAGGCAAACTATCCGTCGTATTTTGAGTCATTGTCTAACATGCTGGAAGACCAATCCGGTCGCACTGCAGCCTCCTATGGGCAACCTGCCTTCATGTTGAGTTACTCAAGTCAAACTTTTTTTGTGTTCGGGCATCGACTTCGTTGGTCTCTTTTCTTTTACCATGTCTGGACTACGGGTCACCAAAGTTTTAAAATCGTATTTATGTCTTTTTATATGTATGGCTAGCAAAGCGCTGCACTTTGAAGTAGTATCCGATTTGTCCACAGACGCCTTTCTAGCGGCTCTGCGCCGATTTATTGTCAGGCGTGGCCGTTGTGAATACTTCTATAGTGATTGTGGCACAAATTTTATGGGTGCTCATAAACAGTTAATTCATCTCGTCAAGCTTGCTGCTTCTAAGGACCATATTTCGTGGCATTTTATACCGCCGGCTTTACCTCATTTTGGTGGCTTGTGGGAGGCGGGAATGAAATCGGTTAAAATCTTGCTCCTGCGTACTGTTGGCGAGCAGGTGTTAACTTTTGAGGAATTGGACACCGTCTTTATCCATATAGTGACCATCTTGAACTCACGTCCTCTCTCCTCTTTGAGCAATGACCACAATTATTTACGCTTTCTGACGCCCGGTCATTTTAACTTTGGCCGCTTTAACCGCCATTCCGTTATTCCGAAGCCCGTCCTTTCTCACCTTCCGCTTAACCGCCTCTCTCGCTGGCAATTGCTTCAGCGAATTCAACCAGATTTTTAGTCCCGTTGGTCCAAGGAGTATTTGCACTCGCTACAACAGCGCTCCAAGTGGCACACACCGTCTCCTCAAGTTGAGTTGTGTACCTTAGTGCTAATTAAGGTTGCTAATGTTCCTCCCCTTCGTTGGTCCCTCGGCCGTGTTGTGCCTGTGCATCCTGGGAGGGTTTGTGTCGTTAGGGTGGTCATACTTAAAATCGCTTATGGTGAGCTGAAGCGTCCTGTGTCAAAGCTTTGCCCTTTGCCTTCAATGTAGCAATAAAAGTTTTTTTTTGTAAATCTTTTTTCTTTTTGCTTTTTCATTCCGCCCCCCTCCATTTAATTATTTTCTTTAAAATGCCTTGCATTTTAGTGAGCGGTATGTTTCGTTTATATTATAATTATATTTAATTTACCGCTGGTATTTATTTTGACATTTGGAATTTGTTAATTATTTACCTCCGCCCGGTATATTCAAATTGTCATTGCATGTATTGTGTATTACTTCAGACACCGCGCCTGTTTGTAAGTGTCGCGATAACGACAAACTTTGCTGTATCCTTCACATGTGCAAGAACTTCTTATCACCTGCCATGGAGAAGACGAGTCAAGAGTCGACAATCGCTTCCCGTCCTGAACGGTCGTATTTCGATTATTTCGTTTTCGTACGACCGCAACCAATAATTGTGCTCCGCTTCGCTATTTTTAAAAAGGGTAAGTGTTTAAAGTAATTGTTTGTTTTGGCTGGAGTTCGGTTTAGAAAGACAAATATTTTTATGGGTCGTATATATATTTAGATTAGTTTTGGTCCTATGAGTTTAAAGACATACGACTTTTGTTTAGGAAATGACCCCTTAAAAAGTTATGGTCAATAAATAAACTGTCCCATGTTAAGTTTATTGGAAAAATTTTAAATGACATTTCGGGTATATTTGGTGATCACTGATCACTTATGCGAATACCTCTGGCGCCGCTGGAATTATAAATATGCTAGAGATCCTTTCGAAGCTTTACTTCAGGCTATTCGCCATGAATATGATGATTCACGTGCTTAATTAATTTTACATTTATTCTTTTGCTTCATTCAAATTACATTCTTGAGTAAATAAAAAATTGTGAACCTCTCGTTGTTTTTGTTGTTCTTTAGGGGTTGGGTTAGGTTAGGTTAGGTTAGGTTTGGTTAGGTTAGGTTAGGTTAGGTTACGTCAGGTTAGGTTAGGATAGATTAGGTTAGGTTGCGTTAGGTTCGGTTACGTTAGGTTAAGTTAGGTTCGGTTCGGTTAGGTTAGGTTACGTTAGGTTAGGTTTGGTTTTACGAAAAAATCAATTTTTTTGGTAAAAAAAAAATTCCCATAGGTTAGGTTTGGTTTGGTTAGGTTGGGTTAGGTTACGTTAGGTTAGGTTAGGTTGGGTTAAGTTAGGTTGCGTTAGGTTAGGTTTGGTTTTACGAAAGAAACAATTTTTTAGTAGAAAAAAAATCCCGTAGGTTAGGTTTGGTTTGGTTTGGTTAGGTTAGGTTAGGTTAGGTTACGTTAGGTTAGGTTAGGTTTGGTTAGGTTAGGTTACGTTAGGTTAGGTTTGGTTTTAAGAAAGACAATTTTTTGGTAGAAAAAAAATTCCCATAGGCTTAACATGGGTTAGTTTATTGGCCAACTTTTTAAGGGGTCGTTTCCTAAACAAAAGTCGTATGTCGTTAGACTCGGGGTACCAAGTCGAATCGAAATATATATACGACCCCTAAAAATGTTTGTCTTTCTAAACCGAACTCTTGCCGTTTGTTTTTGTTTGTTATCTTTTTTTTTCGTATACTTTGTGCACATTTTCTCTACCACTTAGCTATCGAAATAAACAATATTTGTGAATTAATATTTAGACTACCCTAACCGTCGGATTGTACGATATATACATCTAACTAACATAACTTGCAGAAGTTGTGAAAGTCTTTAAATTTTTCGACTCACCTATTTTATTCGTTTTATTTGGGTTTTTTAAACACACCCTGGTACTTGTGCACCAATCCGTTGTTTGTTTAATTGATTTATCTCTTTCATTTCCAGATTGTTTATCATGTAATTGAGTATAAATCGCTAAATCGCTAATTTGACTTCTATTTGATCTTTAGTAAACAGATATAGTAAAGTAGTCTATTTAAAATTGAAGAATAGTAGCGAAGTCGAATAATGGATGGCGTTTAGTCAACTGCTATATTAAAAATTAATTGCTTAATTGATTTAATTTGCTTAATTATTCGTTTGATTATTCGGCTAGTCTGTTAGAGACGGTTCGTCGATTAGTTGACTAATCGATTTATCGATCGATTGATTAGTTACGGCTAATCGACTAATAGATTATTGAAGCTTTTATATACTTCTTTCTCTTTTTTGGGAATGAATCCACATAGAGTTTTTAATTGTAGTTTTATTGACGTTTCGATTCGTAACGTAGGGATCCTTGTCAAAATAATTATCATTATTATTTTGAAAACGATTCTAGGTCATGAATCGAAACGTCAATAACTATACAATTAAAAACTCGATGTGGTTTCATTCCTAAAGAGGAGAAAGGATATTACATAACCAACCACAACAAACATACAGGAAGTTTTATATACACTATTCGACTGATGGATTAGTTAATTTTAAAAAACCGTACCTTTCGATAAATCGATTAATCGATTAATTGACTAATCGAAAATCGTTATCACGAGTAGGAAAGAAGAAAGTATTCTACATGTACTTAAAATATGTATTTCTAATTACCCGTAAGCATATAACGTAGGGGTACGCAAAGCCGAAAAAACTAGTATTAAAATATTCATATCCGCGGGGGTTCCCCTGAATTTCTCATTATTGCATGTTTATTTTCTTTTTGGTATATGCAACAATACCAGTAACAATGAAAGGACAACCGTGCTTGTTATCGTACTGCACATTTTCCTTTATTTTGACGCGTGCTCGCTATTTTGAGATCGTAATGCTCGGCATCCCTTGCGATACAATTTCCTATACTGAGATAGCAATGATGAGGGTGGAATGTGATTTTACTGACTTAATACAAGAGCAGACGTGTGTCTCTCTTTTATGTAATAATATACCCAACAGACGCTTCTGCTTGTCGAACCATTTATTTTTAATTTGTAAGCATGCGGGATTTGTTTGTGTAATTTTTATATTACGTAAGGTCACGTGTGAACCAACCCAAAGTTGCTAAAAGTTGGCAAAATGAATTAAACACAAAAAGCAATACTTAGGTGTAAGCTTTTTATACCATTTTGTACTAGTGCAGCAAAATCGAGACAAACATCATCGTTAAGTTACTGGAACTACGACGTAATTGGGTCCATTTGATAAGTAAGGGTAACGAAGGCAGTCTGGAAACTTCAAGCTTGGTACTCGAATTACTTTTACTCTAATGACTGAAATACTGGTCACGTGTGTAACATAAGCTGTAATACATCTTGAATTTAATTGGTTTTGCTACACTAGTTCACTAACTTTTAGTTTTCGTTAAGTTTTATAACAAACGCGTCCTCCTAAGCAACATCTGCTGAGGCTTTTGATCTTATTGTTAACAAGCGACAAGCTCTAAACTCTTTGTAATAGTTTATTTATGGGGGCACGTGCTTGCTGCTTTGCGTAATGAAAGGTGTTCATTTGCGTTTCACAGCCGTTTTCTTTATAGTGGTAAAATGTTTTATATTTGCTGTTGGACTCTTCCTTGTCGAACAAGGACATACCCAATAAACTTCCGCTTGGGTGTCGGACTCAAGATTCCTCGTCGTTTGACGTTTATAAGGCTCCCGTTGTTATCGTTGGGGTGGGCGGACTCTGAAAGTATGTAGATTTAGCACTGTTATTTTTAATGTTCACAAGCAAAAAAATAAGAGAAAGTTTAAAAGTACACAAATATACAAGTAAAATGTCAAAATAAACAGTTTATGCACTTTTAAGCACTTCGGAAGTCTTCGGCAATCTTCGGTAATCTTCGAAAGGCTTAGTGGTTGCTCGTGAAACCAAGTAGAAACGTAAATACTAAGTAAACAGATATATACAAAGTTCGGAGAGGTCCAAAGGTCTTCGGTAATCTTCGGAATGCTTCGTGGTTGCTCGTGGAACCAAGTAGGAATTTAAATACTAATTAAACAGATATATACAGAGTTCGGTAAGGTCCAAAGGTCTTCGGACTTCTTCGGAAGGCCTAGGGATATCTCGGTGATGCCGAGCGAAAACTTGAATAACGAAAATAAGGAAGTATTTATTGTTTGACGAGGTCTAGACTTCTTCGGAGGTTTTCGGGACTCTTCGGAAGTCTTCGTGGTTCACTTGCGGAACAACAGCGGAGTTATAAAGAATAATGATATACATACAATTTATACATTTACTATATACACAATATTGAGAAGTTTGGAAGTCTTCGGTAGGCTTCGGAAGTCTTCGAAAATCCTCGGGTTTTACTCGTGAGACTGAGTAAGAGCTTGAATGACAAAAATAGGGACGTATTTATTGTTTGAAGAGGTCCAGACGTCTTTGGAGGTCTTCGGGACTCTTCGGAAGTCTTCGTGGTTTACTTGTGGAACAACGCTGAGTTATAAAGAATAATGATATACATACAAAACTATACTTCGACTATATACACAATATTGAGAGGTTCGGAAGTCTTCGGTATGCTTCGGAAGTCGTCGAAAATCCTCGGGTTTTACTCGTGAGGCTGAGTAAGAGCTTGAATGACGAAAATAGGAAGTATTTATTGTTTGAAGAGGTCTAGACGTCTTCGGAGGTGTTCGGGACTCTTCGGAAGTCTTCGTGGTTCACTTGCGGAACAACGCGGAGTTATAAAGAATAATGATATACATACAAAACTATACATTGATTATATACACAATATTGGGAGGTTCGGAAGTCTTCGGTAGGTTTCGGAAGTCTTCGAAAATCCTCGGGTTTTACTCGTGACGCTGAGTAAGAGCTTGGATGACGAAAATAAGAAAATATTTATGGTTTGAAGAGGTTCAGCCGTCTTCGGAGGTTTTCGGGACTCTTCGGAAGTCGTGGTGCTCTAGGCCTCGTCGAGCATGTTGCCACTGAATTCCATAGGGGTGATATCTCGGAGGTACAGCGCACAGATACATTCAGCGTCACCGCAATAGATGACCTCTCGAGACGTTATGGCTGTGGGGGCGGCTGGGATGAATTCTTGCCGCAGCCTTTGTGAGTGCTGAAGCTGCTCTGGTGTCGGCGGTTGGGGTGACAACAGTTTCGGCAGCGGTAGACTGTCTCGGAAGGCACGCCGGAGAGCGTTCTGTAATTGCTTCCGGTGAACCTGGTGGTTCGAATGGGGTTTCCTGCCCATCGGTATTTGATTATTATAGTCGAATTAAATGCGTTCCAGGTACGATGCCGGGCAGCGTAACTGGTCAGGTATAGAACAGGCTATGGAGAACACTGCTATACGAGCCCCAGGTACGGCGTCGGGCAGCGTAGCGGGTCAGAATTTTAGGCAGGCTATGGAGAGCACTGCGATACGTGCCCCAGGTGCGGCGGCGGGCAGCGTGACTAGTCGGATTCTTAAGCAGGCTTTGATTAGCACTGCTGGTTGAGGTAGTTCACAGACTATGGTGAGCATTGCAGTTGAGTCCTCAGGCTGTGGTGAGCACTAAGGGTACTAAATTTTGCAGGATTCGCAATCATATTTATATGCTTTCTTCCCCTATGCAAGGTATGTTGAAAAAAGGTTAGTGGAATGGGCATCCAATAGATTCGCTAGTTTAAGGGTAGCACAAAAAATGAGTTGGAGATCCCGATTTTCTAGTCCTTTGTTCTATGTTTGGTACGTGTACTTTGATATAGGGTAACACCGTGACTAGCGGACCTGGATTAAGTCCTCCACCGCCGTCGCGATGAGAGGGGCGTCTGATTTTGTTGAAAACAAAGTACTGGAGTACTCCCAAGGCTTGAATGAACTGATTTTCGTGAACTTCTAGAGATCCGTAAAACATCTCTGCGTTCGATCGAAGCCATTTCCTGACGGGTGGCAGTTTTACCTCTACGTGAAATTGGACGTTACGAACGAACCAGGGAGCTTCGAAGATTCTCCTTAGTGTCTTGTTCTCGATCACTTGGAGCTTACGCATTTACATTTACGCTACGTTGCCCCCATTCGACTGATACGTATGTAAACGTCGGTCTGTTTATTGTCATATAGAAAGCGTTAAACTCACTTCGATTACTGGTCAGGGGGTATAGCTGTACCATAACTTCTTTCGTCTTGTTTGCCGTATATTCGATGCGACGTCTCCTTCAGGCGAAAACTGCCGTGATTTTTCCCTCTCCAGCATACTGTAGAGTAGGCAAGAGTGCCATACCTTATTGAAAGCTTACAACACATCCAGGAACACTGCGCTTGTGGACTGCCGCCAGTTGAAGCCTTATGTTATGTGCTCCACCACTCGCAGTATCAGGTGAGCGGTGGAATGTCCCTAGCAAAACCCGAACTATTCGTCCTGGGTCACGAAGTGCTCCTCCATCGTTGCACGTAGTCGCCTTACCAAAACGGCTAATGCTATTTCCTAACCACAGAGAGCAAACTAATTCGTCGGTAGTTTTGTGGGAATGTCGCAAATTCTCCTGCTCTCGTGCGTATTATCAGGTTCGCCGTCTTCCACAGTATTAAAAAATGACGACGCCTCTACATGGCTCTGATGATTTCGGTTAATACATCAAGCTTCGATAAGTTCCTTGACTTCTTTTACTGTGGTAGGGTTGATTTCGTACGGGTCGTCGTTCCTTAGCTTCCTTCTGATGTGGTTAATCCGTTCAATGTGCCGATGGTCTGCGGGAGCATAATTCGGCGCGAACTGACGTTCCATGCTGTTTGCAAAAGCGTCAACCTTTTCAGAAACTGAATAGGCTAGACCTGATTCACCATGGATAGAAGGCACGCAGGACGCCTTGTTCCTTAGTCCTTTCGACGTTTTACACAGAGAGTTGTCTTCGGCTTAGTGTTTTTCCAATTTGGTTTCTCATTTCAGTGTGTGTGTGTGTGTGTGTGTGTGTGTGTGTGTGTGTGTGTGTGTGTGGTGTTGTAGGTGTGCGCGCGCGTATGTATGTATATGTATTTGTCTTTATTTCTGACTATATTTTGGCCTATGACCCATCATCCTATTCGTACCTGGCTAAGTTATTTGAAATTAAATGAAGTTGAATGAAAATATATAAACCAAGGTAATTCAGGTTGACTTGCTCGACTGT
Organism: Platerodrilus igneus; assembly: GCA_036346225.1. Classification (NCBI taxonomy): domain Eukaryota; kingdom Metazoa; phylum Arthropoda; class Insecta; order Coleoptera; family Lycidae; genus Platerodrilus; species Platerodrilus igneus. The sequence continues at coordinate 3,636,050 of JARFIW010001215.1, forward strand.
TCTGGATGGTTATTGATCAGTTGATTTAGTTCAGAGTGTGTAGAAGTATCATTGCTGCGATGCAGTCCCTACTTGGATGGTTATATTGAATGGTGTTCTTGGGCTTTATCAGTTTTCAGTTTGGTGTCTTAGTACTCTTGTATACCCTACATGTGTTTTTCTAATGCTTCACCGGAAGGTACAACATTGGCCAGGAATTTTGAATTTTGCCGAACCCTTGCTGTTCCAAGCAAGGTAAGGACCTTTAACGTGCGTGACAACACTCACACACCGGACCTCCATTTTACCTCTCATCCGAATGAGGGCGTATTTTTGTGAAAAATGCTCGCCTAACATTTTTCAAGCGGACCGTGTCGGGTTTTGAATCCGGGGCCTTGGGCGTAGTAGTCACACGCATATCAACTACGCCACGGAGCCGTCAACTCTTATATACCGCAAGCTAGAGGTTAAGAGGGGAGAATAGGGTGTGTATTATGTATGATATCCTGTAGGAAATGGTTTAGAAGCAGAGGGTAATGCGTGGCTAAGAAGTTTAGGTTTGGAGGTGGAGAGTAGGGATCTAGGTCTTGAAGTTGTTTCTTAGTTGGGAAAAAGATGGGCAGTAGTAAAGTAGAGGGTCCAATGTTTCTGGGACGTTTTGATTGTAAGGGCAGAACAGAGAGAGGATTAAGTGGAAGAAGTGTAGCTTATGACGAAATTTATCATGATCTGTTAGGTATAGTAAAGTTGTTCTGGCGAAGTGGGTATGGGTATTTCTGTGCTTGTAAAAAGGATGTGGAAGGTATATTTGCTGGTATTTGATTGAATCTAAGATGATTGCCAGGAGTTGAGTAAAGAATTGTAGATGCGGGATTTGATTTCTGTGGCTAGAATATTTCGGTATATGACGTGGGAAAGTCATTCGTAGTGAAATTGGATAGGTCTTTGGAATTTATAGTTACGAATTTGGAGAGCGATGTGTAAGTGAATTTCGAGAAGTGAGATTTTTAAGAGTGTGTATAAGGAAGCGGTGGAGGTGGTTCGGAAAGCTCGGAAAACGTATAATAGGTATGGGCGCATTATGGGGTCAAAGATTCTGCGCTAGTGAGGAGTGGTAAGAGAAAACCAGGAGTCTATGCTGTAGCGGACGATAGGGATGATGATGTTGTTCAGGATCAGTTTTCTAGTCAACTGGGTTAAGTGAACCGATTTAGGAAGGGAATGTTGTACATCCAATAGAAATCTTTTGGTTTTAGAGCGCATATCTTGCAAGTGGTTGTTCGTTTTAAGCCGTGTTTCAAGAGTAATACGTAGGTAAGAGTCTGAAAAAGTGATAGGTGTGTTGAGGATGTGGATTTTTAGACTTCCGTGGTTATTCAAGGAAGCCTTAAAGAGTAACATTTAGGTTTTTGTAGGAGAGATCAGTTATTTGTTCAGGATGGACCAGGATTCAACTTGTTAGGTGTTAGCTATGGTTTCTAGTTCTAATCGGAAGTTGCCATGGATGAGGAAAGTGATTTCATCGGCGTTGGCAAGGGTATCGGTGTTTGGTACGTTAAAATCTAGGAGAGGGTTTATAGATAGGTTCCGCACTGTGGGTGATAGAACGGTTTCTCGAGAGCAGCATTGAATATTGAATTGGTGACAGAGAAATAGTTGGCGTTAACTGTAGCAGTGCGGGATGATAAATACGATTTGATGATTTGAGACGGAATTCTAAGGTTCCAAGTAGGTTGAGGATATTAGGCCACCAAAGGAGATCAAAAGAGAACCGAAAATCAAGGAAAATGGCTAGGAAGTATTTCTGGTAGAAAGATTTGACTTTGGTGATAAGGGAATAAGTGGTTTGTTCTACGCTGTGGTTAGGACGGAATCCGTGCTGACTCAAGGAAATGATGGAGTAGGTTTCAATGTGTGTGTTAATTTTATAGAGTATGAGTTTTTCAAGGAGTTTTCCAATGGTTGGGAGAAGGGCAAGTAGTCTATAGGAAGAACGATTTTCAGAGTGTTTGTTAGGTTTCAGGATTAGCGTGATACTTGCTTGTTTTAGGATGTGTGGAAAAATTCCAGAGGTTAGACATATGTAGAATACGGTATGTATAGTGGGTCGGAAAACAGGCCGTGATTTTTGGATGCTGATGATGGAAATTTGGTCAGGGCCGGGAGACTTTCAGGGGTTTAAGTTTGAGACTATAGTATCGCGGAGATTGGTAATAAGGAAATCGTCAGTAGGTTGGTTTGAGAAGTTTTACTGTTGGTGGTAAGTTGGGACGGCGAATGTTATAGGGGGAATTGCTGTGTTTTAGAATAGGGATTAAGAGCCTAAAATTGTGGGGTTCTGTATAGAAGTGGTTATTACTGGGATATTTGCTGGAGGGGATTTAACTAACCTGCGATACGTTTTCCATGGTGCAGCTTATAGTTCATTGATAATGTCTTGGAGATGTTTATTCTTGGTTTCATAGATATTCTTCATAAATATTGTTCTAGCATGTTTGACCTGGGCAGATGTTGTTGCTAAGTGTTATCGATTCACGTTGTTGCGCCTTCTTAGTCTTTGTATTTTATGTCGCAGGTTGCAATTCTGTTGTCGTTCTTTTTGTATTGATGGATTCCACAAGGGCGAAGTACGTGTCACGTGATGTCTGTTAGGGATCGTCATAGTTGCGACACGTTGAATAGATTAGATTAAGGTGTAGGCGTGCGTGTGTGTGTGTGTATGAGTGTGTGCGTGCGTGCGTGCGTGCGTGCGTGCGTGCGTGCGTGCGTGCGTGCGTGCGTGCGTGTGTGCGTGCATGCGTGTGTGTGTGTGTGTAAGGATTTCTGGATTATGGTTGAATTCAGGTGAATTTGGATTTTTTGACCTAAGTTTGTTAACGTGTAAGAAATAATGGCCAGTTAGCTTTATTGAAATTAAAGGAGAGAGTTTTTGGATAGTGTCGAGGTGGTAAGTTGGATAAAATATTGAAAGATATAGGATTGTGATAGATGGATTGCATTAGGTGCATGTTGGTCCAGGATTCTATTAAGTTTTTAGAGAAGGGGGTGGCTAGAGTAACGTCAATATATGATTTGTGCAGAATAGATTCCCACGATTGGGCAATAGTCGGAATGTTCAGAATTTTTAGGTGGTGTTGTTGGATAAAATCTTCAAGGAGCGTGCTTCGTTCATCAGTGGTGTCACTGTGCCAAAGCATCGATCTGGCATTGGAATCTGCGCAGATGATTGTCGGTGAGTTTCCAATCGCTTGTAGTACATTGTCTAAGTGTTGTAGGAGGTGAATATGTATGTCTGCGTAATACTGAATGTACGCCGAAGTCATGTGTAGTGTCTCTGTCTTTCAATGGAGTTGTACGGTCAGGATTTGGGGTGTTGATAAGAATAGGAGTACAGAGGAGTCAATGTAAGGGTCGTTGATAATAATAGCAACGAATAAGTTACGATCAGTTAGGTTGGGATGTACGAAGAATTTATCGTAGAGGGGGGGTGCAATTTTGCTATTTACAAGGTAGGGTTTTTGCAGAATGGCTAGGGATAGATATTATTCTTGAAGGATGTGGGAAAGCTTTAAGGTTGCAGAACGGGAATGCTAGAGATTTATCTGAATGGCTCGGAGATTTGAGTAAGATGGATATTTACAGATCCCAGGTACATAATTTGTATTGAGATGAGTAGCACAATCGGTTCTTAATTTGGATGTCTCTAAAGACTGTTTATAGATGGGACAATCTGGCCTGAAACTAGGTGGTTGTGAGAACCACCGATTCGAAGACAATTGGGCGGTTGGGACACGATTTTATTGAATGCTTCTTACTACAGTGGCCCCAGTTGATGGTGGTGCGGCAGACATTTGCAGAATGACCATATTGCTGGCAATTGTAACATCTTGTGACAGATACTAAGTCTCTTATTTGGCATGACTTATCCAATGTATATATCAAGTCTTACGCTTAAAATCGTGCGGAGGAGGGAGATATTTAGGATCAGGTTATCGGTATTGGTTTTGGGACAGCGTACGGTTACGCAGATTTCATTTCAGTAGAATTTTTCAGGAATGACATGTTGAGATGTCGGTAGAAGTAGGAGAAGGTGTCCGGGGTTTGAATGTCTTTACCTATGTCAAAATGATTATCTGGGTTTGGAGAGGTTTAGGAACATGGATGAAGTAGATATTTTGGTTCAAATTAGACATAGTACCAAAGTTGAAAGATTTATCTGTTCGGATAGTAACGACTGATTGTGAAGGACGTATGATCCGGATAGACAGGTCTGCGAGGGAAGGTTGCAGGTTCTGTTTCACAATGTTGACTAATTGGGGCGGGGTAGTTTCAGTCGATGTGGGTGTTAAGGTAATTGTTTTTGGCCGTGGTTTTGTAGATGGTGCATGTTGTGAGCGTCGACTTCTGAAACGGCATAAGCGAATCAGCTGATGCTGGTAGGAAAGGATATGCTGGTACCGTGTTCAATACACCAAGTGAAGTGATTCTCAACGATTTAGAATGTTTCGGCTTCTTTTATCTGCCATTTGTTGGTATTGTAAGAATTTTGTAGCTTATCGCACACTTATCGATGTATATTGTAAAGCTGGTATGCCTTTGTAGCACTGTTTTAATTTTACTTGTCCAATATATAACACGTGTAGAGTTTAGGGCTTTCCCTTTCTGTTCCTTCAGATGGATGATTGGATAGCACTGTTTGTAATTTACTATTAATTTCTGGGCACTTGATTTTAGACTGCACAACCGCCTGTTGCACAGGGGTTAGTTCCTGATCACTAATCCTTTTAATAATAATAATCATAATAATAATAATACTTCGTGGTTAATTGTAATGAGTTTAAAACTTATAATTATTAACGGTATTCAAAGTAAAATATTTCCCGAAGCAAGGAAAACACATCTTGTTCGTCCAAATGTCGAAACCTAATCTCGTTTCGGTGCCGCCAAGTTGCCATTGACGCCACGTACCGTTCTCCGCTAGGATAATATCGCAGATGTACAGAGAATGCGGCTCCGTGGTGTAGTTTATATGCGTGTCACTACTATGCCCAAGGTCCCACGGTCCGCTTAAAAAATGTTAGGCGAGCATTTTTCACAAAAATACACCCTCGTTCGAATGAGAGGTAAAATGGAGGTCCAGTGTGTAAGTGTTGTCACGCACGTTAAAGATTCCTATCTTGCTTGCAACAGCAAGGGTTCGGCAAAATTCAACATTTCCAGGTAAAAAAAACTCGCATCCTGGTCAATGTAGTACCTTCGGGTGGAGCATTGGAAAATCAAATCTGGGGTGTACAGAGAGAAGATGTCCCTCTTATCCGCTACTGGTCTAGGTCTCGTCAAAGTGGCTCTACTGATCGAAATCTGTATGCACTTTGCGAAGCAATCCACTTGCGCCCTTACTGCATCAGTAGTCAAGATGTCGTCAGATATTTTTCCACGACTTTGCCGGCCACAAAACCTTGCGGGTTTCGTTAATTACCGGGGCTCGCTCCTCTCAGAGTTTAGCGAGTACCAGGTTGTGGTAAAAAATTATTGAAGGCTCGGATTTTCGTGTTCAGTTTTGGTAGAGTATCGCGATATCTGGTACGTATGGCCTGCCTTGGTAGATAGGCACGATTCTAAGTCTCTCAACTCTCGTCTGCCAGCACTCTGTCGATGTATACGTTCGTTGCCCTTTGATACTTGACTGTTCCAAGAGGGATATTCAGAGTTGAAGTACTCTACTAAACGTACCGACTCTCTTGTATCCAACAACGTGTCTAAGTCCTACGGGCGTAGTGGTTCGCGCTTGGTGAATTGTAAACCGAAACCAGACGTAGAGCCAACGTCTTCTAGGATTACACACATTGCAGTCACTTCTAATGGTTCTAGGTCTGGCTTTTCCAATACGTAGTGCTCCCGGTTTGCCTTGACGTACGCCTCTGTGCCTCCTCCAACGCCATCTTGATCGTTGTGAAACGGCTTGTAATTGAGAAGCTTCGGATCGTTTCTTGTGATGAGGAACGTTTTGTTCACCAGGGCAACGTCATGGTCGTGTCATAGCGCAAAACTCCAGCATTCTGATTTTTTTATCTTCACCCCTTGCGCGTTCTAGAATGCTGTCTGTATGGTTCCTGGATTTCTGCGGCGTCTATCCATTAATAATGGTAAAGTTTGCTGATATCCTTGCCGCAGGCAATGAAACCCACAAATAATTCGCCGTGTTTGTGTCGCGCCCGTTTTTCAATTGATAGTAAGCTTACTTCTTAATAAGCCTTTATTCCGGTTAAGAAGGCAGTAGATGGCGCTTGTGTTTGAGCCATGTCAACGATGCTTAATCTTATAAATTATTATTTTGTAAAGTCTTGTGTTATGTAGAGCTTTATGCAATTTAAACCTAAAAAGGGTAGTATTTCATTACAATTTAATTGCCTAATTTTAAGCAAATCTTTTGTGAAAATAGAAGAAGTTTAAAACCAAAAGGATTTGATTGTAATGCCACAGCTAGTGAAGCTGCGCAGAAATGGTTAAGAAAAGTCATACGGAGCTGCTTTGGTTACAACGCAGCATACAAAGTTGCGCAGCAAGTGAATCTTTTTGTAAATCCAATACGCACCTCAAAAGTATCATTTTTTTGAAATGTTTATAATCATATTTCATCTTAATAGTTTCTATATTGGTACACCCACCACTTTTTTTTATAAAATTCAATGTTTAATTTACTTAAATTCTTGAACTATGAAATAATTATTTTAGTTTACCATTGTAATCTATACTGTTCATACTCAAAGATTGTAAAAATTATTATGGTGGTTTTAAGATTATGAATAATAACGTTTCTTTGCATTCAAAATTATTGCAGCTTTATTATTTATTTGTTTTGATTAATAATGTGTAACATTGGCGCCTGTGAGATCATCGTCATAAGACGAAGAATGTTCAAACGCTAAATTATTGTTCAGGTTAATGTTTTATAGAAATAATTCGATACCTATTAAATAGAAAAAAAAGTAACTTCAATTTGCAGTCTTAATTCATTATTCCAAATTCTGCCGAAGACAAATTCGAGTCGTTTTATGAAGGAACGATGTGTTTGCCAGTTATTTGGTAGAGCATTGAAAGAGATAATATGCAAACTTGAGTAGGTACGGTTAATTTTGATATTGGGTATCGACCTTGCTTAATGTAATTAGTCAATTAAAGTTCCCGATTATATTTTACCAGATTGATACCATACTTCTAGCAAGAATTGGTTTTTAAGTAGTAACAACTTCATGTTGGAAAGGCATGTTGATTGAAAAATGTCCAAGTTTGACGAAGTCGCAGAATTTCCATTAGGATCTGGTTTCAACATTTCAATAATAAACGATAATGTGCAACGTGAAACTTCTCTTTGCTTCGGGCTTTCCAGTTTTTAAAAGCTGCCAATTTATATAACAAAATAATCGATACGTTTAGTAGACCTATTTTCTATATGCGCTAAGTAGAGATGTAGAGCGAGAATAATTTACATACACTATTGGTATCAGCTCGGTATGTTCACTGTTGCCACAGCAAATTCTTGTCCAACGAAAACTGTGAGCCTACAATTATTTATCTATGAAAGAACTAAAAGCTTTGATAGTAGATGTTGGTCTAGATTTATTTCGTGAATTGATACATTTCTAAATTATCAGTGTAAACGTGAACCCTCTAAACAATATTTTATTTTACGTAATAAATGGAGTATTCGTGACGACATATTAAAGCTATCATGATGTTTGTAGGTCGTACTGTGGCATGCTGAATCTTGACATTCAAGTTTATTTGAACCTATTGCACATAATAGGTAACTCGCCATCCTATAATAATGTTACTCTATTTTGGGCAGATTGTAGATGACTGAAACCCTAGTATGCTTCGATTATAAAAAAAGAGGGTCGCGCATGTAACATATTTCATATTGAATTATTATATTTGAGTGATAAATTTGTGAATCTGAACACAACCTCAAATTTTGTAATCGTTTTTTATGCTTTTATCGTGATGTGGAAAGTGTTATGGTTAATACTTTTTTTAGAATTTTTTCAAATCAATGCATTTCACCGTTTTGCAGCTAAAATAAAATTTTCAGAAAAATATATGTTACCTCTCCACGTTCATGGAGGAAAACATCAGTGCAGAAATATTCCTAAGGAATTTACTACTAAAATTAAACGCATTACTGTATATAGCAAATGCTTGAAGTTGTGGAAAAAATTCAACTGTAAAGGACTTGGTAGGACAATAAGCAGAGGAATATCAGAAGTACCATTTGAATTAGAGAATACGGTTTCGTCTGTAAGTAGTTGTAATCGCAAATAAATTTATTTTAATAAATTAAGTACTATTTTTTCGGATATTGTGTTCAATAGCAAGTGCCTAAAATAAAACGTTTGAAATAAATAGAAAAAATATAGACTTCCGTTTTTGAAAGATGGTACAATGTAATTTGAAGTTTTTAGTGTCAGTCAAATGTCATTATAATTTAGTTTTCTACATTTATTTGAAAGAAGACGATAACTTCAATTTAAAATTGACAAAATGACACAATAATGAGTGATTATCTATGTGTCACTGGATATTCTACGACACCTGCACAAAATTGCATCATTTATAAAATAAAGACGTTAGAACACTTGACGCGACGGACTATTCTTGGAATTGTAAAATTGGTAAATGTTGATTCAAGATGTTTCCGTATTGAGATCACTATAAATTGGATATCCTCGTACCCATATTGAGACGATTTTAAACTCAGAAAACTGACTAAAACCCGTGTAGGGATGAAACAGCCACACTTGAAACGATAAGTTCTGAATCATAACCCAGGCCACAGCTTTACCTAAACAGTTTTAAAATAATTTCTGAATACAAACAAAACACCAATGTTCTAAAGATAATACGTAATATGCAATCTGTACAGCAGTTTTAATACTATTGAAAACTGTGTCGCAAAATTCTGGTACACCTTAACATTTACCTTTACTTATCCCTGCATCACCAAAAATATTCAGAATAAGAGTTCGTTAACCATTTTTGTTAAATCCAACGTCAATGAAAATAGTCACAATTGTCCTATATTAAAAAACACACTCTTCTCAAAAAGTATTTGTTAAAGAAACTAAAAATAATATCAAATAAAACTTAAGTAGGTACATATAACGGCATGCTGACTCACCACCTACCGGCTTCGATGCCGATCCCTGCTGAACACACTACTTGGTAAGAACATCTTACGCTGAAAGAACAAGACATACTGGAAACTTTTAGCTTCTGTTGGGCTTCCAGCTGCTAAGGTAGTATTTGACAATCGCACTTCATGGATTTTGTTTTGTAGAACAACGTAATGGCGGCTGCCGTACTACCTAAGACCTTGATTGTACTGGGGTTCTTACCAGGACTTCTTAGACGACGTAATCAGGGGCTCCATTGTGTGGTGAAGTAACAGGGAAATTCACATTTCATAGAAATTAATATTGTAACGAAAACTCTTTTGTAGTTCTTTATTATCAATAGATTACACAAACCTTACCAACTATTGGTAGCTACAGTGAAATTATGTACTCACTCAGGGTAATTTATTTCCAGCTACTCGCTAACAGTGCAAATACTAACTTTTTAAAGGTATAATTCTATCTTTTTAATTACTATCGAAGCACGGAGGACAAGTGTTAATTTATATCGATCACTACAATATGTAGGTCTATTTATTTTAACAGAATGTTACCAATAATTTATTTTGTATTACGACTTTATAGGCCAAGACAGTATTATAATTAAAGCTTGAATTAAAACTCCCGAGTGATGCTCATGTCGGTAATTTATGTACATTATCAATAATTCTCGACTGTTCTAAAACGTACTAAAATATAAAAATAATATCTAGAATGCTCTCATTGTCAACTTAATACAATTCTTAAATGCAACCTCTTATAAACTGTCTATCGAGTCTATCTGAAGATGCCACGCCACCCATTGGGTGGCTATAAATTATTCTTTATCTGCAGATACTTCATATACGTTTGGCTGTATTATTCTAGTTAAAGGCAGACCAAATAATGTGTCGTTACAATATTTAAAACCTAAGATGGTTTAAAAAGTTTATAGTTATTTTAATATTTTATTCAACAAACAAAAAGTAGTTTGAGTTCAACTTTTTATAATTGTGCACGAAAACTGTAACCTATATACGGTTGTTACGCTTTATTTTGCTAGTTTAACTGTAATTAGGTGTTATTTTTAAAAAGATAAAAATATGCTCAAACCTATTTATATTCTACATGAAGTTTCCGTAATTATTCTTTAGAAAACAATTTTATAAAAACATTTTTGAATGAGTTTATTCTAGTTAGCGTTGGTTCTTTTATGATAAGTTATATAAATCCAATCAAGTAGTTACTAAATTGTTATAATGAAAATCGTGCTTTTTCTTTTTACGTGATTGGTAGGTAACTGGAAAATGATGTTTTCTTAATAGTAGTTTTAATATTTTCAGCCCGATTTCTAACCAGTATTCTTCAGATTTTAACGCACATTCTGAGTCTTATATTTTACTCCCACATTGTTAGGTTCTTTGAACTAATGCTTAGTTGGTCGTGCTATAGAAATTTCACATTATCGCTACCACACATTTTGTTTGGCTGCCGTTGTTTGCAGATGAAGTTATGATGAGATTAGAAACTTGCAGTTAGCTACGACGATGATATCATTTCTTACCTTATAATCACCATAAGGAATTTGACAACCTTTGAATATTAACAATGTATGATTACAAAAATAATCCTTCCTTAGATTAAGAATGCATGTAAACTACAAATTATATTTCTTAAAGATATTAACTCTAACCCTATTAGTGGGATTTACCAATACAGAACCTATTAGAATAAAATATTATTATAGACATTTCAGAGGAATGTTACCAACTAAGTCTGTTCGTTAACGAAATCCCTCTTGCTAAACTTCAAATATAAATCCAACAGTAATACCACTAGGACTCATCCAAACCACACACGTACATTCATTTGCACACACGCACATTAGCCGTCACGATTGCCTTGTATTAGCAAGACCACCCAGCTCGACACCGATCAGTTCAAAGGGATAAGGGAAGAACATGCAGCTCAAGCACTTAGGAGTTATTTACCGAATTTTGCTAAATTTATTTTATTTTTTTAATGTTAATTCTGTTCATTTATTCAAATTATCTTAGATATCTACCACTAAGATGGGCCTATGATCTGGGTATCGTCTGAAATAGTAAACGATAGAAAAAGGTAATGTGCCTCTTTAAAATACTTTTTTATTCCTTTCCAAATGTTCTTATTGGTAAATAAACTTACCCTTGGCCCTAATGTTAAGTAAACCTTATAACAAACGTAAAACATTCAAAGTCAACTATCTCGAAATGGCGCCTTACAAGTTCAGATTTTTTTATTCGGGGTACCAAATCGCACCCAAATTAAAAATTCTACTGAAAATTGGATTTCTAGAACAGTCTACTCCGAGTTTTTGTTGCAATTTTACCGCGATAAAAATCTTAAAATAAAGATGCGTGAGGAGGCGCTTAATACTGTACAAATTCTCTACTCACCCTCCTTTCTGACTACACAATTATGTTACATTTTATCCTACAAAAATTCTTTTAAACTCATTACGGTATCTGAAACTTCAATGCATGTTACGTTTCTAGCTTCTGTAAACCTAGCTGGTAATTCACGTAGGAACTTGGTGAAGTACCTCACTAAAATTCTATATTCCGTTAAAGTACCGAAACCCTCGACCGTACTAACAAAAATGGTTGTCGGCTAACTCAGTAAGATTGGCGGTGTAGTGTCTTGAAGAAGGTCCCGAAATGCTATCGTATGGGAAATACCAGCTTAATCCAGAATTATTTTGGGTGCCACTTAATCTCAAAATACGGGAACTACTATGGTAATGTTCCAGAAGAAATAGCAAGGGATGACAAAATCTGAAATCAGGAATGTGATTCTGACCTACGTTTAACACTAGGAATAATCGAGTACACTAACGCTAAGACCATCCTAAAGTAAACATTATAATAAAAACACTAATATACCTATTTAGAAAGTGCTAGTTAAAAAGAAGGTTTTCAAAGTCAAATGCTAAATTACCTGTATATTAATCGCGGATCTAGGTAATTGTAATATATTTTATTACATTACCTTCACATTACTGTGAAGAACACCAATATAAATATAACCATTCTTATACAAAAAATAAAATGTCACAAATTACTTAGCTTAAAGGAATACGTTATCGACGAACACAATTACTTTTTAAATTTTTAAACCAATGAGAAGAACGTACTGTGGGTACGTTTATAAATTTATACAGTAAAAAATTTTCATTAATATACACTCTAGGTGATAGTTTCAGAAGATTTATTTTAAATAACTGAGAATCATCGGCTCTAGATAACTTTGAAAACAACTAAAATCAATGATATTTTAGAATCAATTCATTCTAACCAGAACCCATGGGACTTCTGGGACTTCGTTAAAAAGTTTGAGTTATTAATTAAACATGACTTTTCCAACATGAAGTTGTCGATTTAATGGTAACCAATTGTTCTTAAAATTAAAAATAACTAACCTAGTTTATACTTTATTCTTTAAAGGTTTACTGAACCTACTCAAGTTGCATGTTATCTCTTTCAATGTTAATAACGAAGGGCTCAACAAAATAAGATACCTTCCCTCTTTGGCAGAATTCGAACAAACGAATTAAGACTGTAAATCAAAATTACTTTTGTCGATTTTCACTATCCAACGTATTATCTTACTGAAACTTTAACTTGAATCAGAGAAAAGCTTTTTATTTGCCGAATCAGCACAATTTTACGTATTAACTTTCCTCGTTCCAAGGCGATGAATTTATAGACCCGCCAACGTTATACATTATTAATCACATCAAACTGCACTAAATTAGAATACAAAGTAGCCATGATATTTCTAACCTAAAACCGCTATAAATTTGACAGTCTTTGAATAAGAACAATGTAAGATACAAAAATAATTCTTGCTTGGATAAAGAAGGTATGTAACCTAAAAAATATATTTCTTTAAGGCAGTAACTTTAACCCTATTGGTGGGATTAACCGATACAGAAACTATGAAAATAAAATATGATTATACACATTTCAAAACAATGTTAAAAGTACTTTAGGAGATTTTAGCAGTATTTTGGGCTGGCACCATTGGACTTTAACGCACACGTATTTGACGTTGTTTGTGGTAAAAAATATAATTTTACAGACTATTTGTGGAACTATTAAACAAACTGTTGCGTTTTAACTTTCCTCGTTCCAAGACGATGAATTCATAGACCCGCCAACGTTATACATTATTAATCACATCAAACTGCGCTAAGTTAGAATACAAAGTAGCCATGAAATTTCAAACCTAAAACCGCAATGAATTTGACAGTCTTTGAGTAAGAACAATGTAATACAAAAATAATTTTTTTTAGATCAAGAAGGTATATAACCTAAAAGTTTTATTTCTTTAAGGCAGTAACCCTAACCCTATTGGTGGGATTAACCAATACAGAAACTATGAAAATGAAATATGATTATATACATTTCAAATAATGTTACAAGTACTTTAGGAAATTTTAGCAGTATTTTGGACTGGCACCATTGGACTTTAACGCAAATGTATTTGATGTGGTTTATAGTAAAGAAATATAATTTTACAGACTATTTGTGGAACTATTAAACAAACTGTTGTCGAATAAATCTACGCTTAAATAAAGCAAAAGTTTCTTGGGAATTAATTAAAATATGCGGGTATTCAATCCTGCATGTAATATTTATTTTGAAAAAGCGAAACTAGAGCATATTCAATAAAATTCTAGTAACACGAAAGAAGTCTTTTATCTTCGATTCATCAAATACAACTTAAATATTAATGCTCCATCCTCTGTTAAGTCCTTTTAAGAAATCCAATTTTCATGCAAAGTGTCTCATTCCAACTGCACTAAATTTATTGAAGTAATATACACCGACTACCATTTAATCTCCAATTTTTAAGTAAACTCTATATTACGATGGTTTTTATTTGTTTTAAATACGCATTTCAATATATTTTAAATAATTGTTGGCTGTCAAATTTTGTACGTTTTGTGTACGAATTTAACTACGTAAACTCTATACTGTTCTGACGCCGCTTAGTCTACCTGTGACCAGAATAATTACATTATATCGTAAATGAAGAGTTTGAACACAAATGATCATTGACGGGTCCTGCGGTGCAAGATCTTTTGATTGAACAGGTGCAAGATTTTGCATTTAAAGATTACAATAGGTACATTTGAGAATGTCATTTACATAATTTCTAGTATGTTTTGAAGTAATCTAGAGGTTTCTGAATATGTAAGTAAAGCGCTATCGTGGATTTTGGGGTTTAATTCTAATTGCAGCTTTGATAATACTATTTGTTCTAATGTAACGTTTTAAGTACAATATGTTCTAGTTTAAAGCCTGGAAGTCATGATGTAACATAAATTACTGTTACTTGCCCTGTTGATATAAATTAGTGTAGCGATTATATAGATTAATATAAATTAATAATTAGTGCTTCGATATTTAGTTATAGTGCTTTAATAAATAATAACTAAGAAGATAGCATCATAGTTTAGATGAAAATACTTATATTGTTAACGATTAGCTGAAAGTAAATAATTGTATAAGCTTTTAAGGTTCCATTGTAACTACGAGTTGTTGAAAAGGCTTATACACTCAATTTGAAAATAAATATCTGTTGTCAGTGCAAATAGAGTTTTTGTTACACTGGTGTCAAGTGGTGGAATTAAAAACTTTTGAACGATCTTTATTTGCATGCCTGTCACTCGTAATCTTTTTGATTAGGAAATGCAAATAAAAAGGAAATGGCCAGAAAAATTCTTTTGTTTTTGTAGGACTACAGGTCGGCTGAAAACCTCAAAACTGCCGAAAAGTTTTGCAGAGAAACAAGACCAAAACTCTGGGAGCTTGCAGTGAAATTAAAAGAAAGTAACACGAGGTTTACAGAAAAATAGAAAAATTACAGGAATATGCCGTAGGTCTTGCAGAGAAACTGAACGAGACCGCGGTGAGTTTATATAAAAATTTTACAGAATTAAAAGCGGATGGCCAAAAATTAATTGAAAACGATAGTCAATTAAGTAGGAATTTATACAGTTACTACAAAAACCGCGAAAAAGCTGTAAGCGAAAATTTCCTACGGTTTACAGAAATTGGAAGTGCATTTCGTGGGCAACACACAAGAACTAGGAGCAGAGTTAATAAAGACTCCTGGTAAATTAGAAGAAGAGGTAGTGGAGGATGGAAGAACAGATTCATTATCAACAGTGCAAGCAACAGAGCCCTTAATATCGGTAATACAACAGCACGTCATAAAATTTAAGAATACTCCCTGTATGTTTGTTTAGTATTTTTCTTAATCTTCTTTGGGAAATAAACCAATCATAGTTTTTAAAATTATCTTTATTTACGTTTCGATCCATGACCTAGGATAGTTGTCAAAATAATTTTGACAACGATCGACATGGATCGAAACGTAAATAAAGATGATTTTAAAAACTATGAGTGGTTTAATTCTCAAAGAAGATTAAGAAGAACTTAAGAATGTCGGAGATTGCGAACTGACGCCAACGTTCAGAGTAAAATCACACATTTTTGATGGAATGTCAACTTGACAGACATATTTTAAACAACTCGAGCCTGCTGCGAAAGCGAATGGCTGGAACGATGGTGAAAGGGCAACCACGTTGACTATTTGATTATTGCGTTACGAGATGAGACCTTGAATATTTTACAAACCATGAGTAAAAAAGCTACGAGATCTTAATATCAAGACTGGAAATGAGGTATGGCGACTTTCATCTACATCAAGAGTACCACACTCAATTGAAGAATCGTTTTACCAAAACGCTAACGAAAATTTCCCGGATGTTAAAGCAGATATTGCTGGCTTGATGAGACTAGCCTACTCAAAAGCACCAGATAGTTTTCAAAAACAGCTGGCAGTACAGACCGTTGCAGACCCAGCAAACATAACGGCTTGCTCTATATGATGAACTAGCTTATGCTTTAGAATTTGAAACGGCAAAGCCAGCTTCGCATTGTAGTAGTGACAAGGTAAGATCCTTCGTAGAGGAGCAGAGCCAAAAAAGCATAGAGGAAATGATTTGACGGGTTCTTCGTGAGTACCAACCAAAGAGGAATGGACCCACATGCTGGAATCATGGCGAGTTTGGGCATATTCAGTTCAAATGTAAACAGCCCAAGAAGGAAGCAGAGAAGCAGGAAAACTAAAAAGGGGGTCGAAAAGAGTAGCAAAAGTCGATCGTACCTCGGGAGAAAATTTCACCTGAAAACCGACCACGCCACCCTGCAGTTTATTACAGTTAACGAACCCAGAAGGGCAAGTCGCCATATGGATGGAAAGGCTGCAGGAGTATGACTTTGACACGAAACACTGTGCTGGTGATCTATTTGATGTGCCATCGGCATACTCCCTGGCACATTGCGTAGCAGCTGAGTTTGATATGTCCTGAGGACTTACTCGGATGTTTAAAAATAAATTTGGTGGTCTGAATCAACTTCGCCGACAACAACCAGTGGTGGAAAAGACCACACGGCTAAAGAACTGACATTATGGCATCCGGGAACTTCTATGATAATGTTCCAGAAGAAATAGCAAGGGATGACAAAACCAGAGAACAGGAAAGTAATTCTAACCTACGTTTCACACAAGGAATAATCGAGTACACTAATGCTAAAACCAACCTAAAATAAATGTTATAATAAAGACACTGATACACCTATTTAGAAACTGCTAGCTAAAAAGAAGGTTTCCAAAGTCAAATGCTAAATTACCTGTATATTAATCACATATCTAGGTAACTGTAATATATTTTATTACATTACCTTCACATTATTTGTGAAGAACAACAATATAAATATAACCATTCTTATACAAAAAATAAAATATATCACAAATTGCTTAGCTTAAAGGAAAACGTTATCGGCGAACGCAATTTTTTTCTAAGTTCTTAAATCAATGAGAAGAAAGTTGTGGGTACGTTTATAAATTTATACAGTAAAAAAATTTTCATTAATATACACTCTAAGTGATAGTTTCAGAAGATTTATTCTAAATAACTGAGAATTATTGTCTGTAGATAACTTTGAAACAACTAAAATTAATAATACTTTAGAATCAATTCATTCTAAACAGATCCCATGGGAATTCTGAGACTTCGTTAAAAAGTTTGAAGTTATTAATTAAACATGACTTTTTTCCAACATGAAGTTGTCGATTTAACGGTAACCAATTATTTTTAAAATTAAAAATAACTATCTTAGTAGGGTTTTATTCCAAACTTCATTGACTACATGCATTAATAAGTTCGATACTTTTGTTACGTTCACTTTCCAACGGTAAAATTAAAACGTACCTTTTTTGTCTTTTATTACTCGTTTACGTAGATTCTGCTTCAATCCTCCAACAACACCCGGTATATTATACCTTCCTACAATAAGTACGCTTCCTAATAATTTGCATTTAAATCTATTTATTTTAAAACAAAAAGCTGTTCTACAATCTAATAGTCGGTATCTTGTTTTAGGGGTCTGTTAGTTTGACCTATATTCTTTTTGCGTATAATTACTTTGTATACTACTTCAATCTAGAGATTTGTTGAAATAATGGATCATACTCTATTTGATAAAGCGTGGTTCGAGTTTCTAATCACCTTTTGGTATATTTGATAAGGCAGGCATTGAATGTTGTCCTTGCTAGAAACGAGTTCATTACTCAATCCTTTCTGTATACGACAAGGATTACTCGTCGTTACCTTTATATTTTTCGTTATTTGATAAAATTTCGTGCACCCACCACTGTGTGCTTCCATCGGTGGACAAAACGACCCGTATGGGAGAACACCCGCGCTGCGTGATCCCGAGTCCATGTGTTTCGCCCTGTCATTAGGGAGGGTGTGATTAAACCTACACCTTGGACACGCGGGTGAAAAGTTTATCCACGATTTTTTGTACTGATCCTGTGAAATGTGTTTATCAGGTTCTATGGGATGCCTTATTTTTATGTTTATGTGAGATGATATTTATTATTAAGATTGTATTTATTGTGACCATTCTACATATTTAATTCTAGGCTCACGGGGGTGATTTAGAACCGTCGGTTTTCTTTTTTTGGGGGTTTCAAATCCTTTTTCTTGTAAGTTAAAACATCGCAGTGCCACTTTATGCTTATCTTGATGATTTAGAGCTGTTGGTTTTAGTGTTGAATTATTTTTTTGTGGTTATTTAAGATTTGTAGTGACCTAAAAATTGCAGCTCGCCATTTTAAGTGCTGATTTTTTTTTGTTTTCCTGATATACGTATGTATGGTTATTGATTTTTTTGTGTTTGGTTATATTATGTCTCTTTAAAATGTCATGTATAATAGTTATAAGTATTAATTATGTTGTGTCCAATTTTTTTGGTACTACTGTTCTTTTGTATCATGTCTTTTAATTAGAGGTTCTTTTTTTATGTTTTGTTGTGAGTTATAAATGAGTGTGTGTATTTTATATTGCAGGTCTCTTCTTTATTTTGGTAATTATAAAACCCGCCTACTCGCCGATTGAACCCGGTCATTCTTGTATTGTCCGTCAAGCAACGTCGATGTTCGTGGCATAAATTTTGATGCCCTGGTCGGGCTTCAAGCCGGATATCAGGTGATCTTTTTGTTTTTTAATTTACTTAAGCGAATTTTTCTTGTTTGTTTGTTTTTTGTACTTAGTTACTGTACTGTCCACTACCTTATTTTTGTTTTCCTACCTCGATCTTTTAATTTTGCTGAAGGGAATTGTTACGTTCACTTTCCAACAGTAAAATTAAAACGCACCTTTTTTGTCTTTTATTATTCGTTTACGTAGATTCTGCTTTAATCCTCCAACAACACCCGGTATACTAGACCTCTGTACGATAAGTACGCTTTCTAATAATTTTCATTTAGATCTATTTATTTTGAAACATAATTCTACAATCAAATAGTCGGTACCTTGTTTTAGGTGTCTGTTGGTTTGGCCTATATTATTTTAGCGTATAATAATTACTTTGTATACTACTTCAATCTAGAGATTCGTTGAAATAATGGATCATACTCTATTTGATAAGGCGTGGTTCGAGTTTCTAATCACTTTTTGGTATATTTAAGAACGCCCGCATTGAATGTAGTTCTTGCTAGAAACGAGTTCATTACGCGATTCTTTCTGTATACGACAACGATTACATTACATTACATTTTTCGTGACTTGATAAAATTTCGTGCACGCACCACTATGTGCTTCCTTTGGTGGACATAACGACCCGTTAAATGACCGCTCCTTTTGTTATCGGAAGATATCCGCACTGCGTGATCCCGAGTCCATCTGTTCCGCTCTGTCATTGGGAAGGGTGTGACCAAACCTACACCTTGGACACGCGGGTGAGTGTATATCCGCGATTTTTTGTAGTGATTCTGTGAAATGGTCGAAACAATATGTTTATCAGGTTCCATTGGATGGCTGAACTTTGTAGCTTTAACAAGGATATCTTTATCTTTATGTGAGATGGTATTTATTATTAAGATTGTATTTATTGTGACCATTCTACATATTTAATTGTAGGCTCACGAAGGTGATTTAGAACTGTTGCTTTTCTTTTTTTTTGGAGGGTTACAAGTCCCTTTTTTTGTTAGTTAAGACATAGTAGTGCCAATGGGATGTATGTAACTTTATGCTTACTATGATAATTTAAAGCTGTTGGTTTTAGTGTCCAATTGTTTTTGTGGTTGTTTAAGATTTGTAGTGACCTAAAAGCTGTAGCTTGCCATTGTAAGTGATGATTTTTTTTTGTTTTCCTGATAAACGTGGTTATTAATTTTTTTGTGCTTGGTTATACTGCGCTTTGTGTCTCTTTAAAATGTCATGTATAATAGTTATAAGTATTAATTATGTTTGTGTCCAATTTTTTTTGTACTACTGTTCTTTTGTAACATGTTTTTCTAATTCGAGGCTTTTTTATGCTTTGATGTGAGCTATAAATTATTTCAGGCCTCTCCTTTATTTTTGGTAATTATAAAACTCCGCCTACTCGCCGATTGAGCCCGGTCATTCTTGTAATGTCCGTCCAGCTACGTCAATGTACGTAGCACTTCATTCTCTAAAGGTTAACTGTACCGTGGTCCCCCTGGTTTCCGGCTGCTGACGGCCAGGACACGTACAGGAATGCGAACTTCTCGGTTTCTGATTTCCGGCTGCCGACGGTCGGAAGCTGGGAAGGAAAGCAGTCCCAAGGACATTACCACAGACAGAAACACACACACACACACTCACGCACCCACACGCGCGCACAGACACAAACACACACACACACGAGTATTTCCAAACGCAAAAAATATAAAACTAACTAATATAATTTAAGGTAGCAAATAATTCTGTTAGATTTCTTAGGAGTAACAGGTTTGCTGTAATTTTTAGGTAGCAGACTAATTGTAATGTTAGAATAAATAAAAAAAATAATGTACCGACTCAAGTTGCATGTTACCTGTTTCAATGGTAATAACGAAGTGCTCAACAAAAAAAAATACCTTACCTCTTTAGCAGAAATCGAACAAATGAATTAAGACTGTTAATCAAAATTGCTTTTGTCGTTTTCTATCTATCTAACGTATGTATTGTTATCTTACTGAAACCTTAACTTGAATCAGAGAAAAGTTTTTCATTTCCCGAATCAGCACAATTTTGCGTGTTAACTTTCTTCGTTCCGAGGCGATGAATTCATATACCCGCCAACGTTATACATTATTAATCACATCAAACTGCACCAAATTAGAATACAAACTAGCCCTGATATTTCTAACGTAAAACCGCAATGAATTTGACAGTCGTTGAGTAAGAACAATGTAAGATACAAAAATAATCCTTTTTTGGATCAAGAAGGTATATAACCTAAAAGTTTTATTTCTTTAGGGCAGTAACCCTAACCCTATTGGTGGGATTAACCAATACAGAAACTATGAAAATGGAATATGATTATACACATTTCAAAACAAAGTTACAAGTACTTTAGGAAATGTTAGCAGTATTTTGGGCTGGCACCATTGGACTTTAACGCAAATATATTTGACGTTGTTCGTGGTAAAGAAATATAATTTTACAGACTATTTGTGGAACTATTAAACAAACTGTTGTCGAATAAATCAACTCTCAAATGAAGCAAAAGGTTCTTGGGAATTAATTAGAATATGCGGGTATTCAATCCTGCATGTAATATTTATTTTGGAAAAGTGAAATTAGAGCATATTCAATAAAATTCTAGTAACACGAAAGAAGTATTTCATCTTCGATTCATCAAATACATATTGAATATTAATGCTTCATCCTCTGTTAAGTCCTTTTAAGAAATCCAATTTTCATGCAAATTGCCTTATTCCAACTGCACTAAATTATTTAAGTAATATACGCCGATTACCATTTAATCTCCAATTTTTAAGTAAACTCTATATTACGATGGTTTTTATTTGTTTTAAATACACATTTCAATATATTTTAAATAATTGTTGGCTCTCAAATTTTGTACATTTTGTGTACGAATTTAACTACGTAAACTCTATACTATTCTGACGCCGCTTGGTCTACCTGTGACCAGAATAATTACATTATATCGTAAATAAAGGGTTTAAACACAAAAGATCATTGACGGTCCTGCGGTGCGAGATCTCTTGATTAAACAGGTGCAAGATTTGGCATTGAAAGATTACAATAGGTACATTTGAGGATGTCGTTTACATAATTTCTAGTATATTTTGAAGTAACCTAGAGGTTTCTGAATATGTATGTAAAGTGCCATCGTGGATTTTGGTGTTCAATTCTAATTGCAGCTTTGATTATACTACTTGTTCTAATGTAAAGCTTTAAGTACAATATGTTCTAGTTTAAAGCCTGCAAGTCATAATGTAACATAAATTACTGTTACTTGCCCTGTTGATATAAATTAGTGTAGCGATTATATAGAATAATATAAATTAATAATTAGTGCTTCGATATTTAGTTATAGTGCTTTAATAAATAATTACTAAGAAGATAGCATCGTAGTTTAAAAAGAAAATATTTTTATTGTTAAAGATTAGCTAAAGGTAAATAATTGTGTAAGCTTTTAGAGTTTCATTGTAACTACGAGCTGTTGAAAAGGCTTATACACTCAAATTGAAAATTAAGAGCTGTTGTCATTGCAAATAGGGTTTTCGTTACACTGGTGTCAAGTGATGGGATTAAAAACTTTTGAGCGATCTTTATTTGCATGCCTGTCACTCGTAATTTTTTTGATTAGGAAATGGAAATCAAAAGGAAATGGCCAGAAAAATTCTTTTGTTTTTGTAGGACTACGGGTCGACTGAAAACCTCAAAAACTGCCGGAAAGTTTTGCAGAGAAGCAAGACCAAAACTCTGGAAGCTTGCAGTGAAATTAGAAGAAAGTAACACGAGGTTTACAGAAAAATAGAAAAATTACAGGAATATGCCGTAGGCCTTGCAGAAAAACTGAACGAGACCGCGGTGAGTTTATATGAAAATTTTACAGAATTGAAAGCGGTTGGACAAAAATTAATAGAAAACGATAGTCAATTGAGTAGGAATTTATACAGTGACTACAAACACCGCGAAAAAGCTCTAAGCTAAAATATTCTACGGTTTACAGAAATTGGAAGCGCATTTCGTGGGCAACTCACAAGAACAAGGAGCAGAGTTAATAAAGATTCCTGGTAAATTAGAAAAAGAGGTAGTGGAGGATGGAAGAACAGATTCATTTTCAACAGTGCAAGCAACAGAGCCCTTAATATCGGTAATACAACAGCACGTCATAGAGTTTAAGAATACTCTCTGTATGTTTGTTGTGGTTTGTTTAGTATTTTTCTTAATCTTCTTTGGGGAATAAACCACTCATAGTTTTTAAAATCATCATTATTTATGTTTCGATCCATGACCTAGGATCGTTGTCAAAATTATTTTGAAAAAGATCCTAGTTCTGGATCTAAACGTAAATAAAGATGATTTTAAAAACTATGAGTGATTTATTTCCCAAAGAAGATTAAGAAGAATTTAGGAATGTTGGAGATTGCGAACTGACGTCAACGTTCAGAGTAAAATTGCCCATTTTTGATCGAAAGTCAACTTGACAGATATATTTCAAACAACTGCAAAAGCTAATGGCTGCAACGATGGTGAAAGGGCAACCGCGTTGATTATTGCGTTACGGAGTGAGACCTTGAATATTTTGCAAACCATGGCTAAAGAAGCTACGAGGGCTTAACATCAAGACTGGAAATGAGGTATGGCGACTTTCATCTACATCAAGTGTACCACACTCAATTGAAGAACCGTTTTACCAAAACGCTAACGAAAATTTCCCGGAAGTTAAAGCATATATTGCTGGCTTGATGAGACTAGCCTACCCAACAGCACCGCATAGCTTCCAAAAACAGCTGGCAGTACAGACTGTTGCAGACCCAGCAAACACAACGGCTGGCTCTATATGATGAGCTAGTTCATGTTTTAGAATTTCAAGCGCAAAGCAAGTTTCGCATTGTAGTAGTGACAAGGTAAGATCCTTCGTAGAGGAGCAGAGCCAAGAAAGCATAGAGGAGGTGATTTGACGGGTTTGTCGTGAGCATCAACCAAAGAGGAATGGACCCGCATGCTGGAATCATGGCGAGTTTGGACATATACAGTCTAAATGTAAACAGCTCCAGAAGGAAGTAAAGAAGCCGGAAAACTAAAAGGGGGGTCGAAAAGAGTGGCGAAAGTCGATCGTACCTCGAGAGAAAATTTCACCTGAAAACCGACCACGCCACCCTGCAGTCTATTACAGTTAACGAACCCTGAAGGGCAAGTCGCCATACGGATAGAAAGGCTGCAGGAGTATGACTTTGACACGAAACACTGTGCTGGTGATCTATTTGATGTGCCATCGGCATACTTTCTGGCACAATGCGTAGCGGCTGAATTTGATATGTCCTGAGGACTTACTCGGATGTTTAAAAATAAATTTGGTGGTCTGAATTAACTTCGCCGACAACAACCAGTGGTGGGAAAGACCACACAGCTAAAGAACTGACATTATGGCATCCGAGAACTTCTATGATAATGTTCCAGAAGAAATAGCAAGGGATGACAAAACCTGAGAACAGGAAAGTGATTCTAACCTATGTTTCACACAAGGAATAATCGAGTACACTAATGCTAAAACCAACCTAAAATAAATGTTATAATAAAGACACTGATATACCTATTTAGAAACCGCTAGCTAAAAAGAAGGTTTCCAAAGTCAAATGCTAAATTACCTGTATATTAATCACGTATCTAGGTAATTGTAATATATTTTATTACATTACCTTCACATTACTTGTGAAGAACAACAATATAAATATAACCATTCTTATACAAAAAAATAAAATACATCACAAATTGATTAGCTTAAAGGAAAACGTTATCGGCAAACACGAATACTTTGTAGGTTCTTAAACCAATGAGAAGAACGTACTGTTGTTACGTTGATAAATTTATACAGTAAACAAATTTTCATTAATATACACTCTAAGTGATAGTTTCAGAAGATTTATTCTAAATAACTGAGAATTATTGTCTGTAGATAACTTTGAAAACAAATAAAATTAATAATATTTTAGAATCAATTCATTCTAACCCGAACCCATGGGACTTCTGGGACTTCGTTAAAAAGTTTGAAGTTATTGATTAAACATGACTTTATTCCAACATGAAGTTGTCGATTTAACAGTAACCAATTGTTTTTAAAATTAAAAATAACTAACTTGGTAGGGTATTATTCCAAACTTCATTGACTAAATGCATTAATCAGTTTGATACTTTATTCTTCAAAAGTTAACTGTACCTACTCAAGTTGCATGTTATCTGTTTCAATGTTAATAACGAAGTGCTCAACAAAATAAGATATCTTCCTCTTTCGAACAAATGAATTAAGCTGTACATCAAAATTAGGCGGCTCCGTGGCGTAGTGGTATGTGTGTGACTACTACGCCCAAGGTCCCGGGTTCGATTCCCGACACGGTCCGCTTGAAAAATGTTAGGCGAGCATTTTTCACAAAAATACACCCTCGTTCGGATGAGAGGTAAAATGGAGGTCCAGTGTGTGAGTGTTGTCACGCACGTTAAAGATCCCTACCTTGCTTGAAACAGCAAGGGTTCGGCAAAATTCAAAATTTTTCAGGTAACAAAAACTCGCTTCCTGGCCAGTGTAGTACCTTCGGGTGGAGCATTGGAAAATCACATGTAATGTACATCAAAATTGGAGCATTGGGGACGTGGCCGCAAGTATAGCGGCCCTTATTCAAATTATAATGTAAATCAAAATTGCTTTTGTCGTTTTCTATCTATCTAACGTATGTATTGTTATCTTACTGAAACCTTAACTTGAATCAGAGAAAAGCTTTTCATTTCCCGAATCAGCACAATTTTGTGTGTTAACTTTCCTCGCTCCGAGGTGATGAATTCATAGACCCGCCAACGTTATACATTATTAATCACATCAAACTGCACCAAATTGGAATACAAACTAGCCCTGATATTTCTAACCTAAAACCGCAATGAATTTGACAGTCTTTGAGTAAGAACAATGTAATACAAAAATAATTTTTTTTTGGATCAAGAAGGTATATAACCTAAAAGTTTTATTTCTTTAGGGCAGTAACCCTAACTCTATTGGTGGGATTAACCAATACAGAATCTATGAAAATGGAATATGATTATACACATTTCAAAACAAAGTTACAAGTACTTTAGGAAATTTTAGCAGTATTTTGGGCTGGCACCATTGGACTTTAACGCAAATATATTTGACGTTCTTCGTGGTAAAGAAATATAATTTTACAGACTATTTGTGGAACTATTAAACAAACTGTTGTCGAATAAATCAACGCTCAAATGAAGCAAAAGTTTCTTGGGAATTAATTAGAATATGCGGGTATTCAATCCTGCATGTAATATTTATTTTGGAAAAGCAAAACTAGAGCATATTCAATAAAATTCTAGTAACACGATAGAAGTCTTTCATCTTCGATTCATCAAATACAACTTGAAGGTTATGTTAATATTTTCACAATTACCATAATACTACAGGTTTATCTTCGAATTTCAGGAAGCTAAATTCAAACGACTTGTTTGACATACACCACATACACAAATATAGTTTGATGAATGTAAATATCTTTCATGAGTAGCAGGGCTTTGATTGCTCATTAAATAAATAAATAAAATCGTTGGCGGAAACTAGAGAAGCCATAAGTGTGTTTATTTGGATCTAACAAAATTTGTACTTTATCATTCAACGGTGTAAGGCTTCAAAGGCTCTTACATAATAAACTGTTGAGTCTATTTATACGTTAAGTAACAACATTTTTCGAATTAAAAAGGCTTGTAAATAAACAACTTAAATATGTGTATTACAACATAAATTTTTATAAAAGTACGTCGATGAAAGGAAACGAAAATAAACCTGTTACATTCTTATAAATATCGTTTATTAAATAACAAAATCTTTACATAATAATAAAAAGATTTTTTCTATATATTGCTACACCCTAAACAACCCCTTACTCCTTGCACAGTAAATTGTATTGGCATGCCAAGGTTATACCAGGCTTTTACTTACACCTTTGTTTTACGACGACGGAGCCAAGTTTCTAGGGAGCCTTGGTCTGGTTTCTCAGCATTTCGGCACCTAAACCTTCGTATTCTAGTAGCACCCTAAAAGTACACAATAAATCGAAATAGGGACTACATCGAAAACAATCACTAAACGGTACTTCAACTTAATCACAACTGCTCTACTTGAGTCCCAGTAGTAAATGCTATTAGTAACCACCACCTTTTACCGGGGAAAACTGGAATTAGTCTAGTTGAATATAATATTCGCCTAAACAAAATTTTAGTTTTGCATCCATTAAAAATGTGATTAACATTCTTGAGTCAGGATCGGAGCTACGCCCAAAAATGTAGTATTCCATGGACTATTAGCAATTGCCAACTTAGACCGCTTATATTGAGCCGAATGTAATATTCCTCTAAACAATAAACGATCTTGAGTCAAGATTGCACCAACTCCAAAAAATGTAACGTTCCATAGGCTATTAAGCGCCATAAGCTTCGATCGCTTATTTTGGATCCAATGGGGGACAAATGGACTTAGTCTAGTTGAATGTAATATTCGTCTACACAATATTTTATCTTTGTTCTATCAAAGAAACAATTATCGTTCTTGAGCCAGCGTCAGACCAACACCAAAATGTGTAGCATTTAATAATCTATGGATCATCACCAACCTCGACCGCTTGTTTTGAGTCCAACAAAGGTGAAACGATCTTTGTCAGGTTGAATGTAATATTCGTCTAAACACAAATTTTAATATTTTAATATTAATACTATCAAAACTGCAATTAACGTTCTTCAGCCAGAATCGGATCAACATCCTAAAATGTAGCACTCAACTTCGGCCACTTAGTTTGGGTCTAACAGGGAAACTGGACTTAGTCTGGTAAAATGTAGCATTTGTCTAAACAAAATTCTAACTTTGATACTATCAATACTGCAATAAACGAAGCATTTCATAGACTACTTGTAACGGGCATTTTTGTAGTTAAACATTTTTACGCTCCCTTTCTGTTAACGTACGTAAAATACATCGTTTCTTTGGAATCGCTGTTTGTATAAAGTAAATACCTTCGAATAGTTTTCAGATTTGTATGCAATTTAACTCGCGTGTATTAATTTTAAAAGTAGTTTAATTGAAGATTAATTTTCATTCATAAATAAATTGCAAGGAACCAGTTTTAAATAGGATTATTCGTAAATTACTTTCCAACTTATCGGAAATGTTAAACAGCTTGTAATTAACTATAAATTGCATCGTTCTTGTCTTGCCGTAAATATAAATTTTGTTCCTTATGTGGATATACAAGTCTAGATAATAGTCGATAAGAAGTTGTAATAGCAACGAGTTTATATAGACAGATTGGAGTGGTAGTTTTGTTCTTGGTCCTTATATATTAATTACGTGGAAAAAGACTGTTTCTTCTTTACTTTGACAATAGTGAGAATTAATGCGGGATCAATTTCGAATTGTTCATGAACGGGCACGGCGCGTTTTTGGTTGTTTTTCTTGTAAAATGGAAATTGTATATTAACTGTAGAAAGTGTAGTTTTTATTGCTTTGAAGGAAAGATGCTTTATAGGCGAACGTGTTTTACTCGACCGCACGTGCGTGTTTTACGGGACATTGACTTAGTGATACGCGTTGCCTTACTAATTGTTTTTAGTTGTTTTTCTTGTGAGATAAATGTTTTAAGAAACATTTGACGGACGGTTTTATTGCTTACGCGTGCCCTACTAATTGTTTTTAGTTGTTTTTCTTGTGAGATAAATGTTTTAAGGAACATTTGACGGACTTGCTTTAGTGATACACGTGCTTTACCCATTATGGTTCTTTTTAGTTGTTTTGTCTGTTGATATTTAAACTGTGTGTGTGATCTAGTTTCGCGGTCCTTTTCTTTTCAGAGTAGCGCATACTTTGGATTATTTAAATACAGTGATACTGTAGTTGCTGAATTTTCTAACAACAAAGAATCTAAAATAGATCATTGCTTGCGCAAATTTCGTTATTTGCGAAATATAACAGATTACCGGTTTACAAAGGTATTGGTTGAAGTTCCTCACTGCTTTTTGGGATGTTTATGAAAATAACATACATTTGGTCCCAGTTGAAATTAAACTAGTGCTACAGAATATTTCGTAATTATTGTCTTAGGAAATAGAATTACCAAGAAATTTATCAAGGCTACATAGTTCCGACGCGTGATAATGTCTGCTGCTAACACCAGTGAAATACGTAGGTGCGATTAGTGTAACGTGTGATAAGTTCCATCAACACCCTCACAGTCAAGGGTGAAGTGCTTCGTTAGTGCAGCACATCGTGAATCTCACACTTCCGTTGCAAGGAAGCGTTGCTGAAGGACTTTTGTAAGTTGAACTATTTCCTACTTGTTATTACTTTAAATATCTATCCGTTGCTTTACCATATCTTTGTCGTTCTGATACCTTTTACAAAAGACTTGCATGATATTTTAAAACATAAAAAAAAGAAAGAAAGAAAGAAAGATCAATACTACTGAATTACTCATATCAATTGTTTTACCTATTTATTTTTTTTAACATTTTGTCTGATTTATGTTTAATTGGTGTGTGAGGAAACGTTTCTGCTACTCCCCAATATTACCTCACTTTGTACTAAACATTTTTCTGTATTGCTTTTACCGTTGTTATATTATATAGTTTATCTAAACAGTTTCTTTTTTTTACATTCTACAAAGTACTGAATAATTTAGACTTTTCATTGCTGCTATGCTTATTCTTTTTTTTTCAGGTTTGCTTAACTATTTTTCTTGCAGGTATTGTCACTAACTCCTTACCGCCGCATACATTATATGTCAGTCTGCTTTCTACAACCCCCCCTACTCTCCGATTGAACCCGGTCACTCCGTGATATCTTTGTGTTACGCACGGCCACGATTAACGTAACACGAAATAACGTAACATAGTAGCAACCGCCAACTTTGACCGCCTATTTTGGAGCCAATAGGCATGGGGAGGGGGGGGATTTTTTTTAACTTTTAGATATAACACAGTAAATTGAATATAAATGGTAGAAACTGGTTATCCAATAATTGAAAAGACATGTAGGCGGATTAAATCACTTGACACGTAACAATCGGAGCAAAACTACAAAAAGAAAAAAGCAGAAAAAAATGGTTTTCTTGTTCCCTCGAGTCCAATAAACTATTATTAACTTAAAGCCATTGATAATTAAACGAAGCTTTAAGGCCCTACCTAGTTTTTGAAAACAGTCCGTACTAAATCAGAAAACTGAAATGAAGAGGTAGCCACTAATTTCTCGTCAACCTCACTCTTGTGCATGCAGCTATTCTTTGTCGCAATTCTCGGTAGCAACACATAGTGCCGGAAAGCAGGAGAATTTCCTTAATCTAAAATCCTACACTTCTAAATTAAATCTTATGTCTTAAAATATAACCTAATTGAAATTAGCTATTTGTTTCGATATCCTTTCGTTGTAAACTATAACATTCAAAAAAGCTGCTTCCTCACCTGGTGAGGTTGTTCAGAGGCTGTATTGCGTTCGGATATATTCCCATAAGCTGGAGGAGGGTCAGGGTGGTCTTCATTCCCAAACCGGGACGGAAGGACTACTCCTTGGCCAAATCCTATCGTCCAATCAGTCTAACGTCCTTTTTATTAAAGACGCTGGAAAAATTGTGCGACATTGATATCAGGGAAGGGATTGAACAGTACCATCCTCTTCACCCAAACCAACATGCCTATATATCAGAGAGGTCTACAGAGTCTGCCCTACACGCTGTGGTAGGGTGGATGTCGAAATCCCTCAAGAACAACATGTCAGCTTTAGGCGTGTTTATAGATATCGAAAGCGCGTTTAGCGAAACCACCTTTGAAAGTATTGATAAAGTTATGAGAGAACACGAAGTGAATAATACCCTCGGGCAGTTAATCCAACAGTACTTACGCTGTCGTGAAGTACGTGTCTGTGTGGGAACCACTTCCTTATGCAGGGCGGTTGCTAAGGGCTGTCCTCAGGGTGGCGTATTGTCACCACTACTATGGAATCTAGTAGTAGACAGCCTACTACATTGTTTTAATGGCGCCGGCTTCTACACGGTGGAGTATGCTGATGACCTTGCTACTGTAGTAGTTGGCAAATATAAGCAAGTGCTGTGCAACTTAATGCAAACAGCATTAAAGCTAATTAAACAATGGTGTGTGAAAAACTCCTTGACCATAAATCCAAACAAGACCTCGTTAGTCCTGTTTACCAGCAAAAGAAAATTAACGGTAACCAGATTACCATCACTTTTTTAAACATCCTTAACCCTCTCAGAGAAAGTCAAGTATTTGGGTATTATACTTGATAAGAAACTGAAATGGGCTAAACACTTACACATAAAAGCTACGAAAGCTAGCGCAATGTTCTGGCAATGCAGACGGGCCATAGGTAAACTTTGGGGACTTTCACCAAAGGCTGTCCTATGGCTATACACTGCAGTAGTACGACCTATGCTATGTTATGCTATGGAGCTGTTGTTTGGTGGTCTCGAACCATACAAGTTAATGCAGCTAAAGAGCTTACCCACATACAAAGACTAGCCTGTTTTAGTACCACGGGCGCAATGAAATCCACACCAACTGCAGCCTTGGAAGCCATCTTAGGCCTCCCTTCGCTAGACCTGCATGTGGAGGAGGTGGCCCTAAGAGCGGCACTAAGACAAAAGCTAAGGGATTGTGGAACAATAAGGGAGACGGTGGGAGACACCAGGATATCTTAAGGGAGGCGTTGTTAACAATGCCACTTTTGAATGCTAGGGTTGACTCAATTACACCCAAACTAATATTCAGGAAGCAGTTCAGGGTCTGTGTGGACCGTGAAGACATGATTCCAGCAGATACGTTCATCTTCACAGATGGATTAAAAACGAAGAAAGGTACAAGGGCAGGCATCTTTTCAGATGACCTAGACTTTCACGATAGTATAGCGTTGGGAACGCAGGCAACTGTTTTCCAAGCAGAAGTCACTGCGATTACGCAAAGTGCCAGTTTTATTTTGAAACGAGGTATTCAAAATAAAACTATACGCATATCCACAGATAGCAGGACAGCTTCAATGACCCTAAATAGGAAGAAGATTCTTTCAGAGGTGGTACTGCAGTGCCACCTCACTCTTGAACGGGCTTCTTACTCTAATATCCCGAGCTGGCCTGGATCAAAGGTCATTCAGATAAATACGGTATTGAGCAGGCTGACGCTTTGGCGAGACAAGGACCTAAGCCATCGGTCTCTCTTTCGTCATCTGTGCTATTTACTATGATAAGACAGAAAACCTACCATCGCCACTGCGAGAGGTGGGCAAAGGAAACACATTGCCAACAGGCAAAAATGTTAATTAAGTCTCCTTCGACTAAAAATGGGAAACTTTGCATAGGTTTGTCGAGGCAAAAACTACGACTTTTAGTAAGTGTTTTGACGAGGCACTGCAAAGTAAAGAAGCACATGCACGGTTTGGGTTTTTTAGAGAATCCAACCTGTCGCAGTTGTCAACGGGAGGAGGCGACAGGAGAGCACATTCTGTGCACCTGCCCGGCACTCGCCAACCTCCGAGGATCCATGTTAGGTGACTTCTGGCCAAACACTGTCAGAATTAGTAACACGCCCTGGACCGATATCCTCAGGTTCGTTTGTAAGCTAGGATGGCTGAGTGATTGAAGACCTGGTATAAGAAGGTAGCACAATGGGCCCATATAGAGGCCTAAGTGCGCGTGGCTTTGTCACCCTTCCAATGAAATCAATCAATATTCCCTCAAGTCCAATCAACTATTATTAACTTAAAGCCATTGATAATTAAATGAAGCTTTTAGGCCCTACCTAATTTTTCGAAATAGTCCGTACTAAATCAGAAAACTAAAAGGAAGATGTAGCCACTAATTTCTCGTCAACCTCACTCTTGTGCGAACAGTTATTTTTTGCCGCAATTCCCAGTAGCAACACATATTGTCGGAAAGCAAGAGAATAAAATCCTACACTGCTAAATTAAATTCTGTCTTCAGATATAACCTAATTGAATTAGCTATTTGTTTCAATATCCTTTCGTTGTATACTATAAACTATAAACATTTAAAAAGCCAAAAAAAGATAAAAATAAATAAATTAAAGGTATATTGCAAAAATAAAAAATCAAAGTCATAAGAATGACAACAATTTAAACGTAAAATATCAAAAGAAAAAAGAAATTTACCAAAACTACAGTCTTTTACCTGTTTAAATGTAAAAGATAGAATGGGTTTTTAATCTAAGATAAGGAGAAAAAATAAGTTAAGGGCAACAGCAGCAGACATTATGAGGTACAAAGTATTTTATAAACAAGATATATTTAAAAAGCCTAATAAAAAGCATTAATTATTGTGGTTAAGTGAATCGGCGCCAGGTTTTAAGTCTTTTATGTGCAATTTTCCTTGCAGTTTACCTTCGAGATCTTCAAGTTTGTACAGAAATTTCTAAGAAAATCAATTTACAAGTTTTTATAAGATACTCAGCAAAGAAAATTTATCAAAAGTTAGGTTAATTCAATAAATAGGAAACCAAATTTGCACCGATAAAATTGTTATAAACATCTATTTAAATAAAAAAATTTAGCATAGGAGGATTTTTTAGAAGCCGAAATCTTAAATGTATAAACAAAAATCACTCTATTTACAATTAATTATGAAAATTAATTATTAATAAATTACATATAAAATATGAGATCTAAAAGCGTTATTGGGTATACAATTTTAAAGCTTTTCCTACAAGTGGACTTAAATTCGGGGAATTGGCGTTTCATGTATTTTAAAGTATTGCGTAATAAATTACGTAAGCTGCTACACAAATAAACCACTAGAAGTTGCGAGTAATATATTCAAGAGTGTCCAAATCTATAGATTCTTTACAAAAAGGAATAGTGTTATTGAAATGCAAAATTGAAAAATGTTCTCGTCCGGTAATACAATTAATATTTTTTTGTTTATATAATAGCTAGAATACTAACACAAAGAATATATTACACACAATTTGAACTAGTGCTGCTAAATCATAATGCAGTCGATACAAATTATTTAATTAATACAGAGAAAGTAAGAGTCAACTTTTTACATTCATTAATTAAAATGTGTCATAAAAAAATCTACCCTTAAGTTGAGACGCCAGTTTCTACATTCCCAATAACCCCATAACCCCTACATAGTAAATTTTATTATTTAGGCGTGCAAATTTCTTTACCAACAGGTTTTCACTTACACACTCGTTTTCCGGCGACGAGACAAGTTTTCAAATAATCACGGTTTGGTTTCTTAGCATTTTTTTCTTCATATTGATCTTCCAATTCTAGTAGTGCCCTAAAAGGATAAGGTAAGTATGGGTGAGGATGATAATTAAGTCACTATATCTAAAAACACTCACTACGTTGCACTCCGACTAAAACACAACCGCTTTAATTGAGTCTCGGTACTAAAGCAAATTCGTTAATTCCCGGCAAAAATAGTTTGAGGTACAATAAATTTCACATCATTTTCCCGAGCGCGATACAGAAATACCCGAGATGCTATATTCGCACATTTATGTATATTGAAACATTTTATTCTTACAATATAATTAGTAACTTATAAACTATACAGGACCGGATTCAGGAGACAAGAGAATTTTATAAACGGTGATTCTTGACGTAATCTCCGCTTACAATGATGTGCTGAAATGAGTCATTGGCAGTCCAGTAATATATATATATATATATATATATATATACAACTTCTAGCCCGATTTGTATTTGTCAATAGCTCTTATTGTTTTCATAAGAGTTTGTTTACAGATACATCTTACTTCATATACTATTTCTTATTGCGGACTGCAAATAACTTGTCTTTATATATATATATATATATATATATATATATATATATATACTACAACCATTTTGAACTGTTCTACTTTAAATTAAGAGAAATCTTAAGTCTCAACTCCCTAGATTTGTGGATTCCAAGTTGTGACCTTGTAGCTCTGCGTGCATCCCAATACCTCAAACTGCCTTTCCACAGCGTGTTGCTAACCAATGACTTCGTGTTGCTTTAAGCCTTAGTTGTACTCTTACCGTCTTGATTTATAGTTTTCCCATTTATTGTATTCAGTACTTAGAGTATTGTAGTTTTACGTCAGTACTTAGTTAGATTTCTTATTGAATTGCTTAATGCCCTAATTAATAAATTGTAAAAATTTGTTTATTATTAAATTAAATTTAGACTTACGTTTTATGCCAACGGCGGTTTCTTATACACTCGTATGTTTGAACGCGCACTTGACTGTATTCTTCACTTGAAATTTTAATTACTGTGACTTTCACTTATAAATTTTTGTTTAACTTCACAATTGAACTTTGTGTAATACTTATATTTAGATTAGTACAATTTATGCTTCGGTTTAATGAATCCAAGAATGTTATCAGTTTTAGGTGAATTATATAGACTAGCCCTTCCACGTGCTGTTATTAGTTGACCGCTTGCTATCTTACTATTCGACCATGGCGGAGGCGTTGCCCTGCGCTATCATGCAGCCGGTTGGGTTTTACTTGGAGTTGCTTACTATATGCATTGTGCAGAGGCTCCAAAAATCACGTAGACCCAAAGCCTTGTATTATAGATTTCGTTCGCCAATGGTATTTTGTACTTTTTAACATCACGTCTTTGTAATTTTGTACCGGGGTTTATGAACTATTATATTTAATCTTGCACGTAAGCCAAAATTTATGGTTCCTTATTTTGTTTACCTAATATGTTGGGGTTTTATTCAAATGTGACGATTTTACATTTAAAACGTAGGCTAAATTTTATAATGAGGTTCTTTAACAGATGACGTATATTAGATGCGTTTATAGACTTCTTGCGTTATGAAATATGCCAGATTTGAAAGGTCTGTTTATTATAAGCATGCATTGATTATAATCTTGTGATAATACGTCGAGTTTGAAAAAGATTTGTTTCGCGTTTGTTTTACTTTGGATACGTCTAATTTGTATTTATTTAAAGTTTATGAATGTATTAATGTTTCTAAAATGAATTGGGTTGCTCTTAGAGTTATCTATTTTACTACATGTGATTAAATTATTAAAGAATGAGCTTTCTTTCATTGACTGTAGTTAGTTGTTGATTTTATACAGGGTGTCTGATATTTGATTTTTAAATAATGAACGAATTGTGTACTTTTCATGGTTTAAATGTTGAGTTTTCTTGATTTTTTTGTTGTTAACATGAAGTATACCTCCCTTGTGACCTTATATACCCTTAAATAATCTTATATATATATATATCGTGTCCCGCAAGGAAGAGGTTTAATTGGACCCCGTGTTACCCCCTGCCGGCTCTGGTCACCGATACTGGAAGGGTGTGGATATCTCTACAAATATTCTACTCTGAACGCGTTCATTGTGTGAAAAAATTGACTGGCATGCGTTGTGGGGGTAGAGATGCATATGAACTGACTTAGTTTCTTATATCCAAGAAAAGCTGCTTTCGATCCATCTGTGCGATATGAAAATAGATAAACTAATTTGTTAGTTTCGTTTACCATTGAAGTAAGTAAATCATTAAAAACCTTTTATTATAATGAGGTTAAAAAATGTTGTCACTGACTAACTTGTATAATTTTTTACAAATATTAGTTAATCAATGACAGAGACGATGGCAGTTGTAGAACATACGGAATTATTTTTAAATGCTTGGATTAAATTTATACAAACAACCCATGATGAGCGGAAGTTGAGATTAGTTTCAAAAATAATGTGACAAGTTTAAATCAGCTTGTATATTTTGTTGATCCGCTTTATTTGTCTGTCAAGTTTTACTTTAAAATTAATTCGTTATTAGTACAGTGCAACAAATTATTTAATTGATATGGGAAACCAAGCAATCATTACTCGATGTCTCATGCCTCCAAAACCTGCACATGTCGGTATAATGCCCCGAACTTCATACAACTATTTATTATTTATTTATTATTATTAGAAATGAGTTTTGGAGCGGAAACTTAAGCCTGTAAAGCTGTGATTTAAAATAGAGTTTGCAAAGCGTTCGTACACAAGCATCATAACTTATGCATATATAACAAACATAAAAATTTCAACACTAATCTACTGGTTTTGAAAACTCATTTCTCTAAAACAGTGTAGCCAAAATTGATAAAATTTTCACAGTATATCACCAAACTATTTGCTATTTAGTGTTGAGAATTTGAAGTTTTTGACTAAAGGGCTTCGGGAGATATCTTAAATTATTGCAATGAAACACCGCAAATTTGCGATGTTTTCGCTTTTGTTCATCTCAAAACAATATTATTTCATGATTTTTCAGCTGAACATTATGTTGTTCAATTATACCTAGGTGGAGGGGGGGGGCACCTAAGCGTAGTCGAGTAATTCCAATGAAATGAGTAGCCCAGGGTAACAAGTAGATGGAAAGGGTGGTTAAAAGAAATGAAAACTTTATGAAGATAAGTTAGCTAAGGATCAACTCTGTGTGGAGACGAGACGTGGTTGGATATGGTTAATCAGAGAGAAATTGGGCGCCACCTCGCTTAGAAGATTAATAAACTGAAGTGAGCGGACGAATGGCAGTTGGCGAGGGCACCATCAAACAAACAATACAAAAAGTGCACAAAAAACTGAAGAACTAATGTCCATTTATAAAAAGTAGTTGGCAACTGCAAACTCCTACGAAAATCTAGTACAAGCAACGTAATCTTAAGGTTAGTAACTAAAAGATTAACCTAAGTACTGGAATACTAATTATTGCAAACTGAACCTTTAATAAAAAAGAAATGATTTACATAAATAAAATGCTCATATAATCCAAAACATTAGATACTTTTATTTTATTGAAAAGCCGATCTTTAAAGCTTAGACTTAGAGGTATCTTGAAATCTTTGCATTACGTAAACACGTTGTATAATTTCGTATATTACTCAAATGATTCAATTATACCCTTCTGAGGCAATAAAACAGATTAGTTTCCATGAAAACTTCGTAAAACTTTTAAAATATACTTTGATTGTTGATTTTCTTCCTAATAATAATTATAATTTATAAATATTTACAGTTAAACGTTTTGGGCGGAAGTAACACAAAACAACTAATAGCTCAAAATATTAGTGAGATTAAATGTTTGCTCCTTAGTTAGAAAAATAATAACTTATTTCAAAAAGAGAATATTAAAGATTTCTTTAAGAAACTAAATAATGACAAAATACTACAAAAATTGATGTTAGACACCAACAGAACTGTAGGATGAGAGGCAAATTGCTCTTAAGTAAGTTGTAATAATTTAATTCAATTCCATGTACTATAAGAGTTTTTATAAGGATTATGTGTTACATGGTGTAGGCAAATATTTAACATACTCCTAACCTATAAAAAAATTGTTTACAAAGTTATACTGTATAAAAATATTACTAAATTTTATTTCCGATTTTTAGTAATGACTTGTTGCTAAACAATAAGTAAAAATTAGAAGTATAATTAAAAGACTCATCTATACGTTTATTCAAGTTGTCTAGGTACATGTGGTATTACCACCGCCAGAAATTTTAAGCAAAAATCCTTGCACAAACATTGCAAAACAACAGTTGCGGAATTCACACTCCAACACGTGTCCATAACACGTAGTAACTTGTTACGTTCCAATTTTGCTTTTAACATTTACTTGTTAATTCATAAGCCCGTTTTACAATAATTTTGTTAAAGCTATTTCGTTTCTACTGTTAAATCTTTCAAGATAATTAATAACAAATAGCTTTCTACAAATTTTTATTTTGAACTTATTTATTTCGAAACGACAAGTTTATGCTACAATTAAATAGTTTATATTCTGTTTTAGGTACCTGCTGTCTTGATATACATTACGACCGCGTATAATGGGTTTCTCTTTTGTTCCAATGTAAAGACTTTTTGAAATAAGGTAGCGCACTATCCGATAAAACCGTCTTTTCCAGTTTCAATCACGCTTCGATAGCGAGGGTTTGCAGTTCAAATTCGTGTTAGTTGAACCATTGTTGAATTTGATTCTACAGCTTGTACATCGAAAGATTCTTTTCAATATTCGTCACCGTATTTCAAAAGCAATGCATGTTTGTTTTTTTCTGTTCGACAAATAGGAAGTGTATTGCGTGTATTGGTGAGTCTCCTCACGCGTACCCATTCTAATCAGATTTCATTTTTAGCTTTTTTTAGCTGGAGGCCAAATGGGTTCTTTCTTTATGTAGACCAACTACTTTGGTCTGTAGACCAACTTCTTTAGTCCGTAGACCGCGGTTGCAGATACGATAGCAGGGTGAATGGATACGGAATACTGCGGTGTTCCTGTGTTGACTCACCACCGACGGCTTACGAGCTAAGTATCTGGACACCTACAGGTATGCAACTCGTTTTCTTTTACGTGTTTTCAATGGCATATTCCGTATCAACCTTTGGCGTAGAAACGTGATATCGTAGAACTATTGTTTGTGACTGCTAATCGATACTATCGCTTTACAGGTGCAATTTAAAGATGCGTGTCAAAAGAACGCACACGTTTATTTGCTTTACTAATTAGTTATTTTACAAAAATTATTAGATGAAATTTTAAAAACGTTCGACAAAAGCTCTCACACGTTAATTCTTTCCTACTAATTAGTTATTTTATAAAAAGTATTAGGTGAAATTTTAAAAACACTGGACAAAAGCTCTCACAGGTTTTATTTGCTACTGATTAATTTTATTTTGTGTAAATACGAGATGCGCACTTCGTATCTAATGTACTAAATTGTCCATACAATATAATTGTTTGCTTTGAAATAGTAACACTGAATTAATTTCTTTTTGCTTGTTTGTACAGAATCGTTCATTTATTTTTATGTGTTAATAGATAATCGTGGGCGATGTACTTTTTTTTGTTTCTTTTTTGGTATATATGCGAACCCTCCACTCTCCGCGTTAGCCTGGTGTCTACTTTTTTCCGGCTACGTCTAGGTACGTAGCATAAATTCTGACGCCCTGGCGTGGGGCAGCGAGTTTGTTTTAGTGAATTTTTTGGCTCTGATTTTGTCTTGGGTAATGTTTGCTTTGATTTTGGTTTTCGTTAATTTGAGCTTCGATTTTGTTTCGTGTAACTTTGGCTCCGATTTGGCTTCGCTTAATTTCTGGCCCAATTTTTTTTGTTGATACTGCCTAGTTTCTGACATTACCCGCATTTCTCGGCCTGATGCTACTTGTTTTTCCTTTTTTTACGTTCAAACTGTTATTTCCTTTTTTCTTTCGGCTCTTTGCTGTCCCCGACTTGCGGTACGATCTTATTAAATTTTAATTTTGTTTTCCTTCCTAATTGCTCAATATTATCGGTTGGTTCATTTCAGATTATTGGACTTGTGTTTTCGCCAATATTCTTAGCCCATTGAAAACGCTGGCGCCCAAGATTTTTCTTTTTCATTCCTTTCCTCTCGGTACATTTTGTTCTCTCCGTCAAGTCTAGAGTTGGTTTCTTTCTCTGATTTTTCTTTTATTCTACAGCCTTATTCTAATTTCTATTTTGTTGTTTCGCACCTATTGGTATTTCTGAAGTTTATCCGTCGGATGTGTTTTAAATTGTCATATATTTGCAATAATTTTTTTTCGAGCTTCTATCGAGTTACGGTTAGCCTTTACTTAGTTACTTTCTCCCAATTTCTTTTCTATTCTTACTAAAAATGACTGATCACAGGTTGGTGGTATTTAATATGATCTTTAAGAGACGGTAGAAGTCATCCGAAAGTATTACTAACTATTTCGCGTGCATGACAGGTCTGTTTGGGAACTATGGTTCTTTTAGTGAAGATGTTCAATTGTCCGTTTTGCTTCGTAATCTTGATCCATTTTATAAAACCCACTTGCCTACCGTCCACTCCTTACGAGTTAAAGGACAAATGTCTGAAGTTAGAATCGGCAAAAATTCTGGCGGATAATTCCGTATCACCTAGTCACGACCAACATACTATTACTGCTGTACCGGAATCAGCCCCTGCTATAGTGCCTAAGTCAGTTGCTACTCCTTTTTCGGCTTCCCACCAAGGTCTTCCGGTGTGGGAGTAGAATATAAAATTTTTTGGTAACCCAAATACTCTTACCGTACGTGATTTTTTGGAACGAGTCGCAAAACTTCGAAGAACTCACCATGTGTCAGAATTGTAATTATTTGAGTTTGCAGTGGATTTGTTCGAGACTAAAGCGTTACTTTGGTATCGTGGTTATCGGCATAGGTTTTCTGACTAGAATTCGTTGTATAATTTACTGATTCATCATTTCGAACCCCCGGATTTTGCTTATAAGTCTACTACTATTGAGAAAAATACTTTTACTTTACATGACCTAGTTGTTAAGTTTCTCCTATGCGTACGGGTAGATCCGATACTTTTTCCGTACGTTCTACTATTCTTCCTCCTAGTTCTACTTCTACTCGTCAGGTCGTATGCTGTAATTGCGACAAACCTGGTCATGTTTCGACACGTTGTACTCGTCCTAAAGTACTTCATTGTTATGGTTGCGGACATAAGGGAGTTACTCGCCACAACTATCCAAACTGTCATCCTCTTACTTAAAGGTTTTCGAATGATACTGCAAGTATTGCCCTCGCCTCTGGATGTCTAGTTTCTTCTGCTCCTCACTCTACCTTCTCTTCTGTCCCTCATCCGGGTGATCCTGCTACCCTTCTTCGACAAATATAATTTCGAACAAAATTTCTTCCATCTCTAGTTCTACATCCTATTCAAACGGAACTATATATATTTTTCATTAGAGATTCATATTTTACGAATTGAAACAAATTACGTTTGTTTGAAACGTTTTCTTCTCTGCCAATTATTTTGTATAATATTGACTTTATTAGGAAAAGAGACTGATGAACGAATCATGACATGGCAAAAAGGTCTGCCCGAACGTTATCATAAACATAACGAATACGACCCTTATGTCCTCTTTAGGGTAACCTCATAAGAAAAGGTGTTAGCTCTGGCGATCTAGCGGGCCTATGTGCTGGAACGTCTTGTCCTATACAACGATAGTTATAATTATCTAAAGAATGCGCCGGACAGCCATCATACTGATACAACATATTGAGTCGCAATCTTGTTACGGTAATCCGTACGGGCAAGAAAGAAAGTAGTAAAGTGATCAACGAAAATAACCTGCATCGAGTACCGCAACAAAAATAAAGAGGAATCAAAATAAGTAATGCCGTGCTAGTTACAAGCGTCGTAGAGTGGGGTGGATCACACAGAAAGAAAAAGGGAACCTCAAAAAAAGCAATTTATTTACAAACCCTTAAGAAATCCACATGTTATAAAAGAAAAACCAACTCGTATAGAACACCACATTTATCCAAAATATCCTAGATGATTTATATACTGTAAAAACCTTTGCAAAAATAATTAATACCTTTCTTTGATTATCTTAACCTTATCTGCTATCCTAATCCTAGTCTATATGTAAAAAAAATTAAACAAATATATTTACTGAGGACTGTTTTCAGTCCTGTAGTTATCCAATATAAAATCTTTGATATAAAAATGGTCATAAACTCACGTACTTACGTATTGTCCACAAGTAATTCTAGATAGACAAGTACAAACAAATAATAACGGTAAATTGCAATCAGTAGTAAAGAAATAAGCTCGCTAAGAATCGAAATGCAGTAGTCTTCGTAACTGAAAGAAAAACATTAACAAACTTCACACTTTACATAGTATATTCTAAATTAAGTCTTTAGTTACAAAACTACATTTTATAATTGATACCCCAAACAAGAAAAACTGTCTTCATTAGTTATTTCACCAGTTTGAGCAAAGTAAGTTTAATTTCAATATCATGATACCTCCATTTGTGCGATGAACAACCGGAGAAACTTAAAACAAAATAGGCCGTTGCGACCCCACAACTGATTATAGTCGACATCTGCGCGATCACATGGCACAGCATATCGAAATATTTTTTTGGAAAACCAAGTGCATTAAACTCAGAAGAAGTACCGGTGAACAGAGTAACTCTTCACTTTTCTTGACCAACAACTAGTAGCAAATCATTATCTGACCTAGGATATATAGGTTACCTAATTCAACCTATCACTACGTAATATATAATATTACGTAGGGATTGGTTAAATTAGTAAGGTAGCTTAACACAAATAGCTGTAAATAATTTCGTTATTGGAAAAATTCCATCTCTCAAAGTAACCGCTGTGTACAAACTAATTTCAGAATCCCATGTTATAAATTTATCAGTAAATTTCCATAGGAATGCTCCTTAATTCGAACCGTTGCGTTCATTAGATGGACCTAGAATTCGAAACGAAACCGTAACCTAGTACCTCAGTCGAGGGAAATCAGTGCAATAATGAATTTTATTCGCCGTGAAACTTCCCTTGTCAATAATATGTGGAAATAATCCACCAAAGATTGTGTAATTTGAAAAGTATCACCTGCAGATAATAGAAACTAATAAAGCGAATGGCGTCGATTAACATGGAGAATTCCACGAATAATGTCTGCTTGTAAACCAGCCGTGGCGTTTTCAAAACACGCCTATTCAACCAGCTAGGCATATCTACAACCAACATTGCAGAATTGTAAAGGTAGTAAAGGGTTGGTGGCCTACATTTCGCAAAGAAAGCATAGATTGTATCACAAACCGAATTAATGGCTAGGGAGAGATAACCTTGGAGAAGCACGTACGTAACACCTTTAAAATCAGATGTTTGGATCAACAAAACAACAGTTTCCAATTTATTAAGCAAACACATATTGCCAGCCTTTTAACCTTTGATAGCCACAAACCACGTTTCATGCTATCAAAATCAATATATTTCTAAGCAAGTGTTTTGATAACTAAATATGTTCAGAACTTATTTAATAGACGCATGTTGCTTAAACAAATTTCCACCTTATTAGAATGTTTTTGAAGCAATTGTTTTGATCAGCTTTTGCTATATAAATTTCCATACTTTGTAATAATAAAACCCTAGGTTTTGCACGTTATCAAAATAGAATAGATTCAAAACATTTAAGTTTGTAACTAAATATTTAATCGAATTCTACAGGACGTTAGACAAATGTTCGTTTAAAATTGAAAGGGGGAAAAACTCGCCACTAAGCATGCAAAATAACCGTGAAAACAGTAAGAGATATGAAATTTAAATTAAGTATGGGAAAAATGATCTAAATACAAGAACTGAACGTAACAACCTTAAGTCCAATTCGTTCAAAAGTAACATTAGGTCGCCACGGAGAAGCGATGATATCTCTCTTTGTTCAATGTGACATCAAATAAGAAATACCCACCCAAACCTCGACGGGCCATGGAAATTGACGTTCAACTTGTCATCCATCCTGGATTTTCCGCCGACCAATACTGCATATTATGGAGATTAATTTGTCCATTGTTGGTGAAAGTTAATTCGTCAGTAAATAACACGTTGAGAAAAATCATGGTTTCTTAAAGCTACTGCGACACATCCTGAGCAACAGGAACTTGCTCAGGAAGAAGCTATATTTGATATGGTTGATGCTCAGCCTTCTAATAGTGCCCGAAGGATATCACAAAGACAAGATAAGCCGCATGAGAGTATGAAGAACTGCACACAACCAGCCGACTACGCAGCAAAACTTGATAGTGTTAAATTGGCTTAAGTCCCTGACTTAATTTTACTACACTGGAGACGAAATGACGTAACAACCGGCTAGTTTTCAGTGGTGCTGTGTTCTATAAAAGCAAATAACATTTAGGTGTGTGTGTGTGTGTGTGTGTGTGTGGTGTGTGTGTGTGTGTGTGTGTGTGTGTGTGTGTGTGTGTGTGTTGTGTGTATGTGTGTGTGTGTATGTGTG
The DNA here is from genome assembly GCA_036346225.1 of Platerodrilus igneus. Classification (NCBI taxonomy): domain Eukaryota; kingdom Metazoa; phylum Arthropoda; class Insecta; order Coleoptera; family Lycidae; genus Platerodrilus; species Platerodrilus igneus. The sequence goes on from JARFIW010001215.1 coordinate 3,680,666, forward strand.
TGTGTGTGTGCGTGTGTGTGTGTGTGTATGTGTGTGTATAAATTTTACTTTCGGATATACTCAGGCCATTGGCTCGCTCTAGCCGTTATAGTCTAAGATAAATGAATTAAAAATAACAAAATAAAATTTAATTCAATGTCTGAAGGTCTTCTGATTAGATTTTCTGATTTTCTTTTTCCGTAAGCTTCAGAAAGTTTATTTAGTACAGGGGCGGTGGAATTCTTCGTCTCTAATGCAGTTTATTCAATATCGCAGGTTAGGGTTTATGGTGGAGCGTATAGGAGGTTTGGTGATACGTATCGCTTGAGGGAAATCGTTCGGTGGTAGGGGAAAGTAAGTGACTAAGAAAATTATGTCGGGTAGTGAGGAATATAGGTCGAGTTGTAATGTTTTCTTGAATTCATTTCGGAGGTGGGCAAGGGCGGGGTAGTGGTGCAATAGATAATCAGGAGTGTCTGAGGAATTTTGATGGTTACATAGCCATAACGGAAAGGGGATTAAATGGCGGGAATGTAATTTGGATCGGAATTTGCCATGACCGGTTGGGAATTGGATAGTTTAGTTGTTCTAATGGAATTTGGTATGTGAATGAGAATGTCAGTAATAGAGGGTAGTATTTAGAAAGTGTGTGTGCCAGTTTCGGAGAGGGATTAGTTTATCAGGAATGTAGTAGAGAGTTGTAAATACGGGACTTGATATCAGAGGTAGAGATTGTACCGCATGTGTAGGAGGATAGTGTTTCATCGTGGAGTTGGATTGGGCGGAGAAATTTTACGTTGCGGTTCTGTACTGCATGGTGTAATTGAATTTCTAGATTGGGGGATTTTTAGGATGGTGTATGGAGCTGCAGTAGAAGTGGTTTGAAAGGCACGGGAAACGTATAAGAGGTAGTGCTGTATGACTGGGTTTAAAATTCTACGATTACTGGAGTGGGACATTGTAAGGAAATACCAAGAGTCGACAGCGTAGCGGACAATGGGGATGATTATATTAGTCATGATTAGTTCTTACAATTTAAAAATGCGATAATTCTTACAATTAAAAAGTCGATAGTTACAGTTAAAAAGTCGATAAATACATCGCGCAAGCGTGATGAAAAGAGCGACTCCATGGGCTGTTAGTAACGCTAACCTTATTACAGATTTGCGCGCCTAACTGCCAATGACGTCACCAATGCACAATTTATATTGCGCAATAATCGGAAATTTATATAAATATACGACAATAGATAATAGAGCGAACAAATTAGATAATAGACTACTTACATCAGAAATCCGAACGTCCTGCGGGGTTGAGCTAAAGTAGGCCTCTATTAAAATCCATCAGGGCTCCATCCCGGAGGGATTAAAGATGGTACGCCCGACGCTCTTCCAAAGCGTTCGGACCAGCTCCGGCAATCATGAGCTCGTTCATCCAGGGTCGTGCAGTACGGTTCGCCTACGGCTCAAATTGTCACCTACCTATGCAGGGAATGACGGGAACATGGTATAAGGGGCGACAAACAAAGACAAGCAAGCAAGGAAATCTACATAGGTAAAGATAAGGCACGATACGATACCTGACACGACCACACTCCTTGAAGATCAAAGGCAAACAGCCACGTTACAGAGAGCAGAGGAAAAACCCCACTTTTTCCCCTACCCCACTCGCGTCGCGCGATCTGGCGCAACGCACTGTGACGTAACGGAAATACGCGCCCCGAGTCTTCTGAAATTGTGGCGCGAAACTTCCGCACATCAAAATTATCCTAAGACATGTTTAAGGGCCAATTTGATTGGCACGTAACAATCGCGACAAAGCCACAAAAGAAAAACTTAAAAAAAGAAAAAGTCTGTTAGCACAGTAACAGCTTAAAATCTAAATTCTAACTACCCTACGTAAAACCTAACTTAAAACCTACAAAATGTTTATATAAGGCGCCACCTGGTTTTTTCGACCGATAGCACGTCTACCGAATTACCAGGAAACGGAATAGGTAGCCCCATTGTTTTTGACTACACTAATGATCGACAGCACAAATTTGTCGGGGAGCATGAAACACTACTTAAATTAACACAGAGGCGACAAGTCGCCTAACCTATCTAAACTAAAGCTAACATTAAAGTTCTTACGTGCAAACACACATGAGTGTTGCATCAAAACTGTTCCTTGTTGGCAAGAAGTGCCCAAATTTAAAAGTGTTCATAGAGTGAGTCACTATACACTCTAGCAAATTTTGTTACTGGTACTTTGGTTTTCTAACGATGCACATTTACAACTTGTCCATGACATAGTTGTGAATCAACAAATTTACCGAAAGTACCACCCTACTAAATCCTAATATGGCTAACCTAACAAATTACATTTCTATATCAGGCTAGCTTTTTCACTCAAATTTCAAGAAAATAATTCCCACGTCTGGTCATAGATACCACACGTTAGGAAGATAAAAGATAAAACAAAATCTCAATTTGTTGTTAAAGATAAAAGATAAGATAACGATATTAAGCTTAAATTGTTATCCTCAAAGGTAATGGATAAGATAACGGTATTAAGCTTTAGTTATTGTTTGAGATACCAGGTAAGATAACGCGATATTAAGCTAAAGTTATTATTAGAGATAATAGGTAAGGTAACGCGATATTAAACAAAAGTTATTACTAACGGTAATAGGTAAGATAACGCGAAATTATCTCGAAGTTATTACTAACGGTAGTCGATAAGATAACGAGAAATTAAACCAAAATTATTACTAACGGTAGTCGGTAAGATAAGGAGAAATTAAACCAAAATTATTACTAACGGTAATCGGTAAGATATCCATATTAAAACTAAGGGTATTATCAGAGATAATAAACAAGACAGGTATTGGCTTAGTTATTATCCAAGACAATGGATAAAGTAAAGATAGAGTGGCTCCGGTAGAGCCGTTAAATAGGGATTGTTTCGTGCCCTCTGAAAAGAGAAACCTGTGAAGCAGGCCCGTTTACAATAAACGGCACGAGGGACCAGCAAAGACATTTGGGTGCATCCCTGCACCCGACGTTAATCGATATCGGTGATACAATCACCCGATACCCACACGGTATATATCGACATAAAGATATAAACTCATTCACACACTCATACATACCTTCACTGCCAGTGCCCATGCGCTGACAGCGGCACCGCATGACCTCACGAAAGATTCGCAGAGACGTGGTCCAGGTGTCTGTGAAAACCTCCCGCGCAACCACACGGTGACTAACGAAAATGAAAAAGCAGAGAAACAGGAACGGTAAAAAGAAGGAGGTAGGTTATTTGGAATGCATAAGAGGCACTTCCAGGTAGAAGAAAGTAGAGGAAGGGCTCGCATTGAGCAAAAGAGACAGAGAAAGGTGGATAGCAAAGCGCTACTCAACCAGCCAATGTGGCCAGTAGCTCGGAGTGAGGGAACATCACTCTTATGTGGCAGACGGGTGTTCCGGGACAAGAACAGGTCCACCGAAAAAAGAATAAGGCATAGCGGAGACAGCGGGATAAAAAAGTATAGTTTTTGGACAAGCGTCCGAGAGAAGGTAGAGAGTTGTCCCTGTTAAACACAGCGCAGTCTGAAGGACCACCTGCGATATTAATCCGACAAGATAAGCTATATCATAGGTTGAAATTCACTAGGCTCTTAAAAGAACTAGTACGATCATTTTCATAACGAGTGCATCCACTACGATAAGAAAATCAGACAAAAGTAGACACGACAACTTAAAAGTATCATTACAGATACAAACACACAAAACAAACTGTTTTAAGGTAGTTTTTTAAAACGGTAGCGCCCTAAACACACAAAAATGCCCAATTATAAGCAGTTAAATACAGGTACACTGTTCCAATATGCTAAAACAACCGAGAATTTAATAAGATAACAATAAGAAGCAATAGCACCTCACCACAAAGTTCAGTAAAAAACAATGAAGAAAAAATGTTTATGAGTTATGTTGATTTAGTAGAAAAGGAAAAAAAAATAATGATGTAGTATAATGTGGGCGACTGTAATAATTCAGAGGAAAAACACATGAAATAGACAATCCTAGTTTTTTGCAACTGCGAATATGAACTATTTCTTCAATGGCATAGGCCGCGTCTCCTATGTGAGTCCAAAGAAGAAAAACATCCACTCAACATCAGCTAAAACCAATCATAAAAATCCAATGAGTTATTTCAACCAAAGTTACGACAATTACCACACAAAATTAAATGACGTAAGAAAAAAATACTAAAAACCAAATAATATACAGTAGGAAAAGTTCGAGGGTTGATTAAATGAAACAACAGAGTTATATTGGGGGGTATAGAGAATGAAGTGATATATAAGTAACGGTATGGTCAAGGAAAAGTCAACCAAAAGAAAAAAATAGCTAATTTAAAGTAAGTAAAGTTAAACGTGTAAGAGATTATATCCTGTATGAGAGAGGGAATAAGCAATTAAAGCTACTAATTGATGGTGAGAACAAAAAATATTAGGTAAATCGTAAGGGGAATGAAACGTGAAAAACTTAACTAGCATTTGGGTCGGCAGAGAATGGCTTAAGGTCTTTAATATGCCACCTGCCTTGGCGTTTTCCTTCAGCATCCTGAAGTTCGTAGATAAGGGGACTAATGACACGAGTGACCTTACAAAGGATGAATTTAGGGGCTAATTTTGAAGAAAATTTCTTAGATGCATCCGATAAGACATAATTCTTTTTCCAAACTTGTTCGCCCAAGGCGAAGGAAATATTTCGTTTACGTAAGTTATAGTGGTCCTTACTCTTTTCGTAAGCTTTTAACAAATTTTTTCTAACGTCGCTAAAGATAGAAGGTAATGATTGTTGGTCTTTGTCCCAGCGTACTTTATCGTCAAATTCAATTAAGTTAGTATCGTCAGGCACTAAACCATAATAACTCCCATCGATTGGGGTATATCTTCCAAAAACAAGAAATGACGGAGTGAATTGGGTTGCTTCGTGTTTCGAGGTACGCAAAGCTTGAGCAATTTTAAAGATATGTTCATCCCATGTAGTATGGTCTGAATCAATATAGGAAGAGATAGCGGTAACTAAAACTCTATTTACTCTTTCGGTAGGGTTTACTTGGGGATGGTATTTTGCGTTAAACCAAATTTTTTGTACTTTGTAACTTTTAACGAAATTCTGAAAATCTTTAGAGATAAATTGTGCCCCATTGTCACAAAGGATAATCTGGGGAACACCAAGGATAAGAAATACATTTTGTTCTAGGAATTTAATTATAGCAGCAGATGTAGCTTTACGTAAGTGTTGCACCATAACAAATTTAGAAAACCAATCGGTGACAACTAAAAGATATTGGTTACCTCTTTTTGATCGGGGGAGAGGTCCTAATAAGTCAAGCGAAATTAATTGAAAGGGATAAAATACACGTTTAAAGTTGCCCATTAAACCAGGACGAGCATCTTGTGAGCTCTTATGAGAACCACAAATTTTACAGTTTTTAATATAGCGACAAACAGATTGCTTTAGTGTGGGCCAGTAATACAGTTCAGATATTTTAGCGAGAGTTTTTGTAACACCAAGGTGTGCAGCTATGAGATCATCGTGATATAATTTAAGCACCTCACTACGGTTAGCAGTAGGCGCGACCAGTTTCCATTCAGGGATATTAGATATTTTATGCGGAGAAGAAGATACGAATTTATATAGTCTATTATTAGTTACACGAAAGGTAGGAAATTTATCGGGATTATCAGAAACTTTTTTAATCATATTGAGATACCAGGTATCAGGAATTAAATTTGGAAGGTTAAGAGAAACAACATCACGAGATAAGGCATCAGGTACGATATTTAATTTGCCAGGCCTATACCTAACGTCAAAAGTGAATTGAGTGATACGCAAGTTTCATCTTGCCAAACGACCTGCGGGCTGTTTCAAGTTATTAAGCCAAGTGAGGGCTGCACAATCAGTGATTACGGTAAAATGTGTACCTTCAACATATCCTCTAAATTTCTCGATGCCAAAGATAACGCCCAATAATTCTCGTTCGGTAGCTGAGTATTTTTGTTCGGCAGAAGTTAAAGCGCGACTTGCATAAGCGATTCGATGTTCTAAACCATTTCTTACCTGGAACAACATTGCACCTAAACCAGTAAGTGAGGCATCGGTTTGTATATAAAACTTTACATCGAAATTGGGTGAAATTAAGATAGGTGCTGAGATTCTAAATTCCACTCGATAGTTTGGGATTTCTTTTTATTTTTAATTAAAGCGGTAATGGGTGCAGATATAGTTGAAAGATTGGGTAGAAAGATGCGATAGTAGCTAATCATTCCAATTAAACGTTTGATTTCGGTAACAGTTTTAGGTGTTTTAAATTTAGTAATAGCGTCGACTTTAGCAGGATCTGCTCGTAGGCCAGTTCCATCGATAATAAAACCAAGAAATGTAAGGGACGAACAACAAAATTGACACTTTTCCCAGTTTATCTTAAAACCTGCTGCGTTTAAGCGTTCTGCAACCTCATTTAATGTAGCGATATGTTCATCAAAGGAACTTGAGATAACTAAAATATCATCCAAAAATACAAAGACACGTTCCTGGTGTAAGATAGGACCTAACGTTTAATCCATAGTACGTTGTAGGGTTTGTGGTGCGTTACAGAGACCAAATGGCAAAAAATTATATTCGAAAAGACCTCGGCCTGGAACACAAAAAGCAGTTTTTTGACGAAAAGATAGGTCGAGAGGTATCTGATAAAAAGATTGTCTAAGGTCGATAGATGAGATAAATTTTGCGTTTCGAAGCCGGCTTAAAATAGAGTCAGTTCTAGGTAGATGATAATCATCAGAAACAGTCACGGAATTCAACTTTCTGCCATCAAAACAAACACGCCATTCTTCATTCTTTTTACGAACTAATAATACGGGAGACGTCCAGGGTGAATTTGAGGGAGAGATAACACCAGATTTTAACATTTTATCTATTTCAGCATGTAAATGCTTTTGTAATGCAGGCGATAACGGATATTGACGTTGCTTAAAAGGAAGGGCATCACCTGTGGAGATAACATGTGTTGCAGTAGTAACGCAACCAAGTTCAGAGGTATTAAGTTTACGAAATTTGTCGATTGTAGCGTTGAGGGTTACATTTTGGGAATCAGTAAGAGAAATTTTGTTAGATATTCCTATAGATGCACAGGAAATTGTTTTAATAGAGGTTTGCCATGAAAAATCCTGGAAATAAAGTCACAGATTAAAAAGTTTACAGAAATCCACACCTAGTAGAATAGGATAAGCTAATGCAGGGACAATCAAAAATAAAACGTCACGTTCAAGTGATTCTACTCGAATTTTTAACTTAAGGAAACCCGTTACATATATTTGATTATCGTCAGCTAAATTTATGGAAGTTTTTTCGGGACCAATTTGAATTTTAATATTTTGTTTAGATAATTGATGTAGACCTTCGTTGTTTATAAGGGTGCAAGAGGAACCTGTATCCAATAAAGCAATTACATTTAAGGAACCAATCGAGATGGACAAGTGTGGACGGTTATCAAGGGGTTTCTTAACAAGTTGTAAAACGGCAGACTTTTTATGATAAAAGGAATTGACAGTTTGTAACCAATTAGATCACTCTGATGGAGTAGTATAACATAATTCTTCTACTGAAGGTAAGGCATTTTGTACATTAACAGTAGCGGTATTATTGTTTGATAAATTTAATTACGGTACAGCGTTGAAGGTAGTTTTATGATTTAAATTTATTGACGTCTGGGTCCGATGAATGATTGGTGTTGAAGACGATTTTGATTCCTTGATATATTCACGCCCTGAGTTGGAATATCTAGACAGGAGTTTCCCGATACGTTAGGATTACAGTTCGTGCAGTTAGATTTGTAGATATTTGAGCGGCCACAACCATAACAAAAAAATATTTCTAGGGTATGTGCAGACATTATAGTTATGTCCACTTCTCTTACAGTTCCAACAGGTAAGTGAGTTATTAGTTACGGTAGAAGGAACATTAAGGGTAGATACTTTATGGGAAGCTCGGACTTGACAAGCTAAATCGGGTTCTATAAGACAAGATTGTTTTTCTGGGGGCGGACGGTATTTATCAATTCTTAACTTCACTTCCTGAAGAGAACGACATAGATCTTTAAAGTGCGCTAAGGAAGAGATGTGTTGTAAGGCCAGACGTTCAGAGAAATAAGGGTTTAAATTTCTAAGTAACTGATCGATAATTTCAGATTCTGAAGGTTTTTTATCGAGTCTACTATATAAAGCTTCTAATGAGGTAATTTAAGAGACAACATTTTCGTCAGGTCCTTGGGTTCGATTACGTATCTCGTTCCAAAGGTCGGTAATATAACCATGAGGTAGGAAGTCTCGTTTTAGGCACGCAACTAACTCCTCCCAGAGAGAAATTTGGTCTCGGATGTTCCTGTGCCAGATCAACGCGGAGTCGGAAAACAAGTCACCTGCTGAAACAAATAAATCTTGATCGGTTCACCGGCGAGAGATTTTGAAATCATTAATTTGGTCAAGGAAGGACGATAAAGAGACTTGCGGTCAAACCCTTGAAAAGTGAGACCCCATTTGTAAACAGGTATGGATTTTCCTACTGGTTGAGGTGGAGCAAGTACGAGATTTGAAAATGGTAACGATATGTCTACGTCTGCGTTTGGATTGAGTCTGTCAAGAACAATCCCTTCAAGTAATAATATTTCCGACAATAAATTTTGTTTAGCTTGGTTTGTTTGTTCATCGTCATATAGGGACAATAATTCTATACGTTGTTTGACATGAGTTATTCTGGAAACTAAACGCCCTAGCTCAATATCACTGGGACCAGGATCTATTCTATTTATTATACCAGTTATATCGTCCAAAGACAGTTTAATTTCAGATACGTTGTGAGGCCAATCGGCAACCATTTTCTTTAAGATAGGGACGCCTTTCATTTCCTGGGCTAAAATGGCTCTAAGTTGAAATCTCCGATCATTTTGATTAGATGCAGGCGTAATATTTCTGCACTCAATCTCGTAAATTAGCTCGAGAGATTTTAAATGTGAAATATTCATTTTGAATTTATGTTCGAGACACGATATATATATAAGGTATACAATACTGAGGTAAATCAGAAGGTAAAAACGGTACAGCTACGTGAAGTCAGTACGATAAAGATATTTAACGGTGAAAACTTCCTATGAAAGCATTCGTAAGGAATAATATTCAAATTTTATCACGTTAAGTAACCAAAACACTAAAGAAACACGTTTAAAACTATATGAGGCAAGGTTAGTATTTAATAAAGGAATATATCATTGATAAACTACAAAAAAACACTCCAAATTAGAAAAACACATAGGCAATGTGTTATTTAAGAAATAAAACAAGAACTGTAACCTAGCATTTTCAAAAGATATTCTAAAGGGGCAATTCACTACATTAACGTTTTTAAACATAAGGTGTCTTTAAAAGCGAGTTTAAATATCCTACTCAAACACAAGGTAATTTATGTACGGTTTTTTAAAAAAAACAGGAAGGGTTATGTTTTAATCTGATATAAATAGATAATTTTTATAATAACGGTGTTTAAGGGATGCAAATTAGTTAAATGCTTATTTATTTATATACTTACATGTAAAAAAAAATAGGGTTAAGTGATTGATTCTTCCTAAAAGTATATACTTGGATCTAAAAACAATCCAATCACACACAGTACATCTGTAGTTAACAAACACATCCCACATTGAAAATTTAGAAAAACATTATATTAAAACACATTTTATAATCAACAGTTATATTTAATCAAAATGGCGGTATTCACCTTTATTACCATAGCAACTTGATTTTGACATTTAAAGGAATGAGGCGTGTTCTAAAACACGATCATAAAATTCAAGGTTAAAGATATTAAATAATTGATTTGATTTTTTTTAGTGAAAAAGCTAATAAATTACATTGGTAATACATTGTATGTTTATAAAAACAAAAGAAAGACCCTAAATGCCATATTCACACGTGAGGGCGCCAATTCTTACAATTTAAAAATCCGATAATTCTTACAATTAAAAAGTCGATAATTACAGTTAAAAAGTCGATAAATACATCGCGCAAGCGTGATGAAAAAAGAGACTCCGTGGGCTGTTAGTAACGCTAACCTTATTACAGATTTGCGCGCCCAACTGCCAATGACGTCACCAATGCACAATTTATATTGCGCAATAATCGGAAATTTATATAAATATACGACAATAGATAATACAGCGAACAAATTAGATAATGGACTACTTACATCAGAAATCCGAACGTCCTGCGGGGTTGAGCTAAAGTAGGCCTCTATTAAAGTCCATCAGGGCTCCATCCCGGAGGGATTAAAGATGGTACGCCCGACGCTCTTCCAAAGCGTTCGGACCAGCTCCGGCAATCATGAGCTCGTTCATCCAGGGTCGTGCAGTACGGTTCGCCTACGGCTCAAATTGTCACCTACCTATGCAGGGAATGACGGGAACATGGTATAAGGGGCGACAAAGAAAGACAAGCAAGCAAGGAAATCTACATAGGTAAAGATAAGGCACGATACGATACCTGACACGACCACACTCCTTGAAGATCAAAGGCAAACAGCCACGTTACAAAGAGCAGAGGAAAAACCCCACTTTTTTCCCCTACCCCACTCGCGTCGCGCGATCTGGCGCAACGCACTGTGACGTAACGGAAATACGCGCCCCGAGTCTTTTGAAATTGTGGCGCGAAACTTCCGCACATCAAAATTATCCTAAAACATGTTTAAGGGCCAATTTGATTGGCACGTAACATAGTCTCTTTGTGAATGGACTAATTGAATAGATTTGGTAGCAAGCTAATTGGCCGGTAGTTCTGCAGGAATGTCGCAGATTTTCCGGAGCACTACGACGTGCACGGTCTTTCACGGAGATGGGAAGTGGCGGAGCCTCGGCATGGTACTGATGATTCCGGTCAACACCAGGTGGGCGTTTTTCGGCAGCATTTTTCAAAGTTTGGAGATTCCGCCCAGGCCAGGAGTCTTTTTGACGTTTAAGGCCTTGATAAGATCCTTGACTTCTTCAACTGTGGTGGGATCGATTTCCTGAAGGTCGTCGTCCCTTAGCCTCCGTCGAACGTGTGAAATGTGCAAGTAAGTTTCATCACAATATATGATTTTTCTTCTTTTTGCTCAATATTGCTGTACTTTTCGTAAATAGCGGACTCGTTTTGCTCGAATTTCTGGCTTCTCAATTAAGACGATTGCCTCGACACATCTTCCAACAAAATTCCATTTTATGTACCAATTTTCTAAGCGAATCAATTTTTTCGCAGATATTAATTCCTTCCGATTTGACAACCTTAAGTACAGCAAGTTTTGTAGGTCGTTTGTTGTGGATATTTGAAAATAGATAAATAATTGTGCGTACAATTTCTTCTTTAAATTTACCCAATGTGTCGACTTTGTGCTGCTTTTTTTGGTGATTTTTCTTGGTGAAGTAAATTGTAACTTAGCAGCAACTGGTTGCGTGATGCTTTCCTTAATAATTTTCTAAACCCACCACCAGCTGCTTTAGACATAATTTTGCTATAATTGTTCAGACAAATGACCTCTTAACAGCATCTCCCTGGTCTTTCGTATATTTGTATGAGTATATATAATCTCGCAACCCTGGCTATGAACAATTTTTTAGAATTGCTAATAATTCATCTAAAGAAAAGGATAAATATTCCCAAATTATGAAATTTAAAAAGGTTTTCTTGCAGTTTCAAAATAAATAACAAAGCGTAGTCTTCAAAATGACTGGTTTATAACATTATTAGCAAAGACAAATTAAACAGAATACGCAAAACATATACAAAGGAGCAGCATTCGCAAATATCAAAATCAAAGTGTGTACAGTGTCGGATCGACGGTAAGTTAAAAATTTGTAAAGAAGCACTACACCGCAGCTATAGCGATTATTTAAATTAATTATTTAGTCATATTTTTGCTTTATACTTAGTAGTAGGTGTGAAACGCCCATCAGTCTTTTGCAGTATGAAAAAAATCATATTTTCAGTAATATTTGGGGTTTATGCGCAGGTTGCTGAAATTTTAAAACACCTATAATCGACGCGACGTGTATCCTAATGCGTTATCTTGGTATTGTATTAAGTGCCCCAATTTATTTAAAAAAATTTGTTATATTAGTTTTAGTTATGCTAACCGTCCTAATTTAAATTATATTTTCTAGAAACAAAAGAAATAAATGCATGCCTAATTAACGCTCATTGTTAGTAAAATCTTAATAAAATAAGTGCGTCCATATTTAGTCTGTCCGATTAAATTAATTCTTTTATATCTGGTATATTTAAAGTAACGCGCACGCGCTACAACCTGTATAACATTTCCAAAAGGCATTCAAACACCTTTATTAACACACTCTCGTTCAAAATAATGGTGGATTTGAGATCCAAAGTGTTTATTTCTAGACATTTTAAATAGCTAAACCAAAAATTCGATCTTGAGTGGGTAATGTGTTATAATATAATGTGTTTAACCAATTCTATTTTGTTTTAAAAAAACAACAAATTAATTGAAAACAAAAACAATGCAAACAAACAAACAATGATAGCGTAAGAACCATCCAAAATCTAAAGTGACAGTGCACAGAAAAATGTAGGTTTTATAAATATTAGATATATTTAGACATGCATTGTTATATTGCTTTATATTATATTCGGCAGACCTACTTTTTTCTATTAATATTGTTCTAGCGTGGAATAGTTGCATTCTGAACGAACCTGCACCTTAAAGAAGTTCTAAAATACTAGAACGGGTAGAATGGCTTGCGTGTTTCAGCGAACTAAAGATCCGAACTATAGGTTTAACCAAATTAGTAGAGTCAGTGAGGAACCAGAGTCCCCGAAAGAGGACAGCAGCTTTTTTGGTACTTAGAGTGGCAGGGACCATAGGGGTTGGCATGACTTTCTAAGACACACTACTGCGATGTGGAAGGCAACGGGAAACCACCGCATTACCTCCCAAGTACACAGCGTAAATAAATTGTTATTAAAGATGATGGCATCCTCTGGGGTAAAAAGCTCCGAAGTTAAAATAGTCCCCCATTTGAATCTGCGGGAGGGGACTACTTCGGAGGATGATCCGAAAGTATAAAAAAAGAGTCGTGAACATTCTGCGAGTCGGAGCGTGGAATGTCAAAAGTATTGAAACTGTTTTTTTTATATCTATAGCTAGCCTCACGCATGGGCGCCAGTGCAACCAGTGTAACGAAGTCTTCCGACATAACTAGGGGTCTATTCCTTGGGCAGAGCTATGAGAAATGGGGGGGGGCAGTCGAAATCTGTTTGTAGATCAAACTTAATCTAAACCAAATAGGCGCCACCAAGTCCTGACTTAATTATGATAATTGCATGGCATATTTCTAAGGGCGGACGTGGAGACCCAAAGAAAAAAAAGATCGCCTTCGCTAACAAAAACCTGTCTTAATAAAATAAGACGCAGCTCCTGTAAGAAATTGTAATAGTTAAACACATAAAAGAATGGTACACTATTTGTGTCCAGCAAAAATACATAAAGAAGTAGTAAAAAGGTATTTCCAATATAAAGTTGGCATCAAAGACCTACTCATAAGGATGTTAGCTTTATGTGATTAGATTTGATCATACTTGATCAAAATAAAAAACTTTAATCCTGAACCAATTGTTTACTAAAAAGAATCTCTTTTAAAATAATATGATTTGTAACAAAAATTTAATCAATAACTGTATCAATCTATAGCTTTCAACTTCATGTTTATCTTAATTATTTTTAATCAAATACTTTACAGCATAACATGAACTTGTTATACAAATAGGGTTCCGACCTGTGCAGATCTGTTCAGGCAGATGACAAATTAATAAGTTCTAAAAATGTTAGCATTCAAGTTTTCTAAATTACATATGCAAGTTTTAATTTATATAAAGCTGATCACAAAATAGACGTGTTTACATCTCTTGTACTAAAGCTGTTCGAGGCACTTGCCTTCAAAAATACATCTGTCAGCAGTACACAGCAGAAAAATATATGACGTCAGTAACACCTGTTGACGTTACCGACGATTCATAATGAACCACGCGTGTTGTTTTCTTAAAACATCAAATCAGTAAACTTTAGTTTTAATACTGGAAAATTCAGCTCAGCAATTAGTTGAAACTTTTACAATATTCATGCTTTTACGCATTAAAACAAATTAACGTGTTCCTAGTTTGAAACACATAAAAAGAACTTATCGCTATCTACGAACCAAAACTGCATTTGTCGCATTGTTGCAAGGAAAGATGAGATCCTCGTTATTTCAAGCAACGATAACAGCGTTGTAGTGTGAACCAAATTCATCCAAAACAACTTCTACTATGAATTCGTCCCACGTGTCGAATCAAATCCTGTTACAATACATTCTGCAGCCGTTGTAATCCTGAAGTTGAATTACGCCGCCTTACTAAGGTAGCATCTTTACATTGTCCTTGTGTGTCTTAAAAGTTTGCATTGCAAGTGTCGTCTTCTAAAAATGCCTTCTAAATTTTGTATTCTAAATTTCGTGTTCTAAGAGTTGCATTGTAAGTTGTCGCGCTAAATAAATTATCTCAAATTAAATAAGTTAACAAACTATATACGTTACCGACCGTTATTCGAAGATGTGTTCACTCATTGAAGTGGATTCGCAAATTGCCGGCCTGCAATCTAGGGTACATGTTATTGCTTCTACTACATATGGCCGACTGTCTACAAAACTAGCTCGGGCGGCCGAGGCGTCCGGAGGGGGACCGTCAAACAGAGATGTGTTTGTAAATAGCTGTAGATGACACAGATATTTAACCACAAGTAGAATACCAAAGGACGATGCTGGCTTAACGTATTACTATTGTTGTTGAATGTAATTTACTATTGTTGTTAATAAAATTGTTATATTATTCTCGCAATTTTATGGAGGGATTTATTATCAAAAACAAAATTGTTACAGTATGAAGCATGTAGGTAAGCTAGAGAACTTAAAAATTGAAATAGATAGGTTAGCATTAGACATAGTAGGGATCAGCGAAGTTCGGTGGTCAAAGGCGGGAAATTTTTGGAGCGAAGATTTTAGGGTAATTCATACAGGATGAAAGGAAGGAAATTCGGGTGTGGAGATAGATATGCGAAAAAAGATAAAATAACGTGTAGAAAACTACTTACAAAAGAACGAAAAAGTACTCATAGTTAGATTAAGATCTAAACCGGTAAATACAGTAATAATACAAGTATACATGCCCATCTCAGCAACAATGAGGAAGAGGTAGAGGTGATCAACAACTAATATATCGAAGGCATACTAAGATACGTAAAAGGACATGAAAATTTAATTTTTTTTTTGATAGTTATCCAAACCCGATGGAGTGGAAAGCTTTTATAGCCAAAGTGTGGGAATCTCCTTGTGGCGTACCCACTAAAACCACTCCCCCTGACGGGTGTGTCTTCCAAACGGCTCCGCCGCACTGCAGCCTAAAAGGCTTATTGTGCTGACCCTGGTTAAGTTGATTAGTATACAAGTCCTGGGTCTATCAGTGGATCTACTATATACAAGTGCCCCATCGATTAAATTCAGGACGGGTGTGACTCCGTCCAAGTCCCAGATTCGACTTTCTTGGTTTTCCTCGGCTTTCTACGCTGAGCTCCCGAAAGCCTCTTTGCTTACAGTCCAGTGCCTGCAAGTTTCTTTATAGTATTCTCCATGGCTGGTGTTTCAGACACCGGTCTTGCAAGCGGACTTGTATCCCGGGTCTGCTCCACCTCCATGGGTACATTTTGGTTACCTGAGGAATCCCCCATTGCTCATTTCACCTCTTCAGGTTCAGTTTTACTAGTGGTAGCAATATTATTCATGATTGTTCCCACGAGTATGGGGGCGTAAATGGTCGCCATGCCCTCTGTTGGAACGGAAGACGTAAATAAAACGGAGTGCCGCCCTGTTCCTGGAGTTTTGGACCGATTGAGACTTGTCACCTATCCAGTCACGCATACCCTGGGCTTAGTCCTACACCTTGCATGTGATTTTCCTTTGCTGTTCCAAGCAAGGTAGGGATCTTTAATGTGCGTGACAACACTCACACACGGAACCTCAATTTTACAGATTGTTAATGCCAACATTGGCTATGTATCACATTTAGATTAAGTATAAATTTTAAGGTAGTTCCCGCGACTATTTTTAAATAAACTTGTCAATTTTCGTCATTTCGAACAGTTGCGTTTGCGCAAAAGAATGCGCATGTGCGGAGTGTGTGAAAGGACGCCATTAAGCGACGAGACCTGAAGTCAAGAACATCTATCTGTGGTGTGAGTGTTTTGTCTCTTTTTAGAGGCGTAGGTTCCTTACCTTACCTTTGTGTACCTCTACCTGGTTGTTCCTATCATTCCGCTACAAGGGAAAAAGAGGACGGACGTATTGGCAATTTGACTTAGCAATGGCGTAATCTACCCACAAACAATAGGAATCCTGAGATGTTAAAAAATACAAGTGAGTAACCGTTTTACTTATATTGTGTGGGAAATTCGGCTTTATATGTGCTTGACAATTTGTCTATTGCACAATACTTAAAACGTGGTGATACGTGTTATAGATATTACGCGGCTTTGACTATTGCGCAATAGTATATCAATTGCCCGCAATATAGTATAGCGAATGACCGGTTTACAATACGATATAGACACTGACCACAACATCGTAATTATGAAGGCCGCTCTTAAATTTAAAAACCTGAAAAAGAAGAACGCAAAAGGTACTTTGACTTTGAGAAACTGAAAGATAAAGATATCCATGAAAGGTTTAAAAAAAGTCAATGAATTACTGAAAGATATCGGGAACATTTCTTATACTAATGGAAGTAGAAACAAAATGGGAAATGGGAAATTATTTGCAAATGCTGGAAAGCTAAACAATGGATTGATGAAAAGTGCAAAAAAGTACAAACTACGATGGGAATAGGAAAGAAACGAATCATACAAACTAATTAGAATGAATTTTAGGGATATAAAACCGTATAGCAAAACTGTAACGGACGCGGGAGGAAACGTCATTAAAGAAAATGTAGAGAAAGTGGATAGATGGCAAATATATATATATATATATATATATATATATATATATATATATAGGGAAATTATATGTAGGAGAGGAACTACCAGCATTAGAACAAGAATCTGATTCTTGTTCTTGTTCATTGAAAAGGATGACTTGGGATATCCTATACTTAGAGATGAGTATGAATTAGCATTGAAAGGTCTCAAAAGTGGTAACGCACAGGTTACAGATAAAGTGCAAGCGAAAACTTTAAAACCCCTGCACAAGCAGTAACAAAACGTCTCTTACAACTTATAAGCTATATGTATGAGACAGGCGAGACACCCTAAGATTTCAAGCATAACATCATAATCACTGTACCAAAAAAGAGAGGCTCGGATAGATGTAAAAATTTTCGAACAATAAGTTTGACAGCACATGTGTCAAAAATATTAACTAGAATTGTACAAAGACGAATGGAAAAACGAGCTGAAGAAATACTAGGAGAAGATCAATTTGGGTTTAGGCGAAACAGGGGAACACGGGAGGTTATTTTAGCTCTGAGGGTGATAATAGAGAAAACAATAGAAAAAGGGGAGAGCGTGTACATAGGATTTGTATATCTGGAAAAAGCATTCGACAATGTAAAATGGAAAAATTGTTCGAAATACTCAAAAAGATTGGAATGACTTTAGGGATAGACGGATAATATATAGCTTATACAAGGAACAAAAAGCTGTAATAGAATTAGAGCAGGTTGCGCCCTATACCAATTAATGAATAACTTGTACATTGAAGAAGTAATGCATACTGTCACATGCAAGAAGACATTTGGAATTATTATGCAAGGACAAAAGACTAATATGCTTAGATTTGCAGATTTGCAACGGGATTAGTATCTAGTACAGAAGACTTAGAAGCTATGCTCTTAATGAAATGGGAACAGTTCTAACAGAGAGATACGTGTGAAAATTTAAAAAAATAAAACTAAAGTACTAGTATGCAAAGGAAGGGAAAATAAATTAAAAACAAGAATACAAATAGGTAATAAGAACTTACAAAACGTTAAGGTTTTCTGCTACCTAGGAAACCAAATAACGCAAGATGGGAAGAGCGCAAAAGATATAAAACAAAGATTAGCACAAGGTCGTGCTACATTTAACAAGAGAAAGCAATAACTGTGTTCAAAGACAACAAATATTGAAACAAGGAAGAAATTGCTTAAAAAATATGTGTGGAGTATAGCACTGTGCGGCTGTGAAACTTGGACAGTAGGATAAGTAGACAGGAAAAAGATAGAAGCCTTTGAAATGTGGTGCTACAGACGTATGATGAAGATATCATGTACAGACAAAGTAAAGAAGAAAGAGGTACTAGAAATGGTAGGGAAAGAAAAAAGTATGTAGAAAACAGTAAAAAAAATAGGAGAGATAGGCTGATAAGCCACATAATAAGGCATCAGGGAATAGGGCGAAACATATAAGAAGTAGAGAGCAAAAAAGGGAGGTAGAGGTAGACCTAGGTTAGACCATTGCACACAAATAGCGAACGATGTAGACTTTGTGAATTTCAGGAAAATGTGCATGCTAGCTTAGAATAGAAATCATTGGAGGTACGCATCCAACCAATTCGAAGATGGACAACCTAATGACAAAGAAATAACTGTAATTAAACCTGATGATTACCATAAGCAACTACAGGTATTGGTTTTACAATACTTGCAACTAATGGTAATTGTGCGAAAAGATTTACTGGAAAACTATTAAATCAGCAAATGACTAAGTGTTGGGGGATTCTTGGCACCACAGGTTGCTTAACCCCCTTGACATGCCACTAAATCTTGGTGAAATAGGGCATATAATTAGGAAACAACAGAAGGAGAACCGGGCTGTATCTAGGCTGTGGGAATTTTAGGGACGGTGTAGGCTAGCTCAGAATAGAAATAAGTGAAGGTACGCGTCCAACCAGTTTCAAGACGGAAAATCTAATGACGAAAAAATAATTGCACTTAAATTTAGTGATTATTATGAACAACTACAGGTGTAGGTTTTGAAATATTTTCAATTAATGTTGATTGTGCAAAAGGATATATTAGAAAACTATTAATTCGACAAATATTCAAGTGTTGGGTGATCTTGGTAGCCGCAGGCTGCTTAGCCCCCTTCACATACTATTGAATATAGGTGAAATGGGGTATATATTTATAAACAATAGAAGAGGAACCAAACTGCATTTAACAAGAAAGAGCAGCGGTTTTGTTCGAAGACAACAAACATAGAAACAAGGAGAAAATTGTTGAAAGCATATGTGTGGAGCTCAGCACAGTATGTCTATGAAATAGGGGCAGTAAGAGAAGCAGATAGAAAAACGGTAGAAGCCTTTTGAAATGTTGTACTTGAGATGTATGAGCAGACAAAGGTAATGACAAAGAGGTTGTAGAAATAGTAGGGGAATAAAGATATCTGTGCAAAAAAGTGTTATAACCCCGGCGTCGTGTTCAGCGCCACTACTACAGTTGGCAACACTGATACGATCCACGTTCACATTATTGCACAACAGTGATATTATGACATAATTACGTGTCAAATTGTATCACGTACCAAATACGTTTACAATGATACAAGTTTATATTTACACGAAAGTAAAGCAAAAGTACTCACTTAAACGCGCTATGCCGTTGATCTCAAGGTCCTTGTTGTTTGGGAGTTGTTTGGTGTGGGTTACGTCATGCCATCGTTAAAACCAAATTTATTCGTCTCGCCTATTCGTCGTTCGTAGGTAGAGCGAAGGAATAAAGCTAGAGGTACGATAGAAGGTAAGATAAGATACTGGAACCTACATCCTGAAAAGAGAAAATACAAAAAACGACAGGCAAACGTCACCGTTCGACGTCTCGTGGCTAATAATCCTCATGTCCTGTCCAAACCGCGTACTTACGCCACTCCGCGCCTGCGCATTTTTTTTGCGCAAACGCAACTGTCCAGAATGACGGAAATAAACAATCTATTTTAAAAATAATGGCGGGAATTCACTCACAAATTTAAAAGTGTACATCTCCAAATTTGGAATGTAACAAAAGATAGGAGAAATTGAAGGGCAGGATACGTTCCCTAGGCATTTTTGGGGAATAGTGCACGATATATTACAAGCAGAGATAAAAAAAATGAGGAGAGGTAGACCTAGATCCAACTATTGCACATAGATAGTGAAAGATGCAGACTGTATAAAT
Source organism: Platerodrilus igneus (assembly GCA_036346225.1). Taxonomy (NCBI): domain Eukaryota; kingdom Metazoa; phylum Arthropoda; class Insecta; order Coleoptera; family Lycidae; genus Platerodrilus; species Platerodrilus igneus. Next base: position 3,700,953 of record JARFIW010001215.1, read on the forward strand.
TTCAAGGAAATGTGTAAGTAAGCACCGAATAGAAAATAATGAGGATACGCTTCTAACCTGTTCCAAGACTGTTTAGCATTCTTCTTAATGATGATTCTGATGTGGAATAGAAACCACTCATAGTTTACAAAGATCATAAATTTTATCTGACGATTTCGATCCATGTACCTAGGATCGACTGTCAAAGAGTAATAACAACTTCAAGTATTGTACAATCTAAAGCATAAATTTAGTTCCTTGATTTATTGAATGTTTGTTAATATTTGGTTCTAGTACACTAAGCTTTCTCGTGTGATTGCCTTCAATTTGTGTTGCGACCTGGGATCGACTTTACTCTGATTAGACAAAACGCAGTACAGTTTGATTACAATTCTGTTCTGACTCTTTCATCCAATCATTACTATGAAACATTATTAACACGTGGCTATTTATAGAACCGAGTCTACTGATATTTATGTCTTATATTTAACCGACATTCAATGAATGAAATATACAGCAACCTGTGGCTACTGAATCTCGGTAATAATATGACATAAATCAGATAATCTCAAGTGGAGGAAGCGGAGGTGAAACATGTTAAAGATGCTTTCAACATATTGTGTTGTACACAGAGCCATGAAAGTTTTAGGCATGCGGGTCTATTATTGTCTAATCTTGCTAATGGATACTCTGCACTATACTTCAATTAACGCTCGAGAAATAGTACAAAGAAATGCATATACGACACGACTTTTCTCACTGGCTTTTATTATTGTAATCTATTGTAGTTTTGTAGTGATTGAATACAAGCATTCGTTAAGTATCTTTATTGTGTCGTTAATGAAATGAACGTGTGACACGACACTTATTACAGAATTATACTGCACTGAAGTCGAAAATATGGAAACCCGTTTCTTATAAGACAACAAATTTCAAAATGTATGTAACAATAGATGCAATGTTTAGCTAGCGTGGAAGGTTTCAGAATATGACAAGTTAAAACTGCAGATTTAGCAACTGAAGGCTGCAAAAATCGAATGTTATTTTATATCAAAATTTATCCTAAAATTTGTCAGATATTTGTAATACAAGAGATATTATATCTGATCTTAAAGGGGTGGGGGGGGAGGAACCACAACTACTTCACAAAATTACTTTAGTACAAAATGCATATTTAAAATACATCGACAAAAAGGAATGTTATTAAAATACATTAATTAAGAAAAATATGGAAACCAGCAAAAAATTAGATAACAAACTGTTAAGTTCCGTCTCACTCCGGTTTTTGAAAAACGGTCAAAATATTTTCTTCGTTTATTACAATGTCTTGTTATTGTTGGGATGAGCGGCGTCTAAAACTATGTAGACTTAGCACTCTTATTTTTAATGTTCACAATCAAAAAAATAAGAGAAAGTTTATAAGTACACAAATATATAAGTAAAAAGTCAAAATGAACGGTTTATGCACTTTTAAACACTTCGGAAGTCTTCGGCAATCTTCGGTAATCTTTGGAAGGCTTCGTGATACCAAGTAGTAACTTAAACACTAAGTAAACAGATATATACAGCTTTCGGAGAGGTCCAAAGGTCTTTGGTAGTCTTCGGACTTCTTCGAAAGGCCTCGGGACTTCTTGGTGAAGCCGAGTGAAAGCTTGAATAACAAAAATAAGGAAGTATTTATTGATTGAAGAGGTCCAGACGTCTTCGGAGGTCTTCGGGAGGCTTCGTGGTTTACTCGTGGAACAACGTGGGGTTACATTGACTATATATACAATATTGAGAGGTTCGGAAGTCTTCGTAAATCCTCGGGTTTTACTCGTGAGGCTGAGTAAGAGCTTGAATAACAAAAATAAGAAAGTATTTATTGTTTGAAGAGGTCCAGACGTCTTCGGAACTCTTCGAAAGGCTTCGTGGTTCACTTGTGGAACAATGCGAGTTAAGATTCGGGCCTTTGGAGCGATGTTTTTAAAAAACGTTTCCAAACTTTTAACAAATTGATTTATTCTTAAACAGAAATTATAATGGAAATTTGAATAACTGTAAAAAATAACTTTAAATCGAAAATAATTAATTAATTGTAATAAGGCGAGTAGTCTAGGTAAACAACAATGCAAAAGCTGTAGTACGCAGACTTACTGCCGGGACTTGAGCTCCCGGGCTTTTTATAATACCTGCCCCCTCACATGGCAGTGAGAACTTGCAGATCTCATGTCTGCTTTACTCTTAATTCTACACTTTATTACATTGTAACAATCCTATTTCTAGGTAATTGCGGTATGTTAACCGTCTGTGACCTGCCACCTGCAGTATCACTGCCCTCTCGGATACAAAGTTGCATATCCGTTCTCATGAACTGTTAATAACCTGTCTGGGTTATCTTTGTATTACATTGTTGCAATGAACTTATACTTTATTTAACAATTTCTAATAATTCCCCCACTACACTCTTTTTCAAATTTCTCTTGCACCTGATAGCACTAACATAGCACCACCATTCTCACAGCTAGCACCCAAAAATTGGCAAAGATATAGCAATTTAAAGTTTAGGATTTCCGAAGACTTCCGAAGCCTACCGAACCTCTCAATATTGTGTATATAGTCAATGTATAGTTTTTGTATGTATATCATTATTCTTTATAACTCCGCGAGTTATGTATCCCCCAATTTACCTATATATATATATATATATATATATATATATATATATTGAATAATAGAATCTAATAGGAATTATTAGAAATTGTAAAACAAAGTATAAGTTCATTGCAACAATGTAATACAAAGATATCCCAGACAGGTTATTAACAGTTCATGAGAACGGATATGCAACTTTGTATCCGAGAGGGCAGTGATACTGCAGGTGGCAGGTCACAGACGGATAACATACCGCAATTACCTAGAAATAGGATTCTTACAATGTAATAAAGTGTAGAATTAAGAGTAAAGCAGACATGATATCTGCAAGTTCCCTCAGCCATGTGAGGAGGCAGGTATTATAAAAGGCCCGGGAGCTCAAGGCCCGGCAGTCTCCCCACTACATTTTTTTCAAATTTTTCCTCCTGCACCTGTTAGAACTAACATAGCAGTACATAGCACCACTAGTCCCAAGACTAGCACTCAAAAAATGACGTAGATATAAAAGCTTAAGGTTTATGCCTTTTGGCGACGTTAGCCCCCCCCCCTCCACTTTTTTTAATTATTTTTTCTTGCATCTGCTAGTACTAACATAGCACCGCATAGCACCACCAATCGCATAGCTACGACATTTTTTGGATGCTAGCTATGGGACTGGCGGTGCTATGTAGTGCTATATTAGTTCTAACAGTTGCAAAAGGAAAAATTTCAGAAAAGCGTGTGTGGAGATGGCTGACGTACTAGCAGGTGCGAGAAAAGATTAAACTTTAAACTGTTATACTTACACCATTTTTTGGGTGCCAGCTATAAGATTGGTGGTGCTATGCGGTGCTATTTAGTACTAGCAAGTGTAAGAAAAAAATTTAAGAAAAGTGGAGTTGGGGGTTAACATCGCCAAAGGGCATAAACTATAAGCTACTATATCTACGTCATTTTTTGAGTGCTAGCCTTGGGAATGGTGGTACTATGTAGTACTATGTTAGTTCTATCAGGTGCAAGATGAAAATTTTGAAAAAAATGTAGTTGGGGGGGCTGACGCCCTAAACTTTAAATTGCTATATCTTCGCCAATTTTTGGGTGCTAGATGTGAGAATGGTGCTGCTATGTAGTGCTATGTTAGTGCTATCAGTTGCAAGAGAAAAATTTGAAAAAAAGTGTAGTGAGGTGGCTGGCATCACCTTAGCCCTCCCAAACTGTGAACTGTAATAATTGACATCGTTTTTGGGTGCTAGTTACAAGTCTTGTGGTGCTATGTGATGCAATGTTGGTGCAATAAGGTGCTATACAGAAAATAAAATAATTTGCTGTTGGGAGGGTCAAGGTGATCTTGCCGAAGCACACACTAGGTTTATAACGACTGATATTGTTGTTGGGATTCATTCATTATCGAATCCATTCGAATAAATGTTTTAGCGTAGTCACTGCAACGGACCATGTTGAGCTTAAACTGTAAATTTACAGTTTTTCTGTAAATTTACAGTTTTTTTGTAAATTTACAGTTTTTCTGTAAATTATAGAAATAAACGTTTTTGAAAATCCATGGCAGCTCAGCGCTTCCGTGGTATTGCGTTGTCATAACGTTCTGCGTCTTGGTTATCTAAATTGCCTGTGATAGCTTTTATTATGTTACCTAATCCGTTGATTAGTCCTCTTCTTCGTCTCGTAGTTTGTTCGTAGGGTATTAATCTAATAAGTTTATCTTCTATTTTTCTTAAAATGCTTTCTATTATATTGTTGTAATTCATCATTTCTATTGCGTATTCCTTTCCGAATTTTGCTGTGTCCATTGAATGTTTTAATCGATAATAATTGTCTGTGATTGTTTGGAATTTTAGTTTTAATTCTGTTAGGTCGAATTTTTTTGCGAATGTCCAATAGTCGATTGTATTTTGCATACTGCCTAATTTAATTAGTAGTATACCGGGGTGATTTTTTATATCTTCTATTATAACTTGGTTGTCCGTTCTACCTGGGCGGAGGTTGACGGTAAGGGTGATGATTGTCCATCTGAAATTACAGGGTGCGATGTTTTTAAAAAACGTTTCCAAACTCTTAACAAATTTATTTATTCTTAAACAAAAATTATAATGGAATTTTGAATAACTGTAAAAAATAACTTTAAATCGAAAATAATTAATTAATTGTAATAAGGCGAGTAGTCTAGGTAAACAACAATGCAAAAGCTGTAGTACTCAGACTGACTGCCGGGCCTTGAGCTCCCGGGCCTTTTATAATACCTGCCTCCTCACATGGCTGAGGGAACTTGCAGATCTCATGTCTGCTTTACTCTTAATTCTACACTTTATTACATTGTAAGAATCCTATTTCTAGGTAATTGCGGTATGTTATCCGTCTGTGACCTGCCACCTGCAGTATCACTGCCCTCTCGGATACAAAGTTGCATATCCGTTCTCATGAACTGTTAATAACCTGTCTGGGATATCTTTGTATTACATTGTTGCAATGAACTTATACTTTGTTTTACAATTTCTAATAATTCCTATTAGATTCTATTATTCAATATATATATATATATATATATATATATATATATATATATAGGTAAATTGGGGGATACATAACTCGCGGAGTTATAAAGAATAATGATATACATACAAAAACTATACATTGACTATATACACAATATTGAGAGGTTCGGTAGGCTTCGGAAGTCTTCGGAAATCCTCGTAAATTCTTGGGTTTTACTCGTGAGGCTGAGTAAGAGCTTGAATAACAAAAATAATGAAGTATTTATTGTTTGAAAAGGTCCAGACGTCTTTGGAGGTCTTCGGGGACTCTTCGGAAGTCGCGGTTCACTTGTGGAACAACGTGGAGTAATAAAGAATTAATGCGGCGTGCCCCAGGTACGGCGCCGGGCAGCGTAACTGATCAGATATTAAGCAGGCTATAAGGAGCACCGCTATTGCGTGGTTTACTTGTGCTAAACTATTGCGATGTGCCCCAGGTGCGGCGCCGGGCAGAGTAACAGGTCGAAATTAAGCAGGCTGTGAAGAGCACTGCGTGCTAAACTATGACGACGTTCCTCAGGTACGGCGCCGGGCAGCGTAACTGGTCAGGTATTGAGCAAACTATGGCGACCACTGCTATACGAGCTCCATGTAAGGCGTCTGGCAGCGTAGCGGGTCAGAATTTTAAGCAGGCTAGGGAGAGCACTACGGTACGTGTTCCAGGTGCGGCGGCGGGCAGCGTGACTAGTCGGATTCTTAAGCAGGCTATGGAGAGCACTGCTTGTTGAGGTAGTTCACAGGCTATGGTGAGCACTATAGTTGAGTCTTCAGGCTGTGGTGAGCACTAAGGGTACTGAATTTTGCAGGATTCGCAATCGTATTTATATGCTTTCTTCCCCTATGCAAGATAGGGTGAAAAAAGGTTAGTGGAATGGGCATCCTCTAGATTCGCTAGTTTAAGGGTAGCACAAAAAATGAGTTGGAAATCCCGATTTTCTAGGCCCTTTTCTATGTTCAGCACGTGTACTTTGATATAGGGTAACATTCCCTATGAATACTCATAAGTGCAAGTCCAGCTAGCCGTTCTTCGGATAGTAGACCTCAACCAAGTTTTAAGTCATCCGAGTCTAGAAAAACTTCTTTCAGCTGATGCTACACTACCTGAAAGAGTACACAAAATTTTTAGAAATTCGTATTTCGTTGGAATCATATTTTTGTCGCACTGTTCAAGTAGTGCAGGCCGTATTGTCGCTCGAGTATGCAAAACCTTTCGGACGCCCTTTCTCTTTTAATTCTCATTCTTAACACCCTACACTTCGTAGAAACACAGATTGCCATCAACTTTTGTGGTCGGGCTGGTCTTGGGCGGCCTTTAAAGGTGGCGGCCGAACTAGATCACGTTGGCGTCATTATTTTCGTTGCCACTCATCAGATTTTAATAATTTTTTTGTACTTGATTATCATAAAATGCTCTTTAAAGATGTTTTTTTACATTTTTCATATCTCTTCTAGTTATGAAGGAAAATTGACAAAATCGATAACTTCAAAAATGACGAGTTTGAAGTGAATTTACTGATTGTTGAATAAAGAAATAAAACAATCATACTTTTACACTTTATCAATGAACAAAATTTTTGTTGACAATCTTCAGTAATACAAGTACATTGTGGTATACAGTACAGTTTGCTTTTTTTACAGTCAGGCGTTGCTTTTTTTGTTAAATACTTTGGTGTAAGTTCATTATCCTAATCGTTGTATCCAAAATTCTTAAAGTTCAGCAGCTCGTAAAAAGGGTTAAAAGCATTCATCCAAATGTAAGTTTTGACAGATGCCCGTAAAGCATGTAAATACAAAGCATCAGATGTGCAAGGAATTTTCCCAAAAAACGAGATATAGCTAGTTATAGCGAGCGTCGTCAACAGTTTGTCCTGTTTTATTCAGTAATTTTAAATACAATTGTTCCAACGCTGCTAACTGGGTGGATGTGAGAAGTAATCCGTTGCCTAATGGCCTAAGAGAATCTTGTACGTCGCTTTGGCTTACCAGTTTGAAGGCAGCAATTTTTATAGACACTTTACTTGTCGTGTCACATCCAGCAAACGCATGTACGGCCAGTAGGACATAATTGTTGCAATTCCTAATGAATATGAATATGAAACCCCAGTAAACGCGATCGAATTGATGCTTTTTTAGCCAAAGACCTAAATACTTGGAATTTTTTAGTTTTGGCCATATATGTACAGCCAGAACAAAAACGCTTTGTCAGAGCTGTGAATAATTATTTGCGAGCCGGGTTGTACAGCATGGAAAGCATGAACACCAATCCTTGTGTCGGCTTCTATACAGTTTGATCTCAGTTTGCAAATCTCTGACATTTGTTACATGCCAACTGGCATGCATCACGTTAGATTTAATTTGTAAATAAATTCCCGCGTATATTTTTTAATGAATACGTCAATTTCCGTCGTCCCTGACAGCCGCGTCTGCGCAAACGGATGCGGAGTGCGCGCGTGGTGTTATAAGACGCCATTAAGTTACAAGCCTTCGGCGAAGCAACATCTATCTGTGTCGTGTGTCTTTTCTTTTTTGGGATGTAGGTTCCTTCTACTTTTACCTTTTATAGTACCTGTTACCTAATTCTGCCGTTCCCCTACGAGTGCAGAAGCCACAAGGAGGACGGATGTAATTTGATTCAACAAGGCGTGAACTGAACGCATTCTGCAAAATCATCGTGGGACCCTGAGACGAATTTCCAGATGCCGCCATGTAAGTAGTTTGTTTTGATTTAAATTGTGCTTGCAAATTGACTTAAAAAGCAGATGTATCTCCCTAAAAACGTGTTCGGTATCAGTTAGAAATATGGCGGGAATCATACCAGAGTATAACAATTGCGCAGTATAACAATTGCCCAAGTGTAACACATTACGGTTTCTTGAATTTTGAAACATTTAGTTACGCAAGTAAATCCTCCAGAGATCAGTAATTACTGGTCTTCTTCTAGTTTTATGTAGTTATTTGCGTGTTGGCAAAAAAATCTTACTAGCTTTTTCTTATTTGTAGTGCTGCTTAGAAAACTCCTAATGTTATTAGGTATCTTAGTAGATGGAATTAAGAACTTCAGTTCTCCAGGATGACAGCCTTTTGAACGCCTTTTTGCTTCCATACATTTGTTTGAAGTGTCGTCATGCCTATCGAAAACAACGTCAATTCTGTATACATTCCATCTTGAGAAGAAAGAGATTATATAACTGTTGAACGACGCAGCAAATTTTCCAAACGTCGTATACTTAGCTAACTGTACAACAAACACGAGAGCCATACCATCAAATATGTGTATTAGGCAGTTAGATGATGACAAAACGTGTTTTAAATTTCCAGTGCAACTGATCTCACTCTTGATAGCATTGATAAGGACGTGCTTTGCGGACTTTTTAATATCTCCATCCTTATCTGACAGTGCTTTAGGATAATCAAGCAGCTCATAACTTGCTAATAACTTTAGATTACGTTGAACTAACAGCATTACAATTTTCTGAACGTCAACGAATTCTTTAGTTTCCTGTAAGTTCCTTAATCACTTTATTCTGGCTAGTCGAGGCTTTCTGTTTTGCACTGTAGTTAAAGTTTTTGAAACATGTACTTTTTTATGTTCGAAAACACTTTTTTTTCGTTTCCTAAAGCATTTATCAATAAACTTGGTGTTGATTGTGAAATATCTGCAACTAGTGTTGACAGTGCGAAAAGATATGTTGGAAAAAATATTAAATAGGCAATAGTTCAAATGCTGGGGGACTTGGCAGCCACAGGTTGCTTACCCCCCTTTACAACCACTGAATGTCGGAAAAATATAATATATATTTGTAAAACAATAGAAGGGAACCGAACTGCACCTAAAAGAAAGAACGGCGCCTATGGCCAAAGACAACAAACATAGAAACAAGAAGAAAATTGTTGAAAGCATATGTGTGGAGTACAGCACAGTATGCCTGTGAAATACGGGCAGTAGGAAAAGCAGACAGAACAATAGTAGCAGACTTTTGAAATGTTGTGCTTCAGATGTATGAGGATGATTGCATGGTTAGACAAAGTTAATAACAAATAGGTTATAGAAATAGTAGGGGAATAAAGATATCTGTGAAAAAAAATATGAGAAATAGACGGGCAGAATACGTTCTAAGACATTTTTGGGGAATAGTATGGGATACATTGCAAGCAGAGATAGGAAAAAAAAGGTAGATGTAGACCTACATCAGATAGTGATAGATGCAGACTGCAAATTTTAGGGAAATGTATAGGTTAGTTCAGAATAGGAAACAATGAGGATACGCGTCTAACCAGTTTCGGGACTGAAGACGTAATGATGATGAAAAAAGGTATTTACGCATAGGAATACGGTTTTGAATTTCCAATTTTCTCGGATTACAAAGATTCATTAATTAACTTTACCATAATTATTTAGAAGAACAAAAGATAAACCCTAGTTTAATAATTTGGCATGGTTAATTTGTAAAGCAAAGTAATACGTGTTGGCAATTTGTTAGGTTTATTTTCGGGATTTATTAATTACCCCTTTTTCCCTTTAATTTGTTGTTCAGTTATATCAATTCCGTTGCTATTCGTAAATCCTTCATTAACATCTTGTATATTTTACTTGTTAATCATAAGCCCGCTTTACAATAATTGTTTAACTCGAATCTATTTGCTTGGAAGCGACAAGTTTATGATAAAATTTAAATAAATCAACACCTTGTTTTAGGTATCCTTTAATTTGTTAAATATTCCGATAACGTATAATTGCTTTCACTGTGGTTTGATTCTAAAGATTCGCCGAACTAAGGTCGCGTACTATCCGATAAAAGCGTGTTTTAAGTTTCCTAATCACGCTTTTTGATAACCACAATATGACTTAGAGTTCTGGTTGCTTAATTAAACGAATTTTATGTGCACTTTCTTTTCAAAATGTTAAGAAGCACTTGTCGTAATTGCTAGATTCTTCGTTCCGTTTTTCTTTATGAAAATTTTGCGCACGCCATACAGCGTGCTTTCTGCGGGGGACACGATAGTCCCTTGAATTGCCACTCCTTGGGGTATAGCAGGCTGCACCTGTTACGGGATACCAGGTCCATCTGGCCCGCTCTGGTCCGAGGAGCGAACGAGAGATCCAACACCGTAGAGACGTGGATGAGTGTTTCTTTCCTGCTTGTGTCGAGACCCTGTCCACTTAGATTTTACTGTTTGGGGCTCATACAGGTCTCGAATTAATTGTATGTACGAAAATGATTTATGATACTGGGATCTATTGCCATGGAAATACTATGTTACACTTAACTTTAACTACTATCTATTAATGCGGGAATGGGAGAAAAACTTGCTGGCACATTGGAAGATGTTATGCCATTGTATTTGTAATTGTAGGTTATATGTTAGCATTATCAGAGACTATGTGAGGTGTCATTATATTATGATTACTAAACGAAATTGTGAAATCTGGCATACAAATACACTAGCTAGCAAATACTAATATATATGGTTTATTCTCACTTACTTAAACCGGGTTAATGTCCATTGTAATGTTTCTTTTTATGCTAATTAGAGTTCTTTTGTTAATGTGTTATTTCCTTTTCTTTTAGGTATAACTGCAGGCGGGGATTCCTCCTACAGGTTGTACGGAGCGATTAGTAATTTATTTTTATTTCAGGCCTTATTTACTTTTTGTAGGTATTATACCCCGCACACCCACCGACTGACCCCGGTCAATTTCTCTGTCTTATTTGTAACCTGTTTTGTGAATTCGATTACACCCTCTGTACGGGCACGCGAGTATTGTACCTGTCATCTTTCCAACAACTTATCATTTTAAAGCCGACTTTTCTGCTGTAGTTGCACTGAAAACAAAATACGGATTCCAGCTTAATACAGAAATTTTTTTACAAAAGGGTGTCGTCTGAGAGACAGTTAAACAGCCACTAACTGAACTAGTTGTCATACTTATATTTCATTTTAATTTTTATTGACTTCGTCGTTGCACTAGCTGGTTACTTATTAACGTAACATTCTGTTTTTATTTCATAAGGTATTTGTTATTTTCAAATTGTATGTATATTTTCGTTTTTTCAAATGTTTTTTTGTAACTTTCTGTAAGAAGTCGCGCCCCACAGATTGAAAAACACTGCTGCACGTTGTAAATACATTTATATTTTACTTTTAGGTGATTTATTGCTTTCTTAAAGTTAACGTTTTCGTCTTTGAGTATATTTACAGCTACCTGTGGCTTGTTGCTTTATTACAGATGCCTACAATTTAAGTTTTCGGTTTACGACTAGTAGTAAATAAACAATAAAAGTAACCAAAATTCCGTTGTATTTTTAAATATTATTCATAGCTCAGTCACCATTACAGCTGTCTTAAATTTAAAGACATAACACTTTTAATATTAACCACCTGATGGTCTAAACTTAGTAAAATTTAGATGTTAAATACTAATACCTAATAAAACTTAATTCCTAATACTTAAAGCAACAAATGTTTCACGTTTTGCATCAGCTCTGGAGTATTTTACATAGTGAAGGTAAAATAACTAATTTTACGATCGTTCTCATTGTTAGAAATTCAATAAAAATGTTAGGACGAACATAAATTTGTTGTAACGTTTTCTAACAAAATCACACGGCGTAAAACCAACAAAATAAACCATTTTTATTTTTTATGGGACATAAAGTTTTTATATAAATCAAAATGACAGTGTAAGCTTTTCAGAATTAATTACCAAGTTTGTAAACTGCTATGAAGAAAGCGTATTTCGGATTCTTGATGGTTTAATAGCAACTTAAAAATAACTAGTATAATAATTACTAGAACGGAACATATTTTGATGGTTGAACTTGTTACACACAACAACTGCTATCTGCTTGCGCAGCATGTCCCAACATTCAAGCAAGAAATAATTTTGAAAGAAAACAACAGGTTTTTAATTAAAAAATTGTCACTTATTTGATTTATAAAGGGTGTTGCGTTCGAAATTGACGTTAAGTCATCATCATTTGGTTTTCAGTCCTGGAACTGGTCAGACGCGTATCGTCATTGTTTCCGATTCTGTGCTAACCTACACATTTCCCTAACATTTGCACACGCTGCATCTATCACTTCTAATCTAGGTTTACATCTACCTGCTTTTTCTTATCTCGGCTTGTACAATACCTCGTACTTTTCCCCAAAAATGCTTTGGAACGTATCCTGCCCTTCTATGTCTCCTATTTTTTTCCACAGATATCCTTCTTCCCCTACTATTTCTATAACCTATTTGTTATTAACTTTGTCTGTCCATGCATCTGACGCATGTTATACTCTAGCTTTCTATATTCTAAGGTATACTGTTAAAGTCCCGGCGCGTAATTTATAAAAGCCACTACGAGAGTTGGTATCATAATAAATACGTGCGTAATATTGCGCAATAAGGGGTTACGTCATTATTACGCCTCAAATTATTATCACATGCAAAAAATGTTTATTTTGATTATAGGAAAAGACAAATTGTACTCACGTAAACTGTGGAGCTCTTCACAACATTGCAGCTATTTTGGCGTTAGTTAGGCGTGGGTCGTCCTTCGCCCCCGTTGATGTCAAATTGGGTTGTCTTGTCTCTTCTTGTGTAGCGGTACGGTAAAGGATACAGGTAGGAGGATCGATAACAGATACAAGGCAGGAAACCTACATATCTGAAAAAAGAAGACAAAGGCGCACCACAGATAACCACTCTGTTTGACGTTTTGTTGACTAGTCCATCACGTGACGGAAATCACCACTTACTTGCACACTCCGCGTCTGCGCAATCTTAGGCGCCGACGCAACTGTCTAAAGTGACGGAAATGCACGCACAAGCCTTTTAAAATATTGGCGCGAATTCATTCACATATTAGAAACTTACAATGCCAATTTTGGCATGTAACAATCGTGACAAAGCCATAGCAAAAAAATCTTTAAAAAAGAAAATGACTGTTAGCACGGTAAAAACTTAAAATCTAGATCCTAACTAACCTACATAAACCCTAACTTAAATTCTAGAAAATGTTTATTTTAGGCGCCACCTGGTTTTTTCCAACCGATAACACGTCTTCTGGATAACCAGGAAACGGAATGTGTAGCGCCATTGTTTTTGAACTACATTTAAAGTGCACACACGAGTCTTTAATGTGGCGCAGTTATAATTGACAGCACAAATTTGTTGGGGAGCATGAAACACTACTAAAACTAGAAAAAATGCGACAAGTCGCCTAACATATACTATAACTAAAGCTAACATTGCAGTTTTCTAAGTGCAAACGCACATAAGCGTTGCATCTAGACTGTTTCTTCTTTGGCAAGAAAATGCCCAACTTTCAAAATGTTCAAAAAAGCAACTTACTATGCACTTTAGCAAATTTTTAGGTACTGGTACTCTGGCTTAATAAACAATACACATCAAAACTTGTCCATGACATGGTTGTGAATCAACAAATTTACCAACAGTATCATCTTACTAATTTCTTACATTACTAACCTAAAAAATTACATGGCTACCATCAGGTTCGCTTTTTCACTCAATATTTGAAAAAATAATTCCTACGTCTGATTGTAAATACCAAACGTTAGGAAGATAAAAAAGATAAAGCAAAATCTCAAGTTATTGTCAAACACAATAGGTAAGATAATGATATTAAGCTTTAGTTATTATCAAAGATAATAGGTAAGATAAAGATATTAAGCTAAAGCTATTATCAAAGATAATAGGTAAAATAACGATATTAAGATAAAACTAGATAACAATAGATGGATCCGAAACGTCCAACCACGCTAAGGCATGTTACGACTACATTCATACCATCTAGTATGGTCTGAATCAATATATGAAGAGATAGCAGTAATTAAGACTTTATTTACTCTTTCGGTAGGGTTTACCTGGGGATGGTATTTTGCGTTAAACCAAATTTTTTGTACTTTGTAGCTTTTAACGAAATTTTGAAAATCTTTTGAGATAAATTGCTCCCCATTGTCACAAAGAATAACCTGAGGAACACCGAAGATAAGAAATACATTTTGCTCCAGGAATTTAATTATAGCGGCAGATGTAATTTTACGTAACTGTTGCACCATAACAAATTTAGGAAACCAATCGGTGACAACTAAAAGATATTGGTTACCTTTTTTCGATCGGGGGAGAGGTTCTAATAAGTCAAGCGATATTAATTAAAAGGGATAAGATACGCGTTTAAAGTTACCCATTAAGCCAGGACGAGCCTCTTGAGAGCTCTTCTGAGAACCACAAATTTTACAGTTCCTAATATAACGACAGACAGATTGTTTTAATGTAGGCTAATAATATAACTCAGATATTTTAGCTAGGGTTTTCGTAACACCAAGATGAGCAGCTGTAGGATCATCGTAACACAATTTAAGCACCACACTGCGATTAGCGGTAAGGACAACAAGTTTCCATTTAGGGATATTTTGCGGAGTGAGGAATATACAAATTTATATAATCTATTATTCGTTACACGAAAGGTGGGGAATTTGTCGGGGTTTTCAGAAACTTTCTTGATCATATTAAGATACCAGGCATCAGGGATTAAATCAGGAAGATTAATAGAAACGACATCACGAGATAAGGCATCAGGTACGATATTTAATTTGCCAGGTCTATGCCTAGCGTCAAAGATAAATTGAGAGATACGCAAGTTCCATCTTGCCAAAGACCTACGGGTTGTTTTAAGTTATTTAACCATGTGAGGGCTGCACAATCAGTAATTACCGTGAAATGTGTACCTTCAACATATCCTCTAAATTTTTCAATACCAAAGATAACCCCTAATAGTTCACGTTCGGTAGCTAAATATTTTTGTTCAGCAGAAGTTAAGGCACGACTTGCATAAGCGATAGGGTGTTCTAATCCATTGCTCACCTGAAACAACATTGCACCTAAACCAGTAAGTGAGGCATCCGTTTGTATATAAAATCTTTCATCGAAATTGGGCGAGATTAAGATAGTTGCTGAAGTGATTAACGTTATAATTTGTTCAAAAGCCCGTTGAGCTTCTAAATTCCATTCGATAGATTGGGATTTATTTTTATTTTTAATTAGAGCGGTAATAGGTGTAGATATAGTTGAAAGGTTTGGTAGAAAAACGCGATAAAATCATTCCAATTAAACGTTTAATTTCGGTAACAGTTTAGGGTGTTTTAAATTTAAGAATCGCGTCGACTTTAGCAGGATCTGCTCGTATACCATTTCCATCGATAATAAAACTAAGAAATGTAAGGGAAGAACAGCAAAATTGACATTTCTCCCAATTTATTTTAAAACCTGCTGCATTTAGGCGTTCAGCAACGTCATTCAGTGTAGCGATATGCTCTTGGAAGGAACTTGAGATAACTAATATATCATCTAAAAATACAAAGACACGTTCCTGATGTAAGATAGGACCTAACGTTTGATCCATAGTACGTTGTAAAGTTTGTGGTGCGTTACAGAGACCAAATGGCGAAATATTATATTCGAAAAGACCTTGACGTGGAACACAAAAAGCAGTTTTTGGCCGTAAGATAAGTCAAGAGGTATCTGATAAAAAGCTTGTCTAAGATCGATAGATGAGATAAATTTAGCGTTTCGAAGCCGGCTTAAAATCGAATCAGTACGAGGTAAAGGATAGCCGTCCGACACAGTTACAGATCTAAGCTTTCTGCCGTCAAAGCAAACATGCCATTCATTATTTTTCTTGCGGACTAATAACACGGGAGACATCCATGGTGAATTTGAGGGAGAGATAACACCAGATTCTAACATTTTATCTATTTCGGAATGCAAATGTTTTTGTAATGCAGGTGATAGCGGGTATTGACGTTGCTTAAAATGGAGGGCTTCATCTGTAGAGATAATATGTGTTGCAGTAGTAACGCAACCAAGTTCAGAGCTATTTAATTTACAAAATTTGTCGATTGTAAAGTTAAGAATTGCATTTTGGGAATCGGTAAGTGAAATTTTATTAGATATTCCAGCAGACGCACAGGAATTTGTTTTGAGGGAAGTTTGCCAAGAAAAATCTTAAAAGTAGAGCGATAAATTAAAAAGTTTACAGAAATCTACGCTAAGTAAAAATGGGTAAGCTAGTGTAAGTACGATCAAAAATGGAACGTCACGTTTAAGTGACTCTACTCGAATTTTTAGTTTAAAGGAACCCGTTATGTTATGTATTTGATTATCGTCAGCTAAATTTATGGAGGTTTTTTCCGGAACAACTTGAATTTTAATGTTTTGTTTAGATAGTTGCTGTAAGCCTTCGTTATTTATAAGGGAACATGAGGAACCTGTGTCCAGTAAAGCTATTACATTTAAGGAACCAATCGAGATAGGTAAATGAGGAAGGATATCAAGGGGTTTTCTAACAAGTTGTAAGGTAGCAGACTTTTTATGATAAAAGGAATTAACTGTTTGCAGCCAATTTGACCATTCCGACTGGATAGTATGACATACTTCTGATAAAGAAGGTAAGTTATTCTGTAAATTTAAGGTAGCGGTATTATTCTTAAGTATATTAGATAAAGATTTAACAGTAGAGGTAGTTTTGTGCTTTAAATTTATTGACGTCTAGGTGCGTTGAATGGTTGGTGTAGAGGACGATTTTGATTCGTTGAGATATTTACGTCTCGGGTAGGAATATCTCTGCGAAAGTTTCCCGATAAGTTTAAGTTACAATTTATACACGTAGATTTATAGGTATTGGTGCGACCGCAACCATAACAAAAAATATTTTTGGGGTATGTACACATGCTGTAACTATATCCACTTTTTTTACAATTCCAACAGGTAAGTGAGTTATTTGAAGAGGTGCAGGACGATTAATAGTAGATACCTTACGAGAAGGTTCAGTTTGACAAAGCTTGATCAGGTTCTAATAACCCAGATTGTTTTTCTGGGGGAGGACGGTATTTATCGACACTTAATTTTACTTAAGAAACCACAACACGCGCAATAGATAAGCTTTTAGCTTCTTGAGCTAGTATAGCTTTCAGCTGCAATCGTATGTCATTTTGATTAGATGCCGCTTGAATGTTTCGGGATTGAATCCCGTAAATCAATTTAGATGATTTGAGATGGACTGTATTCATTGTAGTATAGTGTTTGAGGAAACAAATATAACGAAATCAAGTTACTATAGCGTTTTAGAAAATAAAAGATATTCTAAGAACTCAATTAATTGCAAAATCTATATTTAGGAAAGAAATCATAACTTATAATTGATTATTTAGATTATAAAAGGACACTTAGAATCATAGAGAAGTAGGATATTATATGAGTTATCTAAACGACAGATTTTTAAAAAGTTTATCCAAAAAAATTAAAGAAATCTGAAGTTTATAATGTTTATTTAATGGACTGTGTATTTTTAAGGAGATTTTTACTCATAAAGAATGGTAAATGGAGCGAGCTATTTATCTATAACTAGAGCACTTACATATACCATTAGTAATCCCAAAAGCAGCTGCTGAAGTTAGGTTATGGTGATTTGATAGACACTTTTAAAAGGTATATGCTCCAGCTTTATGCTAAATTAAATTAGGTCATTATTTAAAAGAATTTAAAACAAAAACCCACTATTTTTTATAAGGTAAGATGTAAATTAATTGAGTTAGCAGTACATTTATGAAAGCGATAACCAGTAATCAAATATGGCTGTCCATGTCAGATTGACATAGCAACTGTTTCCATGTCATTTCACTTAAGATGGTTGTCGTGGCAACTTACAATGTTACCACTATATATTTTCTCTATATGAAAGTTATTGAAAATTTAAAATTTTTCTTTTTGAGTGAAAAATCTGCAGATATATTTAAAACTAATACCTTATAAGATATAGAAAAGATAAAAACAAATTTTTTTAAACAAAAACGTTGAGGCGCCATTAATATACTCTAGCTTTCTATATTCTAAGGTATACTGTTAAAGTCCCGGCGCGTAATTTATAAAAGCCATTACGACAGTTGGTAACATAATAAATACGTGCGTAATATTGTGCAATATCGGGTTACGTCATTATTACGCCTCAAATTATTATCACATGCAAAAAAATGTTTATTTTGATTATAGGAAAGACAAAATATTCTCACGTAAACTGTGGAGCTCTTCCCAACATTGCAGCTATTTTGGCGTTAGTTGGGCGTGGGTTGTCCTTCGCCCCCGTTGATGTCAAATTGGCTTGTCTTCTCTCTTCTTGTGTAGCGGTACGGTAAAGGATACAGGTAGGAGGATCGATAACAGGTACAAGGCAGGAAACCTACATATATGAACAAAGAAGACAAAGGCACACCACAGATAACAACGCTGTTCGACGTTTCGTTGACTAGTCCATCACGTGACGGAAATCACCACTTACTTGCACACTCCGCGTCTGCGCAATCTCGGGCGCTGACGCAACTATGTAAAGTGACGGAAATGCACGCACAAGTCTTTTAAAATATTGGCGCGAATTCACTCGCAAATTAGAAACTTACAATGCCAATTATGGCATGTAACACGCACAGCATTCCAAAAAGCTGCTACCGCTTTTCCGTCTGCTTTCCTGCTTCCCGTTTTTTATAGGCATACTGTGCTGTGCTCCACACATGTGCTTTCAACAATTTTCTTCTTGTTTCTATGTTTGATGTCTTTCATCATAGGCGCTGTTCTTTCTTGTTAGAAGCAGTTCAGTCCTCTTCTATTGTTTTACAATTATATACCCTATTTCTCCGACATTGTGAAGTTCCCCCAGTACTTGAACATTTACCGATTTAATATTTTTTCCAATATATCTTTTCGCACAGTCAACATTAGTTGCAGATATTTCATACCCAACACCTGTAGTTGTTTATAATAATCGACAGATTTATCTGCGCTTATTTTTTGTCATTAGGTTTTCCGTTTCAAAACTGGTTGGACACGTACCTGCACTTATTTTCTGAACTACACAGTTCTCTAAAGTTTTCACACGGTCTGTATACAGCTTGATTCTCCTTCTAGTGTTTTCTAATTTTATGCCATATTTTACAGAGATTCAGTGAAGGGGGTTAAGCAGCTTGTGGCTGCCAAGATTCCCCAACACTTAGACATTTGCCGAATTAATAGTATTTCAGTAAATCCTTTCACACAGTTAACATTATTCGAGATTATTGCCCAACCAATACTTGTAGTTGCTTTAATAATCATCATGTTTAAGTATAGTTACTTTTTTCGTCATTAATTTATTCATCTTGGGACTGGTTAGATGCGTACCTCCATTGATTTCTATTCTGAGCTAACCTACACATTTCCCTGAAATTCCTACAGCCTACATATTTCACTATCTGTGTGCAGTAGTCTAACAATAGGTCTACCTCTTCTTCTCTTTTTTCCTATCTCCGCTTCTAATATATTCCCACTATTTCCTCATGCCGTAATATGTGGCCTATCATCCTATCCCTCCTATTTTTTACCGTTTTCCACATGTTTCTTTCTTTCCCTACCATTTTTAGTACCTCTTCGTACTTAACTTTGTCTGTCCATGATATCTTCATCATACGTCTGTAGCACCACATTTCAAAGGCTTCTACCATTGTCTTGTCCGCTTTTCCTACTGTCCACTTTTCTACGTTCCTGCTCTAATTCTATTGCTGCTGTTTGCACTTTGTATAAGCTATGTACTATTGGTCTATCCCTATAACGCATTCCAATTTTTTTGAGTATTTCGAACATTTTTTTTCCATTTTACATTGTCGAATTCTTTTTCCAGATTTACAAACCCTATATACACGCTTTCCCATTTTTCTATTGTTTTCACCATTATTACCCTCAGAGCTAAAATAGCCTCCCGTGTTCTCCTGTTGCGCCTAAACCCAAATTGATCTTCTTCCAGTATTTCTTCAGCTCGTTTTTCCATTCGTTTTTGTACAATTCTAGTTAATATTTTTGATACGTGTGCTGACGTTAAGTACCTGAATTATTTTTTCTCTACCGGGGAGGAAGTGAAGTTACAATTAATTATTGCACCGGCTAGCTCTCAGTGGTGCACCATGGGTTCTACAAAGGCTAATAACTTTTAGAGGGTTATTAAATTCCAACACTTTTACACCTAACTTGAAAGATCGTTGAACTTCTTGTCCATATAAAGTCTTTGAGCGCCAACCCCCCTGAAGAATCAACCCTAATTAAAGTCTTCCCGGAAGACGACTAACGGTTTTCACTGCTATTTGAGATGGTTGGGACTTCAATTTATACTTTTCTTAGCTCTTGCTACCTGTCTACTATAAACACAAATAAAAAAACACCAGGTCTTGTAGATCAAATACGTTATCAAAGTGAATGGCAACATTATAATGTGAGTAAGAGTCGCTGTACTTACGGTCACGTTCCCAATGCTCCACCCGAAGGTTCTACATTAGGTTTAAACGTGAAAAATAACGCGCTTTAAATAAATCAAATTTCAAAATTAATTAATCGATAAATAAAATTAATAAATTAATACTAAAGTTAGAGTTTAACTAATGGTACCCATGGCGTTAATTTTCGAGTGGGTCTTATCAACAAAGCACTAGCAAAAAGAAAAAGCTCTGCTTACCGTTGCGACCCGAAGGGTCGACTTAAAACTATCCAAATTTACTTAAACTATTATTACTAATAGATTTGAATTTGTAAGTATAATCTTCTTTATCAAGTTTTCAGTTCTGGAACTGGTTACATGCGTACCTCCATTGTTTTCTATTCTGAGCTAACCTACACATTTCCCTGAAATTCCCACAGCCAACATCTTTCACTCTCTTTGTGCAAAAGTTTTATGTAGTTCTACATCTACCTCTCTTTTTTCCTATATCTGCTTGTCATATAGCCCGCACTATTCACCAAAAATGTCTTAGAACGTATCATGTCCTTCTACTTCTATTTTTTTGTTGTTTTACACAGATATCTTTATTCCCCTACTATTCCTATAACCTCTTTGTTATTAACTATATCTGCCCGTACTATCATCATCATACATCTGAAGCAAAACATTCCAAAAGGCTTCTTCCTTTTCCTGTTTGCAGTGATATGCTTCCAACACTTTTGTCCTTGTTTCTATGTTTTGTTTTTGAACATAGCTGCTGCTCTTTCTTGTTAGATACAGTTCGGTTCCCCTTCTATAGTTTTTTAAATATATACCCTATTTTACTCTTGAACATTTGCCTCCTTTCGCACAATCAGGATTAGTTGAAAATATTGCAAAACCAACACCTGTATTTGTTTCTAGTACTCATCAGGTTTATGTGCAATTAGTTTTTCGTAATTAGATTTTCAGTCTTGGAACAAGTTGGACGCGTACCTCTACTGATTGCTATTCTGAGCTAACCTGCACAGTTCCCTGACATTTGTACAACCTAGATACAGCTCGGTTCCCTTTCTATCATTTTCTAAATATATGCCCTATTTCCCGTTCTGAATGGATTTGCACTTTGTCGAAGTTCTAGATTACTCGAACTGGTGGAACGACTAGAGTGTTCCAAGGAGCTAAGAGCCGAAACAAAGGTTTTACCAAATTGGTGGGTCCTTGATGAGGAACCAGACTAAGACAGGTCACCGAAAGAGTGCAGCAGCTTTTTCGGTACTTAGAGTGGCAGAGACCATAGGAATCGGTATGACATTCTAAGGCACACTACTGCGATGTGGAAGGCAACGGAAAACCACCACATTACCTCCCACGTACACAGCGTTCTTAAATTGTAATAAACATGATGGCATTCTCTGGAGTTAAAATAGTCCCCAATTTTGATTGTTCGCAATGTGTGATAACGGAACGCGATAATAGTATTTTGTAGTAACTGTATTGATAATCAACATTTCCCCACTTTAAGGCCAACACATTAAATATATTTACTTAAGAGATGCCGGTGTATAAGCTTATATCAGAGAACCCACAATGCGAGGATCTTTAACCTTTGCTAACCAAAGCAAATTTCCCTACTTCGTTATGATAAAACCGTAGGTTTAACACGAGTTACATTTCGCGCCTTGGGAGCGGTCTTTTTAAAAACTTCTTCCAAAAGTTTTTGTAACAAATTTTATTTATTAAACAGAAATTAATATGGAATATTGACAAACTTGTATAAATTAAACTAAGTCGAAATAAAATAATAATTGAATTAATACTAGAGCGAGTAGCCTAAACAAACGCCAATATTAAAGCTGAAATACTCAAGACTGACTGATGGTCTTGGGGCTCCCGGAGTATTTATGTTGTCCCTGCCCCTCACATGTCTGCGGGAACGTGCAGAGCTCATGTCTGCTTATTTCTTAATTCTATTCATTATACAATCTAACAATCTTAATTTCTAAGTAACTGCGGTTTCTTAACCGTCTGTGACCTGCACCTGCAGTATCACTTACTGTCTGGAATACAATGTATTACATCCGTTCCCACAACTTGCTTGCGAACTTTCAATAACCTTTCTGATTTATCTTTGAATTTACAATGTTGCATATAACTTAAATTTCTTTAATAATTTCTAATAATTGCTAATACCTTCCATTTATTTATACATATATAGATTGGGGGATACGTAACTCACGTTATTAACATAGAATCGATTCAAAATATTTAACTTTGTAACTGAACATTTAGTAAGATTTATGCTTGAATAAGTAACCATTTCAATTTGAAAGGTAGTTGATATTTGCTAATGATAATTCGTATGATCGTAAATACAATAAGAAATGCGAGATTTAAGCAGGAAATGTACGATGCAGAAACTGTACGTAACAGGTGTAAAGATTATACTACGAGGGATGACAGGAAAGTAAGGTCACCAACGCTGTCAATTCGCCGGATTCCACGCTAGGCAAAATCTGGCGACAGCGCCGTGTTACCTAATCCCCCCCACTAGAACTTTGCTGCTGGGCGCGTCATTGCCCGGCCGCTCAGTCTTGGCTGAGCAACCGTCAGCAATGGAAGTACCCCTCGCGTCAGCATGCAAGTGCAAATTGCGTTCGGTGATACGTTTCTTAAGTGCGAAAATAGTGACATCAAAAGAAATTCATCGTCAATTGGTTGAAGTTTACGGGGAAAACTGTATAAACATTAAAAACGTGCTTAAGTGGTGCCCCGAGTTTAATTCCGGGCAAAGTAACGTTCACGACGAGGAGAGAAGTAGCCGGCCGCCGCTCTCGGATGAGATTGTTCGGGCAGTGGAGGCGGACATGCTCAGAAATCGCCGCGCGACTATTAAGGACTTGAAAGGAAAGAAGAAGTTTGGTTCGGACGCGGATGTTAAAAAAAGGTCAACACCTGGCTGCGCAAGGCGGACACAGAGTGGTACGACACCGGCATACAAAAAGTACATCGCGCGGATGCGGAAAGTGTTGAAAAAAATGGCGATTATGTTGAAAAATAGCCAAGACCCTGGCCTTTCCAACGATGTATCACACTTTGTAAATAAATTTCATTTTCTATGAAAAAAAAAATAGGAGACCTTACTTTCCTGGCACACCTCGTATAAACATCTATGTATAACAAGATCGCATTAACATAACTAGGTCTTCAGTCCCGGAACTGGTTAGACGCGTAGCCTCACTGTTTGCTATTCTGAGCTAACCTACACATTTCCCTGAAATTTTCAGTCTGCATCTTTCACTACCTGCGTGCAATAGTCTGATGTAGGTCCATTTCTACCTCTTTTTTTCCTATCTCTGTTTGTACTATATTCCGCACTATTCTCCAGAAATGCCTTAGAACGTATCCTGCTTTTCTATTACTCCTATTTTTTTTGTTCTTAAAAAAAATATCTTTGTTCCCCTACTATTTCCATAACCTCTTTGTTATTACCTTTGTCTGTCCATGATATGATCATCATACATCTGAAGCACAATATTCCAAAACGCTTCTAGTTTCTCTGCTACTCCTACTGCCCCTATTTCATAGACGTACTGTGCTGTGCTCCACACATATGCTTTCAACAATTTTCTCTTTGTTTCTATGTTTGTTGTCTTCGAACATAGCCGCTGCTCTTTCTTGTTAGATGTAGTTTGGTTTTCCTTCAATTGTTTTACAAATATATACCCTATTACCCCAATTTACAGTGGTATGTGAATGGGGTTAAGCAGTTTACAGCTACCAAGATCTCTCAACACCTGAACATTTGCCGAATTACTAATTTTCCAATATATCCTTTCTCACAATCAACGTGAGTTAAAAATATTTCAAAACCAACACCTGTAGTTGTTTATAATAATCATCAGATTTAAGTGCAATTATTTTCTTCGTCATTGAAACTGGTTGGACGCGTATCTCCACTATTCTGAGCTAGCCTAAACAGTTCCCTGAAATTCCCACAGCCTAGATACAGTTTAGTTCCCCTTCTATTATTTTCTAATTATATACCCTATTTCTCGTTCCGAATGGATTTGCACTTTGTCGAAGTTCTAGATTACTCGAACGGGTGGAACGACTAGAGTGTTCCAAGGAGCTAAGAGCCGAAACAAAGGTTTTACCAAATTAGTGGGTCCTTGATGAAGAACCAGACTAAGACAGGTCCCCGAAAGAGCGCAGCAGCTTTTTCGGTACTTAGAGTGGCAGAGACCATAGGAATCGGTATGACATTCTAAGGCACACTACTGCGATGTGAAAGGCAACGGAAAACCACCACATTACCTCCCAAGTACGCATTATAATTTAATTAGGACCGCTATGCCTTCGGCCACGTCCCCAATGCTCCACCCGGAGGTACTACATTGGGTTTAAATGCGAAAATATAAACGTGCTCCTAATTGTTCTAACTTCAAAATTAACACATCCTAAATAAAAATCTAACAACTGAAACAAAAACTAAAAATAGGGTATCATTGATGGTATCCCTAGCGTTGATTTGGAGTATGCACGATCAACAAGACACAAACAAAATGAATGAGGAGAGATCCGTAATGCCGGATAGCAGCTGCCAGCTCTGCTTACCGGTACGACCTAAAGGGTCAACTTAAAGCTATCCAAATCTAGCTAGCTAATTTAAAATTAATTTTCTAGGAACACGCCAAATATATTAATAGTGATCCAGCTATTTTACCTGCTCTATAAATTTACAAATTTGTCTTCCCTGGTCTAAGTAATTTGTTAGCCTAAGTCCGTCCCTAGCTTTCCCTATCATTCCCTAACTGATTTATATTGTAATTACAATCTTCTCAGACAATCTTCCTTCCTATATATAAGCTGCCACCAAAAATGGCGGCAGAACGTCAAACAAATAATATCAAACCACAAATAATAAAAGCAGGCAAAAATATAAATAAATATAAATATTTATGTAAATATATAAATAAACATCTATAAGCATTAAGCGTTGAGCAGCGCATAAAATTGCAAAAAGCATAACCCAAATTATCAGGTGAACTCGCATAAGCATTATACCGGCTAGCGCCATTACGCACAAAATGTGCTCGTTAAATTATTTCAAATCTACTAATTATAATATATCAATGCTTATGCGAGCACAACCGCCACAATTTTGTTCTTACCTCGTTATATATTTCTCCAGCATCCGAAAGTCTGGTTGTCTGCATTTAAATTTTCTGCTAGGGGAAATGGATATGCACTGCTAAAGCTCTGGTGGGTATGCACTAATCGTCCTGGGGGGTCACAATCACTATCACTTCACTTTTAAGTGCTGGAGGGATGCGCGGTTTCACTCTATTTTATTTATTATTTTATTTCTTTGTTTATTTCATTGATTTAATTTAAGGAGGGTTTTTGATTTATATGTTCTTATTTATTTATTTGCCGGGATTAAGTTTTAAGTTTTTTTATTTATTCCCGATTTCCGCACGTATAAGGTTATATAGTGGTTATAGTGATTGTATTAGTGGTGCGGGGGTTGTCGTGCATATGGACTTTTATAAATATTATGATAATTTTTTTTTGTTTTTTTTTAAGTTTTTGTTTTTATATTGTTTTTTCCCTTTTTTTTAAATTATTTAAATACAGGTTTTGATTACCAAGCTCATATCATTTAATGCCCGGTCAAAATCTAAAATTTCCAATCCTCCCCGCCCCCTTCCGTTTTACGCACGGTTATCACCGTCTAATCTCGCGACCCTTCGCGCGAACTCTTTAAAGGCTGCCCAGAACGCCTTCTGGTTAGTCACTTCCCCAACTTCCTCTAGGATCTTTGGCCATGCTAGAACTAGGATAGCTAATTTGCTATCACCTAACTCTCAAGCGGGCAGTCGAAGAGTACGTGCTCTGCGCTTTCAGCGCCCTCACCGCATTCGCAGCGGTCGTTGTCGGTTAAACCGAATCTTTGTAAATACGCTTTTAGGGCACCGTGCCCTGTTATCAGTTGCACCATTTTATGATCGAGTTCTACCTCGATATTACCTCTAGCTTCTAAGCTCGGCATGAATTTGTGGGTCAACCTGCCCGTGGCAGCGTTGTTCCACCTCTCTTCCCATTGTCTGATTGACTTTTCGCGCAGCTTTCTTTTAATTAGAGACCTCGGTATCGACGAATGTGATATCCGAAAGTCGCCCGTCGCGACCTCTTTAGCTAATTCCTCAGTCCTATCGTTACCTACGTTACCATCGTGCGACCTAACCCAACAGAACTTTAAACGTCGAAACTCGGGCGCCGTATGCGCTATCCTCCAGACGTCCGCCTGGAGGTTTGTTAAGGTGTTCATGTTTGTCAAAGCCGTCAGAGCTGATTTGCTGTCGCTGATTATATAATATTCATCTCTGCCCGTGTGGTTTATGACGTAATCGATTGCCTCTCGTATGGCTACCAATTCGCACTGGAAGATAGTGCTCCAGTTTGCGAGTTTGGTTTGGTACCGAAACACCTCTCTTAAACCCTGCTTAAACACAACAAACGCCGCGCCTGATTGCCCGTCATTCATACGTGAACCGTCTGTATCAATTCTGATACCCGTCGCGTCCCTATCGCCTTCGACAAACTCGATTCCTCTAATATCGGCCGGGTGCCCTAACTCTGATACGACAATCTTTTTCTCTACCTCCCTATTGCCAAGATGAATATCTTCGATAATTTCGCGTCCCTTCCCTGTATCTACTAACCTTCTATCTCGAAACTCCTTAACGACATATTCGATAGGGAGAGTCTTACTGATAACCAGCACCGCCTCCGTGGAGGTGGTCCTGTACGCCCTTGCCGCCTTCACCGCGGTAATGCGTTGAACGCTCGTCAATAGACGCATTTCCCGGACTTTGCAACCTTCCGCCCAAACAGAGGCTGCGTACAGCATTGCCGGCTCTATTTCACCGGCATAAACCGTTCTCAGCGATTCTCCCCTGAAACCCCAGTTTATTTTCGCCGCCGCCATCATTTTGTTTGATATTTCGCTGTTTTTGCTTTTAACGTACTGCACGTGAGCTTTCCAATTTTACTTATCGTCAATCTTTACCCCGAGGTTTGTAATTGCTTCCTTACACTGTATTTTCTCCCCTCCTAGCTCAAGCTTTGGGGGTCGCTGTCCGGTTTTTTTCCGAAATAGAAAGCCTCTGACTTCGCCGTGTTAAATTTTAATTTTACCGCCTGCTACCATTCGTGTAGTTTATTAAGCGCCTCGTTCGGTTTTGTACGCATATCCATTAACAATCGCGATCTGACAATTAAAAGCGTATCATCCGCAAACCCAACGATTGAGCATCCTGTGGACAACTTGATCCTAAAGATGCTCTCATACAACAACTGCCAAAATGTGGGACCAGAGCATGACCCCTGCGGACATCCCCTTTCCACCTCGCGCGACAAAACTTCCCCCGGAATTTCAACCTGTGCCAATCGCCCCGAGAAATAACTCGCGGACAACCACTATTTTCTAACTCACAAACAATCAATGGCCACCAGGCAGCATCAAATGCTCCTGAAATGTCCAAAGCAACAACAACACAGTACTTTTTAGCATCTTTCGCCTACTTAATTTCCCCGACAACGAACTCTAATGCGTCGATAGTCGACTTTTCCTCCATAAAACCAAACTGTCGGTTATTAAAACCGCTGCTGTCACGCAGTAAGTGCTCAACTCGGGTAGTCATAACGCGATGCAAAGCTTTCCCCAGTACCGGTAGCAAGCTAATTGGACGATAGCTGCCCGGGTTTGACACATTCGCCTTTTTAGGTTTAGGTATGAATTTCACGTTCTGGACTTTCCAGCAACGCGGAAAGACGCCCCTCTCTAGACAAAGATTAAACAACCCGACAAAGACACACGGGGCTAACAGACACGCCTTCAGAGCTGCGTCTAACGTGATTCCGTCATGCCCCGGTGCCTTCTTAGGGTTCATTCTCCTAAGAGCCCTGGCGACCTCGTGAACTAGGATTGCCTTATCGGCACCTGTTCCTTGCGATTCTGTAGCTTCCCGACGTATTAAATCGTGCGACCCCTCATCCTCTTCGGGATTATCCGAAGGGAAGAATTTCTCTAATAAATATTCCACCGTAGTTTTAAAACCTTCCGTATATTCGCCATTTGTCTTTCTTATGTTACCGAGCGCGATTTTCTGTTGTTTACCCCTTATTACGCGGTATGCGGTTCCCCAAGGTTCTTTCTGTGAGTTTCGCGTGCAGAATTCTTTGAATTTATTTGTTCGCGTTTCTTCTATTAATATCTTATATTCGCGGTAACTTTGATTGTATTCTATTCTCCGTTGTTCTCTTATTTCTCTCGAGGCGCGTTGATAGCGGCGCCTTAGGTTACGCGTTTCTGCCCGCTTGGTGGTTAGTTCCCGGGTCCACCAGGGTACGCTGTCTTTAAACGTTTTCTTTCGCGGCATGGAATACGACGATGCGTCTACCACTGCGTCGTTTAAATTTTTCGCGAGTGTTTCTATTTTGTCTGCCTCTCGGCAGTTTAATAGCTCGTTTTCGAGCGCTGCGATACTTTCGCCAAATTTTTGTTTAAACCGCTCCCAATTTGCTTTTTTATTACAAAACCGCGGAAATATAGTTAGCTGCTCGTTTACGCTTGTTTTAGTTTCAACGTCCCATGTTATTAATTTATGGTCAGAGAGCGTTTCCTCGTCCGACCTTAATTTCCAATCACAAATGATTTCTAACATCTCGTGCGAGGCTGCAGTAATATCAATAAAACTGCTGCCTCTATGCACCTCAAACGTAGGTAAATCATTAGTGTTTATCACACTAAGATCCCATTCCGTTAAAAGATCAGCAACCTGCGAACCCCTATCGTCTTCTATAGGGCTACCCCATAACGGTGATTTAGCATTAAAGTCTCCCCCAATTATTAGTTTCTTATTCCTTCCAATTTGGCGAAAAATGCCTTCGATGTGATTTATTAAGTTCTCGGTTTGAGGATTTTTCCGACGGGAGTCGACTGGTGGAAGGTACGCGCTTATCACGTAGAACGTGTTTGTCCCTGTTTTTATTTTCGCGGTGATTATAAACTCGTTGGACAAATTGTTTAATATTATCCCGGCTCACGTCCCATTAGTTATTATTATTCCGCTGCGCGGTCGTTCGTTATTTACGTTAAATATGGTAACCCCCTCCCAAAACCTGTTATTTTGTGGCCATACAGGTGCGGTTCCTGTATGAACCCGATGTCGATTTCATTTTCTTTTATTATTTTGACGAAATTATTGGTGGCCCCTTTGCCCTTGCCTAAATTAATCTGCGCGCATTTGATTTTCGAACTCCTCAAAACATCATCTAATGGCGTAGGATCTATAGTCGATGTTCCTGGTGATGACTGCCTTCAACCGCTGCATTGTGGGGCACTGGCTGGACTCATGACGAGTGTCGACTCTGACGCTACCAACCATATCGTTCGACCTCGCACAGACAACACAACAAGAAACTGCCCGCCTACAGCTCTTGAACACATGCCCCACTTCGGCGCAGTTACCGCAAAACTGCACCCGCTCCTTACACTCTGTAGACCTGTGGCCGAACTCGTAGCAACGGAAGTACTGGATCATTGGGAAATGATTCCGAGCCCAAACCCTACGCCAACCCAAACAAACTGCCTCCGACAGAAAACACCTCCTAGCCGCCGGCGAAACCTCAAAAACGACGCTGGCCAACGGATCTCTGGGTCCCCTGCCACCGAACCGGAACTTCTCCTTCACCTCCTCCTCGAACCTAATCCTCCTGAAGCGGGGGTTCTGAGCAATCAATCTCTGCAGGAGCTTTTCTTGGTTCATCTCCCTCTCTACCCCAGGGAGCACGATGCGCGGCCTCCTCTTCTCGATGGTGCTAGCTGTAAGACCCTGACAAGCCCCACCTACCGTCGACTGCAAACGCCTGGCATCCTCCTTGCCAGCACACTCGACAACAACGCCACCCCTACGCGTCCGACGTGCTCCGCCAACAACAAAACCATCCTTGGCCGGGTCAACCTTCCTTTTTAACGTCACCATGACGTCGTCCTTCACCCCTGGGTTGGCGTCGACACGAACTGCGACCGTCAACGCTGCCTTCCTAACCACTGCTCCAGCATAGGACATCACACCCCTTGGTCCCCCCTGCCCTAACACGACCTGCTCATTGCGTGCCGCTGCCACCTCCGCCACAGCCTCCTTTACCTGGCCACGCACCATCCTGAGACCCCTAAACATCCCTAATAGCTGATTCGCAACGACTTGGAACTCGTCTGGGGCGCTGCGAATCACCTTCCTGTCGTCTACGGTGATGGTCGCCGAAGTGGCAGGGACCCTCTTATGTATAAAGCCGTGCGCCCTCCTCACACGGAACATCAAGAGATCCAGCTCGTCTAGGTCGCTATCAGCAACGCTTCCGTTGCTGCCAGCCGACCCACGACGCTGTCCTTTCGACGTTGCGGGCGACTCAAGCTCGGCTCCACACACAAGGGGCGCCGGTCCTTCCGACTCCACCACCGCAGGCCCAGACTCCCTCTGCGACGCAACTACCTCCCCGTCGGGCTGCGACACCAACCTCTCTACCACAACCACGAGCTCCTTCTCTCCGACCTTCTCAACCGACCCAGCCTCCGACTGCTCACCCCTGACCGGCTCCGACCGACCACCCCTCTTCTTCTTCGGCAATGGCTCCTCATCTCGATGGACAACCATGCTGAAAAATTAAATAGCAAAACAACAAAGACAAACAAATCCCAGATCAAAATGCCCTGGCGACGCTAAATAAACTCAAAGCTAAGATGTATAGCTAAGCGGCAAATCAACAAAAAAGAACAGAACGAAGACGCTGCTCCAATAAAAGACGGAAATTCCAAATGACCCTTAAACTGCTCTGTATTTATTTATTTATTCAAATTTTTAAAAACCACCAAATGAAATTTCAAATTTATCAGAACTAAAATAAACACTAACATCAAAATAACAAGGAGGACAAAAAAGAT
The DNA here is from genome assembly GCA_036346225.1 of Platerodrilus igneus. Taxonomy (NCBI): domain Eukaryota; kingdom Metazoa; phylum Arthropoda; class Insecta; order Coleoptera; family Lycidae; genus Platerodrilus; species Platerodrilus igneus. The sequence goes on from JARFIW010001215.1 coordinate 3,732,386, forward strand.
AGCAAGCCCAATAACTATAGGCAATTAAAAATCTACTATAACAAAATTGTATTTATTTATTTAAAATTCAAACTAGCTAATTACGTCAAAAACAAATTTATAAAATACCGGACTTTAGATTTAAATTTAGAAACAAACTAATTAAAACACGCGTTATTGGAATGCGGTACCGGAAGTACTTACCGCTTGTTTACTCGATTTTCAAGTATTACATCTCTAATTATACCCAAAGAGCGACTTTAAGGATTCTTAAAGTACACAGGTACTAAAAAAATGGAATATTTATATTCAAATTATTTTAAAATTTACGGTTTTTAGTTATTTGTTTGATTCAAAAAAGGCTTAGATTTTGGTTTTTAAATTGTTACTTTATTACACGCACTTTATATAATTTTCTCGAATTTATTTGCTGGTTTTACGCTGTTTTAGCCCGTTTTACTCGGTTTTCAATAAATTTATTAGAACGCCTTTTTAAATTATTTTGAATTTATTTTTGGTTATTTATTTAGTAGATTTTTGATTTATTAGCCCAAAATTTAAGTTGGTTTATTTTAAAACGCGGATTTTAGTTAAATTTTATGTTAAAACGTGATTTATTTATTATTTATTCGGTTTAAATTTTTGTTTTTGGTTTTTATTACTGCCCTATGTATTAAAATTAACGTCACACAATAACAAAAGTATAACACGCTAAATATAAACGCTTAAAATATAATAATAAATCTTACATAAAAACTTACATGCAGTCTTGTAGTCAGGAGCTCTGCGTAACACGTCCGCTCACTTCCAGCGCTAACTAGCAAGTTCCCAAGTACACAGCGTTCTTAAATTGTAATAAACATGATGGCATTCTCTGGAGTAGAAGATTCCGGAGTTAAAATAGTCCCCAATTCGAATCGCCGGGAGGGGACTATTTAGGAGGATGTGGTCGGAGAGTATAGAAAAAAAGCTGGGAACACTGTGCGAGTCGGAATGTGGAATGTCTCAAGTATGAAGCAGGAAGGTAAAGGAGATTTTTGGAGCGGAGGCTTTAGAGTAATTCACACAGGATCAAAGTAAGGAAATTTGGATGTATGGATAGTTATGAGAAAAAATATAGAACACTGTGTAGAAAACTACCTACAGAAGAACGAAAGAGTACTTATGGTTAGATTAGAACCTAAACCTGTAACTACAGTAATAATTCAAGTGTACATGCCCACTTCTAGCTATAGTGAGGAAGAGGTAGAATCGATCTACAAAGACATACTAAAATACGTAGAAGGACATTCAATAATTACCAGAAATTTTACCGTAGTGGTGGAGTAGGGAAGTAGCAGTAGCAGTTTATTTGATTTAGGCACGAGAAACGACAGAGGAAATAGACTGGTAGAGTTTTGCGACAGAAACAATTAATCATCACAGAGACGTTATTTCAACATCATGCTAGAAGACGATACACGTGGAAAATGCTAGAAGAACTAGGAAGATATCAAATATATTACATTCTTATTAGACGACGGCTTAGGAATCAAGTAAAAGACTGTAGAAGCTACCCAGAAACTATAGACATTGACCACAACATCGTAATTATGAAGACCGCTCTTAAATTAAAAAATTTAAGAAAACGGAACGGCAAAAGACACTTTGACTTTGAGAAACTAAAAATAAAGATATCCACGAAAGATTTGAAAAACAGCCAAATGAATTGCTGAAATAGTGCATATATTTAAAAACAATAGATGGGGAACCCAGCTGTATTTAACAAGAAAGAGCAGCAGCTATGGTCGAAGACGAAATAAAGACAAACGTGTTGGAAGCAATTGTGTGGAGCACAGTACTGTACACCTATGAAACAGGGACAGTAGGAGAAGCATACAGAAAGAGGAAGAAGCCTTATGGAATGTTATGCTTCAGATGTATGATGATGATAGCATGGACAGATAAAGTTAATAACAAAGAGGTTATAGAAATAGTAGGGGAATAAGGATATCTGTGGAAAACCAAAAGGAATAGGAGAAATAGAAGAGTAGGATACGTTCTAAGGTATTTTTGGGGAATAGTACGGGCTATATTACACGCAGATATAGGAAAAGAGAGAGGTAGAAGTAGACCTAGATCAGACTATTGCAGGAAGATAGTGAAAGACGCAGACTGTGGCAATCTCAGGGAAATGTGTAGGTTTGCTTAGAGTAGGAAACAATGGAGGTACGCGTCTAACCAGTTTCGGGACTGAAGACTTTAAAACTTAAACTACATTTGTTTTATTTACCATTTGTTTGGTATCCATACTATATAGTAATGCACTCTAGTAATTATTAGGATTTGCAAAATCTGGATATGTCTTCTTTATCAAATCTGAAGTTAATATTTATATATCTTTCTTCTGTATGCTCTAAACTGAACGGGTATTGAAATAAAACGTTTCCTCTACCGTTTTGTTCTCGATTATCAAATATATTGTGCAAAATTATGCCTCTGATTAAATTGTGATCAATTACATAACAATTTCTACGTTCGACAATACTATGCAGAATATAGTCTATCATCAATTTTATCAAATAATAAAAATCTGTCAACAGGGAAAAACGACAATGCGGAGCATTGCAAAGCGCATGCTCACAATAACATATACGTTAATAACGGCACTTAAAAGCATCCTATTAACGGAATTAACAGTGATTCAAATACGGAAGTCGGATCTGTATTCCTTACAAATTTACATGTGAGTTTTTAAAACCAAATTGTTACTTTGTAGTGTAACCGACCTGAAGGCTGTCACAAACGCCCTCTCTATAAATGGCACACCAGGCTACATCTAGTGGCAGTGGCTCGACGACTCCTACGTTGTGTTGTTATCATGTGACCCAAATTCACACTGGGAAGATGGCGTTAAGGCGGGAAGGTTTGAAATAAAACTACAACATTTATCTAACTTGAGTTTTAATCAAAATAATTACTAAATAGGTCATTCGCATGAAAGCATAGAAAAATGAAATTTAAAGCAAACAGTGCCGTACTCAACTTGGGCGATTGGCGAAAGAGCACGGCAAAGGAAACCCCAAACTGCCCTCAAACTTTCAAATGCATTTGACACATCTCAACGAGACGGGTAACGTACAAGTACCCAGATCACCAACACTGAAATTGACGGGATGTCAACTGTTACCCAGACATACCACATATGACAACTGAAAAAACGTTAGTGTATACCAGCTAGTCTTTTCTGGTAGGTACTCAGGTCGGCGAGACCAATACTATCCAGCTAAAGTTGAAGAGGGGGGACACCAGGAAGTTGACCTGCACTTTGACTACCAATGTTCCTCACCGCACGGACATAAAATGTTAGTAATACTCAACAAGGCTCGATCACTCGCGCCCACATACATGCATTAACAGTTTCCAGCCCGTGTTACAAAATATTTCACAAAGGCTAGCCGATTTCCTATTATTTACAAAAGAGTACAAATACAAGTACATTTACAAGACGACATAAATCGCTGAAATGAACTTTTGGTATGATTGCGCATAGTTAAAAAGGCGCTTATTATTGAATAGACTATCTCCAACATAGTCATAAATGCAAACGCGAAAGCACGAGATGGTCGGTCATACCAGATGTTCAATTTAATTGCATTACAACAATTATCACAAACGTTAGATACTAGTTAATTAAATGGGAATATTGGCTAGATAATGGGATAAACACATAACAAATATATAATTATGTTTAAACCAAGGAATGGGCGATGCAGTTGAATATGTAGCTAATATGCTGAAATAAAACAATTACACATTACATAAATGTCAAATGAATCACAAATATCAAACATTATAAAATATGTTGGCAGCAAATACATACGCAAAATTCTACAGCATAAATACAAGCTAAATCTTTATATAAATGCATGTAAGTTAAATATATTAAATCTAATAGGCAAATGTTAAAAATACTCATTATGATTGCATCGGTTAAAACGTACTTTTTAAAAATTAAACACATCGTAGCATTACAAATTACAAACAAAAAATATACACAACAACTTTGTGGTTAATTCAATAAAACCAAAATAAATATAACATTGAAATACAATACTATTCGAATTCAAACTTGCCTAATAATTTGATTCAATATTTCAAAGGAATGATGTTACTTATCATTAAATGCTTGTAAAATCATAGTAAGTGTACATTTACTATTGATTCTGCAACAGATGCAATGCAATTGGAGTTACTCTGTATTAAATACTAAATAGACAGTATTTCAAATAAATATATATTAGTTTTACTCTGATTTAAATACTAACCAAACAATTCAGATAAATAAATATTAGTTTTCGGTCGTTAAACCAAATCACACTCATTTATACATAAAACGTTTAATAAAATCGTAAATTCACTTATATTAAACATCATAAGTAAAACAATCGGCATAAAATTCTAAGCCAAAAGCAACAGGTAACACATAAATATTACCTTCAATGATTAAATAACTAACGGTGTTACAATAAGTACCAACATCACACTCAAAACAAGGCTGGTATACAAGATGTAATCAGATTACCTTAAATAGCAACTACATTATCAACGTAAAACATTACCTTTAATAATAACGCCAAGTGAAGTCTTTCAACCAGCCATCTTGAAATCTAAAACCAAGTCTTTTAACTTTGTCGACTCGATCGATAGTTTCTTCACATGAACCCCTTATAATGTAAATTCTGACGATACGGAATGCGTTCAGAAACCTGCAAGTGGTTACTGAGCTATTTTAACAAATACCTTCAAATATCGAAATGTACACTATAATATTTGCAATAATTATCAACCAATGAGAAATCGACTTAGAAACTACGGAACACTACAACTTCAAATTTTAATTACCGAGATACTTTCTAATGTACAATAAAAAAACATTAAGCCGGTTTTAAAAAATAATTCTTTTGCGTAATTTCCAAACTATTGCCCATTCTTAAGCATAAGTTAAAGTATTTTTATGAAGTTGTGAATTACCCTGTATAAGCATGGCTACCAACTGACTGACACGCAATAGGTGGTATGGAAAGTTGTATTAAACGAGCTAATTGGATGATGGCAAACTATTGACACGAACGGTGTGAGCTGTAATAGAGATTTTTTCAAGTTCAACGCGCTGCAGTTGACCCAGCGATAATAAACCATATAACAACCGAATCCTCATAATTAAATTTCCAATAATTATTTTTCGCGAATATAAATTCCGGACAAAGTCAAAAAAGTAATTAAAAAAGAGATACGTTTTTACTCCATAGAATCCTTTAATGATCGTTAAACAAGTATTTCTTTTATTTTCCAACAGCAAAAAAATAGCCGTCAGCATCTATATTTCATGCTAAAATCGCCCTAATACCGCTATATATAAAACAGCAAAATTTTTCAGATATATTTTTGTGGTAGTATTGTATACATGTCCACGTTTCAATGTTTCCAACCCTTAGAGGGCAGTAATTGATTCAATAAAAGTAAAACACGTGCAAACCGTTGTTGCATGGTTCAGACAAAATATTCAACTCTGCACTGTTACGGAAAGAATAACAAGATAAAATAAAACTCTGAAAATTCTTTTTAATGGCTTAGCGGTCATTTCAATAGGTTCTTTAAATTCTCAGCTTCGCGTGAGAATGCTATTGAAAGGTGGTGTGCTCGCTCCCCTATCATCTCTAAACGCATTTCCAATCGATTAAATGCTCAAAAGCCATAATTTTCGCTCAAACAACCATCTAAATAGAAGTTTATTGAGAATCATTGAGTTACATACTACATCTGCGGTACAAAACAATATGAGCATTATGTAAGTTGGAAGTCAGAATTGGAAAATATATTGTTTTGCTGAAATTGTTTGGTTTCAACAATACGCCTAGAGGTTGGTTTGTTTATTAAAAACCCCGGTTTAAAAATAGATGATTGTGATGCAAGCAATATGCGAATTTAGCCAGAGGTTGCATTCGATTATTTCCTAACAAGATTAAACTAAAACTTTGACGTCAACTTTCCCTAAAAACTAGTGATACCGCGAGACGAGAACGAGACGAGAAATCCTTACTTCTCGTTCTCGTCTCGAAATTCGAGCCGAGAACTTGGCTAAGTTCTCGTTCTCGAAGGATGTTTCTCGTCTCGTCTCGATCTCGAGTCGAGATTTCTCGAATTCTCGACTTTTCGACTTCTAAAATGCTCTGCAAGTTGCAAAATATGTTTATCACTCTCGAAAACGGTTTTTTAAAAATTTTTATTAGCGTGAGAACATTACAACACTGATGTCATACATAATCTGCTCTCTAAGTCTAGCGCTACCTCTATTTATACTACTTCCTTATCTAATGCATTTGAAATACATAACTCCTCCGGCCCTAAATGAGAACTATGGGGAACCAGAGTTCGAAAGTTCAGGAAAGTCCCTTGTCTCATGTTTTGTGCTATCTTCGTTTACATTTTTAGCTATTGACTTCTTAAAAAATATCTATAAATTAAATACTATATCAGAAAAACAATAGTGACATACAAAATTATCGTAAAAAAGCTAATATTCTTAAAATTGATTACAGGACTTTCTAATTTACTTAATTCTAGGTTTTCATTTTCCAAAACTCGATAGACCTCATTTAATTCATTGAGATGTATCGGATCTATTTCTAAAGGTTTAAGGTCAAAGTTTGGCATTTTTTAATTATTCGCATAAACTTCTAAGCGTATGGTAATACAATATTCTTATAACTAGAAATTTCATTAACAAAAGTTTTTAACACTACTTCATCGATTAACACTTCACAAGAATCTTTAAGTTCTAGCAAATAGCTACCGTTTATAGGAATACTGTTTTCCACTTTTCCGCACTTGTGTATAACAACTAAATTATGAGGCACTACGATGATCCATTTGTTCTTCTCCAGTTTTTGAATTTTCTTTGTGGTTATCTTCACCGGTATTTGGTGACAATTACGTATATTATCGGCGTACCTTATTAATTCAATTTCGCATGGTGCTGTTGAAGTAATTTTTGATGTTTGTAATTGATGACAAATAAATTCTGCCTGAGTGACTTCATAACAATTTGTGTCAGGAAATGCATAGGTGTGGTCGTTTAACAAAAGGTATTTTGCACTAGGGATGATCATCTTAAAAGAAGTCTGATGTGGAGTAGGTAGTGATACAAATGATAATAGATGAAATCGTCCATTTCAACAATTGGTACTTCCAAAATAAACACTATACTGTTATCTTTACTGTAGCTTTTAATATTGATGATTTTTCCGAATAGCAACGTATTAAGTACTGTCATTTCGAATAGGAATTTCTTGCCTTGTAACTGTTTACTGGCTGTGGTTAGTTCAGAAAATAGTTCATGGGGTTCTACCATAGCATTATGAAAAATATTTAATTTAGAAAAAGTAATAGCAACTTCGATTCGTTCCAATAGATCATATAGAATCTGAAAATTTGTGGAAAATTGCAGAGCTAATCTTTCTAGAGCAAAATAATTAAAAGTTTCTACCTTGTCAATACTTAAATTTTTAATTTCTTTTGAAATCTCCTCGATTCGGGCTTTTAGAATATATTGATTGTGAGCTAATATTTTAGAATTATTTTCGAAATTCTGAAGGGAAGTTTGAAATAGAGTTATTTGATCATTAATTAAAGATTTAATTTTTTCTTGGTTATTAGTTAAAGATGAAATGGCATTGTCATATCTTTCTCCATCGTTATAATCTAAATTTCCGGTGAGAAACTTTAATGCTGAGCCTACACCGTTAAAAAGAGATCGTTTTTCTCGTTTATTCCAAAGCGGATTTAATTGTGTTAATTGTATCTCAATTTTATTTTCTAAAATTTGGACTGTGTGATACGAATTGTGAAATGATTGGTTGAATTGGAATACATGTGGGGATAATGATAGTGTATTTTGAATTTGTTCATATTGAGCCTTTAAAGTCAAAAGTTTTTGTAATATTAGCAATATCATAAATTTGAATAAATGTTCAAAAATCGGTTTTTATTTGGGCTGTGCCTAAACGAAGAGGAAGATGTCCGCGGTTGTCGTCTAAATTGTAGAACTGGGCTGCAATTCGTCTTGTGACTGTGCAGAGGGCGAATCTGTAACAGGGGGTCTTTTTAGTTCCTTAATATGTATAATTTCTTTACTTAATGTAATTTCCTTATTTTTTTGTTTCTCTCTTGAAATCTCTACCCTATTCTTATCTAATATTTTAGTAATTTTATACGGTCCTAAAAACACCTTATCTTTTTTGTTTCTCTTTTTAGGATTCTTCTTAAAAACTATTTGTTTCACTTTAAATTCTGGATTAGTATCTCCATTGGTATTACTCTTATCTACTACTTTCTGTTTATTTTCGACTAATTTTGCATTTACTTTATTATATACGTGTTCTAATTTTTCTTTATGATTATTAACGTAGTCTGAATAAAAGTTAGGGGTTAAAAAGATTTCATTGGGGTCTCTCGAATTTGTATGTCCAAACGTCTATTCAAAGGGAGTATATTTTGTCGCGCTGTGGATCGAATTATTATAACCTATTATAGCATAGTCCATTAAATCGCTTTCTTTGGAGTAAATATAGCGTAAAAGTCTTAAGTGTTCAATTAGTGTGGAATGTGTTCTTTCAACTATGGAGTTGGATTCGTGATGTCCGGATGTTGTGAAATGTACACTAATTTTGTGTAGTCCTAAAATTTCTTTAACTGTAGCGTTGTTAAATTCTGTTCCTTTATCTGTCACAATGGTTTGGGGTATACCGAAAGAAATAAAATATTTTATAAGTGCTTGACTAATATTTATAGCCGTTTTTCCACTTATAAATAGAGCTTGAGCTAATTTTGTCAAAGCATCCACTAATGTTAAATAATTTTTCCCATCAAAAGTAAATACGTCCATATGTACAATTTCGAATGGGCTTTTTGCCGTTTCCGTTAGCATTATTGGGGTATATGGGGTCTGTCTAGCGTATTTATTTCTTTGGCACAATGTACATTCATTGATAAAATTTGTTATACTAGTTTTCATATTTTTCCAGTAATAATTTTGTTTGAGTCTTTCATAGGTTTCGTTTATTCCTCGGTGAGTCGTTTTACCTTCATGGTAGTTTCTAATTACTATTGTCTGCTCTTCGATATCCTTAAGTGTATTAATCAATTTGGTACATTTAATTAACTTTGGTCCATTTTCAGAAAAATGCTGTTGATATACATCATTGAAGTCATTATACAATTTGTCTTTGTTGAAATGTAAATAATAAGTGTTACTAGGGTCTGTGTACTGAATTAGAAAATCCAAAATTAGTTTGTCATTGGCAATTTCTGGAATTTTGACTTTTATAATTGTGGGGTCGCTTTCATTTTCTAATGCTACGTCCGTCTTGTAATACAAATTTGAGTAAACTAAAATCTGGCGTGGTTTGTTATTTATAATTTCGTCTAAAATAGCAATTCCTTTATTCGTGTTTCCATTAGAGTTAGAATGTTGAGTAGATATGTTGTCGTCGTCAGGAATATGTATTGTCCATGCAGGTTCAGGAGTGTTTAATTGAGGTTCTTCGGGTAATTCTGTTTGAAGTTGATTTTCGTCATGCGGTTCATGATCTAAACTTTTTAAAAATTCTGCTATATAGTCATCTATGTCACCTGGATTATTTGCAAGAGATCCTGTTTCTAAGGCATTGACTGGTATCCAGGATAAACAATCGGTATTAGTGTTACATTTTCCTTTCTTATAAAGAATTTCGTAGTCATACTCTAATAATTTTATCCTCCATCTTGTCAGTTTTGAGTTTGCGTCTTTTAAGTTGAATAGCCATGTCAGTGGTTTGTGATCAGTATATATATAAAACTTTTGTCCAAATAAATACGGTCGAAAATGTTTGCATGCCCAAACAATTGCAAGAAGTTCCTTTTCGATTGTCGAATACTTTGTTTCGGTTTCATTTAGTGTCCTAGATGCGTACGCTATTGGTCGGTCATTGGGTACGGTTCCTTGCGATAATATTGCTCCAATTGCATAGTTACTCGCGTCTGTCGTCAAAATAAATTTTTTTTCCAAAGTCGGGATACTGAAGTACAGGACCGTTGGTCAAAATTTCTTTACAAGTTCTAAAGCTGTCTAGAAAATTTTTGTCGTGTATTACTTTGGCATTCTTCTTTAAGCATTTCGTCATAGGTTTTGTAATTTTTGCAAAGTCTTTTATGAAACGTCTATAGTAACCTAATAGTCCAAGGAAACTTTTGATTTCAGTTGCTGTGCGTGGTAAAGGAAAATTTTTTACGGCTGTTATTTTGTCTGGGTTTGGTTTAACTCCTGTAGGGGTAATTACGTGTCCTAAATACATTACGGTTTTTTGTAGGAATTCTGATTTGTCTAACTGTATTTTTAAATTATGTTGTCTAAATCTGTCGAAAACTTCTCTTAATTTTTCTAAGTGTTCTTGAAGAGATGAACTGAACACAAGACAATCGTCAAGGTAAGTTATACACGATTGATCTGTCAGTCCGCGTAAAACTCTATCCATTACGCGTTGGAATGTCGAAGGGGCATTTATTAAACCCATAGGCATCCGTTTAAATTGAAAATGTCCCTGCGGGGTACTGAATGCTGTTTTCTGTACGTCTTGGGGATCCATCTGGATTTGATAAAACCCGCTGGTCAAATCTAGGGTCGTGAAATAATTTGCACGGCCTAGCCTATCTAAAATCTCATTAATATTAGGTAATGGGTATTTGTCAGGAATTGTTTCGGAATTTAATTTTCTATAATCTACTACAAGTCGCCATTTTCGTTTACCAGATGCGTCAATCTTTTTCTCTACTATCCAAATTGGGGAAGACCACGGCGAAACACTATCTTCAATTATGCCCTGATCTAACATTTTCTTTATTTGTGATTTAGCTTCGTTGCGGTGAATTTCTGGGAGGCGATATGATTTTGTAAAAATTGGAGAATCATTTTTTAAATTTATTTTATGTTTAATTTCACTAGTAAAACTGAGGGGAATTCCTTCACAATAAAATATGTCACGGTATTCTAAACACAATTTCTTTATAGCGTCTTTTTCTTCTTTATTGCAGTGATCAAGTCGAAGATCTTTCAAATTTCCTCTTAATTTATCGTCCTGTGGTTCGTCTAATTCTAGGTCTTTTTCCAAATTTTATACTACTTCCTTATCTAATGCATTTGAAATACATAACTTGCAACAATGTTTTTGAACCACCAATTGCTATGTGAACAATACATTCAGATAGTACCTATATGCGTTTTTAAATATTGGAACTGGAATAAATTAAATTGCTTCTGTTGTGAGTGGCTAGTAACTGTGGCCCGAAAGTTTGGAAGCAACCAAGCGAAAATTACCTTAATATAATTGTATTTGAACATTATGGAAAATAAATTATGCAATCAGTTTATTATCTGTAAGTACTAAAAATTGATTGCATTAATCAACTGATAATATAAATTTAATACAGGCTGCGTTTTATTTGATCACTATCTCAGGTATTTTCTTTAAATCGTTCTTAATATTACGAACTGAAAATCTTTCATCTGAAAGTAATAAATTAATAAAAATGCCCTTTAATATCCACATTCATCTTATAACAATAAATGCAAATTAAACGCATTCAAACCAAAAGATTGTATACTATACTAAAAAAATCATGTAATATTATGGCTAAGTTGCGGACAAGTCAGGGTTTAAAATTTTTTACCATAGTTTTGCAAATTCTATTAAATTTCAAGTCATTGTTTTCTGCAAGTATTTAGTCCTGGTTAAAATTGCAATTTATAACTAGGTATGTACTTGATTTATCTATCGCATGCTACAATAAGTTGTCAGCTATAAATGCAGCTTATTAACAAAATCGTCTTGGGAAAATGTCTTCTTTCGTCTCAACCAAAAATAGTTTATTGAACGTCGCCCAATATACGCTAGCACATTTCAAAATCGTTAAATATTACACGAATCTATAAAATACCCAACATATTAAGTTTACGACTATACATCAACCGACGGCGATGCAACAAAATTTGGGATTACATTTTTAGCTGAAGATAAATATTTCCTAAGAAATGTATAGAAGATGCATTTAAACAAAATATTGTTTAAAATTTTTGTTATCTTTTTAGGGTCCAAATATTCTGCACCTCATACATCACTTCATACCTTTTAAAAAGAATAACCTTCCTTAACATAAGAAGCTAAGCAGCAACCTCTACATACTGTTTCTTTCAGGGATTATCGTGACTTTATATAAACCGTACTCAGTATCTTTGGCCTTTCTTATTTATGATTCATATTTATTTTGCAAAACCTGTAAACTTTGTTTAACAATGTACTGGTTTAAGAGACCATTTGACTTGTATACCTAAAATTTGATACCGAACCCTGCTTTCTAGTTGAAGGTACGAAAAGTATAAAAACCTTTTGTTTTCTTATAAACCTTTTGTTTTCTTATATACCTTTTATAAGTTTCTGTAATATTATTTTTCTGAAATTCATTGTTATAACTGCAACGTCCTGTCTAAGGAATTAAGATTATTTAAAAAAGGTTTGACATTTGATTGTATGTCTGAAGAATAACAATTCATCCTACAACAAATACCTGTCATACTTGAAGTAAAAACCATAAATATACCGAAAACTAAAAGCTATCACTTCAAGATTTTTGTGTTTTGCTGCATATATAAACTCTATGACCTCTGAGTTTGCTTATTTATTCATATTAACTTGAAGTTGTAACTTCTGTTAAAATTTTAAAGTGAAAGATGACGCGATCAAAAGTAGCCTTTTCATATAAACCGCAAGATGAAAATGGAGTCGATAATCCTGAACCATACAGCAGCGATGACAGCTTTTCTGATCGAACGTATGTTCCTGTTCTCTCAAGTTGTAGTGCGATCACCACCAACTTGATGAGGATAATCAGTACGACTACGATTCCGATATGACTTTCTCTTCCATAACCAAATCATGGTCATCAACATCATCAAATGTACAGGAAGAAGCTTTTATACCTAGGTTATTAATTTTGTTTCTTGTGAGATTTGCCAGATTTGAACAATTGAACTGCAGTTGAAAACTATTATAGTAATACAATATCATTGACGATGCTCTTCAGATGCTACTAGGCAGTTGAAGAAGCAAACTTTTCTTTTAATATCGACTAAAATAAATGTAACTGTTTCAATTTTTTAAATTGTCACATTAAAAACATTTTCTTATTTTGATAGCAACTTTATTTAATACAAGAATTCCGAAGTTCTTACTGACACAGCTTTTACCTTATTTACTGAAAGTTGTTTTTGTGTACTGAATATTTCGAGAACTCAAGAATAGTCGAGAATCCTCGACTAGAGATCGAGACGAGAGTTAAGTGTTTCTCGTTCTTGTCTCGAAATAGATTTTTGTTTCTCGTCTCGATTTGGTCTCGAATTTCGAGACGAGATCAAAACAAGAACGAGAATTCTCGATCTGGAAGGGCATCACTACTAAAAACCTAATGGAAAGATAAACTTGTAATGTAACTGTACCAAATGCAGACACGGCACCAAATTATGACTCTATTTTAATTGATAAATTAAAAATTTTGTGTATACAATAAGTATTTTGTTGCAAATGGGTCATATATTTAATAGAAGAAAGACAAAAATACAAAAATAAAACAGACGAAACAGGAGAACAGGGATACAAAGCCATAAAATGGGAAATTATTCGTAAATGCAGGAAAGCTAAAGAACAACGGATTGATGAAAAGTGCAAAGAGGTACAAACTAAGATGGAAATAGAAAAGACAGATGAAGCATACAAACTAATTTGAATCAATTTTATGGATATAAAACCGTAAAGCAAAAATATAAAGGACGCGGGAGGAAACGACATTATAGAAAATGTAGAGAAAGTAGGTAGATGGCATGAATATATAGGGAATTTAAATGCAGGAGAGGAACTAACTGCATTAGAACAGGAATCAGACATTGAAAATGATGACTTGGGATATCTTATACTTAGAGATGAGTTTGAATTAGCATTAAATGGTCTGAAAAATGGTAAGACGCCAGGTACAGATAAGGTGCAAGCGGAAACTCTAAAAACCGCTGGACAAGCAGTAACAGAAGGTCTTTTCCAACTTGTAAGCTATACGTATGAGACAGGAGAGATACCCAAAGATTTCAAACGTAACATCATAGTAACTATACCAAAAAAGGAAGGCGAGGATAGATATGAAAATTTTCGAACGATAAGTTTGACAGCACACGTGTCAAAAATATTAAGTAAAATTGTACAAAGACGAATTGAAAAACGAGCTGAAGAAATACTAGGGGAAGATTAATTTGGGTTTAGGCGAAACAGGGGAACACGGTAGGCTATTTTAGTTCTGAAAGTGATGATGGAGAAACTAATAGAAAAAAGGGGAAAGCGTGTATATAGGGTTTCTAAATCTGGAAAAAGCATTCGACAATGTAAAATGGAAAACAATATTCGAAATACTCAAAAAGATGGGAATGACTTATAGGGATAGACGAATAGTACATAGCTTATACAAAGAGCAAATAGAATTAGAGCAGGGACGTAGAGAAGTAAACCTTAAGAAAGGGGATGTGACCTATCTCCATACATTTTTAACTTGTACATTGAAAAGGCAATGAATACTGTCAAATGCAGGAAGACATTTGCAATTACTATGCAAGGACAAAAAATTGATATGCTTAGATTTGCAGATGTTATAGCGGTATTAGCATCTAAAAAGAAAGGTTAGAAGCTGCTCTTAATGAAATGGAAACGGTTCTAACAGAGAGCTACGGTATGAAAATTAACAAAAATAAAACTAAAGTACTGGTATGTAAAGGAGGTGAAAATAAATCAAAAACAAGAATACAAATAGGTAACAACAACTTACAAGAGGTTAAGGATTTCTGCTACCTAGGAATCCAATATCGCAAAGTGGGAAAAGCGCAAAGTTATAAAACAAGATTAACACAAGGCCGTGCTACATTTATCAAGAAAAAGGAACTACTGTGTTCAAAGACAACAAACATAGAAACAAGGAAAAGATTGCTTAAAACATATGTGCGGACCACAGCACTGTACGGCTGTGAAGCCTGGACAGTAGGAGAAACGGAAAAGAAAAAGGTAGAAGCCTTTGAAATGTGGTGCTACAGACGAATGTGGAAGATATCATGGACAGACAAAGTTAAGAACAAAGAGGTTCTCGAAATGGTAGGGGAAAAAAGATATATGTGGAGAACGATAAAAAAAATAGGAGAGATAGGATGATAAGTCACATACTACGGCATGAGGGAATAATACGGAATATATTAAAAGCAGAGATAGGAAAAAAGAGAAGTAGAGGTAAACCTAGGTTAGACTATTGCACACCACAGATAGTGAAAGATATAAGCTGTAGGAATTTCAGGAAAATGTGTAGGCTAGCTCAAAATAGAAATCAATGGAGGTATGCAGTCCCAAAATGGATAAACTAATGACAAAAAATATAACTGTACTACAACATGAAGATTATTATAAGAAACTACAGATATTAGTTGTGCAATATTCTCGAATAATATTAATTGTGTCAAAGGATTTACTGGAAAGCTATTAATTCGGCAAATGTCTAAGTGTTGAGGGATCTTGGCAGCCACAGGCTGCTAAACCCCCTTCACATACCTTACATGTGATTTTCGAATGCTCCACCCGAAGGTACTACATTGGCCAGGAAGCGAGTTTTTTTTTACCTGAAATATTTTGAATTTTGCCGAACCCTTGCTATTCCAAGCAAGGTAGGTATTTTTAACGTGCGTGACAACACTCACACACGGGACTTCCATTTTACCTCTCATCCGAACGAGGGCGTATTTTTGTGAAAAATGCTCGCCTAACATTATTCAAGCGGACCGTGCCGGGATTCAAACCCTGGACTTTGGACGTAGTAGTCACACGCATACCAGCTACGCCACGGAACCACCTCCCTTCACATACCACTAAATCTCGGTGAAATAAAGCATATAATTAGAAAACAACAAAAGGGGAACCGAGCTGTATATAGGGTGTGTGGGAATTTCAGGGAACTGTGTAAGCTAGCTCAGACTATAAATAAGTGGAGGAACGTGTCCAACCAGTTTTGAGACGTAAAACGTAGTGACGAAAAAGTAAGCGCAGATAAATCTGATGATTATTATAAACCACTACAGGTGTTGGGTATGAAATATCTGCAACTAGTGTTGAGTATGCGAAAAGATATATTGGAAAAAATATTAAATCGGCAAACGTTCAAGTGCTGGGGGAACTTGGCAGTCACAGGCTGCTTACCCCCCTTCACAACCACTGAATGTTGGAGAAATAGGATATATAATTGTAAAACAATATAAGAGGACCGAACTGCTTCTAACAAAAAAGAACAGCGGAAATGTTCAAAGACAACAAACATAGAAACAAGAACAAAATTGTTGAAAGCATATGTCTGGAGCACAGCAGAGTATGCATATAAAATACGGGCAGTAAGAAAAAACAGACAGAAAAACGGTAGCAGAGTTTAGAAATGTTGTGCTTCAGATGTATGAGGATAACAACATGGACAGACAAAGTTAATAACAAATAGGTTATAGAAATAGTAGTGGAATAAAGATATCTGTAAAGAAAATAGGAGAAATAGACGGACAGAAAACGTTCTAAAGCATTTTTGGGAAATAGTATGAAATATATTACAAGCAGAAATAGGAAAAAGAGGTAGATGTTGACCTAGATCAGATAGTGATAGATGCAGACTGTGCAAATTTCAGGGAAATGTGTAGGTTAGTTCAGAATAGGAAACAATGAGGATACGCATCTAAACCAGTTTCAGGACTGAAGACCTAATGATGATGGGTTCCATAGGATAGGTGATAAACGGGAACCTTGTGGACATCGTTGAGTGAGAGGTTTAGTAACCAAGTGGAAATTGGAAGTTAGGATGGCTGTTCGGGATGAGAGGAAGGATTTTATTAAGAGGTAAAGGTTAGAAGGCAAATTGGCTTGTTTAAGTTGATTAAGAAGGTTGGGCCACCAAAGGAGATCGAAGGCTGAGTGGAAGTTGAGGAATAAGGAGACTACGTATGTATAAGGGGATGTTTGGACCGTTTGAATTAGGGAGCGGATTGTATGTTCGGCGCTATGCCCAGAGCGAAAGCTGTGTTGGTTAGCTGAGAGTAAGGAATGACGTTCTATGTGTGAGTTTAGTTTGTATAGGATGGTCTGTTCAAGCAGTTTGCTAAGTGTTGGAAGGAGTGCAATAGGTCTGTAGGATTTGGGGTCTTCGGGAGGTTTATTGGGTTTGAGTATAAGGGAGATGGAAGCATATTTAAATGGGTTAGGGAAAATCCCAGAGGAGAAGCATTTTTGGAATAGTAGGTGTGTGGATTCTCTAATGAGGGGGCCAGAATTTTTGTAGGATCAGGTTGGTGATGAGGTCTAGGCCGGAGGCTTTATGGGGGTTTAGTTTGTTAACGAAAGAATCTAAGAGGGAGAGTTCAAGGTCTGTGTCTGGGTCCGTGTCTGGTTGGGTTAGAGTGTTGTCAATTACGCGTTGTTGCGGTTGGGTTAGTACGTCAAGAGGAGCCGAAGGTATTGATGTATCTAGGAGGGTAAACATTGTTTGCTTAAATGTGGAAGGGATTGTAGTTGAAATGGCTGTAAGGATGTGTGTGGAAGGAAGTTTGATTAGTTTACGGTACGTACTCCAGGGATTTGTGTGTTGATCATGAATTATGTCAAGGTAGTGCTGTTTTCTCGTGGCGTTAATGAGGATTTTGTATTGTAGTCTGTCAGTGGTATATTTGTTAGATAATGTATTAATAGCAATAGGGTCTACATTGGTACGTTTCGCTCTTTGGAGTCTGTGTCTAGTAGTTGCAAGTGAGCGTCTAGTATTAGTAAGTTGTTGTGTCCACCACGGCGTGGCTGGTTGGGTGTAATGTTTCCGTGGGATAGTTTTAGAGACAGCTGTGAGGATATTGTTGGTTATTTCGTTAGCGAGGGAATGAGGTGTGAAGTTTGCATAAGAGACTGATGGGAAAGGGATGATTGAAGCTAGGGATTCTAGAAATAAGGGCCAATCTGCTTTTCGGGTGTTATAGGATTGAATCTTCTGGTGTGTTCTGGGGGGAAGATTGGGTAGAATATCAAATGTAATTGGATTATGATCACTGGATTGATGGATGTGAGAAACTGTCCAGGAACTAATTAGGTTTTAGGCTGGTGAGTTGGTGAGAGTAATATCGATGTTGGATTTGCCGTATTGGAATTCGCAAGTAGGGATAAGAGATGGGGAGTTGTGGATTCTAAGATGGTGTTGGAGTGTAAAGTCCTCTAAAGTAGTGCCGTTTTCGTCAGTAAAATCGTTAAACCATAGTGTGGATTTGGAATTGGCGTCAATAGATATGATAATTAGTTTGTCCTCCAATCGTTGTAAATATGTGGTCTAGTTGGTGTAAATAGGTATTAATGTCTGTTCTGTATTGGAAGTAAGAAGAAATGACAAAAATCGTGTCTGATCTCCAGAGAAGTTCAATTACGGTAATTTGGGGGTGAATAGGGAGGTGTGATAAGAAGCGTCAATCATGCCATGTCTATCATGCCAGAATCTATATTGTATCCGACTGCTTTCCCAACTTCTTGAATAATAGCAGTAACGTTTTCATTACGAACAGACGGAACGCCAAATATTTCCACACTATTCTTTCTTGAATATTGCTGAATATCATTTAAGATAATTTTTAACTCAAAAATTTTCTTGTTCCAGTTGAGAGACTTTTATTTCGTGAGCTTCAATTTTATCAAAACACTCATTAAGTTTTTTTTTTGTTGTTTAAGTAAAGATGTACAATCATCTAATTTAGAGTGACAAAGTTCAAATAATTTTTCAAATGCAAGTTGTGTATTCCGTATGAATTCTAATTCGATCATAGCTTCATGTAAAGTTATTGAATCATTACCTTTAGCATCAGCTTGTTGATAATCTTGCAATTTATTAACGCAGCTGGGACAGTTCCACGATTTTAAAATGTTTGACCTTTTCATACTATCAATAGAAGTACTAGTCACATGTTGGCAAGCTGGATGGTATAGGTCTTTACATAAGAGACATATCAATGAATCCTCATGCCTGGTGCACTTTTGATTACACAATTTACAAATTAAAGGTATACTCCGGCTTTTAATTCAAGAGCTGTATTAAACACGTCCGAACCGTACGACACTCGGTAATGTTGTTGAAGTAGCGAAATTTTGTAGACAGTTTTATATTAGAACAGACGCGTCGAATGCAGCAATAGATGCAGAATTAGTTCAGGTGCAGGAGGGTATAGAGGTGCCGATATGTTTTTCTTTTCCAGGGTATTAAAAGGATGTGAGCTGAGGTATTCCACTGAAGAGAAGAAGATATTAGCTATTGTGAACGCCATTAAGAAATTAAGGTTTTATTTATTGGGAAATCAATTCGTAATAGAATCAGATAACTCCGCAGTGACGTTTTTGAAGAAAACAGAATTTTTAAATAATCGTTTGTATAGGTGGATTTTGGTGTTACAGGAATATGATTTTGAAATCAGACGAAGGCCAGGAAAAGAAAACGTTACTGCAAATTTTTTCAGTAGGAAGGATGTAGGGTTTGAAGTAGGAAATTATGATAGAATTTTAGTTGCATTACAACCTTTTGAAGTGGAAAAATGATGGTGGAATAAAAGATTCACAAGAATGCATGGAGAAGAAGAAATCTGTGCCGTTAGAGAAAAATTGATACGGGAAAATTTAGAAGAATATATGGGTTGCAATTTGGTAGAAGGATATCTGATAAAAAGAATCGGGGACATTGAGATTTTAGTTCTTACCAGAGATTTGGCGATAGAATTAAATAGTGAGATCCACATGATACATGGGCATATAGGAATCCGAAAGGTTTTCATGATTTTCAGAGAAGCATTTTTCATTCGAAATGATATTTCCACTGTGACGGAAGTTGTTAACAGGTGTAAATTATGTTTGATGGCGAAGGAGAAAAATATCGTTCTACAAAACTTACCATTAACTACAACTGCAGATGAACCATTAGATCTGGTAGCCGTTGACTATATATCTAATTTGATACCAAAACAGTACGGTTGTAGACACATTTTAGTCATGGTTGACGTTTCTTCTAAATTTATGAAGTTATATCCTACGAGGTGTAATACGAGTCAGGCATTAAAGGAGATAAAGAAATTTATTGAACAGAAAGGTCGGATGGGAAAGATACTAGCAGATAATGCTACTTATTTTAATAACCAAAGAGTTTTAGATAGTTTGCGAGGGAAGGTACTAGCGTTACATATTGTAGCATAAGACATCCACAAGGAAACCCTTTTGAACGGTTTATAAAAGAAGTTATTAAATTTTTACGATTGGTTGTAAATGAACATACGGGATGGTCGAAATACCTACCACAAATCGAAAATTTTGCAATTAATGTACCAAGTTCTGTTACGGGGGTGAGTCCGGTCACACTAATAAAAGGCATAATACCGGGAGACCATGGAGACGGGAATAGGAAGTCGAGGACGTACGTAGCTGAGTTATTGCAGAAAGCGAAACGACAAACTGATAAGTTGCATAGACGTTCGATTGAGAAACGTAGGAAGAAAATTAGGAAAGGTGTTAGTTTTTCAGCAGGTGAATTAGTAGCTGCAAAAAGATTACGTACATCTGATTGGGATTCAGGTATTTGTGGCAAGTTCTTATTACCATATGAGGGGCCGTATAGAATTAGAGAGGTTTTGCGCACGGTAACACATATGAATTAGAAAATGAAATGGACCGTGCAAGGGTAGATTTCATTTAAAAAATTTATATCCGTATGTACAGAATGAAAACAACTCAGGGCATATAAAATAAAGTATAAGGGTTAGTAAAAATTACCAGAAGTAGACAAAGTTACAGTTTTGACACGAATTATTTCACTTAGCAATTATGAAAAAAAGGAATGGGGCTGTACTTAGATTATAATAGGGATAGGTTTAATATAAGGATTTAGGATGAAATGAGATGGGGCAGATAGTAGTATAGTTTAAATGTAAAAAGAAATGAGTGTTGCAGAATAGCAGTTCGAATGAGGGGATGTGAGATAAATATTGATGATTATGGAACATGTAGGAATAATATTGGCAGTACAGGATTAGGAGTGGTTATTAGAATTAGTCAGGATATTATGGATAGCATAAGAATAGGATTGGATACTGAAAATAGTCAGAATGGGAATAAAGACAAGGTTTAGGATTATACGAGAATAGGAGTGGTTAAATAAGAATGGGGACGAGTGATAGAATTTTGATAGGACTAGATGAGATAAGGGTTATGTAATGTATTTGAAAAGTTTTAACGAGCAACAACTAGAGTTTGTAGAGGAGAAAATAAGGGATAGTTATGTAAATTATTCGACGAACATGTGGAACTATTTAATTGTGAGACCAGTGTTGAAATAAATTATGTACATAGGTTAAAAGTGAAAGTAGGTTCATCTCAAAAATTTATATCCGTATTGAAAAGGGTATACGAATGGTGAATTATTTTTATGTAATAGGTATAAACAGAAAAGTTTAAAAATTAAAATTAGGATTTTCAATAAAATAAAAATTACCTGGAGTTGAAACATTTACTCATGCAGGTCACAGGATCTCTTACTGTTATTAAAAATCAGGTGGGGATTTATATGGTGAATTATGGGATGAAAATTTGTATATAAGGGCTAATATGTGGTGGATTTAACATTCCAACAGCAGGCCTCGTAGAATCAACATCTACCTACCTTCGCCTCCGGCGAGGTGAGCAGCGGAACGGTAACAGCTCAAGGAAGTTTATCAGCTATGCGGGGCGCCAAGGAATAGGGACACACGCGAAATCGTTGGGGATGCACATCCGTCAGTCCTGTTCGACGAGTTACCTGACGATGGAGTGACTTCTGGCGAATGGCCATCCTGTCGGTCGAAAACCACAGGCCGGTGAACCCAGGATTTGGATATCGTATAGTTGGAGAGCAACCAAGAGGAAGATTCGGGAAGTTACTCACCTCATCTACCAACCGCAAAAACACAACAAAATCTGAAACAACAGAGAACAACGAGACAGCCAGAATCGATTAGTTTTCGCCGTGGAGAGCCCAACCACTGGTGTGTAAAAGCGAGAACTATAAAAAGCAAATGGTAATCGACTTATTCGCAAACTATTAACAGGTACACTTTACTTGATACTTATCCATAGCCTAGAATAGAAGAAATTGTAAACAAAATATCGCAATGCTAGGTATTTAGTTCGATTGATTTGAAAAGTGCTTACCACCAGATTCCAATTAGCACTGAGGATAAACATTATACGGCTTTCGAAGCCTGTGAGAAGCTGTTGCAATTCTGCCGCATACCATTTGGTGTTACGAATGAAGTGGCTGCGTTTCAACGGGCGATAGATAGCATTATTGTAACTGAGAATCTCAGGGATACTTATTTGTATTTGGATGATGTTAGTGTTTCTGTGGGAAAATACAAGAGGAGCATGACGTTTCCTTGCAGGGATTTTTAGAAGCAACTAAAAAGCACGGCTTAACACTGAATGAAGACAAATGTAAATCTTCTCAAAAAACTATTAAAATTTTGAGTTACCTGATTGAAAATAAGGCGCTAAGACCTGACCCTGATAGGCTTAATCCGTTGTTGAAACTTGCGGTGCCGGGAAACAGCGAGTTTCTGAAAAGGGCTATTGGTTTGTTATCATACTACTCAAGATGGGTACCGAGATTTTCGAAAAAAAGTAAACCGCTTGTTTAGAGCAAGAGCTTTTTTATAGCACCAAGTGCAATCGCAGCCTTTGAAGACATTAAAAAAGATGTAGCAAAAGCTATGGTAAAATCTATTGACGATGATGGTCTCTTTACTGTGGAAACGGATGCCTTTGATTTTGATATTGCTGCGATTTTGTCGCAAGACAAGCGACCAGTTGTGTTGTTTTCTAGATCCCTCTCTGGTGTAGAGCAAAAGCAATCGGCTGTGGAGAAAGAGACTAGTGTTATTGTGGAAGCCCTGCGGAAATGAAGGCATTTTTTAATGAACAGACATTTTCGACTTGTAACTGATCAATGATCTGTGTCTTTCATGTTTGGCGATAAAACATGCAATAAGATAAAGAATGACAAAATCATGAGATGGCGACTGGAATTATCCTCCTATAAATACGACATTATTTATAGACCTGGTGACAAGAACGTGACTGCCGACGCGTTTTCACGAGCGTGCTTCTTAAACCTAACAGGCAGTGAAGAAAAGTTATGGGAACTTCATAATTCACTGTGCCATACTAGAATTACAAGGATGTATCATTAGATCCGAAGCAAAAACATACTTTATACGGTTGATGATGTAAGGAAAATGACTGCGACCTACAGGGAGTGTTGTGAAATCAAACAGAGGTTTGCCAAAATTACGAATACACTGATTAAAGCTACCTCTCCCTTTGCGCGGTTGAGTGTGGATTTTAAAGGACCCATACCATCTGTTAAGTAAATTGTTGCAACTTCCAAAAACATCATTGATTAGTCCACCACATACAGTTATAAGTAATAAACCATTTCATTGCATTAAAACAAATCTTCTACATTAGAGATTAAATATATTCAATATTAATTATAATAATTTGACATCGGAGGTTTGTATTTACTACAACGAACTGACATTATTATTTATAGAAATTAGTCAACATACACACACACCTAGATGTAATTCTAAGCCCAAAAGATTGTTTCTTCTAACACCATCGCGTACTGCCAATAGATATATGCTGACCATAATTGATGAATTTTCACGTTTTCTTTGCTTTTGCTTGTGCTGATATATCTTCGCAAACGATAATTAAATGCTTAGAGCTAGTGTTTTCAGTATTCGGGATGCCTTCATACGTCCACTCTAATCCTGGTACCAACTTCCTCTCGAATGAAGTCAAATCATACTTGACATCCTGAGATATTGCTACCAGTCAGACTACTTCATACAATCCGCGAGGCAATGAAACTGAAAGAAGATTTGTGGGAGAGTGTACTTACTGAAACCTTACACTCTATAAGGTTGTTGTTTTGTACCGCCACGAATGCAACTTCGCACGAACGAATGTTTAATCATCACCGTCGCTCGCAAAATGGGATGACTTGCCAAGCTAACTGTTGATACCGGGTATAGTCTTTCTAAAAAAGGGTACTGGAAATAGCAAATACGAATCACCGCTTGAGAAAGTGGAATTATTAAAAACAAATCCTTATTATGCATATATTCGCTACCCTTCTGGCAGAAAGAACACCGTTTCTATTCGGCGACTTGCTCCTTGCGGCGAGAACAGGGAACACTTGCAAAGGACCGTTGATACTAATAACGACATTCTAAATACTGGTATGGAGAGTAAAATGGAACTGTCTAACGACCCTGTTATTCCTGAGGCTAGTACTAATACCGAAATTGAGGTACGTTCTAAAATCGGTAGAGGAGACACTTACTCCAATACTGCCGGGTTCTAGCAATCAGTATCTTCGGCAAAGTAGTGTCTCGAGCAATGAACGCGGTGAGCACACTACATCTCAGACCTTTATGGAACGTCGCTCGCGTCGGACACCGAAGTATTTATCGGATTACGTTAGATTTTAAGGGTGAGGTGAATGTTCTGAATTAGCTACCTTCCTAGGCCCATGCTACTTTGTACTAATGAATCTTTTTTGTTGTTACTATAGCTTTAGGTTGTTGATACTACTTGTCACATTTCTGTTCTGAATTAGCTACCTTCCTAGGCCCGTGCTACATGGTACTAATTAATCTTTTTTGTTGTTACTATAGCTTTAGGTTGTTGATACTACTTGTCACATTTCTGTTCTGAATTAGCTACCTTCCTAGGCCCATGCTACATTGTACTAATTAATCTTTTTTGTTATTACTATAGCTTTAGGTTGTTGATACTACTTGTCACATTTCTGTAAACTAGTAGTGTCATCTTATTGCTAAATAAAGCCTAATTTAAGGTACATACTTCATATATAATATATATTTGTGCATGTTTGTGCTTATTAACACGCACTCGTATTAATCCTGTGTGTTGTACGTAGCTTTAGATCATCATCATTAGGTCTTCAGTCCTGGAACTGGTTAGACGCGTACCCTCATTGTTTCCTATTCTGAACTAACCTACACATTTCCCTGAAATTTGCACTGTCTGCACCTTTCACTATCTGATCTAGGTCTACATCTATTTCCTTTTATCTATCTCTGCTTGTAATATATCTCATGCTATTCCCCAAAATGCTTTAGAACGTTGTCTGCCCTTCTATGTCTCCTATTTTTTCCACAGATATCCTTCTTTCCCGACTAGTTCTATAACCTATTTGTTATTAACTTTGTCTGTCCATGCTATCATCCTCATAGAACTGACGCACATCATTCCAAAAGGCTGCTACCATTTTTCTGTCCGATTTTCCTACTGCCCGTATTTCATAGGCATACTGTGCTGTGCTCCACATATATGCTTTCAACAATTTTCTTCTTGTTTCTATGTTTGATATCTTTCTTGTTAGATGCAGTTCGGTTTTCTTCTATTGTTTTATAATTATATACCCTATTTCTCCGACATTCAGTGATAGTGAAGCGTGGAAAAGCGGTCTGTGGCTGCCAAGTTCCCTCAGCACTTGAACATTTACCGATTTAATATTTTTTTCAATATATCCTTTCGCACAGTCAACATTAGTTGCAGATATTTCACAACCAACACATGTAGTTGTTTATAATAATCATCAGATTTATATGCGCTTATTTTTTCGTCATTAGGTTTTTCGTCTCAAAGCTGGTTGGACACGTACCTGCAGTTATTTATATTCTGAGCTAGCTTACACAGTTCCCTGAACTTCTCAAACAGCCTGTATACAGCTCGTTTCCTCTTCTATTGATCTCTAATGTTTCTTACATTTTAAAAGTTCATAATTACAACTCCGCAAGCGCAGAATAAGCGACGCCACGGACAGGTGGTAGCGCTAATCTTTATACCGGTTTTAGCGCGCCCATCTGTCAATGAAGTCACCAATATACTAATTAAATGCGCAATTTGCGGAAAAATATATATTTAATTCGCGAACAGTTTAAGCAAATAAAGTACTTACATAAGAAATCCGACGTCCTGCGGGGCTGAGTTAAAGTTGGCTTCTGTTGACGTCCATCGGGGCTGCTGATGGCCCATTTTAAGGCAATTAACGGAGGGTACGCCTTCCAAATGGCTGGGGCCCCTTTTAAGATAGTTAAAGATGGTGACTGCTCCGGTTAGCTGTTAGCGGCTCGTTCTTGGGTCGTGGGACTGCTCCAGGGTCGTATCTAATTCCTATATGTAGCGGGAACGATAAGAAAACAGGTTTATCAGGTAAAGTCAAACAAAGATAAGCAAAAGGAAATCTACATAATAAAAATGAAGATACGATACCAGACACGACCGCCCTTCTCGATGTTCAAAGGCAAACGGCCACGTTACAGAGTTCACCGAAAAAAAACCCACTTTTTCTCCTTTCACGCGAGTTATAGGAACCCCATCTATTATATATATAAAACTGATATCTGTATTAGGAAATATTAAGAAACATTAGGAAATGTTAGGACAGTGCAACAATGTCGTTGCAACATTTTATTACATATTATTATGATGATTTCAGTTCCCACGAGTGGAAACGCTACAAAGTAGCACAAGGATAAGTGACACTGCAAAAGTCAGGTCACAGACGGTCGACGGATGTCACGTACCGAGATTACGCAGAATAAGCCTGCAACAATGTAATTATGACTAGCTTTTAAGATAGCAACTAAGTATTGTAAAGTGTAAGCGGACATTACGTCCGCAGGTTCCCACAGAAATGTGAGGGGGAGAAAGTTATATAAGGACCAGGAGCTCCACTCCTAGTCAGTTCATCAGACGTTCAGCTTTTACCTTGCAGTTCACTGATAACTCACTGTACAAATTAATTAATAACTTCGACTTAGAATAAATTAATTCAAATTGTAAATGTTCAAATCTGTTTAAACAAATAAATGTGTTAAGGACCAAAGAAGTCTTTTTAAAAAGGACCGCTCGAAGCCACGAACCTTAACTCTCGTCGGCGCGAAATTATTCGTCCAACCCACTTTTGACGTAACGGAAATACACGCCAAGTCTTTTGAATTTTAAGGCGCGAAAACTTCCGCACATCAAAATTAAACTAAGAAATGTTTAAGTAGCAATTTGGCACGTAACATGTTATGCCCTATTTCACCGAGATTCAGTGAAGGGAGTTAAGCAGCTTGTGGCTGCCAAGATTCCCCAACACTTTGACATTTGTCAAATTAATGGTTTTCCAGTAAATCCTTTCACACAACTAACATTATTCGAGAATATTACCCAACCAATACTTGTAGTTGCTTATAATAATCATCATATTTAAGTACAATTACTTTTTTCGTCATTAGTTTATCCATCTTGGGACTGGTTGGATGCGTACCTCCATTGATTTCTATTCTGAGCTAGGCTACACATTTCCCTGAAATTCCTACAACCTACATCTTTCACTATCTATGTGCAGTAGTCTAACCTAGGTCTACCTCTACGTCTCTTCTTTCCTATCTCTGCTTCTAATATATTCCTCACTATTCCTTCATGCCGTAATTTGTGGCCTATCATCCTATCTCTCCTTTTTTTTATCGTTTTTCACAAATCTCTTTCTTCCCCTACCATTTTTAGTACCTCTTCGTTCTTAACTTTGTCTGTCCATCATATCTTTATCATACGTCTGTAGCACCACATTTCAGAGGCAATCTTTTCCTTGTTTCTATGTTTGTTGTCTTTGAATACTGCAATTGCTTTTTCTTGTTAAATGTCGCACAACCTTGTGCTAGTCTTTGTTTTATATCTTTTCCGCTTTTCCCATCTTGCGTTATTTAGCTTCCTAAGTAGCAGAAATCCTTAACCTCTTGTAAGTTCGTGTTACATATTTGTATTCTTGTTTTTGATTTATTTTCCCGTCCTTTGTATACTAGTATTTTACTTTTTGTTTTGTTAATTTTCATACCGTATCTCTCTGTTAGAACCGTTTCCACTTCATTGAGAGCAGCTTCTAACTCTTCCCTGCTAGATGCTAATACCGCTTTATCATCTGCAAATTTAAGCATATCAATTTTTTGTCCCTGCATAGTAATTCCAAATGTCGTCCTGCATTTGACAGTATTCATTGCCTCTTCAATGTACAAGTTAAAATTTAATGGGGCTAGGTCACATCCGTGCCTCACTCCTTTTTTAATGTTTAGTTTTCTATGTTCCAGCTCTAATTCTATTACTTCTGTTTGCTCTTTGTATAAACTATGTACTATTCGTCTATCCCTACAACTCATTCAAATTTTTTTGAGCATTTCGAACATTTTTTCCATTTTACATTGTCGAATGCTTTTTCCAGATCTACAAACCCTATATACACACTTTCTTCTTTTTCTATTGTTTTCTCCATTAGCTTCCCGTGTTCCCCTGTTTCACCTAAACCCAAATTAGTCTTGTCCTAGTATTTCTTCAGCTCGTTTTTCCATCCGTCTTTGTACAATTCTAGTTAATATTTTTGATACGTGTGCTGTCAAACTTATTGTTCGAAAATTTTCACAGCTATCCGCGCCTTTCTTTTTTGGTATAGTTACTATTGTAACTTAATTTTTGTTCTTACTGAAAGGACCACGTTGTAAACGCCAGTGAACGTATTTTTTTTACGTGGGTAGGTTGTTTTCTGTTTTATGGGCGTGGCATCAGTGTTACTTATTTTTCCAAAAATCTTCCGACAAAGCTAGGGGTCTATTCCTGGGTAGAGCAATGAGAAGTGGGGGGGGGGGGGGTAAGTCGAATTCTGTTTGCAAGCCAAAGTTAAGCTAAATCAAATAGGCGCCACCATGTCCTGAGATAATTACGATGATTACAAAACACAGTTCTAAGGGCGGACGTGGAGACCCAAAGAAAAAATGATTGCCTTCGTTAACACAAACCCGTCTTAACAAAATAAGACGCAGCTCCTGTAAGAAATTGTAATGATTAAATAAATAGAAAAGTGGAACACCATTTGTGTCCTACTAAAATATATAAAGAAATAATAAGAAAGTATTTCCAATACAATATTGGCATCAATTTATTACTCAGAAAGGTTTTAGCTTTATGTAATTAGATTTGATCGCACTTGATCAAAATAAAAAACCTTCAATTTTGAACTAATTGTTTACTAAAAAAACTCTTTTAAAATATTGTAACTTGTAACAAAATAAAATTTTCATCATCAACTACATCAAGATTAAACTTTCTTTTTCTTTGTCTTTTATTATTATTAATCAAGCAACTTTACTTTAAACATGAACTTGTTGTACAAATTAAAGTAATAATGGTTGGCAAGCATAACACAGTAAATTAAATTCTAACCTGGGCAGATCTTTTCAGGTAGATAACAAATTATTAGCTCCTAACAATATCAAAATTTGAACTTTCAAAATTACGTATAATATTCTAACTGTAGATAAAGCTGATCACAAAAATAGGCATGTTTATTTAAATTGCATTACAGCTGCTCAAGGCATTTGCTTTTAAGGCAACATCTGTCAGCTGTACAAAGTAGAAAAATATGACGTCGAAAACACATGTTTTTTTAGAACGCTAATTCGGCAAAATTTTGTTTTACAGCTTGTAAAACCAGCTCAACAATTAGTTGAAACTTCTACAATTTACGTGTATTAGTCATAAAAGCAAGTTAATGTGTTCTAAGTTTTGAAACACATGCAGAAAAAAACTTATAGCGAATTACGAACCAAAACTGTAATAGTCGCCTCACAACAAGGCAAGACGGGATCCCCGTTCTTCAAGCAAAGATAACAGCGTTTGCAATTTGAAACGACTCCATCTAAATCAACTTCTATAATTCCTTTCTAGACAAATTTCTTGTTAGGCAAAGTTTAAATCAATTATTCTTGTCGAGTTATATTTGTTGCGTTCCACGTGTCGAATCATATCTTGTCGCATTATATTTTATAGTAGTTGTGTTTTTAAGGTTGAATTCTAATTTGTTGCATCCTAAGGTGTATTCTAAATTGTATTCTAAGTTGTCTTCTAAGTTGTCTTCTAAGTTGTCTTCTAAGTTGTCTTCTAAGTTGTCGCGCTAAATAAATTACCTCAAATTACATAAGTTTGTATAATATATACTTTACCGACCGTTATTCGAAGGTATCTTCACCATTTGTAATGGATTCGAAGATTGCCGGCCTCTAGCCAAGGGTACATGTTGATGAAGCTATCGCCTGTGACCGACTATTCATCGAAGCCAGAGCCGAGCGGTCGCGCCGTCAGGGGCGGGTGACACAAAACAATCAAACAGAGATATGCTTGCAAATAGCTTTATGCGACACAGATATCTGAATATAATTAGATTACTAAGGAACGATGCACGCTTAGCGCATTATTTTTGAAGTTATATGCAAATAATTATTATTGAAAATAAAATTGTTACACTATGATGTTATGTTTGAAATCTTTAGGTATCTCGCCTGTCTCATACATATAGCTTACAAGTTGGAAGAGACGTTCTGTTAATGCTTGTCCAACGGCTTTTAGAGTTTCTGCTTGCACCTTATCTGTACCTGGTGCCTTACCATTTTTCAGACCCTTTAATGCTAATTCAAACTCATCTCTAAGTATAGGATATCCCAAGTCATCATTTCCAATGTCTGATTCCTGTTCTAATGCAGTTAGTTTCTCTCCTGCATGTAAATTCCCTATATATTCTTGCCATCTACCCACTCTCTCTATATTTCTTATAATGACGTTTCTTCCCGCGTCCCTTATATTTTTGCTATACGGTTTTATATCCCTAAAATTCATTCTAATTAGTGTGTATGTTCCATCTGTCTTTCCTACTTCATCTTTAGCTTTCCTGCATTTACGAATATTTTCCCATTTTATGGCTTTGTATCTCTGTTTCCTGTTTCGTCTGATCTGTTTTTGTATTTTCGTTTTTCTTCTATTAGATTCAGGATATTCTTTCTTATCCATGGTTTCTTATTTTCTTTTTGTGTATACCCCAGAATATCTCTGGCCGCCAGGTGTAGGCTGGATTTAATGTCAATTCATTTTGTTTCTACTTCCTTAGTATCAGATGTTTTCCTGATACCTTTCAGCAATTCATTTGACTTTTTTTCGAATCTTTCGTGAATATCTTTATCTTTTAGTTTCTCTAAGTCAAAGTGCCTTTTTCAGTTTCGTTGTTTCAAATTTTTAAAGTTAAGTGCGACTTTCATAATTACGATGTTGTGGTCAGTGTCTATATCTGCTTCTGGGTAGCTTCTACAGTCTTTTACTTGATTCCTAAACCGTTGTCTAACAAGAATGTAGTCTATTTGATATCCTCCTATATCTCCTGGCATCTTCTAGCATGTTGTTGAAATAATGTGTTTGTGATGATTAAATTGTTTTTGTCGCAAAATTCTACCAGCCTATTTCCTCTGTCGTTTCTCGTACCGTAACGAAATAAACGTACTACTGCTCCTTCCCTGCCTTCACCTACCACTGCATTAAAATCCCCCGTAATTATTAAATTTTCATGTCCTTTTACGTATCTTAGTATGTCTTCGGTGTCTTTGTAGATCGCTTCTACCTCTTCGTCACTGTAGCTAGAGGTGGGCATGTATACTTGTATTTTTACTGTTTACCGGTTTAGATTGTAATCTAACCATGATCTTTCGTTCTTTTGTAAGTAATAGCTTTAGATGTAAGTAATTAATTCTTAGTGCTTGTATATATTAATTTACAAGTTGCAGTAGTGTGTCTGCACTGATACTAATTGCATCCGGGTATCACACTAAAATGAAGACAATAAATTGAACCAAATTTTTAGACTGTAAACCTATCCAAGCTCATCAGTTTATTATTGAATTTATCCTTCAATTTTAAGTACTAGATTGAGCAATAAGTTGATATATGTAAAACTAGCTTTAGCGAAATCTTGTGACGTCTTTTGCTGTACAACTCTCCGAATTTTATCTGCTCTTTTATTACAGATGGTTATGATTTATTTTTAATATAGCAATAAAATAGTAAAACAAGCTACATCGTCCCTTATTTTACAATAAAACCAAATCGGAGTCAAATGACAATTAAAATAAACTCGTAACTGGTCTAGTGGTTGTTACAGCAGCTGTCGTGATGTTATATAACTTCATCCGCTTCTATTTGTTTGTTAAATAAGGGCGGGTTTGTGTAACTGATGTCTGAGGGTTGATTCTACGACCCCATAGGACCCAATCATTCAATCTATATGCATACCACTTCGCCTATAAATATTACACAAATTGAAACATGAGTCTACATCATCATGATGCTGCTTGTTATAAGAAAAATTGTGGTCTTCGTCAACAAAATATTTCTAAGGCGTTGTTTATTCCCGGACTAAGCCCAAAAGCATACCTAACCTAGATTAAGACCTCAAAAGAATAATTGACTTTAGATGAAATATGTCAGCGGCAAAAATACAAAGTGTTCGGTAACAAATAAAGCCATTTATTTCTGCTTAGTGACATTTCGCATTCGCCATGGAGCTTACATATAAAACACGTGACAATCGGTACCGATTTTGTCAATTACTACCTTTTCATGTTACTCCTGTCATGGTTTAACACCTTGCATCCTTGTCGAACAATATGAACTAATAATGGCTGTTCAGGTACTTTTAACCCAACGAAAATTGAAAATTGCAAATTCGAACAATAGTTTGTTCTGGTTTACTGACGTCTCATCGACAAGTCAATTCAAATCTCAAAATCCTCTTATGACTTTAGATTTAATCCCACACATTGAGCATAAACAGAAAATAATTTTCTCAGGCGTATATACAAATGCTGCATGGTTTAAGTATACTTATAAAATCAAGTATTTTCGAATTTAACGTTCACACGGTGAAATTTCTAGGTTATCTAAAATACCCCCTACGATTGTATGATTGTCTCCCGTTGCGCTTTGTAGTAACACGCACACCCTTGCGTTTTGAATATTGTAGGAAATCAACGACAATATTTTAGTAAATTAATAAAAAAGATGCAAACGATAAAGTTACAAGGTCTCCAAGGGCGAAATAGGACCATAATAGGGTTCCTCGCACAACAGGAATCTCAGAGCGTCAGATTATATCTCAATTGCCTCATTATGTTGCCAGCTTGAATGGCTACTGGTTGTAATGGAAATATTATCGGTAAATTTACAAAGAGAATTATGTTTATCTGATGCTGGTTGTATTTGTCGTGGTTGTATGTGACAAAGGGTGCTTTAATACATATACATTGTGAGTGTTTAATTCTTACATCGGTCAAGGGGTTATACCAGTGGACCATAAGATAATTCTTTTTATTTATCATATGATTATAATAACTTTATTTATTCTAAGGGATTCAAATGAGAGACCACTTACAGGCAAACAAGAAAAGGTGGACAGATGAAAGCAACACATTTATCAAGGGAACTTAGTGGTCAGAAACTGAAAAGAGGAAGCAGTTGATGAGGACGAGGAGGGTGCCAGGATACTTAGGTCTACGTTCGACAGGGCATTGAAAAATCTGGGTACGAATAAGTGTGTAGTGTAACCGACCTGAAGGCTGACCAAACGCTCTCTATGAACGGCACACCGGGCTGCATGATGTAACATCTAGTGGCAGTGGCTTAAGGACACCTACGTTGTGTTGTTATAAAGTAACCCACATTCACACTGGGAAGATGACGTTAAGGCGGGAAGGTTTGAAATAAAACTACAGTATTTTCCTAACTTTATGTTTAATAAAAAAAAAAGAATAACCACTAAATAGGTCATTCGCATGAAAAGAAAGAAAATTGAAATTCAAAGCAAACAGTGCCGTACTCAACCTGGGCGATTAGTAAAAGAGCACGGTAGAGAAAACCCCAGTGTAAACCAGCTAGTCTTTTCTGGTAGGTACTGAGGGCGGCGAGGCCAATACTACCCAGCTAAAGTTGAAGAGGGGGGACACCGGAAAGATGACCTGCACCTTGACTACCAATGTTCCTCTCCGCACGGACATAAAATGTTAGTAATATTCAACAAGGCTCGATCAAATGCGCCCACGTACATACCCCTGTGAAGTTTGCACGACATTCTTTAAATTTTAAAAAAACAATGATAGTTCTAGTGGCACTTTTCATAATTCTAGAGTTCCTGATAGAAAATAAAAAGTTCCGCATTTTTAATACAAAAAAATAGCAAATGAAAAATTGTCGTGCTAACTTCGCGAATCTAGCACGACACTTTCTCCCATAATCTATAAGAAACCAATAAATATCACAACTTTTAGCAAGAGTTCCCGTTAGTTCTAATCGAGTTTCATTTCTATATGTAATTAAAATAAAAAAATTGCAACAATTAGGTTATTTGCATAAACGACGTATATTGTATCCAGCACGACATTCGACGAAAAAGTGTCGTGCTGATTCTTTCTAGCGCATTTTTCGATACAAATCTACAGTTCTACATGAGTTCCAACAACTACGATCACTTTTATCCAGAGTTCCAGTGGTTAACCATTTTTAAATAATTTTTTAATTTTCGGTCTAGCACGACACACGGAAAAAAGTGTCGTCCTGTTCATTTCTAGAGAATTTTTCGATATATATCGACAGTTCCACATGAGTTCTAACAACTAAGACTACCTATAGCCTGAGTTCCAGTGGCTAATCATTTTTAAATAATTTTTAATTTTCGGTCTAGAACGACACTCGGAAAAAAGTGTCGTCCTGTTCATTTCTAACGAATTTTTTGATATGTATCGACAGTTCTACATGAGTTCTAAAAACTACGATCACTTTTAGCCAGAGTTCCAGTGGCTAACCATTTTTAAATAATTTTTTAATTTTCGGTCTAGCACGACACACGGAAAAAAGTGTCGTCCTGTTCAGTTCTAGCGAATTTTTCGATATATATCGACAGTTCTACATGAGTTCTACTATGACCAAAACATAATTATGTGATTTTTAGTGTTTTGACTCAATCAAACATAGCCATGTTATACCTCTTTGGAAAAGGTTTTTTGTCAGCATTTCAAAAATGTAAACATCCAATATGGCGGCTATTTAAAAATAAAAAGTTGAACATCGTCACGCAAAATCTAAATGCCCTAGACAAAATCTAAGTTAAAAATGTGAAGCGCAATGGGGAATTACCATGATGTACCAAATTTGAACATTCTATTTCAATTAGTAGACTAACTACAAGCAAATAAAAAATCGTCAATTTTGTGTTTTTTGCCTCTATCTAGTAACCTATAAAAAATTTTTGAAATTTGAAAACCGATCTGAGATACCCTCATGATTATGCAACTTTTGTCCCATTTAACCAAGATCGTATCTCCTACAGTTTCCAAGATCCCCATGTACTGCATTTTATACTGTACACACTGTGTATATATATATATATATATATATATATATATATATTTGCTGTGAATCCTCCAAAATCCGGGAACTACGCTTTTCGAATCGAGCCCCACAGATTGGGCGTCAAGAATGCTGTGAAACCTACAAAAAGCTATTAATTTAACTGGTCCGTTGACTTTCTTCTGTTACTCGCCTCTTTACTCTTTTCCGCCTCGGCTGCTCACCTAGTTAAACCTTCATCCTCATTCATAAAAAAAAACAAACACATTCCTACCACAAACATCAACGTTAACTCTATTTACATCAATATTCACAATACATTAAAATTTCAAAATTAAAATTCAGCATAAATTTTAATATCAGAAAATTTCAAGATTAAATTTGTTATCATTTTAATGTGCATCCAGAATTAAAGTCCTTGTAGGATGCCTACTAATTACTATAACAATATATGCAGACCTCAGTCTGAGTACAAAGGGAGCATCTACCACCCCTTTACGTTAATTAACCAGGTTCGTCTAATTGAGCTCAAAGACATACCCAAATTTTCATCATAATCCAGAACATAAATACTAAATACCCCTTTCTACTTAAACAAGAAAATGTCACCTTAAAATTAAAAATTTGCTGTTAGTACAATTTCACTACTGTCCATTTTAAATAAACAAATTATAAAGTTATTCAACACACACCAAAACATCAAAGTTCGAACAAAATAGTATAATTTACCTGAAGGTTACTGCACTCGTAGCTTCAATGTACATCGTCCCTTTGTTAATCACACCATTCCAACTGGGTTATATTTACGGCTTCTAATTCTCAACGCTTTTAAAATTTTCTCCATCACCATTCATCTAAAGTTGTTTCAGGGCTTTTCCGGAACTCATCTGTGTATATCTGAACCTTGTTTTGTGGATCCCGTCATGTTTACGAACCATTTAATTATTAACACCCCCGAAAAATAACAAAGAAATTCATACTTCTTTCACCAATATACGCCAAAACTGCCTACTTTTGTGTATTCATTTGTCGTTGTAAATTTTACTAATTGGTACAGTGATACTAAACTTTATTACCTTGTATCTTCTTTTCTAAGTGCACTAAAGTACATTCATTGTAGCACGTAAAGAACAAACTGTTTTAAATCACCAAAATATACGAGCAAACTGTTTAAATTATTCTATCAAACTCGGAAAACTAAAAAGCACTGTTTAACGCATTGAATCAAGTCGCAGATCTAAGAGAGCTTCTTCATATTAACCTGGGTATATATAGAGGTTAGCCTGTCTGTCGGTCTAGTCCCCAAAACGGACAATTCTTCAGAATTTCGCATGCTAGGTTCCCATTCCGCAGCCCGGCATGCGATTTTTACGAAATTTGCACTCGCACCAGTTAAATCTCAGAAATTTCGACACGGCTCGCAACGTCTGGAAATAACTAATTGAATTTTATACAGAAATGTTATTTTTACCTCTCAATTTTGCCTTTTATTTTCACCCAATCGCAACCCCGTGACGTTGCTCCACTCACGCCTTTTACTATATGTGTCTCGGTCTTGCGCATATTATCTGTCTCTATCTACCCTGTTCTTATTGGTGCAAATTGATATTCTTTATTATCGATTATTTCAGTCCATGTGGACTGTGAAATAACCCACCTTTAGCATTTCCCGTAACTATTAAGCTACCGTTTCTCCAAGATTCTCTGTAACCATTTGTTATCTGCCAAATTTACGCCGAATGAGCCTTTTAAAAATACGCAGGTGTTCAAACATAATATTTCTAAATTTGTTGTTAGGATTGGTGGTAAGAAAGTCAACGGCAGAAAAGGAAGCATCATGGGTTATCCAAATTGTTACAGGCGTAAAAGCTACTAAGTGTATCTTTTCCAATCAAATTGTAAAATGGGGGCGGCCTGTAAAACAAAATTTAAAGGGGGGTCACCGGCACTAGCTAGCGGAAGGTCATGGATCATATAGAAGGCTAAAATTTTGAAAAAAAGGTTAAATTAATTTATAATATACTACAAAAATGCGGCACTTACCTTTCATAAAATATTGTGGCTTAATGACAATTGCCAAGGGCGCCAGACAAGTCGAGAATGTCCAAATGTTCGTACAAAACCTTGAGAGACTTGTCATCCCAAGGAGGACAATGGTTTCTTTTAATCAATTCCTCATCCTTTTACTACTTATAAAAAAAAATAAGAAAAACTATTGACTTAATCAAAGGCAAACAAAACTATTTAATTCACAGAGCAATAAACGTGAACCTCTTACATGCATTGATTTTAGTTTATAAATTTAAGTGAATAGGTGACTATGGAATTTATGAAAATTTTGAGTACATAAGTAGTTATCAAACACTTGTAAATGAAAGAAACTTATATTATAAATCGTACACTAAGTTAATCCTACGGTTTATGGCCAAAACGTCCTAACAAATAAACTAACTAAAAATTGGTCATGCTACTTAACTATCAAAGACTTACTTACTAATAATTGTCCATTGTTTGAGGGTTTGTTTTTCAACGTAGAGCAGTTATTAAATTTGGGAAGAGAATCTCGCTTGTTGCTTCTGTTTGTAATGTTTAAGAAAATTGACTGGCACACGAACTCGGCAGAATTTTGACAATATCACTTACTTGCTGCGTCACACGCCTACAAGTTTTTAATATTTATCTTGCATCACTTTAAATCCGCGAACTATGGGCATAACCCTCGCGAAACTGGAAGAGTAACACTTCTTTCCAATCTTTTTTCTAACGTGATACGAAGTGGAATATTCTGTCATGCCAGAGAAACGCTACTCGCAAAACTACATTTCTCTCTACTTCTTAACCACGGTCGGCCCCATTGGAAGAACTCCCCGTCTTTGGCTAAAGCCTTCAAATATATAGACTATTCCTATCCTAATAATTATGTACGACATTTTCTGTTATCCAATGACTGAACAGAACCTCCCACAAAACAAGATTTCAGAAACCAAATCCAACCCCTTTCTAGATGAGAATCACGGAAACAACTATTTTTCCCAAGAATTTAAATTATCTATTCCTTCTACGAATTACCTAATTATTGCAATGTGGGATCTACCTATGGCGGCCGTAGTCTGGCATTAACAAAGACCGGCAAACCTACTTGAGCCGAAATGGATTTTAAATACAATGAATGTCTCCAGACTACTTAAAATTACTTGTAATATTTGAACAAATCAACTTGAAAATAGTTTTGTGCTATTATAATATTTTGTTTTGTCTAACCCGCTGTCAAGCAACGAAGGTTAAGCTTTTCAAACTGAAATTGGTTTTCTTTATTTACGCTAAAAAGGTACTATACATTTTAAAGGGTTTATTGTATTTGACTTACGATGGGGTCTAGAGCTTTAAATGATGACCTGCCGCTAGAATTTACTAGCCCGAAGCTATCGGTATAAATGTGGTCTTTTATTACAAGGGTCCTAAATAAAATGAGGTAATTTATTGTGGGAATTTTTGTCTATACTTTATGCAAGTTACTGAATTTTTAATTAATTAATTTGTTTAATTGTTAACATTACAAAATAATGTTACAAATTTCTTACCCTTTTATTTCACCTTCAAACTCCTTCAGCTTCCCTGGCTAGTTCACCTGTGCTTCTTCTCGAATACCTAAATTTACAACCATACCTCTTTCACACTCGCACACTATTCAATAAAATCACCAAATAATACGACAACCATACAACCTTTTATTTACAGCTATTAACAGATAAATTATTTTTACATGTGCTAAAACAGTTTGATACACTAATTATAAAACTCGAATTAGGGTATGTTTTTAATGTTCTTGATTTTTCTAATTATTTTTAAACAAATTCAATGAGATATGAGTAGATGGGCCCCACATGTTACCCTAGATTGACTTCACACTGGAGTATGGTGAGCTCATAATAACCCAGTTTAGTTTGTATATGTCTTTTAAACCTTGCATAAATTAAAACAAAATTTACAGACCCGTTTACCCTTTACAATTCAATTTTTATCCTGAATAAAATTCTGACTGTTCTCAATACACCCCTTTTCAGTATTTAACCTCAATAAATTGTCCAGTACATGTATCTTTTACAATAAGTTTCTACAACCATAAATATGCTACAAAAACAGTCAACCACACGGCACAAAATTTCACAAATGTGTATCAAACAACAAAAATTTCAAATAAATTACCTGGAGAATTCTTCAGGCTTCCTTACCGTCGAAGATGATTGCCAGAACACTTCGGCTTCGTTTCCATTCACCGTGCTACTCAGCGGATCCACAGGCCTCTACCATTTGAAACCTCTGCAAGCTATGCGCTTCGTCTCACAGTACCATTCCATATATCATGCATACAAACTCGATTACTTGCGGTGCCTACCCTATATATCATGCTTCCATTTATTGATTTTTGTGTTGTAGTAGCCGGACCTTTATTAATTTAATATGCACTACTCGTACTTCACGTCAATAATTAGAGGTCCACTACTACGTTTTCATACTTGTAACCACTATATTTACGGTAACATAATCACATAAAATACTCACAGAAAGATTTACTGTTATGGTGGTCTGAATCGGCATTCAGTACTTTATCGACGTAAAGGAAAAGAAAGAGAAGAGGACCTCAATAGCCTAGGTTGGGTATTTATAAGGTTTTAAAACCCTCTTAGTGGACGCCCTTCCAGCGAAAAGCTTATTTTCAAATATAATTCCAAAAATTTCAAATATAACCGTCTTTAAATTCGTAAAATTTATTCCGTACTACGTGCTGTATCCCCTAATTCGCTTTCAACCTTCGCGTGTGCGTACGTTTGAAAAACTGTCTGCTTTGAACCAATGACAAAATTCTCTGTCGTCACATACTCCGCCTAAGTTCTATTTATCTCTGTTCTAAGCATGTTTGTTGTTTCGTTCAAAACCCCACTTGAGTTACAAAAAATCGATATTGTTGACAACTTATCTCAACTCCACGTGTATATTGTACGTGCATTTCAATCCCAACGCTTTTATATCTGCCTCTATCTGTTGTATATAACCAATCGTCCATTTGCTTCGCTTCTTAAGATGTTTGTTACCCTAGCTGTTTATCCAACTGACGGTTGGAAATAATTTCTATGAAATTTTATCGTAATATACGCTCGAGTTCTTTGAACGTAACCTTTTAACAAGCAGGTGTTTCTGTAAATTATTGACCGTTTAACATAACAATTCCTAGACGTTTGATAACACTGAGGTTGGCTTTTACAACGAATACATTTGCCTTGGAATTATTGATTTTCTTACCCAAGCACGCTCCCTTAGGCTTATATGTGGTGAATTAAAATAACTTATGTTTAATTATGCGTATCCTTGAACTTCTATTTGTTTTGAAGCTTTTTTCCTTCCTGTGATCCTAGTATTTCAATTATTAAATATCAAATACTCTAATATTCGTCCGTTTTCCTTAAATGAATTAAATTAATTTTTGCGCGTAAATAATTTGCTGTTTTCTATATACAGGGTTGTTGAAATTTTATTGTTTTCCACTGATTTAACCCTTTGAATCCACAACAATATATATATATATATATATATATATATATATATATATTGCTGTGGAATTTTCCGACATCGAGCCCCATCGTTGGGCCGTCCTTAAATGCTGAGGATTTAATGTAGAACTGGAACTCTGGTTAAAAGTAATCGTAGTTGTCGGAACTCATGTAGAACTGTCGATATATATCGAAAAATTCGCTAGAAATGATCAGCACGGCACTTTTTCCGAGTGTCGTGCTAGACCAAAAATTAAAAATTATTTAAAAATGATTATCCGCTGGAACTCAGGCTAAAGATGGTCCTAGTTGCTAGAACTCATGTAGAACTGTCGATATATATCGAAAAATTTGCTAGAAATGATCAGCACTGCACTTTTTCCGAGTGTCGTGCTAGACCAAAAGTTAAAAAATTATTTAAAAATGGGGTGTACGTGTATTAACAGTTTCCAGCCCGTGTTACAAAATATTTCACAAAGGCTAGCTGACTTCCTATTATTTGCAAAAGAATACACTACAATTACAATGTAACAAGACGCCATGAATCACTGAAATGAACTTATGGTATGATGGCGCATAGTTAAAAGGGCGCTGGTTATTGAATAGACTACCTCCAACATAGTCATAAATGTAAACACGAAATTCAATTTTAATTGCATCACAACAGTTATCACAAACGTTAAATACTAGTTAATTATATAGGAAGATCGGCTAGATAATAGGATAAACAAAAACAACAAACATATAATTAAGTTTAAACCGAGATATGAGCAGTGCAGTTGTAAATGTGATTAATATGCTGAAATAAAAACAATTACACATAAAATAAAAAGTCAAAGGCATCACAAATATCAAACATTACACATGTATGCAGCAAAAACATCAAAATTTTCTAGCACAAATACAAGCCCAGATTCAGACGCTAAATGTTTATATAATTGCATGTTAGTTAAATATATGGAATCTTTTAAAAATTAAACACATCGTGGCATTACAAATTACAAGCAAAAAATATACACAACATCGTTCTGGTTAAATTCAATTATTAGCTGAAAACCAAAACAAATATAACATAGAAATATAATACTATTCGTATTGAAACATACCTAACAATTTGATTCAATATATTTAAGTAATGATGTGTTGGTACAAATTGCTTGTACAATCACAGTAAGGGTACATTTACTATTGATTCGGTAACAGGTGCAATACAATTGCAGTTACAACTCCGTATTAAATACTAAATAAACATTATTTCAAATAAACAAATATTAGTTTTTGGTTGATAAACCAAACAACACTTATTTATACATAAACATGTTCAATAAAATAGTAAGTTCCCATAT
The DNA here is from genome assembly GCA_036346225.1 of Platerodrilus igneus. Lineage (NCBI taxonomy): Eukaryota > Metazoa > Arthropoda > Insecta > Coleoptera > Lycidae > Platerodrilus > Platerodrilus igneus. The sequence continues at coordinate 3,774,773 of JARFIW010001215.1, forward strand.
TACACATACCAAGTAAAACAACCGGCAAGGCAGCATTGTATACATCAATCTCAAAAAGCAACAGGTAAACATAAAAGTATTTCCTTCAATGGTTAAATAACTAACGATTTTACAATAAGAACCAACATCACATGCAATACAATGCTCTGATTACAAGATGTAATCAGATTACCTTAAATAACCACTACATTTTAAAACATTACCTTTAATAAAAAACCGCCAAGTGAAATCTTTGAACCTTGTCATCTTGAAATCTAAAAACAAAGTCCTTTAACCCTTGTCAATTCGATCGGTCGTCTCTACTCATGCGCCCCATAATCATAAATTCTGACATAACGGAATGCGTTTAGAAACCAGCAAGTGGTTACTGAGCTACTCTAACAAATACTTTCGAATATAGAAATGTACACTATAATATTTTCAATAATTATCAACCAATGAGAAATCGACTTAGACACTATGGATCACTTCAAGTGATGAAATCCCATCGGAGTTGCTAGATTCTGTAAGGACAAAACTGTACCATCTGGTAAGTAAGAAGTATGAGACATGCGAAGGACCATTGAATTATTAAAAAAAAACGTGATGTATTGGATTTGATTGAATTGGAAAACATGGCAAACACCAATCGCACTTAGACCTCCTAGAAACCCCATTTTACTGCCTTCCTTGCTCTATATTAGTCCTTCATCTCTCGCCATCTGAACTTGGATGTGAATTTGAGAATATCAGACCATGGAATGTCTCTAATTCCGTCCATATCAGGTCAGAAGTCCCCCAACGTGGATCCTCTGAGTCGACCGAGTGCCTGATATGTGCGCTGACGTTTCGTTCACCTACTAACGACAGGTGGGGTCGGCTGACAGACCCATCCACTATGTCCAAGGTCCCGGGTTCGAATCTCGACACGATTTGCTTGAAAAATGTTAGGCAAGCATTTTCACAAAAATGCGTTCTCGTTCGGATGAGAGGTAAAATGTACGTCCCGTGTGTCGGTATTGTCACGCACGTTAAAGATCCCTTTCTTGCTTGAATCAGCAAGGGTTCGACAAGATTCAAAATTTTCCAGGTTAAAGAAACTCGTTTCTTGGCCAATGTAGTACCTTCGGGTGGAGCATTGAAAAAAAATCAAATGTAATGGCATACCGATCCTGTGGAGAGGTTTCTTTAGTTTGCAGTGTCCAGTCAGAATACCGACCAACAGCCGTCATTTCCGTCTCGGCAAGCATATTACAAATTTTTTAATTTAAACTTAATTACATTTTTCCCTGTCAGCCACCTGTCCTTATGATGGCGATGGGTTGTTTACCTTATCACGGACAATATCGCAGATGGAGATATAGGAATCGATGGCTCAGGACCACCAAAGCTTTAAGCCTTGTTCGCCAGAGCGTCTGCCTGTTCATTGTTAAATACTCCTGAATGCCCTTTGATCCAAACTAGCTCAAGGGCGTTAGCATTAGACCCAAGCTCAAGCAAGCGATGGCGTTATAGTATCATCTCTTAGAAAAGCTGCTGCTTATTTATTCTCAGACGAGTTGCTTTACTGTTACTCATATGCATATAGTTTTATTTTGGATTCCACATTCCCGAATAGCACTAGTACCGTGCATGATGGCTATGACTTCTGCTTGAACGACCGTAGTCAGCTTGTCCAGTGTGATACTTTCAATATTGTCTAGATTATCTGAAAATATGCCTGCCCCAGCACCTACATTTATTTTGGATGTGTATGGAAATCTCGGTGAGGGATGCATCTTCAATGGTAAAACAAACCCCGAAGCGTTTCCTGAAAATCATTTGTAAGTACAATCGAATCCACCACCTTCCCAAGATAAGCGTGTTGTGCATTGCCTTCCCTAGTTTCTTGTGGTGTCTACTTCCACGTTCCCCCTACCTTTAACTTTTCGAATGCTTCACCCGAAGGTACTACGTTGGCCAGAAAGCGAGTTCTTTGTACCTTAAAATTTAATTTTTGCCGAACCCTTGCCTATCCAAACAAGGTAGGGATCTTTAACGCGCGTGACAACACACACACGGCACCTACATTTTACATAGCATCCGAACGAGGGCCTAACATTTTTAAAGCGATTCATGTCGGGAATCAAACCAGGGACCTTATAATCAGCAGACATACGCTAACCTGTCTAATCCACCGAGCCAGCAGTGTCTATTCCCGTCGCCCTTATTGATTCATATACTTTTGAACCACAGCCTTAGTGCCGCCATCATATCTATCTCCTCTACGCGCGGGTCCCGCTGAGTGAGGTCTAGAATGTTAAAGCTGACGTAAGTGTGGATCGCATTATGCCGCGATGCTTAGATAGGCCAATCTAACTTCCTTTTTTGTAGAAAACAGTGTCAATCCTGTTTTATTGGGGTTTGTGCTAGAGAGTTATCGGAACACCAGTGCTCTGTAATTTTTAGTTACTTGCACCACTTACTCGAATTCGCCGATTACCACAATAGCTATGTCGTCCGCATAACCTATCGTGTAGAAATCTGCATCATTAAAACGTTGGATAACGCTGTCTACTACTAAATTACTTAGTAGTGGTGACACCGCGCCCCCCTAGGGACAGCCTTTACTTGCTGTCCTAATTACAGAAGTTTTTCCAACACTAATATGTAGTCGTCAGTATCGGAAAAACTGCATGGTTATCTGCCCAAGGGTGTACTCACTTTTATGTGCCCACAGGGCTCTGTCGATACTTGCAAAGGCGGCTTCATTAAACAAACCAGCAATTCAAAGGTGTTCGTGTTAGACCTAAGAAAGGATCTTAGATTTCCCTGGTATGAAAGCATGCTGGTTTGGGTGAAATGAATAGGAATGCATTACCTGCTCCCTCAATTCAATTTCGCGCAGTCTTTCCAAGGTCTTTAACAAAAAAGCGTAATGCTTATCTCTCTGTAAGGTTTAACCTGGGAATAGTTTGTCCGGCCTGCTTTAGGAATGAAGACCACTCGAACCTCTCTCCAACTGCTGGAAATGTATCTAAATGCAATACAGCTCTTGAAGAACATGACAAAAAACGAGAGCACATTTCCACTACCCCCAGTAAGTCGAGGAAAATAACATTCCTTCCAGGGGACTTGGAGGGTTGAGATGGTCCATTTAAGTTTCTGTTCATCCACCACGCGGTTGGATACTACCCAGTCAGTCCCATTTGGGATTGAGATGGGGTGATGCATTCCGAATATGTGGGGGTGGCGATACATTTCTGGGAAGTGCGTGTCCGCTAATGGTTCGGCTGTTTCTTCCTCGTTAGTGGTGTATGTGCCATCCACACATTTCAGGCAGCATAGTTGATGACGAGTATCTTTAGATAAAATTCTGTCAGTACGATAGTTTGCATTGGAAAATTTAACAGAGTTACAGGTCTCCCAAGAAGCTCTCTATCGTCTTCTAATTGCCGTTTTATATATTCGCTAATGGCTTCCCAGTCGGCCAGTCTTGTTGAACAGTTTGCCTAGGGTTATTATCAGCTTATGAAGTTTTTCGCCCCACCATAGCGTGATGGAATGGGTAGAAGCTAAATTTGAATCAAAATTAAAATAAATATTCCTATTAAACTTGTTCATTACCAAAATTATAACTCTTTTTAAGCAATTAAAGCCAACAAAATTTTTATATCTTTACCTTAAATGTTTCGTTGAACGTTCAACGAACTATTCTCTTTTTAAAACATACTTTTATGTACCAACTAAACTTTTGTTGACCCTTTACACAAAATATGCAAGTTTCAAATATTTAAATGATGACTTATACTATAAATTGTAAAATAAATTCTAACCTGGTATTCCTTATATTGATTCCCACGCGAGCTTCCTAATCCAATTCGGTTGCTAGTTTATGTTTTCCAAATTGTTGACCCTCAGCTTGGCATGTACCCTCAATACTACAAACTGTTTTCCAGCAACTGGTAGTAGTTTGTACGATGCTTTGAAGTACCAACACTGTACTTTGAGTATTATTTAATTTATTGCGTAGAGTTTTATCTCAGTAATTTGGTTACTTAGTGGTTAACTTCGTGATTTGGTTGATTATTCAGTTTAAGGTTGTTCTTTGTTTCTTTGTTTAGTTAGTTCCTTAGTATCGTTTCTTATTTAGTTTCTTAGTGCCCTAAATTAATAAATAGTAAAGATTATGTTTTCATTAATTAAATTTAAACTTACGTTTTTATATTAACGGCCGAGTTTTATTCTTACACATTTCAACGCGCACTTTGTCACGGTAAAACCTACGGGTCAGGAAGGAAATGAAGCAAAGGCAGAAAAGGAACTTTCTACCCGGGTCCCTTACCGAAACAAAACAGGATGCTACGGCTAGCCGTCGTAGATTAGGGGTGGGGAGTAGGGTCAACGTAGCCAGGTAAAAGAATACCGCTGCAATAAAAGTTGGATTATTACATCGACAGGAAAAAAAATAGATAAACACATGATGACAGACCATTAGTCGGTCTAATATTAGCATCAGTGAAATACCAGGACAGTAACAGTTCTAAGGACTTCTTCGGGAGGTCGTTGTTCCGGAAATGCACTCCCGTAGATACAGGCATATAAATACTTACAGGAATTGTTAGTATCCTAGGGGGCGGATACTGAACACTCAGTAACTCTCGTCTTGAATGCACCACAGGCCAAGCTAAGTAAGGAGGGAGAAAACTAAAATAATTTCCACTTTAACAGGACTAGAGTTTTTATTTAAGCCACTTCGTTGGCGGCTAATCAATATCAGATAAGTATAAATCGGAGCTAGCAATGATATATGGTAAGTTCACATAAACGGATATAACTTAATCTACCTATGGTGGCGGTGTTTATATTACATATCGCACTATACTATGACAACCTAGCGAGCTCGTGTTCCGCAAAGCTAATGACATTCAAGCAAACAACCAAATATTTTATTGCTACGGCACCATCCGTGCCAGGCGTTTTATGCTTAATACTAGTAAGTACCAAGGTTTATGTAGACTATTGCATATAAAAGTTAAGTTTTTAAATCAACAACCAAAACAGTAAACACTATTCATTTCGCAACACTCAGTATATATATCCTGCTAGATCACGCAGTCAATGGCATGAAAAGTATCTCCAGAGGATATAGGAGGTAAACCATATAAAGGGTAAAGGATACTTCGTGGAACTTACTTACGTATCATATTTAATTTGGGAACTTAGCTCTGTAGTAAATCCAACACGAAATGTTCCTAACTTGATGGGAGACCAATTACTTTTTGTCGGCTACTCCAGAAAGTTTCCTCAACGTTCCATGTGCATCCTTAGGTGTACCTATATTTCGGAGTATGACGTTGGGAGTCGAATACCATGAGCACCATTCGCTAACAGCATTTAGGAACTATTTGAACCCAGCCCAAGGAAGCGAGCTAGCGTTCAACTAGGATGAGACCAGGACGTAGGAAGAGGACGGAAAGGAAACAGCTACAAAATTATATCGGCATTAGCCAAAGTATAACACTAACGAATCGAGTGCAAAAATTATTCGTAACTTACCACGAGTATAACTGCAATTGTCCGAATTTAGACTTATACTTCGTGCTGTATCCTCGAAGAAGTAGAGAATTACTTAGAATTTGTCGGATCGCATCCCTTTAAACAACGGGACACGCTAGAATTGAAAAACCATCACCGTAAATTAATTCCGTTCCAATGAACAGCAAAACGTCAAAATTTATTTATTTTGTCAACTTTCAAAAATTTTCAGAACCGCTATCTAGATATACAGAAGACAAGAGTAGTATAGGTTGCTTAGTTTAAAGGCATTATGAATTTGGAATCGGCGAAATAGAAACAACGTTATATTTAATTATATTTGCGTGGATTTAGTAACATGCTTAAATTGAACGTAACAACTTCTACTTTACATGCGATTTTTCTATTGCTCCACCCGAAGGTACTATATTGGCCAAGCGAGTTTTTTTACCTGGAAAATTTGGAATTTTGCCGAACCCTTGTTATTCCAAGCAAGGTAGGGATCTTTAACGTGCGTGACAACACTCACACACGAGACCTCCATTTTACCTCTCATCCAAACGAACGTATTGCGCACTTCTACTGTGTACTTTACTTGAATTTTTTAATTTTTATTTTATGCCACTTCTAACTTCACTCAATTTCAGTTTAACGTAATAAATTAGTTTCGACTGTCACAGTCGCGCGTCGTTTTATGGAATGAACGAATTTTATCAGTTTAAGTTCATTATATAGACAAACTTGTCTCTCCTTTTTATCTTTACCTATTGGGTTTTACTCCGTATAGCACGTTTATTCAGACGCTCTAATTTGCACGTAGGTCGAAACTTTGTATTGGAATTCGTTAACAAGTGTTATTATGTATGATTGAAACGTCAGGTAGTCTTATTTTTGTAAAGACACTTATTAGATATTACTTTCGATTCTGCACGTATACCAGAACTATAGCTCCATATTTTGTTTACTTATCTTGGGTTTTATTGAAATGTAGCAATTTATACATTTTTCATGTCACGCACGCCTTTGCTTCAATATCTATTCCGTATTGCGTCATTAAATGTGTTTGTTTTTCAAGGATCTGTTTATTACAAACCAGTACAAATTATATGCGGTTTATTAACTTCCATTACTTACGCAAATGCATCGAGTTTGAAAGAGATTTCATTTCCCGTTTGTTTTACTTAAAATATGCCTAATTTGTATTTATTTTAAGTTTATGAATGTTTTAAATGTTTTAAAATGGATTGGGTTGCGCCCGGATTTATTTTATTTACTAAATGTGGTTAAGTTATCACAGAATGAGCTTCCTTTGATTGACTAGTTTGTTATTGATTTTACACAAGGTAATTTCAATTTGCTTTGGCCCTTGAGAATGTTTTAAATGCTTAAAACGGATTGAATGGCTTCCAAAATTATTTATTTTGATGAATGTGTTTAAGTTATTACGAAATGAGCTTTCTTTTATCAACTGTGACTAATTATTGTTTTTGTATAAGGTGCTTTGTATTTGCTTTATGCATAACGAACGAATTATGTACTTTTTATGATTTTAATGTTTAGTTTTTTAGATTTCATGATGTTCACATTATGTATACCTCCCCCGTGACCTTATATAACCTCAAATAATTCTACAATATATACATATATATATATATAACTGTGATATTTGGGGGCTAAAAAAATATTATTTTTAATTTATTTTGGGAAGTCAGCATGTGAAAGTGCAACAAATAACTTTGAAACGCTTTTTAAAATAAATAGTTTTAGAATTTATTAATTGTACAGAAAATTTCAGGAAGCTAAATCTAATTTTCATAATTCTTCAGATATAAATACTCATAAAGCATAGCGTAAGACATGTTAGAAACATCCTGTGCATAAGACGGGATTTAAATTTTATATTTATAAACAAAAAATCAAACTCCCTTATTTAATAATAGTAAAATTGGTAGGAATATTTCTAAAGCTTTTCGAACGTGCCTCAAAGATTTCAAACCGTTTTAGTTTTCTAAGTAGTATTAAATAGGGGCAAGGAAGTGAAACAAACAAACAGCAAATTTCAGGTAGTTTAGTTACGTCGTCAATTAGCTGGGCTAAAAATAAAATTTATAGGTTTTAGTAAAGAACATAAACACGATAAGCAACAGCGAGGTTGGCACCAGCTGTTGTCTGTCACAAACGAAGTTGAAAACAAGATAAGAGAGATAGTTAATTTGCAAGTATGTGTAGAAGTGGGATGGATGTAACATGTGTTAGTGATAGGCGTAGTTTAAACGTTAACTTTTGTCCAGCTTGGAGTGAATATACAAGGTTGTTGAAGTGGGATCGTTGAGAATACGGCGGAAGCCATTTAGTACGTGTGCGTTTTTGTTAGCATTAATTTAAGTTTCGAAGAAACGTTGTGAAAATAAATTTAGGTTAGGAGTACGTAGAATTTTGGGTACGCTAAAGTGAACGTGGGGCGATTTTAAGAATTGAATACGTGAAAATGTTTGTATTGCAGAAATTTTGAGACTTGTGGCAGGCTTTTAGAGGCGGGGGACTTAGATACAAGCCCCAAGATTTTGATTGTGAGCTCTCTTATTTTTCGACAAGCAGACGACTTCAATACTTAAATATGCTTTTACGTTTGTATAAAGTTTAAATTTAATTTACGTTAAATACTGTAAGTAAACCAGTTTGATTTTCATTTGCACTGATTGTATAAAGTATGCAATGTAATCTGGAGTAAGTGTCGGTGTTTAATTGGTTTGGTTAATTACCAACGATTGATGGTACTAGAAGAAGAAATTTGAGGAGCACCAGAAATTTGAGATGTACTGTCGAATGGTCGACGATTGATGACCTCTTGGTGAATTTGGTGGCAGCAATCCAGATTGGGGGGTGGTTCCTGAAGGCAGCAGTCCTTGATAGAATGGTAGCAGGCCCGTGTGTAAATATGGAATCGAGGTAACTGCAGTTTTTGTTGTTATACTTGTGTAAATTTGTGGTTTAATGACTTTGGGGATGAGGTGTATAACTTATGAACAAAAAGAACAAACTGGGGGGAAAAATTTCTGATCGAATATTTAATTTGAGTTATTTTTAATTTATTTGATGTGGGAATTTATGTTTAGGAACGTTTTATGGCATTTGTTGTTATGTACAAGGTAAGAGGGTCTTTTTGATTATGGGTGTGCAAAATTAGCACGAAAAATTAGGTTAGAGTAAGAAATGTTTCAAGCCTTATTACTTTTTGTTTTGTTGTATTAAAATTAATTGAACATATTTTATAAAGATAAATATTGATCAAGAATTATACTGTTTATCGAGTATTTTTAAAGAGGGTGTATATCACTTGTATGAAAAAGGAATCTAATTTTGATTTTGGCATGTATATTCATTTTGGAGAGTTAATAAATGTAGGCTATTTACCGTAGCAGAATTTTTTTGAATCGATAGTTTATTTTCAGGAAGGAGCAGAGCAGCCGTGGCAAAAATTTTATAAACAGAGGTAGTATTTAAAATAGGTACACATCACCACACCAACAGAAGAGTCGTAGCAATTATTGACGTACAAGTCGTCGGACTTTACCCGATGAGGTTGCAGTATTAATCTCGCCCAGAGCGTGGGATCCTAGTCAAAGGACATCATAGTATTAATGGGCACCCAAGTCGTGGGGCTTTTTGTATCTTAAAGAAGATGAGGTCGTAGCAATTAATAGACGCCCAATCGTGGGGCAGTAGTAATAAGATTTTACTAGCTAGGATATATATTAAAATGATATCTGAGAGTAAACACACTAATTTACCACTCCTATTAATGTTTTCTAAATTTAAAACTGACTGTAATAAAAAGAGGATTGATAAGTAATTACTTGTTAAACTAGGTTAAAATGGCATTTATTGGTGGTGAAGTGTTTGAGATTTAAAAGAAGTGTTTTGGGTAACTGTTTTTCAATAAAACGTTTATCTAATGTAATTCCAACCGAACGAGCTTTGGTTGATTATTTGTAAATTTCATGTTAACTGTTTGATGGATACTCTATTTCATTAATTAATTAATGTACCACAATACCTGTAAGAGAATTTATTTTAGCATGTTTAATTAGCATTAAGTAATTTTAAGATTTGTGGAATGTCAAACAATAATAATTAGTATAAGCGATAAAAGTATCTAGCTGCTCCAAAATAGGAATTATACATAATGATAATGGATCAATGACTGTAGTTCTTAAATATTTTGTAAATAGTTGGCAAGTGGTAATTTTTGAAAATCTACTAGGTGATAAGTATTTAGAAAGTAAAAGAGTTGATTTGAAAAATTTTTGGTAAAAAAACGTTTTTCGTGGAAACTTGTAATTGTATTTTAGAAAAAAGAATATATCTGTTTGAAATTTATCCCTTTTATTTACTCATCGTGATATTGGAGCAATATAAAGAATTTAATGTTTGGAGAAGAATATTAGTGCATCGTACAATAAGTTACAAGGGTTCTATACAACCGTGTGGAGTTAAGAGGATTGATTCCAGTTATAGCGAACAGAGGTTCATCGTTATTATTGGTGAAGAATAGCATCAGTGAGCTTCGAATATTTTACAGTAGTTTCCCAGTATAATAGGACAACGTTTTGTTCACCTGCAGTCGTGTGTATTGCAAGAATACGTATTCATATAGCCGATTCTACGTATACTGTTCCTGAGTTATTGTTTTATTATTCCTAGAACATAAAATAGAGTGAATGTAATAAAAACATAAAATGAAAACTTACTTTCTACAGGTATTAACTGCAAGCGTTCGCAATACAATTTTGTTTTATCCTGTGAAGAAGTTCATTTGAGCAATTCAAGCGACTCCAGTGGAATTACAGGTATTTGAAATTAATCCTTGTATATGCACCATTTAAAGCTATTTGTTAGTGATTTGAATCTCAAAGGTTTATCTAAATTATACATTTGGGATTATATTTATCAATCCTTGAAAATAATAACAAATAACGCCACATCTACACTGCGACAGGTTAAGTGAAGTTAACTAGACGACGATTTATGTAGAAGTGGTTAATGTGTCTGTAAAACGACCTGAGCCCACGTTGTCTTACGGAGTAGAAATATCTTGATATAATAATTCCTGAGAGTGAGTTTCAAAAGCCGTTGCATAAATAAACACAATTTTTCCTTTATTTAATTTTACAGAAATACAAAAGTTTAGTAGAGTATGTTTGCGTAGTGGTTACATATAATATACATGTATTTAGGGTTGCGGTACTATCAGAAAAAATTACCGCTATTTCTAAATATTTGAAAGGCCGACACCACCTTTTTTTATCTGTGCAATCAATTATCGTCTAACTCTTTAATTTTAATTATATTCTTCATATACAATATATATATATATATATATATATATATATATATATTACTGTGTAGGTTAAAGGTCAACGTGTGTAAATAGGCCAAGAAGGTATTTTTATAACGACCCTGTAGATAGAAAAATAATAAATTATTTATTACTCTTCAAATCACTAATTTACATACTTTAATATAAGACAAAGCAGACGATTACATATAGAAATTTTTTAGTGTTAAATGACATATTTTTATGTACCTTCAAAGTAATAATTTGTATACATTAATTTAATACAAAGACAAGTAGACTTGATGGCAAGGTTGACTATTGTATACAACCATGTATAATACCAAAGCCTCGCGGTAGGTAAAAATCAATAATTTGTATACATTAACGTAAGACAAGGTTGACTATTGCAGGCAAACATGGTTTAATATTAAAGCTTCGTGGTATTTAAAAATCAATAATTGATGCAACGGATATTTGTTTAGTATCGTAAACTAAAAAGTACGTTCATTTAATTCGTAGAAGACGTTACGATAACATTTCGAGGTATTGTACAACGGAAAGGCCAGGTTAACGAACAGTATATTATTCATTAGCTGGTAAAAGCACAAGCAGAGTATATTTTAAAAACAAATGGGTGAAACAAAGATGCAAGATGTTTGTCGACGGTTTCGATTTTCAAGGCGCACATTTAGCGACGGAACAGTAACCGTAGACAACAGGGCAATAGTGGGACTCTATGAAAGTAGAAAACAAGAGTGAGACAGAAAATAGTGGTTATGAACGCATGACTGCAAGGAGAATAGAGACGCGGGCACTATGGGCGTGTTTTGGATGTGGCTAGAGTAAATGTAGAGGAATGATTATCTGGGTACTCTTCGACGGTTGCAACTGATAGAAAGTTTTTCGTGGTAAAGCCGTGGTGGAACGGGAGAAATTCTGAGTTTTAAAAGTTTGTTGTGTTTTGAGTGCAGGAATTTGGAAAATTGTTTGTGGCGGGTGCGATAGTTCAGCGTGACTAGAGAAGGGGTTTGAAGATTATAAAAGCTCTTGCCAAGTGTGGAAGATCTCTCTCTTAATTTTCTGATTCGCTTCGAGTACACTAAGTAGCATCGAGAAGACATCTTAATTTAAAATTAAAAGCCGCGACATAGTGCAGTCCACTGTATATTTTTACAAGTGTTATCAATGCACGAGTTGGTGCTAACAAGTTAAACAGGCTGAAAATAATTTATTATAAATAATTGAACAAGTAAAATAGGATGCTACTGAGGTAAGCAAACCAAGTATTTCTTGAACGAAAGTGCTGGTGGCACGTTAAATTGAGACGGATGCAAAATTTGGATTTAGACGGATGGTAGTATGGAAAGCATCCACTAATAAATGGGAGAACTGGATGAACGAGTTGAGATGGCGTTGCTGGCCATTTAGGAGAGAGAAATTGGGGGAGATCCAAGAACATGTGTTTGATGGAGGTCATCTAAGGAGGTGGTGCGTCCGAAGAACACACCAAGTAACGAATTTTGCTTCATTCTTGAACTGTGGTGCTGGTATTGTGTTATAAAACTATGTGTGGTTAGAATTATGTGGTGAAAATTCTATGAACTAAAAATTAATTTGATTACCGCATATAAAAGACAATTTTCTATTATTATTTGTGTAGATAAGAACAGGAATAATAATTTTTGATGTAAAGAGTAAGTGGGTCTTTAGAGTAATTTGACCATGCAATATTCTATGCATTTCAGGGAAAAAGGTTTAGACTGAGCTCACCATAGACCAAGAAAAAGGTAAACTTAGGGTTTCACGATAGGCCCATCTACTTTAAAATAAAAATGTTGAAGTGTAATAACTCACAAACAATTTAGATTGAAGAAAAGGGTGAAATGTTTTATTGTAAATATAAAAGTGTAAATATTGAGATTGTCTGAATAGTCATTTATGTCATACGAATAAAAGGGCGTATGTTTGTCCAAGGAGTTTATTTTATTTTGTATTTTGTTGTGTGTAATATAAAGGCGTTGAAAGAATGTGTAGTTGGGGTAAGTATATCATGGGAGGTAGTGCACAGAGCTAGCCGAGGAAGAGCAAATTGGGAAAGCAGTTTGAACCAATTTGGTGGAGTTGGTTTGGAGTCTAGACAGGTTTGTAGAAATAGTGGGGCACAATTTTTAGGGTTTCCTTTCAGAATAAGCACAGAAATAATGGCTCCCAATAGTAGGGCACGAATTAATTGACTAGGTTAGTGAGATTAATCACAGAAATATATATATATATATATATATATATATATATATATATTGCCGTGGAACTCTGTTCTAATAAAGTACTCTCTCAAAAACATTCGAGCCCCAACGTTGGACCGTCATAAGATTGCTGTGTATCCTTATTAGAATCGAGCCTCACGAATTGGGCGTCATAAGATTACCGTGGAACTCGGGTAAAATCCTCACCAACAAAAATATATTCGAAAATTACCTTAAATTTTTTAATTCGATATTAGAAAAATTTCCAAAAATTTAAATAAGTCAAAAAAGATATTGCTTACCCGTTTTCCTCTTTTCCTCGGTTACAAGGCCTTTTTCAACTGCTTCCGGCTAGCTCATTAAGACCTCCTTTTGGATAGCTATATTCATTCACAAATCCTATCATTCACGCACACGCCCAATAAAACCACAAAATACAACAACCATACAATCTTTTATTTATTTCTATTTACAAATGCAATTCATTATTATGTTATTGTTCACGTTACACTTCAGTAAATTTTACTCTGTAATGTCCTGTATTTAATTTTAATATCATCAAACACATAAATGTATTTGGAGTAAATGGGCCTTGAATAATACCTTCTCTAAAATTCCTTTATTATATTTTATTTATTTATTTTAATACTCTAAGTAAACTGTAGGGTATGGTGAGCTCATAATAACCCAGTTAATGTATGCCCTTCATTTTGCATACTAAACAAAACAAAGCCATGTACTCTTCACAAAATTTCACGTTCTGATGGAACGTTTAAAAGCTTTCTAGACACCTTCAATTTCTAGTTGAATACCGTAATAAAGTTATTTTCACATATTCTGTTCAATACGTAAATAATTCACACTACCTTGAAAAACACTCTCATACGCCACCCCAATATTTACAGTTATAGGAATCACAATTTTAAATCGTTTCTAGAAGATCTTCGCTCTGTAGATGATGCCATGTAAATTTCTATCTGATCTGCAGGTCGATTCTCTCAATTACTAGACGACTTCCATTTCAGTTGATCCGCCAACGCCTCCTTCTCGGTGTAACCAAATTCCAAATTTCATTTCACAGTAATCTACGTTATTTAATGTCCCGACACGAGTTGATTAAAAATTATAGGTGATACCTCAATAAAATAATCTCGGCACATTAACCGCGTTTTAATTAATTTAGAGGCTATCACTAAACAATACACTTTAAATTATTTGTTAATACTTACAACTCATGTATAACTTTCATATGTGCTTTCGTGACGATCGAAATAATACGGCAGGAAGTTACAAGACAAGCGAGCTAGTCCTAGTTCTTTAGAGTATTTAAGTCTTTCAACTGTAACCTCTCCAGACCCCCAGTTATCCAAAATCCCGCTTACAACAACCATTCTCACAATTTTGCACTCAACCCCAATTTCAAATCTGCGAATTTCAATACCTCGTTATAAATTTTTAAGAATATCACGCTTCACTATCCTCGTGTCTATCTCAAGTCATACTAACCTATCGACCAATCATAGACTTAATGACGTTTCTTAAATCCCTCCTATTCTATTGTGGTCTCATGCTTATACGTTTTCTGCGTTTCAGTCTAACCTTGCTTGAGTGGTTGAAAAATAGATATCCTTGTTTGTTCACTGTTTACACACGTGGACTCTCTGCGTGCGTTAAATAACCCCCTCATTAGCATTTTCCGTGAATATAAGCAACGGTTTATCCGACATTCTCTGTAACCATTTGTTATCTACACAATTTAAGCAGAACTTGACCTTTAGAAAAATACGCAGGTGTTCAATCGTAACATTTTAAATAACACTTCTCCGAGTTGGATATGCCACGTATTTTAACCCTCTTGATATATTTGTACGCTATCCACGCGTCTTACCTTGGTATTCTTGGGTTTTTAACTTATAATCGTTCAATTAAATTCAAATTAATTACTAAATTAATGTCATTGGCTTCTACCATTTAATTTCTTAGCAAACCTACTTAAATTTCATTAATTATTTATAAAATTTCGTTAATACCAGATACTTAAAAATGAATTAACTAATATAATTTCCGCACGTAATTTCTGGTTGTTTCTTTATACAGGGTGTTTTGAAATTGCTTCGCTTATATTTAATTTTGATCTTTTAAAACCACTATAATATATATATATATATATATATATCTGTGTGTGTGTGTGTGTGTGTGTGTGTGTGTGTGTGTGTGTGTGTGTGTGTGAGTGTCGCGTGTCTGTGTGTCGTGTGTGTGGTCGAACCGAAAAATCAATCAAAAATTAAATATTAATTATTTTATTATCAATTTGAAAAGAGAACTGTATATATATATGAATCATGTTTATGATTCCAAGAACCTTTGTTGACTGTAAAGAGATATATTACCAATCTGAAGCTGTAAATTCAGCTTGGTAGTTCTCTTTGCAGATTGCCAATAAACCAATTAATGTTTTATTATAGATTGATTTTTCGGTTTGAAGACGACCATAGAGCCACCTTGACCCTAAATGTGAACCGTTTTACCCTCAACATAGTCGTAAACCCATTTAATTTTGTGTTATCTGAACAACTGACGAAAAATATGTTTCTGCTTTTAAAGATCAATACATTATCAGGATTAAAAATGATGGATACGTGGTAGTTTGTGCAATCTTTTATAAAACTATTTAAGACCATCTCATAAAAGTTCCAGAAATTTCAACATGGTACCAAAATGTTTGGAATTTGTAGCTTTTTATTAAAATCGCCGATGTTGCAGTACAAAGTATGGATTTGGTTATTTTTAATTCTTTCATACCGTTGTTTCCAAAATACATTTAAACATACCTTACACATCCGGTTTCAGCGCCAATTATTCCACCTAAAATAAAGAAAATACTTAAGCGTGTTGATATTTTTATATATCTAATTAAGATTATAGTCTTTAACAAAAAACTATTTGTATTCACATATAAAATGACATGTGTTAAACTGTTGCAAAGCCCCTCATTAGCGGGACACGAACCACCTGCGTTTTGTGACACGATGTCGGTAAATTAGGATCACTCCATGACAACACGGATATACCCAGATCATCATAATACCCCATTCTGCTTGTGTTGCAATGATTAACTTGGGGGAGAAAGTGTAGCGAATTTGTCACCGTTTCAACGTGGAAAACTGGTATAAGATTTTATTTTATTTGAAATTTTAAATACTTATTTACTTTATAACAAGGGTCGATGATTTTGCTATCGCGTACGTTTCTTGATGCACAGCCAGATCGGTTTGTTAACCATAACCTATTAAATAATATCTGCATTATACTCGTAATTGGTGGCGTGTATGTTTTGTAATGGTTGTCATACGATTAAAATCTACGAGGTTTAAGGTACATGTAACAAAAGAAGGGAAAGTGAACAGAAAATTCGTGATTTGTATTACTTGAACTTGAAGTTAGATTTTTTTCAGCATTATGTTCAACTCATTATGCTCCTCGACAGCGTTTGCACCCAGTTGTGCACAATAAAAGCGTTAACGGCGTTTCAAACATGCTGGTTGCTTGTCAAACGTACATTTATTTCTAGATCAACTAATAATAACCCCATTATCTGGCCAAAGATAAAAATATAGAAAATTTAGTGATCGTGGTAAATATTTTTGATTAATAATACATATTTCCAAATACATTTTAAAAACACTAACTAGAATAAATGAAAACCTATTTAAATAAAATGACGCGATGCATTTATGATACTTAGGCAAGATACTTGATATTTGACATTATAATTTGAATGCCTGCGGCCGCGTCCCCAATGGTCCACCCGAAGGTACTACATTGGGTTTAAACGCGAAATTAAACGTGCTCCAAATGTAATCTAACTTCAAAATTAATCAGTCCTAAAGAAACTCTAACAAACTAAAACAAAAAGTAAAAATAGGGTTTGAATGATGGTATCCCTAGCGTTGATTTTGGAGTGTGTCTGATCAACAAGACACAAGCAAAAGTAAAATGGGAGGGATCCGTAATACCGGATGCGACCTGTAGGGTCGTCTTAAAACTATCCAAATCTAGCTAGCTAATTCTAATATGGATTCAAATTTTTCTAAGCGTTCGCCAAATATTTTAATAGTGAATCTAGTTATTGTTACATACCAAAACTGGCATTGTACATTTTCAAATATGTGACTAAATTCCCGCCATTATTTCAAATAAACTTGTTAAATTTCCGCCATTTTGGACAGTTGCGTTTGCGCAAAAGAATGTGCAGGCGCGGAGTGAGTGGCGCAAGTGCGCGTAGGGACACGACATTATTAGCCACGAGACGTCAAACGGTGACGTTTGCCTGTGTCGTTTTTTGTCTTTACTCATTTCAGGATGTAGGTTTCCTTTTATCTCTACCTTTTATCGTTACCTCTACCTGTATCCTACCGTACCGCTACGAACAACGAAAGAGGAAAGGCGAATAAATTTGGATCAACAATGGCATGACGCAACCCACACCAAACAACACCCAAACAAGATACCCTGAGATCAACTGCATGGCGCGTTTAAGTGAGTACTTTTGCTTTACTTTTGTGTAAATATAAACTTGTATCATTGTAAACGTATTTGCTATGTGATACAATTTGTCACGTAATTATGTCATAATATCATTATTGTGCAAAATTGTGAACGTGGATCGTATCAGTGTTGCCAACTGTAGCAGTGGCGCTGAATACGGACGCCGGGAGTATAACACTATTTTGCCTCCACTATAAATTTACAAATTTGTGCTCCCTGGTCTAAGTATTTAACGTTCCATATTATTCCTAACTGATTTATATTATATTTACAATCTTCTCAATTTTAATCTTTCCCTCTACAGATGCTGCCACCAGAAATGGCGGCCGAACGTCAGACAAAACAAATCAAACCCCAAAATAATAAAATACATCCAAATAAATATAAATAAATATAATTATATAAATAGATATCTAATAAGCGTTAAGCATATAAGCATATAGCAGTGCAAAAACAGCAAAAAGCATCACCCAATTCATCAGGTGCACTCGAATAAGCATCATGTCGGCTAGCGCCATTACATACAAAAACGTCTCTTTAAATTATTTCAAATCTACTTATTAATACAAATCAATGCTTATGCGAGTGCAGCCGCCACAATTTTTCTTACCTCGCTAATTATTTCTGCAGTATCCGAAGATCTGGTCGTCTTCTTATATCTTACTGCTAATGGGAGATGGGTATGCACTGCTAAAGTTCTAGTGGGTATGCACTAAACGTTCTGGGGAGATCACAATCACAATCACGTATAAATCCTGGGGGGGCGGGGGGGGGGGGGCGGTGTGCACGGTTTCACTCTATTGTATTTTCTTTATTTATTACTGATTTAAATTAAGAAGGATTTTTTGATTTATTTTGTTATTATTTATTTATGTTTTGAATTATTCCCGATATTCCGCTCATTTAAGGTTTGACAGTGATTGTTTTAGAGATGTGGAGGTTTGTCGTGCATATTAAATTTTGGTTATTGATCTTTGCTTTTGCTTTTCATATTTTTTTTAAAAGTAATTAACAGGTTTTAAATCATACTCCTATATCATGCCAAGTCAAGTCCTGATTTTCCAATCCTCCCTCCACCCCCTTAACCTCCGATTTAAGCGCGGTTATCGCCATCTAATTTCCCGCAAATTATTTAAAGGCTGTCCAAAACGCCTTCTGGTTAGCCACTTCCCCGACTTCCTTTAGGGCCTTTGGCCATGCTGGCCCTGCGATAGCTAATTTCATATCAGCTAACCCTCGATTTGCCACCTCTGGTGGACAGTCGAAGAGCACGTGCTCTGTGCTTTCTGCGCCCCGCCGCATTCGCAGCGGTCGTTATTGGTTAAACCGAATCGCCTTCAGGGCGCCGTGACCTGTTATCAGTTGCACCATTTTATGATCGAGTTTCACCTAGATCTTACTTCTAGCTTCTATGCTCGGTACGAATTTGTGGGTCAATCTGCCCGTGGCAACAATGTTCCACCTTTCTTCCCATTGTCGGATTGACTTTTCGCGCAGCTTTCTTTTAATTGGAAACCTCGGTATCACGAATGTGATATCCGAAAGTCGCCCGTCGCGGCCTCTTTAGCTAATTCATCGGCCCTATCGTTTCCTACGTTACCATCGTGCGACCTAACCAAACAGAACTTTAAACGTCGGAACTAGAGCGCCGTATGCGCTATACTCCAGACGTTCGCTTGAAGGTCTGTCGAGGTGTTCATGTTTGTTAAAGCCGTCAGCGCCGATTTACTATCGCTGATTATATAATACTCGTCTCTGCCTGTATGGTTTATTACGTAATCGATAGCCTCTCGTATGGCTATCAATTCGCATTAGAAGTTAGTGCTCCAGTTCGCAAGTTTGGTTTGAAACCGAAAGTCCTCCCTTTCCTGCTTAAACACCACAAACACCGCGCCTACTTGTCCGTCATCCATACGTGAACCATCCGAGTAAATTCTAATACCCGTCGCGTCCCCATCACCTTCGACAAACTCGATTCCTCTATTATCGGCCGGGTGCCCCAACTCTGATACAACGATCTTTCTCTCCACCTCCCTATTACCAAGATTAATATCTTCGATAATTTCGCGCACTTTCTCCATATTTATTAATCTCCTATCTCTAATCTCCCTAACGACATATTCGATAGGGAGAGTCCTACTGATCACCAGAACCGCCTCCGTGGAGGTGATCCTGTACGCCCTGGCCGCTATCACCGCTGTTATGCGTTGTACGCTCGTCAATTGACGCATCTCCCGGACTTTACAAAGGTGAAAATTCATAGGAAGATTGTATGTTATAATTTCTCTTCAATAACTTTTGTTGTTTTTGAAGGTAGATTGAAAAACTCCTAGTTTTTTACTATTTTGTAAGTCCTTACTGCTTTTTAGTAGACAATTTGACAACCTATTTTCACTCAATGTGCCAGTGAAAAGCACTTTTTTAGTTGCTTGAATAATATCATAATTCAAGAAAAGTATCAAAATTAGTTTTGTGGTTCAGTGGATTAAGTATAACACTGGTTAGATTTGAAACTACTTCAATGAGTAAAGGGTTGTGGGAGTTTTGACCTTGTGAACTGGCATCTTCATAAGGATGTGTTGATACAGATACCTTTCAGAACTGCACAACAATTAATAATTGCACAAGAATCCCGAGAGTTCGTCATTTACAAGAATGTTGCAGGCTAAAGCTACAGCATTAAAACACTTACTTTTTGTTATCTACATCACATTTATAATGATAAAATGATCCTCTAATTATTTTTTCTTCCAAATTTTTTAAGTTATAAATGTATGCAACCCAACTTACAGCTAACAGTTTGGTTGTCCACCTTTTTTGTATCTTATTAATCACGATGTGGGCACTCTATAAAAGATTCTGTTGACACATTTTAGTATTAAGACTATCCTATTAGGTAACAACTCAAATTAAATTTTAGGATTTGTGGCGATGGCCATTTGTTGACATTTAACGTTTAGGATTATTGTTTATTTATACCCATAGATTATTAAGTTCAGACTATTCTCTTTATACGTAGCTTGTCCATATCGTAGCGCCATCCAGTATACGGCAACAGCACTTAAGCAAAAGTTTATCAATCCTTACAGATCTGTAGTTCAAATTATTGAAGTTAAATAGCTTAATAGTTTTAATAAAACTACTATTCTTTTCTAGGTGTCTATGAAGATGTTTTGTGATAGCGCTATATACACCCCAC
The DNA here is from genome assembly GCA_036346225.1 of Platerodrilus igneus. NCBI lineage: Eukaryota > Metazoa > Arthropoda > Insecta > Coleoptera > Lycidae > Platerodrilus > Platerodrilus igneus. Next base: position 3,795,597 of record JARFIW010001215.1, read on the forward strand.
AGCAATGCTTCATCACTGATCATTGCTTTGATTTCAGCTGCGTCAGAAATGTAAAAGGAATAAACTGCATGTTTTTTTCGCGATGGCGGAAAAGGACCTTATCCATGTACGCTAGTTACGAATCCCTATAAACGTCTGCCAAGGGGTCTCAGTTGACTTCAAGCTGGATATTTATTGGGTATGTCTTTGTTGCGACAATGAGAGTCCCACTCAGCGGATATAAAATCTTTTATCACCTTAAAAAACGTACTATTCTGATAAGACAGTTACAAAGCATAACCTGATAATATTCCACATTGGACACTTTTTATTCAACACTTTTCCTTTCTTTGAATTGAATTTTTTTAAATCTCATTTTATTGCAGAGAATTTTCAATGGAGTGCAACTCGACGGCTTGGTCATGATACCTGCAACTGATGAAAGTTTTTCAACAGCTAATCTATCTTCTGCAACATGCTCTCAAATAAAGAAATGCTTTCTCTCGATATATTTGCTCTGGACTTTCAGCTTAGCGAATAGCAACAGCATTGCGAATCTGAAGAAAATTCGTTTACGAAAACCAAACACAAAAAAGAAACAGAAAAATAAAAAAAGAAACACCCCAAAATAAAAAAGAACTCTCATCCGGCTAGAAGGACCAATAATAGAAAGAGTGAAAGAAAAGGAAGGAAGGAAGGGAAGACAGGTAATAGGCCATCAAGCAGGACTACGGTGGAACGGCCTCAGCACTGCGAAGTCGTCAATGGACGGATGTTTCTCAGAAGAACCAGTAAAGTTATCAACCTCAAGAGAAGAAAAGGAACGAGGGAGAAAACCAACAGTGCCAACCAAAACAGAACCCAAAGGTCAAGCCTCAAGTAAACAAAGGGACAACAAAAGAAAACGAGAGGAAGAGAGAGAGAGCGCTGGTAAAAAGAATCGATGTACTAATAACTGTGGTAACCAAAACTGAAGAACCAAAGAAAAGAAATGCTGACTAGTCCTAAAGTCGACTAAGTCGTGTTTTCCAAAGAAAGAAAAACGGACTAGCAAGCACCTACCACAGAAGCAGATGAACGAAACACAATCGGACTAGGGACCGACAGCAAAGAACACCAGCAACAAGAAAAAGAGGAGAGGCATGTGGAACGACAGGAACGAGAAAAAAGAGGAAAAAAACTAAAAAGAATCACACCAAGTACCAAGTACAAAAAAAAAACTAAGAATCGTACAAAAGAAAATAAAACAGAATCCCAGTGTAGTTATGTATGAGTAGGTGTGTGCGTGTGCGTGCGTGTGGGTGTGTACGAAGTGTGTGTGTAGGTGTTGTGCATGTATAAAGTGTTGGTGTGTGTATGTGTTGTGTTGGACCGCTGTAGTCGGCTCTTACGACAGGCAGGTCGTACCATAGGGCTATTCTATTCCCGGACCCACACGGATTAAAGAAAAAGCAAAAAAGCCCAGCAAAACAGGAAAGTAAATAAAGCAATCGTAAAGTCCAAAAATCAAGTCTTAAGAAAAGCAAAGTCGGCATTAAAAACGAGCTCGAGGACTAGGTATTGAGCTTAAGACGTTTGCGCCGCCAAAAGGAAAATGAAACAAGACATTAGGACTTCGCCGATATACATCTTCCGGTTCGGAAGGAGCATAAAATAATTTCTGTTTCTTTTGTGCAGTTTCCTGCCAAGCAGGAACAGCAGGGGTGTAATAGTGGTAGCACGAGGTTTGTGAGGTAGCAAGGGTAGTTTAGAAAACTCAAAACGAGTCATAGAAGGACGTTGTTTGTTGTTAGGATTGGTGGTAAGAAAGTCAACGGCAGAAAAGGAAGCATCATGGGTTATCCAAATTGTTACAGGCGTAAAAGCTACTAAGTGTATCTTTTCCAATCAAATTGTAAAATGGGGGCGGCCTGTAAAACAAAATTTAAAGGGGGGTCACCGGCACTAGCTAGCGGAAGGTCATGGATCATATAGAAGGCTAAAATTTTGAAAAAAAGGTTAAATTAATTTATAATATACTACAAAAATGCGGCACTTACCTTTCATAAAATATTGTGGCGCCAGACAAGTCGAGAATGTCCAAATGTTCGTACAAAACCTTGAGAAACTTGTCATCCCAAGGAGGACAATTGTTTCTTTTAATCAATTCCTCACTTTTTTTTTTACTTATATAAAAAAATAAGAAAAAGTATTGACTTAATCAACGGCAAACAAAACTATTTAATTCACAGAGCAATAAACGTGAACCTCTTACATGCATTGATTTTAGTTTATAAATTTAAGTGAATAGGTGACTATGGAATTTATGAAAATTTTGTGTACATAAGTAGTTATCAAACACTTGTATATGAAAGAAACTTATATTATAAATCGTACACTAATCTAATCCTACGGTTTATGGCCAAAACGTCCTAACAAATAAACTAACCAAAAATTGGTCATGCTACTTAACTATAAAGACTTACTTACTAATAATTGTCCATTGTTTGAGGGTTTGTTTTCCAACGTAGAGCAGTACTTAAATTTGGGAAGAGAATCTTGCTTGTTGCTTCTGTTTGTAATGTTTAAGAAGATTGACTGGCACACGAACTCGGCAGAATCACTTACTTGCTGCGTCACACGCCTACAAGTTTTTAATATTTATCTTGCATCACTATAAATCCGCGAACATATGGGCATACTCCTCGCGAAACTGGAAGAGTAACACTTCTTTCCAATTTTTTTACTAACGTGATACGAAGTGGAATATTCTATGTCATGCCAGAGTACGCTACCCGCAAACCACGTCTCTCTCTACTTCTTGACCACGGTCGGCCCCATTGGAAAAACTCCCCGTCTTTGGCTAAAGCCTTCAAATATATAGACTATTTTCCTACCCTAATAATTATGAGCGTTATTTTCTGTTATCCAATGACTGAACAGAACCTCCCACAAAACAAGATTTCAGAAACCAAATCCAACCCCTTTTTAGATGAGAATCACGGATGCAATCACTTTCCCAAGGGTTTAAATAGTTTGTATCTTCTCGGAATTGTAATTACTTGATTGTGGACCACACCTGTTGGCGACAGTGGTCTGCCATTAACAAAGACTGGCTAATCTACTTGAGCCGAAATGGATTTTAAATACAATGGATGTCTCCAGACTACTTAAGATTACTTGTAATATTTGAACAAATCAAATTGGAAATAGTGTCTGCTATTATAATGTTTTGTTTCCTATAATCCGCTGTAAATCAACGAAAGTGTTAAGCTTTTCAAACTGAAATTGGTTTTCCTTTATTTACGCTAAAAGGTATTATACATTTTAAAAGGTTTATTATATTTGACTTACGATGGGGTCTAGAGCTTTAAATGATGACCTGCCGCTGGAATTTACTAGCCCTAAGCTATCGGTAAATGCGGTCTTTTATTATAAAGGATTCTAAATAAAATGAGGTGATTTATTGGTGTAAATTTTTGTTTATACTTTATTCAAGTTACTGAATTTTTAATTAATTAATTTGTTCAATCGTTAACATTACAAAATAATGTTACAAAATATCAACGATAGAAAAAGAAAAAGGAGTGGCTGTAAGAGGATCAACCTTACGAAAAGAAACACAAGCAGAGCACACTTCCGTTACGTGAGATAAAGGGACAGAACCAGATAAAATTTTACCGATGTTAGATAAAGGACTAGAAGTATCACAGTTAGGAAAGAAAGCAGCATTGACTGTAGGAGTATCCACCATAGGAAAAGGAGCAGAATCTGATAATACTTCAACCATATTACATAAAGGAACAGAATCAGGTAGAAGTTCATCAACGTTACAAGAACAAACAGTATCAAGTAGAACTTCGCCAATGTTAGATAAAGGAGTCGAATGAAGTTTATCAACATGAAAGGAGCAGCACCAGACAGAATTTCATCTACTTTACAAAAACCAACAGCATCAGGAAAGACTTCATCCACAATAGATAAGGACGCAGAATCAGGTTGACCTTCGTCAACATTAGATAATAGGACATCAGCTAGGATTTCACCAACCCTAGTTAAAACCGAAGCAAGTAGAAGTTTGTCAGCACTAGATAAAGAAACACAATCAGAAAGAATTTTGTCAACATTCAAAAAATGAGTAAGAGCAGGTAACGTTTTATCAACGTCCGATAAAGGAGTAGAATCAAGTAAGATTTCAACAATGTTGGACAACGGACTAGGAACAGACAAAACTTTAACCACAATAGGAACGGATTCCTTGATCATAGTAGATAAAGAAACAGGGTCAGGTAAAACTTTGACGACAACAGCAACAGGCATCACAGCTACGTGTTCACTAACTTCGACAGGACCTTTTCTATCCGTATTAGAAATTATGTTTACTTCAGCTACGGTTGTGATTGCCGGCACGACAGAAATTTCTTGAGTATACGCATTTAAGAAAACAGGAACAGGAAAATTTTGACAAAAACGGCAAGAGGCCTTAAAGATACAGGTTCATGGAGTTCAACAGGACCTTCGCAGACTGAATTAGAAGTTATCGTCACTTCAGCGACATTTGTGTTTGCAGACACGACAGGAATTTCATGGGTAGAATCGTTTAAGAAAGCGGGAACAACTCTTAAGAAGCTAGCTGCAAATCGCTAATTCAAAGTATTGGTTGTGATGGTGGTGGAGGCAGAGTTTGGGGTGGAAGTAAAAGCGCAGGAACCATTTGAGCATCTTTTGATTTACGGAGGACAAAACAAATTTGGTTTTTGTTAGTAGAAGGTCGGTAAGTAGGGGCGTGATAGCCGTAAAAATCAATGTTACAGTTACATATGACTAAAAAGGGAACGAGGTGGCGGTAGTAGAGCGAGCAGAAGGAGGTGTAGAAAAGGATGTAGAACTAGAAACGGAAGAAATTTTGTTCGAAGCTGTAGTCGCCGAAGAAGGGTATATTTGGATAGTAGTAGCAGGATGACCTGGATGAGGTACAGAAGATAATGTAGAGTGAAAATCAGAAGAAATTAGGCACTTAGAGGTGAGGACAGTATTTGAAGTATGATTCGAAGACCTATTAGTAGTAGGATGACAGTTGGGACAGTTGTGACGAGTAACTCTTTTATGCCCGCAACCATAGCAATGGAGTATTTTAGGACAAGTACAGCGTATCGAAACATGACCAGGTTTGTCGCAATTAAAGCATACGATCGACCTGTCGAGTAGAAACAGTACCAGGATGAAGAACAATAGAACGTACGGAAGAAGTATCGGATCTACCCTTAGGCGTAGGAAAAATCTTAACAATTCGGTCATGTGAAGTAAAAATGTTTTTTTCAATAGTAGCGGTCTTATAAGCAAAATCCGGGGGTTCAAAATGATGAATTAGTAAATTAGACAGCGACTTCCAGTCAGAAAACCTATGCCGATTACTCCGATACCAAAGCAACGCTTTAGCTTCGAACAAATCCGCTGCAGACTCAAATAACTGCAATTCTGACACGTGGTGAGCTCGTCGGAGTTTTTCGATTCGTTCTAAAAAATCATGTACGGTAAGAGTGTTTGGGTTACCAGAAAATTTCAAATTCCACTCCCACACAAGAAGACCTTGGTGGGAAACCGAAAAAGGAGTCATTTTGAATACGGATAAAAAAGAAATTGGTAGAAAATAACTCAATAAAGGCTAACCGTAACTCGATAGAAACCAAAAGAAAAGTATTGCGAATATAGGGCACTCTAAAAGATATCCGACGGATAAACTTCAGGAACACCAATAAGCAAAACAACAAAATAGAAATTGGAATGGGGCTGTAGAATAAAAGAAAAATCGGAGAAAGAAACCAACTCTAGGTTCGATGGGGAGAACAAAATATACAGAGAGGCAAGGAAGCAAAAAAGAAAAATCTTGGGCGCCAGCGTTTTCAATGGACTAGGATTATTAGCGAAAACACAAGTCCAATAATCTGACATGAGCCAACCAAGGATATTTAGCAATCACGGAAGAGAACAAAATCAAAATTTAAGAAGATCGAACCCACACAGGAAATAAAGAAAACCTATCCTCATATGAGGAACACCAAAGAGCCAAAAGAAAAAGAAAAAATAAACAATAGGTCGAACGTAAAAGAAGAAAAAACAAGTACCATCAGGCCTAGAAATGCGGGTAATGTAGGAACTTAGGCACTAACAACCAAAAAAAAATCGGAGCAAAAACTAACTAAAACAAATTCTGAGCAGAAATAAATCAAAAAAATCGGAGCCCCACGCCAGGGCGTCAAAATTTATGCTACGTACCCTAGACGTAGCCGGAAGAAATGTAAATACCAGGCTAACTACCAGTCGCAGAGAGTGCGGGGATTTAACTACATACTAAAAAACACGTCACTTACGATTATCTATTAACAATAAAAATTAATTAAAATTTCTTAATTCACTTGGACAAAGAGAAGTGCTAAATTTAAGTTATATTGTTAAGGACAAATTTCATAATGGATCCACAAAGTGCGCATTTCGCAGCTAACATGTAATAAAACTTATGGGAAAAAAAGTAATGCTTAGATTTTCGCAATAGCAAGCGTGTTAAATTAAAGTATTAAATGTAGTCCAAGTTGTAGTAAGAATTAAAGAAATATAACCAGAAGCACTAGCGTAGCTATCTTTTAAACATGTATGGTGAACTGGTTTCACAACATTAACCGTGCATTTATATTTCCAATGCTCCACCAGAAGGTACTACATTGGCCAGGAGGTGAGTTTTTGTTGCCTGGAAATTTAGAATTTTGCCGAACCCTTGCCGTTTTAGGCAAGGTAGGGATTATTAACGTGCGTGACAACACTCACACACGGGACCTCCATTTAACCTCTCATCCGAACGAGGTCGTAATTTTTGTGAAAAATGCTCACCTGTCATTTTTCAAGCAGTCGGCCGTGTCGGGATTTGAACCCAGGACCTTGGGATCCGTAATCTTACGCTTACTACATTGATCCACGGCGACGCCCTCATTACATCAACCGCTGATAAATAATGATCCTCGATGTGCATAAAAGAACACGAGTCACAGACTTCTATGCGCCGGGATGCTTATCATGCAACTCGTGGAGGGTGAGTCACCACAGCGACGTCACGGTAGTCAGGATCCATTCGCCCTGCTACCGTAACTGCAGCATCGGTCCACAGACAAAATCAGTTGGTCTAGGGCAACGAACAATTGGGCCTACATAAAGAAAGAATCAATTTGGCCTCCAGCTAAAAGCGATACACGCAAGATACTTCCTACTTGTCGCCGTAGAAAATATTTCAACGCACAAGCTGCAGAATCAAATTAAATTGGTTCAAATAACACGAGTTCAAACTGCAATTCTCGCGTTATCAAAGTGCGATTAGCAAACTGAAGAACATGATATCAAATAATACTAGGATCTATTATATCGACAAGTCTTTAAATGAGAAACGCAAGAGAAAGCAATTATACGTTATCGGAATGTTTAACAAATTAACGGATACCTAAAACAAGGTATTGACTATTTAATTTATCAAATAAATTTTCGTTTTAGAATGAATAGATTTGAAAGAAATGTTACGATTACGTGTACTATTGTAACAAGGAAAAAATACAGGCTGAGGTTTTGGATAGAACCAGAAGCCAGGTGAATGAAAAACGAATTACCACAAAAAGAACGTTTTTGAATCTATCGTCGAAAATAAACGTAACAAACTTCATCCCCAGCATAATTGACTAACACTTGAGAAGTTCAACGACCAACTTTAGCATTGCTGTAGTTTAGAACACCTTTTTCTCCAACACGTTGATAGATTAAATCTGTCCAGATTGTACCTGCAATGTACTGTATCATTCTTTTAGTCTAACTGCATCTTCAGAAAAGGGATTTTCTAATGTTCTTGATAGAAAACTTATGCTAAAATACATCTGGTTTGGAACCGAACATTAAGTACATGAGGACGCCAATAGCTTGCCTAGGCATTTTATTATCTGCTTTCTCTTAATCTTATGGCTCTGGAATAGAAAGCATAGGAGTTGAAAACTGACTTACAACCTACAAAATTAAAGCATTCTAGAATCCTTTTTTCCATATGCTCGTTGATAAACTTTGACGTTGCCATTTTCTTATTTTCTATTTCAACGCTGGAAAAATATGTGGAATAATCTTTTAAAATTATTTTAAACTCGGATCTCAACTGGGCAAGAAAATCATTAAGATATTGCTGATTAGTTGCTACAACAACACAGAGATGATACTATATTTTCTTCATTTTTCTCGAATAAAAATACAACACTTTTTGGTGACATCCAAAAGCTTAATTTTAATGAAAATGTGCAAATTTTCTTTTCCCAACACCTAGGCACCTACTTAAGTCCAAAGATGATAACACTTTTTAAATTTGCACTCTCCTTGTGCCATCATCGCACTCATCTAGCTGCTTCATATAGATGGTCTTCTCTAGCTATCCATATAGAAAATCTGTAGACAAATCAAATTGCGCCAAATACATATTTTCCGTTGGAGCTACACCAGCAATAAATTAATGGTTTGCAACTTGACTGCCGAACGAAATGCTTCACTATGGTCAATATGCATTGATCATACCCTTTTATAACTAATCTGCTTTTGTATTTCAATGTCATTCCATCTGCATTCATCTTTCCTCAATGAACCCATTAGCAAGAAATAACCTTTGCTGCTTTGGATAGTGTTACCAGTTCCCAAGTGGTATTTGATCTTAATACGGGTATTTCACTATCCATAGCTTTTTGCCCTTCTGCCTTATTCTTATACTATTTACAAAATCCTTGTGTTTCAGAAGTTTCATCTCTAGTCACATCATGACAAAATCATCGCAATTCTTCAGAACTCGAAAAATATCACGTTTATGTTCTTTGAATTATTCAATGCTTTACCAAAGGCACCTATTTGCCCAAAGGCGTTCTTTTCACCCGGAAAATTTAAAATTTAGCTAAACCCTTGCCATACCAAGCAAGGTAAAGAGGCTTAACATATATAACATACAACACACTGGATTTTTCATTTGAACAAGAACATACATTTTTGAAAAATGTTCACCTAAGATTTGTTAAGAGATCGGTATCAAAAACTTGGAACCTTAAGATTGGTAGTCATCTGCAAACCTATCTAATTCACAGAGCTGTCTTATACAGTTCCCTTCAAATCCGGGATGAAGTTCAGTGATATGGGCGGGACGCACTGCAGAGAAGGTACATTGTCCTCTATAAAAGCCAAGGTGTCTGATTCACACCATCCAGCCTTTATACTTATACCAGCAGCTGGATTTGTATAACTGGTGCAAATATTCTTTGTGCCAGTGATCCCAAAGGGCTTGCTGCATGGCTTGTATCAACTACCAACGAAACTGACAGTCACGGAGATGTTAGACAAACCAGGATCTGGTGTTGATGTCAAAGGTCCGAGAGCGAGGAAAGGAATAGAAATCAAAGACCAAAAATCGTTAAGATCTTTACTAATGCAGCAGATAGGTTTGTAATTCAATAAGGCTTCTTCTTGAGTTTGAAATTCTACAAAACTCCAAACTTAAATTCCATCAACTGTGTATAAGTGGGTTTCAACAGCCTTAACACTGCTCTTTCAGATTCCTCCAAAGTTGAGAGCAGAAAGAGGGTTGAACATGAAATGAGTTCAGAATTGGAACAGGCACGGTAATAATCTTGGAACTAGCGATCAGCACCGACTAAATTAGTACAGAATCGCTGTAAGTACCTTGGTGGGACATAAATCGGCAAAGGACGGCAACAACTGCTTCCAAAAAGAAGTCTAAAAACGACTTCTAAATGTAAGGCCTTAGTTTGTTACATGCCAAAATTGGCAATGTACATTTTTAGATTTAATTTGTAAATAAATTCCCGCGCATATTTTTAAATGAAAATGTCGACCTCCGTTGTCCCTGACAGTCGCGTCTGCGCAAAAGGATGCAGGGTGCGCACGTGGTGCTAAAAGACGCCATTAAGTTGCAAGCCCTCGACAAAGTAACAACTATCTTCGGTAGTGGTGTGTCTTTTCTTTTCAGAAATATGTAGGTCCCTGTATCTTGCCTTGTTGATCCCTTACCTGGTGTTCCTATCAAACCTCTACAAGGAGAAAAGCGTTTTAAGACGGATGGAAGTGGAATTCAACATGGTCTGACGCAACCCAACCTCAAAAGCCGAAAGACCCTGAGACGAATTTACGAGATGCCGCCATATAAGTAGTTGGTTTTATTTAAATCTGGCTTGCAAATTGACTTAAAAAGCGCTTGCTTCACTCGAAAACGTGGTCGGTACTAGTATTTTGTGCCGAGGACACTGAAGTAGCAGGTGAGGTATACTGCAATGATTCAAAGGTAGATTGTCGCGCTGCATACTCACAAGTCGCTTCCAGAATGCTTTTTTAGATGGAATTTTTAGTTTTAGTCACAAATCTTTTAAATGAGCGAAGTTCACTTGCCACGTACTCTCCAAATATAGAATGTTCATCTTTGGGATTCGCTTGTGACAAAACACTGCTTGTTTTTGGAGATCCATGCTGCTTGGATTTCTTCTCTTTTGTTTTTTCATTGGTGTAGGTCCTCTATCAGAATTCAATGTTAATGGCGATTGTTCAGCAGATCACGGATAATGTGGTAATTGGTAAGGCAATTTAACTCACAGCTGATCATCACAGGTTTTGTAGATATTCGGTTTCCTGTAATTCGTTCGTTTCATTATTGTCGATTTTCCCCGCCTAAAATAAGCTCTTATATAGTAACAACTAAAACTAATTATATTTTAATATTTACAACTATTTCATACTGCTTGGAATTTACAGATACTAAATACAGAAGAATGGACTGATGTAGCAAATAACTTTTTTGAAAAATGGAACTTTCCAAACTGTATCGGAGCTATTGACGGAAAACATATACTTATAAAAGGACCAGCAAATAGTGGAAGTAGACATTTCAATTATAAGCATACACTCAGTATTATTCTTATGGGATTGGCAGACGGTAATTACAGATTTCTGTACGTAAATTTTGGCGCTCCAGGTCGGGTATCAGATGGTGGTGTTTATTTAAATAGTGCTCTAGCAAATGCACTTGAAGGCAATTCACTAAACATTCCAAGTCCAAAGCTGCTGCTGAAAAGGACATCTCAAGTGCCATACATTGTCATTGCTGATGATGCATTCACATTAAAACCATATATGATTAAGCTGTTTGTATTTAAAGGTCAAGGTGTTCCAGAGAGGATTTACAATTATCGTTTATCTCGTGCGAGAAGAATAATTGAAAATATATTTGGAATTTTATCAGCACGCTTTCGTGTCCTAAGAAGAACCATAGAACTGTCTGGGATCCAGGGACTCTTAAGCACTCACAAATGATAGAAACGGTGCAAAATAAATTTATTTCGTACATGTACTTTAAAAAATATAAAACATTCATCGGTTTCAATCCATATGCTTCTGCGAGGTCAATGCTAAATGTTACTAAGTTGGAACAGCGAAGGATCGTGATAAAACTCACTTTTTTGTATAAAATAATGAACAATCTCATTGACTGCTCCGTTATTTTGAGTAAGATTGGGTTCTATGTACCCTTCCATTCTGGTAGACTAAAAAAGTTATTTCATATTCCACAGTATCACACAGAGCTTAGGAAAAATTCTCCTATCATAAAATGTTATCTCTATACAATAATTTACAACAAAGCTCAAATATACCTTTATTTGAAAAATCATTGCGAAATTTCAAGAAAACGATGTATGAAGTTATCAATTAATTTAAAAGTACTTGCATAATACAGGCACATACACACACACACACACACACACACACACACACACACACCACCACACACACACACACACACACACATATAATTTGTAAATATAAGTAGTTTCAGTTTTTATTATTCACAAGGTGCATTTTTGTAAATCCAATTATTTATTATTTATTATTATTATTTATGTCATATTTATTTATAAAATATTCATTACAATTAAGTATAATTTCGTTACATGGAAGGATTATATAAAATGAATAAACCATAATATTTATAATTAGCTTAGTGGAAATATGTAACTAGGCGTACGCCTGTATATTTCCAATAAATAAATAAATAAACTATCTGAAGAAAAAGTAAAAAAAATTGTTTGTGTTGTTTGTGCATTACACAATTTTTTATTAACTCAAACTCATTCAATGTCAGTATATGCGCCGAGAGATACATGTGATACGGAAAAAGAAGATGGATCTATCACACCTGTCAGTTGGCGAAACGAGTGTATGGGATTGGAGTCCTTAAAACCCAAAAGCTGTTTCAAAAATGCAACTTTTTCAGCAAATAACGTTAGGGAAGAATTTAAAGAATATTTTTGTCATAAAGGTGAAGTTTTGTGACAGTTAAATTGTATATGATGTTAATATTAACTAATAAAATACATTTACAGTACACCTACCATTGAATCAACTGTTTGGCTCTTTCCGGTGTGCCGAAACATAAACTGCATCATTTCAAAATACTCCCACTTCGTTTTATATGTTTCAACTGAACCATTTCCTGATTTAATACCTTTCATTTTTGTTCTTTTTTTGCTGTATTGAGCTCGTAATATATGCAACTTTTTATATATGGCATGCCAACAACAGTTGTAATCTTCATAAGAGCTGCACGCCTTTTATTTTGATTGTGGTACTCCGGTCCTTCTAGGTTCCATAGGCATTCATTATCCTCCACGTGCTCTAGAAGCTTTATTATTTGTTCACGTGACCAATTATTCGTTCTTAATGTCATCTGTAATTATATATTTCATATATTTTGTCACTGGAACAAATAAACATACTGGAGCATCCATAAAATTTTTAACAATCACACAATGGAAACATCAAAATTTCTCTACAGGGTGACACCACTCACCACCGAACATAGGGATTTAACATGGGAAATCAGTTATTCTGTTATTCCTGCTCCCAATTTGAAATATTTTATAACTAAGGGTACCACTGTATAGGAAATTTTATTTTACATTATTAAACACAAAACAACTGGCAAATTTGTTCACTTTCAATAAATAAATCCGTTAAAAAGCATAACCAATTTTAAGAATTTATATTATAAAGAATGTCTCAATTTTAAGATTGTCGCCTATTAGTGTGACTGACTTTGTCGCGCAGGTTCATTAGTCAAGTTTAAACATTATTAAGCAAACATGCGGTTGTACCCTTGGTTTTAAAATATTTCAATTTGGGGAGCAGGAATCACAAAATAACCGATTTCCCATATAAAATCCCTATGTTCAATGGTGAGCCGTATCACCCTGCATATTGATGTTTGGTGAATACGTACCTTAAACGAATCCTTGCTTCTAGAATATTTGTTGAAACTAAGCGTATTTCTAGAGAAAGCAACAAAAACTTCAGACGTAACCGCTGCAAAAGTTTCAACCATATTAATATTTTTTGCAGGAGCTGCAAAAGTTGAAAATTTCATTCACTCGTGGCTACTTTTCAGGTTGCACGCAGTATAGAAATACTGCAGCCAGCCGTGCTGCATGTGCTACTTTTGAGGTTGCATATCGGGTTCATACGAAGATTCACTTAAGCTGCGGAACTTTGCATACTGCATTGCAACTAAAGTAGCTCCGTCTGACCTTACCTTAATGAGGAAAAGAAAAGAATTTACCTTTGTAAACAATAATAAGGTTATCTGTAAAGAATTTATTTATTTATTTATTTATATACACTATTCAACAAGTTAAACCCAATTACAAAGTAGGCACCAAATCAAAAACATTAATACAAAAATTAAAAAAGGAATTATGTCAAATAAGTAAATACAATAATAAGTATAAATTAAACAAGAAAAAAACAACAACCGTAAAACATAACCTGAAAGAGAATACAGTCAAAACATAAAGAAGGGCAGAGGATGGGTAGGCAAGGCACACTAAATAATTGATTAATCTGTGCACAGACAAGTTGATTTAATATGTGACAAGGAAACATGGAAGATGTCAAGGGAATTTACATTTGTTTTGAAATGTTGTGCACATAAAGTGCAAGGGGAAAACTTAAGCACATTGGTTCTTGGAGTGTTTGAATAAAACATATCGTGGCCCCTGGTAGATGTAGGCATTCAGAAATTAACAGCAGATAATAAATAGAGGGTGTCTATTAGGTTATTAACTACTTTATAGAGAAATACCACAGCACTTAAATCATGTCGCGATTTAAGTCTAGTACAGAATGTAGTATAGATGACAAAAAGGGGGTTTCTAATGTTAGCCTGGACAATGAAGCAATTGCTTATCTAGAAATCCAGATTAAATATGAACTAAATGACAACAAATTTACGAATAAACAGATTGGTAAATTAAAAAATGAATGTAGCACGCTCTTGAATGAAGCTGTTGCAAATAAAGCTATTCTTAACTAGCTAATCATAGAAGCTAATACTAAAATTAAACCCTTAGCGGAATTCATTAACAAACATCAAATTCAAGACAAAGAGCAAATTCACTGCAACTGATTACCTGATGAACAGCAAGGACTCGCTAAAATCCTTGAGGAGACTTTCTCAGATCAGTGGTTTGAAATTATGTTTGGTCATCCACCACTAATTAAGAATGCAGCTACACTTAATGACCTCAACAACAAAGCTACTTGTTGCAATTTAACAATTCCTAGGATTAAGAAAAGCTACCAAACACCACCAATTGTAATCAACAATCTTGCTAATCATAAAGCTGCAGATAGATGCACAGTTCGTGGAACTGATATCACTGTAGCTGGTCATGTAAATGACTAGCATGTAGAAGCTACCCAAAAGCAAATATAGACACTGACCACAACATCGTAATTATGAAGGCCGCACTTAAATTTAAAAATTTGAAAAAAAGGAACGGAAAAAGGCACTTTGACTTAGAGAAACTAAAAGATAAAGATATTCAAAAAACATTCGAAAAATGTCAAATAAATTGCTGAAAGATATCAGGAAAATTTCTCATACTAAGCAAGTAGAAACCGAATGGTTTAACACTAAGTCCAGCTTAGACATGGCGCCCAGAGATATTCTGGGATATACACAAAAAGAAAATAAGAAACCATGAATAACAAAGGATATTCTGAATTTAATAGAAGAAAGACAAAAATACAAAAATAGATCAGACGAAACTAGAAAACATAGATACAAAGCCATAAAATGGAAATTATTTGCAAATGCAGGAAAGCTAGAGAACAATGGATTGATGAAAAATGCAGAGGTACAAACTAAGATGGAAATAGAAAAAACAGACGAAGCATACAAACTAATTAGAATGAATTTTAGGGATATAAAACCATATAGCAAAAATATAAGGGACGCTAGAGGAAACGTCATTAGAGAAAATGTAGAGAGAGTGGTTAGATGGCAAGAATATATAGAGAAATTATATGCAGTAGAGGAACTAACAGCATTAGAACAGGAATCAGGCATTAAAAAAGATGATGGGATTGAAAAATGGTAAAGCGCAGGGTACAGATAAGGTACAAGCAGAAACTCTAAAAGCTGCTGGACAAGCAATAACAGAATGTCTCTTCCAACTTGTAAGTTATATCTATGACACAGGCGAGGTAACCAAAGATTTCAAATGTAACATCATAGTCACTATACCAAAAAAGAGAGACAGAGATAGATGTGAAAATTTTTGAAAAATAAGTTTGACAGCACACGCGTCAAAATACTAACTAGAATTGTACAAAGACGAATAGAGAAACAAGCTGAAGGAACATTAAGGGAAGATTAATTTGGGTTTAGGCGAAACAGTAGAACACAGGAGGCTATTCTATCTCTGAGGGTGGAGAAAACAATAGGGAAAGGGGAAAGCGTGTATATAGGGTTGGTAGATCTGGAAAAGCATTCGACAATATAAAAAAATGTTGGAAATACTCAAAAAGATTGGAATGAGTTTTAGAGATAGACGGATAGTATATAGCTTAAAAACAGAACAAACAGCGATAATAGAATTAGAGCAGGAATGTAGAGAAGTAAATACTAGGTACGGTGTGAGACAGGGTGTGCTCTATCCCCATTAATTTTTTACTTGTACTTCAAAAAGGCAATGAATACTGTCAAATGCAGGAAGACATTTGGAATTATTATGCAGGGACAAAAGATTGATATGCTTAGATTTGCAGATGATATAGCAGTATTGGCATCTAGCAAGGAAGAGTTAGAAGCTGCTCTTAATAAAATGGAAAGTTATATCAGAGAGATACAATATGAAAATTAACAAAATTAAAACTAATGTACTAGTATGCAAAGGAAGGGAAAATAAATCAAAAACAAGAATACAAATAGGTAACGAAAACTTACAAGAGGTTAAAGATTTCTGCTACCTAGGAAACAAAATAATGCAAGATTGGATCAGCGTAAAAGATATAAAACAAAAATTAGCACAAGGTCGTGCTGCATTTAACAAGAAAAAGCAACTACTGTGTTCAAAGACAACAAACATAGAAACAAGGAAGCGATTGCTTAAAACATATATGTGGAGCACAGCACTGTACGGGTGTGAAACTTGGACAGTAGGAAAAGCAGACAGGAAAAAAGATAGCCTTTGAAATGTGGTGCTATAGACATATGATCAATATATCATATACAGACAAAGTTCAGAACAAAGAGATTCTAGAAATGGTAGGAGAAGAAAGATATATGTGGAAAACAGTAAAAAATAGGAGAGATAGGATGATAGGTCACATACTAAGACATGATGGAATAATGCGGAATATATTAGAAGCCGAAATACGAAAAAAGAGTAGTATAGGTAGACCTAGGTTAGACTATTGTGCACAAAGTGAAAGATGTAGGTAGTGGGAATTTTAGAGAAATGTGTAGACTAACTCAGAATGAAAATCAATGGAAGTACACGTCCAACCAGTTCCAAAGAGGGAAAACCTAATGACGAAAAAAATAATTGTATTTAAACCTGATAATTATTATAAGCAACTACAAGTATTGGTTTTGCAATATTCTCAACTAATGTTAATTGTGCGGAAGCATTTACTGGAATACTATTATTAATTCGACAAATGTCTAAGTGTTAGAGGATCTTGACAGCCACCAGCTGCTTAACCCCCTGTTACACTTGGCACCACTGCCATGGTCCACGTTTCACAATATTGTGCAATAGTTAATATTATGATGTAATTACGTGACCAATTGTATCATACACCAAACACGTTTACAATGATACAATTCTTATTTTTACAACAAAAATAAAGCAAAGTACTTACTTAAAACGCGCCTTGCAGTTAATCTCAGGGCATCTCGTTGTTTCCGGGTCACACCACGCATTGTTGATCCAGATTTATGTCTCACCTCTTTCGTCGTTCGTAGTGGTACAATAGGATACAGGTACAGGTAACGATAAAAGGTAGAGAGAAGATAGAGGAACCTACATCCTAAAAAGAGAAATGACAAACACGCGACACCGGTAAACGTTACCGTTCGACATCTCGTGGCTAATAATCATGTCGTGTCGCAAACCGTGCGCTTGCCAATACTCCGCGCCTGCGCATTCTTTTGCGCCGATGCAACAGTCCGGGATGGCGGAAATTAAAAAGTTTATTTTAAAATATTGGCGGGAATTCATCCACATATTTATACTTAATCTAAATATGATACCTAGCCGATTTTCGGCATGTAACACGCCTTCACATACTACTGAATCTCGGTTGAATATGCCATATAATCAGAAAACAACAGAAGGGGAACCGAGCTTTATCTAGGGGGTGGGAATTTCGGGGAACTGTGTAGGCTAGCTCAGAATAGAAATAAGTGGAGGTACGTGTCCAACCAGTTTCAAGACGATAAGCCTTGTTTGAAAGGATATATTTGAAAACTATTAATTCGACCACTACGAGTTTTAACGACACTATTAGCCACTAATACTTCTTTCCCTGGCTCTTCACATCTTTCGTTTCTATCTCCGACACATTCACTTCTGTCTCTAGTGGGTAAAGACGTTGCATCGGACGTCTAAGCCACCCTGCAGATGTCTTTAACTTTACAACACGCACTACACCATCTCGCGTAGGATAAACCTCGACAACTCTTGCCAGCGGCCATAATAATCTCTGGTTTCATCGTTTCCTACCACTACCAAGTCTCCGATACGAACTGATCTATGCCCATCCTTCTTTCGCATTTTGTTTGAGGGTACTCAAATATTCATTTCTAAATCTCTGTCGAAACTCACGCATTAGGTTTGCTTGTTTCCTAAGTCCAAGCGAATCAATTGCAAACACATCTGGAATAGTATCTGCTTGAACACATTTTAAAAATAAACTAGGAGAGAAACAAAGTAAGTCATTAGGGTCTTCGCTAATATACATGAGGGGGCGAGAATTAACTACAGATTCCACCTCGCATAGTGTAGTAACCATCTCTTCATAGTTCAATACTCTTCTACCAAGAATCCTCAACAATAATCCTTTCACAATTCGGATCAACCTTTCCCACCATCCTCCCCACCAGGGTGAACAAGGGGAGTTTAGCCTCCATTCTAGCTTGTCTGCCGATCAATCAATGTCCTTTAACATATTTGCTACTCCTATAAAATTAGTACCCTGATCTGTATACACAATGCACGACCGAATTCACCGTGACAGAGATCTTCGGAATGCCAAAAGAAAATTCTCCGTACTAAGTGACGTCACTGCCTCTAAATGAACGGCTCTGTAGACACCACATGTATACAAAACTATCCACAATTTGACAGCACCTCTTAAAAACAATGGACCCGCCAAATCAATTCCAACAACTTGAAATGGCGCTGTATCTTCAACTCTTGCTGCTGGAAGGCTTACATCTACCTGATCCATTTTCTTGGCTGTAAACCTGCAGCAACGTAAACATGCTGACAGCAGCTTCTTGATTACTCGTCGACTTCGTAGAATCCAAAATCGCTCTCTTAGAATTCTCATAACGGTTTGAATGCCCACATGACAATTATTTACATACGCTTCATTAATCAATAGACGAACTACCAAATGGTCACCCACCAACAGTATTGGGTGCCGAAAATCATGCAAATCATCTCCTTTGGTAACCTTCGTTACAACCCGCATTAATCCATCTTCGTCCTTTTCGATATTACATTTATTACGCAAATGACTTTCCAAATTGCAGTCTTTCTGCACATATAATAAAATTCTCTTCTCCGCGTTAATCAATTCCTCTCTCGAGTATTCTTCGTTGTAGCTAAGTGCATGATTTTTCTAACGATATATACGTGCTACAACATAGCTAAGTCGTGTGTATGTAGTATAAATTAACAACGAATGGAACAGCGGAATCTCACTTTGAACAACGTACACTGATAAAATAACCTTACTCTTTTCCACATTTACAATCTCTTCATTTGTTACAGGTTTATCACCTGGCCAAGCTTCTGCTTCCAGTTTCAACCAGCTTGGCCCCTCCCACCATCGCAAATCTAATAATTCTTTGGCACTACACCCGCGTGATGGCAGGTCAGCTGGTTCTGATTGCCATATTAAAAAATGTTTTCCAATTTTAAGTTATTGAATTTATATAAAATTCACCAATAAAAATTAATCAGCTGATTTCACGTTAAGCGTATTGGCTACCTAAAGAAAGTCGATCCCAGGTCGCAACACAAATTGAAGACAATCATTCTTTTAAACTTTAAAAATTTTTGCTTTGTGTACTCAAACCAAATATTTCGAACATCAATAAATCAAAGTCACCTTCAATTTATGTCATAAATGTCAAACTTGAAGTTTTATTATTTTGACAACAATCCTAGGTCATGGATCGAAACGTACATAAAGTTGATTTAAAAAAATATAAGTGGTTTAATTCCCAAAGAAAATTAAGAAGAATGCTAAACAAACCACAACAAACATACAGGGAGTATTTACATGCCTCCAGTCATTTGCATTACTAAGGTGCCTGATTTCCTTTACACGATTAGCAACAAAAACACTCCAATTCTCACAACGCGAAATCCACGCAATAGCAGTTGATGAATCAGACCAGAAGTACTGTTTACAATGCAAATTTAGGAATTTAGGAATAGTGACCTTTTTTGCTGGAGCCTCTCTTGACAGCCTGTAGGAGTTGCGAAGATACTTGACCGCCCTTTTCGCACCTTAATATATAACTGCAGCATAAACTGACTTACTAGCATTTACAAAACAGTGTAAACTCCATTCACATTCTGTACATGTGAACAATCCTAAGCGTCTTGGAATACCAATATTTTTTATCATTTTTAACGATAAAAACCGTAACTTAAACTTTTCTGCATACGAATCAGGCAAAACTTGATCCCAATTCAGCTTTAGTGCCCAAACCTCTTGAAGCATAACTTTAGGTAGCAAAGTAAACGGTGCCAAAACTCCAAGCGGATCAAACACCTTTTGTAAACCGGATAATACCGTCTTTTTGTAACAACATCCACCTTTCCTCGCTACGAACTTTCACGTACAACTGGTCGGATTGTTTGTCCCAAGTCAGACCAAGAACTGAAGTAAAATCCCGACTATAAGCCATCGATCTTAAATCGTACATATTGCTTTCTGATATCCCATTTCAGAATTCGACGATTTTTCAACAACGCAATTCCATAGAAGCATCTTTTAAGATTTGTATTGAAGTAGCCTTAAACTGATACATCGCTTCTAGGCTTTCAACTGCTGTCACTACGTTGTCTACGTATAAAGCAGTCTTTAATTTTTCAGCAACGTCCGCTTCTTCAGGCGGCACGTTTGATAAGTGGTAATCAACCACTGCATTTAATAGAAATGGTGAACAATTTATACCAAATACAACCCTCCTATGCCGAAAAACTTTCAATTCATTCTGGGTTTCATCGGTCCACCACAAAAATCGCTGATAATCTCGGTGCATTTTATATACACTAATTTGACAGAATGCCTTCCGTATGTCTGCTACTACACCAATTTTTCCGTCTCGGAATCTAAGGAGCACCGATGGCAGTAAAGCTAGTAAGTTTACGCCCTTTTCTAAACAGTCATTTAATGAAATGCCACCTTTGACTTTACATGAAGCATCAAACACCGGCCTAATCTTAGTAGTAACACTATCCAATTTTACTACTGCACGATGAGGTAAATAGTGACATGAGCTCCCCTTTTCCTTTTCAGAAACTGCTTCAATAATTCCTTCTGCTAGCCACTCTTTAAAAACCTTATCATACACGTTCCACATTCCGTTTCTTTTTAGTTTTTCTGAGCATGCTCTCAAAATCTTTTCTCTGCAACAGCCAAGTTATTCTCTAAATTATCAGGACTCAACGTGAATGGCAACTGCACCTCATATCTACCATCAGCATCCCGTTTGACCGCCCTTACAAAATGGTTTCTAGCCTCTTCTTGAAGCTCAAACTGATTCCGTGTTTCCACTGGGTCACTAATACCAATACTTTCTAGTTTCCAAAACTCACTCAAAACAGAATCGTGGAACATTGACGTCGTACACACCATAGAGAAAGTAGTCAGCATAACATGGATTATATTTACCAGTCACTGTCCAACCAACTTCGTTTCAATTGCTGTTAATCCACAGTCTAATTGAATAACCTGACCTGTAAGGAGCTTTCCATAAACATCTGCGCCAATGATTAACTCAATTTCCGACATCTCTTGGTCTTGGCCACATAACAATTTCTTTTTCTTTCAGCTCGTTCATCCAAGGACCTTTGCTTACTTGGTGAATGCTGTTACACAATTTCTTTTCATCCAAGCGTTCAATTTTACATTGGTAATTACTATTCATGCCATTTACTTGTACAACATAGCGTTGGTGTAATGTTTCTGCTGTTTTAACTCCATCATACAACCCATGGACAAGCTTGACTCGCCCCACTGCCTTTAGGCCTAATTGCTGTGCAATGTGCGCCAAAATACTGGATCTTTGAGAACCACCGTCAATCATAGCCCTGGCATATTTAGAAACATTCCCTGAACTCAACCAAACAACTAATGTTTACAACAAAATTCCATGTTCGCAAAACGAATTCATTAAATTAGCTTGTACTACATCATCATCACACTGCTTTGAATCAGAATTGCCTTTCACAGGTACGTCATCTTCACTCTTATTAATTTCTGGACACATTACTAGTTGATGACGTTTTCCACAATTCTTACAATCGACTCTAACTCTACAAAACCTAGATACATGACCAGAACCCAAACAGTAAAAGCACAATTTTGCTTTTCGAATAGCGTTACGTCAATCATCTAGCTTACTATTGCTAGCTTTACGACAGTTGACCGTTTCGTACCCTTTAATATTACAAAATGCACACACATTCATTTTCCGTTTTTCATATTGATTCGATAAACCTGAAACAGATGGAATTTTCTCTGACTGCTCATTTTTTAAGTAGAACTTGTTCCTTTTATCAACATTAATATTATTGAACCCTTGATTGGCTAATACAACCTTTTGATCATTGGTAACTTCTTCATTCATAAATTCCAACAATTGCTTGAACATGTTCTCATCAGGAACTTTAGCTTGACGTAGTGTAACACTTCCTCCTCCTCCACTGACCTATTTAGCAGTCAAAGAAACAAGAAACGAGTTACCTAATACATATATAGTCAAATGCCAACTCTATATCACTTTTATGGTTCAAAATTGCAATATAAGGGTCCACTTACCTATTCTAATAGTCTTTACTCTACTTTCTTCAAACGCCTCGGCTACTCTACAGCGAAGAGTACATGGACATTGTCCCAGGGTGGATAGGCCTAGAATTCTAAAACCAATACTGGTGAGTTAACTTACACAAAAGTTTACAACGTATCAGTACCTAAATGTATTTCAACAAACCCCTTTTAATTGTAATATATATATATATATATATATATATATATATATATATAGCTCAAAATTTGTATTAAGTACTTAATTTAATAACGTTTAATATGGTGACTTGCCAACCCCATGTATGCATGCAAATACACGTCCGTTCTCTCGAACCATATACGCAAAGGTTCACTCAATACCTGTGTTGGGTATGCAATACCCACTGTTGCTCCTTTCTCAACAATGTCAACAATGCCTCAAGGTAACTTATCCTCACCAGGGTTGATAATGTTTAACACGGGTGTTGATAAATTTTATGCTCAAAACTCTTGATATCTCTCTACTCTTGT
The DNA here is from genome assembly GCA_036346225.1 of Platerodrilus igneus. NCBI lineage: Eukaryota > Metazoa > Arthropoda > Insecta > Coleoptera > Lycidae > Platerodrilus > Platerodrilus igneus. The sequence continues at coordinate 3,818,742 of JARFIW010001215.1, forward strand.
ACCAACTTGGTTTGGAATTGAACTTCCAAAATCCGAACTTCCACAATTAATAATTAATGAACCATATAGGTGTGGTTAGTTATCGTTTTCTTTGCAGTTAATAAACCTGCACCTCCAACCATTAACCGCCTATTTAATTCTACTTTAAGAGCAAAACGTATCTGGGCCTTTTATCCACTATTCTTCCCGTCATAAACATACTAAGTTATTAGCTCTGTTCACTAACCATCAATTTAATTTACACGACCATATAACCAATACTGCTAAATGACATTGCACCCAACCCCACACTAGCTGTGGGCTAGTTAGTTTTTATCTCGTACTTTCTTTCTATCTTTTGTCTTTTTGTGTCTTGTTGAGTCTGTGTGTCGTGTGTCTTTATGTGACGTGTGTTTTAATTTTTTCACTCCCATATATATATATATATATATATATATATATATATATATATATATATATCCCTACATGTGCTTTAAGGTTAATGGTTTAAATCCATTTTTATTATTGCCATTGCTAATTGAAATTACCCTATAATTAAATTTAAGTTATTCTGCAATATTCTAAAGTATTTTCTGTTAATATTTTTATAGATATCACGAAAAAATACATTTTATTACGTACTTCCGGTTTTGAATTTTCTAGAACAAATTAGCATTTCCTTTGGCGCCTTAATTTAAAATCTAAATTTCACAGGATGTTAGATATCATTTGATAGGTTATGTTCATTTAAAGTGTCAATTGTCACCACAAAATTGAACTAGGATTGGATAACTATCTTAATTCAGGTCAGTGATAGGTTACATTTTAGATAGAATTGTTTGTGATTGGCCGAAAATATTATTTGAAATTTGGATTAATTTAAAAATGTTCTTGGGTGTTACAGTAGCCATACCCTCAATGTGTCTACTGGTAAACATGATTGGACCAAAGATGTCTTTAGAATATCGCAGTAACTAGCTGCTGATAATCCTAACAAATCTAGCGCCTTTTCTTTATCGAGAACTTCATTATAAGAGAGACAATCGAGGACTTGTCTTTTGCGGTAATTCTATCAACAATTAGCGTTATAAATTCATGAACATAGAGCTCAGACAGCAGCTCCTTTTTCCCAAATCTCATTTTTAGAGCTTCAATTACTTTCGGATAGTTCTCGCTAGAATACGGGTAGACCGTTACTAAATTCTTGGCCTTTGATCCTGGTAACATGCTTTGATCTAAGTACTGAAATTTATCAAACGCATGTAATTTTTAGTCCAAATGAATCTTTTTAAATTGAGCCCACCAGGGTATCCAATCCTTTAAATTCGTCACCGAATTTTCTTAATTCAATCTTCGGTAGTTTGTAGCAGTTCTTCGGTTGTAATGGGACACAAATCGTTTTGCGTGGCGCCAAGTACTTTCGATTCCATTCGTGTGAGCACTGTTGGGTCAACAAAATTCACTGAATGATTAACGGTGAGGTGAGTGTATCCTAGTTCTCCCAAATGTGAGTAGGATTTCCAACAGTCTAACAATATCGTCGTCCCTTTCTCAATCCATTGCTCTATTATCTCAACTAGTGTTTCAGCAGTTCATCTTCTACTGCGAATAGGAAGATTTGTCCCGTGTTTCGGTCTAGACCACCAAAAACTCAACAACCTTCCAGTTTATGTCCACGATTGTATTTACGTTTGCCAAAATTAGATTCATCGATTTCTACAACGTGCCCAGGTCCACTGATTTTGACTGATTTCATCATGTACCATTCCTCCAGTACCTATTCAAATGTAGCAATAGTTTTCAGTAAAAAACTTCCAATATAAACCAGAACCTACTACCAATCTGTCTCACAAATGAAAACCAGTCTGTTACTGTTTGTTTCGTCAGTGACAATTCACACATAACATCTCCATGATGGTAGTTCCTTAGAATCATGCACGACAGCGTCAAAATTAACCCATATCCAAGATTACTGTTGCGGCGCCGTTGCGGTTGATGTACAAAGTCGCAACTTTACCACAATATATAGGATTGGCTCTCTATGGTGGGCTGTCCGACTACTGGTTCTAAGCTATTGTTAAGACACCAAATTTATGAACAGCTTTATTTTCAACTTTACACAAAATGTTAGGTCGTCAATTTTATAATAGCGTTATAAATTTCCTAAAAATATTGTCTTAATACAGGATAATAGCTAGTCTGGAATACACTTACATTGTGGCCTTTAACAATTACTTGCAAACCGCGTGTAACCCTCCAATATTTTTAGGCTTGCCAAAAAATAATTAATTTAATTTTTCTTTCAAATTTTGACCTCTATAGTCTTTGATTCTTATTTTAAATAATCTTTCTAATAATAATAAATGCTATAGTAACACAACCACCTATTAACTATTTATAGTTCTTAACAATTACTTTTGGAAAATGACGATCCAGATTTCAAGGAGATGGTGGTGTCACAAATGTTTGGTTTTTGTTAGTTTATTGAAACCGTAACCCGACACGCTAACGGTTTTCTTTCAAAGGTAACTTCATTGGAGTGCTGCATCGAGGGCAATTCTTTTCACGTTCCAAAATGTTGCAGTGAAATAAGTATTCAAAAACTTTGGATTCGTTCCGAGATAACTCGTATAATTTCAGTAAACTCCATTTATCCATATTTAAAGTTTTGGAATAAAGGACTAATGAATAAATGTAAATGATTTGAACAAATTAATTTTCACTAGAAATGAAAATACAATTGGCAGAAAGCAGGAAATGTCGTTTCCATGGTGAAATATTCGAAATTTTTAAATAAGGTTCGTAATCTGTGTAACTATAATTTGCATATGAAAATAGGGCAAATTTTAAAAGTTTGCACGGCTATACAGGTGCAGCCAATAATTTCCGCGGAAAATCGATTACATATTTGGAATCAGCATTAAAAGTACTATCATTTAGCAGCATCAAAACAAAAAAATTTTGACGGTACGAATACTAGGATTGTACCGTACTTTCAATACACTACGTCTTTTTAGACTGAAAGTTTAAATAGGCACCATCTACAAACCCCTTATCACTATCCATGTGAGCAACAATTAACCTCTTGCCCTTGCCTGAGGGATCTCGTATGTCGTTCGATAAACCTTCGATTAATGCCTGCCTTGCTGTTTTTACAGTGGTGTCTTGCCATACCATGTTCTTTAAATATGTCCAGCATTCACCCATGTTTCATTGGTATAATAAATTTTTTTGCCTTCAACTCTATACTTTTTAATTGCGGTTAAATATTTTCTTCGCCACAGTACAATTAAAATTGTTTTTCAGCTACGCTTTCCATATTTAAAACCCAATTTCCTTAATACTCGATAAAGTGATGTGCGACAAATTTGGTAACGTATTATCATTGTTTACACCATGAAATATTTTCTCCAAATTAGGTAATTTGTTTTTAAAGTAAAACGCATGGACATGCCTTAGAATCGCACATCTTTCAAATTCTTCGTGTGTCGTAGATTGTTGTGTGCACTCTGGTGGTCTTTGGCGAGGAAGCAGTGCCAGTAGTTTCCATTTCTTTCGCAATATTCCACATTGATCGAACACCTAAACCCACTTCTAATGCTGTTTGCTTCACATTTTGAGTTTTAGATGCATTTGTGACATTCTTGGGATGTAAACGTACATTGCACTTGATACAAATAAAGTTTGCTCTTTTTCCACATGAAGTACATCTTCTATCCGTTGGACAATAATCAATAAGGTGATTTCGTTCGTCATATCTCACTGCGGCTATTGATTTTGAAGGCAACTTACCCCTGATGGATTCCACACCATACGTGTTCAGAAAAAATTGACAAAGATTTCTTCGAAAATTTAATAAACTTTTGCATACTGGTTCTTTTGGATGAAATTTTCTCATCAACAGCCAAGAATTGACTACGGTTACGTCAAATAAATAAGCAAAGATTGGCCACCACCATTTTCGCTGGCGTATACGGGTTCGATAGTTTGCAACCATTCCATTCAATTTGTCAATTCCGCCCATTCTCTTATTGTAATTGTTTATAATTTTTGGTTGGAAACACATTTTTGATTTTGCATCCCTTGAATATCGTATAACATTTTTAGTATCAACTCCATCAAAATTTGTACCGACACAGACAATTTTATTGTCCTTCCACTAAACAACCAACACCTTTTCAGAAGTTCTGTATTCGAAATGTCCTAGACTTCTATCGTTCCAAATTGCATTTGTATTACCACCTTTCAAAGGGCAGTTTCCTAGCCTGTTATCACGAAGTGTGCCACTAGCAGAATATCCTTTATCAGAGAGATGGCATAGTAGATTGATAGATGTAAAATAGTTTTCAAAATACAATTTGTATACTTCATGTGGGGGTATTTTTGCAAGTTTGACTAAAGAGAGCACTACCTGTCCTAGCCCAAATTCATATTTGTGTGTATCTGTAGACTTGCCAGTGTATATACCAAATGCCGACATATAACCACTATCAGTACACAGAGCCCAGTTTTTGAAGCCAAACCTAATTGGTTTGCTTTTGATATATTGTTTAGCGTAATGTTTTCCGTAATACGGTATCATGCTCTCGTCAATACTTACATTTTCCTGTAATCCACCAAACTCTCTGAAGCTTTTATTTAGCTTGATAATAAGCGGTCTGAGTTTATAAAGTCAATCATTTTTATCTATTTCTGTGTTATCGTTTAAATGAAAATTTCTCAATATAAATTCAAAGCGATTTAGTCTCATGCTGTCGAAGAGAAGTTTTGGAACATCATTTTCTCGGAACCAATACATTCTTTTGTTGGTATACTTGCCATAGCCAGACAATAATAAACCACCAAAAAAGACACAGTTCTTCTATTGTAAGATTTAGTGGCATATTTGCATTTTTCGCAAGAGTATAGGTATTGCTTTGCTTTATAATATGCCGAGTAATACTCTTGTCAAAAAATAACATAAAAAAATCTATCGAACATTTCATATCTTGCAAGTTTGGAGGCGGATTTTTGGGACTGCAAGGTTCGGTCAACATAAAATGGGGTATTGACTTACTCCATTTTATTTTAGTACTAGCTTCTGTTTTTTGTTTACCCTTGCACGTAATCGTTTTGTTATTCCCTATAAATCTTTACCTGATTTTCTGGTTTTTATCGATTTTGCTGTTTTAATACGAGGAGCTCTATTATTTTTAGATGTTAAAGATAAATTATTCTGATGTGGGATTATACGTTTAGTGTAGCGTGCTTGCAAAACTGGCGAGTGATTGTCTTCATTCGCTAAATACAATAATTCTGTGTTATCGTCCGATAGAGATAATGGGTAATTTATTTTCTTGGAACTCGTAGGTTGATCTGTTGGGTACAAAACCAACTCCACTTCAGCTTTTAGCATGGCAGGACCAAAATGATTTACATCAGCCTCGTGTTCATCATTAGATTCATCGCTATCCTGATCTGTGTTGTAGCCATCTTGAGATGGAGTAATGTATACATCCACAGGTTGATGAAAGTCATCACTTTCTAGAATCGATAACAGTTCGTACAATGGTAATCTGAAACATCATTATTTTAGATGTAGAATGCTGTTATGCATAATGTCCCTTCAAAGGGACACCATTTTTGAATGCAAGTTATGACATTGAAATGAAAGAAAATACATTTCTGCTATTAGTACATAACTTTACAATGCTTTTACAGTATAATAACCTAACAAATTTAATTCGAACGATTTCTGTTCCCTTATTGTATAAATTTTATTTGCCCGCCGTGCCTTGTTGAATATTGAGTAGAATCAATTTCTTAGTTTTCACCTTATTAGCCAGAAACAATTAATTTTTACGCAAAATGGATAATTACATTAAAACACTAATACTCCAATCATAGAATAATAACACCCCCAAAAGAAGTGACACTCTTTAAAAATCCTTTGTTTTCATGTACCAAAAATACATGACCTTCAGCCATTATTCTGTAGGTTTAGAAATTCAGAGGAAAATTTAAAAAAGTTGGGTTAGAAATCGATTTAAAATTTAAATAGAGTATTGTGTGCATAACTGTATACTTTATGCTCTAGTATTATGAAGTCAGTAGGAATCTTTGAATGAAATTCAACAATACATTGCATTGTCAGAGTGATTATTTTTAGTCTCCTACAAAAGGTCAGACATTTGTAAGAGTCACTTTGAAAATAATATATTGAATTACCAATAACCATTTACATATATAATACAATCATACCAATGTATTAACATTACCGAATCAATTTATTGAAAAGAAAATTTTATTTAACAGATTACAAAATGGAACATGCACAATAAATTAAACAATAAAACAAATGTGTGCACAATCAGAGAAGTTGAGGTCGTGCACCCTAACGACAAGAATCACTTGCACACATTGGCTAAAAAATCAGTAGATTCTAATATCAAAATATGCTGTAGATATCCCAGCAAACACAAATATGTAATAATTACATAATAAAAATATAATCACAAAAATGTTGTACATATACTTATACAGTGTGTCTACTTAAGTTGGCGGCATATGGAAAACTTTTTTATTTTTAGGTTTAGGAAAAAAAGTTACTCTTTATAAAAAGTTCTGCTTGATATGAAACCTAAAATAAAACCTTAAAATTTCAAAATTTATTAGTCATATACGAAGTTTATCAATAGATGTGAATTTGGTGCAAGGGTAAAGTATGCTTTTTTTTGACAATTTCGAAAATTGTTATGAAATGTTGTTCAGAATCAAAAACCGGGTTCAAATATGCAAAAATTAATCGATCATATAAATTTTTTTCAAATTTTTCTAAAATAAAAATTTATTTAAGCTTACGTGTTATTTCATTTAATCTAAGATGCACTGGCAAGAACTGTCCATGAAATATATTTTCTCAGCATTTCGAAAGACTATTTTTAATAACAATAGTTCAATAATAATGCAATAGTTTTTGTTACGCATATGGATCTTATTATTCTGTCCCTCAATTAACTACTGCTTCAACATATCCGCCTTCTCTGTAAATACAGGTAATCGTTCTATCTCGAAACTATGTCAACACTTCTAATCATAGTCGGTGTTATACTCTGAACGGTTTCTTTAATGGTTCGTTCTAAATGGACATCATCTGTGAATGGCCCTTGGAGGTACAACTTCTCTTTCAAGTAGCCCCACAAGAAAAAGTAGAGTGGGGTCAAATGTGGAGAGCGAGGTGTCCAACGAATTTCTGAAAACAGATGCACAACTCTTCCATTAAAACAATTTTCAAGGTATTGTCTTACATCTAACTTGCTATGGCAATGGGGCACCATCCTGCTGAAACCATATCTGTTGACGTTCAAGTAGAGGTAGATCATCAAGAAAATCATCTAGTTCTTTTTGTAGAAAGAGTCTGCATTCAAGGATTCTCGAAAAAAGAAAGGTTCAATTATTTCATTTTTAAAAATTCCACACTACACATTAGTTTTGAAAGCATACTTGTACGTACCTATGAGGTTGTAGCTAGAATATATCAAGGTACATACCTGGAGATACTATCGAAGGACGAAGTTTGCTGGTCCAACGATTAATAACCAACGAATTCTGTGGACTGTATTTTTATGATGTAGTAATGCTTCCTCTGCAAGCCGGGACGAAATATCCATTAAACGACCAGTTTGGTTATAACTTACAGAGTTCGCACTATTATGGCCATAAATAGCACTTGTGTAATTACAACCCTTTATTCCGAACACTACACAATTATTAATGTTTTACATAACGAACCATAAAACGAGCTTCGAAAACATACCGAATTGTATGCTGCTTTAATAACGTCTTACCGTTTCGAACGATTAACTACGACTGCTCTTCTTACACTCTATTTAGGGGTGCAGGCACGTCGAAAACAAGTTTCTACCTGTTCGAACCTGATCGCGCGTAACCTTTGTGATAAAAGGGGTGAGGTATTCAGGATGCATATTTCCAATGTCTACATTAATAGGATACAGGAGCGAGTCGTCTTCAAATTAAATTTAATAAAATAATAAAAAAGACCGAACATACCGCTCACCAAAAATAATTAGAAACTAACTTATTTTTAAGCTAAAGATAAAATGATAATACAATAGGTTTATACGTGAGTATATACAACAACACAAAAAAAACTATATTACTGTACAGGCAGTAAGCATAACTTAACCAGTGGTCGTTTGATTAACCCTTGGCTAGTTTTCACAGTAGCAACCCGAATAACTCCATCATTACCCGGATGCACTTCAACGATGCGTCCTAAACGCCATTTTAACGGAGGAATGTTCATTTCCCTAAGAAGCACTAACGAACCGATGTTCACCTGATTCGATTGATTAATAAACCATTTATTTTTTTGTTGTAGAGTGTGCAAATACTCTACACTCCACCTTTTCCAAAAGGTTTGGTGTATTTGTTGTAGCAGTTGCCACCGATCTAACCGACACACTTTGGTATTCATTAAGTCTGGATCCGGAAGAGCCGAGACTGGACCGAGAGTTAAAAAATGACCTGGTGTTAAATATGAAAAGTCATTAGGGTCTGTGCTCAACGCACATAATGGGCGTGAGTTCAGCACCGCTTCAATCTGCGCCAATACTGTGCACATTTCCTCATACGTTAAAATCTGATCACCTACTACACGATATAAGTGACCTTTCACGGATTTAATCCCAGATTCCCAGAGACCTCCAAAGTGAGGAGAACCAGGCGGATTAAAAACGAATTCAATACTTTCCGACTCCACTGAAATTTTCATCATTTCTCTCAAGGCTCTAGAGGCACCCACAAAATTAGTTCCACAGTCCGAATATATCTTTAAACAACGACCTCGCCGCGCGATGAATCGCCGCAAAGCTGCAATAAATGCTTCCAAAGATAAACTCGAAGCCAATTCTAAATGAATGGCTTTTGTGCTTAAACACACAAACAAACAAATATAAGCTTTAGTAATCCGTGGGCCTCTAGTCCTATTGAATGTAATATTAAAAGGTCCACCATAATCAACTCCGGAATTGAGAAAAGCCTTTCCTGGAGTGACTCGGGGAGAGGGTAAATTTCCCATCGAAGGCGATAAGAAGGGAGGATTAGTCCTAAAACAACGAACACAAGTTTTCAAGCAAGCTTTTACTGCTCCCTTTGCTGAAAGAATCCAAAAATTTTGAGCGAGCAAAAATAATGTAGTGCGAATACCCGAATGTAAATATTTGACATGACAATCCATAATAATAAGTTCCGTCAATTTATGCGACTTTGGTAAAAGTAACGGATATTTTGCCTCAAATCCTAACTGCGAATTTTTCAATCTGCCGCCCACCCTAAGCAAACCCCGATCATAAATAAATGGGCTCAAAGGGCGAAACTGCTTTGATATAGGTTTTTTATGAATACAATTGTCCAGTTCCTTTTGAAATACTTCCGACTGTACATTTTTCACCAGAATATGCAATGACGATTGCAAATCCTGACTTAAAATGCTTCCCACCAATCGTTCTGAACGAGCAACTCTCAAGTTACATGCGAAACGTCTACAAAACGAAAGTACTCTTAATAGTCTCTGTAATGTTGAGAATTTGTACAACAAACAATCAAAGAAATTTTCCTGAGAAATTACCAAAAATGTTTTCGTAACGCTCTCTTCCGTAGGCAACGTATCCTCTATTTCTAATACCTTACTGGAAGGCCAATTCCTTTTTGCAACCAATAACCAAGGAGGACCCGCCCACCATAAGGGATGGTTGACCAGCTCCGAAGCGAATAAACCACGAGAAGCACAATCTGGATTGTACTTCGATTCCACATGATACCAATTTGAAGGAGCTACTATGACTGGATACGAGCTATCCGATTTGCAACAAAGGTTTTCCATTTGTTCGGCGTAGATTGAATCCACGCTAATACCACCTTTGAATCCGACCAAGCAAAAATATCTGCGAACTCCAAAATATCCTTAAATGTCACCATGACAAAATGAATTAATTCCGATAATAATACTGCAGCACAGAGTTCCAATCTTGGCAATGTTATCTTGCTGAGTGGTGCTACCTTTGACTTAGCACATACCAAAGAAACGACAATATTATGATCCATATCCACACAACGAAAATAAATTACTGCAGCATATCCTGCCTCAGAGGCATCACAAAAACCATGTAACTCTATTTTTGTAAGTTATCTCCAACGAATCTACGAGGAATTTCTATATTCGAAGCTTCCTGTAAATCTGATATAAACTTTCTCCATTTTTGAACGAACTTAGTATGAGGTTCTTGATCCCAATCTAACCCCAATAACCATCATTCTTGGATAAACCGTTTAGCGAAGAACACCACTGGCGCTAAAAGACCAAGCGGATCAAAAATTCTAGCTATTTCCGACAAAATATTACGTTTAGTACATTGTCTTTGTTGCACATGAATAGTGTATGCAAAAACATCTGACAAAGGTCGCCACTGAAGACCTAAAATTTTTAAAGAACTGTTTACATTATCTTGAAATGACAATGTTTCCATTTGACCTAAATTTGAGAAGCTTGCAAGAACTTCTACCGAATTACTGCACCACTTGCGCAGTTAGAATCCTCCAGATTTGCAAAGGGCATTCAATTCAATAACAAATTGTTTTGCTGTTGCAATCGAATCACAACCTGTTACTACGTCATCTACATAAGTATCGTCGACCATGGCCTTTGCAGCAAGAGGGAAATTAGATGCTTGTAGCTTTGTTAGTTCTTGGATGGTACGTAATGCTAAAAATGGCGATGATGCCAACCCATATGTGACAGTATTTAACTGAAAGTCACAAATAGATTCCAAGGGCGTATCTCTCCAAACAATGCGTTGATAGTTACGCTGACTTTCTTTCACGAGAATTTGTCTATACATCTGCTTTATATCTGCAGATATGACTACACGATGTACACGAAAATTCAACAATAATACAATTATATCCTTTTGCAAAGCAGGACCAACTAACAAATTATCATTCAAAGAATTACCTGCAGCATCCTTGCACGAGGCGTCGAATACTACTCTCAATTTAGTGGTAGTACTGTCTACTTTATGTACTGCATGATGCGGTATATAATACAAATTACTACATTTTAGAGAATCTACTGAAGGGACCTTAACCTTAGTCACATGACCACTGTCAAGATAGTCTCTCATAAATTCTTTGTAGCTCGAATACAAATCCAAATCCTTTAATAAACGACGTTCCAAACTCAAAAATCTACGAACTGCAATTTCTCTAGAATTACAAAACAAAGGTTCCGAATTTTTCAATGGCAATGAAACCACAAATCTTCCAGTTTCATCCTCGAATAATTTTCACAAAATCTTGTTCACTTTTCTCTTCCTCAGGCGAACGATGCACTGTGGAAGGAATATTCTCCAATTCCCAAAATTTACAAATGTCCACATCAAGTGGTTCTACCACTGCACAAAATGAAGTAAGCGAACGAGTAGGAGATACCACTTTACCTGTTAGTACCCACCCCAAAGTAGTATGAATGGCAACGGGTTCAAGTGCATTGCCCCAACGTGATTCATTTAATATTATTTGAGCAAATACGTCTGCTCCCAAAAGCATTTCGATTGGCTGCAGAACATCAAATTTTGCATCAGCCAACTGTAAATCTTGAATATGTGGCCAATTATTTATTGGTAGTTTAGTAGACGGCAATCGATCACAAATCGTAGGCAAGATAAAACATTCAGTCTTATATAGAGGTGACGATAAACCAAGTGGACTAACAAAACACAATGCCTTCCCAGACACTGAAGATGACTTCAAACCTAATCCCTGAACCGTGACTTCAGTTTTAGCTTTCCTTAACCCTAACTTCTGCCGACATTTTTCTGTAATAAAGCTTTCCATACTTCCATTATCGATTAAAGTTCGAACAGAATGTAATTGACCCGAATAATCTTGTACCGAAACCACCGCTGTAGCTAACAACGTGGTGGTATGGTCTAACGACGTTGATATTAACGAATTAGTAGTGGTTTGTTGTTGAATAACCTGTTGGTTAACCACCGAACTTTCTTCAGTTGAAGATGACGAACTATTAATTGATGTGGTTCTCTGCGGAGAAACTGGTGCCCGACGATTTCCAAAATGTAATAAGGTATTATGATTTTTGGCACATTCTCTACAATTCCATTGGCAACGACAATCTTTCACCGAATGTGCATCACCTAAACAATGAATACACAACTTGTGCCTTTTTACCACCTCATAGCGTTCTTGAGGGGATTTATCCAACAATTGCTTGCATTTATACAATGGATGCGAAGCTTGACACAAAGTGCACTTTCTATCAGTAGAAGTAGCGACAAACGAATTTCTAGGCGCCGACGATGCGCTAGCGAATTTTCTATTATCTGAAGCCCCGAATTTTATGCTTTCCCGAGTTTTCGAAGAAGTATCTAATGAAACAATCTCGCTCACTTCCAACACCTTACATTGCCTTTCTACGAATGCCCTTAAATCCTTAAATGTAGGAACATCTAAAACATTCTCCAACTCAAACCTTTTTAAAGTTTCACTGTCTAATTTTTTGGATAACAAATTAAAAAGTGCGAAATCCCACAAGTTGATTTCTAATTTTTCCAATGCAAACAAATTTTCATCGATGCAATTAATCAAACTTCTTAATTGTTTATGCGAATTTACCGTACTAATTTTCGAACATCTCTCAAGCGAGTTCCAATAAGTGGATGCTAATAACCTTTTGGATTGAAAACGATTTACTAAAATGTCATACGCCTTTTGATACGAATCATTCCCAATTGGAATATGTTTAATCAAAGCCTGTGTACTCGAATCAATGTTATCTAACAAATACATGAACTTCTGAATTGGCAACAATCTATCATTCTCATGAACCAATTTTTCAAAAACTGATCGAAAACTTTCCCAATCGACAATCTTACTGGAAAAGCGAATTATTTTTAACAAAGGGAGGGGGAGGTTACCACTAACGGGAACAACATCATGCGGTCCTGTAGCTGACATACCCATGACCAGTTTAACATCCTTCACGAATTCCACTTTAAATTTAGCAGCGAAAATTTTAATTTCCGTAACTAGATTACCTATCTCTATCCTCAAAGCACGATACTCCTCTAATTCCACCGACTCTTCCAACACGACCGTCTGACACAAAAGTTTAAAATCTGATTCGACTTCTTTCGCAGAATCCAACCAAACGTCTATCACACAACAATTATTTTCCGCTCTACCAATTTCTCTCATATTATCAAGAATACTATTTAATCTACTCCACACTGTTTTAGCTTCTAAAATAATCGTTTCCAATTTATTACTCATTTTGAATATTAAATAACAAGCATAAATTATCTATGTTATTAAAACGACGAAATTTCTAATTATATTAATATTTGAAAGCGACTCCAAGTTTGTAGGTAAGGAGTAACGAGATTTTATTGAAGTAAACAAACACAAGTGTTTGCAACCTGCACCAAACGAGGTATTATTCACGCACCAATCACGTGATTACGAATACAACCGACACCAACGACAGTTGCACTATACCCTGAGGGTACAAAGTTCGGTAACTACACCGTTAACGAGATACGGCGACGAAGCGACCAAATGTACGTACCTATGAGGTTGTAGCTAGAATATATCAAGGTACATACCAGGAGATACTATCGAAGGACGAAGTTTGCTGGTCCAACGATTAATAACCAACGAATTCTGTGGACTGTATTTTTATGATGTAGTAATGCTTCCTCTGCAAGCCGAGACGAAATATCCATTAAACGACCAGTTTGGTTATAACTTACAGAGTTCGCACTATTATGGCCATAAATAGCACTTGTGTAATTACAACCCTTTATTCCGAACACTACACAATTATTAATGTTTTACATAACGAACCATAAAACGAGCTTCGAAAACATACCGAATTGTATGCTGCTTTAATAACGTCTTACCGTTTCGAACGATTAACTACGACTGCTCTTCTTACACTCTATTTAGGGGTGCAGGCACGTCAAAAACAAGTTTCTACCTGTTCGAACCTGATCGCGCGTAACCTTCGTGATAAAAGGGGTGAGGTATTCAGGATGCATATTTCCAATGTCTACATTAATAGGATACAGGAGCGAGTCGTCTTCAAATTAAATTTAATAAAATAATAAAAAAGACCGAACAATACTGGTTGATAGTTTTGATTGTAAAATGTGGATTAGTCTCACTCCACCAACAGCAGTTTTGTGAAGAAACTTCCATTTGATGAAAATGTTGCTTCGTCCGAAAAAAGACATGTCTTGCCATAAATAAATTATCTTCCAACTTTTCTTGGATATCACACCAGAATTCAAAGCGTCTATCATGATCTCCTGGCCTAAATGTATGAATAAATTGCGGCTTGTACGGGTGCAATTTGTTCTTTTTCAAAATTTTTAAAACCGTGTCTATACTTACAGTATTTGGCATCAAAGATGTCCTTTTTTTGCAAAGAATGTTTCGGATGTTCAATTGTCGAGAGCATTACTTCAAACTCCATCTTATCATTAGTAACCAGTTTTTGACGTTTGTTGGTATATATATATATTTTTTACATCTCCAGAATTCTTAAATTTCATTAATGGTTTTCTTACTGTTTCATTGTGAACTCTTTTTTCTGGATGTCGGTTTTTGAAAATGCCAGCAGCTTCACGAAATGCTTTATAATTTTCACCCACAATTAACACAATTTCAATTTTTTCTTCCAAACTCAATGTTGCTGGCATTTACAAACTGAAGTCTTGACGTTTACTGTCAAACAATTTTAGTCAGTGCATCCTAGATTAAACGTATTAGAGAAAAGATTGAAAAAGTAAGAAAAAAGTTTTTTACGATAGATATAATTGCATATTTTACCGTAGTTTTTAATTCGAAATAACTTTTTATAATAACAATTTTCAAAATTCTCAAAAATAAAGGTACTTTACTCTTGTACCAAATTCATATTTATTGATAAATCTCGTATACGACTGATAAATTTAGCTTTTTGAATGTTATATTTTAGGTTTCAAACCAAGCAGAACTTTTTATAAAGAGTAACTTTTTATCCTAAAACTAAAAATAAAAAAGTTTTCATATACCGCCAACTTAAGTAGACACACTGGATATAATTACTGTAAGTTTTACAAATGATATTATAGATAATCTACAGCTAAATGTCAGCTACATTGACTATGTATACTTGTATAAGATGGCTAAATAAATGTTTATATAGATTTTATATAATTTAATATATGCTACCTACATAATTACTTTGTCGTATGGATATATAGCATTACATAGTATTAATGTAAACATTATATTTATTTTACGTAGTAAATATAATACACAAAAAGTGAGTAATTTTCAATCACGTTTCAGCATGCCAAGAAATGAATTTTCATATTTGCACCTCAAAATACAAGGAAATCTTGACGAGGATTCTTAATCTCGAACGCTACTATTAGAAATTCTGTTCCATGTAAACAAAGTGAAGAAAATCATATTTATTAAAACTGAAATCATTTACTACATTTTATTTTTATAAACATGACTATTTAGGTCGATGTCTGAAAAATCATTAGAGGTAATATGTAAAGTTTTAATGATAATACAATTTTTTCGATCATTAGTCAGGCAGTTTCGAGCTAGTCGCAACCATTCACTCACTTCGGTTACAAAACCTTAATCTTTTATGTTATATTAGCTACACAAGTCAGCTTCGACAACAACTCTTGTGAAGAAAACATTCTCAAAATTAAGGTTTCTATCCTTGTGGGTGATAGTTGATATAATTGTATTCATTTTGTTTTTGGTACATGCCAAAAAATGTAAATTGTGTTGTGTAAAATTTAGTCCACTATTTTATAGCATCTACATAACATGTTGTACAAACAACAATTACATAAACCATGATACCTAAAAATTATCTTAAAATTATATAGCATTTACATCATGTGTTTCGCTTTGCTGAGTTATTAATAATGAGCGTTCATTTAAGTGAATAAAATACATTTGTCTAATGCTGCCAAGACTATATTTATTTTCAATTGACACAAACACAATTGTGGAGTTAAAAAAGCACAATGCAAAATAATTTTCAAAGTACTTGATTGTACAAGTTTGTTACTGTTTAATTGTATAAAAAGGTAGGTAATATAGGTAGATAAGTAATAATAATAAGAGGACAAACTCCAAATATCCCGTTTCAAAACATGTGATTTCTAAAGTATCTTTTTTATTGATGTAGTTGCAGTCCTAAAAGAACGCCTAGTGTATTTTCAGAAAATTACATGATGAAACTTTTTGGACGTTTTTGCTAATTTGTAAACTGCGACTGTCTTTAAAGTTGAGCGGATCTATTGCAACAACATCAGGCCCTCTATTATTATTGAAATCATTAGAATTAGGTTTTAATGTAAAACTAACTGCAATTACTTTTAAAGAATGTGTAGTTTTTTCTAACAAACTTCTTTGTTTAAGTGTTAACTTTTGAGATGCAGTGTAACCACTTATTGTATCCAAAGATATTATGGTTGATTTTAGTTTCTCTTCAGATTTAAGAATTAGAGGTTCTGGAAATTTGACTGGTTTGACAATCAATTAAGGAGAAACATTAACATTTTTACGATTTTTGTAGCAGATACTGAATTTACTATATTTGCACTATCTGTACTTACACAATCAACCTGATCTAATATGATTAGTACTTGCATTAGATTCTATTGCAGTTTGTTAAACCCTACGATCAAATAAGTTCCTTTCAAATGGATTAATAACTTCAAAGCGATCACTAACTGAGTAGTCTATAATACCTTTCAGCAAAGTGTTTTAAGTCCAAAATAATTTCGTGGTTTGTTACTGGTAAACTATTTGTACATATAATATAATCACACCACACGCCAAAGCTGTAAGTAAGCAATAATAAACATGCAACCACATGATATAAAAAATTATCAAATATGAGATACAATTGCAATTTTTGTATTTTTCTTTATACCCTTATTTGTTCTTAAAGTCCTATTTGAAAATTTAAGGGCATAAAATATTCTCAATCTTATAAATAATTGTAAAACGTATATAACAGGAAAATCTGAACATTCATGTGCTAATGCAATATCTTTCATTTCTTAAAAATAATTAAATGCTACTTGATCACAAATACTACGTGATTCAAATGGCAATACAAATATAGTTTCTAATTTGTAAACATATTGTAAAAAGTTTTCATGAGGAACGTGGAGAGCTCCAAATGTATTTATACTATAATCGAAAGCTTTAAAGTACATAAATAATCTATCGGTTGATTGTTGGGGTTGGTGAGAAAAATGCTTGCAAATTTCACAGCTATGAATTCTTAATGCCTTTTTAATAAGATAGCCACAAACATATATAAAAGCATTTTGAGCTAATAACAACTCATCTCGATAGTCTGTATCAACAGTAATCAACCGAGGATTGGCTTTTTGTTGGCCATTTACAAAACATTCCATATTTTGATTAAAGTTTGTCAATTTTGTAATAATTTGATCAAAATCATTAGCACAGTTTGAATTTGTGCTGTGAAAATAATTTTGACAAAATTGAAGGCCCGTTCAAATTGTATAGGAGTTGGATTTCTACCTTGTTGGCGTATACTACCAAAAAATTTTTCCAGCGAATCCTGATTTACTCGTCTAGTAATAAGGTATTTAATACCAACTTTCTTCAGTTGCTCCCACAGCTTGATTATTCCACTGATTGTTATGAGCCACGACTTGAAGCACTTAGCCTTAGAAGTAACATTTTTACCATTGTTCTTAAAAACTTGTAATTGTTTGATAAAGATGGACAATTCGTTTAAAACACTCAACTGAAACTGATCACCTTTGAACACTTTTTGATACACTGTAAATGACCTTTTAGGAGTTGAATTTAGCATATCAAATAATTTATTAAAGTTTTCAACAAGTTCGACCGTAAACAAAGCTTCTGCAGGTAGAGCCCCTAAACTTGCAACTGAATGAGATAGAACTTGAACAGCAAGTTTAACTTTCATTTTTTGAAAATTATTGGGATTGATATGGAAATCGGTTAGTTTTGGTGCACATCTATTGGGTAAGGTGTTATCTTTATCATAAAATTGTTGTACGTATGACCATGAAGTTTTATTCTCGCCAGACTGCAAAGTATTTCTTAATAAATGGTTGCGTGTTGCTTTTATCAAATGAGGAGTATCAAAAATATATATAATTTTTTTTTCTCCTACATAAAACTCTGGAGGGTCAGCAGTCACTCCTAAATTATTTGCCAGATTGATAAAACTTGATCCCATAGCAGTTACTACTGCTTCGACGATTAATCCAATTTCAGATAACTTTTCAACGCATTCTTCTAACACTGTTTGCAATTGCTCAGCAGGAAAGCTGGAATTTACAAAAAAATACGATAGTAATTGTTTCCACTGTGTACACAGTCCTCTGATCATTATTACAGTGGCATTGCGAGCATGTTCAAACTTTTTTATTCCACTTTGTACTTCAGTAAACCCAACAATTTCATCCCTTCCAATGTGATAAAAAAACATGTGGTTTTAATGCCATTTCATCTATACACAAAATGCAGTGTCTATCCTTTTCTTTCATTTGTTCTACTTTAATTTTTAAAGCTTTAAAAAGAAGCTCATTATAAACACCCGGTTTGTGGACTAATTTTTCCGTCATACGTTGTAGAACACGTTTTGATGGGAAAACAAAAATGTTTCTTAAATAATTATAAGCTCGTGGGCCCAAAAAATATAGTCATCGCAAATTCTTTATATTGCGTGCTGTATCGTTGCCCATTAGGTTTTTTTCTACAGCTACGAGCTTGAAACTTTACAAAGTCCACTATTTTCTTAGGTAAAAACTTATCACATAACTGCTCGAAATCACTTAATGTTGCTGCTTGCTCTTTCACATGCAACATTATCTGGAAAGAAAAATGCTGTCTCAATCGTCTAATTTTCTTTTTTAATTTCAATTTACGAGGAGTATGACTACTTAAGACAATTGATGTTTGTGTAGATGTTGTTGGTCTTAAAGGTGATCGAGAGATGGGAAATGCTGAATAGGTAACAGTCATATCTACACATGTATGCATTATTATAATATAAATATCTTTTAGTTTACCTAATTGTGCTGATGTAGAAGGCAACATTTTCCACTGTAGTTAAATGTTCGTTTAAGACGTTTGCAAAACCCTCAGGGGCAAATGGGGCATCAGCTAGGGTTGTAGTGTTATCAATCTTGGGCAAAACAGTAACATCTGTAATAATATTTATTTAAAAAAATTAAATTGCATTTGCTATACATTATGCAAAAGAGAGAACACACATTCAATGAAAGCATCATAAGAATATAGTTAGTATTTTTTTACTTATAAGCAGTCTAACTACATAAATTCAACTCAGAATGTAACTAAGGGCGCATTATTCGCATACAGAGTTTACATTAAACGGCTATTGTTTATTACAAACAATGCACAAAAACAACTTCACAAGTAGACTACTATGTAGTCAGAATGCGTACAGTATAATTGCCAAAAAATAGTACCCTAACATCCCTAGTTTTAACTATAACAACCAAGGCATAATAATAGTACTTTCAATAATATTATATATATCTTTATTTATTTTCTTACCAGACATGCGAATTTTCTTAGTAGGCACTTTTTCATCTGCAGTGGGCACCAGTTCTCTTTTTATTCCTGCAGATGGTAATTTTTGAATAAACAGAGAACTGGATCTGCTGAGGGTAGCAGTCTATTTGCTAGATGGTTTGTGAACATTTTACGGTCAAAGTGTCGAGAACATACCTTGTAATTAACAATGCACTGGGAGTTCTATCAATTAAATCTTTACGATTGCAAGCTTCCGTCCATTGTTTTGCTCTAAAACATAACTAATTTATGTATTTGCAAAACGGAAAACTTACATAGTCTTAGCTACAATTAGACAACTATAACTAATTGTTGAAAAGGTACCCAGGAAGTACTTTGATATTTGGATTCCAAAACACTCTACTTATACCATGGAATAACACTAGCATGCGTATTATTATTCGATGCCTAATCAATAATATTTTCAGAATAACTTACCTTTCAAAATCGTTTGGAAATCTGAATAAAATAATGTCTTTTGTAATTGTTCTGCTTGAACACTCAGGCACTGCACAAAAGTTCCACCTCTTCTATTCATTATACACAGTGTATGAACTTTCAAACAAAAATTTAATAATAATATAAGATTATAATACTAATAATATTCAGTCTCTAACAATAAAGTATTACTTATTTACAAACACTATAAACATTTAATTTTAAATCGCAAAAAGTGAGGTTGAAGCATAAACCTACAAAGTAATGGCGGATTTCAAACATGCACAAAGAAATTTGGTTTTCCTAAAAACACCCGAGTGTCGCTTCTTTGGGGGTGTTTTATTCTATGCTCCAATTGATGCAGAGGTAGATTGAGGTTAGGTTATGAATCTATAAAGTGTCTAAAACCACTAAAATATGGATGTCTCCTAAAAGGGACGCTATGCATTAATGGGTTAACTGGAATGTACTCTAAGGGTACCTTTAGTGCTATGGAGATTTGGCGATTTGGATATTTGGAGAATGATTCTATTGGTTAAAGCGATCACGTGACACCGCCGCGAAACATCAAAAACACCGAATCTCCAATCTTCCAAAAGTTGGTTCAAGTTCAACTTTTCTGGCTATTTTGAGATCGGAGCATGCGCGTTTGATCAGAAAAGCACGTGATTTGTTTGTTTTGTTACAACCTTAACCTTAACTTTTCGTTCGACGTTATATAGTTTGCGTTTTGCTTATTAAACATATTGGAAATGAATAGGAATTCTGTTATTTCTTTAGATACTCATAGCTTAGTAACAAACATTGAAAACTTAACATCCAGTAACCCAAAACAATAATAAATATCATCTGTCAAACTTCTCCAAATACCCGAAGCAGAAAATACCCTAGATGATTAAAAGCGAAAATATCTAATTCCCCAAATATCCAAATCGCCAAATCTCCATAGCACTAAAGGTACCCTAAAGGTACCTTTAGTGCTACAGAGATTTGGCGATTTGGATATTTGGAGAATGATCCTATTGGTTAAAGTGATCACGTGACATCGCCGAGAAACGTCAAAATCACCGAATTTCCGATCTCCCAAAAGTTGGTTCAAGTTCAAATTTTCTAGCTATTTTGAGATCGGAGCATGCGTGTTTGTTCAGAAAAGCACGTGATTTGTTTGTTTTGTTATAACCTTAATCTTACCTTTCGTGTAGTTCGCCGTTATGTATTTTGCGTTTTGTCAATTAAACATATGGAAATGAATAAGAAATCCGTTGTTTCTTTAGATACTTATAGCTTAGTAACAAACATTGAAAACTTAACATCCAGCAACCCAAAACAATAACAAATGTCATCTGTCAAACTTCTCCAAATACCCGAAGCAGAAAATACCTTAGATGATTAAAAGTGAAAATATCTAATTCACCAAATATCCGAATCGCTAAATCTCCATCGCACTAAAGGTACCCTAATTTTGGGTTACATCTAAATTGAAAGGGTAAAAGTAAGCTAGTAAATATGTTAGTTACAAATCGTTCATTAAAGCCATTGATTCATAATCTAGCAATTTCTAAAAGAATTATTTTAAAGTCGATCAAATTATTGTATTTATGTAGATAATGCAATATTAAACCTAGTCTGTTAACATTATTCAACAATTCACAATGTTTTTTCAATTATTTTAAATATTAGGAAACGTACAAGTCGGTTGTATTTAAGCAGCTTTATACTAATTTTTTCATATTTTTTACTGATTTAGAATCTTCAGTTTGCCATTCTATTGTGAGGAATACTGTAGCAAACAACTTTCGTAAATATCAATTAATCGTCCACTATACTTTTTGAAAAATCAAATAAAATAAATGAGTGCTATAGATTTCACGTGCGTCTCGCGGCAGAAATGACGCGGCTGCAATGACAGTTGAAGACAGATTGAGGTTACTTAATTTTTTTGTTTGCATATAGTGAATGAGATCTATGAAAATTACCTATTAATTTTGTTTATCGTGTTATTTGTAAACGAGAAGTAAAAAATGAATACTTGCCAAGATTGTGGTTTTGAGTTTACACAAAAAAAGAATTTGTATGCGCATTTAAGGAAGATTCATGATTTTGAATATAGGAAACCAGTTACTTTAACTAGTAAATTTTTGTGTGATACATGTGGCAAATCCTTGACCAGTAAAGCAACTTTAAGTCGTCATTGCAGAACTGTTCATAAAAGTATTCCAATAATTCTCAACTCGTCACGAATCAAGTGCTTTATGAAAATTGTACAACACATCTAAAGGGATATAAAAAACTTCGACAACATTTGGCAAATGAACATCAAATTGAAACTAAACTTGATCAACTACGTTTTAATTCACAATTAGGTTTGAAGATTATTATGCAAAGTGTTAATTATATACTAATTTTATTCTGTTTAACAGAGTTCAAAAACTGGAAAGACCAAGAACAGGAAAAATCTTTGACAATGTATATACTTCACACTTCAGCTAAATTATTGTCTGATGGCACCAAAAAGGAGTACTATAATTGCCACCGATCGTACAACTACATTCTAAAAGGCAAGGGTTTTAGAAGCTTAGAAAGCACAGGCACTAATAAAATTAGAAGTGTTTGTCCCTCAAGAATGGAAGCGACGATAAAGAACGATGGGTCTGTTGCAGTAGACTTCTGGACAACTCATGTTGGACATACCAACGATATTGGTCGAGTTTTTTTAAGTAAAGAGAGTAAAGCAGAAATTGCAGGTATTTTCGAACATAAAGTTCTAGTTTAAAATTTTACAGTTGATGTGTTTCAAGAAAATTAAAGGAAGGTGTTGCATTTCAACATATATTGGATGATGTTCGTGATTCTGCTTTAAAAAAAGAAAATTTGCTGAATATTTTCATAATAATTATGCAAATCGTCCAACATCTTGGGCATATTGCTATCGATTGGATTTAGGAATAAACACTAACATGTATCTTGAATCTATGCACAAAGTTTTGAAGTATGTGTATTTGGAAGGTCGGAAAGTAAAACGTTTGGACAAAAGCATTAATGCAGTAATGAAAATTGCTCAAGATAGCTTGTTTAAACGTATAATTAAACTTGCAAAGAATACTTCCAATGACATAAATAATAGAATTAAACAAAGTCATAAAGCAAGGATAACAATTACATCAGATTTTATTAAACGTCTAAAAAATGATAAGGAATTTTTAGTTACGTCGTCCACTTGTGCTTTTCAACAGTATCAAGGTACCAGAGTAGATGAGGCTTGTGAAGGTTCATGCCTAAGTTGTACAAAGTGCAGCATATGTGTTCATACCTTTCAATGCACCTGTATTGACAACATGATAAAGCTTAACATTTGCCAACACATACATGCTTGTGCGATACAGTTTTACAAATAGAATCTTGACATTGCCACACCTTTGCATATTAGTAACATTAATGAACTTTGCAGCAGTAATATTTTACATGAAGCAAAATCTTCAAAGAATGATATTAAAAAAAAAGGTGAGCTAATAATAGGCCTATGTGAGAATGCTTCGTTAACTGACGACGAACATCTGGGTATAATGAGGCAATTTGATAAAATCATTGACACATTAAATAAAGCAAAATCTCTTGATCTACAAACTACAGAGGAGATTAATATTAACAAAAAAGTTGAACATCAGGTGCGGCTTTTTCAACAAAGAAGAAATCAACAAGGAATAATGATCTTAAAAAGCCTACCCTAACAGAAGAAATTTTTATTAGGGATGGTTTGGTTAATAACTCAAACATTAATGTTAATGTTCATACAAGATCTGATCATACATCACCTGATTTTATGTTAAGATAAGACAGTGTATTACCTCAGTAGAAAGTAGGTTTAATTAACGCTAAAGCTTATAAGGTTGGATTTTGTTCTGCTTTCTCTTGTTTGGGAATAAAATCCGATGGGGAAACCACTCGCAGAAATACATGTACAAATTACTGGAAATCATTACAATCCCAGCGATTTTGATGGGAAACCTACAAGTACGCGACTAATTTAATTTAATCCTCAGTTCTCACTTTGTTTTATCAGTGTTTCAAGCGCTGGTAAGTTATTGTAATTTTGTCAATTCCGTCGGATTGAGTGTTCTTAAATTAACAGTGCAGTGTTTTAGTTTTACTTTTAGTCGGAGTACCAAAATAATCTTAATTTTCTATCTTGTTTTTTTACATATTATAGTCGACTGACGGTGCAAACAAAATTCTCGACAAAATAAAATTGGTTTCTTTCTTAATTAATTTAGGTATTTATTGAGAATGTATATGGGTGCATAACGTGTTCACTTTTTAAAAAATAAAAATACAATTTTTGAAACCTCGAGCCTTTATTACCATTATTAAACACATTTCACTCAAGTAATTAATAATTTACAAATCAAATTAAAGAAATATCAGCAAACTACCTTTAATCTGCGTATTGACACAAGTACGAAAGATACCTAGAATAGCAATAAGTTAGTACAAAGTACCAAGTTGTTTACATACAAGAGCTAACATATATAGATAACATTCGTGTAAAGTTAGTTTCCTTCATCGCACTGAATTTAACTTCTTTTTTATCCATAGTTGGTTGCTTATAGAAACTGGTCTCATATTCAAATCATGAAATTTTCTTAAGAGGCCATACAAAGTTTTATTTTACGTAAATTTAAAACCACAATCTTGGCAAATATTCATTTTTTACTCCTCCTATATAAATAACAAGATAAACAATCAATTTAACATTAACACCGACTTCATCCAATTTATGTAAACAAAAAAAAATTACGTAACCTCAATCTGTCTACAACTGTCATTGCAGCCGCGTCATTACTGCCGCGAGATGCTCGTGAGATTTCAACTCACTTTTGCACGTACTGTATGTAGGTATCGGTTATACGCACCGGAATTTCTTACTGAGAGTCGTTGCTAAGTTCACACACACGAAAATTTTATTCTAAAGGTTTATCATTTAGCAACTAGTCAAAGTTCGGAATAAATTAACCACAGGAATAAGCTAAGGATACGCCTAACCCAACGTTATAATATACTTTTTAAGCTTAAAATTTATTCGATAGTTTAACTAGAGATGATAATACAGGCCCTTATGGTTGCAAAGTTTAAACTTACTACACTCATAATCTAAATGAAATGTAAACTTCGCCTATATTTTTAAATGGTTATTAAAAAACATTAACAATGTGTTTTTAAGGCAATGTAAATTAATAGTTATCAAATACACAGTTTTAAAAATAGAAAATTCAAAGTTATAAAGATTTAAAGCGTTTAAAGTACCATCTAACGGTGAACTCTAATAATATTATATAGATGTATAATGAACGATAAGGTACCTATTTTCCATTACCATCACCATTAAGTATTACATCACAGTTATATAAATTAAGTACACTTCCCAAAAGTCGTTACCATTGGACAGCCGTCTCTAGAATCTTACTTTTTTTAATGAACTCGTTTAGAGTTTATGATTTACTTTTTTAATCGTAAGTACATGATAACTAAACCTACTTGTTAATGAACCCAAGTGCTCTCTCTATTATAGGTAAAATAAATCTTTAAAACTGAATTTTCCCGTTAATGGACCAAATGCTTTCCCCCCTTATAGGTAAAATGAATCTTTAGAACTGAATTTTTGTAGTTTAGTTTCAAAAGTATTTTATAATTTACCTTATGCCACAGCATTGTTTTGAAGACAATTAAATTCCCGAATAAAGAACGAAATTTATTGATTTTCCTGCTGACAAAGGATTTGAATTTTGTTAATCGAGCAGTACACAACCCTTGCGATGTGAATATTCGCGTTTATTAATCAATAACCATGTGTAAATTTCACTCTGCTAAAGCAAATTTTAGCTAGATTTGATATTTCAATACAAAACGTGTTTAGTGTTTGTGTTGCGTAAAGAAACTTAATTCTTCGGTAAAAGAAAGGAACTTATTAGGAGAGGAGCAATACTAAGAACGGAATGCTGTGAAAGGGCATCATTTAATAGATAACAGTTTTTATTAAAAGCTTCAAGTTTACACAAGTAGGTTGCGCCACAATTTGTTTTATTCTTTCCAAAATTTCTAATTCGCACACAACCTACAGAAAACTTCAATCGTAGATTGGCTATAAATTAGTACCCTCCTATGGTAAGGCCTCCAACTAAAATTCAAGCGGGAAAATTTGAAATAACATCAATTTTTGAATACTAATTTGTAGAATGTGAATATATTGACAGAATTAAATTGATGGTTTTGATACAAATTTAATTCTCTCTATATAAATATATTTGTGATATATACCAAGAAAATACGTGGTGTAGATATGTTTTATGTCCAATATATGCATACTAATTTGTTTGCTCTAGTGAAAGAATAAAATTCTATTTATTTACACTTTTAATAAATCTATAATTTTCCGTTCGCTTTGAAAGCCTTTCATCTCTTAACATTTCGATCCATTGTTTTTAAATTTTTTGATCATTTGTGATCTCTGTAGTAGGGGACAAACAATACTACTATAGTAAGCCTGCTTATCGTAAAAGGCACAGCTAGGAGTAGCAGCCTTGCTGGCTAAAAGATATTGGAGGAGAGTCGGTTGGTCTCGAGCGATCCTCAATAATTTACAAGGTTGTTGAGGATTGGCCGTGACGGATACGGCTTTTTGCTAAAATCTTTAAAAACTGCGTTGTGGAAAGATATGGGAACCTACCACAATATTTCCTAGGTATGCGTGGCCTAAAACACGAAATATGTATGATGGAGAGCTCACAAGTAAAATTCTTGTCCGGAGGTAAAATACCCCCTCATTCGGATCTCCGCGAGGGGGTACTCGGGGCTCGTCATCGTGAGAATTTAAAACAACAGTTTGATTTACTGATAAGGACTTGGAATGTAAGGTCATTACTTAGAGTAGATAAGTTAACGAATTTGTTAGTCTAAATGAGAAAAGGAAAGCTGGACATTTTAGGTATAAGTGAGGTGAGATGGCCAGATAGTAATAACTTTTGGAAAGATAATTATAGAATAATTACAACTTCTTCAACTAATATACAGGCAGAGGTAGGAATAGTGTTAGGTAAAAGATTAGGACGTAAAGTTAAAAAGTACTTACAATTTAGTGATAGAATAATTATGGTTACATTGAATACAAAATTCACAGATACTGTTTTAGTACATGTATACATGCCAACAACTCAGTACGAGGATGAGGAAGTAGAAAAGGTATTATTATTATTATTATTATTATTCTTTATTACCCAACAGAATTTTAAATTCATACATGCTACAAGTCTTTCACGTATGCGAGTTAGTAATAAAAATCCACAAAGTTCTAATCTGGGCAACGACACCGTTTTTAGCGGAGCTACCCTAGACTTTGAACAAACAATGTGACACGAAACCGTTTTGTTTTCACATAAAACTCTGGCATATAGACACATGCGGTATGCTTGCAGGGAAGCATCTGAGAAGCCTATCAATTGTGTATTTATAACCTTTTTGGAATGAAAATTTATCGTGGAATACTAAGAGCCTTTAAATCTAGTAAATGCTCATAGAACTTTAACCATTCAACTAACAGCTCTTGTGGAACAACAGCGTTCCATTCAATTTTTAAACACTAGTTTTTGCATAATTATTTTTGCGACAATAATCACTGGCCCTACAAAACCCATTGGATCAAAAATTTGTGCTATTGTGCCTAAAACTTCACGTTTAGTGAATATGTTTTTCTCAGTTAAGCTTGGCACCGATATCTGAAATGGGTCTGAAATGAGATTTCATAAAACACCTAATACCTTGGAAGTTTCCTTTTGTAAAGATGAAGACAATGACCGATTGTTAGAACTCCACTTGTGTAACATAAACCCTGCAGACTAATAATTCTGTTAATTCCCTTTGAAGTTGAACTAATTCTTCGAACGTGTTTGATCCACTCAATATGTCATCTACGTACGTTTGTTTTAGTAAAGTCTCTGCGGCTAACTGAAACAAATCTTTGTTTTGGTTAGCTAGTTCCACCAATATTCTTGTTGCAAGAAATTGTGCGCAGTTTGTACCATACGTGACTGTTTGCAGTTCAATATGACGCAATGGACTTGATGAATCCTCTCTGCAGATAATATTTTGCAGGAATTTATCTCGAGAGCTGATTCTTATACTCCTATACATTTTCTGTATGTCACTTGTCAAAACGTACCTAAATGTACGAAACCTTGCAATTATGTCAAACAATTCTGACTGAACTGTACTACCCTTAAGCATTATGTCATTGAGACTGAGACCTGATGTAGTTTTCATCGAGCCGTCAAAACTACGCGAAATTTAGTTGTGAGTTTGTCCTCACGCACTATGCAATGATGTGGAAGGTAATATCTATTTTCTGGCATAGAATCCTTTTCCTGAGTTATATCTTTTGCATGACCTAGCTTCAAATACTCATCAATCAATACTTTATACTCAACCTTTAGTTTAAGATCCCTACTAAACCTTCGTTCTAGTGACTAAAACCATTGTGTAGCTTTAGTGAGTGAGTCTCTTAGGAAGGAAACATCATATGCCGGTTTAACAGGCAAACTGACTTCAAAAATACTCGAACCTAACCTTTTTGTTACACTAGAGTACTTTTTCTCGCAAAATTTATCTTCAAAGATATGTCTTTTATTGTTAACTTCTTCCAATTTCCAAAATTGTGAATCAGCACATCTAAGTCTCTACCTTGAGAGCACAATACGATACTTACATTAGAGCAAATATTTTGTGAACTTGGAATACTTCCGCCTACAATCCACCCAAATAAACTGTTTCGTAAGACTGGAAGATTCTCTCCTAACCTTAGAATACTGGCCTGAAGTATATCGAAATAAACATCAGCTCCTAGTAAAAGATCAATTTCACCAAGAATGTAGAAATTTTTATCTGCCAATTTTAGATCACCTCGAATGTTTAATTCAGAAATACTGATGAATGCATGGGACAAAGAACAAGTGATTTTTTTTTCAAAATACCACAATCCGTAGATACCTTTAACTTTGTATTCATTTGTGACTCTATTGTCACCTTCATGACATCTGAAACACGAATACATTGTTGTCCAATTCCTGACACTTGAATGTTAGTAAAATTTATCCTTAACCCTAATTTGTTTGCTGTGTTGGAAGTTATGAATGAACTTTGTGACCCACAATCAAGCAATGCGCTTGCTTCGACCTTAAACCTGTTGCTTGCAGTTAAATTTACGACTGCTGTAGCCAACAGTATTTGTTTGTATGTATTTGACAATAAGCAAGGTGTCTGTTAAACAGAGCGTGCCTCACACGAGGTGGTTGTTAGGGACGACGAAGTCCCTGAAGCAGTACCATCATTTCTTAAATTGCTTGTAACATTATTTTGTAATGTTAACGAATAAACAGATCAATTAATTAAAATTCAGTAACTTGCATAACTTATAGACAAAAATTCCGCAATAAATTACCTCATTTTAGTTAGGCTCCCTTATAATAAAAGACCAGCTTTACAAATAGCTTCAGGCTACTAAACTATTAAAATTCCAGCGGCAGGTCATAATTTAAAGCTCTACCCTTCCTGGTAAATCAAATACAATAAACCTCTTAAAGTTTCGATCGGTCACAGATTGACATCTGATAAAATTAAAATGGAATAGTACCTTTTAGCGTAAATAAAGGAAAGCAATTTTCAGTTTGAAAAGCTTAACCTTCTTAATACTTTCGTTGATTGACAGCGGGTTATAGAAAACGAAACATTATAAATAGCGAAAACTATTTCTAATGTGATTTATTCAAATATTACAAGTAATTTTAAGTAGTCTGGAGACATCCATTGTATTTAAAACCCATTTCGGCTCAAGTAGGTTAGCCGGTCTTTGGTTAATGGCAGACTACTGTCGCCATAGGTATGTTTCACATTTCAATAATTAAGAAATTCGTAGAAGGTACAATATAATTTAAACCTTTGGGAAAATAATTACTTCCGTGACTATCATCTAAAAAGGGGTTGGATTTGGTTTCTGAAATCTTGTTTTGTGGGAGGTTCTGTTCAGTCATTGGATAACAGAAAATTACGTACATAATTATTAGAGTAGGAATAGTCTATATAACTTAAGGCTTTAGTCAAAAGACAAGAGAGTTCTTCCAATGGGGCCGTCCGTGGTCAAGAAGTAGAAAAAAACGTAGTTTGCGGGTAGCGTTCTCCGGCATCACATATAGAATATTTCACTTCGTATCACGTTAGTAAAAATTGGAAAGAAGTGATACTTTTCCAGTTCGCGAGGGTCATGCCCATATGCGGATTTATAGTGATACAAGGTAACTATTAAAAAGCTTGTAGGCGTGTGACGCACAAGTAAGTGATATTGTCAAGAAGCTTCTGCCGGGTTCGTGTGCCAGTCAATTCTTTAAAAATTTACAAACAAGAGCAACAAGCGAGATTCTCTCCCCCAATTTAAGAGCTGTTCTACGTTGGAAGACAAATCCTCAAACAATGGACAATTTTTAGTAAGCAAGTTTTTATAGTTAAGTAGCATGACCAATTTTTAGTTAGTTTGTTTGTTAGGACGTTTTGGCCATAAACCGTAGGATTAATTTACTGTAAGATTTATAATATAAGTTTTCGTTCATATACAAGTGTTTGAGAACTACTTATGTACCCAAAATTTTCATAAATTCTATAGCCACCTATTCACTTAAATTTCTAAATTAAAATCAATGAATGTAAGAGGTTCACGTTTATTGCTCTGTGAATTAAATAGTTTTGTTTGCCGTTGATTAAGTCAATAGTTTTTTTAATTTCTTTATCATGGAAGTTGCATAAGTAGGAAAAAAGCGAGGAATTGATTAAAAGGAACAATTGTCCTCCTTGGGATGACAAGTCTCTCAAGGTTTTGTACGAACATTTGGACATTCTCGACTTGTCTGGCGCCCTTGGCAATTGTCATTAAGCCACAATATTTTATGAAAGGTAAGTGCCAAATCTTTTGTAGTATATTATAAATTAATTTAACCTTTTTTTTCAAATTTTAACCCTCTATATGATCCACGACCTTCCGCTAGTTAGTGCCGGTGACCCCCCCTTTAATTTTTATTTTACAGGCCGCCCCCATTTTATAATTTTACTGGAAAATACATACGTAGTAGCTTTTCCGCCTGTATCATGCTATCTTCGTTATGCATTGATTGTTCATAACCTACTGTAAAACTCAAGAACATTTTTAAATTAATTTAAATTTCAAATAATATTTTCGGCCAATCACAAATAATTCTATATAAATGTAACCTATCACTGACCTGAATTAAGATAGTTATCTAATTCTAGTTTGATTTTGGGGTGACAATTGACACTTTAAATGAACATAACCTATCAATTGATATCTGACATCCCGTGAAATTTAGAAGATTTTAAATTAAGGCGCCAAAGGAAATGCTAATTTGTTCTAGAAAAGTCAAAACCGGAAGAACGTAATAAAATGTAATTTTTCGTGATATCTATAAAAATATTAATAGGAAATACTTTAAAATATTGCAGAATAACTTAAATTTAATTATAGGGTAATTTCAATTAGCAATGGCATTAATAAAAGTGGATTTAAACCATTAACCTAAAAGTACATGTAGGGATGATATACAATTGTGAAATATGTAAGATTTTTAATTGGCTAGAACAATCACGTGATCAAAGATATATAAATATGGGGGGAAATTAAAACACACGACACACAAAGACTAAACAAGACACACAAAGACAAAAGATAGAAATGTGAAACATAACTAGCTCGGAGCTAGTGCGTGTTACGCTACAAGATCGCGTAGCGATATTGGCGATAGGCCCGTGTATATTAAATGGATGTCGTGAACAAATTTATGAATTAGTACGTTTATTACGGGACGAGTAGTGAATTTAAATTATGGATAAAGTACACAGATAAGTTTGGCTCGTAAAGGAAAAGTAAATCGCAATAAATTTAAGTGTAATAAAAAAAAAACGAAATGGTTCAGCTGTAAAGTAGTTAATGGTAGAAAGTGCAGGTTTATTAGCGGCAAAGAAAATGACACTTAAACATACCTATATGGTTCATTATTGATTGATTGGAGAAAGTTTGGATTTTGGAAGTTCGACTCCAAACCATAAGTTGTTACAGCAGTAGGGAGATATCGAATTTCGAACACAAAATGTATCAATACCCGTGTTAAGCATTATCAATCCTGGTGGGAATATGTTACCTCAGGGCATTCTAGAGTGGAGCAACAGTGGGTATTGTATACCCGAACAGGTATTGAGTGAATCTTTGAATAAATGTTTTGAAAGAACGGACGTGTATATGCATGCATACACGTGGCGTTGTAAGTATGAACTTTTATATAATAATACATATGCTTTGCATGAATATGTTAAGTTGCTAGATTAAGGTGGGAATTCTTGGACTTTATTAACGTTACCGCTTATTATGAATTTTGTGTAGAATATCAAGAATTATTGGCTAGGTTTAAGTTGAAGCCAATTTGTTTTAACTGTAGAATTTGCAGTGCTTGGTACAATATTTAACAACCCGGCTTAAGGGAACTTTTAGTTAAGTAAGAGATATTGATTTTATTGCATTCAAGTATGTTAATAGTACATGTAAATAGTTCTATCACCATATTAAAGGTTATTAAATTCATTACTTGATACGAATGTTGAGATATGTTACAATTAAAAGTGGTTTGTTGAAATACATTTAGTTACAGATACTTTGTAAACTTTTGGGTAAGTTAACTCACCAGTATCGGTTTCAGAATTCTAAGCCTATCCACCCTGGGACATGTCCATGTGCTCTCCGCTGTAGAGTAGCCGCGGCGTTTGAAGAAAGTAGAGTAAAGACTATTGGAATAGGTAAGGGGACCCTTATATTGCAATTTTGAACCATAAAAAGTGATATAGAGTTGGTATTTGATTATATATGTATTAGATAACTCGGTCCTTGTTTCTTTGACTGCTAGATAGGTCAGGAAGGAGGGTGAAGTGTTACACTACCTTACCTTGACTATAAATTCCTTCCTTTTTGCGACCCTTGAGGTCATGCAGTAGACTGTGATGCCTTCCTTTGCATATCCTACATCCTTGCAATTTACAGTTACTTACCATGTGTTTAGAACCTAGACAATTGAAACATAGCTTATTTTTTGTAACACGTTCCCTTCTACGTACTACATCCAAATCTATGAATTTGTTGCACCTATACATTGGATGATAGTTGGAATCACAACATATACATTTCCCTTTGGTATCTATATTTAGATTAGACACTGAATGGTAACTAGGTTTTGTAACCTTTTGCTTGTACTCAGGGGTTGCTAACACTTCCAGAGTCAAACACCTTTTATCTAAAAAGTCAAGTAACTCCTCAAAGGTTGGAAGTTCTTGAGTGTCTCTTTCGAATTCGTACACCCTATGCGTGTTGAAGTTCAATTTTGATGATGTGATATATACCAAAATTAGATCCCAATATTTTACTGGCACTTCTAGAGCAGATAGTGCGTTGTAATTTTGTTTAACGTTAACAATAAATTCTCTAAGACTAGCTGATCTATCTTTTGTTATTGGAGCCTCAATTATTGCTCGTATATGGCAATTTATTGTCGTACCTCTTCTTTAATAAATCGAGAGCAATTTCATAATTTTCATGAGTGATTTGCAAATATTTCACTATGGACAACAATTCATCCTGTAAAACTGACTTGAGATATAAAAATTTTTGAACGTTGTTTAAATATGCTCTTACAGTCCCGTCGACGCGGTACTTGCGACACAAATGACAGTTGGTAACGATATTACCTAATGTGGAAATTAACGCGCCAATTGTCAATGAAATCACACAATATGCAAATTATTGCAACACGTTTTCCAATTAATTAAATTATATAAAAACCCCACACGGGGTACTCCCGTGAATAGGTAAAGCTTTCTTCAGAATTACTTCCTGATGGCGGCTCGTGTTTTCCTTTAGAATTATTTCATGATGGCGCTCGTGACCCGTTCATATTTCTCGGGTCTGGGCTGCTCACTGCTTTTTCTCGGGTGTGGGATTTCTTAAGCCAGGTTGCATCCAAATTCGGTCGTCCTCTTTCTGTATGCAGAGGTACGATAAGGAACGGGTTGGGGAACGATAATCAAAAAAGGCAAAAGGGAATCTACATAATAAAAAGATACGATAAGATACCAGACCAACCACTCTCCTTCACATTTGAAAGGCCAGTCCATACGCGTCTTTTCGGAAATTCCCCACTCTCTTCTTCCACACGCGTCGGCGCGAAATTCGCGCAACGCACTTCTGAATTGACGGAAATACGCGTAACTAGTCTTTTAAATTTATGGCGCGAAATTCCCGTATATTATAACTATATGAATGTTTACGGCCGAAATTTTCGGCACGTAACAATGCATCTGAATGTATCAAAGAAGTAAAAAGTTCTATAAACAATCTATAATCTGCGTATTTCCTGCAAAAAATTGGAATGTGAATATTTGGCAATTTGACCTGAGAGGTCGGGGCTATTGACTGTGTAAATACAGTTGAACTTGTACCTGATGCACATGACCTTGCACCACTGGCACCGCTAGAGTCTACCCGACTTAGAATTATAGTTTTCAATTTACTGTGCAACGAGATATATTGCAGCTCTATTGCCACCCTGTCATTCTCTTCACAAGCCTCCTGTTCCTCTAACTGTACCTGAATTAGTTCATAATCCTCGTATGATTTGATTCACATAGACTCTCTAATTACAAATTCATTAATGTCGATTTCTAAATTATTTGCATGTGACTTTACATAGTTTTCAATTCTAGTAATTTTGGATTTTATCCTAGCTCGTTTTTGAATCATTATATTTGTATCCGTATTTGACATTTTGCAGATATTCTAATAATATATGTGAGGTGTTAATTAAATACTTTAGTTAGCTGTGTTATTTTGTCTTGCATACTGTCAGTTAATGTCAAGTAGTTTTAACTAATGTATATGTTGAGTTCTCTGTTCATTTAAGCCTTACTACAGGTCTAATTTATTACAATTTAATGAACAGAGCTATTGTTACTTGTAAAATGGATCAATTACTACGTCCTGAGAAATTTGGCATACATCCTAACTTACAGACTGCCACCCAAAATGGAAACACTGTTTCAAACATTTCAAAACTTAATTGATCCCCTGACTTTTCCAGCAGAAGGTCCCAAGGCAGATCCTTTAAAACTAAGTATACTCGTAAACTACGTATCTTCGGCTGTTTACGAGAACATCTCTGATTGTTCGTCTTATGAACTAGCTAAAGAAAATTTAACTAAAATATATGTTAAAGAAGTAAATCAGATATACAGTAGACATGTCTTCGCGATGCGCGAACAACGATCTGGTGAAAGCATCGATCAGTACTTGCAAATATTAAAATCTCTCGGAAAAAATTGTCTATTAAAGTCGGTTACCGCTGAACAATATCAAGACGAATATATTAGAGATGCTTTCATAAGAGGATTATTTTCAGGTGACATTAGGCAGACTTCTACAAAGCAATACTTTATCTCTTCAACAAGCACTAGATAAAGCAAGATCCCTGGAAACCGCTCAAATGCAATCAAATCTCTATAAAACATCGCCTATACCTACTGTTAACAATGTTTGATTAGAGTCTCAAAACGAAAACGAAAATTCACAAGTAGGGGCAGTACCACAACGCTTTGAATCGTCCAAGAGATGCTTCTTTTGTGGCCGTACTAGACACTATAGAAGTACATGCCCCGCTAAAAACTCTGTCTGTAAATTATGTAATAAAATGAGCCATTGGGCTAATGTTTGCAAATCTTCAAACGCTAAACTAGTGACTGTGGGGGCTATTTCATCAGCAGTAGATGGGTCTTATGTTACGGCTGCTATGCACCCAAGCCTAACAAAATCGTCTATTAAGATTAAAGTAAATGGTAAATTTACAGATGCCTTGGTGGACACTGGTAGTTCTCAAAGTATAATAAACTCAGCCATTGTTAAAGGAAGGAACCTACCTACTGTACCACTCTCCGGAAAGGTCTCTATGGCTTCATCTTCCTTGGTTTCCCAAGTTCAAGGCTTTTGTGTAGTCGATTTAGAAATCCAGGAACATTTGTATGAGAACGTTAAACTGTTGATTTTAGTTCAGCTTTGCTCCGATGTTATTCTGGGCCATGATATCCTAAAGCAACATTCTTCTTTAGAGCTACAGTTTGGTGGAAAAAAACCTCCTATTCGAATCTCCTGTTTAACTGCAATGAAAGTACCAAAACCTCGCCTTTTTGAAAAGATGCATCCTAAGTGTCATCCAATAGCAACTAAATCTACAAAATACTCGCAAAAAGATGAAAGGTTTATTGAATCTAAAACCTGCAAACTAAAAGAGGGCGTAAATGAAGAGAGTCAGTCTCCATGGAGAGCACAGGTACTAGTTACATCTACGGAAAATCACAAAAAGGGTATGGTGGTTGACTATTCACAGACTGTAAATAAACTATTCTTCTAGATGCTTTTCCACTTTCTAGGATAGATAAAATAGTTCAACAAGTTGCCCTATATAAAGTGTTTAGTACCATTGATCTTTGTGATGCCTACTATCAGATTCCGATCAAAGAATTGGATAAGCCATATACAGCTTTTGAAGCATGCGGCCACTTATATCAATTTAACAGAATACCCTTTGGCATCACTAATGGTGTCGCTGCATTCCACCAAGTTATTGATACTTTAATACTTCAGGAGAAACTTTAGGGTACGTTTGCATATTTGAACGATATAACCATATACGGCCAAACTCAGGAAGAGCATGATAAAAACTTACAAAAAATTTAGATGTGGCACTAAAATATAACCTTACAATAAATAAATCAAAGTCAAAATTCTCCCAGGAAGAGATACAATTGCTAGGGTACGTTATTCGAGATGGAACTATCAAACCCGATCCTGATCGTCTTAGGCCACTTATGGATCTTCCAGAACCACACAATATCTCATCTATACGTAGAACACTTGGCTTGCTCGCTCACTATTCTCAGTGGATTCCACGTTTTTCAGAGGGGATTTATCTTTTAGCTCACAGTAATGAATTTCCTATATCTGAAGAAGCTTCAAGAGTTTTTAAAGAATTAAAAGAAGAAATTATTTCAGCTGCTATCACTTGTGTAAATGAAACTGATCTGCTAAAAGTAGAAACAGACGCTTCTAAATTTGCCATTGCAGCTACCTTATCACAGTGCAGTAGACCGGTTGCATTCTTCTCCAGGACTCTTACTGGTAGCGAGAGACATCACTCTTCAATTGAAAAAGAGGCTTACGTCATAGTAGAGGCTCTTCGGAAATGGAAACACTTGCTGCTAGGCAGGAAATTTCAACTTATTACTGATCAAAAGAGTGTTTCTTTTATGTTTGATCATAACTCTCATGGGAAAGTTAAAAATGATAAAATACTAAGATGGCGGCTTGAAGTATCTTTATTCAAATATGAAATTCTTTATTGCCCGGGCTCTAAAAACAGAGCAGCTGATGTGATGTCTAGAGTTTGTTCTGCCGTGGGTAGCAAAGTTGACATATGCCAATTACACAGAGATCTATGTCACCCAGGTATTACCCGCATGTACCATTGGTTAGCTCAAGAATCACTCAGTCACCTTGGATGAAGTTTGTCAGATGACCGCTTCATGTCAAATATGCTCTGACGTCAAACCCAAATTTTTTAAAAATCAAGGCACTTTGATTAAATCCACTTCACTTTTTGAAAAGCTTAATGTAGACTTCAAAGGATCACTTCCTACTTGTACTGGGAAACCTTATATGCTAACGATTGTCGATGAATTTTCTAGGTTTCCGTTTGCCTTTCCCTATTTGAGCACGGCGACTTCGGAGGTTATTAGGTGCCGTGTGAAACTTTTTGTCATTTTTAGTGATCCTTCTTACATTCATAGCGATCAAGGTGCATCGTTTATGTCCCAAGAACTAAAAACGTTTCTTAATTCCGTAGGAATAGCCACTAGCAGAACTACGCCATACAATCCTCCTGGCAACGGACAGTGTGAACGTTATAATGGCATCATCTGGAAAACCATTAATCTTGCCCTTCGATCCAGAAATTTAAAAGCTAGTCAGTGGGAAGAGGTAATGCCCCAAGCGCTTCACTCAATCAGGTCGTTATTGTGCACTGCTACGAATGCTACTCCCCACGAAAGGATGTTTATACACGCGAGGCGTTCAACTAATGGAATCTCCTTACCATCGTGGCTTTCGTTCCCGGGTCCGATTCTAATGCGAACTTTTTGAGTGAAACTGACTTTTTTCTTGAAACACTATACTCCTTCAAAAATTCAGTCAAACGTCATTTGTTTTCCAATATGTAGTATTCTCTTGTAAATCTAATAAGTTAAAACATATTTTTTATGCATTTGTTTATGGTAACTGTAACTTTGTTGCATACCATTAGTAAACAATATATATATATATATATATATATATATATATATATATATATATTACTCATATTTAGACCAGGGTAGAAAATTAAATAATCACATCAAATAATTTTAATCACCGTGTATAAGGAATTTTATTAAATAATACGCTTTATTAAAACCATGAAGCATAAATAAATTCGGTCGTTTCAGTAAAAATAAGAAATTTAAAATCATGTACAAGACGCTTTATATCAAAAGAAACAGTATTAACAAGCTCTACGGGTAATGTAATTATTCCGAGGAAAGAAACAAAAGAGAAATTACATGCAAAATTTATCTTAATTAACTCTATTTCAAGTAACCGGTATTGAACAAAACGTACAGATAATATCTATAGAAACTTGTAAAAAACCCACTAAAATGCAAATCCTAGAAGTGTTAGTTAGAAGTAGGATGTTTGAACACACCTGCGTATTTTAAAAGGCAATTTCAGTTTAATTTGTTTAGATAAACATGTCGATTCTAAGGATATTGGAAACGGTCAGATGCTTTAGCACGAAATACAAAACAGGGTTTATTTAAAAAGCTCATTCGGCGAAAATTTTGCAGATAATTAATGTTTACAAAGAATCTTGGAGAAACCGGGGCTTAATATTCACGAGAAGGTGCGATACGGGGTTATTTAACCCAGATAGTCCACATGGACTAAAATATAATCGATAATAAAGAATATCAATTTGCACCAATACGAACAGGTTAGAAAAGGAAAGAGAAAATGCGTCAAGCAAAGACACATATAGTAAAAGGCGTGATTTAAGCAACGTCACGAGGGTCACAATTGGTTGAAAATAGGATGCAAATATCAGAGGTAGAAACAACAATTTCTGTACAAAATTAATTAGTTTTTCTCGGACATGTTTGCGTGCCGTGTGAGAATTTCTTAGATTTAAATGGGGCGAGTGAAAAATTCGTAAAAACCGATGCGCGAGCGACGGACTGGGAACACAGCATGAGAAATTCTTAAGAATTGTCTGTTTTGAGGACAAAAGCGACGTGCCGGCTATTCGCTATATATACCGGTGGTAATATGAATTTCGGCCTCTTAGACTTTTGACTATTCGATGCGTTAAAAGCTCTTAGATCCGCGACTTGATTGAAGATGTTAAACAGTGCATTTTAGTTTGATAAAATAATTTAAAGTTTGCTCGTATATTTTAGTGATTCAAAATAGTTTGTTATTTACGTGCTAACATGAATGTACTTCAGTGCACTTAGATACAAGGTAATAAAATTTAGTATCACTGTACCAATTAGCAAAATTTACAACGACAAATGTATACACAAAAGTAGGCAGTTTTGGCGTATATTGGTGAAAGAAGTATGAATTTCTTTGTTATTTTCGGGGTATTAATACTTAAATGGTTCAAATACGTGTCTGGATCCACGAAACAAGGGTCAGATATACACAGATGAGTTCCGGAAAAGCCCAGAAACAACTTTAAATAAATGGTGATGGAGAAAATTTTAAAAGCGTTGAGAATTAGAAGCCGTAAATATAATCCTGTTGGAATGGTGTGATTAACTAAAGGGACGATGTACATTGAAGCTACGAGGACAGTAACCTTCAGGTAAATTATACTATTTTGTTTGACATTTTGGTGTGTGTTGAATAACTTTATTATACTATTTTGTTTGACATTTGTGTGTGTGTTGAATTACTTTATAATTAATTTACTTTAAATGGACATTAGTGAAATTGTACTAACCATAAAATTTTAATGTTAAGATGAAATTTGCTTGTTTAAGTAGAAAGGGGTATTTAGTATTGATGTTCTGGATTATGATGAAATTTTAGGTATGTCTTTGAGCTCAATTAGACGAACCTGGTTAATTAACGTAAAGGGGTGGTAGATGCTCCCATTTTACTCTGCATATATTGTTATAGTAATTAGTAGGCATCCTACAAGGACTTTAATTCTGGATGCACGTTAAAATGATAATAAAATTAATCTTGAAATTCTTTTTAAAACTGAAATTTATGCTGAATTTTAATCTTGAAATTTTAATGTATTGTGAATATTGATGTAAATAGAGTTGACGTTGATGTTTGTGGTAGGAATGTGTTTTTTTTTATGTATGAGGATGAAAGTTATATAGGGGAGCAGCCGAGGCGATTAACAGAAGAAAGTCAACAGACCAGGTAATTCAAGAGGTTTCACAGCATTCTATATATATATATATATATATATATATATATATATATATATATATATATATTGCTATAATTATAGGGTAGTTTAAGGGTAGGTTAAGTCACAGCGGTTGTAGAATAAATAAAAGCAACTTCCAGTTAACAAAAGGACATAATTCCAAATATTGTAAGAATAAATAGGTCACTATACATATTTGTTAATTGAGAGCACTCTGTATATACAATACGCGGGATTAAATGCATAAGAACATAGAAATATCCAAGAGTAGTTTACAAGTTAAGATAAGATTTGAAATGCAACAAAATGCATCAAAATTAAATCAACGAGAAACCTGTATGAATTGGCTTTATAAATATTTAACAAGTGCGTTAAAAATATCATCGTATACGCAATCTAAATTATGTATTATTAGAAAATCGTACGTGACAAAGAATCACATTTGTTCAAAAATCCAATATTAACTAGGAAATAAACAAGCACCAGATTATTTCGGTTTAGATTATAATAAATAACAAACATTTAATAAAAAAAATTGTTGGGATTTCTCAAATAATACCATGATATGTAAGTGGATTACGTGACGAGCCAGGCATCCATTCGAATATTTGGACTAGATAATTGGTGAAAATCCCGAAGTACACAAAGATAAAGGTAAAGGGTGTCGTCCCAACACGTGAATAAACGAATAAAAAGCAGGTAGAGGTACGGTTTTAAATACGATAAGAATGAAGCGACGAGTTTAGTATACATTTAAACTGGGCTACGACTATATTCTTAAGTGTTAATTATTTACGTAACCAGTGAAAAGAAAATTAAAGTAATATCATTTTAAAAGTGTACAAATTGTGCAACGCATAAGCCGATCTATTATAGACGTAAGTAATAACGACTTAATTAAAAATTCATTTCTAACATTAATAAAACAGGGCTTTTATTACTGATGTGGAAAATGTTTTATTACTGACATGGAAAATGTTTAATACCGACATGAAAATATTCTATTACTGATATTTAAATTGGATCTTAATAATGGTAGTTTAAACTGGATTAATTTATTACTCGTATCTTAATACTGGCTTTAACACTGAAATTTAAATAGGATTTTAATTTATTGAATTGGATTCTAATAACGATTGTATTTTGGTTTTGATGTCGACTTCCAAATTCGACTTTCAATATTCAGACTTGGCACGAAAATTCTTGGGGATGCAGATTACATAGCTGAGAAGGAACTACAGAACCATTCCAGGTTAGCAATCTTGATATATTGTATATAACAGCGTATATATATATATATATATATATATATATATATATATATATATATATATAAACAAGTTATTTGCAATCCGCAATAGGAAATAGTATAAAGTAAGATGTATCTGTAAACAAACTCTTATGAAAATAATAAGAGTTTGTTTACAGATACATCTTATATATATATATATATATATATATATATATATATATATATGTAATGTAAGGGGGGTACAAGGCTTCTAAGGATAGATTTGTGTTAAAATGGGTGTATGCCAAACAACATGATTCATATATCAGATCCAGTAATTCAAAAACTATATTTTGCCGTACTTTACATATGCTAAAGTATTTATCATTTTAGTTTGAAACGTATGTGCCAAAAGGTAAACCAAATGACTTGATGACGTTGATAAAATGCACAGTGCTCAAGGTTTTATACTAAGTTGAAATTTAATAAGCCATTGAAAGTACATTTGCCGTCTGAAAACCGGATGCGTCTACGGATGTCTACAATCAACCAAGCATCCAGGTCTTGTGTGAATTATTTTGGCTTTTCATTTAAGTAGAATCAACTTTTGGACGAATTGTAAATTCAAAATTATAAGTGAATAGCAATATCAAATATAATTGGAGAATTGTGAAGTGTTTAGGACCAATGGTAGAATTTAGGAATGTATATAAAGACTAAAGTGAAGGTATTTGTGACACAAAAGAAAGGACAAATTGTTATTGGATATTTTTATGTTTTTAAAATGTAATTAAGTAAGCTAGTTTTGTTGTGCTTATTGCCTAGCGAAGTAAACAAAGGGATTCTTTTCTGATTAAATTTTGTATAAAGACGTGTTTTTACAAACCTGCGTAAAAGTTGTGATATATTTTGATAAAATAAATGTGTTTGAAGTTTAAATAGTCTGATTTATTACAGTAGAGGTACAAGAAGCACCGGTGGTATAATAGCGACGATAAAAGAAGAGTATTTAGAGTGGTTATAGTGCGACGGGAAAGCAACGAGTAGTTAATTAGATTTGAAACGAGATTGGAATTGGATTTGGAACGATATTGGTTTAAAGGCAGTAGGATATTCGAGTGGTTA
Organism: Platerodrilus igneus; assembly: GCA_036346225.1. Taxonomy (NCBI): domain Eukaryota; kingdom Metazoa; phylum Arthropoda; class Insecta; order Coleoptera; family Lycidae; genus Platerodrilus; species Platerodrilus igneus. The sequence continues at coordinate 3,861,897 of JARFIW010001215.1, forward strand.
TACAAGCGACGGTAAAGTAACGACGATATAAATAATTTTGGGAGTGATTTGGATATAGATAAAAGGCAGTAGGACATAGAGTGGACATCGAAGTTATAGCAGGGCATTGATTGATTTGGAACAGGACGGCAGGATAGATTTGGGATTGATTACGAAAAGGCGGAAGGATTAATTGGAGCACGAAGAGAGAAAATAGCAGAGCAGCAATTACAGGGGAAGATTCAACGCAGAAACAAAGGGAACAAGGAAGGATTAACGCAGGGGAAGTAAATACAACGGTTTGTCAAAATTCTAAAATTCGGGTTATTCATTTCAGATTTGGGTCATCAAAATTGTATTAAAACACCTGGAGGCGATACGCAAGTTCAACAGTGATTGTGAGTCCTTGTAAAGGCGCATACGGCGACTAAGATCGTGAGCCAGCAGCATTTAAAAAAAGGCGTCAGCAAAGTATAATTCAGGTGAGTACCGTGCAATATCATAAAACGTCACACAAAAGTCAGAAATTGTATACATTAATAAATTTGGCACCAAGCTACGTTGATCAGTAAAATTTGGCATATACAGTAAAATTTCATATAAAAGTAGTGAAACAAAAGAGTGTGCAGTTTGGTTGGGCAGTGCACATCTACTCACGATTGAACCCACGGTGAGTAGGTGAACACCCTGAGATAAAGAGTTCATATAGTCGAGGCATAATAATAATAGTAAACATTTCAATTAGATAACCAACCAAACTTTACTAAAGCACATCATAAAGAAGTCATTCATTGAATATTAAAAAATAGGGGCGACGACAAAAGAAGTGTATAAATAATTTATATTTAAATAAATAATAAAAGTAAAATATATAAAAAGGGGGGGGGGTGAGTCAGTAGAATATATATATATATATTATATAGTGGTTTTAAAAGATCAAAAATAAATATAAGCGAAACAATTTGAAAACACCCTGTATAAAGAAACAACCAGAAATTACGTGCGAAAATTATATTAGTTAATTCATTTTTAAGTATTTGGTATTAATGAAATTTTATAAATAATTAATGAAATTTAAGTAGGTTTGCAAAGAAATTAAATGGTAGAGGCCAATGCCATTGATTTATTAATTAATTTGAATTTAATCGAACGATTATTGATATATAATATGCATAAAAGCATTTAAAAACCCAATAATACAAAATGAGACGCATTTGCTAACGTACAAATATATCAAGAGGGTTAAAATACGTGGAATATCCAAATCGGAGAAGTGTTATTTAAAATGTTACGATTGAACACCTGCATATTTTTCTAAAGGTCAAGTTCTGCTTAAATTGTGTAGATAATAAATGGTTACAGAGAACGTCGGATAAACCGTCGCTTATATTCACGGAAAATGCTAATAAAGGGGTTATTTTACGCACGTAGAGAGTCCACGTGTGTAAACAGTGAACAAACTAGGATATCGATTTTTCAACCACTCAAGCGAGGTTAGACTGAGACGTACAAAACGTATAAGCATGCGACCACAATAGTAGAGGAGGGATTTGAGAGACGTCATTAAGTCTACGATTGGTCGATATGTTAGTTCAACTTGGCATAGACACGAGGATAGTGTAGCGTGATATTCGTAAAATTTTATAACGAGGTATTGAAGTTCGCAGATTTGAAATTGAGGTTGAGTGCAAAATTATGAGAATGTGTGTTGTGTGCAGGGGATTTCGGATAACTGGGGGCCTGGAGAGGTTACAGTCGAACGAGATAAATACTGTAGAAAACTAGGACTCGCTCTCTTGTCTTTCAACTACGTGCCTTATTATTTCGATCGTCCCGAAGGCACGTATAAAAATTAACACGAGTTGTAAGTATTAACAAATAATTTAAAGTGTATTGCTTAAGTGATAGCCTCTAAATTAATTAAAAACGCGGTTAATGTGCCGAAATTGCTTATTTTAATTTGAGGTATCACCATAATTTATTATCAACTCGTGTCGGGACATTAAATCACGTAAATTACTGTAAAATAAAATTTGGAATTTGGTTACACCGAGAAGAAGGCGTTGGCAGATCAACTAAAATGGAAGTCGTCTAGTAATTTAGAGGATCGTCCTGCAGACCAGATAGAAATTTACATGGCCTCATCTACAGAGCGAAGATCTTCTAGAAATTCCAGGTAACGATTTAAATTTGTGATTCCTATAAACTGTAAATATTGGGGTAGAGTATCAAAGTGTTTTTCAAGGTAGTGTGAATTGTTTACGTATTGAACAGAATATGTGTAAATAACTTTATTACGGTATTCAACTAGAAATTGAAGGTGTCTAGAAAGCTTTTAAACCTTCCCTCAGAACGTGAAATTTTATGAAGAGTACATGGCTTTGTTTTTGTTTAGTTCTAGAGTATGCAAAGTGAAGGGCATACATTAATTGGGTTATTATGAGCTCACCATATCCCACAGTTTACTTAGAGTATTAAAATAAATAAATAAATTATAATGAAGGAATTTTAGAGAAGGTATTATTCAAGGTCCATTTACTCCGCGTACATTTTAAGTGTTTGATGAGTTTAGAAATTAAATAAACACAGACACCTTATGGGAAGTACAGCATCACCTAGCTCACAATTTGTGTGGCTATGGAAAAAGGCAGTTGAGCCGGATCTCCTCCGTGTCGACTGTTGTTAAAACTTGCGATGTCAGGTGAAACGACACGAAGACAAATTGTGAGCTAGGTGATGCTGTACTTCCCATAAGGTGTCTGTGTTAAATTTTACAACTTTGCTACTCCTGTCCTGATGAGCCCCAATTAGGGCGAAACGCGTCGACAGGATGCCCTCGTGGCTAAATTTGAGTCACTTGCCAATAATTCCTTTTACTTTGTTTAATTTAAGACTCATTAAACCTACTTTTCTCTTAAATATAACTTTTGGCTATGGAAAAAGGCAGTTGAGCCGGATTTCCTCCGTGTCGACTGTTGTTAAAACTTGCGATGTCAGGTGAAACGACACGAAGACACAAATTGTGAGCTAGGTGATGCTGTACTTCCCATAAGGTGTCTGTGTTAAATTTTACAACTTTGCTACTCCTGTCCTGATGAGCCCCAATTAGGGCGAAACGCGTCGACAGGATGCCCTCGTGGCTAAATTTGAGTCACTTGCCAATAATTCCTTTTACTTTATATATATTGTTGCGATCCACTATTAGGCAACCCGTCAAACATACAAACGCCCGGGGCACAGCGTATTCTTCAGCATTCGAGAATCCTTCTATAAAGTTCTAGATAATGAGTCATATCTTAATGCAGGGTATATATAAGGACGCTTATGAATGTAAGAGTTAGTCTATTCTTGAATGTCTAATATAAATTATATCGTTGTAAAGTAAACGTAGTTTAGCTTTTAGAATATATACATAAATGATATGCTGTGTCTAATGTGCATGCAACTTGCAGTATACATAAATAAATAGAAGTGTATAAACAAATAGTTGTGTTAGTGTTGTTAATGAACCTATGGTAAAGGAGTTAGTTTAAGAAGATATTAGTGCTTGTAAATTCATTAGTGTAATAGTGCTTCATTGTTAAGTGGACTGGAAACATTTGTAAACAAGGCATATACTGTTAATTAGGCTTGTGAACAGTGAGTAATAAAGACATTTATTATTACTTGTTTTAAATTAAAGAAACGCGGTAGTAGTAGCCCGTTACAAATATATATATATATATATATATATATATATATATATATATATATATATATTATACTGTCAAGAAGGGGTGGGCTTATAAAATGTTTAAATAGGGCTTCGAAACGACTTTGCTAGAATGGGGTATATTTGGTTTTGTTTGAGTATTTCTTTCAGGTATTTTTGGTTTATAAATTAACAACAACTATTCCACGTTTATAAATTTATAAAGCTTTTGAAACTGCATTGCATTCAACAACATATACCGGCCATAGACCAGGCTAAGCTAGTTATAAGTTTGCATTGTATACGTATTTTAATTGTTATGGTTGCACGTATATGAAATTTAATTTGGAGTTAGCGTTTTCAGAACCATTTGAATGTAAAACAAATATCAAAATTGCTTGGTATACTGCACGCTTTTAAAATTTTAAGGAGTTAAGTGATACTCCCGTAAAATTTGTAAATCAATTTCAGTTTGAATATGTTTTAACAATTAAAGATTGGTTATGTAATGACAGGACGTTTACTGAATAAGACATAAATGTCTGTTGCGTACAATTTAAAAGCTGAACCATCAAAGTTTGTTAGCTATTTTCAATATTGTAAAAGTTCAATATACATAAATCACTGGATTACAAACCATCTAGAAAATGAATGTATCTAGAGAAACAACTGTATTATAAATCAATTATTAATAATTATAAATTACATAGTGTGCGTAGAGATAGTTGTTATGGCAACGGAAACAAAAGAAGACGGTTTTATTTATAAGGGACTTCAAATTTATATTACTGGAAAATAGACGTGTTTTGTACTGTTATGAGTTTTATTACATTTAAAAGTTACGAGAAAGTTTTGAAAGTCAAGTTGTACCTGGAGATAGCAAATAGTAGCAGTTTTACGGCGAATAAAAGTTAATTAAAAGAGGAGTGCTGGTCTGTACCGTTATTGTTTGAAGACGAAAGCATAGTGGAATTGGAGTTATCTGAGTATTTGTATAACATAAAATTTGTAGAAATATTAGTAGTTTTATAGTCTGGAGATTACCAGTTGCTCGAGTTACTTATTATTTACAGGAGGTGCCTGCAGTTGGTCACTTGGCTTCAGGACGGCTGGAAGGCGGCGCTTGTATCTGGATTCCAGGTATTAGTATTTAATATCTACGCAGTGCTTTAATCAAATTTATAAAAGTGGAACTAGTGTTTGGGTATACTTTTGGCATTTAAAATTATTTTGAAAAATCCTTGGATATTTGTTTGGGTGTCTAGTTGAGAGGTGTTTGCTTAGGACGGACCCACCCTAGGTAGATTCCGCCACGTGTTTGACGGCCCTGTAGAATATTTAAGTGCAGCAGCCGTGTAAAATATTACGCCTATCACTAATAAGGTAGGATCACAGTATATATAACAGATACAATTATTTGAAGAATGCTTGTGTATTCGGTTGCAATTGTCATAATTGTCCTAAGATAAAAAAAAGAAAGATCAATCCTGTAATCATGAATAAACAATACAAAATAGGTGGTAATTGATTATAAAAGGGTTCTCTATAACTCAATATATACCAAAATATAACATATATATATATATATATATATATATATATATATATTGCCGTGGAACTCGGGTAAATCCTTACCAACCATAAACATTTCGAAAATAATATAAAATTTTCAAATTCGAAAATAGAAAATTTCCAAAAATTTAAATAGGTCAAAAAAATATTGCTTACCCGTTTTCCTCTCTTCCTCATTTGAACGGCCTTCTTCAACTGCTTCCGGCTAGCTCATTAGGACCTCCTTTTGGATAGCTATATTCATTCATAAATCCTATCATTCACGCACACTCCCAATAAAACCACAAAATACAACAAACATACAATCTTTTATTTATTCCTATTTACAAATGCAAATCATTATTATTTTATTGTTCACGTTACACTTCAGTAACCCTTATTTTGTAATGTCCTTTATTTAATTTCTAAACTCATCAAACACTTAAAATGTACGCGGAGTAAATGGACCTTGAATAATACCTTCTCTAAAATTCCTTCATTATAATTTATTTATTTATTTTAATACTCTAAGTAAACTGTGGGATATGGTGAGCTCATAATAACCCAATTAATGTATGCCCTTCACTTTGCATACTCTAGAACTAAACAAAAACAAAGCCATGTACTCTTCATAAAATTTCACGTTCTGAGGGAAGGTTTAAAAGCTTTCTAGACACCTTCAATTTCTAGTTGAATACCGTAATAAAGTTATTTACACATATTCTGTTCAATACGTAAACAATTCACACTACCTTGAAAAACACTTTGATACACTACCCCAATATTTACAGTTTATAGGAATCACAAATTTAAATCGTTACCTGGAATTTCTAGAAGATCTTCGCTCTGTAGATGAGGCCATGTAAATTTCTATCTGGTCTGCAGGTCGATCCTCTCAATTACTAGACGACTTCCATTTTAGTTGATCTGCCAACGCCTCCTTCTCGGTGTAACCAAATTCCAAATTTTATTTCACAGTAATTTACGTGATTTAATGTCCCGACACGAGTTGATAATAAATTATATTATTATATATATATTATATATATATATATATATTATATATATATTATTATGTAAAGGGGGGGGGGGTATAAGGTTTCTAAAGGTATATTTGTATTAATAGGAGTGTATGCCAAACGATAGGATCAATATTTCGGATTTAATAATTTAAAACTATAAATTTTGCTATACTTTACATACGTTAAAGTATGTACCATTTCAGATTGAAACTTATATGCCAAAAGGTAGATAACATGACTTTATGACGTTGATATAATGCACGGTACTTGAGGTTTTATACCGAGTTGATATTTCATGAGCCAGTTGAGAGTACATTTGCCGTCGGAAAGCCGAACGCATTTATGGATATCTGCAATATAACAAAGCGTCCAGGTCGTGTATAAATTATTTGGCTTTTCCTTTTATAGAATCAAACTTTTGGACGAATTGTAAATCAAAATTTAAAGTGAATCAAAATGTAAAAGGTTATTGGAGTTTAGTGAAGTGTTTTGGACCAATAGTAGAAATTTAAAATTATTATAAAGACTGTAGCGAAGGTATGTTGGACACTGAAAGAAAGATGATTTGTTATTGGATGTTATATGTTTAAAAATGTTATTCTAGTAAGCTAAGTTTGTTGATTTAATAACTAAGCAAAATAAATAAGGGACTTACTTTTCGAATTTGTTCAGATAAAGACCTATTTTATGAAACCTGCGTTAAAGTGTAAAATATTTTGAAATAAAAGTTTATATAAGTATCATCGAGTATTATTTAATCCAAGTGTGAAAGGAATAAGAAGCTTCGAGTAAAAAAGGCGACGAGTATTAAAAAAGTAAAAGTGTTTAAAAGTGCAACGGGAAAGTCAGCGTGTATTTAAAGAAGATTTTGGAAGTGGTTATTAGTGCAAAGGGGAAAGCGACGGTTATTTGATTGAGAAGATTTGTGTTGGTTTTGGGATAGATTTGGTATAACGGCAGTAGGAGATTGGAGTGGATACAGAAGGAATCGACGATACAAATAATTTGGATTGAATTGAAAAGATTAAACGGCAGTAAGGACATCGTATGGATAATTGGAATAGCAGGACTAGGAGTGATTTATAATAAGACAGCGGGGTTGAATTGGATTGTGCGAAGAGAGGATTAATTGGGGTACGGAGCAGAGGAACAGGAGATCAAGATACGGCGAGGAAGAATTAACGCAGGGGAAGTAGACAACGGTTTTTTGCTAAATTCTAAATTGGGGTAAATTTATTTCAGGTTTGGGTCATCAAAATTGTTTTTAAGAACACCTGGAGGCAGTACGCAAGCGGACAATATTAGAGAATCTTTTGTGAAAGTGCGTACGGCGATTTCGAACTTGAGCCAGCAGTTAAAGGAAGGCCTTCTGCGCGGTATATTTCTGGTAAGTACCGTGAATATATTAGAACGTCAGAAATTAAAGTCATAAACAGTTACATAAATTAATTTGGCATCAGGCAACTTTGATCTATTAAAATTTGGCATACATAATAAATTCAGTACATTAAAAAAGTGGTAAAACAAACGAGGGTGCAGTTTGGTTGGGTAGAGCACATCTACTCACGATTGAACTCACGGTGAGTAGGTGAGAAAACCCTGAGATTAAAGTTTCAAATAGTCGAGGCATATAAAATATAGTAATTAGTAAAAAAAAGAACCAACCAAACGTTTGCTAAAGCACCTCGATTTGAAGTCATACATTAAATAGTAAATTTGTGACGACAAAAGTCGTGTAACAAATTTTGTTTAAAGCTAAAGTGTAATAAATAAAGAAGGTATTAGCCCAAAGTAAAAGTAAAGTAATAGGGGTGAAAAGAAGTAAATAAGGGCGGATATTAGAATATATATATATATATATATATATATATATATATATATATAAATTATATATTAGAGAAAATGATGAGTCTAGTTCTGACGTCAAAACTTCACAATTTGGGCCTAACGATGGACTGCCATTCGAGGTATGTCTTGCTGAAAATGCATCACCAAGGAATCGAGCGGGCTTGGCTTCAAGAGAAGCAGCCGTTACTATACGTCAAAGAAGGCCTCCTTTGTACTTGAGTGACTATATTCGATAGGCGGAAGAATGAGGTGTTAATTAAATACTTTAGTTAGCTGTGTTATTTTGTCTTGCATACTGTCAGTTAATGTCAAGTAGTTTTAACTGATGTATATGTTGAGTTCTCTGTTCATTAAAGCCTTACTATAGGTCTAATTCATTACAATATGCAACTTGTAGAAATTTCTTACTCCTTATAACAAAGTAAATAGTTATTTAACCCTTAAGAAATGTCTTATTTTCTATACTAGAATACAGTATACAAATAAATATTTCAATTTGCAGCACCCTAATAGCTAGAGTAACAGACTGTTTTTTAATCCTTTGACACTTTTATTTTTAAGTATTACCTTAAGTGTTGCTGATATGAAGTAAAATATGGAAAATTCTAACCTTAATCTATGATTCTGCACGTTGAATCTTGTAGTTGTGATTACCATAAATACCTTTGGTTGTGAAGATTCCTTGTATCCTTATGTCCGTGCACGTAAAAAGTGACTTGTATTAATTCCTGTAAAGCCTCAATCGATGTTTACTGTGCGCTTTCTTCAAAATACCTTGTTTCTGATCAAAATACATTCGGTTCTCAAAGACGACCAATGTGAAGCCATGGAGTCTGGAGCAGACCATGTTTTCTTTTTACCTTTAGTGCTGGTGTAGTTTGTGGAAACTTGTGAGAGAATAACCTTAACATACCTTCGATAAGACCACTTATTTATTATACAAAACACACAATTACAATTATGACTTTTTTGACATGACAAATATTTTTGACAGCAACAATTGTGCCTTCTTAATTTTTATTATAAACATTTTTATATAATGCCAAGATAAAATAGTCTGCCATTATCCCTCGTGCACGCAAATACATACAAACCGTAATCTCTTTTAACGGAGAGCAAACTCTATAGAGAGCAGCCGGGAGCAGGTAAACTTTTTAAACTAATATAATTAAACCCAAGAAAATTAAGAGTGCAAAACGATCGCACTAAAATTTCTAATTACATAACATAAAGTAAACCGCACATACCAGGATTGTCGTTGCATAATCAACATATATTTAAAATTAAGACAGTTTAGATAATAGTACAATTAATTTTTTATACTTAGTTCGTTTAATAAGTTCGTGTAAACGACACGATCGATAGTTAATTTTGGTGCGAATAGTATCTTATAGAATCTGTTGTACTACTAACATAGGATGCGATATTAACATAAAATGCGTTTATGAACATTCAACCAAGTCAACGCAAAAGTACACGATTTTTAGAATTTGCTTTTTGGATAGACAAGCAATGTGTGCTCTACGTATGTGGTTTCATCCACAATGCTGCCCATTGTGTGTTTTTTGTAACACCAAAAAGAAATTTATAATTACATTACACGTCCACATACTACAGGATGTCTGTAGCATGTAATTTATGTAATTTTTCTGCCTCCTATATAAGCGCATTGATATGTCTATACATACTAACGAACGCGCATTCGCATGCTTTTTGTGTGCTTATTCTACATCTTTTAAAAGTAATATGACAACCCATATGCGGTCGCATACTAACGAACGTCCATTCGCTTGTAATTTGTGTGATTATTCTGCATCAGCAAAACGTACTCTACAAGTACATTTGGTATCTCATACTAACGAACGACCATACGCATGCAATTTGTGTGAGTACACCGCATCACGAGAATGTATTTTACAAAACCATATGTATTCGCATTCTAAGGAACGTCCGTTTGTATGCCTCTTATGTACTCATTCTGCATCTCGTAAAATTAGCTTGAAAATTCATATGAGGTCACATATTAATGAACGGCCATTTGCATGCAATTTGTGTGATCATACCGCATCATATAAATCTAGTTTACAAACCCATATGCAATCACATACTAACGAACGTCCATTTGCATGCAATTTATGTTATTATACCGCATCTCAAAAAGGTAACTTAAAAATCCATATGGTTTCACATACTAAGGAACGTCCATTTGCTTGCAACCTATGTAATTATTCTACATCCTACAAAAGTGTTCTAATGGGTCATATATTTTCACATACCAAGAAACGTCCATTTGCATGCAGTTTATGTAATTATTCTGCATCCTGTAAGAGTGCCTTGAAAATTCATATATTATCACATACTAAAGAATGTCGATTTTCATGCTTTTTATGTGCTTATTCTGCATCTCGTAAAAGTGACTTGCAAAACCATATGCGGTCTCATACTAATGATCGTCCATTTGGATGCAATTTGTGTGAGTATACGGCGTCACAAAAGGGTACTTTACAAAGACATATACAGTCACATACCAACAAACACCGATTTGTTTATATCTGATTATTTTACATCACAAAAAATAATATGAAAGTACACGTGCCATCCCAGATTTACAAACGCCAATTTATGTACAATTTGTTTCATTATATCGTATCAGAAAAGAGTACTTTGCAGATGCACGTGCAGTCCCATACTAGAGTATTAATTTGCATACGATTTGTGTGATTTTTTGCAATACTAATGCTGTTCTACAACTTCCAGCAGGCGTTTAGCATATCGTATACACTTGCATACAAAGGAACGCCTGTTTGTAAAAATACATACCAGAATAGACACCAATTTGCTTAAGCTTTCCACATTTTAATAGAAAACAAAAATAATATACACAGCACATGACACCATTCTTTATTGATAGGTTTGGAAGAAGATTGTAACCAAGTGTGTGTGTGCGTTTAGGAAATCTTTATTTAAATTAATTTTTACTGTTATTGTACATCACCAGAAGATTATAAATTATTTAAATAACCATTTGTAGATCAAGTAATTGTAGATAAATGTAGAGCGAAAGTATTATTTGATAGGCTGGAAGTTTTAATTTATCATTTATAAATAGAATTTCTCTTGCATAAAGTCAAATTCTAGCCAACAATTTTCAGTCTATTTTAAACAACCAGTCCAAAAACCTTAGAGACCAGATAAATGATACTAAACAAATACTAAATACATTTAAGTGTTTTTACTTGAAATTATTCAAAAATCAATGCTTCGATACCACTACAAGCATTGATATTATAATACTGTGGCGCCGTAGAGTCTACCGCTGACCAGAATAATTACAGTAAAATGTAAGCGAGGCGTTTGTACACAAAAGATGATTGATAGGTCCAGGCGACATCTCACCTTTCAGATAGCTTTGATTGACATATACAAGGGTTTTGCATTTAAGATTTATTAAGATCACAATAGGTACATCGGAAATGTTATTTGCATAATTTCTGGTACATTTTGGAATAGTCTCGAAGTTTTAAATATGTATATAAATTGCCGTCGTGGATATTAGAAGTCAGTCCTGATTAAAGCGTTGATTACAATATGTTCCAGTTTAAAGCTTTGAAAGATATGATTTTAATTACTGTTGATATTAATTATTGTTGTGGTACAAATTAATAATTAGTGTTTGGATAGTTAATTGTAGTGCTTTGATATTAAATTAATTAAGAAGATAGCATTGTAGTTTAAGAAACCATTTATACTGTTAGCGATTAGCTGATAATAAAGCGTTGGGATAACTTCTAGCCATGGTTGAATCGAGGCTCTACGAAAAACGGTGTTGTAAAATTACGGTTCATTGAAAACGCCACAAAGTAACTTTAATTTGCAGTTTTAATTCATCTGTCCGAGGTTTGCGGAAGATGTCTCAAACTATTTTATGAAGGGATCCAATTCCCGTTTTGATTCAGATTCCGGTTCTTTTGAGTTCCTATTCCAAACCTTGCTTAATACAATAGATTTTAAATTTCTTACCCTGTTGTTAATTGGTAAATTAAACCTTGCAACCTGTCAAATACTTTAACTTTGTCTTTATCTACTATTGCTTGTTACAGATCTTTATTTAAGTATTTGTAACTTTTGGATGATGTACAAAAGCGATAGAAACTAATTTAACTAGAAATCCAAATGTATGCACACTCTATTTCATTTTTATATCAAACTGATGAATGTGTAGGAGTATGCAAACAACCATAGTCCTTCTTAATCTTCTTTTGGAATTAAACCACTCATAGCTTTTAAAATCATCTTTATTTACGTTTCGATCCATGACTTAGGATTGTTGTCAAAATAATAAAAACTATGAGTGGTTTAATTCCCAAAGAAGATTAAGAAGAATGCTAAACAAACCACAACAAACATACAGGAGTATTAACCATAGTCCTTACTAACTGACCAATAAGCACGCAACATGAAAATAAATAGCATACATGCTTAAAACAACCTTCAACGCAATAATGTGTTACTCGCAATATGAGCGAACCAGTAAGAACAGGACGAAATTCTCGTTTGTATTACGTAACGAAGGAAGGCGATAGAAAGAGCAAGTAAACGAATATCGCATCAAACCTAGACAGTGATGGGAAGGGGGTCTAAAGGAAGAAACGACAGAACACGACAACCACCCACTTCACCGTTTTTGTCGAGCACCGTCCCTGAAAGTAAACAAAACGCACACAAAATATGACTAATAAATAATTTCTAATAATGTGAATAGCAAAACAAAATTTAATAAATTTAATTCTAAGAGCCAAGCATCTGTGTCCTCCACTCCTTAAATACTACTTATATCTAGTAACAAACAAATTGGAAAGTGTTTTTGGAAACAAAAGAGCTAGGCAAGTGTACACCCCTTAAAATAGTGTCGCATAATTTAGGATAACCAACTAAGTGGGTTTAACCAGCATAATTAATAATTCGCTCTGACTAGATACTAAAACATAAATATACGAAACCCACACATAATACATTTAAAGGTGAAGCCATAATTATTAGATAAATCTTAGTCTAAAGTGTTACTTTATCATTATAGAATGTACACAAACTAGATACCATTCAGGAGTGAAAGCAAATAAATGACATTCACCAACATCTAATATACTTTCTCGCAGGCCGTGAAGAGGATGGGTAGCCAGACAAAATATGCTGTACCGATAACGTAAATTTTTAAGGGTACATCGAAGTAACTTTATTTCTAAATATCGAGAATGTTCCGTATAAATTTGGAGTTCTAAAAATTTAGCATTTTGAGTACAAATTCGGTTTAGTTCAAAGAGCCAAGGAATCTTAGTACAAACTCGGGCAAAAATATTAGTAATGCTATTATAGGAATTTCTCCCGGCAAGTATTTACCACTCGTGTAAAAAGAGAAAGCATATTTTTTATGATAAGAATTTGCAACTGCCCGATTTACCAGAGAAGAAACAATGCAACCAAACGCTAACTATCAAATGAAGTCGTCTACCCATCAACTTGTTTTCCGAAGAAATAATCACGGAAATCCCAATATAATAGGAATAAATTAAGCAATTGTTTATCTTGTCATGGTAACACAGCTGTTTTAACTAAATACCATTAAACTAGCAATATTCAGGAAGGTACTATTAATAAAGATTACATATCTAGGTAAGGATAAGAATATAGACCATGTAATAAAGGACAAGTAAAGTCGGCTGCCTATCTAAGCGGATTTAAAGATATAGAAGTGTTACAAATCAGTAAATTCAAATGATAAAAACTGAATTATTTTTAACGTAATGAAGCAGCAAATTTCAAATATGAAATGTAACGTAGCAAATGGACTCATCCGACACTCCTCAAATACAAAATAAAACCGTCCGAACGTACAATACAAACAAACCCACGATATAAAAGGAGCTCCAAACGCTAGAGCAAATTACTTCTCGATTGTTCTCTTCTTAAAGTAGTCACCAAATTCCTTGGAGAAATGTTAAAAATAGCGCAAGTCATCAAGTGCCTCGTGCACTAAGGGTTTTCCTTCAGATTGTCGTTGTGACGACCAAATTTAACAGGATAAAATGAAGTGAACTCTCAGAACGTTATGGACTAGATCCCGCTATCAGTTGGACGATTCACCTCCGCAGCCATCACTGCATTAGAACCATTTTCTAAATCACGTGACGCCAACAAACGCCAGGATTGGGAACATTCCGCTATCAGCTCGCTCCAATTTCTACCAAGCGAGGACGTCGCCGTACGTAAGCGTCTCCGTCTATCAACCGCTAGGTACCGCAGCTTATGGAAATCCAAACTGCAACATCGCCACGAAGTGCCGCATCGCATTCACTACCACGGACATCATCCTCTACACAACATCAGATCGATCTAGGTCTTCATAGTGAAACGCAACATTCAAATCTACAAGGTAGAAATGCTTTCCGCAACTTTACGGACTGAAGTCTTTCACGTTAAAAGATATTTGCAATATTTACGCACACAAAGATTTTTGTAAATATTATCTTTGTGCGTGCGCCTTTAATGTGTAATTATTCGTATTTTTAAATAAATAAATGTTATCTATGCTACTACGAAGCTATTTCTAAATTAGTTCGTGCTACGAAAATAGAGGGATGCTATCGCGCCCTTAACGCGGTGCCTCCAGGCACACTAGAAAACCATAAATGAAATAACCAAACGCCATTTGTATGCGCCCATTAATATTGTTTCCCAATGACATGCTAAAAGCTCGTACAAATGTGTGTCAATATTGGCATACATTTCTGCAAACGAGAATTCCTTTGTATGCAAATGTATACACGCTAAAGTTGCAAATGGACGTTTGTAAGTTTGGAATCACATATATGCTTTTAGATTATTCTTTTCTAATGCGAAATACTTATATTTTACAAGCAAATCTGTGTGTGTTCACTAGCATGTGATTGTATATGTCTTCGTAAACGACGTTTTTGCGATGCAACATAGTGACATAAGAAACACTTAAATGGCTGTTTATTAGTATGTGAGAACATATGAACTTCTAAAATACTTTTACAGAATGTAGAATAACTACATAAAATGCAGGCAAATTGGCGTTCGTTAGTATGGGATTGCATATGTCTTCGTAAATTATTTTTCTGTGATGCGGCATAATTACACAAGTTACATATAAATGGCCGTTCATTAGTATGGGAACGCAGATGTATTTTCAAGATACTTTTACGAGGTGAAGAATAAGTACATAAGAAGCATGAAAATGAACGTTCGTTGGTATGTGAAAACATATGAACCTTCAAGGAACTTTTATAGCATGTAGAATAATTGCATAAAGTGCATTCGAACGGACGTTCATTAGTATGTGAGATCACGTGAACTTTTAAACTACTTTTATAAGATACAGTATAATTACATAAACTGCATGCAAATGGACGTTCGTTAGTGTGTGAGGATATATGAACTTTTAAGGCACCTTTATAGGACGTAAAAAAATTACATAAATTGCATGCAAATTGATGTTGATTAGTATGTGACTGCACATGACTTTGTAAGTTTCTTTTTTCTGATGCGGTGTAATCGCACAAATTGCAAACAAACGGTCGTTCGTTAGTATGTAACCGCACATGTCTTTGTAAACTAACTTTTTGTGATGCGGTATAATTACACAAATTGCATGCAAATGGGCGTGCATTAGCATGGGAACTAATATAGATTTTTAACTTGCTTTTTAAAAATGTAGAATACGTACACAAAAAGCACGCAAATGGACGTTCGTTAGTATGTAAGAATATATGCGCTTTCATGGCACTTTTATAAGATGTAGAATAATTGCATAAATTACATTCAAATAAACGTTCCTTAGTGTGCGAATGCATATGGTTTTGTAAACTACATTTCTGTGATGCGGTATAATCACACAAATTGCATACATATGGACGTTCATGAGTATGCGACCGCATATGCATTTTCAAATTACTTTTATAAATTGCAGAATATGCACACAAAAGGCATGCAAATGGACGTTGGTTAATATGAGAGCGTATATGACCGTTCAAAGCACTTTTATAGAATGCAGAATAATTACAAAAATTGCAAGCGAACGGACGTTGGTAAGAATGCAACCGCATATGACTATGCATATGACTCTTGCGTAATGAAGAATGATTACATATATTGCATAAGAATTTACGGTTGTTAATATGCGACTGCATATGACTTTGTAAATTATCTTTTTGTGATGCGGTATAATGACATAAATTGCACGCCAACGGACGTTCGTTACTATGTAACTGCACATGTCTTTGTAAAGTATTCTTTTGTGATGTGGTATAATCACATAAATTGCATGCTAGTGGACGTTCATTAGCATGGGACCACATATGGATTTTTAACTTGCTTTTAAAAGATGCAGAATAACCACACAAAAAGCACGCAAATGTACATTCGTTATTATGTGGGAACATCCCAAAACCCTTTACAAGAGGCAGGATAATTACATAAATTGTATGACAATGGACGTTCCTAGTCAAGTTCTCTTTTATTGTACAAAAACCAACCTTTAGGGTTGAAACCACATAGGTAGTTCACAATGATCAATACATTTATCTAAGGAAATGGAAATTTGCGATAATGTGGTACTTTTACGTCGGTTTGGTTGAATGTTCATAACGGCATTTTTTTAAAACCACACATCTTCTAGTAGTACCTAATACAAACAGTGTGAAATTAGCTACCAGAACTTCCCAGAGTACCAGTACACTCAATGGCGTCACACATACCCCATATCCCATGAAATGCAGCTTAGAAATAAAATACCATCATACAATAAAATAATAAATTATACACTATAATGATCACAATTTATTTTAACTAACACAAATATAAGCTTAAAGTTATAGATACATATACGCAATTATTACAAATATAACTTAGCAACTCTTACTTAAATAACAACTAAGTCACAATCCCACGAGCATCTAAATTTGGAAGTTCAAAAATATTGTTGCCAGAGAAGATATCCAACCGCACCATACCAAGAAATCGGTTGCAAACTACCTTTTCGCTGAAACAATGAATATCACCCGCTTTATTTTAAAAAATCGCAATATCTAAAACCTTTTGGTTTAATTTTTGAGGTAATATTCTATACTTACCATAAGGTTTGTACTAATATAAATAACACAGGTTACATATTTGAATTTCTAGGAATTGTTTTTGATTATGTTTACTTAATGACAGTTGTTATGTATATACTGTAACGCCTATCGGTTAGTTTCTGGTCAGAGTAATTACATTAGAATTAAACGCGGCGTTTATACACAAAAGACGATTGATAGCGTCCTGTGGCGCTACACCTTTCGGATAAATATTTATTGACGCGTACAAAAGTTTTACATTTAAGAGTTAGTTAGAGTACAGTAGAAAATCTCGAGAATGTGATTTGCATAATTCTCGTATGTGCTAGAGTAAACTAGAACAATTGAAGTGGATATAAATTTGCGGTCATAGATTGCAAGTAAGTTCTGATCACGATGTTAGTTCGGAGGTTAAGTTCAGATTAAAGCTTTGATAGCTGGGATATGAAATAAGTAGTGGCACATATGTGACAAATTACTGTTGATATAAATGACTTTCTGTCAATATAAATTACTGTAGTAATCTTTAATTAATATAAATTAATCATAGTGTATTGATATAAGGTAATTGAAAAAAGATTGGCGTCGTAGTGCGTGACGTTCCCTTGAAATACTTATAATCATATTTCATTTTGATAGTTTCTGTAATAAATCCCATCAATAGGGTTATGTTATTTTCTTCAAGAAGTATAATTTTTACGTTGCTACATCTTTGATATAAGATAAAATTAATGATGTCATCATCGTAATGTCATTCTAAATTATTAGTTTCGTGATTCATTTGTTTTGATTAATAATGAATTAAACTGGCGTGCCAGTGAAGACTTTATAGGTAGGTTTGTGCTGACTCAAATAAATAAAAAGTCCTTGTTTCTGATTTTAGTTCCACTATCAGTAAGTTGATTATAGAAAAAATGATACGAGATACTTTCATTTTGCAGTCTTAATTCATCCGTCTCAAGTTTGCCGAATATGTCTCGAATTGTTATGAAGAAAAGATCCACTGGAGCACTTCGTACCTAACATCAATATGCCAATTTAGTAGGTCAGTTTCCTTTAACTATAAAGTTATGGGACATAGTTGGAAGTAGTCTAATCAGGTTCGAATAATACCCTACCGAGTGGGTTATTTTCAATTTTGGGTTAGAGATAAACATGTTGACTATAATGAAGTGGCAAAAATTTTATTCTTAACCATCCTCCCTAGTCTATACGCTCGAACGAGTCCCGCGATAGGTTTTTTGAGGTTAGGTTACTGTTAGAAATTATTATTAAAAAACATAAATCACTTAACACGCATATCAGAACAGTCTTTTTTTGTTGCTAAAACTATTGCAGACTGTTCTGATTGGCGTGTTAAGTGATTTGTGTTCTTTAATAATAATATCTAATTCTAGCAGTAACCTATCCGAGGACCGTTCGAGTGTAAAGACTCGGGAGAATGGTTAAGAAAGAAATTACTGCGGTGAAGTCACTATTGGCATCTTATGGTATCTATCTTAACGACAGTCAATCATTCGTCAGGTATTTATAAATCCTGACAAATAATTTTGTCTGGCATTGGGAAAAGTCAATGACCGGTTTCGTTATGGTTGCACCTCATTAGATTGTCACATTTCTTTTTGTAAAACAACCAACCAAGAACTTGAATTATACACGAACCATGGTGTATTAATAAATACAAAACATTTCTCATTTGCCCTTCATACTTGAACGTAATAACTAACTATCGCTGACTAAAAATGCTTTCGTCAGACAAAATTATAGTAGTTTTGTTCTTTTACACCTTGTCATTGGTTAGTTATTAAATAACTAACTAAAGAGCGCAAAAACCTGAGATCAGAAGAGGAATTCTGGCTCAAAATTTACCTGTGACATCGATAAGTGCACTATTGCCTACACATAAAACAAATTTTAACCATAAGAACAGAAAATCCTATGTAGAACTGCTAGCCGATATGAAAGTTTCTCCAATCAATTGTTAAATAATCTGTAGTCTCAATCGCGCTTCTAGGTAATTGCAAAATAATTTATTACAACAGAACTGTAACTATACCTTCACATTAATTGAGGAAAAAATTAATATAAACATGTCTTCCACACGATTGTTTTCAGCATGTTACTTACAATTACATGATAGGTATCCTTAAGCAAATATTAAAAATCAAATATATCACAAATTTACTTAACTAAATTATTAATCTAATCACACGAATGAACTATAGGTGCATTTTATCAGCTCATGCAAGGAATTTAAAATGTTTATTTAATTTCCAACTCTCTCTGATATAGTATCAAATGGATTCATAAATACCTGACGAGTGATGTTGACTGTAGTTAAGTTGGATTCCAAAAAAGTGCCTATTTAGGTTGACTATACAAACCCTAAACATACTCATCTCCAACATATAGTAGTAAATCTGGGAACCAAAGTGCCTCTAAAATTAAAAATAACCAACTTGGTAAGGTATTATCTGAACACTTCACAACTTTGTCTGCTTTAAAACCTTTTGCTTAAAGGTAGTTCACCTACTAAAGTTGCATAATGATTTTTTGGATGTTATGCATGAAGTGCTCTAAGAAAATGAGTTTCCTCTTCCTTCGGACAGATGAATTAAGACCGCCAAATGAAAAAACCATGTGTTGTTGTTTTTTTCATATCTAAGTTGCATGCATTATGAACTTACGAATATCTTAACTAAAACAGAAACGAGGACATTTTATTTCTGTGAGTCAGCACAAAACTGCCTGTGATATCTTCATGCCCAATTGATAAGAACAAAGGCATGCCCAATTTATACATCATTAATCAAAACAAATGAATCACGAAACTAATAATTTAGAACAAAATTACAATGATGACATCTTTAACCTTTAAAACTGACATAATGAATTTGAGTATGAACCATATATGATACAAAATAATTTTACCTTACATCAAAGGTGTAGCAACCTAAAAATTATAATTGTTAAAGGAAATTACCTAACCCTATGGGTGAGATTTACTAATACAAAAATTCTTAAAATGAAATATGATTATAAGCATTCCAAAAGATCATTATATGATTTCGCAGTTCCACCACCTTTTAATTTCGTTTTCTGTGTGCTGAATGGTCTTCCTCGATACTTCTAGTGTTGCTCGATTTAATACTTCTCCACATGACCAATGAACGTTTGACAGATCCACAACTTCTTGCTGCATGTCTTGATAATAATCTTTGGCTATACTCCAAATTTTTCGATTGCATTAAAGGAAATAACGGAGGTACGCGTCTAACTGGTTCCAGGACTGAAAACCTAATTAGGACTAATAAAGAAAGTAACCCAAGCGAGTACCAGAATATTGCATTAAATGTTGTGTAAACCACGCGGCTTACTACATTGATATATATCTACACTTAATTGAATATAGTGGAATCTGTGGGTGTGATTTCTAAATCACTATAACTGCCCACAGTTATTCGCTATTCTTAATTCAGCTTTGTGACTATGCCAAATGTAGATTGTTAATGAGATATGACACTTTTAGCCATGTATGGTGCTCCAAAGATTACATCAATAGATATACTTGAAACACCTCTGCAAGTACTGTTCATTATACTAAACCTGATGAATATTATAAGCAACTACAGGTGTTGGCTTTGCAATATTCTAAAGTAATGTTGATTGTGCAAAAAGATTTATTGGAAAACAGTTAATTTAGCAAATGTCTAAGTGTTGGAGAACTTGGTAGCCGCAGGTTACCTAACCTCCTTTACATACCACTAAATATCGATGAAATGAGATATATATTTAAAAAACAATAGAAGGTGAACAGAACTATATTTAGACTCTTGGAATTTCAGGGAAATGTGTAGGTTCACTCGTATTAGGAAACAATGGAGGTATGCGTCTAAGCAGTTTACCACGTACCTAGACGTAACCGGAGTAAAAGTAAATACCAGGCTAACTACCAACCGCGGAGAGTGGGGGGATTCGCCTACATACCAAAAAAACAAAGAAAAAGTATGTCGCCCACGATTATCTTTAACAATAAAAATAAATTAAAATTTCTTGATTCACATGTACAAAAAAAAAGCATTAAATTTAAGTTATATTGTAAAGGACAAATTTTATAATGGATCCACGAAGTGCGTTTTTTGTAGCTATCATGTAATAAAACTAATTGAAAAAAAAGTAATACTTAGATTTCCTCAATAGCACGTGTGTTAAATTAAAGTATAAAATGTAGACCAAGTTGTAGTAAGAATTAAAGAAATATAACTAGAAGCACTAGCGAAGCTAGCTTCTAAACATGTATGGCGAACTGGTTTCACAACATCAACCGCTGATAAATAATAATGCTCAATGTGCATAAAAGAAAACGAGTCACATACCTCTATGCGTCGGGATGCTCATCTTGCAATCCGTCTGGGGTGAATCAGCACAGCAACGCCATGGTAGTCAGGATCCATTTGCCCTGCCACCGTAACTGCAGCAGCGGTCTACAGACAAAAGCAGTTGGTATACGTCAACGAACAGTTGGGCCTACGTAAAGAAAGAACCCATTTGGCCTCCAGTTAAGAGCAATTCACGCAAGATACCTCTTGCTTGTCAAACAAAAAAACGTGCATCGCTTTTGAATTACTGGGACGAATAATGTAGAAAATATTTCAATGCACAAACTGCATAATCAAATTAAAAATAGGTTCAAATAAGACGAGTTCGAACTGCAATCCTCGCGTTATCAAAGCGCGATTAGCAAACTGGAAAACACGCTATCAAATAATAGTAGGATCTATTATAAATTCACATCTGTTGTAAGCATATAAAACTTTAATCTTACTTCAAGAATTTGTACTAATATATACATACAGGGTGACTATATTGTCACTTTGTTCTACTTGCAACAGTAATGTTAGAACTTTTTGCTGTGATAAATGTATGAATTTAAGCTGTGATGATTGCAGTGGCCTTACATCTTCTGAAATAAGATGTATGGAACTGAAGAAGCGTAAACTAATTGACAACTGCAAATCATGTTTGTCTAAAACTAATTTGAACCCTACTGATTCATTACAATCCGTCTTAGACACCAACATGAAGTCTGTGCTTAATGAAATAACCACTTTATTCGAAAAACTCAGAACAGAATTCCTGCAGATTGCTTCTGATAAATTTTCAGGAATTACAGCTGGTGTGAACATTCCTCTGAAACCTACATATGCCGCTCTTGTTTGTAAATGACTACAACAATCTGTAATTATCAAGCCTAAGGATTGCAGTCAAAAAAATTCTCAAACCAAAAGTGATATAGTTGAAAGAGTGAAGCCTATTGAAGCAAACATAAAGATTAATACTGTAAGGCATATACAGAATGGAGGTCTTATTGTTAGCTGCAATGATTCCAAACACGCAGATAAATTTGTTCATTTAGCAGGCGAAAAACTTTCTATTGAATATGATGTTCATGTATTAAAAAAGCCCTACCTCGGATTAGAATTACTGGTTTATCTGTGGAGTGCAAGGATGACATCCTAATTAAGTACATATTGAAGCAAAATGAAGAGTTATTTTCTGAAGCTACTGAGTGTAAAATCTTAAAGGTTTGCCCTGTAAAGAATAAAAAAGTGTTCTAAGCAACGCTACAATTAAACACTGTTACTTACAATAAAATACTGAATGCAGAGTACGTAGCCATTGGATTAGACGTCTGTAAAGTCTTTGGCGCTGTAGAAATTCCTAGGTGTTTCAAGTGTAATGCATATAATCACACATCTCATTCCTGTAAAAATACTATCAGTTGTCCAAGATGTGGATTGACTCATGAGCTTAAATCTTGCACTGCTACCGACTCTCAACTCTGCTGTGTTAACTGCACAAAAGCAAATCAAGGATTAGGGGAAAATGCTGATACTAAACATGCAGCTTGCGATCACAATTTGTGCTCTGTCTATCAGCAAAATATCACTAAACTCAAGTCCAATCTTTTGGTATTGAATAGCAATTACAGCTACACGTTAAGCAGTTTTCTGAAACATTTAAAACTTTGACGGTCTACTATCAGAACGTAAGAGACCTCAATACCAAAATAAAGGACTTTTATAACTCCATTTTAATAGCTGATTATAATGTTATTGCAATCACGGAAACTTGGCTAAGTTCTAGCATCGGGGACTATAAATTGTTCACTGATACTCATAACGTATTTCGCTCTGATCAAAAATTCGCTGAACTAAATACATCGAGAGGTGGTGGGGCTATGCTGACCATTCAGCATACCCTCAATGCTGTGCCCATTGATCTACATATGTATTTTGTAAACATGTCTTTCATTGATATTGTAGCTGTTAGAATTTCATTGAAAGATGCCAGCTTAATACTTATTTGTATTTATGTGATGCCAAACCTATCTAATACTCAATATGACCATATATTTGATAGTTTAGATTTTATTGAAAATATACATAACTCCAAAGTTTTAATTACAGGGGATTTCAATCTTCCAAATTATATTAATCGCTACAACTCATCAAGACTATCTGGGTCATTGTTGGTGTTAAAAGGATTTTTGGATTATGCTACAATTACAACAATATAACTTCATAAGGAATCAGAATAATCGTGTGTTAGACATAGTCATCTCGGATTTATATTGCACTGTGGAATTGTCAGTTTATCCTCTGCTACCCATGGATGTTCACCACCCAGCACTGTTAATAGATATACATCTACTCACATCTATGCAAAGCACTATTAACTTACCAAGCCAGAATTCTTATAAATGGAATTTTAGAAAGGCCAATCTAAACCATTTGTATCAACTTCTATTGGAAACAGATTGGAAGGCCCTTCTCAATTTTGATTATGTGGATCTTGCATGTGATTATATGTACAATCAACTTGGGTCCATATTTGATATTACAGTAACAAAAACCATGCCTGTATCTAAAAGCTATCCACCATGGTTTAATGGTCTTATTATACAAAAAATAAAATTGAAGAATAGATTATGGAAACTCCACTGCAAAATTCGTTCAGGCTCATCACTTAATGAATTTAAAGTGATTCGTTCGACTCTAAAAAATGAAATACATGAAGCACATAATTTATACATCAAAAACATACAAGACGGAATTAATACTGATCCAGTAAATTTCTCGAAATACGTCTAAGCAAGATGCAAGGTAGCTGCCTACCCAAAATCTATGACCATTAACGGTGCAGAAACATTTGATTTTGAGGAAATAACAAATGCCTTCGCAGAATATTTTGGCATTACGTACATCTCGTCCAATGGTAACTATACAATTCCTAAAATATATGACAATAGTAAATTAGTAACTAAACCCTTTTCTGAAGATGAAGTGCTATCTGCATTAAAAAACTGAAAGGCAAGCTAACTGCTGGGTCTGATGAAATCCCTGCCTTTGTTTTGCATGACTGTCGTTCTGTACTTGTTAAGCCTATAACCACAATCTTCAATTTGTGCATAAAAACTGGCATTTATCCAACTGCTTGGAAGATCTCTAAAATCTGTCCAGTATTTAAAAAAGGTGATAAGCACTCTGTGAAAAACTATAGACCTATAGCTATAATAAACAACTTCAGTAAAGTGCTTGAAATGGCCCTATACAACAGAATCCAAGACATTTTTAGTAAACACCTAATAACTCGACAACATGGATTTGTAAGTGGTCGCTCCACTGTCACTAATTTATTTTGTATTTCGCAATTCATATGTCAATCTTTGGATGATAGAATGCAGTGCGATGTAATTTATACCGATTTTACTAAAGAGTTTGACTGTCTTGACCACAAACTTCTCCTAAAAAAACTTCAAAGTTATAATATCCCTACTGATTTATTTATTCTACTTAGATCTTATTTTTCAAAGAGACAATTTGTATTAATCAATAACTGTAAATCTAACATTGTAAAGGTTACCTCCGGTGTTCCGC
This sequence comes from Platerodrilus igneus, assembly GCA_036346225.1. Taxonomy (NCBI): domain Eukaryota; kingdom Metazoa; phylum Arthropoda; class Insecta; order Coleoptera; family Lycidae; genus Platerodrilus; species Platerodrilus igneus. The sequence goes on from JARFIW010001215.1 coordinate 3,887,062, forward strand.
AAGGCTCTGTATTGGGACCACTACTCTTCAATATTTTTATTAATGATATAGTTGGCATACTTGATAACACTATACAGTGTCTCCTATATGCTGATGACCTTAAACTATTCTCGAAAATTTCCAATATTGTGATTGTCAGGTTCTACAATATAACCTAAAAATAATATTAATCTGGTGTGACAACAACAACTTAAACTTGAATATCGAAAAATGCTTCAGTATGTCTTATAACTTAGCACAAAACACAATAGTATACAATTATACAATCAATAATATTGTTTTATTAAGACCGCAAGTTATTCATGACTAGGAGTGATATTTGATTCCAAACTAACTTTCAATGAGAACATTAACCATGTTATTTCCAAGGGCTACAAAGCACTTGGTTTTATTATAAGAAATTGTCGAGACTTCAATGTTAATACAACTATAGTACTTTACTCCGCATATACAAGATCTAACCTAGAATATGCAGCAATAGTATGGCAACCGCATTATGAAAATCACGTAACTTGTATTGAAGGTGTACAACGTCGGTTCTTAAAGTTTCTATCTTTTAAATCTAGTGGTATTTATCCTCCAATTGGATTTTCTCACACCCTACTTCTACAACAGTTCCAGTTTCAATCACTCCGCAACCGAAGAAAGATTAATTTATTAACTTTTCTACATAAACTCCACACTCAACAGCTTAACTGTGATGATATCGCACATATGTTAGAACGCAATAAATCTTGCCTATCTGTACGTAATCCTACTTAAAAACACCAAGAACCAATAGACTCAAGTTTTCACCGTTACACAGAATGTATACTGCATATGAAGATGTACGCGTAATTATTGACATAACAAGATGCTCAATCAAGAACCTAAAACAATTAAAATTTTAACAATACAAGTGGTTTTTATTTACTCTTGCTTTAGTACTAATTGTGAAATTCTGTGCTCTTTATTTGTGTTTATAGCTTCTCTTTTTCTCTCCTATTACTTAATTTTAGTTGCATTTTAATTTTATTTTGTTGTATTTCTGTTCAAATATGGGCATTTATTTGTCTTTTGAACGTATAAATGAATAAATAAATAAATTATTTCGACAAGCCTTTAAATGGGAAACACAAGAGAAAGCAATTATATGTTCTCGGAATGCTTAACAAATTAACGGATACCTAAAACAAAGTATTGAATATTTAATTTATCGAATAAATTTTCGTTTCAGAATGAATAGATTTGAAAGAAAAGTTGTGATTGCGCGTACTATTGTAACGAGGTAAAAATACAGGATTAGGTTTTGAATAGAACCAGAAGCTAGGTGAATGAAAAACGAATTACCTCAAAAAGCATGTATCTATCGTCGAAAATAAACGTAACAAATCCCCCCAGCAAAAATAACAGGTCAGGGTAGGAAAGCCAAAATCCAGGAATGGGCAGGACCCAAAAAAAATTCCGCGGATAGATGTGAAAATTTTCGAACAATAAGTTTGACAGCACACGTGTCAAAAATATTAACTAGAATTGAGCAAAGATGAATGGAAAAACGGGCAAAAGGAATACTAGGCAAAGAACAATTTGGGTTTAGGCGAAACAGGAGAACACGGGAGGCTATTTTAGCTCTGAGAGTGATAATGGAGAAAACAATAGAAAAAGGGGAAAGCGAGTATATAGGGTTTGTAGATCTGGAAAAAGCATTCGACAATGTAAAATGGAAAAAAAATGTTTGAAATACTCAAAAAGATTGGAATGAGTTATAGGGATAGACGAATAGTACATAGCTTATACAAAGAGCAAACAGCAGTAATAGAATTAGAGCAGGAACGTAGAGAAGTAAACATTAGGAAAGGGGTGAGACAGGGATGTGCCCTATCCCCATTGATTTTTAACTTGTACATAGAAGAGGCAATGAATACTGTCAAATGCAGGAAGACATTTGGAATTACTAAGCAGGGACAAAAAATTGATATGCTTAGATTTGCAGATGATATAGCAGTATTAGCGTCTAGCAAGGAAGAGTTAGAAGCTGCTCTTAATGAAATGGAAACGGTTCTAACAGAGAGATACGGTATAAAAATTAACAAAACTAAAACTAAAGTTCTAGTATGCAAAGGTGGAGAAAATAAATCAAAAACAAGAATACAAGTATATAACACGAACTTACAAGAGGTTAAGGATTTCTGCTACCTAGGAAGCCAAATAACGCAAGATGAAAAAAACACAAAAAATATAAAACAAAGATTAGCACAAGGTCGTGCTACATTTAACAAGAAAAAACAACTACTGTGCTCAAAGACCACAAACATAGAAACAAGGAAAAGATTGCTTAAAACATATGTGTGGAGCACAGCACTGTACGACTGTGAAGCCTGGACAGAAGGAGAAGCGAACAAGAAAAAGGTAGAAACCTTTGAAATGTGGTGCTACAGACGTATGATGAAGATATCATGGACAGACAAAGTTAAGAACAAAGAGGTACTAAAAATGGTAGGGGAAGAAAAATAGTAAAAGATGTAGGCTGTAGGGGTTTCAGGGAGATGTGTAGGCTAGCCCAGAATAGAAATCAATGGAGGTACGCATCCAACCAATCCCAAGATGCATAAACTAATGACGAAAAAATAACTGTGCTTAAACATTATGATTATTATAAGTAGCTACAAGAATTGGTTGGGCAATATTCTCGAATAATGTTAAGTGTGTGAAAGGATTTACTGGAAAACCATTACTTCGGCAAATGTCTAAGTGTTGGGGGATCTTGGTAGCCACAGGATGCTTAACCCCCTTCACTGAATCTCGGTGAAATAGGGCATAAACTTAGAAAACAATAGAAGGGGAACGAGATCTATACACATGCTGTGTGAGAATTTCAGGGAACTATGTAGGCTAGCTCAGAATATAAATAAGTGCAGATACGTGTCCAACCAGTTTTGAGACGGAAAACCTAATGACGAAAAAATAAGCACAGATAAATCTAATGATTAGTATAAAAAACTAGTTGTTGGTTGCGAAATATCTGCAACTAATGTTGACTGTGCGAAAAGATATATTGGAAAATATATTAAATCGGTAAATGGTTAAGTGTTGGGGAAACTTGGCAGCCACAGGCTGCTTACCTCCCTTCACAACCGTTCATTTACATTTCCAATGCTCCACCAGAAGGTACTACATTGGCCAGGAGGCGAGTTTTTTGTTGCCTAGAAATTTAGAATTTTGCCGAACTCTTGCCGTTCCAGGCAAGGTAGGGATCTTTAACGTGTGTGACAAAACTCACACATGGGACCTCCATTTAACCTCTCATCCGAACGAGGGCGTAATTTTTGTGAAAAATGCAGTCGGCCGTGTCGGGATTTGAACCCAGGCCTCCCTTCACAACCTTACATGTGATTTTCCAATGCTCCACCCAAAGTACTACATTGGCCAGGAAACGAATTTTTTTACCTGAAAAATTTGGAATTTTGCCGATTCCTTGCTGTTCTAAGCAAGGTATGGATCTTTAACGTGCATGACAACACTCACACATGGGACCTCCATTTTACCTCTCATCCGAACGAGGGTGTATTTTTGTGAAAAATGCTCGCCTAACATTTTTCAAGCGGACCGTATCGAGATTCGAACCCGGGACCTTGGGCGTAGTAGTCACACACATACCACTACGCCACGGAGCCGCCTCCTACCTTCACAACCACTGAAGATCGGAGAAATAGGGTATATAATTGTAAAACAATAGAAGGTGCCCGAACTGCATTTAACAAGAAAGAACAGCGCTTATGAGGAAAGACAACAAACATAGAACAAAAAGAAAATTGTTGAAAGCATATGTGTGGAGCACAGCACAGTATGCCTATGAAATACGGGCAGTCTGAAACGTAGACAGAAAAACTGTAGCAGCCTTTTGAAATGCTGTGCTTCAGATGTATGAGGACAGACAAACATAATAACAAATAGGTTATAGAAATAGTAGGGGAACAAGGATATCTGGGGAAAAAGATAAGAGAAATAGAAGGGCAGAATACGTTCCAAAGCATTTTTGGGGAATAGTATGGGATATATTACAAGCAGAGATAGGAAAAAAGAGGTAGATGTAGACCTACATCAGATAGTGATAGATGCAGACTGTGCAAATTTCAGGGAAATGTGTAGGTTAGTTCAGAATAGGAAACAATGATGGTACGCGTCTAACCAGTTCCAGGACTGAAGACCTAATGATGATGAGATGTTCCCTTATTTGTACTATTTGTACTACCTGTTAGGGAAAGTTTTCGGGGCAGCCATCTTTTCAACCACGTTGGCCTCTACATTTCACAACATAACAAAATGTTGGCATTTTAAAGATATTACTTATAATGAAATGGTCACTACACTATATTATTTAAGTTTATAAGATGCATCGCAGGCACCGTTACACAAACAGCTAAGTTCGACCTACGTTACCATTCATAGTTATTCCCATCTTAATTTATGGTTATATATCAACATTACATTGAAATGATTGATAGAAATTAACTTTTATGCATAAATGGCGCCATCTATTTGCTAATAACAATTGTCAACAATTTATAACAGAATATTAGACTTCATGGTCACCTTTTAAACACTACTGTTTATTAATTATTTTGAAAGGACCATAAGTTGTGACTTTTCTGTATATTCACGAAGGAAATTATTAATGCCTACTCTTTATCTCTTTATAAATATAAATAATAATCCATGTTACGAGTTGAAACCTCTGTTTTTTTTATGGAAATCCATTTTGATAAAGCATGATAACATGCCATCATCTTTACAAAAATACTGTTCCATTAAATACCTTCAAGATTAGTTCCAATATTTCAACTTTAATTTGAACATTACTGGAGACAATAAACGCTGGTATCTATGTAACAATTCATAATACAATTAATTTATTGTAAGTCACAAGAAAAATATATTTTACGTACTATCCAAAATTAGAAGAGACAAACTTAGGCAAAAAGAAACAATTTTAGCAGATTGCAAGCAAAAAAATTAAAAAATTGGATACCAAATTTATTATAGAGAAATGGCAGTTAAAAATTAACACTGCATCCCAGGCGTGGTTTTACAAATTTTAATACAATGAAAGAAACATTTAATTTTTACACAAAATGGCTTACCTTTGTTTATAGAGGTATTTTACAGTAGGCCCTGCGTTTTTGCTTCTCGAAAAACCTGTACTGGCATCTAAGCGTAAACTGGGTTCTTCGTTAAGTTCAGACGCTGTATTTTACAAATTCCTGTAGTGAAATTGGTTGGTGAAACCTACAATTTTGAAACAGAAGATAATGGCAATTAAAAGTAAATGGTGATTTCATAGGTAAACTTCACTACATACTCAACACACACTCCATACCCATCGATAAGGTACGATAGTTCAAGATAGATTTCTCAAGGCGTACGCTTTCACACAAATCGTGTCATTGCCCCACCAACCATAAAAAGTTTTTCATTAGTTAAAAAAATAACCGCACATTCCATTGAACATGAGAAAATGCACGTGAACAGAGTACATTAATAAACTGCAGGTTATTCCTTTACAGCACGCGATAACTTAGAAACTGCAATTTTATATGTAATAACTTAATTTATACTACTTAAATTAATGGTGGAAAATAATACTTACAAATTCGAACTAAAAATCCCACACTCCTAATATTAGAATAAAACTTTGTGAAGCCAAAGAGGCGTAACAAGTTAGGTATCATTGCCATCCAAAAGTATCTTAACAACGAAGTATGCATATAGTTTTATTTTTAAATACAAATGAATTAAAAAGAACGATAATTGTTTTAATTACTTTTATTTAAGCAAATAATGCATATACGTCTCACACATGTTTTAAAGAAGACGAGTACAGATATGCACAAGATATGCATGTCTCCCATCTATAGTTTGTAGATATCTTTATTCATTGGACACAATTTGCAAAAATATCAGATAATATCCCAGGCTGCCTTAATAAACTTTTTAAAAGTTCCATCAAAAATGTTCTTGAACTAAAAACATCGGTTAATAAAATTTATTCATATGCTAAATACAATTGCATTAAAAATATAGTATCGTCAATTTCTAACTCGGTCAAATTTAATTTCTTCATCATCTTTCCTATTTTTTCTAAAGCCTCATTCTCAGGTGGTGTAATCATTTCTTCAATCTAAAAATATCATATTACAATACAATTTGCTTAATTAAAAAACTTATTACATCTACTAACTGTTCACCTGTTGCACCTTGTGAACGCATTCCTAACATTATAGTATCCACTCTTTGTTTCTTTTCGATGATACGTTTATTTAAAAATTTTTCATAGTGTCTTCTAGTAATAATATTAAATAATGTTTTATAACATAATTCTAATACACTACGCACCACTTGTGTTAATCTAATATGAAAAAGCGTAAACGATTTATTCGGTCCTGAACTAGGCAATGACCGTTTAAGTTCATTCAGAACCAGAAAATTTTCTTCTAGCAGTTGGTATGAAAGACGTTTTGTTTCTTTTGATGGCATCATGACTAAACTTTGAATTTGTTCAGGTTCAATGTAGCTTCGAGATTTAACTAGACGAAATATTCGAGATGCTTTGGTATCGAACTTTTCATTTATTATGTGTTCAATTGCTTCCCATGCTAAATGTGTAAATATTTGTTTCAATTCTATTTGGAATGATCCACCACTTGCTTCTCCAACTTTGGTTATGATTGAGTTCCCATCCTGTTCTAAAACAAACTATTTTAGAAATAATAGTCCGAAATAGTATATAAAAAATACATAAAAATAATGACATTACACTAGCAATTTGTACAAAAATAAATGTGTCTGATTAGCTGCATAGACAGCAAAACTAAGAACCAATCGCTCTTTTTTTAAATGTCATGTAACGCTCATGCGTTACTCAAGTACGCTTTAGGTCGTAAAAATAAATTGATATGAGTTAGGTAGTTGAATGAACTTTAACAAGACATTGTTAAGGTATTCTGTGCAGACAAGAAAGAAAAGTAAAGTAAGCAAAGGAAATCGCCCTCACCGAATATCGCAACAAAATAAGAGGCAGAATCCAAAAGAATTAATGCCTTACTAGCTGAAAACGTCGTAGAGTGGGGTGGGTCACACAGAAAGAAAAATTGGAAACCTCGGTAAGTAGATTTATTACAATACGTTAGTTGACAAATATGGTATCAGAAGGAATATTTACAAGAATCGAAACGAACATTTATGTAACGTCCCATTAAAACATGAAAACGTCAACTGGCATATAACACAACATAATTCCAAAATACACATAAAAATTTAAACAAATATCGGCGTGGGATTATTTCTTAGTCACATAAAATCTTAAAATCTAAATAACAAGTACATATATAGTTACACAATGTTTCCAGCCCTAAATATATACTACAAGAAGAAAATTAGACATAATATGTTAAATCATACAGAGTTGTTTACTTGTTCCCTATGGAAGTGCACTTCCTAAAAGTAATAGCGTAACCCTACACTGAAGTAGCCCAACCCTAAACTGAAGTGAACTAAGTGTTAAAATTAATCTATAGTCTGAGCCAGCTTAAGAATAAAGTCATAAAAACTATAAGGTAGTTTAAACTTCACTTTGATTGGTTACGTCATGGTACAGGGATACACAGCTTAAAATAAGTACGTTTGTGTTGAAATATGTAAACAGCACCGTTGTAAGTTTTACAATCAAAACGAGTTATGTAAAATAATGTCGATTTATTTTCACTCAAATTAAATGACCCACTAAATTTTAAAATGCGAGATAAGCTAGGTTTCCTGCTCTCCTCTCCATTGGTATATTTCCGTTGGTCCATCAATGGATGAATGCAAAACAAGTGATTTCTTGCTTTCCGTTAAACATTATATGCATCTTAATAATGTGGAAATTAAATTTCATAAACGTATAGCTCCTTATAAACTGTCAACTAACAGACAGGCTGTACGTTGCGTTCAAACTGTCAAGGATGCATTATTAGCTAATTCTATAAATTCAAATTCAACTATTTCCAATTTTTTAAATCAATTTCTACTCCAATATAGAAAAGCTCCATGCCAAACTACAGGTGAACCACCTGCATTTTTATTTTTGGGTCGTATGATTAAGTCCAGACTGGATTGTGTCAAACCGGACATGAAAAAGAAAATAATGAATAAACGGCAAGATGAATTTCTGCCTATCTTTCGAGAATTCTCAGCCAATGGATCAGTATTGATTTTATTTCATGGTCAATCCAATAAATGGATTCGTGGACAAATAGTTTCATGTTTAGGGAGATCTGCATTACGAGGTAGATATCAAGGGACGATGATGCAAGTATCATATTGACCAAATAAAAGGTGTCCCAAAGGTACCCCTGATTTAGCCTTGTATCAACCACGATGGGTTCTTTTTTATGATGATAATCATCCCCACAATGTGGTGTTACCAACCATGACCAAATTACTGCTAGTAGAGACTCCATTTGTGTGTAGGTTTCATTGTGAACGCCGACCTTGTGTACAATTTTTGCCAAGTGACTTTCGACTGTTATAAATCAAATTCTTTTAAGTAGGTTGAGAGGAGTTAATATATACTTGTAAAGAAAACGGTCTAGTTTTGTTATTATATCGGAGTAGTTTTTTTGGAAGGATTACAGTCATATTTAATTTTATGAGATTATGTGCTACAAGTACCTGGACGTAGCCGGAAGAAAAGTAAACACCAGACTAACTACCAGCCGCGGATAGTGGGAAATTCGCCTACATACCAAACAAGACACAAAAAAAACATCGCCCACGACTATCTATTAACACTGAAAATTAATTAAAATTTCTTAATTCACAGGTACAAAGAAAAGTATTAAATTTAAGTTATATTTTACAGAACAAATATTATAAAGGATCCACGAAAGTGCGCATTTCGTAGCTAACAGGTAATAAAAATCATTAAAAAAAAGTAATGCTTAGATTTTCTCAATAGCAAGTGTGTTAAATTAAAGTATTCAATGTAGGTTTTCTCCGTAGCAAGTGGGTTGAATTAAAGTATTAAATGTAGACCAAGGTGTAGTAAGAATTAAAGAAAGATAACCAGAAGCACTAGCAAAGCTAGCTTCTAGACATGGTTGGTGAACTGGTTTCACAACATTAACCGCTGATAAATAAGGATCCTCGATGTACGTAAAAGAAAACGAGTCACATAGCTGTATGTGCCGGAATGCGTATCTTGCAAACCGCCTGGGGCGAGTCAGCATAGCAACGCCATGGTCGTCAGGGTTCATTCACCCTGCCATCGTAATAATAGCAGCGATCCAAAGACAAAAGGCAGCTAGTCCACGGACAAAAGTAGTTGGTCTACATAAAGAAAGAACCCATTTGGCCTCCCGCTAAAAAAACAAATACACGCAAGACACCTCCTAGTTGTCGAACAGAAACACGTGCATCGCTTTTAAAATACAGTGACGAATAAAATGTAGAAAACACTTCGACGCACAAGCTGCAGAATCAAACTCAACAATCGTTCGAACAACACGAATTCAAACTGTAAATCCTAGCTTATCGAAGAGCGGTAAAACTGGAAAACCTGGCTTATATATGATAGTGTGCGGCCGTTATTTAAACAAGTCATTATCTTGAAACAATAGAGAAAACCATTATGCGGCGGTCGTAAGGTATGCCAATATAACGGGTACCTAACAACAGGATATAACTATTTACTTGTAGCATAAACTTGTCGTTTCGAAATAAATGAGTTCAAAATGAAAATTTGTAGAAAGCGTATTTATTATTGTAAACAGGATGTTTTGAAGAATTTAGGAGATTAAGGGATACCTAACACAAGGCCTAGACTATTTAATTTATAGAATAAATTTTCGTTTTAAAAGTAAAAAGGGGTTTGAGTTGAGGAGTTTATTCGGGAGCGTGTTTATTATTAATTATGTTGAAGGATTTAACAGATTTATAGTAAAACGGGCTTATGAAGTAACAAGTAAACTATATAGGGGGTTGTTGAAGAATTTAAGGATTGAAACAAAGTTTATTCGAACGAGTAATGAATGAATAAGGAGAAAAATAGGGTAATTAATTTTGAGGAAATAAACGTAACAAATGTTTTTACTTTTGCTTGTTAATTCGATAGCTTAAATAACTAATTAATGTTGAATATGGAAAAAGTGATTTATAAATCAATACTAAAGTTAAAAGATATAAAGAATTGCATAAAAAGTTTGATGGTAAGAAAGTAGACATTTTGTATGTCCGAAAATGCATTTATTTAATGCTTGATCACATATACAAAGCGAGGTTATTAGTAATTAGCAAAGCTAAAATGATAATTTATCAGAAGGATAAATTTTAAGATATAAAAGTGGCAAAAACGTATTAGTTATTTAAACATTAAGTGGTGGTACGTGGTCGAGTGAGGACGTATAGTATCGGTGCTCCGTGTTTATAGTTCTCTAAGTTTGAGTGAATAAAAGTTAATTATGCCATTAATCAATAAATGTTTGATTTGCGATATCAACTTAAACCCAGATAAAGAATTAAAGTGTGATTATTGCAAATTACCAATAGATACAACTAGTTCCGGTCTTACACGTGGTGAGATTCAATTTGTTAATAAAAGAACGACATATTACATATCAATGTGATAAATGTGAGGCTCAGAAAAACGAAATTCGAGAACTCAAAGATTTGATACTTAGACTAACATCTGAATTAGCTGATCTAAAATTAAAAGTTGCCAATACTAAAGTTTGCGACAAATCGAATTGGGATGCTAATGCAGATATCATCTCTGAAATTGCTGATTGTCAGCAACGTTCAAACAATATGATTATGTTTATCATTGAGGAAAGCACTAGTGATTCCACGTCTGCAAAAGCCTTGGAAGATAATAAGTAAAGTTAAAAATATATTGAATCCGCTTATTGGTACGGAGAATATTAAAGCATTTCGCCTGGGGAAAATAACTCAACTGAATAAACCACGACCGCTCAAGGTGATTTTGAATTCCAACACTGATGCACCAAAGTTCTTCGAAACAGAAACCAAGTAAAGCTAAATGGTAAGCAAGTCCGAGTTGCATTGGATCAAACACCTATGCAACGTGAACACATAAAAAAATTGAGATCAAATCTTCAAAATCGGAATTTAATGGCAAAAACAATATCACCATTCGTTACATACGCAATGTCCCTAAAATAGTTTCTACAAAAAACTGAATTATCTGTGCAGTTATTATCAAACCCTTGTAGTATAAGAAACAAAAACAATCAATTTTATTCTTCGGTATCGGATGGTGAATTTGATATCATAGCAATCACCGAAACTTGGCTATCCAGTGATTTTTCAAGTGCAGAATACTTTAATATGAATACATATAGTGTTTTTAGACGCGATCGTCAATTTGAACAAGTGCGAATATCTCGTAGCGGAGGAGTCCTTCTCGCTCTTAAAAATAAATTTTCTGTTCAACAGCTGAATTTGACCGAACTAGTGCAACAGGTGACACATGTAGATTTAGAGGATTGCAAATGTACTATTAATAGCTTTTGTTTTTATATTTTTGTAATCTACATTCCTCGTACACCAACATCTGATACACTTGAAACTTTGCTTGATTATTTCACACGAATTTTTTCAAATGGCACGAAGAAGGTAATAATTTTCAGAGACTTTAATATACCAAGTTATGTTAACTCAACAGTGGATGATAATCTGAGCCAAATTTTGAACAATTTCGCTAATCTTCATAATTTAAGACAATTCAATAATATAAAGAATCAACAAGGTAAAATACTGGATCTCATTTTCTCTAATATTGAGTGCGTCGTGATGAGGAATAATTTACCGTTTGTAGGTGAAGATGTACATCATCCAGCCTTAATAACTACTATCACCATGAATATCGAGCGTCATATTAATTTTCCAATAAATTTAAATAATAGGAAATACCACTTTCGAAAAGCTAATTTTACAGCAGTTTATAGCGCATTATTAGAAACAGATTGGTATATTCTTCAAAATTATCTAAACGTGAACCTAGAATGTGATAAGTTCTACGAAATACTGTACACAATTTTCGATCGCCACGTGCTGCTTTGTACGAATAAGGCACATGCATATCCGATATGGTTTATGAAGGAAATCAATGAAAGCATTAAAGCCAAAAACATTATACGTAGGAAGTATAAAAATTCAATGTCCGTTGAAAATTGTAATCAGTTTAAACTGATAAGAAAAAAAGTAAAACATCAAATCAAGAATCCATACGCAGCTTACATTTCTAGCAGTGAGCAACTACCTAGTAATCCGAAACAACTTTGGCAATTTGTCATGAATAAGAAAAATGTAAGTCGCATACCGGCGATTGTAAAATATGGAGGCAATGAATATCGCACCCCGCAACTAATTGTTGACATGTTGGCTGAATATTTTAATAGCGGGTATCAACCAAACCCTCTTTTTGTGAATTCCGATGACTTCAGGATTCCTCAATAAAACAACATGTCAATTATAAATCTAACAGGTATTTACGAAACTGACATCTTGTCAGCTATAAGTAAACTAAAAAATAAGGCATCGGCTGGCCTGGATCAAGTACCCAGTTACATTATCAAAGACTGCTGTAACGTATTTTGTGATCCCACTTCTAATAATTTTTAATCTAAGTCTAAAAACATCAGTATTTCCTATGCAATAGAAGTTAACAAAGGCTTGTCCAATTTTTAAGAATGGAGATATCGTTGATATCACTAATTATAGACCAATCTCAATTATTTCTAATTTCGCGAAGATATTTGAGATCATTCTATCCCGACATATATATATATATATATATATATATATATATAAACAAAGACAAGTTATTTGCAGTCCGCAATAAGAAAATTGTATAGAAAGTAAGATGTATCTGTAAACAAACTCTTATGAAAATAATAAGAGCCATTGACAAATACAAATCGGGCTGGTAGTTATATAGCCATTAACAAAACATAAGCTTTATTACTTCATAGGGGAGGAAACATCCACTGACCAATGGTTTCGGCTAGTTAGCCTCATCAGAGTGGAATAGTTCCCAAGAACTATTATGGCTCTTATTATTTTCATAAGAGTTTGTTTACAGATACATCTTACTTTCTATACAATTTTCTTTAAATTTATATAGAATCCACATTAATGTACGTATAACACATAATTGTAAAGTTATAGCTGTTTTCACTCCTTTTTGGCACATGATTAAGGGTAAAAAATACCCGAAATGTAGTGATAAAAAATGGATATATAGTATATAATTTTTTCGAACGAAAGCATCCCAAAAACCAACACTGAGTTCTATATACAGTGTGTCCAAATTTCGAGTCTCTACATTGTGATTTCAGTTATTATAAGAGATAGAAATTGGGTTAAATGGGGAAAGATTTGGAGGAATCCAGGCCAGTTTTGTATCCGTTTACAAAATTGGTGTAACTTGTCTGGTTTTGGAGATATTCGAAGAAAACTAAAAATGGCGGATTTTGTTTTTTGATAATAAAACATGAATCATAAGTCGCACCATCACAAGACTTGCACATTATTAAGACACTTTTCTAAAAGGAGTATTTTAGCATAAACAGAATCATTCGACTGTCTTTTGTTTTCGAGGAAACGCCCACAACTTTTGTTTTTCTTATGGCCGCCATTTTGAATATTAAGTGAATATTATGCGCCTTAAAATAACCTTTTCAAAAATATGCCACATGTCTATAAAAAATGCAAAACTATCCTAAATTTTAAAAATAACTAAATTTGTATGTTCTTTAACGTTTGGTAATCCCAACAGGGCAAAATTTGATTTCTACTTTATGAAAAGTACAATACACATTTTATAATGTACACAAACAGCATTTGTCAGAAATTATTAATTATGGTGGTACTAGAGTTAAAATGATATCGTTTTATAATAGTAGGCGGTGGTATGTGACAAAACCAAACAATTGAATGACAGTTATATGTCAAACAAATTCTAAAATTTAGATAAACTTGTGTGTGTTGTAAGTTTTGGTGCCGGTGGTGCTGCATTTTAATTTAAAAATGGCACATGTCTACAAGTTTTCGAACGAGGAAAGTTTGATATGCTAAATACTTATTTACAATCGTTTCGAACGCTGATACGGCATCCGCCAGATATTTGGAATTGTATCCAGAAAGACGACAACCGCATAAAACATACTTCAGAAAAATTGTAATGAATTTACTGAATTATGGTGCTTTTGAACAGACTAGGGAACGATACGACTTAAACAATAGGGAACGTGTTCTAAACATTACTGAGGCGGTAACACGAAATCCATCCACATCCGTAAGATCTGTAAGCCGTGAACTTAATATTCCAAAATCAACTGTTCATAATATTTTAAAAAAGAAAAAGTTTCATCCTTATAAACCTACTCTTGTCCAAGGCCTCAAAAGAAAAGATTTCGCCAGACGAATGGGTTTTTGTAATTGGTACATCCAAAAATGCGAGGAAGAACCGCACTTTCCAGAATTGATAATATGGACAGACGAAACGCGGTTTACCAATTGCGGGGTGTTCAATAAACATAACACGCATCACTGGAGCACTGAAAATCATCATCTGACGGCGCAACGCAATTTCAAACGAGATATGGATTTAAAGTTTGGTGTGGTATCTTAGGTAGTTAATTATGATATAAATATTTTAGTAAATTAACCAATGTAATTAATACTTTTATAGGTAATAATTTGATTGAAGCCTTTTATTTTGTCAATAACCTCAATGGCGCCAGATATACGGAATTGTTAAGAGACCAAATAATTCCGGCTATTAGAGGACTTGTACCAAATGATGATGATTTTCGAAAACTATGGTTTCAGCAAGATGGTTGTCCAGCTCACAATTCCCAAGAAGTTAGCGCCTTTAGCTGAACATTTTGGCCAAAATATTATATGCAATAGTGGACCAATTATGTGGCCGGCAAGATCACCAGATCTTACACCACTTGATTTTTATTTATGGGGTTTTGCTAAAATGAGGTATATGAGTTTGAACCGCCTCATAATATAAACGAACTGCAGGAAAGAGTCCGTGACATTCTTAACTCTATAAATAGGCGCACGAAGCAGAGTTGTACGGAAAGTTTTAATTAATTGTCGAATGTGCCGTGATGCAAATGGACAGCATTTTCAGCATCTACGGAAGGAATTTAGATGATAGTTTGCTGTTTCGGTCACATTTAATTTTGTTCCCTAAATTAGATAAGATAGGCTACAGTTTTATGTTTAAGTTAATTTTAAGATTTATATCCAATACTTTACGAGTTCTACTTAACAAAATGTATGTGGTACTACTACTACTACTACTACTGTTTGGAAAGTAGAAATCAAATTTTTGCCCTGTTGGGATTACCAAACGTTAAAGAACATACAAATTTAGTTATTTTTAAAATTTAGGATAGTTTTGCATTTTTCTATAGACATGTGGCATATTTTTGAAAAGGTTATTTTAAGGCGCATAATATTCACTTAATATTCAAAATGGCGGCCATAAGAAAAACAAAAGTTGTGGACGTTTCCTCGAAAACAAAAGACAGTCGAATGATTCTGTTTATGCTAAAATACTCCTTTTAGAAAAGTGTCTTAATAATGTGCAAGTCTTGTGATTCATGTTTTATTATCAAAAAACAAAACCCGCCATTTTTAGTTTTCTTCGAATATCTCCAAAACCATACAACTTACACCAATTTAGTAAACGGATACAAAACTGGCCTAGATTCCTCCAAATCTTTCCCCATTTAACCCAATTTCTATCTCTTATAATAACTGAAATCACAATGTAGAGACTCGAAATTTGGACACACTGTATATATATATATATATATATATATATATATATATATATATATATATATATTAAGTACAATATTACATTCTAATTGTTAGGAAACAGCGAAAACAATCAAAACAATAATTATGATGGTTTTTGGTTGATGCCAACTTTAATAATGTACAATCACCACTGGCTTGCATTAGAACCATTCTTAGTTGTAGATCTTAATAGCCTTTTCCAAATAATTAAATCTTGCTCGTTTTGGAGCTTTATTCACGTGCTCCAATCCCAACCAAGGTTTTGCATTAGCATTGGTGGTAGAATTACCTCTAAAATCTTTCAAATTCATAAGAAAATCATCTTCGTCTATAAAAAGAGGTTTTTCCAATGAAACAATAGTAAATTTAAACTTTTCCCACTCCTTTTCTGGTACACACAGTTTCTTTTGTATACGTTCTTTCACTTTTTTAAATTGTTCACCATGTTTAATTTTGATAAAAAATGGTATTCCAAATGTGGAAAATATTTCCTTTTGAAAATGAGCACATGAAACTAACATCTCGTCATCTTCGAGTCTTAATTCATCATTAGGTATTTCCTCTATCCTGTATGTTTTGGCTCCTGCAAAGATAACGACTCCAGTGGAGCATCTTCCTTTGGCCCATAAGCTACCTTAGAACAATTTACTTCAACTAACCTTAATTTTCCACTACCGCCTTCACTAAATTCTATTTGTTTTTAGCTTCTTCTAAAAGATCTCCTACAGTGCCTCCTTTGTTGGGATATAATGTTAATTCCTTCTCTTCTTTAACTTCAATCCAACCCATATACATTTAAATTGTCGTTTATTTTCTAATTCATTAACTCGAATGTTAAGCTGTTGATAAAAATTTTCTTTGGTGTTTTATAAAACTTCGAACATAGTAGAAGATCTTTTAATGTACCTTCATATGTACATCTTAATGGATGACCAGGACTATCTTCATAACTTTGACATTTGAAGAATTGTAATAAATACGGATTTGTACCAACCTCTCTGCTACAGCCCGAGCTAATTGATCATAAGTCATTCGCTGTGACAATTCCATAGTAAAACCAACATCATTAGGAATGCATCTATCCACAAAGTTAACTTCTACCGGTAATACAAATCTTTATAATAGTCTATACAGTTTGGAAGATCAGACTGTTCTTCCATTTCATCTTTTTCAAAAATAATTATATCACCATTCATTAATTCGTCTAAGACCTTTTCAAGTGTTTCGTTAACATTTGTAATTCTTTCAATACAATTAGGTCTAACTTCTTTATATAATAAAAGTTCTGTATCTTGTGGAAAACCTGCTCTTTCATTCATTAATGATATAAGATCCGAAAACGACCGTTAATGGAACAATACTGATGTCCACAATAGTGTATTCTTTTTGTTTAGAATCATAAAATTTAAATGAAAAGTGCATGTTAAAACGTGTTTTTAGTTTGATAATTACGTTGGTTGTATGCATATTTAGAGTGTGATAAAACTTCAGTTTTGCAGCACAGTTATTTCTTCATGAAATATCATACACAGTGCATATTTTGGAATTTCATTTTGAAATTGGAAAACATAAATTGTTACCACGCAGTTTATAAATGTTGGAATTTATGTTTAGGGCCATTAGAAATTTGTCGTGCTGAATTGTTTTTGTTACGTTATTTGAAATGGCACATGAATTTCATGATTATAAAAATACTTTGGAATTTGAAAAGCTTAAGGTGGTCTCGAATTATCGCGAATGGCGAGTGGATATGGAAAGTGTTCAAGGTTTATATGGATTTATTACTAGTGCTGAGGAAGATAAAGAAGTTTCACCTTCAGGAGAATCTGTTACGACTAAAGAAAAAGCTGAGTATGTTAGGCATCATAACAAAGTAGCTTCGACTATTTAACTCTCACTGAGTTCCCAGGTAAAGGCTAATATAAATGTAGTAAATGATCCAAGAAATATTTGAAATACTCTTGAAACGAAATTTGTTTTGAACTCTCTTAATCAAAAAATGTAAAGCATCCCTTTGTTGATGCATTAATACTATAACTTAATTTCATTAAATTTACTGTTTGGGTTAACTAGTTAGGGGTTATTTTTATATCCCCAAATGTGACCAGTGACCTTTAAGGAAGGATTTCCTTAAAATGATGGAACGCAAACATCTTCCGACTATGCTTGGGGTCTATTCCTTGGGCAGAGCTTATGAGGATTGGTCGTAGTTCTTTTTACAAAGCATTATTTTATTACTAGGGCTAGATTCTCAACAAAACAGGGGTTTGAATAGGGCGCCACCAAGTCATTAACTTTAAACACAAGTTTTCCCTAAGGAGGACTTGGGCGTCCTTAGGGAAGAATACCGTATTAACTGCTAATGCAGGAGCTGTAAAGAAAATTTAATTAAATATACAAAAATGAGGACACAAGAGGTATTCTCTTGCTACCTCATATAAAGAACAACAAAGATTAATCAGGCAACAATAATATGAACACAGATTTTATGCTTCAAATTCTGAAAAGGCTATTAAAGTTTCTTGTTAAATTGGGTTTACCACTTTACTCTATTTGATCTTATACTTTGTTACCCTACTTCTGAACGTACTTGTTCAGAATAAAACAATTAATTAAGAAAATTAAATGTTGCTTCTTTAATTAAAATTATTCTTTCATAAAAATTGTAAATATAAAATTCATGTTTAAGAAAAGATAATACAAGTTTCATCTACTCATAAGGTAGGATTATATATTCAAAGAAAAATATCAAAAACAGTAATGTTGCTTTAGTTACAAAAGTTTAACTTGAATTTATACCAGAAATATCAGATCTGTTTTTTCTGTTTACATATTTATAAAACTTTAACTACTTTGTCTATTAATTCATTATTCAAAAATTGTAAGTGAAATCATGCATATATGAAACATCAATAAGAACTCTTTAGGTTTGCCTAACTTCATAAAATTTAGTAACTGTAATTATACTGAACTAGTATTGACAATAAAAATTTACTAAGGTCCTTCTTAATTTGCGAAACGGATTTATGATAATAGATAGTTACAAAAATATTTTCTGAAACAGCCTCGTATCAAAGATCACCAAATGTAGACGTGATGCAAGAATAATTCTAATCTCTTACCTTGGCTCTGCAGGTGTTGTTTACATGTTGTCGTTACAACATGTTATGGCAGGTGTTAATACATACATTTTTCAGAAAACAAGTGACTTAAATCCACATGTTTCACAGAACACGAACAGCTGCGTGACCCTTGGATCGGACCATACTAACTTCCATGCGTTTTTGTTATACGCACAAACTGGACCAACCAAATTCCAATACTAAACTTAGATGTTCTACTGTGTGTAAATCTTGAACAAAAGTTTCAACAGTACCATATCAATGCATCATCGGACTTAATTTCAAAACCATAAAAATTTCTACATACTTTGTAGAACGTTTCCTTAAAATTCGAACTTATTGTTTTCTCCATAACATTACATAAAATCCAACTATCCACGGTTGAAGGACGTTCATATTGGATCGATACCCTATCGCAAAGTTGTCCTGAATGAACCATAAGTTGATACCCGCAGGTGCAAAAGTAGAATTTATATCTTCTTTAAATACAGCATTCTCGCTGCCTTATTTTTATAAAACCAGATAATACAAAACGACTTCTTGAAAGTTGAGAATTATAAAATAAATATCTAATTGAAAATTTTCTAACAAAGCGTTGAAAAACATGTTTTATCGTAACTTTTACGAAATTATTAAAGGAATATTTTAAGTGCTATTTACACAAATGTCCAAAGAATTATTAATTGAATTTATCAAAGGAATTATCCAAACGAAGTTATTTAAGTCGTTTAAAACCGTCGTTAAAAAGAACGTTATAACAAAAGAAAAGAAAAAATATCAAAAGAGCGCTACAACAAAATTATTCAGTTGGTCTAATAAATTATTATTTTTATTCTTACCATCGTTAAAACACAAAGCCTAGTGTTCAGCGCCCTAGGGCTCTACTACCGCACAAAGGCCAGATGCAAGTTACATGCCAGAACCCTTATTAGTTCCATAATCGTTCTCGACGAGAGCTCTAGCTAATGTGAGTGCAGATGTGCTATGCACGAAACAGGAAAGCTGCTTGGCCTTAATAATAATTGTATTAACATTCGGCGCCTGATGTTAGCAACCAAACTAGCATTTCTGTATGGCGGTTAACACGTACTATACCAATACTGGTATTTATTTGTTTAAAAATGGTTTGCATGATATTAATGACTATACTAGAGTTATTAGAACTAAAAATTCGTTGATGTTCTGCAGTGGTCAAAAAAACTGTTACAATACACCAGAAGGATTTCCACCATGTTTCAAAGAATTTTTAATGCCAAATAACTACTATCACCGTGAATATCGAGCATCATATTAATTTTCCAATAAATTTAAATAATAGGAAATACAACTTTCGAAAAGCTAATTTTACAGCAGTTTATAGCGCATTATTAGAAACAGATTGGTCTATTCTTCAAAATTATTTAAAAGTTAACCTAGCATGTGATAAGTTTTATGAAATACTGTACACAATTTTCGATCGCCACATGCCACTTTGTACGAATAAGGCGCATGCATATCGGATATGGTTTATGAAGGAAATCATTGAAAGCATTAAAGCCAAAAACATTATACATAGGAAGTATAAAAATTCAATGTCTGTTGAAAATTGTAATCAGTTTAAACTAATAAGAAAAAAAGTAAAACATCAAATCAAGAATGCATATGCTGCTTACATTTCTAGCACTGAGCAACTAGCTACTGATCCGAAGCAACTTTGGCAATTTGTCATGAATAAGAAAAATGTAAGTCGTATACCGGCGATTGTAAAATATGGAGGCAATGAATATCGCACCCTGCAACTAATTGTTGACGTGTTGGCTGAATATTTTAATAGCGAGTATCAACCAAACCGTCTTTTTGTGAACTCGGATGACTTCAGGATTCCTCAATATAACAACATGTCAATTATAAATCTAACAGGTATTTACGAAACTGACATCTTGTCAGCTATAAGTAAACTAAAAAATAAGGCATCGGCTGGCCTGGATCAAGTACCCAGTTACATTATCAACGATTGCTATAACGTATTTGTGATCCTGCTTCTGATAATTTTTAATCTAAGTCTAAAAACATCAGTATTTCCCACGCAATGGAAGTTAACGAAGGTTTGTCCAATTTTTAAGAATGGAGATATCGTTGATATCACTAATTATAGACCAATCTCAATTATTTCTAATTTCACGAAGATATTTGAGATCATTTTATCCAGACATATATATATATATAATTTAGATAAGATGTTATAAATTTCTTGGGATGATTTTGGTCAAAATAAATAGTAATTTAAAATATTTTTTTTCTATTACTTAACGTTTCGGCAACACATTTTTGCCATAATCATAATCATAAAAAAGATGTAGTCAATCAATTACAAACATGATAACTTACATTAACTGTTGTTCGTAAATATATAATTATTTAGTTAATGACAGTGACACTACTTCATTTAATTGAAAGTAGTATACACAATAAACTGATATAAAACTGCTAGATCTCGATTGATAAATTGGCATAATCAGTGACACATGACTAACATAGATGTTTTAAGATAAAAATAAAAAGTTCAGTAATATTATTGATTATAAAAACGAGAATATACTATGCTTAAATTTTCCATATCTTGTTTGTTATTCATAGAGCTGGCGTCTTTGAGTATGTGGAAGGATTCCAAGAACAAGCGCTTTTTATAATTTTCTTCAGTTTCCATGATTTTAACTTGGTTATACTCCGTATTGTGTTTGGTGGCATACACATGTCTAGCTAAGGCGCAATTGTTTTTACCAAGTTTTGTGTCACTGCAATGTTGTGTCATTCTATTGCGTAACCACTGATTAGTTTGTCCCACATAACTGAGCAAGCAACTGCATTTGATCTTATATACTACATTGTTACATAGTGGTACCTCAGTCTTATCTTTTAATTTTGTAAACAGACTTTTTAGTGATTTGACACAATCATTTGTAATTATAACATTAGGTTGTTTTAGTATTTTAGTAAGCAAAGGAGTAAGTTTTTCTATAAAAGGTAGTTTTTTATAAATCAATTGTGTATTTATAATTCTAGGTGTTCTTAATGTGTTAGAAAAAGAAGTTTTTTAACAAGTAATTTGGATAACCATTATTTAACAAGGTAAGTTCTAATTCTTTAAGATTCTTAGTGTAAAAGAGGATCAGAAATTCTTTCAATTCGAGTTTTAGATTCAAAACAGTATTAATTTTATGATGCATTGAATGGTTCGAATTAAAATTGATGTATCTGCCGGAGTTTGTTGGTTTATTGTAGCAATCAAACATCAAAGTATTAGAATCTGATCTGATAACTAATGTGTCTAAAACGGAATCTTTCCTTGTATTTCATTTTCAATGGTAAACTGTAATTTTGGATGGAAAGTGTTAAAAAAGTTAAGAGTAACTTGAACCATGTCAGAAGGAACTAACTGAGCACACAATGTCGTCTACATATTTAACCAAAAAGACCATCTGAAACGGTAAAGTAGGTATTATTGTATCAAGTAGTAAATCCATGACCATTTGGGCTATTATAGGTGATAGGGGTGAACCCATCGGTGTACCAAATAATTGAAGATAGTAATTGTTCTTAAAGGAAAAATAAGTATTATTAAAATTCAGATTAATAGTTGCTAAAAACATGGTTTTGGTTAAGGTGCAATTACGTTCAATGATTTCCCATTTTTCTGAAATGATATTAATTACTAAGTCTAACAGAATGTTGTTGAACAAAGAAGATACATCTAGTGATAACAAGACATGATTCTGTGGTAGTTGGAAATATTTATATGTTTCTACAAAAGTGAAGCTATCTTTGATGTTGTAACCTTCTGTTGGAAATGATCTTTGTAAAATGTCTGAACAAAATTTTGCAATATTGTAAGTGGGAGTGTTAATAGAAGATATGATTGGACGAAGCGAAAGAGTGGGTTTGTGAATTTTTGGTAGACCATAAAATCTGACAGGTGTAGAACTGTTATTGATCAATGATTTTTTCTGACTATCTGTTAACATGTTCTTACTATGTAATAATTTTATGTGATCATTAACTTTTTTCTTTGTAGTAGTGGTGGGATCTATGACTAATATTTTGTAAGTGCTAGTGTCTGATAATAATTCTAAATCCTAGAATTATAAATACACAATTGATTTATAAAAAACTACCTTTTATAGAAAAACTTACTCCTTTGCTTACTAAAATACTAAAACAACCTAACGTTATAATTACAAATGATTGTGTCAAATCATTAAAAAGTCTGTTTACAAAATTAAAAGATAAGACTGAGGTACCACTATGTAACAATGTAGTATATAAGATCAAATGCAGTTGCTTGCTCAGTTATGTGGGACAAACTAATCAGTGGTTACGCAATAGAATGACACAACATCGCAGTGACGCAAAACTTGGTAAAAACAATTGCACTTTAGCTAGACATGTGTATGCCACCAAACACAACCCGGAGTATAACCAAGTTAAAATCATGGAAACTGAAGAAAATTATAAAAAGCGCTTGTTCTTGGAATCCTTCCACATACTCAAAGACGCCAGCTCTATGAATAACAAACAGGATATGGAAAATTTAAGCATAGTATATTCTCGTTTTTATAATCAATAATATTACTGAACTTTTTATTTTTATCTTAAAACATCTATGTTAGTCATGTGTCACTGATTATGCCAATTTATCAATCGAGATCTAGCAGTTTTATATCAGTTTATTGTGTATACTACTTTCAATTAAATGAAGTAGTGTCACTGTCATTAACTAAATTATTATATATTTATGAACAACAGTTAATGTAAGTTATCATGTTTGTAATTGATTGACTACATCTTTTATTTTATAGACTTATGATTATGGCAAAATGTGTTGCGAAACGTTAAGTAATAGAAAAAATATTTTAAATTACTATTTATTTTGACCAAAATCATCCCAAGAAATTTATAACATCTTATCTAAATAATAAATATAAAGGTCATTAAAGTATAAAGAATTATATATATAGATAATTTGCTTGACATATATATATATATATATATATATATATATATATATATATATATTATTATGTAAGGGGGTTACAAGGCTTCTAAGGGTAGATTTGTGTTAAAAGGGTGTATGCCAAACAATAGGATTAATATATCAGATCTAATAATTTAAAAACTATATTTTGCTGTACTTTACATATTCTAAAGTATGTACCATTTTTAGTTTGAAACATATGTGCCAAAAGGTAGACAACATGACTTTATGACGTTGATACAATGCACAGTACTTAAGGTTTTATACTGAGTTGATATTTTATGAGCCAGTGAAAGTACATTTGCCGTCGGAAAGCGAACGCATTTATGGATATCTGCAACCAACAAAGCGTCCAGGTCGTGTGTAAATTATTTTGGTTTTCTTTTAATAGAATCAACTTTTGGACGAATTGTAAAATCAAAATTAAAGTGAATAGAAATATAAAGGTTATTGGAGAATTGTTAAGTGTTTTGGACCAATAGTAGAAATTAAGAATATTATAAAGACTGTAGTGAAGGTATTTTGGACACGAAAGGAAAGACGAATTGTTATTGGATATTGTATGTTTTAGAATTGTAATTCAAGTAAGCTAAGGTTGTTGATCTTATCGCTAAGCGAAAAAATAAAAAATTCTAATTTCGATTATGTTCAGATAAAGACGTGTTTTACAAAACCTGCGTTAAAAGTTGTACAAATATTTATTGAAATAAAAGTTTTTGAGAATTAAAGAGTCTAATTTAGTAAAGTGAGAGTAATAAGAAGCATCGATAGTAAAGGCAACGAGTATTAAAGAAGATTTGGAGTGGTTAATAGTGCGACGGGAAAAGCGACGATTTATTTAGGTTTGAGCAAGATTGGTGTTGGATTTGGGAAGATTTGGTTAAACGGCAGTAGGAGATTTGAGTGGATATAGAAGGCAACGACGATATTGATAATTTTTGGAGTGATTTGAGCAGATTAAAGGCAGAAGAACACCGTGTGGATATTAAAGGAATAGCAGGACAAGGATTGATTTAAAATAGGACGGCTGGATTGATTTGGATTGAGCAAGGAGAGGATTGGTTGGAATACGAAGTAGGGAAACAGGAGAGCAGAATATTACGAAGAAGAATTAACGCAGGGGAAGTAGATACAACGGTTTTTAAATTCTAAATTGGGGTAAAATTATTTCAGATTTGGGGTCAACGAAATTGGTTAAGAACACCTGGAGGCGATCGCAGTGAACTACGAGTGAGAATCCTTGTGAAGGTGCGTACGGTGAATACGATCTTGAGCCAGCAGTTAAGAAGGCCTTCAGGAATAATTCAGGTAAGTACCGTGAATATCTTAAAACGTCAAAATTAAAGTCATAAATAGTATACATAAATTAATTTGGCACCAAGCAACTTTGATCTGTTAAAATTTGGCATATAGTAAATCAGTGCATTAAAAAGGTGGTAAAACAAACGAGTGTGCAGTTTGGTTGGGTGTGCATCTTAGGGATTATTCACGATTGAACTCACGGTGTTAGGTGAACATCCTTTGATTAAGGTTTCATTTTGTCGAGGTAAATAAATAGTGAACTAAAACAGAGATTAATTATTTGTTTCTAAAGAACCACCTAAAACATTTATTGAATACTAACAATAGATGCTACAGTAAGTTCGAACAAGGTTTTGTTTAAATAAATAAAGTTTTAAAGTTTATTATGCACATTTTTCTGTAAAATAAATCAAATTGGAGTTTTCGGAGTAAACAAGCAATAGTAAATATTTATGAGGCTAACAACGTTATATATATATATTTATATATTATTTTCAAGTCTGGGATTTTTAGCCTTCCAACCTGGCTTTAATGTTAAGGTTAAAACTACTTATTTAGCTTCTTCAAATTCTTTCCAAAACTATATCAACCAGGGTCGAAGATTTGTGTATACACTTAAGTAAAGCTTTTGACAAACTAACTCACAATTCCTGCTCTTAAAACTTCTATAAATTGGCAATTAGTAATACTAACTTCGCACTATTGGAATTTGAATCTTCAAGACAAGACCTCATCATGTAATAATTCAATCTGTAAAGTCCAGTTGATTTATTCTTCAGGAGTACCTCAATGGCACTCCTTAAGTCCTTCAATTATTTCTTTTTTCTTAATGACTTGAGAAACTACTAAGATGTCAAGTATTAATGTTTGTAAGGGTAAAGATATTTTCATCTGTATCCATTGGTGACTTGAACTATGTTCAATCGGATTTATCACCTTTACAATTAGTGCACTTTAAACCAAGTTGAATTAAACATTGCATATGTAAAATTCTTACGTAAAATGTAACCGAACCAGTGCTCTATGAATACATGCTTAATTGGTTAAACTAAAATTAAGGTCAGTAAAGGAATCTCAGTTTTTTCAAATATCTAAAAAGTTGAGCATCTAGGTAGTTTTCAAAAGCATCATACTACTCTAAATTTCTCTTCAACTTTGCTAATTTAACCAACATTGTATCTTCTATAAAAAAGTTACCCATATTGCTAGATAGATTGTGGGCACCCTGTATATTCCTACATCATGAGTACCAAATGAGCTTAGGTCCTTTATTTTTACTTATATTTATTAATGACTTGAGTTACCAATTAAGATGTGAAGATATTTTCATCTGTATCAAATTACCATGACTGTGCCATACTAATCGGTTTTATCTCACCTTTACAATTGGTGCACTTTAAACAAGCTGAGTTTAAACATTCAGAAATGTAAAATTGTTTCATATACTCGTAAAACCGAACCAGTGCTCTATGAATACATGCTTAATTTGGAGATATTATCAAGATTAAGGTCAATAAAGGATCTGGGTGTATTATTCGACTCTCAATTCACGTTCACTAAACATATTGTGCAAACTGTCTCGTCTGCTTATAAAATGTTAGGTTTTATTACACGCACTTCTAGTGACTTTGTGAATATATCTACAATCAAGCTGCTATATTTTGCTTATGTTAGGTGCAAGCTTAAATATGCCAGCATTATTTGGAATCCAAATTATGTATGTTACAAAACATCAATTGAAAAGGTACAGAGGAAAGCTCTAAAGCTTCTATGGTTCAAGAAGAATCACACTTATCCACCCAGAGGCATTGACCACTCTGTTTTACTGCACACTTTTAAATTTGACTCGTGTGAAAATAGACACATTCGTTTGGGTTCAACTTTCCTCTATCATTGACTGTCCGGATCTGCTGCAAAAGCTCAACTTTCACGTGCCCCGATTAAATGCTAGGCTGACATCAATTTTCTATCTTTCGCATGCAAGAACAAATGTGCTAATTAAGTCGCCTATTCACTTCATGTGTGGATACTTTGATCAAATAAGCGGAGGAAATGTGGATATAAACCTGTGTAGTCTAGATGAACTACTGAGAGTTATGACGTAAAGCTGAAGTTTTTTCCATTCCTTTTTCCCTCTTTTACCATTAAAAGGTTGCTTCAACTTTTGGATGCCATATTCGTAAATTATAAAATTAGAGTTTTCTTTTGCTGTTTTTGAGTATGTATAACGTATTGGTAGGATATTTAGCACTTGTACAGTATCTAT
Source organism: Platerodrilus igneus (assembly GCA_036346225.1). NCBI lineage: Eukaryota > Metazoa > Arthropoda > Insecta > Coleoptera > Lycidae > Platerodrilus > Platerodrilus igneus. The sequence goes on from JARFIW010001215.1 coordinate 3,914,621, forward strand.
AATTTTATTACTGTTATTTTTTAAATTAGTGTCTTGTAAGTGGCATATGCTGTTGGACACTAAATAAATAAATAAATAAATAATTAACCCTGGAAAGCGACTCATCCAGTCTGAGGGTCTACGGCTCCAGATGTGAATTGAGTCACCCGATGTAGGTAATCATTCAGTAACACAAGTGGTACACAAGGGTTTATATTTCACTTCACACATAAAATAAAAAATAGAAGTGATAGGGAGGTATTTGTATTTTAGAATTTACCTTGTATTTTACAATATAACTATACACCCATAATGACCCATGATGACAATAAACGGTTATGTTTAGATATTTGCCACGTTGATCAAGAATTGTCCGAATCAACTGAAAAAAAAATGCTCAAAAAGCAACCTGAAGTTTGCGGCCTTGTAAATCCAAAGATACGTGAGAAAGAATATGAGATGGTATAGTAAGTTCATTCTGATCTCTCATTGAACCCGGTTGTTATGGATAAGTTTACATATCTCAAATCCTCGGCGGTATAACTAAATTATAAGGAAGTGTAATATAACAATAAGTTAGCCAAGAGCGAGTCGAGCTCGCACTATTAGGGTTCCGTACCAATACCACAGTGAGCAATCAATAAACCAAATTAAACTGTTTTTAATTTTTATGTATATTTAAATCTTATCCAAATTTGATTAGGATAACTGAAAATGAAGATATTGTCCCACATTGTACTGGTAAATACGTTATCTATTACTGTGTTTAAAAAATTTTTCTCAACAACTATTACACTGTTAAAAAAACCTACAGTTTTCCGATAATCTACGACTCAATAGCTACTATCCCTATTAAAATCAAAATTTTAGCTTTGGAAATGTAGGAGAACAGACGGAGGGAACGGTCTTTTTGGCACATTTTGAGCTATATCATGAAGTCTACTGGACCGAAAATTATAAAAAAATATTTTTAGAAGCCTTTTAGAATCCTCTTTCAAATGATATCTCACACGATATATTTATTAAAACTTTTTTCGTTAGACCGAATTAACCCCCACCATTTTAATCTAAAAATATTGTTTTCTATTTTCTGACTATCAATATATGTGCGCGCCATAAAGACCTAGCATTGTGCCAAATTTCAAATTCCTACATTACATAGTTTTCGAGAAAAACCTCTGTGACAGACGGACGACGTACACGAGAGTGATCTTATAACGGTTCCGTTACACCTTATAAGGTATGGAACCCTCAAAATAATATTAGATTAACAAATCAATATGCAATTGTTTTATAAATTTTTAGTAAAACTACATTAAAATCATACATCAAAATGCATTCAAATCACGAAAATTTTATTAAAAACCCAAAGCTGGAAAAATATCTAGCTATAAGTGTGGGAGAAAACTTTATGCTGGTAACCCCTATCTCAATATAATTTCTTATCACGTAACTTACCTAAAACTGTTACGTATTGTTCAAAAAGCAATCAATTGGGGATGACTGCTTTGCTTCTTTATCATCTCTTTAACTTCTAAAATAGGTACTGGATTTGAAACAGGAACCCAAGGCATAGTTCGAATATACATTTGTTGTAATAAAATTCTCATCAATTCACCTGTATTTTCATCAAATTTGTTAGTAACACAATTAACTACAAGCTGATCTCTTAGATCTTGATGAAACCTATCAAAATTCAGTGTCCAATAAATGCTGGAATCAGGTAATGTGTCACTTGTAGTATTATTCATAACTGAGTATAATTTTTTTACATCAATTTCAGGTATAAGGTATAAATCACTTTCTTTGAGTTGTCCTGTTTGTAGCTTCGTGATATATTTAGCTGTTACGATTGAAGAAAACTTGTCTCTAATTTGATGTAACACAACATTTTGATTTTTGGTATCCTTTAGACGCTTGGCTGTTTTTATAATTAATTCTGAAGCTGTAGCACATCCTTTAAGCAACAACTCTTCGACAAGAGTTTCGGTTTCATCATCAAATTGCTTCTTAACTAAATTAATGTACTTCGGGTATCGCAGCATTAACAAAACATTGTCCGTTCTTAAAGTATAAAGAGCAGTTGTACCATCGTTATTTAGTTTAAAAGAAACTAAGTTAAATTTTATTAAAATTAAAAGTGCTTCTTTAACCTGTAATGACATGTAGTAGTTATTGTGTAAATCAGTGTTCAAAAAACCTTGTGCAATGAATACTCTGAAGACTGCCTTATGTGAAAGAGGGATGTAGGAAAATTAAAAAGGATTTTCCCAACATCAGCTACAACAGGGCCGAATCTTTCAAATAAAATCAACTGAACAACTTTTCCTTGTTGGAAGGACATACCTTTGCATTAAAGGTAAAGCAAATTCAAGATAAAAATGCAAAATTCCTAAGGCACTTGGGCTTCACAGATATAATAATAACATACCTAACCTCAAAATCGGTGAATGAAGATATAAAAAGCAAGTGACTATTATACAGAATGCAGTGGTCATATAGAACTCTATAAATGTGAACACGGAGTAGCTATTCTGTGAATAGCAGAAGGCTGAACACGAGTCATTAAACATATCGTACTGTAACTAAAGCCATGTTCCTATTCACTTAACGTAATGTAAGACAAATTAACATAATAAAAAGTTAAAGTACATAAACATTATTGTTGGCGTTCGAAACGAAAACTATCCTAATTTAGTTAACTTAACGGTTTATAAATTTGAACCAACTTCAACTTAGCGAGGTTTTTAATTCCACCAATCGCTTGGGAGCGTTCTTAAATAATACCCACTGGGGCGAGTGTTGAATCGGGGCGCTGTTATAGCATTTATAAATAACATATTACCAAAGAATATTAACTATAGAATAAGAAGCGACACTCCCGGCGAATTGTTAGTATTTAATGGTGGAAAGAATATCTGACCTTGAAGTGTTTCGCCATTTTGCTGGGGTGCCAAGAATGGCGGTAAATTTCAAAATTACAATTCAGAAAAATTTGACATTTATTTATAATTCTGAATTATGAAATTTTTTACACTTGTGTTCCTTTTATCAGAAAAATACCAATCAATTATATCAATGAGTGGGCACAATATGCATTGTATTAGATATTTCAATTAATAGGTTTAACATATATATTGCGATTTTCTTTCTAAAGACCTCCATTTTATTCAAGATAATATTCTAACTACAAAAAATGCGCATATACAATGCAGCCACTGAAAATTGGATACATCCTAGTAAAGAAATCAAACAAAACAATACACCTCAACATAAATTATACTTCCTTTTATATGTATATATCTTAATTTAAAAATTATTCAAAATTCATAAACACAGTTAATATTAAGATTCATTTTTTGTTAAGAAATCACTTTATGATTATTAAGGAACAAAACCAGTACACTTTAGTAAAATGCAATACAGTTTTACAATAAAATACACAGTTTATGTATTCAGACAACACAATAAATGCAAAAACGCCTTTTGCGTTCGACAATTTGTTTATAATAATTACAAAGAATATTAACTATAGTTAATATTCTTTGATAATTAACTGTGGTTGGCTTTATTATGGTCAAAACCTGATAAATATGGGGGTCAGTGCTCTATTGACAAGCAGATGTAACAATGGCATTCATATCTTAGAGTATATATCCTTCTAGCTCCGGCCATTTTCTTGGCGAATCTGCGCACTGAACAGGATTCAGGATATTACTAGAGTGTCGCTTCTTATTCTATAGTTAATATTCTTTGATATTACGCTCTAATTATGTATACTAAGACGTTTATAAATTGCTAGAAAGGCACAATCCGAACGCGCCTTATTTAACCCAGTCTGAAACTGGTATACATTTTTGTACGACTTGCGCAATGCACTGTTTACATTATTTGCAAACCACGCCTTCAATGTAATCCCGAATACGAAGCGAAGCATTCATATTTCTACTGCTTTGGTTGACGTCACCAAGATGAAAACAGTCTGTATCCATTTAAATATTTATTTCTACTTTTTTAAAAACGTTACTCGCTCCTAAGGTCTTAAGGAGAAACAAACAATTGGAACAACATTTTGCCTAAAAAATTCCTTTAAATTCAAAAAGTATGGTTATAAGAATATAAACAAATAATACATAAACCCGCCGGTGTGTTCTCAAACCGTTCGTCAATTAATCGGGCATTGCACGCACTCCAGATGCACCTTACCCCGGGCGTACGCTTTACCCGGGGTATTCTTTATGCACGCATTCTTGATATTTTAATAAGGCATAGCTATATAGATTGTGCACTTTGTTTAACTAAAGATGACATAATCCAAGGTCATAAAATTTTTTTAGCACATTATCGCTTTCTTAGGCCGGCCTTACATAGTCGCTTCTAGAAGCTGCTTCTTCGGAAAGAAGTGACGCTATTTTTGTGTACCGCTTTACATAGTAGCGGCAAGAAGTGGCTTCTAATATTGGCACATGCGCATCTAATATAAATTTGTCGGCACTTTAGTTCTAAATAAAAATGTATTATTTTGGTTCATCAATTTCTAACCTTGACTGCAGGTCTACTGAATTTTCTAACCTAACCTAACAAATAATATGTCAAATTGTAAAAAGAAGCGAAGAAGCTAACATTGAACCAACTTCTTCGCTTCTATTTGCGGTCTTATATTTAAAAGTCACGTGTGCTTAGCAAACCAATCAGAATGCGTATAGAAAAAGAAGCAGCTTCTAGAAGCGACTATGTAAAGCCGGCCTTACAGTTGGGAGCAAAATCTTCTATAGCGGGAATTTTAAATTTTTATATTTCAAATTATCATAACAAAGTTCAGGTTCGAATATGAATACTTGCACATTCCAAACTATGAATATGGCAGTTCTCGATCTGAACCCATTCAGTATAACCTTTATTACCTTAATCTTGTAAGACACAAAAGGAAATGATTTGCAGTATAAGTGAAAACAAGTAAATGCTTTCATATTATATGATGATCTGGGTTTTTTCATAAACTTATGCATTTCTAGATATTGTCAGCGTAAACGAGAAGCTGCTAAACAATATTTTATTTTACGCAATGAATGGGGTGTTTGTGACGACGTATTAAAACTATAATACTAGCGTGATATTTGTAGGTCATACTACAGCATGCAGAATCTTGTCGTTAAAAGCCTATTTGAACCTCTTGCGCATTTGACGTCACCGCCATTGAATAGTAATTCTACTTTTCTTGTATTTATTTAGGGCTGGCAAGCTTAGATAAAAATACTGGTGCTTGTGGTTTGGATTTTAAGTGACTGGGAAATAATCCATAATTGATATTTATTTAAATTTAGAAGTTGTGTTGTGTTATATGCGAGTTGATGTTTTTGTTTATATTATGTTTTAACGACGTTAGGTAAATGTTCGTTTTGGTTGTTGTAAATATTCCTTTTGATGCTATGTTTGTTAACAAACGGTTTGTAATCAATCTACTTCTGAGGTTTTCAATTTTTCTTTTCGTGTGACCCACCTCACTCTACGACGTTTCAGCTAGAACAGTATTAATTCTTTTGGATTCTGCCCCTTGTTTTGTTGCGGTATGCGGTGCAGGCGATTTTCGTTGCTTACTTTACTTTTTTTTCTTGTCTGCATGGAATACCATAACATAAAATTTGGTATACCCAACATGAAACCACGAATTTCGAAACCTTTCTTGTTTACTTAAAATTTGCTCGATCTCTGAAACCGTTCTTTTTACTTAAAGTGTATCCCCGATTTTTGAAAGCTTCTATTTTTACTCAACGTTCGATCTCGAATTTTCTGTACATATACCGTTTCGTTCTGATAAAAATCTTTGTTGCGTTCGTTTTTTGTTCCTTGTCCGATACTTAGTGATTTTCTATAGGTTTTCCTTTATGCCGAGTTACCATAATTGTGTTTTCGCTGAGAATTTGAGTTTTTGAAAACACTAACGCCCAATTCTGTTTGTATTTCTAAACTCTATTTTATCATTCCGACCAATTTTTTGTTCCCGCCGATTTCAATCTTTCTTTCGGGTATATTTTGACTTGTTCCGTTGCCTTCGAACTTTTTATAGAGTTAAAATGGCACATAGTAGCCCTAATGCAGGCACCCAAGAACGTCCACCCTCTATGTCGGAATCGGAGGCCAAAAGAGAGCCTAAGTCAATTGCTCTTACTCCGTACCGTGTTGTTACTAAAAGTAACGCAGTTTCCAAACTTGACCTAAATTTCTCTGGCGAGGAATCCTTAATGGATTTTCTCGTTCGCACGGATGAGTTATGTTCTTTTAGAGGAGTCTCCTCTCAGCAATTATTTACTTCCACCCCCGAAATTCTATCAGGTCAAGCCTTGCTATTATATAGGGTTCATCGCGAAAGCGTGCATTCTTGGTCTGACATTGTCCGTATGTTCAAATCTGCTTTTCTACCTATAAACTACGATGATCTGTTAATGTCCGTAATTTATCAGAGGATTATGGTTTCTTCGGAATCCCTTACAGGTTATGTGGTATGTATGCTTAATTTATTTCTTTGCCTTTCGGAACCCTTTTCTAAAAAGAAACGTTTTCGCCTGATCCGAGGAAATTTGACACATTTCTATCAATCGTCCTGCTTCTGCTTCTACACCCCGTGTGGGTCCGGATTAGAATAGTCCCTCGGTACGACCCACCTGACGTAAGAGATGACTGAAGCAGTCTAACACACACTCTATACTCGCATATTTTGGGTAGTGTTGTCCCCTTCTTTCGGATCTGGTGCTGTTTCTTAGAGTTTTTTTATTTTTGCTTCTCCGATACATTTAATTAACTTTGCTATACATGGTTTTCTTACTGTTAGTTCTCATACTAATCTGTGGCATGTGCTGCTAGAACTTTTTTCTTTTTTTCGAAACCACAACTTAGTCGATCTTTCGGCCTAATTAGCTATTCTTTTCTTTAGTTGCTCGTTTAATACGATTCTTTGGTACTACAATGGAAGTATCTCAATTTTTCTTTCCAGTATTCTCGCTTGCATACTTTGAGGCTCGACAGTTATTGTTGCGTTTTGGCTTACACTGTTGGTTTTCCTCCTTGTTCCTTTTCTTGCGTTGTGGTTTTTCGTGAGAAACCAATTTCTTTCCTTTAAGTTCAAAACTTTAATATTTTTTTACTAGAAATATCCGTCCTACGACTTTTTCAGTGTTAGGCCATTTATCTTTGTCCTGGGCGATTTCTAAACCGTACTTTTGCTTTTCCTATGCCCCTTTACACTTCTTGACTTGGTCCGGTGTACTAGTCCTTCAAGCTGGATGAAATTTTTTCTTGGGTTTTTTTGTAGTTCTTTAAGACGAATTTTTTTTTGGTACATCGTATTAGTATAAATTAGTCCTTAGAGCCGAATATAATATTTTTGTGTTTTCTTTGGGTTTCTGAAACGAATCTTCTTTTGGTTTGTCTTATTAGTGTACTGCCTGCTCCGTTGCTTCTGCTCTACCCAGACCTATTAATTTTGCTGGGGGGGATTTGTTACGTTAAATTTCTGTAATCGATTTACTTATGCATTCTTTATATAAATACTAATTTCCAATTACTTCGTTTTTACGTTTATTAGGAAACGTCCTACAAAAATTCTAACTCAAACGTTACACACGTGTTATTTCGAGTCGTAGAAATTTTTCATTAACACGTTTGACTGTGTTTGAATTGAAATGATACTTACACAAGCACCCTATAAAACCTCATTAAGTGTTTAGTACAACGTTAAATATCTTAAATTTTTTGTAAGTTAATTTGCTTTAGTTTGCAATAGTTAAAAAAATCCTCGCATTATAAGTTCTCTGAAATGGGTCAAACACTTGCATCGTTTAAATAAATACTTTTAACGGTTTTTCTTTAAAAGGTTTGTTATCAATACTCTTACTACAAAATTTTATCAATGTGGTATTTCGTTATCGTGCAGTTGTTCACACACTCCGATGGCAAGCAATTAAATTTGACCCGTACTTATTTGTTCCCGGTAGTATAATTCAAAATAGTAATTTTCTACGAGGATGTAGGCCACTCGTTATACATTCTGCCATTTGGGTTGTAGTTGCACCTAACAATTTGAACAGACGTTGTTTGAATACTATCAGACAGGGGTTTCTCATGTGACATACTTTGTGGAAGTCGTCTCATCTTTCTTAATTGCATTGGTTGCAGGTGTTGTTCTGGGAATACTTTTGCAGTTGTCGTGGGAATAACTTTTGTAGGTGCTATTTTATCGATGGGAAATATTTTTGAAAGAAAATCACGTTGCCACTTGATGCCTTCTCTCCCTATATATACAGGCAGAGCGTTAAAAGAAGATTTGATTCTATACAGCGTCCTTTCACGTGAAGAGATCCTGTTCAGTTGCGGTGTTACTTAAGATGCTTTCTTTATTTTAGTTGTATTAAAGTCACACTTAGTCAAGCAAAACTGTTTCCTAAAAGTATCCGGCCCATCGACAATTGCAATATATACTCTCAAATCTGCTACAATGGTACCAGTGGCTGGCTGGCAATGTACAATAAGGTACGAATACTCTACTTATTTCTTTTTGTTTCATGTAGTCGTAATTTCTTTTTCCTTGATGCTTTAGTCTCTCTTAGTCGTTGTTATGGCACAATAAATTACAGACTGCCGTGCTAAAATTTCACATGACAGTGCATAAGTGATTGTTTTTCAAGTTTCAATTAATATAAACCAAAGCTAGAGTTAGAGCAATTTAACTTACTTGAAATTAAGATTTAGGAAATGCTAACCTCAACACATTTGTTTACTATTTATATTTTACATTAAGTTTAACACCTGATTTACTTCAGTTTAGGGCTACGCTATAACTTTTAACACTTGGTGACCTTCAGTTTAGGGTTACGCTATTATTTTTAGGAAACGCACTTCGGTAAGGGGCAGGTAACAGCTCTATATTATTGTATATATTGTCTAATTTTTTTCTTGTATTTATTTAGGGCTGGAAACATTATGTAAGTATACTGGTGCTTGTTATTTAGACATGTTGGTAGCACGGAAGCTGGACAGAAATACCAAACAATGGTCAGAAGGATTGTGGTCTATTCAGAGCAAAAAAAAATATCGCGTCCCGCATGAAGGAATTAAAAAAGTCTTTATGAAGCCATGTTTGGTGGCTAATAAGGAATGGGACTTGCAGATCGTTCTCTGGAAAAAGAAACACGGAATTTTAGAAACGGAAAAAGACTTAGAAAGAATCATGTATAGGATGGCACACTGAACGGACTACCAAAGGGAAGATAATGTAACCAGCACAGTATCCAGTGCCGTATTATGTTTTATATGCGAAAAATTATGGAATTTTTTAATTGTACAAAAAATGCGGTTTAAAAGTACATGCGGCGTGCAGTACTGAAACTCAAAATTAAGTCATATGCAGCCTTTGCAATAGACGGAATGCAATCAGAGAGCAGCGTGTAGAACCTGAAGCAGGACTAGAGCAACAAGTTAAAAAAATGCTAGCTTTGCTTCGATAAAAATTACCTACTGCCAATTGCAGTCGAAATGTAATAGTTAAAGTTCCGGACGTCGATAGAGGACGTCTTGCTCCTAGAAACATTCTAGCTGCAGTTCAAAGCATTAACGAGACCGGTCTGTATAACTTAGAAAACAAAGAGGCAGCACTGGAAATACTTTATAGTCGAAATGAATTCACCTTCGCTGAATCGATTTTTATGAACCCATACGATGTCCCAAGTTCTTCATTAAATTTAAGAAAAACTTCGGCTCTTTCGTCTGGGTCAAAACAAAAATTTGTCGTATGTCATCGTAAGCGATATTGCTCCTCTAAAAGGTGCAAATGTAAGTTAGTCCAGCGAGGTACTATGCAATTCTAAATACCACAACAACAGTGCCTGCAAGAACAAATAATTATGTTTTTCAGTTGCTGTACTTTTCTACCTGCGCTTCTGTTAGTTATTATAATTTTTTAGGTTTGTTTAATAAAGTTTTATGTAGAAATAAGCACATAATTTTTTAAAACATTTTTGTTGCTCTCTCTCTCTCAATCTTGTTAATTACACAAACACGATCGGTTTGTGGCGAATCATCCACAACGTGTCGTGGCCGTTTGAGCATTATTCACAATGCGAGCTACATATCCCCAAATTAGGATATATAGGAGGGGATTATTAAATTTAAAGTTAGATTGTTACATTGTATAATTAATTGAAGGACAAGTAATAAAAGGTTAATGGAAGTTAAACCAGACATGGGAACGAATGTGAATACATTGTATTCCAGACGTAATATGACACTGCAGTGCAGGTCACATCAGACAATAAGATTGCAATTATTAGAATTAAGATTGTTACTTTGTATTGTATAAATGAATAAAGAAATAAACAGACATGAGCTCTGCAATTCCCACAAGCAATGTGAGGGGCAGGGACAACATAAATACCCTGGAGAGCCCAAGATGACCAGTCAGTCTTGAGCTTCACAATTTTAACCGTGTTGGTCGTTTAGCTACTCATCCTAATTTTGTTCATTTAATTCAGTGAACTTAGAGTTATTTTGATTTCAATACGTTAATGAATATAATGTACTTGTAATTGAAAATTCAACTTGTAAATCTCTATAAATAAAAATCGATAGAAAAGTTTTTTGAAGATACTTTTTAAAAGTCGCCCCAAAAAGGCCCAAAATCTATCTCGTATCGTGGTCAAGAATAATGGCCACACGCAAAAAATTATCGCATTTTGGTGTTTCGTGGTTTGGTACCGACGACAACGCGCTGTGGCCTTTTTTTTTACTCACCGAGCGTTTTTGATATTTGGGCGTAACATATACAGTTCTTAACATGTTTTCATTAAACCATTCCCACCCACTTTTCTAAAAACGCCTGTACCTATTTTAACAAAAATTTACGTACATAAATATCCTTCAAGAATTCCATCTCTTACAAAGTCAAACTGAAGGAGTTTTCCAGCAGATTGCACTTCAATATCTACAGTAAAGCGTATAAGTGTATGTATCATTTTTCCTAGAAGCGTCAATGAATCTTGGTCAAAACTAAAATATGCTTATACTAATCTTTGGTCAAACCTATTGTAATTATGAGTACAAACCTTAATTCCTTCGTAATATATTTATCTACATCATAAAACGTAAATTTTTTTGCAATTATTGAATAATTTGTCGTCGGTCCTACATCGTTAATAAAAAGTATAGGCGCTATTGCTGGATCTAATGGCGCTAACTCAATATCACTTATTCCATCTTTCAAAAATGGTCTTATGTAGTTAGCGGCGCCCACAAGACAATCATTTAAGTATGGATCATCGAAGCAGCATTTTGGAAAATAGTGTGCTAAAATTGAATTTTGAAAAGGTCTATATTTTAAGTATACATAGGCAAGTCGTGATTATGCTATAAAAATTTGAACCACGAAGAAAGGTATTGAGATTAGCATGTCAACGATGTAGAAGAACTTATGTACTGGCGAATTTCACGGGTTGGTTAATTTTATTCACAGTTCTTGTTTGGATATCGATAGCGAAATTGGAATGCAATTTATTGCTTCATATGATGCAAAATCCAATAAGTATTATAATTTTTAGTGGTATTCTTACCTTGTAGGGCGTTAAAACGAGTTTTTGTTATTAGTGTAAGCCATAGGCAATAAAATTATGTAAAAAATCTTGAGTTATGATGTCATTGTGTTGCTATTTGGCAATTTTAGGCGATTTACTGCTAAAATTTGACTGGAAAGCCTTGATTTATTATACCCCCGTCAGCAAGGTCCGCGAGCCACTACAATCAGTTGGTAGCGATGTTAGATAATTGTAAAAACGACGCGCAATTTATAGATGACGTCACACAATATGCAAATTATTGCAACACAATTACAAAATTATACACATTTAATAGAAAACCCCAACGGGGTACTCACGTAAACATGTAAGGCTTCTTGCAGAATTACTCCATGATGTCGGCGACGGCTTCGCTAGTCTTTCGGGTGTCGGCTGCTTCGCTGATCTTTCTCGGGCGTGGGTAATTTGCTGGGTCCGGTTGAAACCAAATTCGAATTGTCCTCTTTCTATATGTAGGGAACGACGGGAAACTGGTTTAGGGAACGATAATCAAAGATAAGGGCAAAAGGAATCTACATAACACAAAAAAAGATACGATAAGACACAAAAGACAACAACACTTGTTCACGTTTCGGTGGCTAGTCCGTCACGTATCCGGAAATCCACCACTTCCTTTTGACCCACCGCGTCGGCGCAAATCTCGCGCAACGCACTATCTGAAGTGACGGAAATACACACGTCCTTTTAAATTTATGACGCGAAATCCTTACAAATTAAAACTTAATTAAGAAGGTTTAGTGCCGAATTTTTCGGCACGTAACAGATTTTAAAGTCACCTCCTGTTTAAATGATAACCAGGTCATGATTTTAAAATAATCGTGACTTGAATTGTTTTTGGATTTGTTAAGATTTAAGCAGGTTTTATTACACTACGACATTGTTGAGTAATCCAAAAGAGAATTACTGACAATATTAGCCCCTACAGTACTAAATTGTATTACGTGCTTTTTTACAACTGCCAAAAGCAAACGATATGTAAATTACTTAACACTGAGAAAATACAAATTCGGCCTAGGGTTAAATATGCTATTTTTCTAGAGATAAAAAAAGAGCGCTTTGTATACCTGGAAAAATTTCTTTGTTCGCGTTCATTCAGAACCGTATAAAGCAGTTTTTGAATTTGTAGAAATAAGGAGTATTCCCCATTATATCAATGGAAAGAAATAAATGCCTGTAAGAAATTTACTGCAATAAGGAATTAATATCAATCTAAAACTTAGTAAGCGGCATCATTAGTCAAGTAGTTTACATAAAATTTAAGAATTTAACAAGGAAACTTTTAATTTCTTCTTTTGATACTTTTGGCATTCCTAACCTTTGAGGTTTTAAAATAGCAATTATTTCGATTCATCATCATTAGGTCTTCAGTCCTGAAACTGTCAAACGCGTACCCTTATTGTTTCCTATTCTGAACTAACCTACACATTTCCCTGAAATTCCCACTGTCTGCATCTTTCACCATATGCGTGCTATAGTCTGATCTAGGACTACCTCTACCTCTTTCTTCCTATCTCTGCTTGTAATATATCCCGCACTATTCTCCAAAAATGTCTTATAACGTATCCTTCCCTTCTATTTCTCCTATTTTTGTTTTCTACAGATATCTTTGTTCCCCTATTTCTTAACGTCTGTTATTAACTTTTTCTGTCCATGCTATCATCCTTATACATCTGAGGCACAATATTCCAGAAGGCTTCTATCTCTTTCTGTCTGTTTTTTCTACTGCCTCCATTTCATAAATGTACTGTGCTGTAGGTGACTGGGAAATAATCCCTAATTTAGAATTTAAATTTTTATGTATATTTTGAAGTTGTGTTGTGTTATGTGCAAGTTAACATTTTTGTTTATATCATGTTCTAACTGGACATCAAATATATGTTCGTTTTGGTTATTGTAAATTTGTAAACTAACAGTTTGTAATAAATCTACTTACCAAGGGTTTCCAATTTTTCTTTCTGTTTGACCAACCCCTCTCCGACGTTTTCAGCTAGTACAACATTAATTCTTTTGGATTCTACTCCTTGTTTTGTTGCGGTATTCAGTGTAGGCAATTTCCTTTGCTTACTTTACTCTTCGTTCTTGTCTGCGTGGAATACCATAACAGATATACTGTTGATTTCCATCTATAAAAGTTTGGAAATAGTGGAATTAAATCTACAAGCGAATGGTCACATGATACTAAATTTAAATAAACACAAACCTAGATTTTTTGCACATTACAACACCATATGCTAAAAGGGAGAATGCACCTATTTCGATACAATCCTGTCTGTTTTCAAAAACAAGACATGTGTAAATATGTTCAAGTGACTAAGATTCTCACATGTTGCACTATGTACCTATACCTCCGTATTACTGTAGACAACTTCTTCAGACAGGACCATCAAATAAAATTGGTCTGCAACAAATTAAAAATAGTTTTAATCAAGCTCTATTTTGCTCTTGATATGGTTCCAGAAAACGTAAGAAGTAGTATATTGTTCAATAAACTCATGTCACAAAACATCGGGTGAATAATAGCCATTACATACAAGTAGAATACTATACTTTTTCTATGAATTTATAGATATTTTGTTTCATTATAGATAGAAATTAAGCTGTTTTTTCATATTTATTATTGTTTATTCTAAACAATGGCGAATGCGAATCATAAAATATAAAAGAATTTGTAAAACTTTCTCACGAATTTCCTATAACTAGTGTTAAATTAACAATCTTAAATAACGTGCAAAATATTGATGATTTTCCCACAAGACAATTAATTTTAAACGATTTTCAGATGCTACATACAGGGGGACATGCTGGCATAAATAGAATGTTTAACAATATTAAAAAGTATTATTTCTGGAATGGCCTTTGAAAAAACATTGAATCGTTTATACAACGTTGCAACGATTGTCAAAGATATAAAAATCCAAAACCACATATTAAACCCCTAACAGTGACGACAACCGCCACCGTGGCATTTCAAAAAATATTTTTGGACTTAGTAGGTCCCCTTGAATTAGATTCAAGCAGATATAAATACATCTTAACTATACAATGCGATTTATCTAAGTTTGTAGAAGCATATCCACTACCTAAAAAGAAACTGTAACCGTAGCTAAATCATTTGTTAATAATTTTATATTAAAATATGGAGTACCTAACGAAATTGTCACAGATCAAGGGACAGAATTTATGTAATCAGTTTTTAAAGAAACATGTAAAATTTTAAATGTTAACCACTTGAATGCTACTGCATACCACCATGAAACTTTAGGCGCTTTAGAAAACTCTCACAAACATCTTGACACTTACTTGCGAATGCAAACTACACATTACAGCAATGCATTGAGTACGTGGCTACGTTTTTGTTGTTTTTCCTACAACGCAAGTGTGCATACAGAAACGAAGTACATCCCGTACGATTTACTATACGGTCGACTAGCAAAGTTACCATCAACATTGATGATAAAGTCGATCCAATTTATACGTTTGAGAATTATCCGTTAGAACTAAGGTTTCGTTTACAACAAGCCAGTGCCGATGCTAGAAATAAACTAATAAATTCAAAATTGAAGAGGAAAGATGCATATGATAAAAGCAGTAACCTTAATGTTAAGTATACGAAAAATGATTTAGTTTTAATACAAAATGTAGCGCAAAATAAAATGCTAGAACTTTTTAAGGGACCCTTTAAAGTGATAAAACAAGAAATTCCAACCGTAGTGATGTGTTGACAATGCGAAGTGAAGGTGCACAAAACTGCATTATAAATAAAAAAATTATGTACAGTTATATTCTATTTTAGTTATACATAATAATGTTACGTAACTAGTGTGTTTATAAAAACAAAGAAATAAAAAATTGTCATGGATTCTCAATTTTTATTTTTCTTTTCACTCCACCAGGGGAGGTGTAAGGTAGAAATTGTTACAAAATCCAGTAAGTATATTGAACTATGATATTGCAGATAATTATTCCTTTGAATACGCAATATTAGCTCAGAGATCACAGTTCAATAGACTTATAAGCTAATACTAAAATAGGCAAATTCTAAAAGGATTGATTTTGTATAATTGCTGCAGTGAACGGTTGCACTAGAAGGTAAGGCAAATCCAACTATGTACTTCGAGCAGGTAACAGTAAAATAAAAATTATTGTGACAAGGAATGTTTAAGTTTTTTTTGAGTTATTAATAAGTAACAACTTTACAATGGTTTGAGGCTTGGGGGTACAAGTGATGTATATTTCCAACGAGTTGGCACGATTTAAAGAAAACTTTTAAAAATAGTAAGTAATGAACATGTAAATAATGGGTTAAGTGAGCTGACAGAAATGTGTTGTGTTAAAGGAATTTCTAAACTATTACATAATTTCTTTAGAAGTACATACCTAGTGCATAAATACTCCCTGTATGTTTGTTGTGGTTTGTTTAGCATTCTTCTTAATCTTCTTTGGGAATTAAACCACTCATAGTTTTTAAAATCATCTTCATTTATGTTTCGATCCATGACCTAGGATCGTTGAAAACTATAAGCGGTTTAATTCCCAAAGATTAAGAAGAATACCTAGTGCATAACGTAGCCAACACAACGTAAGGTTAAACAGTTGTTATTCCAAGAGTGCAAAACAGATACGGGAAATGTTTAAACTATTATTTCTAACTCTATTTAATGATCTAACAGCATAATGTCGAAACTTTGTTAATACGAAGAGGTTAAAGGGGGATTAAAAAGTGTTCAATTCAAATATGCATTGACTTTGTGTTATTGATATTGATTTGCATTTTAAAATTTCTAGTGTGTTCGATTATATTTCAGTTCAGCTGCCGATGAATGTGGTGTAATGTATATTAAAATCTAATCCACATTCGTGGATATATGTAAATCGTGGTAGATTTTTACTTTACCTATCGAGAATTCTTATGTAACAGTAACAAGCCCAGGGTAAGGTTAAGATGGAAAATGTTTAGTAAAAGAAAACTCTTAAGACTTATTAGCTAACTGAGTTTTTACCCACAGCTGCATGAGATTGGGTCAATGGGTTTATCAAAGTTGGAAAATAAAATAATGGACGCCACCTAAATTTTTTTTAATGCAACTGACAGAATCAATATGCGAGAAAAGGAAAATTTGGAAACCTAGGTTATCACTAACCACTTTAAATACAAAGTTTGATTGTCACAAATATGTTACTTACATATGCTCGTCTTCTTCACTGAACTAACGATGACTAGGGCTGCTCTGAAACATAACTACCAACATAGGTACCCTTTATATCTTACGATCCAGTATAAGCATGAAATCTTTGTTTTAGTTTCGATTAGTTTTCATTGTATCATAGGGTACACATTCGTTTAATTTTAACATTTCAATTACCTAAGAAACTTTGGAGAAGTTAAATAATTATAGAATAATGAACTAAAGTCAAAAATAATTCTACATTCTCTTTTAAGATAAGTAATGAACATTTTAAATTATAAGTGTACTTAATAAAAAAATAAAATTCTTATAAATGTAGTTTCTTGAATTGGATACTTAATTTTTCAACGTTATTTTTTTTATAATTAATAGTCTGGGGTAGCGCTACTAAGACTTTAGTTCTTTAAAAAATTTACTTAACTTGTGGCAAAATTATTAATTAATTAATCTGAGTTTAAACTTCACTTTTCTGGACTTAGGCCCTATTAAATCAACATGTTGGTATTTTAAATTGTAGTAAACAAGATAACTATTAAACATGTAGCAAACAAGTCATGATTATTTGGCTGCACATTTTACTATTGTTTTATATACAACAGGTAAGGTACTATTTCCAAGGTTGAACACATTATTAATTACAAAAGATTGTTCTATACATTGTAACTTTACATTTTAAAAGAATAAGCTTTTAGCAAATTAATTAACAAAATTATTCGTGACGACCCATAAGGAATTGTATACTACAGCATGAGGTAGTTACAAGCTTTCAAAAAAAAGGAATTCACTACATACATATATAGGCAATGAACTTTGCAAAGGCAGCTTTATTTTAGAAAATTAAACAGTCTTACCACATGACGGCAGTGACCTATAACCTTCAAATGACATGTTGTTCATCAACTAATCACGCCAGGTGTAGCTGCATAGCGGAAATCCAATATTTGTTCAACAAAATTGCTTACGCATTCATATTTTAAACGAGTTCCATGTAAATAAAACTTGCTTGAACCAAACCAATTGAATATGATCAAGATAACATAAAATTGTATTGGAGTTGCACTGTAATAAATTTCATAATTAATTTTAAATTAATTACACATTCAAACAAACCGTCGCCAAGATGAGTTTGTACACTACACACACACGCACGACAATTTTGGTACAATTTTGAGTTGCGAGAATCAATAAAGAAGCACGAAGTAATTTATGGAAAACGAGGGGTTCAACTAAACAGAGCAGTGATAGATGAATGAGGACAACAATGGGTGTTAATCCACAATCCGAAGAACAACCTGTAGCAGGTCAGATCTAATTAGTTTTAAGATATTTTTTCTATTTAAATTTCAATACTGAATTTATATAAAAAGTGTAACGAAGTCAGCAACAAACATTGCATACGTTAAAAGTACGTAATATAATAAAGGGATCTAGAACGTTCGAGGTTTCTTTGGTAAAAAGGGTAGTTTTTGGTAACTTTAGATAGATTTCGAAGCATATAAATTTTGGGATAAATAATACTTATGATATTGATTGATTGAAAGGTGTATTTTAATATTTTTCAAAACTTGTAAATAATATTTCTTTTCATTATATGAAATTAGTTGACTTCGTTTTATAAATTCAAACAAATAGGTAATCATAAAGGGGTGGAGAAGAGAAAAATTGATCATCGTAACGTTGTGCACTCTGTGTAGATTAAATAGGGCTAGCCGTGGCATAATAGTAAAATTAGTATGATTAAATTTGGTTTGAGAACATTGAGCAGTGGAGTTAAGTAAAAACGTCATTAGACCGAGTACGGCGTTATCATATCAATTTTTATTAACGGCCCAACATTGGGGCTCGATTGTTCCTGAAACTACATAATATTTTTATTGGCTGCAGCCTGGGGCTCGAGTTAAATCAAGATAAATTTGAAA
The DNA here is from genome assembly GCA_036346225.1 of Platerodrilus igneus. Classification (NCBI taxonomy): domain Eukaryota; kingdom Metazoa; phylum Arthropoda; class Insecta; order Coleoptera; family Lycidae; genus Platerodrilus; species Platerodrilus igneus. The sequence goes on from JARFIW010001215.1 coordinate 3,933,323, forward strand.
ATACGACCATGAGATTTAAAATACAATTATTAATTTAAACCGGGGCTTTAAAAAGTTTTTTTATTTGAAAAAATTACGGAAACTGAAAATTAGGAGAAATTTGTACATTAATTAAATTCGGGCAGATTTATTTTAGTATTTAAAAGTTTAGTGTTAACATAATAATTTCAAAAATGGAGAGGATCCCACGAAAGTATAACGTTTGAAAAGAGTTCTAGCGAGGAACAACGGAATTCACAGGAAACTAAGATATATATATATATATATATATATATATATATATATATATTGCTGTAATTATAGGGTTAATTTAGGGGTAGGTTAAGTCACAGGGATCGTAAAATAAACAAAAGAAACTACCAAGTAATAAAAGCACATAATTACAGATATTAGAAGAGTAAATAGGTCATTATAAATATTTTTAGTTGAGAGCACACTGTATATATCAGTACAAGCGAATAGAACACATATCCAAGAGTAGCTACGAGCAAAGATTAGAATTTAAAAATGTAACGAAACGCATTGAAAATAAATCAGTGAAAAACCTGCATGAATTGGTAGATAAATATTCAAAAAGTGCGTGAATATATCATATTAAACGCACTTAGAAATTATGCATTATTTGAAAAGCGTACTTGATCTAAAAGTATCACATTTGTTCAAAAATCCAATTTATTAGGAAATAAACAAACACCAAATTTATTCCATTCAGATTAGAATAAAGACAACAACATTAGTACGTGCTTTTATGAACGAAAATTCTTGGGATTTCTGAATTAGATGTGAGGTATAACATTAAATTACGTGACAAAGAGCATCGCTTCATGCAATTGAACTAAACAATTGGCAAAGTTTCCCAAAATAACAAGAGATAAGACGCTTGGTCTCGCCTAGCACGTGAAGTCAACGAATCACAAACAAAAGGGGCAGATCCTATAAATATCTTGACAATTGAATATCGAGTGAGTATACTTTTGAAACTGGGAAGTCACTATACTTGAAAGTGCTAAATATTTACGTGAAAAGTTAATTAAATTAAAGTGAAAAATTATTGTAATAGAGTGTATGATTGTGAAAGCGAGCCGTACTTCTGAAGACGGCTCTTAATTATCATCGTGATCAACATCCGAATTACCATCTTGATTATCATCTTAATTATCGTCTTAACTACCATTACAATCTTAAATTACAATCAAAATAACGTTACGATTCCTGTAAAAACTTTAAATAACGATCAATTACGATCTGAAATACAATTTTTGGATACGAGACTTTGGAGAATGCTACCTGTTCAAGCAAATTGATGGTAAATATTCTATTGCGGAAATGAAAAACCTTTTATTGGAATAAACGCACCAATAACGATTTGGATATTAATTTGGTTGGATATCGACTTCAATTCTTAGAAATGCAAAGCACCTACTAAACCACTTCAGGTTAGATATTTTTGATATGATTTATTTTTAAAACTGTTTTATCTCAATAATAATTCATAGTGTAAGAGCCGACAAATTGGGGTTTCTTGTATAAATTTATGAAAAGTTATACACATCTTGAAACGTTTCAATGGATCTAAAAAGGAAATAAAAAATCTCGTTTTGCTGGCTTGATTTTCTACAAATCTGACGGATGTAAAAGGGAGAAGATATTCAAAAAGGGTTGTAAATATTTAATCATTATACTGTGTATTTAGAATTGCTTTATTTAATTGAATCAGCTAGTCGAGGCAAAGAAAATTATAAATTAACATTTCTACAAGTGTTTGAGTAATAGAAAATAAATCACAGCATAAATATATGACGCTCATCATAGGGGCTGCAAATAACACAGCATAAATGTCGCCCAATTTGTGGGGCTTAATATAAGGGAAATATCACAGTAAATATAGCTCGACCCAATCGTGGGGCTAAATATTAATATAATAACAAAGGTTTTATTTTTCCTACAGCAAGATATCACGACAATATATATATATATATATATATATATATATAAGCGTGTCCCCGACAACTTTTAAATAACTGTTCTTCTATTAAGGCGTCTCTGCCAGAAAACTTAATTTCCCACGCCATCTTGATGTTTTTTAACACACCAAGTGACCTTTCTGTTCAACGAGGAAATGAAAAGTGACTATCTGTCACAAATCGTCGAAACAACTTGAAAATCTTAGATATTACAAAGAAGTAGGAGCACGCGAATAGGTTTGTATACATGTTATCGGTAAGGACGACACGATACGTTGTAGATAGTAATTCTAATTGAAATTGTAGTGTGCCTTGAAGTTTGTTGGGTTATTAAATATGCAAAATCAACTAAATCAATAATATAAACGTTGTTGAATAAATACTAAAATAATAGATGCATAGCGGTAACGTCAACAAATAAATTTGCAGGAAAATTTCAATGTTACAGTGGTTGTAAAGATTTGCAACCTTGTTTAGCGTGTACTTTTGAAAAATGGGCGATTTTAATGATTGGTAATTTAACTTAGAAGGTCGTGTTGATATAAATAATTTAATATTTCGTTAATTGTTGTTGCTCTTTGATAATGTCGAATTGATGTTTTAATTTATTGGTTATTAAGCAACAGATATGATGTAGTGTAGGTTTTATTTTTTATTAATTGTTCTAACACCCGACAAGCGGGTTTTGCTTAAGGTGAAACTTTCGTACTTTAGATCAATAAACTGAATTGACATCAGATACGAGTTGATTTTTAACAACAAGCTATGGAAAAAAGAAACACGTGTAAGCACAGAAATGTGTTTGCGTTTGTGTGTATTGCAGAAAAAGAGAACATCAGCATCCATGAAGTGTCATGAGCGTGATACATTTACATACAAATGTCATTCTGTGACCAGCATCGTTCGTTTTCAGAACAATGTACCATTTTTCCTGCATTTTAGTTGTTCTAAAAATATGTGTCGTTTTCTTTATGCTAACATTTAACATCATTTCATTTTGTTTTCAACCCTACTTAAGGTCGGTTTGACGCAGCTCTAACTTCTTTTCTATTCTGTGCTAATCTAAAAAGCTCTACATACCCTTCACAACCTAAATTTCTAATAATTTGACTAATATAGTTTGGTCTAGGTCTTCCTATATCCTTCTATCTTTTTCCTATCTAGCTGGCTCTACATAGATATTAGCAACCTGATGGTTGTTAAAGAACTCTAACATGTTTACATGATTACCATTTATAGGGAAAAAAATATAACCTGGTTATCCGCTTCAAAAAGGAAAAGTGTTAAATTATATGTTATGGTAAGGCTTAAGCAACGAATCGCTGCCAACATGCCAGACCGCTACCTAATTGTGAGTTATGTCATGATGACGTTTATTAAATTATCTGTTATGGTAAGGCTTAAGCAACGAAACGCTACCAACATGCCAGACCGCTACCTAATTGTGAGTTATGTCATAGTGACGTTTATTAAATTATATGTTATGGTAAGGCTTAAGCAACGAAACGCTACCAACATGCCAGACCGCTACCTAATTGTGAGTTATGTCATGAGGACGTTTATTAAATTATCTGTTATGGTAACGCTTAAGCAACGAAATGCTACCAACATGTCAGACCGCTACCTAATTGTGAGTTATGTCATAATGACGTTTATTAAATTATATGTTATGGTAACGCTTAAGCAACGAAACGCTACCAACATGCCAGACCGCTAACTAATTGTGAGTTATGTCCTGGTGACATTTAGTTAACTGATTTTATTTTTTTTTTGTTTTGTTTTCGAAATTACTTAAAGTAGGTTTGACGCAGCTCTAAATTCTTTTCTATTCTGAGCTAGTCTAAAAAGGTCCACATACCCTTCACAACCTAAATCTCTAATAATTTGACTAATATAGCTTTGTCTAGACCTATTTTTATTTGGTTTCAAAGTTTCAAAAGCTTCTATCTTTTTCTTATCTACTTCGTTAATTGTCCAAGTTTCACTACCGTATAGTAGAACGCTCCATACGTACGACTTTAAGAAACTTTTTCTATTATCTAAACTAATACTATTAGCTATTAGTAAGTTTTTCTTTTTTAAAAATATTTTTCTAGCTTGAGCTATTCTAGCTACTATAACCCTTCTGCTACGTCCATCCTTTGTAATTATACTACCTAAATAGCAAAATTCATCTACCTCCTCTAACTCGGTATTACCTATTTTTAATTTTGGTTTAGCACTAGGCTGTAACTCACTTGTCATTATCTTTGTCTTTACTGAGTTAATTCTCATACTATAGTTACTCTATAGTATCTCATCTAAAATATTTAAAAACTCTCCTAACTCTTTTCTAGACTCTGCTATAATGGCTATATCATCTGCACAACGTAACATGTCTATTTTCTGTCCCTGTACACTAATACCTATCTCTTTTCTCTCTCTAGCTAAGTTTAAAGCTTCCTCAATATAAACATTAAAAATCAAGGGAGACAGTATACAACCCTGTCTAACACCATTTCTAATCTTAGCTTCCTTTTCTATTTCATCCAATCTAATTACTACGCTTTGGTTTTTATATAGACTGTAAATAATTTTTCTATCCCTATGAGAGATTCCTATTTTTTGCAAAACCCTGAACCTAACATCCCAATTAACCCTATCAAATGCTTTTTCTAAATCTACAAACGCGAAATGAGTCTTTTTATTTTTTTGTAACCTTTTTTCGATAATTAGCCTAATCATTAGTATCGGTTCTCTAGTCCCTCTGTCTTTACGAAAACCATATTGGTCTTTGCCTAAATAATTCTCAGTTAAAGCTTCTACTCTATTTTTAATTATTATTGTTAGTATTTTGGAAGCATGAGAAGTTAAACTAACCGTTCTAAAATTCTCACACCTATCAGCTCCTGACTTTTTTGGGATTGGGATAATATTTTTTTCGAAATCTATTGGAACGTCACCTGTGTCGTATATTACTTTTACTAGTTCATATAATCTGTCTAAGTTTTCTGCATATTTTATTAATTCTGCGGGAATATCGTCTATCCCTGGCGCTTTATTTAGTTTAAGATCCCTAACAGCTTCTTCAAATTCCTCTCTTAATATTGAGAACCCTATTTCTACATCCTCTTCTTGGCCGTTCTCTAACTCATCCATATCGTCTCCCTTATATAAATCTTCTAAATATCTTTTCCTTCTATCTGCTATCTCAACTTTATTTATTAGAAGCTCATTATTCTCGTCTCTAATACCATTATATTTTTTCCTATCTTCCCCAAAAAACTTTTTAACTGCCCTGTAAGCCCTGTCTGTCTTACCTACTCTCAAATCATCTTGTATTCCGTTACAATTCTCCTCCATCCATTTATTTCTAGCTTTTCTACACTCATATACTATCGTATTTCTAACTGTATTATATTTTTGCTTACTTTCACTATCCACTTCTCTGAAAGGTTTAAGCTTTCTATTCCCTATTAAATCTAATATCTCCTTTGTTACCCACGGTTTTCTCGCTTCTATTTTTTTCTTACCTATAGTCTGTGTTGCTGTATCATGTACAGTCAGTTTTATTCCTTTCCATCTATTTTCTACGTTCCCTCCTACAGCTATCTCTTTGCTCTTAATATCTAATACTTGTATATATTCCTCTTTTACCATACTATCATTAAGCTTACCTAGATCCCATCCCTCTCTTTTAACCTTTCTCAATTTTTTGAATTTTAGTTTACACTTCATTTTAACTAAGTTATTATCGCTATCTATGTCAGCCCCTGGATAACTACGACAGTTTTTAACTTGGTTTCTAAATCTTTGTTTAACTAAAATATAATCTATTTGGTATCTAGCCCTATCACCTGGCGCTTTCCAGGTATATCTTCTCCTAACATGTTGTTCGAATAGGGTGTTTACAGTTACTAATCTATGTTCCTGGCAAAACTCAACTAATCTTTCTCCTCTATCATTTCGTCTGCCATACCCAAATTTTCCTACCATTTTTCCCTCACTACCTTCTCCCACTGACACATTAAAATCGCCCATAACTATTAAATTCTCATCTCCATTTACTTTTCTCACTATACTATTTATATCCTCGTATACCTTTTCTACTTCCTCATCCTCGTACTGAGTTGTTGGCATGTAAACCTGTACTAAAACAGTGTCTGTGGGTTTTGTACTCAATCTAACCATAATTATTCTATCACTAAATTGTAAGTACTCTTTAACTTTATGTCCTAATCTTTTACCTAACACTATTCCTACGCCTGCCTGTCCATTAGTTGAAGAAGTTGTAATTATTCTATAATTATCTTTCCAAAAGTCATTACTATCTGGCCATCTCACCTCACTAATACCTAAAATGTCCAGCTTTTCCTTTCTCATTTCGACTAATAAATTCGTTAACTTATCTACTCTAAGTAATGACCTTACATTCCAAGTCCCTATCATTAAATCGAACTGTTGTTTTATATTCTTACGATGACGAGCCCCAAGTACCCCTCCGGAGATCCGAATGAGGGAGTATTTTACCTCCGGACAAGAATTTTACTTGTGAGCTCTCCATCATATGTATTTCGTGTTTTAGGCCACGCACACCTGGGAAATATTGTAGGCTCCATATCTTTCCACAACGCAGTTTTTAAAGATTTTAGCAAAAAGCCGTATCCGTCACGGCCAACCCCCAACAAGCTTGTAAATTATCGAGGATCGCCCGAGACCAACCGACCCTCCTCCAATATCTTTTAGCCAGCAAGGCTGCTGCCCCTTGCTGCATCTTTTAATCGCCTTTTACGATAAGCAGGCTTACTATAGTAGTATTCTTTATCCCCTACTATAGGGATATTTAACAGAATCAATTTAATTCAAAGATTCGCAGAAAGTTCCGATTAGCTGTAAAACATATTTTTGAAAGTTACATTTAGAATATACAAGGCCTTTTATTCAAAAATCTTTTAATATGATACTTTACAATATGTCCTTAAAAAAGAAAAAAAAGCTTCTAAAAAATATGACATGGACCCACTGCTGTTACAGAGCATGTCTGTAGGTTAATCCTAAAGATGTAACAAACTTGCATCTATCGATTTCATATTAATTTATTCTATATTTACATTTAATTATGCACTTTTTGTATTAAAAATGTACACTAAACTTCTGTTTTGATATGTACCATTTGATGTTTTTTCAAATTAGTAGATGTGTAAAATCCATAACCACAGACAAAGCATATGTGAGGCTTTTCGCCAGTATGGATTCTTGTATGAACTGTCAAATAACCTCTATTAGAAAAACACTTTCCACAGTATGAACATGCATAAGGTTTAAGTTTGGTGTGAGTTGTCATATGGGTGTGCAGATGAGGTAGCTGGGTAAATGACTTAAAACAAATCTCACAAGTGAATGGCCTTTCTCCAGTATGAACACGCTCATGTGCACGCCAAGACCCATAATGTATAAATTGTTTCTCACATAAAGAACACGAATACGGTTTTATACCTGTAAAAATATGTAATAAATTAAAAAAGTATCTTTTGTTACAACCTGAATGTATTCGCAAATGCTTCTTATACAAAACTTTACTTGCAAATTTGGCATTACATGACTCGCATTGTAAGTTTTTTTCACCATGTATTAATACATGTACTTTATATGCTTTCGCAGACGATAAAATGCGTTTGCATATATCACATTCCACTGGTTTATTAATGGAATTTTTAGAATGTATCCGCATATGCTTGTAATATCTTGCATATCGAGTAAACTGTTTGCCACACGTTTCGCAAAGATATGGCTTAGTTCCAAGATGTTCGTTCATGTGGTCTTGATAATTGCAATTAGTTGTAAAACCTAAAAATATTTGATTTCACATTTACTAAACTTATAGTAAAGAATAAATAATTTTGGTAAGATTTAATTAACCAATCATTAAAAAGACACATTGTAACGCATTGCATTATGCTAACAATAAATTAGATGTGAAAGATGGTTTAATTTTGAAGGGACAAAATATAGAGGCACGCTTTGTATAAAAGATATCGTAAATAATTATTCTTGATTAAACATCATATTTCAAATTTTGTTGCTATAAAAATAATTCAGATACGCAAGTTCAACATTATACTGTATGGTAACAATGAAGAGCAATGACATTAAAAACCACAAAGCAGACATCGAAATGTGATAAACATGTGCATATACATACAGTTTCCATAGATGAATACAATATAATAGACTGTAGCTTGAGATCTTGCGTAGTAAGCATAGATTAAACTTGATACATTGTATTAACCGGACGCTGACCATAATTAACATGATTTACAGTACGAGTAAATTAGAATTGATGGATCCGATGGAAAAAAATAAAATCAATTATATAACAATTGATAACAATAAATATCGAATATGTAGAGAGACAAAACGTGAGATTGCAGGGAAGAAGGCCGCAAGACAAGCTAAAAATTCTGAAAGTAAAAATTAAGAGAAGTTAATTTAGAATGTTAAAATGCCGCAAGGTGAGTGAATTGTAGAAATATAGATTCAGGCGACAAAAATGTGGCATATGATAAAATATGTGAACTTATCTCACGTGGGGCTAGGTATCATTGTTGTTGTGACCATTTGAAAGGAGTTGAGCTTTGAAGAGTACAAGTTCATCCCGCCATTAAGTTAGAATTTTGAGTTGTAATGTGTTAAGGGGGTTGTAGTGATCCGGAGAATTTCCTCGTTCTATTTTTACTGGTCAATAATTATTTCGAATGAGTGTGTACATTTCGATATTCGAAGAAATTTTGAACAGCACTGTAACTAGTGCGGGTTTCCGAATGTACCCGGAAGTGACATTGTAATTAACCGTTATAGGGATGCAAGAGAGGAGGGTGGTTTGTCTGTCAAGCAGCGTTAACCAACTTTTGGACTTCGCTTTTGGCATCTCAAAAAGAAGGGTGAAAAAGTCAACTTGGCAATTTTATAAAGATAATGCTTTTAATTGTCTTCCATTTAAGTTATCTGATTGCATCAGAGGTTTAGGTACATATTTGATATGATTGTTTGTTTTGAAGTAGCAGCTGATTTAATGAAGAAGTTACCAGGTATATTTTTATTAGCAATTTAATCCATTTGATTTGTATTTAATTTTAAAATGCATTGTTGCATTTTTTTTAAAAAGGCTTTATCTTTTATTGTATTATGAAGGTTCAAGGAATTTTTAAACCCTGCATGGCAAAATTCTTCAGTGTATGTGTAATATAAGCATTACGTGAATACCAACAAAAGATTTGGTTCTCGCATGTCAAGACAATGATTTATGATTTGTGATATGGTACGCTGCAAGGATTGCACTTCTCATGCTTAACGTGCAGCTGTGCCTACAAATTTGCGCCAGAGTATTAACTTATCTGGAGGGGCGCGGGGGGCACAATGACTCATGCGAGCCGATGCGTCAAAACATGCAGACATTATTACCGGCTTTCCTTGAGTACATACATGTTTTGGTAGAGCTTTTTCCTTTACCATTATACAAAATACCAGTGCTTCGTCAATAAGAAAGCTACCGCCAACCAAACAAGGGTACATCTGAACAGAGAAACAAAGAAAGTGTTTTAAAATATGAAATGCATTTGACGCCCTGGGAAAAATTTAATCCCGTGTAAATTTGAATATATTAATATTTATAATACTAGTATACTATGCATTAAAAATTAACGTTTCAACATTTATTTAACTGATTATGCACTACAATAAACAATTCTTAACCTTTGCTAACCAGATTAATATATATTCTGTTAACATGCATTTATCTAAATTTAAAGCCTGTAATCTTCGTTCTTATTTGGTTTGAGTATTTATGTATATGTTACAAGCCTATGTTATATTTGTTATCCAGATTCTAATAACCCGTTATGATTATGTAATTGTTCTATTTCAACTTATAGTTGTGCATTTATAACTGCATAGTTCATATCTTGATTTGAAACCTAACCTTAAGTTAGTTTGAATGTGGCCTGATACTCGTAGCCTACGATTACATCAGTTACTATTATTAAAATGTTATTATTCTTGTTACGACAAAATTATAATGAACCTCCGCTATGACTCCGTTAATTACACATTTGCAATTATAACTATGCTGGAGATAGTCGATTCAATTTATAAGTACCTTTGTTTGGTACAATCATAACATAAGTTCATGTTTTAAATTTATATTTGTTTTGTCAATGTACTTGTAGCTATATTTTTACAAATGGCAGAAGGTTGGCTAGTCATTGTGAAACCATTTGGTGACATAGACTGAAAACTATTACTGGTTTAAATGTACGCGTGTGTGATTGAGACTTGTTGGATTACTAACACTATCTCTGTGTGGGGCAAAACGCTAGTTATCAAGGTTACCTTCCCGGCTTTTCGTTACACCCTTCTTCTTTAGCTTGGTAGTTTTGGTTATCCGACCAGTCCCCTGCAAAAAAAATATTAGCTGGACTATACTAACTTTTCTTCAGTTGTCATATGTAGAATGTCTGGGTAACAGTTGATATTCCGTAATATTAAAAGCACACAGGGTGCTTGCTGGACACCCGATCCTGGGAGAGATGCATTTATACAGCTAGAAGCGTAGAGTTGTTGGGGTTTTCTATGATGTACCTTTTCCCCAACTAAGCCCAGGTTGAGTCGGCACTGTTTGCTCGATATGTAATCAATGTGTTGGAGCGTGCCAATGTAATTTTAAGTTGTTAACTTTTATATATATTAAACGAGAGAGGTGATACGTTCATTTTCGTAAATAATTAATTAGTGTATATACAATAATTTTTATCTTAAATTCCTTTGACGTTCAACACAAAAATTAATTCCGTTAATTAAAAATAACCCTTTCGTCTATTAAAATTTGTATTGTAATTAGAAAAATAAATATCCTTTCTAAGAATTTCGTCCCGTGGAATTTACGCCTTAATTAGATAGACGACTTTCCAAGTATTTTAATAATTAAATGCTGGTGTGTTTTCCCTTGTTAAAAAATTCGGCGAATTTATTTTAATAAAATTAGGGTTTTCTTGGTTTATTTCCTTGCTTTGGTGCTTTAACAAATGTAACAATTGATTTTGCTGTTCGAATAGCCACAAGAAAACACGTTCTATTTGGCTTCGTTCGTTATCTTTACGTGAATTTCCGGCACGCATTATTTAGCGTGCTTCGTGCGGGGGACACGTTAATCCCTTGAGCTTCTTCTGGGAATGCGAGGTCAAATGCGCTCTGCCTGGACGTAAGACCAATGACTGGTTCCACCCCGATGCCAGTAACTCGAGAGTGAGTCCTTTTTTTCCTTTGTATGCGATTCTGATTTCGGAACCAGAACGCCTGGGGTTTTACTATTAAAATATGGCATTTCCAAATTTAATTCTTATGTACGAAACTTCTTGATCTATTTTGATGCTTACTACTTTGTTTTGATTAACGCTTTACTATTTGGTTATAAATTTCTAAAAATATACTACATGTTTGTAAATTTAGTTTAAGGTTATATTTACGATGATCTAGAGCTGTAGTTCTTAGGGTTGCGTTTGTTTCTCTTTGTTTTCTAGTTACTGTCAGGGGGTAGTTGCCTAAGAATTACAGCTTGCCATTTTCATGCGTAATTGTTTTTAAATGTATTTATAAATTGGGGACATTGACTTTTTTTGGGTTGGGTTTGGAAATACGTGTACTGTGTATATACAGGGTGAGTTTTTAGTGTGGCAACGGTCGATAACTCCGTTATTATAAAAGCTACGTAAACCAAATTTGGAGGCATATTAGGCATACCTAAAGTGCACATTTTAAAAATATTTGGTGGCATACAGGGTGTTTCATAATTCCAGGGCATATTAAACTTATATTTTTTTAAATGGAACACCCTATATATTATTACATTTTTGAAAAGCCCATAAAAAGAGCTTTAATTTGATATCAAATTGTATCTGTCTATTCCTTTTAGTTTTTGAGATATTCAACTGTTTTTAGAAAAATGACCCGATTAGATACATTGCCACTGCACTAATACACAACTTATGTTAATTTTCAAGATGCAGAAAATTTTACCATATACCATAGTATATTTGTAAATATCACTTTTGAAATTTCTTCCCAGTATACAGGGTGTGTCAGGTTTCGAAAATGCAATTTTAAAATTTTTTAAATGGCACCCTACCAATTTTATTGCTGCAATGGATAGTTCATTAAGTGTCCTTTCATTTTTGTTAAGCATTCCCTATACCTAAATCCATTACTTTCTGAGATATTTTTGATTTTCTTCAAATTTTATGAATGTTTTTCATTTACATAACTAAAAATAACTTACTATTGGAGAATATTATAAAACAATTAATACATTTTGATTAACAATCAACTACAGTTATTCAATAACAATTTTCACTAAAGATATAACAACCTACAATAATACGCTATCAACAGAATTCTGCCAGATCAACAATATGCATTTTACAGAAAATGTTCAAGCAGGAAATCAGGCAGGCTTTGAAAAAAATAACTATTACATGTAAAATGTCATTTAGGTTTATTAATTGTAGTGTGTTGTCATTTAACAGGATATCTCTCTTGGTATATTCTTGATGCAAGTAGGAAATTTTTTAAACTTGCTCCCAATACCCAAATCATATTTATTTGTTCTTCCACTGTAAAATTCATTTTGAAAACTCCTTCAAAGATTACATTTAAAACAGAACTGATAATGTGTTAAATGACAACACACTACAATTAATAAACCTAAATGACATTTTAATTGTAATTGTTATTTTTTTCAAAGCCTGCCTGGTTTCCTGTTTGAACATTTTCTATAAAATGCATATTTTTGATCTGGCAGAATTCTGTTGATAGTGTATTAGTGTAGGTTGTTATATCTTTAGTGAAAATTGTTATTGGATAACTGTAGTTGATTGTTAATCAAAATGTATTAATTGTTTTATAATATTCTTCAATAGTAAGTTATTTTTAGTTATGTAAATTAAAAACATTCATAAAATTTGAAGAAAATCAAAAATATCTCAGAAAGTAATGGATTTAGGTATAGGAAATGCTTAACAAAAATGAAAGGACACTTAATGAACTATCCATTGTAGCAATAAAATTGGTAGGGTGCCATTTAAAAAATTTTTAAATTGCATTTTCGAAACCTGACACACCCTGTATACTGGGAAGAAATTTCAAAAAAGTGATATTTACAAATATACTATGGTATATGGTAAAATTTTTTGCATCTTGAAAATTAACATAAGTTGTGTATTAGTGCAGTGGCAATGTATCTAATCGAGGTCATTTTTTCTAAAAACAGTTGAATATCTCAAAACTAAAAGGAATAGATAGATACAATTTGATATCAAATTAAAGCTCTTTTATGGGCTTTTCAAAATGTAATAATATATAGGGTGTTCCATTTAAAAATATAAGTTTAATATGCCCTGGAATTATGAAACACCCTGTTGCTTCCAAATATTTTTAAATGTGCACTTTAGGTATGCCTAATATGCTCCAAATTTGGTTTACGTAGCTTTATAATAACGGAGTTATCGATCCCAAAAAACTCACCCTGTATATATATATATATATATATATATATATATATATATATTGTTTAATTATAAGTTCTTTCTTTTCCGTTGTATGTTTTGTTCTGAGTGTAAATGAGTGAGTTTATATATATTTTTCTATTTATTTCAGGTTTCTTTTTTTAATTTAGCTATAGGTATAAGACCCCGCCCACTCGCCACCTGAGCCCGGACTTACTTCCTTTCTTTCTTTCTCTTTCTTTTTTTCTTTTTTTTATGTTACGTCAATGTACGTAGCAGAGGGTTGCTTGCAAGTAGAAACAAGTATAATCCATTCTTTGTTATTTAATTCTTTCTCTTCTGTGAACAATGACCGTATATGGAAACACCTGACGGTTAGTTTGTTTTTGTACTATTTCGTTCGAAAAACCGAAGGGTGTGTTGAAAGTGAATTCGTCGTTGAGATGCGAAGACGTGTATAAACGTAGAAGTTCGGACAAATTAGCCTACGGTGTAATAATAAAGTGACAATTAATTTTAGTGCACAGATTTAAACATTGTGTTAATGGAAGGATTTCGTTATACAGTCCACTCAATTTATCTAGCTAGTCGATTTACGGATTAGTGGTAAGTGCCGTAAATATTTCGGTCATTATTGTTTAATTATACCAATTACGCACTCCAGGTCAAACATTTGATCCTTCATCTGGATATTTGTTTAGTAATTATTCCTTCACTCCTGAAATATGCAAATTACTTGTATTTGTTGTGTTTAAAGTAACAAAAATTACTCGTTGTTTAAAAAAGTAAATTTAATTAGCTTTACAAACTACAGCGTCATCGAAAATTAGTTCACATTTTATGTCGTAGGCTTTCGTACGCCTTTTCGTTCCTAGAAAATAGGTACTGGAGGTTTTTGAAAGACGCTGCAGATTGTGAAGTTCATAAATTATTTAAATCTGTCTTTGTGGTTTCGTAGCCTGCTGTGTTGGGCCCAACAGGATTAACCCTCTTTTAAAATGTCATGTTTATATTAAAGAATATAAAAGATCTCACAACTTTGGAGTACCAATACCTGAAGTTAGATTGTATATTTTGCGGTTTGCTTAGAATTGGTTAGCTAGCATACCTGAAAAAATAATCCTATCAAAGTGGGTTTTGTGATTCTTAGAATGCTAAAATTGAATTTAGGGGTTTATTTTTGCTTTAACCTGTATTAAAAATAAGTGATGGTATTTTGTAGTAATGGGCATAATTGTTTGAATTTATTTGGGAACATTGTAGTTAAATACATTCGAGTTTTTTTATGTGATAATTGGTAGTTTTAATTTAATTGTTGAATTTTAATTAATATCGTTTATTAAAATGGGCTATACACTCGATAAATTGGTTGTAGAAGCCAAAATGGTTGATAGTAGACTGTCATCTATTATTAGTGAAATCAAAGATCTTACAATGAATAAGGTTAGTTTTGCTTTAATAAAATCTTATTGTCAAATCGCTTCGGACATAAGACAAAACTTTGAAACCATGCAAAGGTTCACGTTTATGGACGAAGATTCGTCAGATTACCCAAAGCTGGTTCCATTGTGTTTAGCAATAGACCGTCATACAGTAGTTATTAAGTCGATGGACATGCAAATTCAAGATTTAGTAGAAAGTAAACCAATAGCAGGTTGTGCTGAAGAAATGGTAATTCGTTAGGTACCAATATTAGTTTGCCCGAGTTAAAAATTTCTAGCTTCTCAGAAAAGCTCCACGACTGGAAAGCTTTTAATTCTATGTTTGAAAAATGATAACTTGAATCATTTACAGAAATTGTTCTTTCTGAACGCGCTTGATCCCAGCAGTCACGCATTGGTAAAACATTTACCTATGCACAAAGATAATTATGAGGAAATATATTCAATTCTTTTGAATCGCTTTCAATTCAAAAGATTGCTCGATTCAACTTATTGGAATACATTAGAACGATGCCCAAAAGCGAATAGTAACTCTTATAGAGTTGCAAATTTTAATTAGCTGTGTGCACGAAAATGTACATGCTCTGAAAAAACTGGAGATTGATCTTCTAGATTTCGCATTATTTAACTTATTAGCTAAAAAACCAGACAGTGACATGAAAAAATTCGAATTGGAAAACAGTCTGGAAGTTCAGTCTTTTGAAGATTTAAAAACATTGTAAGATTTTAGAAATAAATGAAATTGTTTCAGGTGATAAAAGTTCAGAATCTAATGAAAATGTGAAAGCAAGTTCTTTAGAAAAGGGGGAAAATAGCGGTTTATTTACAAGTTGTCTCCTATGGAAAGCCATGCATCCTTTGTTTAAATGCAAACAGTTTCTTGATAAAACACCGCAAGTTAAGTTTGATATTGTGAAGAAAAATAAAGTATGTATATGCTGTTTTAACGATTCGCATGTGGCAAAAAATTGTTAGCTCAAATTGACTTGCAAAAATTCATCTATGTTGCCTTGTCTTGGAGAAGTAACCGCATCAATTGAAAGTACAATAGCAGCAGCAAAATCCTGTCACTAATTCGTTGATTTCGACTTCGTCTGATTCAAATATGGTAGTACAAGGTTTGGGTTTGAATTCTTCCTCAATATCAGGCAAGCTATCTTGTGTTATTACTCCGAGTCTAGCACAAGTGCATAACACTGAAGTTTAAGTAAATCCTAACATGTGCGATCATGTGCCTGCGACTCCGTTAACCATAAATACCTGACCTCATGTAGGTTTACAATGGGCCAATCAAGTTTTTCACGTTCCTTCAAAAATAGAAATGCTACTGGGAACAGATATTTTCGCCCAGATAATCTTGAACGAATCTCGCTGGGGTAAGGCCAATCAACCGGTGGCAATTCGTACCACTTTCGGATGAATATTAGCAGGGAACGTAGTTTCTCCTTCTACTTCACATACTTCGCTTTGTGCCTTTGTAGAACCTCTCTGCCAAGATTTTCGTAGATTTTGGGAAATTGAAAATATTCCTTCAGAAGTCAGATTTTCGCCTGATGAAGAAAGGTGTGAAGAAGATTTTAATAAAACTTACACTGCAATAAAAATAATAGATTCTAAGTTTCATTGCTGTTTGAAAGTTTGGAACCTCTTTCTGTTGATTCTAGAGCGATTGCACTCACAAATTTTTATCGTAGTTCATAAGTCTAACAAACTCAGGGTCGCATTTGATGCATCTTGTAAAGACGCTTGGAAAATTCGTTAAATGAGAACATGCTAATCAGGCCTGCTCTCCAAAGGGACATTGTCGTTTTATTGTTGCACTTTCGTGTGCATCCTGTTGTCGTCACTTCTGATATATGCCATATGTACAGACAGATACTTGTCCTTCGGATCCCATTTCAGATTATAAGTAAACACTGTGATTTATGAGGTATCATTATCACCTTTTCTAGCATTGTGAACAATTCAAGAATTGGCCAAGCTAGAAACGGATAAATATTCTTTAGCATCTAAAGCTTTAATGGTCGACACATATGTTGATGATTTGGTCACGCACTGCTCGTCGGTGGACATCCAAACAATTAGTCGCAGAATTAAATAATCTTAGCAAAAGTTGAGGGTTTGAATTAAGAAAGGGGAGTAGTAATTTCATAGAAGTTTTGTTCAGGCTGTTACGTGCCATTGCCACTTAAACATTGTTTTAGGTTAAGTTTTAATACACGGAAGTTTCGCGGCATATTTTCAAATACGCGGCGCTGGAATTTTAAATAGACTAGGCGGTACTTCCGTACGTCATAGTAGTGAGTTTGCGCAGATCGCACAACACTAGAGGGGTAGACCAATACTAGACAAAGAGTGGGGACGAGTTTTGGTGACGCTCTGAATCGTGGCTGTTTTCCTTTGATCTTCAAGTGAAGTAGTCGTGCCGGTATCGTATCTTATCTTACTATGTAGATTCCCTTGTCTTGCTTATCTTTGTTTGTCTTTCCTAATTAACCTATTCCTGTCGTTCCACTACATTTAGAAACCAATATGACCCTGGAGCAGCCCGACCAGAGATGACCCGGATGTCCATGCTCAGCCAACACCACCGGAGCCCGGAGCAATACCATCTTTATCGACCCGGAAGGATGATAGGCGTACCTGGGGAAAAACTGGACCTATCATGTGAGTTAATTCTATAATTTTCATTGTCCTAATTTTATGTAAATTTTCCGAAGTATTGTGCAATGGGTGACGTCATGGTGGTTTGCAACGCGGAATCTGTAATAAAGTTCGCGCTTCCGGCCGCCAGGGCGTTGCATTGCTTTTTATCTATTGCGCTTGCGCGATGTATCTTATGAACTTTGGTAACTGTATTACCGACTTTTAAGAACTATCTATCACCATATAAATGTATCACCATCTAAAGGGTAATACTTTGTTAACTGTTTTATCGACCACATAAAACTATCACTAATAATAGTGTAATAAGGCTTATCTCAATCATTTTGTTATCTGCAATCGTTCGCCTTTTAGGATGATGACACCATTTCTATCGAAATTTTAGGCCTTCAAAAGGCATCCAACCTCGGATGTATTTTCGTATAAATTGCATTTTTAAAATCGTTCGTACACAAAACGTAACGTATTATCCATTATAGCCAGATTTGCAATCTGCTTGGCTTATTTGCGCCATTGGTTTTTATGTATAGATGCTTTATGCAGAAATTGTGGCTTTTGGGGATTGATTGGGACCAAAAGCCGCCTATTGAATTTACGAATAAATGGAAAAGATTTAATTTCGGACTTGCCAGAAATTCCTGATTTGCAAATTCCTTGTCGATTTGTTATAAATAACATTCAAAAATTAGAACTTCATGAGTTTTGTGACTCTTCAGAAGTTGGATTTGCAGCCGCCATATACTTTCGTTGTGTTACCGCACAAAATGTTATCGTTTCACTGATTTGTGCGAAATTCAAAGTGGCTCCACTGAACAAGATTACCCTGCTTAGATTGGAGCTATGTGCAGCGGTACTTTTATCAGAGTTAATAAAATTTGTTGTATCTACGTTTCAAGGCACGTTTGAATTTTCAGACATTTTTTTTGGTCTGATTCGAAAGTTGTACTTCATGGAACCAATCGACTCCTAATAGATGGAAAACCTTCGTTGCAAATCGTAACACTCGTATTCAAGAACATGTGCCTGCTTCAAAGTGGCATCATGTTGTTTCAAAGGATAATCCAGCAGACTGTGCATCCCGAGGATTATTTTATTCTGAACTTATGGACCATTCCCTATAGTAGACTTTTATATATATATATATATATATATATATATATAGTCATGGAAATTATAGGTTAAGAAGGGTATATAGGTCTAGATAATAAATTTTTAACAACTGTGTATATAGGAAATAAAAACAATTTATTTACGTGCCAAATTACTCAGTTTAGATAGTGAAAACGAACGGGTATTAAGATATTTTTGAAAACTGTCAAAAGAGCTTTTAAATAAAGTGACAACCAATTGTGGTTTCCATTTAAAAAATGCAAGTTTATATTATAACCTCAAAAGTATTATAAATATTAAATATTCGCGTACGCCACTGTATTCTACGTAAAAAACCATATAAAAACTATTACAGTATTTTTGGATATTTTTGTAACCAAACGAGTTATACGAATTAATAGAATTGTTAAAAATATCAATTTTTGGCTATAACTCGAAAACAAAAGAAGATCGCTCATTTGTGATTTCACCATTGAATTGATCTCAAAAAGTTGGCACATGACTGCGCACACAGTTTTATTGTATCTTTAATAACAACTAAGTTACCCATTTAATACATCCAATTTGGGACACACTGTACATGCTCTGAAAAAACTGGAGATTGATCTTCTAGATTTCGCATTATTTAACTTATTAGCTAAAAAACCAGACAGTGACATGAAAAAATTCGAATTGGAAAACAGTCTGGAAGTTCAGTCTTTTGAAGATTTAAAAACATTGTAAGATTTTAGAAATAAATGAAATTGTTTCAGGTGATAAAAGTTCAGAATCTAATGAAAATGTGAAAGCAAGTTCTTTAGAAAAGGGGGAAAATATCGGTTTATTTACAAGTTGTCTCCTATGGAAAGCCATGCATCCTTTGTTTAAATGCAAACAGTTTCTTGATAAAACACCGCAAGTTAGGTTTGATATTGTGAAGAAAAATAAAGTATGTATATGCTGTTTTAACGATTCGCATGTGGCAAAAAATTGTTAGCTCAAATTGACTTGCAAAAATTCATCTATGTTGCCTTGTCTTGGAGAAGTAACCGCATCAATTGAAAGTACAATAGCAGCAGCAAAATCCTGTCACTAATTCGTTGATTTCGACTTCGTCTGATTCAAATATGGTAGTACAAGGTTTGGGTTTGAATTCTTCCTCAATATCAGGCAAGCTATCTTGTGTTATTACTCCGAGTCTAGCACAAGTGCATAACACTGAAGTTTAAGTAAATCCTAACATGTGCGATCATGTGCCTGCGACTCCGTTAACCATAAATACCTGACCTCATGTAGGTTTACAATGGGCCGATCAAGTTTTTCACGTTCCTTCAAAAATAGAAATGCTACTGGGAGCAGATATTTTCGCCCAGATAATCTTGAACGAATCTCGCTGGGGTAAGGCCAATCAACCGGTGGCAATTCGTACCACTTTCGGATGAATATTAGCAGGGAACGTAGTTTCTCCTTCTACTTCACATACTTCGCTTTGTGCCTTTGTAGAACCTCTCTGCCAAGATTTTCGTAGATTTTGGGAAATTGAAAATATTCCTTCAGAAGTCAGATTTTCGCCTGATGAAGAAAGGTGTGAAGAAGATTTTAATAAAACTTACACTCGCAATAAAAATAATAGATTCTAAGTTTCATTGCTGTTTGAAAGTTTGGAACCTCTTTCTGTTGATTCTAGAGCGATTGCACTCACAAATTTTTATCGTAGTTCATAAGTCTAACAAACTCAGGGTCGCATTTGATGCATCTTGTAAAGACGCTTGGAAAATTCGTTAAATGAGAACATGCTAATCAGGCCTGCTCTCCAAAGGGACATTGTCGTTTTATTGTTGCACTTTCGTGTGCATCCTGTTGTCGTCACTTCTGATATATGCCATATGTACAGACAGATACTTGTCCTTCGGATCCCATTTCAGATTATAAGTAAACACTGTGATTTATGAGGTATCATTATCACCTTTTCTAGCATTGTGAACAATTCAAGAATTGGCCAAGCTAGAAACGGATAAATATTCTTTAGCATCTAAAGCTTTAATGGTCGACACATATGTTGATGATTTGGTCACGCACTGCTCGTCGGTGGACATCCAAACAATTAGTCGCAGAATTAAATAATCTTAGCAAAAGTTGAGGGTTTGAATTAAGAAAGGGGAGTAGTAATTTCATAGAAGTTTTGTTCAGGCTGTTACGTGCCATTGCCACTTAAACATTGTTTTAGGTTAAGTTTTAATACACGGAAGTTTCGCGGCATATTTTCAAATACGCGGTGCGGGAATTTTAAATAGACTAGGCGGTACTTCCGTACGTCATAGTAGTGAGTTTGCAGATCGCACAACACCAGAGGGTAGACCAATACTAGACAAAGAGTGGGGACGAGTTTTGGTGACGCCTGAATCGTGGCTGTTTTCCTTTGATCTTCAAGTGAAGTAGTCGTGCCGGTATCGTATCTTATCTTACTATGTAGATTCCTTGTCTTGCTTATCTTTGTTTGTCTTTCCTAATTAACCTATTCCTGTCGTTCCACTACATTTAGAAACCGATATGACCCTGGAGCAGCCCACGACCAGAGATGACCCGGATGTCCATGCTCAGCCAACACCACCGGAGCCCGGAGCAATACCATCTTTATCGACCCGGAAGGATGATAGGCGTACCTGGGGAAAAACTGGACCTATCATGTGAGTTAATTCTATAATTTTCATTGTCCTAATTTTATGTAAATTTTCCGAAGTATTGTGCAATGGGTGACGTCATGGTGGTTTGCAACGCGGAATCTGTAATAAAGTTCGCGCTTCCGGCCGCCAGGGCGTTGCATTGCTTTTTATCTATTGCGCTTGCGCGATGTATCTTATGAACTTTGGTAACTGTATTACCGACTTTTAAGAACTATCTATCACCATATAAATGTATCACCATCTAAAGGGTAATACTTTGTTAACTGTTTTATCGACCACATAAAACTATCACTAATAATAGTGTAATAAGGCTTATCTCAATCATTTTGTTATATATATATATATATATATATAGTCATGGAAATTATAGGTTAAGAAGGGTATATAGGTCTAGATAATAAATTTTTAACAACTGTGTATATAGGAAATAAAAACAATTTATTTACGTGCCAAATTACTCAGTTTAGATAGTGAAAACGAACGGGTATTAAGATATTTTTGAATTTCTTAATCAGAAGGTTAAAAATTGCATAACGAGTAGCTTTAGGGTACATGAAAACTCAAGGATACGCATAATTAGTTGTAATATTTTAAATCAAGCGCATTGGATAAGAAACGGAGCTTTTGAGTATAGAAAATCAATAATTTAAAGGCATATTTCCATTTAAATAAACGAAACGTTCGTTATACAAATCCTAAGAAGTGCTAAAACTCGGAATTATTATTTTAAACGGATAAGTTTACTTCAAAGAAACACCTGAATAGTTAAATGTCAAGTTCAAAGAACTGAAATATACGTTGGGACAGATTTCAATAGAATTGTTTGTAACGGTCAGTGCGACAAGTTGCTAAAATAACAAATGCTTTGAAGACTAAGTAAAATGAAATATCTATAATGTAAAACAGACAGAGAATACGTATAATAAAACGTTGGTTACAATACACGTCTAAAATACGCAGTAAATTTGGAGGCCAACCACAATATCGATTTTCTGTAGGTTGAGAGGGGTTCTAAAAGAGACAATAAATATGGGTGAAACGAAGAAAGGTAGCTAGGGGGGTTGAACGTTACAACGGGGGAAATCAATATAATTGGTCGAAGGCTAGAAGTTTTGAGACGCTCGCGTCGGTTAGATGTTATTCAGCGAATTTCATGTTAACAGCGGGGTAAACTTGGAATTTTTCAGACGTTGAAGTTAGTTGCGAACAAAGTTTTGAGAATCGGTTTTAGAAAATAAGTTTTTTGATGAAAAGAGGGTCCGTGAGGGGTATTGAAAAGCGTATAAATACACTGGGAGAATTATTTTAAAGCTATCTTAGATCTTATATCGTCTCTGATATCTCTTAGATCATATATCTATTACGTGCTCTTACGTTGTACTAATTGTCGTTTACTCGTTGAAGTAGCATGCAACATCCTATTTAAACGTGTAAAAACTGTTAGTAACGTACCGGAAATGTATTAAAAGGGTGTTTGCACAAGTGGGTGCTAGCTTATCAAAGGTGCTGTTACTACACGATACAATCTAAGGATAGGATGGTACATGGGTAAGCGAATCGAGAAGTTTTAAACTAGTATGCGTGAAGTGTAGTGGTTATGGAAGGTTAAGCTTGGTAGAGACCATTATCTGGGTAGAAATACTAAAGGTGGTTGCAGAGATTTGGATAGCTAGTGGACATGAGTTGGATCCAGCTATAATCACGAAGTGTATAGACACAACGACGAGGGTTTTGGAACACATCTTCAGAGGTAACGATGGAAGAAGTTTACTCCAGGTAAAGAGAATTAATTTCTTGCTTTTGCTTAAACATTTGTGGTGATATTTTGTGCTTGAGTGTTTTGACTTATTGGGGATGTATTTTATTACTATAAAAACTCATTTAAAGGGGTATATGTATAGGACTTTTGATATTGATGATTTAAAAATGTTTATTAATAACATACAAATGTTGTTGTAAGGAGTAAACGAGTCTTTAGATTTATTTTAAACAAAAATGCGATGTGTAAAAGCATTTAGAGTAACTGGTTTATACTGAACTCAAAATAGACCTGAATAAAAATCAATTTAGGGTTGCACGACGGGCCCATCTACTCGTCTAAAATAAAATTGTTGAAATATATTAAAATCATGAAATTTTAAAAGATTTAAAGATTGAGATGATAACATTTTAGAAAACTGTATATACTAATGTGTAAATATTTTCGTGCTTATGGAAACTTGTTAACATGTGTAGATAAAAAGGTTGTATGTCTTGTTGCATTATTTGAGTGATAATTTTATTTGACTGTGTTTGTGAGAAAGGAATGAACTTAAGATGGTGGGTATTCAAGAAGAAGCAGATTTTAGAGCTAGCCGAGGTGTGCAGAAATAAGGAGGCGTTCCAAAGGTATAGTAAGAATTTTTTTTTTATTTTAGAAAATTTTATGACAGCCCAATCCATGGTGTGAAAATTTGGTGTAGAGAAATCCACTGCAATTTTATGTTGACCCAAGCGTGGGGCGTGATTGGTTTTTAGGGAGAGCTCAAGTGTTCCCGAAAGCTTGAATTTATAATAAAGAGTTTTATTCATTAACCAGCAGACCTAATAGCCTGTTATTATAGATACTTTATTTTATAATCTGCAAGGTCGTTACACCACATAATTATATATATATATATATATATATATATATATATATATATATATATATATATACGAGAGGGGGTTGCTTGCAAGTACAAATAAGTATAATCCGTCCTTTGTTATTTAATCCTTTATTCGAAATACCCCTTCCGTAAACAAGGACTGTATCCGAAAGCACATGACGGTTAGTTTGCTTTTGTATTATTCCGTTCAAGAAACCAAAGAGTGTGTTGAAAGTGCATTCATCATTGAGATGCGAAAACGTGTATACACGTAGAAATTCGGACAAATTAGCCTCGGGTGGAATAATAAAGTGACAATTAATTATAGTGCAGACTTAACATTGTGTTAATGAAATGATTTCGTCATACAGTCCACTCAATTTATCCAGGTCGTGGACTTACAGACTGGTGTTCAGTGTCATATATATTTCGGTAATTATTGTTTAATTATATCAATTACGCACTCCACGCCAAACGCAATGCTTAATTGCTGGTAACCTAATTTTGAGGTTATCGTATAGTATTAAAAGTGGGTTGTTAAATACTGTAATTTTATTTCGAACCCTTGTAGCATCTCCTTTTAATTTAAGTTAAAAGTAGCTAATATAAGGACATGTGGCCCGACCACATAGCACAGAACGGCAATGTGGTGCTTATGATTTATAGTCACCGTCAATAAATATGCGGAGGCATCACCAGATTGGAATAGCCCGCCATCTTTTTATCAACACATAGGGGTTTTACCGCTTAATTAAATAACTAATCAAAATTCTATTCAGGAAGTTTTGTAAATCACGATTTTTAGAGTAATTTGATAACAAGTACGCATGAGGGGAAGTTAAATTACGTTAGTTAATAGTAATAAATATTTGCATAAATTTATTGCCAACATGTTTAAGTAGGTCAAGTTTAAACGTAGGTTGCAAATAAGGAAGTAATAGTAAGATATTATGTAGGAAACTGGACCTTAACCCATCAATAAGGGTGCATTTGGAAGGAAATTAATAGGTTAAGAGTACCCCGAAGTTCTTTATGAACACTTTAAAGCTCCAGAAAGCTTAACAAAGAACCGAAAATTGATAAATACCATCGGGTATTCAGTTTATGATTATTATTTTTTTTGAGTCTCAGATAGGGTGGTACAAAACCATTCGCTAGTAATCATTGATTACTATAATATTAAAAAGAAGAAAAAAAAGCTTTTAACTCGAGGTGAGCTTCGATTAAATACAAAGTGTACTTAATATTTCGTTGACCGCATCGAGAACGAATCATTTCCAATTTTAAGCGATTTATCATCTCAAGTGTAACTGATTAAATAAATTGTGGGCATGATTAACAGTCCAGATAAACAGATTGCACTAAATTAGATTGGAGAGCGGGCACAGATTGTAAAACATCCAAGGAACCAGGTCTTTTCACTTTCAATGTACGAAAGTGAAGGTAGTTATAAACTTAACTAAATACCGTTAGCCCGACAAAGCAACCCTGCGGTGCAACTTTAGCAGGTAGTTGTTGGTATAGCCACTATTTACGTTTTTAGCATAAAAAGTGAAAGTGTTTCGTGCGAGGACAATAAACTACCCAAATACCGCGAGCATATTAATCAACAACGGCAACACACGCCAACCAGGACGCTGACCCAAGCTCTGGAATTTGCACCTGATCATATACGCAACGCTGGTAGAAGAAAGCGGCGCATGTAATGTAAGTAATTTTAATGTTAAATTGAACCTTTAGGCAATTTATGACATACGGGTCTGTAGTATACAAAATAACTAGGTTAAGAGTTTTTAGTTAGGAAATTAGGTATGCAAAAAATTAGATCCGTGGTGTATTTTGTTTTTACATCCTAGTAAAGAAATTGTTTGTAAAGACTTATTTTTTTATTTAAATAAGGTTGAATACAGTTAGGTAAAAGCTTGCAAGTGGCTCACGAACAAGTACTGGAAGTCAGGGTAAAGCTTTTTTTAAAAATTTAAATTCTGAAAAATTTAAGGGGTTAGATGCATCCCCTACCGTGTTTAATAAGGGATAATAATTATCTTTTAGAAATACTCTGTTGCAGGATTATCATAAAAGAAAGAGAAATAGGCTCAAGAGCTTATTCTTAGATTAAAACTGTAAATACCTGTTTTAGGTGTTTTTATTTGTCACCAATACAAATAAAAACAACCAATATCAAACAAAGGGAGACGTTACACCTTCTCACCTTAATGCAATTTTCCAGTGTATATTTGGGTTACGCGTTAGTCACACAACATAGGGATCATAAGCCACTGCCACTACACTACTGTAGTGCGTTTAACGAACAGATTTAGTATGTGCTACTCCCATAAATGAGCACCAAGTTTAAATAGAAATTTTGTATTGGTTCGCCGGGTTCACACAACCATTCAATAAATTTTTGTATTGCTAATCTACAAATGTCATTTAGTTTCTCACGCGTATTTGTAGTTATTGTCATGTGTTATTTTGTTCGCTGTGAATCAAGCTTGTGCTCAGTTTGTGCTGCACAACTAAAGCACATCCTATTATTTTGGCTACTGAATCTGTTCGTTAAATGCACTATAGCGCATAGAGACAAACATTGTCGAGAGATGGCATTCGTTTGTCCTCAGGCAGGTTACACTACAAGTTTTTTCAAGATTTTTCTTTAGGATTGATTTTAGCAATACCCGACCAGATTTGAGGTTAAGAAATTTTTGTTAGGAACATATATTTGTATGTGTACTAAAATTATCGTATGTTAATAAAGTTTAAGTTTAGGATGAATTTGATTTCAATTTATTTAGAAATTAGGTATGTCAGCTACTTGTAAAGGTTATCCAACTACCTCAGTGATGGTATGTATTTGGAAGAAGCATTTTAGTTTACAATTCTATTTTGTTATGACCAACGCATGAGAGTTTTATGTGGAAAAACCATCTTCCTTATAGAAATAACATAAGAAATTGCTGTGACAGACAGTTTGGCATTCCTCAATTATGACAGAGAATGACTGTTTAGAGTAAGTGTTAATGTAACGTAAATTTTTTTGTAATTAAGCCATGTTATTTATAATTTTTGTATTTCTTTATTTTTCTTTTCTCATTTATCGATAGGAACTCACTTGAGCACCACTGCAGTAAACCGATGCACCCTTATATGGTTACAAAGTCCCCGCCCCTTCAGGGCAAATCAAAATTTAATTCGTTTAACGCTTATTTTACCTATAACAACGTGCTAAACAGTTAAGAATTACACGCTACTCTAAAGGACCGAAAACAGAAAATCTAACATTTTTCAAAAGTTTGGCTTCTCGTAAAATTAGAGCAGCAGTTGAAATTGAAAAATAAAAAATAGTTACTAATCAATGACAAGGTAGCATTCATTGTGCAACTCCAACAGGTTAATATTATTTTGATCAAAATAGGTCTTTATAGGTTATGCAATTTTCAAATAATATCTATTCAAAATTTCTTTACGATACATATGAATTTTTATATATTCATTGGCATTTTAGCATGGTTCCCATAGTATAAACAGACCTACAGCCTATAGTTAGTTAATAAAAATCTCACCAACATAGAATAAATACCTCGATCGCACAATTTACATATGAAACGTTTTTTGTCAGCATGGGTTTGCATGTGACGCTTCAGCCCAGCATTTCTGAAAAACCTTGCTGAGCATATTTCACATAAAAATGATTTAGTCTTGGTGCGAGAAATCAAATTCTGTTCCGCCTGTAGGTTGTGTGATAATTCTGGAGAAATACCATCTGAAGCGGACCACAATTTCACATCTTCCTTTACCTCATCCCGAACATTGTCCTCAAATTTTAAAGGAGTTTGTGAACTGTCAAATACTGCTTCTATTTCATCACAATCTACATATTCATTCAATGTCTTAGTATCCTGCAGAGTATCCAACGATCGTCTACACTTTGAAATAAATCTGTAAGTTTTAAGTAACTCAAAGAAACAAGCACTGCATACGTGCTTGGGAAGTTCATCATTTTCGTCAACCTTAAGTGAAAATTGTAATACAATTACAAACGTGCAATGTTTGAATTACCTCAAAACCCGTACAAAATTCCAGTGTTTGCTTAATATCTATTTCCTTCGTCTGGTACATAACAAGTGAAAAGATAGTTAATTGTCCTTCTTCTAGTAGACATATTCTACACAAATTCTGGTATGAACTAAAATCTCGATCGTTCACATTCATTCTTAAGGAACGTACATTTATTTAAAATTTGTCAAAAAACTAACTCATCAACAATGTTTTACATAACCTAAAACATAACAGAATCCAAATAATGTAAATAGCGTTACAGTACCGGAACTATTTGTAATTGTTTCTTATTTCTTATAACACTAAAAACCTGCTAAGAACACAATTTCAATGAGAAGGGCATATCAAAAATAATGGAAAAAGGGTAGCGTTTTGGTTATTAACATATAATTAACACGGCATTGACCATAAGGTAGTGTTGGGTTTCAAATATTTTAATATTACAACTATAATTCATCAGCGTTACTTTAGGATGACGACATAACCGGATAAAATGCCACCTTGCCAATGTTATTTTAAATTTCAATATATTTAACGAAAGATATACGGTTATTCCCAATGGCAGATGTAGAATCACATGCTTTGATTTACAAGAGGAATTGATGACAACACCGTACAGAACTGCTAACCTTTATTATGTTAAATCAGTATCATTCAAGTGCAATTTTAGGTATTCATTTGCATACAGTTTCCAACACTTCATTATTACATTTGACGTCATTCTAAAGTTAAAACGAATGGACTATATATACATTTTCATTACACAAATAAGCTTTAGCGTTATTTATTAACGATCGTATTTATTAGGCTTAACAGACATATAGTCCATTCGCTTTAACTTTAGAATGACGTCAAACATAATAACAAAAGTATTGAAAACTGTATGCAAATGAATACCTAAAATTATACTTGAATGATATTGTGATGTATAACAATAAAGGTAACAGTTCTGTACGGTGTTGCCACCAAATCCTCTTGCAAATCAAAGCATTTTTCATTCAACATGTGCCAATAGAAACGACCGTATGTCTTTTGTTAAATATATTAGAATTTAAATTAGCTTTGGCAATGCAGCAATTTATCCGGTTATAACGTCATCCTAAAGTTAATGCGGATGGACTATAGCAGCTCCACAAGGCCTTTTAATGGCGCATAATTACGCCACCGTCTCTCAAAAGGGCCTTTAATATTAATAGCTGTATAGTGTTACCAATACAGTTCCAATTATTAGTATTATTCAATATCGACCCACACTTCGGGTTGCGCCATACTACTCTAGATATGTATTTAAAACTGTCAGTGTATATATGTAACAAGTTTTGAAAAATCCATTCGTTTTAACAGGGCTCCCTCTTTCATAATATCCGAAAATTCTGACTTTTCCAGGTTTTTCCTGACTTTTTGACGTTTTTTCCCAACATCAATATTAATCTAAGAAAACACAAAGAAAAATCAATAAAATTCTTGCGCTCGAAGTGTGCCAGTGCACAGCATTTACCTCCTAGTGGTCGTACCTTACATGTGATTTTCCAATGCACCACCCGAAGGTACTACATTGGCGAGGAAGCGAGTTTTTTTTTTACTTAGAAAATTTGGAATTTTGCCGAATCCTTGCTGTTCCAATCTTTAACGTGCGTGACAACACTCACACACGGACCTCCATTTTACCTCTCATCCGAACGAAGGTGTATTTTTGTGAAAAATGCTCGCCTAACATTTTTCAAGCAGACCGTGTCGGGATTCGAACCCGGGACCTTGGGTTTAGTAGTCACACACATACTGTTGTAGTCCCGCCGACCGTTATGAGCCACTACGACAGTTGGTAACACATACTAACCACGTACACAATATTGCACAACAAGATATTACGTCATAATTGCGTCTCAAATTGTATCACATACCAAAAATGTTTACAGTGATACAAGCTGCGCCTTAAAGAAAAAGATAAAATATACTCACTTAAAATGTGGAACTCTCCACGATTTTGCGGTCAGCCTTGCGCAGGGGCCATACTCTTTTCGTCTGGATGTTGTTGGGCGTGGGTGGGGCTATGCCCTTGTTGAAACCAGATTAATTCGTCTTCCCTCTTCGTCGTCTGTAGCGGTACGGTAGGAATAAGGTCAAGGCAACGACATCAGGTAGAGATAAAAGGAAACCTACATTATCTGAAAGAGAGAAGACAAAAGCACGACACAGGTAAACGTCACTGCTCAACGTCTCGTTGGCTAATCCTAATGTCCGGTCGTGTCGGAAACCGCGCACTTACTTCTTCATTCCACGTCTGTGCATTAACTTGCGCCGACGCAACTGACCGAAGTCACGGAAATGAATAAGTTTATTTTTAAAATATTAGCGCGAATTTACTCACAAATTTAAACTTAAATCAAAAATGATACATAGCCGATTTTCGGCATGTAACAATACCACTACGCCACGGAGCCGCTTCTAGTGGTCGTACCGCAGATAATTTTCCGCTGGCTTACAAGATAATTTCCCTTGGAAGGGGAAGCTTTAGGTTGTATTGAAAAACGTTTAGCACACCTGGAGGACTGGGAATCGTAGCAACGTCTGTGGTAGAGAAGCTAAACATGCCAACACTGAACGGTAAAGTGTCGTCACCGTTAGTAGGGAAAGCTACAATGGCACGGTTGCGATCTAGGCCGGTAACCTGGTTCAACCTAATTAAAAATTACTAGCAAGACCTTTGAAAAAGCCTCAGACCGTCAAAGTCAAGATGGATGACTGAGACGAAAAATATCTGACCTATAAGATAGCAACCGCAAGAATCAGGAATGGAGATTTGGTACTTGGAATGTCGTGGAAGTGTAACGTAAAGAGTATAAAATCATAAATGGAATAAAGGAAAGGAGCATAGATGTGCTGTGTGTGAGTGAAACGAAGCGGAAAGGGAAAGATGTTATTGAATTAGATGACGATATGTTGGGTTTGTGGCATAGAATAGAGAGCAATGAGTTCGGGCCAAAAGGTGTTGGTTTAATTTTGAATGATAAAGCAAAAGCGTGCATGAAACAATATGAATTGGTGCCTTCCCGCATCTTGTGGATTAGAACGAAAGTGTGCTTCGGATAGATCGTTTTAGAAATATTATGCTCCGGTGAATGATGATAGGGAGTGTAATCAGTTTTGGCAAGAGTTGGAAAACGTGCAAGGAATGGCCGTGTGATTCTATTAGACGATATCAATAGTTGGGTCGGAATACACAGAGAAAATGCTGAATATGTGGTATGTCCGTTTGATAATCCAAGAACGAACGAAAATGGAGATATGTTAGTTAGTATATGCATGGAAAGAGAACTGTTTGTATCCAACACATGGTATAAACATAAGGACATACACAAGTACACATGGCAAAGGGGAAATGAGAGAAGTTGTTTTGCTTTATTTTAAAGCTATTAAGAATTAGGTTCATTAATTCAGAGCTACGGACTTTTAGAATTCGGAAAAATTCCCTTTAAATGGTGCAATTTTGTTGACGCTGTGAAACCCTGGGATTAGTTGTTACCTTTAACGCGCGGCATATTTACCCGCCATTTTGTAACATATACCGACCACGTTTACCGGGTGATGCAATCGCTATTTAAGTCAAATTTACATGCACAATTTAAGTAAAATTAAATTAGTGATGGATATCTCGGAACTTAATCTCAGGATCCAGCGGTGGATAAGTTGGGTTAATTCGCCAAATTGCCATCCGTCCGTCACGTAACTTTTATTACACTCGGGGGAGGGGGTCGAAGAAAAGAGATAAGGTAACGGAACGATAGAGGCAAGTTACAGGGAACCTACATACCTATTTCTAAAAAGAAAAAACACACACCACTCAGATAGTTGTTGCCTCCTGTCCTTTCGACACTCGCGCACCTCCGCTTTCACTCTGCGCAGACGCGATTGTCAGCGACGCCGGAAGTTAGCATTATTAATTTAAAAATACGCGTCAATTAACTTATAAATTATATCTACCTCTAAAACGTAATACATTGCCATTTTGGCATGTAACATAGTAACGTTCACACGGGTCTTGACGTCAGTTGCTTATCTTTGCAATTGTAAGCGATGACGTAGGGTTTTCTTGTAAGAAGAAGTTTATCTTCCCACGAACGTAGGCGGAAGTTCATAAATCTCATATAGAGGGGTGAGGCATTTAAAGTGAGGAACGCCGCTTAGCTCGTCAGACTTATCGTACCGATTCCCGTGAAAATAGACTTATTGTACCGTTACCGGGCAGTGCTGGCGTGAGTGCATTCTGTTCCAACTTTTCTACCCCATCCTTATCGTCTCGTCAGAAAAGTCCTACCAGCTGATGCCGGCACAGCAACACACAACGGGACAATAGCAGAAAGGACCGCCCAACGTGGGCGCCAAATTATCACGTTTAACTCTCCCAATAAACCCCCGAGTAAATGAAATAGTTTTTAGAAAACACTTGCCCCGAAATCTACGTGGGCATTGATGACCTCAGGGGCGGTCCTTTCTGCTATTGTCCGTTGTGTGTTGCTGCGTTGGCCTCTGCCGGTAGCGCTTCACTAACGAGACGATAAGGATGTGGTCAAAAGGTTGGAACGGAACGCACTCACGCCAGCACTGACCGGTAACGGTACGATAAGTCTGTTTCCACGCGAATCGGTACTATAAGTCTGATTAGCTAAACGGCGGTAGTTCAAGACGCCGACGAACGTGGTTTAATGCACTACCTCCACCATCGCGCAGTCTTCAAATAAAGTATAACCATTCCAGTACGTCCGGTCTATGACACATCCTGTAAAGTTAGAAACGGGCCGTCGCTTAACTACCGTCTGGAAGGACAAAATCTGTTTTCGGCTTGGAAACATTGTGATGATTTTGGATATCAGGAAAGCCTTTTTAATGATAGGGATAAAGCGACCCGATCGAGCCTTTTTCAGATTCTTGTGGTGAGAAGACGACGACCCAAATAAGTTGATTGTTTGCCATCACAAAAGGGTAGTGTTCGGTTTGAATTGTAGTACATTTTTGTTAGCCACGGTCATTGCCTTTCATTTGGAAACGAGCAGAAGAAACTGTTTCGCTTCTGAAATCCCTTTTCGTTGACAATTGTGTCACATCAGTGGCGTATGAACGGAACTTGAGTAATTTCATTGAAGAAGCTACCACGGCTTTGCCTCTGGCAAAGATGGACTTGAGACTGCAAGAAAGTTCTATTTTTGAAAATTCCCTAGTAGGTTCACTGTCAATAGGTGAATGCGGACTGGAAACAGACAGTAGAGAAAAAAACACGTCACAATGGTACTTGGCATGCGGTAGGATAAGTTGGGGCGGCTCCATGGCGTAGTTGGTATGTGTGTGATTACTACGCTCAAAGTCCCGGGTTCGAATCCCAACACAGTCCGCTTGAAAAATGTTAGGCGAGCATTTTTCACAAAAATACACCCCCGTTCGGATGAGAGGTTAAATGGAGGTCCCGTGTGTGAGTGTTGTCACGCACGTTAAAGATCTCTACCTTGCTTGCAACAGCAAGAATTCGGGAAAATTCCAAAAAAATTTCCAGGTAAAAAAACTCGATTCTTAGCCAATGTAGTACCTTCGGATAGAGCATTGGAAAAAAAATCAAATGTAAGGTGGGATAAGTTGACAGACACCTTGTTTGTGGAAATTCCGAGAATAGATGTTTCGGAGACATATTCCAAAAGAAAGTTGCTCTCAGTCACGTAGTCCATTTTGGATCGGATGTTGACTCTGGTCACTCATCCTCGAGAGGTTGCTCCAAGAGGTGTGGAGTGTAAAAAACGGATGGGATGATATTTTGCCCACCTGTATCTCTGGAGAATTTGTTGATTTTAGAGGGGGAATGCGTAATGTCGATTCCGTTTGCATACCTAGATGTACAAAGGGAGCATTGAAGGAAAGAAAAAACGAATAAGTTACATTGCTTTTGTGACGCTTCTAAATCGTCATATGCGACAGTAATCTACGTCAGAGTTTTAGACGACAAAGGAGTCAACGTCAGTATTTTGCAAGCGAAATCACGGATAGTCCAGACCAAACCACTCAACATTCCTTGTTTAAAACTCATGGCAATAATTATGGGATGTCGATTGTTGACAGTTATAAAAGGTTCACTGGGTTGGGAAACCGTTTCGTGTCATGTTTGGAGTGATTCGACCATTGCTCTAGCTTGAGTAAAGCGACAGATATGCGTGCGATTACTATACCCGAGGTCCTGGGTTAGAATTCAGACGCGGTCCGCTTGAAAAATGTTAGGCGAGCATTTTTCACAAAAATACGCCCTCGTTCGGATGAGAGGTAAAATGGAATTCCCGTGTGTGAGTGTTGTCACGCACGTTAAAGTTCTGTACCTTGCTTGAAATAACATTGTAGTACCTTCGGGTGGAGCATTGGCACAAAAATCAAATGGAAGGTGGGCGTGACCTGGCACCACTTTCCGGGTAAGCAGAATCCGGCTGATCTCACATTGATAGGCTGTACAATTCTCGCACTGTACGACAGTAAATGGTGGATGGGAGCGTCTTGGTTGATGAGTGAATGTGAATGGCCGAAATCTGAAGACTTTACTGATAAGAGTGACGTCAATCGGGAGTTTAAAGGCAGCTGCAGTTCACACAGTAATTACGAAGTCATTCCGTCCGTGGTTTATGGAAAGAACCAACAGTTACTGTAAAATCATTCAAATCACAGGATGGATTGTACGTGTAGTACAAAATATGCGCAAGAAGAATAAGAAACAGAGTGTTGCAAAAAGATTTCGATAAGGTATAAGAACTGTCAGTTAAGAGATTAAGAGTGCTGAAACATGCATTATCAAATTGGTTCAGGAAAAATGCTTAAATAAAATAATTTACAACATGATCTGGAAGTCTGTGAGTTGGAGAGAGATGTGTTTTGCGTGCCCATACCAAAATTATGAGGAGAGAAGACACTTATAGTTTCACTCATCCTATACTTCTCCCATAGAGGCATCCGTTTGTGGACTCGTTGGTACGTCATCATCATGTAAAGAATTGTCATGCAGGCGTACAGACGATGATGGCAAATCTTTAAGAGCAATATTGGACAGTACAAAGTAGAAACCCGATTAGGAGAATTATCTACACCTGTATCCCATGTAAGCGTCTACAGCAGAAAATGATAGACCCAATTGCGGCTCCTCTTCGGTCTCACCGTGTCTACAATAAGAATGCATTTGAAGTGACCGGAATGGACTTGGCGAAACCGGTGTACTTGAAAAATGGCACAAAAGCTTGGATCGTATTGTTTACCTGTGCCTACTGTAAAGCTATTCATATGGAGCCAGCATCGTCTTTGATTACTATCCGCTTCCTACATGCTCTGCAGCGGTTTTTTAGTGTGTGTGGTCGTCCAAAGATAATTTGTAGTAACAAAGAGGCCAATTTTTGGAAACTCAAAATGCGTCCAATGCGCTGGACTGGAAGAGGATAGCGGTCGAAACCACCAGGCGTCGCCGTGGATCAATGTAGTAAGCGTAAGACTACGGATCCCAAGGTCCCGGGTTCATATCCCGACACGGCCGACTGCTTGAAAAATGGCAGGTGAGCATTTTTTTACAAAAATTACGCCCTCGTTCGGATGAGAGGTTAAATAGAGGTCTCGTGTGTGTGTTGTCACGCACGTTAAAGATCCCTACCTTGCCTGGAACGGCAAGGGTTCGGCAAAATTCTAAATTTCCAGGCAACAAAAAACTCGCCTCCTGGCCAATGTAGTACCTTCGGGTGGAGCATTGGAAATGTAAATGAACGGTCGAAACCACCATAGAGAAGGTTGAGGGATGTTTTAACGTACCGACTGGAGCTTGGTGGGTGGTTAGTGAGAGGTGCTTATCGAGATTATGAAGAGGCTGTTACTCCTAATGTTGGGTAAGGCTCGAGTCAACTATGAAGATATGACGACGTTGTTGTGTCGTGCGGCGGCAGTAATCAATGCGAAATTACTCACGTATGTTACGCAAGAATTTAACAACCTGACACCGTTGACTCCAGCGCATTTCACTGGAGGGCTAAAACAGTGAGATGCCATACGTGGACGCTTTGAAAAAGATGGATTTACGTGGAGAGTACAGACACATGCAGTGTATTAAGGAAGGAATGCACGTTTTCGGAAAGAGTACCTCGATCAACTTGTGCAACGGGGGAAAACAAAGCAAGGATGCATCGAGTATTGCTGGACGAAGAACTGCCGTTACACGTTGATCTCCGCAAGAGCTTGGGAAGGCCTAGCGTGAAGAACGTATTTTCAGCACTTCGAGACTAATTAACAATCGCAAATAAATCCAGGGACGTATTAAGATTCACGTTCCAACGCACAGAAAGTGCACACAAACGGTTCATATTCGTATACGGGTAAACGCTCCCATTCGTTCAAATTCATTTGAATAACAAACACCTCGGACAAACCTCTTTTTATCCAAGTAGTAACTGTTTAACACACAATTTCTAGAACTTAAAACATAAGTAGAAAATTTTCAAGAATCTTGATGATCATGGATAGTTTTACACACATCAATTTATCAGCTTCTTTCTGGTCATTTCAGAATTATATTCAGAATATATTAATTTAAATTAGCAAACATTTCACTACTTGAAGTATTTCAGGAAAACACCAAACAATAAATACTTATCCTCTTATAGCTGTTTTACACACAACGTACCAATCATTGCTAGAAGTTGTTAACCTTGAGCAGCAAGTCGGTTCAAAGGTGTATATTACATATAAAAATTTATAAAACGATTTCAAGAACTTGGCGCTCACAATTAAACCGACTTAGAACAAGTTCCAATTTTTCCTCAATTTTGTGGATATTTTCTTTAGCCAACCTAAGGATGTTCACTAACTTATTTATTTTTGTAATAATTAA
Source organism: Platerodrilus igneus (assembly GCA_036346225.1). Taxonomy (NCBI): domain Eukaryota; kingdom Metazoa; phylum Arthropoda; class Insecta; order Coleoptera; family Lycidae; genus Platerodrilus; species Platerodrilus igneus. The sequence goes on from JARFIW010001215.1 coordinate 3,970,273, forward strand.
TAGGTTAAGCATCTGTGGTGTTTGGTGCTTATGTGAATTACTTAAGATACTGTAATTTTTGCTAAATTAAATTAATATAAATAAGGTGTCAACAATTTTTTGAAAGTATGTTACATGCCAAAATTGGCAATGTACCATTTTTAGATTTAGTTATAATCTATAAATTAATTCCTGCGTATTTTTTAAATTAATAATGATAATTCCCGTCGTCACTGACAGTCGCGTCTGCGCAGAGTGAATGCGAGTGTCAAAAGCGGGACTAAGCCACGAGCTCTCGACTAGGCAACAACTATCTTGGTGTTGTGTGTGTTTTTCTTTTAGGAACAGGTATGTAGGTTCCTTGTACCTTACCTTTGTGTACCTGCTACCTAATCCTTTCATTTCTCTACAAGTGCAACAAAAGTTACGTGAAGGACGGATGGCAATTTGAATTCAACATGACGTAAGCGAACCCAACCTGCAAATCACTGCTGGAACCTGAAATTTAACTTCCGAGAAGCCACCACGTGAGTAATTTGATTTTATTTAAATTGTGCTTGAAAATTTGACTTAAAAAGCGGTTGCATCACTCTTAAAGCGTGGTCGATATATGTTATAAAATGGCGGGTAAAATATGCCGCGTGTAACTATAACAATGCCGCCCAAAAGTATCATAAGTAAATAAATAAAAAGTAAACGCTGAAAACTGGTTGTTGCTTCTGAAATAACTAAAAAGTAGATAAATTGATGTGTGCAAAACTATCAAGGTCATCAAAATTTATGGCAATTATCTATTTATTTTTTAAGTTCTAGAAACTGATCAATAAATTGTTGTGCGTAAAACAGCTATTTACATACTTGCATCTTTAGGGTTGCTTATTTTTCTATATGCATTTTGATTGACTGTTGGTGTACGTGACTCCCGAATATACCATGGTAAGAAATACTTCTTTTTACAATTTGACATATTAGAGAGATACTACAAAGTTCCATTATGTCAAATCGCTAATAAAGTAGCATACATAGTGAAAAATAGTGCCCCATCCAATTGGGGAGATATTGCAGCAAAGTTATAAAACTGCACCGACATTATAGGAACTTTACCTAATAAGGTTAGGCGCAAAAATTCATTCAATAATGCTAAGTCGTCCTGGTACGTAAATCTTAAACGTTTGACTAGTGTTTATTTATTTTACTACTCAAAGCAAACATTTTATATTAAACAGGATAACAAAAGTAAGGTTAAAGTCAATTAACCAAGCGCAAACCTGACAAAGATAAAGTCCGAACAGACTACGAATATCGACGAGTTCGTTCGAAGGAACATAATATGCTGTTATTTAGTTAACGTTATGCATCCCCAAATAGTGGTAACCACTATCCTTATTTTCGTTAATAGCGTTCTGCGCTTGCTCAGATGACTAATTAGCTCGGTCCTATAGTTGCATATCTCTCTGTTTGTTAGGTTATGCTTCTTCTTCTTTAAATTTATTGGTATTCAGCTAGGAAACAAACAGCCATCGTGATTTCGTTTAATTTCAGTGGTATATCCGGTGAGAGTGTACCTTTAACGGGTGCATCTGAATTAGTCTCATGCGCTCCCTTTTCTTCGCGTTGTATTTCCTTGACGCTCAGGGTGTAGGAATGTTTTAAATACAGTTGTGGTATGGGATCTTGAGGGTGGTAAACGAGAAGGCTGAAAAAAAGATTAGATTTTAAAATTACTTGCTCTTAAAAAAGTTATGACTATTTTAATTACTATTGCATGCGGTTTGGCTGTTACTGCAAGCAGGTTTATATGCCTTTCATAAATATTGACAAGTTGGCCTTATAAGACCTACAATTAATTATGTTATTCAAACATGCGAATAATATATGGTTTAAATCTCCTACTTCTTGGCAGGAGCATTTATCATCTGTCAAAATGTCAATTCTTGCAAGGTGGTTTGGTGTACAACAATGTTGTGACCTCATCCGGCATATAGTAGTAATATCACCTCTTGTTAAATTTTAGATGTTTTTAATCCATGGAGTTTGTAAGGGTTCATTTACTATATCGACATATTTGGATCTTTTTTGATTAGATATTGCTTGCCATTTCTCTATCCACATTTTTATAGTTTGCTTTTTTCAAAGTGGTGTTAATTCATGGTGTTCAACTTTAGGGTTCACAGAGAAAAGTTTATATTAGAATTCTTTGCTAGGGAGTCAGCTACTGTATTGCCCCCAATTGTAGTGTGGCTTGGGATCCACATTAAGACGATTTTAACACCTTTTTTTCTTTAATGCAATGATGTTTTCTTTTGTTATTATGGCAGCATGGTCCCATTGTTTGTCTAGTCCATTTTTTGTAATTCTTTCCAATCCACTCTTGGAATCACTGATAATTAGATAATTTTGTCTGTTGTGTCTGATATTTTTATTGTTTCAGCAGCCCACTTGATAGCATGCTCCTCTGCAGTGCATATGTTCATGTATGTGCCAATTTTAATAGACGATTTAATATTTATTTGTTAGGAATATAGCTCGACACCAACATGATTTTCTATGGAGTTAACTGATCCATCAGTATACATTTTGTTGTATTCATGAAATTTCTTGTTTACAAGGATGTTGAATTCCATATTGTTGTTGGTACCGTTTTTTGGTAGATCGCTGTCGTATATGTCTATGTTTGTGTATAATGTTTCTATGCTAGCTGTGTAACAAACAGGTATATTGTTTACTTTAATGCTGTTCACCATTCCTGGTGTCATGTCGAGTGCTTCTATAAATGGGGATCTATTCCTTTGCATCCAGTATCTATCAATATTATAATGTCTATATACTTCTAGAAGTTCATTTTTGAATGGTCCTTTGTCCCAGCTACACCATTTTGATATTAATTTTGTTGCAAGGAAGATCCACCGATAGTGCAAATCCATTTCGCCACATTCTGTTGTAGTTTCCCGCATTGCTATACTATTGCGCAATTGTTTAATATAACGTATAATTACGCGGCAAATTACGCACCATTTTGTATCAAATACCGAACACGTTTAAAGGTGATGCAATGGACAAATTTTCATGTACAATGTAAATAAAAACAATTTACTCACTTAAATCGCACCTTGCAGCCAAATCCCAGGGAGCATGTTTGTGGGTCACATCACGCCGTTGTTGACTCAAAATTTTATCCGTCCATCCTAAACTCTATGCATTCGTAGGGGAACGATAAGGAACAACCAGGTAGAGGTACACGAAGATAAGGTAGAAAGGAACCAACACACCTGAAAAGAAAAGGCACACCACACAGATAGATGTTCTTGGCTTGAAGCCTCGTGGCTTAATGGCGTCCTTTCACACACTCCACACCTGCGCATTCTTTTGCGCAAACGTAACTATCCGGAATGACGGAAATTGACAAGTTCATTTAAAAATATCCGCGGGAATTTATTTACAAATTATAACTAATCCTAAGGCATGCACATTGCTAATTTTGGCATGTAAAAATTCACAGTAGAGGATATTCGTTGGGGTAGATTTCATTGTTCCTGTGATAAGTCGCAGCGCAATATATTGCTGTTTTTGTAATTTATATAAAGCCGATTTGCTGCAAATTAGCATATCTATTGTTCCATAGTCCAAGTATGTTCTAACTATTGCTCTATAGATATTGAGGAGGCATACTGGATCTGCACCCCACCAAGTCTTTGCTATGGATTTCATTATATTTAATCCAGCGTGTGTTTTTGTTACTAGATGGGTGATGTGGTCATTCCATTTCATACGTTAGTCAATGATAACTTCCAAATAGTTAACTTTGCTAACTCTTTGAATTGTTTTGGTCCTGTACATTAAGTCGGGATAGTTTTTGGATATTGACCCTTTGGAAAACATAATACATCTAGTTTTCTCTGCGGATAAGGTAAGCTGTAGTTCATCAAGACATTTTGCTAACAGTTCAAGCATGCTATTAATGTTTTGGTCTGCTTCTGCTAAATCTTTGCCTGCGCTTATGAGTACCAAATCATCTGCATATTGTAATACAGTTGTGTTAGTGCTTTTGATTATGGTACGTCGTATGTCGTCTGTGTAGATGTTAAATAATATTGGACTTAGAGGTGATTCTTGTGGAAGGCCCTTTCTCGCCGTTTGTGGACCTTGTGCTGCGCCTGTCACTGGGTCTTTCAGATATACAATTCTTTCAGTTAGGGTTTGATGAATGTAGCGTACTATGTTGATGGGCATATTACTTTTAAGGAGTTTATGTGTTAGTATCGTTACATTAACATTATCATATGCTGCACTGACATCTAGAAATACCGCAATTACACGTTTTCCCTCTGCAAACCTGTTGTAAATATACACTGTTAAAAAAAGTTATGCAGTCGATGGTACCCCTGCCCCTTCTAAATTCCATGTTTAGTTCATCCAAGAGTGCTGTAGATTCAATCTATAATTCAATCCGGTTTTTATAATCGCGTCTAGAGTCTTGGCAAGGCAGGATTGTAGGGCTATTGATCGGTAATTCTTGTCTTCGCCCGGATTTTTTCCAGGTTTCAGAAATGTTAATATTGTATATGTTTTCCAACTTGCAGGTATAGACATGCAGATTAAATATTGGTTGAAAAGTTCTACTAATAGTTTTAAGGCATTTTTAGGCAGATTTTTAAGCATAAGGTGAGTGATTCCGTCCAATCCTGGGGCAGTTTCTTTTTTATTGTTTAATACTATTTGCAGTTCGTCCATACTTTATTATACCCCGGCGGTACGATACGCGAGCCACTACAGTAGTTGGTAGCAATGATAAATAATTGCAAAATGATGCGCAAATAGGGTATTACGTAATATAAATGTTCAAATTATTATCACATACAAAGGGTTTATATTAATTATAAGGAAAAACAGAAGGTACTCACGTAAACAGTAGGTCTTCTCACAGTATTACGCTTGTATAACGGCAGCTAGCGTCGGGGAGCTTCCGGGCGTGGGTAATCCGTTGGGCCCCCTTGTCGAATCCAAATTCAATTTGTCTTCTTACTTATGTAGAGGTACGGTAAGGAAGACAGGTAGAGGTACGGTAATTGGGTATAGCAGGGAACCTACATAACCTGAAAAAATACAAGATACTGCACAAAGATAACTACACTCGGCGACGTCGCGTTGGCTAGTCCTGACGTGTCGGAAATCACCGCCCTTCTTCACTCCGCGTCTGCGTAATCCTTTGCGCAAACGCACTGTCTGAAGTGACGAATTTACTCGCACAAGTCTTTTAAAATTATTGGCGCAAAATCCCTTACAAATTAAAACCTTACAAGAATGTTTACAAGCCGAATTTCGGCACGTAACAACTTATGGGGTCTCCCACTGGAGGTTCACTTTATCATTGCCGACCAGGTAATTTGGTTAATGGGGGTGTTTCTGTTGAAATTGTCACAATACTATCTAAAAGCTGCTTTTTTTTGTATTTTGAAGTGTTCTCCTGCATTTAGCTGTTATTTTTTCGGCTTCAATAAAAGCTTCTACTGAGGATAGGATTTGTAAATTTCTTTACTGCTTTTTTCGTTCTAAAACAGCTTCATGGCACTGTTCATTCCACCAGTATGGTTGCCTTGCCTTTTTTATTTTCGTGTACTTTGCTTTATATTTAGGGATTGCTTTATCTGCTCCTTTTTTATTATGTTCATTAGATATTCATGTGAGGTGTCATTACCATGCTCTAACTGGTTGTCTATGTAAGATGAATACAATTTCCAGTTAGCTTTGCCCGTTTCCCAGATATAATTAGATCTGGTTCCTTCTCTGTGAGTCGCTGTACTTTCTAAAAATTCACATACACTATGGGAAGGTGGTCACTATTACCAGGATCATCATGTACATACCATCCTAACTGAGTAGCCAGTTGGGTTGAACATATTGTTAGATCTGGGACATTTATATTGTTGCTTGGTGCTGTGATTCTTGTCGGTGATCTATCATTTAAAAATATAAGATCCTCATCTTCTAAGATTTCTACAATCTCTTTCCTATTAGTGTTGGATGTTGTGGATCCCCATGCTGGATGGTTGGCATTGATATCACTAAAGATAATGGTTTGAAGTCTTAGCTGAGTAGACAGTTGTTTCCATTTGGCCGCAGTCATAGTGAAGTCTGGTGGGATGTATATATTAATAATTCTGATTGTACCTATGTCGACTGCAATATATTGACATCTGTCTGAGGGGGTGCTAGTATCTAATTTTAATATCTGTATTGGAATACCTTGTTTGGCTAGCACTGCAACTCCTCCTTTGTCATCCGGTCTGTCTTTTCCGTATGTATTGTATAGTGGAATTTTAAACTGATGATTTTGTTGTAGCCAAGTTTCTTGTAGACCTACAACATGTGGTTCTATTTCATAAAGTAGTATTTTAAGATTGTCCCTATTAGCATTACAGCTCCATTGAAGAAACTTCATTTTGTGTTACATTAAGTATTATAAGAATATATATTATTAGTAATATAAAGTCTGTGAATTTTAGGTGTTTAATTTTGTTTTTTCCTTAGCATTTTTATCATCTGTGGTGGTTGGTTGTGCTTTAGTTAAGTCTACAAATTGAATTTCGTTTAAAATTGCTACCATTAAGGTTTTGTCTTCTGTTGTTATATTATCTTGATTAAGTACTTCAATGATTTTGGTTATGCATTCCTTGTTTTTATTTTTCACTTTTTCGTGGGCTGCGTATATGGCTCGTGGGTTTGGTACTACAATATTATTGATAAGACAGGCATTGTGTGCATTCTTAGTTATCCATAAAGGAGAAGGTGGGTTGGGTTTTTCCTTTTATTATTGATTGTGCATATGATGTTGTATTTCCTTTTGTATTCCTATTACTGTTTTGGCTGCGCTGGATGACTAGGATGTCCTCTTCAAAGGGGTTTGTTACTTTTTGAGCTCTGGGAAATCTCTAGGGTCTCTAGTGTTGAATCGATATCCCCCTATCTTGTTGCGGGCTTCATAGTATGACAGGTTTTTAAACGTCATTGTGTCTTTAATTTTTTGTTGTTTTTGATATTTTGGGCAGCTTCTTTCTTTTGCTTAATGTGCATCTTTGTAGTATAAGCAGCACACTTTATCACTTCCACAGTCTTTGCGTTCGTGCTCACCACTACACCTTGCACATCTGGATTGTGTACTTCGGCATTGGTCTTTTTTATGGCCATACCTTAAACATTTAAAACAAATCGTGGAGGGACTTAACAAAAGTTTTAATATTGATTTCTGTATAAAATAGTTCGACTTTACGTGGTGAAATTTTACCACGGAATGTAAATAATACTGTACTTGTAGGTATGTATTTTGTTTCATCATTTCCAAGGATTTATTTAACAAACCTTCTGACAGCGACTACTTGGTACTTAGATTTAGTGCATTTGAGGAGTTTCTCTTCTGTTATGCCCTCATAAATTCCCATTCTGATTCCCTTACATGTTATCATATTTGCTGGGATAAAACGTTTATATCCCATTTTTTAATTTTTTCGTTCTTTAGGAATTTGTTTGCTGCTTATGATGTTATAAATTCCACAGATATTCTGTTAATACCTGGTTCTTAATTTTTTTTAATGCCCTCTATGTTGGCGTTTGCCAGAAATTCTCCCATTGCCATTGGATGGTATTTCCAACGCTTTTGCCCTCTTTTTCAATCATAACCACATAAGGTCCTAAATCCGTTGATTAATATATTATATCTTCAAGCGGGCTAGCTTTCTTTAGGTAGGATTTATTGTCTTTATCGTTTTCTGTTTCCATTTGAGTTACATTAATATCTAAAGTTATGTTTGGTAGCTGTTGACTAAATATGGTAATTTCCGGTAAAAGTTCTGGATCATTGTTTAGTCTCGCAGTTTCCTCTAACTCTTTAATTTCACGGGCTAGCTCTGCAACAGACGTAGCATTGTAATTGCTTGTATCTACTGCACGTTTAGATTTGAGAGAGTAAGTTGTATGGAATTGGTATTAGGGAATCCCCCCCAGCTGTTTCGAGCATTAATCTAATGTTCTAATTACATAAGCTCATGCAAGTTGCAGGAAGTAGGATATTATAGTCCCGCCGACGCGGTATATGCGACACAAATGACAGTTGGTAACGATATTAACTAATGTGGAAATTAACGCGCCAATTGTCAATGACATCAAACAATATGCAAATTATTGCAACACTTATCCAAATTTCTAAATTATATTATAAAAACCCCCCACGGAGTACTCACGTGAATAGGTAAAGCTTCCTTCAGGCGTGTGCGTTTATTGCAGTTCGCGCGTTTGCAGAGTTAAGCATCTCTCGCTCTGGTCAGTACTTGGATGGGTGGACCGTTTTTTTTTTTAGCAACGTACCTATACATATAGCAGTTGCAGGGCCGTGTAGTACATAATTTTTTAACAATCCCGTACACGAGTTCGATGCAAGTTTCGGTGCTGCATATGATTTTCGTAAAGGATGGTACACATCGTCTCATGCAGCTGAAATTGAATTTGCAGAAGAGGGTGCTCGCTACGATATAAGGATTATCTCGCCTTTCGGTCCACTTCTCGGCCGTCGGATATTAAATTTTCGAGTAACTTTAAGAAACCTCGGAGTTCTAATATTTGCTAGGTGCATTCGAATAAGCACTTTACATACCCGGAACGCGACTTTTAATATAGACAACGACCATACCACGTTGAAAAGCACCGGTTCTCGTCCGATCACCGAAAACGCAGTGAAATCGCTTCCGCGTGTATCGAGCTTAACCACCGCATACTTTACATACACTATTAACCTGTGTAAATATATTTAGTGCTTTAAGTTAATTTTAATCGTAATGTAGGTGCATTAATAATTAAACTACTCGGATTAAGTGCTTAAAACTTTAATTTAATAGATTTTTACGCATAAATTAAGTGGTCTGTCTGTGAAAACGGGTAAAACACTGAAAACTGCAATTTCTAAAAGCAAACGGAATGATAAACTAAATATCGATAGTGAAGTTTTAAATATTCGAAGCTTAGTTGCTTTGAAAAATAAAATCATAAAGGAAAGTGTAGAGAAGCAGCTGCCTACAAATTCCGATGTTAATGTGAGTTTAACGACCCAGGTAAGCGACCCTCTTATACCTCGAGTAGAAAAAGCCGTGGGCGACCCTACAATAACAGAAACCGTAAATAATGTTTTAAACAGAAATAACCCCACTATGGATCAAAGTAATTTTATGAAAAACTTTGAACAATTAAGCGGTACGGAAAATAATATCGAATTAAATACAGATCCAGATGGTGTTCAAAGACCGAGAAAATTCAGAAAACTGCAACAATCTGTTAGTCAAGAGTCTCTCACTAGTACTCAAAACAAATATACACCGATTCAACAATTAAATGACGATGAAAATGTTTCTCAAATGGATGCTGAATCGGATAGTGAAAGTGAATGCGTTGCTTCGCGTACTTCTCGTATAATCCGCAAAGTGAAACCACCACCACCGATCGTAATTCATGGCAAAGCAAAGGATCATAGAAAATTAATCGAACAAATTAAAGCAAAAATTTCCAAAGGTTTCACGGTTAAATATACATCCAACAACACGAATATCTTCATAGAGGATCGATGCGAACGGAAAGAGTTCATCAAGTACATGGATGAAGATAAGGCCAAATTTCACACCTTTGCTGACAGCAATGAAAAATCTCATGCATTCGTTTTACGAGGTCTCGGTGGTGATGTAAGTACCGAAGAAATATGCGAGGAGCTAAAAGCCAAGAACATTCCGGTTATCAATTCCTACAAAATGAAAACGCAAAATTCTCCTTTATACTTAATAGTTACAGACAGTAGCGTCACCTTAAAAAATCTTCAACATGACGTTAGAAATGTAGCTTACACGCGTATCAGATGGGAGCGACAGCATAACAAAAGACGCATCACCCAATGCCGTCGTTACCAGCAGTGGTCTCATGCCACTGGGAACTGCCGTGGCACCATCAAATGCGTGAAATGTGCACTGGAGCACTGGACCTATCAATGCACAAAGTCTAGAGGCCTGCCAGCCAAGTGTGCAAATTGTAACGGAGCACATCCAGCCAGCAGCGAAAACTGTCCTGTATACACTAAAATAGTACAAAAACTCAGAGATAAAGAGGACAACAACAAACCTGGAACTAAGCACATCAAAAACGCAATACCAAACATAAGAAGTAACCAACAATTTCCTACAATGAGAGCAATTGCACCGGCCCCAACGACAAACCCATAGGGGAAAGTCCGTCAAAAAGAAGCGTCTCAAATAGAAGCAAACGAAAAAACTGAAGTAACGGAGTTTCAGCAACTGATACAGGAAATTGGAAAGTTGAATTCGCTAATTAATGTAAATAGCATGCTGAAAGCTGTGAAGGACCTAAATGCAGTATTAACTACATGCAAAACTGCGTTCGATAAGTTTACCGCATTCAACAATTTCGCTATGAATCTAAATAATTATGGATTGTAGGTTAAAAATAGCGACGTGGAATGCAGATGGTATAATTAGTAAATTAGGAGAATTAATACAATTTGTAAGTAAGAATAATATAGACATAATGTTAGTTAATGAGACCAAACTGAAAAAGACTCGTAAAATTAAAATTAGGGGCTTTACCATAGTGCGCAGAGATGGACCGAATGACAGGGGTCGAGCAGGTGTTATGATAGCAGTTAAAAACAATATACCCTATAGTGTAGTGAATATAGACAACATTAGTTTAGAGACATTATGTATTAAATTAGTGAATAACGTATATATAGTATGTGCATATAACTCTCCTAGAAATAATTTTACCCGTAGTGACTTTGACAAGATCTTTAGTGTAAATAAAAAAGTAGTGTTAGTGGGCGATTTAAACGCCAGACACTACAGTTGGAATTGTCATAGGAACAATAGAAACGGTATAACGTTACGCGAATATGCCAATAACAACAGCTTGGAAGTGCTTTTTCCGGATGGTGCGACACACTACCCATGGAACGGAACCACGCCCACCACAATAGATCTAGTTGTAGCAAAAAATATTCGAGAATTAATTGAACCTAAATCACTAGCGGAACTGCAATCGGATCACAATCCAGTAACATTTAGCCTGGGCTACAACCGACACCAACAAATTAAAATTAAAATTCGGTCCTATAAAAAGACAAACTGGCAACGCTTCAGGTCAGAGCTGGATAGGAAAATACAAATTGTACAAGATTTTCACAATGAACAAATTTTAGAAAAATGCATCGCAAATTTTACAAATATAATCACAAAAACTGTCCAAAAGTTCACCTCAGAGATAACAATAGATCCCACAAAAGATAAACTTCCAGACACAATCCTAAGGGCCATAAAATGCCGAAATGTGATAAGAAAACGATGGCAGCAAACAACCGATCCACTATCAAAAATACAGCTAACAGAAGCAAACAAAGAAATCAAGAGCCTAATTAAAGAGCACCGTAACAAAATTTGACAGAAAAATTAAATAACCTAAAACCTCAAGACAATACACTTTGGAAGGTGTCAAAATCGCTACGTAAAACATTCGAACCCATGCCGATACTAAAAGCTAACAATGTAGAATATGTCACAGACAAAGAAAAAGCAGATATTCTGGCAGAACAATTTTCAAGAGTACACATACTGGAACCGGACGATAAACGCCATGAGAGAATCACAATCGCAGTGAACGAGTTTAGACAGCAAACAGAAAACTATTGCATTCCAGAGAACACGCTACAAGACATTCTCACAAATCCACAAGAAATTCGGACCATTATCAAAACACTACCAAATAATAAAGCTCCTGGGGATGATACGATACAAAATATAGTTCTAAAAAATTTTTCGCAGAAAGCAATCGTACAACTTATGTACATAATAAATGGCATTTTCAAACTGCAACACTTTCCGCATAAATGGAAAATCGCATTAGTAGTACCATCACCAAAAACAGGAAAGAACCACGCCGACATTACAGGATACCGCCCGATCAGCTTGCTGTCAACCTTAGGAAAACTAACCGAAAAGATCATTCTAAAACGCATCAATAAACTAGAAACCACCATCAAAACCACTCAGCACTCTCAATTCGGATTTAAAAGTAAACATAGTACAACCCAACAAGTAGTGCGTATCGTAAATGACGTAATCACAAACTTCAATAAAAACAAAGTTACCACGATGGTACTACTTGACATCCAAAAGGCATTTGATAAAGTGTGGATCGACGGACTAATTTACAAACTCATAAACTTAAAATTACCTAAATACTTAATTAAATTAATATACTCGTATATATCAGATCGAAAATTTACTGTAAAAATCAATCAAGCCAGATCTTCAATCAGAACCATCAACTCCGGCGTACCGCAAGGATCTATCCTAGGACCGAAAATCTTTACAATGTTTCTCCACGATTTGCCCGAGTTTCCTAAAACCACAACCTCGGTGTTTGCAGATGACACGCCGATATATGCTCACTCTGACTGTGCAATTATCAGCAGTCAGCAAACTCAGTTTCATCTGAATATCTTGGAAGATTTTTACAAAATGTGGAAAATATCATTAAACCCGGAAAAGACAGAAGCCATTATCTTCACTAAAAAATATACTAATTCGAAAATTTTCAAAAAAATTAAACTAAACAATGTCAACATAAAAGAATCAGAAACGGTGAAGTACCTAGGAGTACACCTAGACAAAAGGATAAACTTTTAAGAGCACATCAAGAGAAGTATTATGAAAGGATATGCCAGCGTAAAATCCTTATACCCACTATTAGCGAAAAACAGTAATCTCTCGTTAAAAAACAAAAGACTACTATATACAGCGATCATAAGACCAACAATTACATACGCCGCTCCAGTCTGGTGTAAAGTAAGTCATACAGCACTATTGCCAATGCAACGTTTTCAAAATAAATGTCTTCGCTTAATTACAGGCAGAGATAGATATACTCGGATAACGGAATTACACGAACAATCAGATCTTGAATATATCAAAACTTACATTGACCGGATTTCACAGCAATTCTACACAACACAGCTCAGTGGGAACCCACTACTGAAAAATATCACCAAGATCCGAGAAAATAATACAGACTTAAAACTTAAACATAAACTCACCTATCAAAACCTCCCAATATTCCAAGAACGACGAAACTGACGCAACAAAAAGCCAAATGGCTGTAACTTAGAAGCAGGTTTTTGATTTACTTTTCCTGCTAAGAGAATACAAACATGACAAAACCTTATCGCAAATACTACAAGCAGTTAGTCTATTGCAAAGCATCTCAGCTCTAAAACCACTGGTAAATGAAGAAAAGGAAAAAGAATGGTATGTCCAGAAGGATAGGAACATTCTGAACTATCTCAAAAAATGCATATATTAATCCTCTGTTATACTTGACATGTAGATATATATTGTTATGTACAAATGTTAAATAGATTGTTTTGAATTGAATTGAATTGGTTCTCGTCCGATCACCGAAGTTAAGCAACGTTGGGCGCGGTCAGTACTTGGATGGGTGACCGCTTGGGAACACCGCGTGTCGTTGTCTTTTTTTCCCTTTTTACGCTGGAATATCGTGATTTTCTCTAAATTTGTAATTTTTAATAAAACCACACAACCCCCACTTTATGTGAAACCGATACAGCCCTTTTTTCCAGGTATCGAGAGCTCCGACAGGTCGCAGGACAAATTCGCGACTTTATACACGGCATCCGGCAACCCTTCACGATATGTGAGACCATTTAAGTATCCAATTCGCATATCACGGCTGCGGGGCTCCGTATTACTCCATGCTAGCGGCTGCGCGGCTCCGTGAATTCGTTAATATATCTCGGGTCGTGGGCTGCTGTTAGGCCAGGTTGCGTCCAAATTCGCTGGTCTTCTTCCTATGTAGAGGTAACGATAAGGAACGGGTTGAAAAACGATAATCAAAAAAGGCAAAGGGAATCTACATAATAAAAGATACGATACGATACCAGACCAACTACTCTTATTCACGTTTCAAAGGCCAGTCCCTCAGCGTCTTCCGGAAATTACCCACTTTTTTCTTCGTCCACACGCGTCGACGCGAAGTCTCGCGCAACGCACTTTTGAAGTGACGGAAATACGCGCCACAAGTCTTTTAAATTTATGGCGCGAAATCCTCTCATATTAACACTTATTTAAAAATGTCTAGTGCCAAAATTTTTGGCACGTAACAAGGATTAGGATCTAAGTTAGGGAAGCTAAGCAGGATAAAAGTATGCCCCCTTCTAAATGTTCTTACCTGTGTTATTCAATTTATAGTCACTTTCTCACTACACCCTTTTATCCGAATTGACATTCAGTAACTATTCTACTACACTACACTGTCTGTATTAAGTATTTTCGCGATTTCACATTAAAATAAATGTAAATCAATATTCACACCTTGTGTTCAACTTTCGTTTGTTAGGTTATGTTACAAAATTTAGTATATTTTCTTCCTTAGAGGCTAATAAACAAGATTAGAAAAACCTAATTAATGAATTGTTATTTAGAATTTTTGCTTTATGTATAATTAAAAAGTTTTTTTATTATGTATGTAATAGCAAGAAGGTGTGTCAATATTAGCAACCGCTTCTTGCCGTTTCTATATTAAGAAGAATGAAAAATAGGCATTACATCTTTCTGAAGAAGCAACTTCTAGTAGGAGTATGTAAGATTACCCCCAGACGATGCTAAATTGCAGATTGTAAAACACGAACGTCTCGCGGCAGAAATGCCGTGGCTGCAATGATAGATTAGGTTACTGTTAGAAATAGATATTATTATTAAAAAAACAAATCACTTAACACGCATATCAGAACAGTTGTTGCTAAAACTATTGCAGACTGTTCTGATATGCGTGTTAAGTGATTTGTTTTTTTTAATAATAATATCTAATTTGTGTTTTTTAATAATATCTATTTCTAACAGTAACCTAACCTATCATTGCAGCCACGGCTTTACTGCCGTGAGATGCTCGTGTAAAAACAAATCACTTTAAGAAGAATCCAGGACATTTAACAGATAGCGCAAAAACGTAGATAGTGGCATAGTTGAGTTATTACGGTGATGTTAGGGGGGGTGCGTTTTATAAATACTTCCGCACACAATAACAAAACGATGTAATTTAGTTCTAAAAAGAACTGTTTTATAGCAGGAAATGAAACAATATACTAAGGATAAAAAACAGCTGCTGTAATTGCATAATCAAACCAACAGAAAGCAAAACACCCTTATCACTTGGGCTGTGTTTTACAACTCAATTCTAGGCGGACGCAAAAATAATTTCAGATTGGTTGCCACTGAAACTGATTATCGTAATCTCTAAGTACATAAAATAGACTTTCGCAAACCGATTTTTGCTTTGTCGCATTATGACAGTGATTTCTTCTTAAAGTAATTGGGCCCTAACTTTGACCTCGTTTCAGACTGCGGTGCTGATTGATAACAAATGTGGTGTTATTTTGAAAACTTTGTAACATAATCGATGTTTGAAATAGTTTTAGGTTATGTCAGTAGTTGTTGAATTTTGATTATAAATTGTATAATTAAATACTTTCATTAAGAATGGATTTGAAAAACTCCGATTTAAATATATTCCAGAATTCTTGCAGAATATGTCTATTAAATGAAGGTCACATAACTATTTTATCTCTTGTTGTATACGAGAATAAAGAAATAAATGTGAGAGAAGCACTGGAAATATGTATAAACTCAAGGGTAATTTGATCGTTGAATGTTTTCAATTTTATTCAGTTTTTTGCCGAAGGTTGATGAAAATGACGAACTACCTAAAAATGTATGCAACGATTGTTTGTTCGAGTTGCTTAAAGCTAATAAATTTATTTCAAAATGTAGACAATCTTATGACGTTTTGCATGGTGTTAAACCCTTTATAGCAGATGTCGATATTAAAGAAGAGTTCAGTGCTGAACAAAAGCTGATTTTCGACACTTCACCTGCTTCATTAACTCACGATGAGAAGTATCCAAGTGAATTAGAAAAGTCAGAGTCATTATTGTCTCCTGCACACAATACTTGTGCAAAATTAAATAAACGTAAGGTGAAGTTAAAACAACAGCTGATTTCCCAAGTCAGGACTAGGTCCTTTTTGTGTGAAATATGTACAGCAAGTTTTTTTAGAAACACCAATTTAAGGCGGCATATGCAAACGCACAGTGATCAAAAACGGTATATGTGCAAATTGTGCAATCGAGGTATTTATTCCCATACAATAAGATTTCGTTAACCACCTGTATGTGAGAGAGGTGTTTAGGTTGGTGTAATAAACGGAATAATAGTAAAATACCAATAAACAAAAAACCACAGACCAGAACATAAGTAAGTTTTAAAGATCTGCTTTTTGCAAAATTAAATATCTAACAAGATAATGTTTAACTCTTTGTAGCTGGGCTTATTGTCGAACAAGCACTTAAATACAAAAACAATTATTCAGATGTGAATTTTTCAGTTTATGAATTATTCATGCCTAAAATCAATTAATTTTAATGAGAATGTGTCTATTTCGACATATGAAACCAACGACATGATATGCATATTGCATTTTTTATTTATTGTCATGTTTTTTTGGACGTAACAAGTGTTTGCAAATGTTTGTTGTGATTGCATCATTAGACCGATCTGGTTTGTCCATTGAACAAATAGCAAGCGGAGTTTTGGTTTATTAGTGAGTTTTTTTTTGTTACATATGCATGTCCTTATTATTTAACCCGGGAGTGGTCGCACAATAATTGTTAACGTCATAGGTCGCACGTTAGCATTTTGCTCACAGCACGTGTTGAGCGTAACGATATGTAATGCAATGACTTGAAATCATTTTAAGCATCTGATAGTTAAATGTCTTATGTTACAAAAGTAAAATGCATAATTCAAGAAACAAAAGGCTAGAAAAGGAATATAAGATGTCATACTATATAAGACGAGGCTGCACTTTTCTTGTTTATTCAACGATGCATTCCGGACACTGATAGTGAGCATGCTCGTTACAAACAAACTTTTTACAAGTGTTACACATTTTTTTGTTTTACGATTTTTCCGTCTAGGGCAAAAGCAACAAATTCCTTATGAATCATTTTTGTGGTTTACGGTTCAAGACCTGTAAATTTACTAATTGATTCACGAAGTTTGAAGGGAAGAGTTAGAATCGAAGAGCCAGTTATAGTGTGTGGTTTCATCAAATCCAAATCCAATATTTTCAAAAATGTATGCCCATCTAATCCTTCATTAGTATTTGCAGAATATATAATATTGATGGTTATTTCGCAGACGTTCAAAATTGTAAAAAAATTGTTAGCGGCCATCTACAACTTATTCTTGATACACTATACATACTTTTCAGTTCATCCATGCCGCCTTTCGTAAAATCATACAAAGTTATAACCTCTGGTTTGGCTTTATCACCAGTATCATTATCAATTGTGTTCTTACTAAATTTTCACTTTATAGGGGGGGGGGGGGTTGATTGGTTAATTAAAATAATCCGTGTGTTCTTTAGTATCCCCAAATGGAACCAGTGAACTTTAAGGAAGGATTTCCTTAAAATGATGGGACGCAAATATCTTCCGACTATGCTAGGGGTCTATTCCTTGGGTAGAGCTTATGAGGATTGGTCGTGGTTCTTTTTACAAAACATTATTTGCTTACTATGGCTTGATTCGTATCAAAACAGGGGTTTAGGGAGGGCGCCACCAAGTCATTAAGTTTTAAACACAGGGTTTCCCTAAGAGGACTTGGAAGTCCTTAGAAAGGAACATCGTATAAACTGCTAACGCAGAAGCTGTAAAGAAAATTTAATTAAATTAACAAAGTGAGAACACGAGAGGTATTCTCTCGTTACCTCTTATAAAAAACTGAAAATTAATCATGCACACAATTTTATGAACACAAATATTAAGCTTCAAATTCTAAAAGGGCTATTAAAGCTTCTTGTTAAATCGGAGATACCACTTTATGCCATTTGTTCATATACCTGGTTACACTATTTCTGAACTCACTTGTTCAAAATAAAACAATTAATTAAGAGAATTAAATGTTGATTCTTTAATTGAAAGTTGTTTCTTCATAAAAAAATGTATGTATAAAATTTACGTTTAAAAAAGATAATATAAATTCCATCTACCCTGAGGTAGGATTATGAATTCGAAAGAAATATCAAAAACTTTAAGTGTTTCTTTTACTACAAAATTTAACTCAAATCTATACCAAAAATACCAGATCTTTTATTTGGTTTACACATATATATGAAAACATCTAAATTATCTACTAATTCAATGTTCGAAAGCTGTAATTAAAATTATGCATAAATGAAACTTTAGTCAGGACTCTATGGATTTGCTTAATTTCATTAATATTAATAATAACTGTTATTACACTGCATTTATATTGGCAATAAAAATTTATCAAAGTCCTTTCTAGTTTGTTAAACAGAATAATAGTACTAATAGGTCATCGTAAAGTTATTTTCTGGTGCAGCCTTGTATCAAAGTTCGCCAAGTGCAGACGTGATGTAAGAATAACACAAATTTCTTACCTCGTTTCAACAGGTGTTGTTGGTCTGATGGTACTACATCATGTGTAAACAGATGTTTATACTTACGGTCCTTGGGCAAACAATTGACGTTGCCTCCACATGTTGTACAGCAAATAATCAGCTGCGTGATCCTTGTACCTGACGATATGAGCTTAAAGCATGTTTTCTATGCGCACCAAAGGGACAAACCAAAATCCATAACAACGGTTATTACAAATATGCCAAACTTTGATGTACTACCATATGTAGATCGTTACCAAAATAATTATTCTCGTGTAATTATCCACATAGTTACTTGTAAATTCATACTTGCAATTTCCAAAAGACCATTATTATTAATTATCGGACGTTAGATTCAAACCATAAAATTTCTATCTACTTTGCAGAACATTTTCTTTAAAACTTAAACATACAGTTTCATCGCAGAACTTTTCATTAAAACCAACTACTATAGTAAAGTTGAAGGACGGTCATGCTAGATCAATATTTTCTTATCGCTACATTGGTGTGATTGAACTATAAACTCGATACTCGTAGATGCAAATAAAGGATCAATATCATCTTGAAACCCAACATTTAAACGGCCTAATTTTTATAAAACCTGATAAAACGGAATCATTCTAACAAATGAATATACGAAGGAGTCTTCCAATGAATATACAAAACGATTATTTAAAAGGTATTCATCTGAATTTGCAGAAGAATTTGTAAAAGAAATATTTAAATGAAAATTCTAAGTGTAAAAGAAGTATTTAAATGAATATTTTATCGTAGTGTGTAAAAGAGCGCTACAACAAAATTATTTAGTTTGTCTAGTAAATTATTTTTAATTGCTTACCATTATTAAAAATCACTAATGCAAGTGTCCATTACACTTGAGTTCTTCTAGCACGGCGTAAAGCCACACGCAAATTACTTGCTAGAACCTTCAGGTTCCCCATGTTAACTTCATGACAAGTGTTCTAGCTGAAGTGACCGCTGGCACATTGTGCACGACATATGAAAGCTGTTTGGCCTTGATATATTTATACTAATATTTAACGCCTGATGTTAGCAACCAAACTAGCATCTCTGTATTGCGGTTAGACCACATGATTCCAATACGGATATTTATTTAACTGAAGATGTTTACTGGTATAATGGACTAGACAAAAGGGTGTATAAAACTAATAATTTATTGGTGTACTGCAGTGGTCAAAAAAACTGTTACAACGTCTCCTGTATGCATTGTAGACAAAACCAGAACATTTTTATTTTTACGTGGCACATAAGAAACCAACACGCATACGCCTTCATTAAGATATGCAAACGTACTACTGCATATAGGCCGTTCTTTTGTTTCTAAAAGTATTGGTGGAATTTCTTTTTTATTTTTCCTTAATGTTCCAACAATGGTAGTATTTTGTTTATACAAATACATTGCTAAAGTTATAGAGGTGAAATACTTATCCATGATAATGTTTCTCCCAGTATTGATAATAGGAGAAATAATTCTCCTTACAACACTTGCTGCTGAATTATCTACTTTGTATGGCCCATCGGACTGCCTGTCTGCATATATTTTCATGTCAATCGTATAAAATACGCGGGAATCGACCAATGCAAAAATCTTTATACCATATTTGGCAGGTTTATTAGCAATATATTGGCGAAATTTGCAATGCTCACGAAACGTCTACTGTGGTATATCCGCTCAGGGTATAATTGGCTTTGCATTTTCAACAAACTCGGAAAAGACTTTTCTAATTGAAGCCAAGTTATCAATAGCCTTACGTTTGGCACAAGTGTTTACATCATCAAATTGCATAGGCCGCAGTAGGGTATAAAATCTTCTTGAAGACATAGTTGCTCTAAAACATTCAGGTGTGGTGCCATCATCAGTCCAGAGTTCTTTTATATTGATGTGCCCTACCTTTTTTAGACCAGCCATATACATACAGCAATCCAAGCAAAACGCGTATTTGTGTTGTTACAATCCCTTTCACGTATGTAATTCGCTTGCATTTGTTGAAGATATATGTTCGTGCACTGTAATATATTCAATTCTTTCATCCGGAAGAAACAGCTTCTATGATTCAAGAATGGCGTGTGCATTCTTTGCAAGTTGTTTTACTCCTGGCAAATGAATAACAATATTTCTTTTACGTGTTGGAACGTTTGATCATGGAGTAAATTTGAACCAAAGAGTACTCTTATCTTTTCCAATCATATTTTGACCCGCATGATAAGGTTCTGTATCATTATCAATCGTTTCGTCTCCAGATTGTTCAGTGTTCGAATCATGCTCACTAAATTCTGATTCAGCGTCACTTTCAATGTCGTCGCATCTTTCGGCTTCAATATTTTTCGGTTCGTCTGAAGAAAAACACCACAGCGGAGCAAGCATTCCTATAGCATACATTTTGTCGTCATGTTTAAAGATGCGAAAATAAAATACATTACCTTTGTATTTAGTTTCTGCAAATTTTAGTTTTGCTAATTCGACTAGCCTTTTACCTCTGCACATAGTTTAAACAAAATTAACACAGTGAAAATAAAATGAGCTATAAAAGTTAATAATATGCAAATTAAAACAAATATTACAAATATAATACACTACTCGGCGTGTGATATCGCAACAGCTCTGAAATTATTACTAACGTCGTTGGTCCCATAATGAAAGAATTTCTCAGCAGCATTCACTTGGAACAACACCCTTATCTGTACTGACGGAACGGTTTTAGACCTTAAATTAAAGTATTATTCGAAAGTAGAAGGTCAAAACCCAGCTACAAGTATCGGTATTATATATACGTACATTTTTGTATCAATGTTAGCAAAATGCTCATAGCGCGACCACTCGCGGGTTAAATACTTCATAAATACAGGGTGTTTAACTTTGAGGGCAACGATGGGATCTCATTTAATATGTGATAGCTGGCAGGTATAAATTTGTCGCTTTTACAGAATTTGGTGCTGAACAATATGCCGTAAATAATTTTACTGCATTTGTTTCCATGTTATGGTAAAAAAATTAAAAAAGGTGATTTTGGTATTTTATTTATTTGTTATTTGCGAACCTATTAGAAAACTGTAACAGCATTCTTAAGACAATTTTTTATTTTCTAGTAGCTGAAGTTATTAAATTTTTTATTATAAAACGTTTTGTTTCGTTTGAACCATCATCAACTGTCTTATTTCTTATGGATATCGTATTAGATTTTTATGCCGTTGTGTAGAGAATTTATTCCTGATTTCAAAAATGTGTAATATCCCTACATTATTATTACTAAGAAATCCGGTATTCGCACCAAAGCATTTTGTATACAATTAAGATACCTCTGAAAAAAGAAACAGTAAAGTGACTATCCAAAATTTATTTATTAATATTTTACAAAGTGGGGTACGAAGTATACCAAAAATAAAATTTACAGTAAATGTTCAAACAAAAGCCCATTCTATCCGGTACAAAGACGAAACCTCTTTTTCATTCTATTTACCGCTCTCTGAATTGTTCTCTGGGGAATATTTAGAAACGTAGTCCGTATAACGTTTGTCAATTTGACATTGTTTTGATATTGACGTTCATACACTACATTTTTAATTGCTCTCCAAACAAATTAATCAAATATACTTAAATCGGGAGATCTGGCAGGCCATGGGGATATACCGAAATTTCCAATCTATTTATGAGCTATAAAAGTTAATAATATGCAAATTAAAACAAATATTACAAATATAATACACTACTTCTTCAAATAATAAGAGGACAGTAATTTGGTTGCCAAGAGTTTTAAAAAATTTAGCCTGTCTATTTTTATCCACACACGCATGGAAACATGACACACAAAAAGAACGATAAACAATACACCAAAAAGGTTACAGGTTTCCCATACAAACATTGTACTTTTATAATTTATATTATGTTGATAAATTATTGGTTATGCAATCCACATTGCATAGCAGTTGAGTTAGTTCAGAATACGTACCCGGAAATTCAATGTTTTTAGATTTTACTTATATTGTATTGTTCTTTTATTTTATACGATACCTCTCGCTTCCTTCATCATTGCGCATCTCACAGCCCATGAGATTTTGAAAGACCTATACCTTTCTGCATTTAAGGTTTCCTCATAAAAATATGGCCTTATAATTTGATCTTTCCAAACCCGCAGCCCAAACATTAATGCCAAATTGATGTTGATTTCGGATCTGTTTATTCTGTCTAGGATTTGCAATAGACCAATAATGTTCACTATTGTGGTATTCGAAAAGTGACATTTGTCTGTCTACATAATGATATTTAAAAAATTCCCATTTTCAGTAATTCTGGCTTGCAACCAATTACAAAAATGTAAACGCCTGTGGTTATGATTAGCGTGTAATGTTTGGCTAACGTGTTTTCTATACGATTTGTAGTTTTTGCCTTTGAATGCCCTCCAAACTGTAGTACAAGGCAAATGCAAGTTTACAGCTATCTCGTGAGTGGACATCGATAGATTATTATGAACTTAAAAAATAGTATTTCACACATTACTATCTAATACTATAAATAAACAACAAACAGAGAATTACCTGTTGAATCGTGGCTTCTCTACTTTCTTCTATAACTTGCCGTGGGCCCATTGAAACTCAACACATTTAATTTCTGATGTAATTTTAAAAAGAAAGTTTCATTCAGATGTCGCCTTTCAGAATAGGTCATACACGCATTTCTGCTATTCTTGTTGCACACATAATAAACTTGTAGCATATCAAGCTATTCTTCATTAGAAAAGCGCATTTTAATTGCTAGCTAACTTAATTTTTAAATTAAATTACAATCTTACTGGCAATTGTTTTGCCATTGCTTCTTTATAACGGTATCTTGATTGTGCACAAAACGTATTATTGAGAATAATGGATTTCTTAGTAACAATATTATAAGGATGTTGTATATTTTTAAAATCAGGAAAAATTCTCTACACAACAGCATAAAAATCTAATACAGCGTCCATAAAAAATAAGAAAGTTGATGATGGTTCAAAAGAAACGAAACGTTTTATGAAAAATTTAATAGCTTCAGCTGCTATAGAAAATAAAAAATTGTCTTAAGAATGCCATTACAGTTTTCTAATACGTTTTAAAATAACAAAGTTATAAATAAAAAATGAAAATCAACTTTTTGATTTTTTAACCATAACATGGAAGCAAATCCAGTTAGGTGAAATTTCTCTATGTCATAATGTTCAGCACAAAATTCTGTAAAAGTGCCAAATTTAAACCTATCCACTATCACTTATATTAAATGAGATCCCCATGTTGCCCTTGAAATTAAAACATCCTGTATATATGTTGCTGTGTTACGCCTCTGTTGGGGGAGTGGACAAATTGTACCGTGACTTTGGTACAGCAATGAGACATTTGAAATTTTTATCTTACCTTATCTTCCTTTTCTTTGACTTTGCCTGACTAGCTCAATGGAAATTATACTGTGGAATTTATAAAATGAAATGAAACACAGCAATTTCAAGAAACATCTATACATTTAAAATCATTTTTCTCTTGTACAAAAGAATATAGAACAGTTTACAGGATTATCTTGAAAATAATTCAAAACCACTTGTTTGATAGGTCTTACTCTTTGATGTGGTGTCTTGAAACAGTACAAATTTTGTTAAATATTTTATTAATATTATAAACAGTGCTTAATCGGGGATCTCTGAGGATGCCTATTATTAAATTTCCTAGCTGTTCTCATTTATCGGACATTATTACCAACTAGACGTACAAATTCGATTCTTTCTGGTAAATTTAATTTTTGCGTAATTATAATTTAATATTAAAGTATAACTTACTAAGCGGAGCATAAAACGCAAAGTAATCTAATACTCTCACCAATTTGACGTTTTGGTATGAATCTTTGTTGCACTTTCCACAGCACACTACCTCATTATCCAAACATTTTCCCAGTAAAATAATAAAACTAAATATTACAACAAAACTTTTTCTAATGGTCGTTATTACATGAAACTTGGTTTATACCCATTTTGAGGGATGCTGACGCCTATTGAAAACAACACAGCAAAATATTATGCTCTGTTCAATCAGTTATTTTAGTGAGGGTTATTTTTATCTATTATTATTGTGTCTAGTGTCATATTGATTAGCTAAATTTTGTGCATGTATAGAGTCTACAATTCTGCTTCAGTATCATGTGACAGCTGAAGGAACTGCTTGAAACGATATATTAAGTATACAATTTCTAATATATCTACTACAGCTGATTAGTCTT
Source organism: Platerodrilus igneus (assembly GCA_036346225.1). Taxonomy (NCBI): domain Eukaryota; kingdom Metazoa; phylum Arthropoda; class Insecta; order Coleoptera; family Lycidae; genus Platerodrilus; species Platerodrilus igneus. The sequence goes on from JARFIW010001215.1 coordinate 3,995,081, forward strand.
TATCAACCATATGCTTGATAATGCAATAACTAATACAAATGATAAACCACTAGATGGCGAAACATTTGGCTATCCCTGTGATTCTTGTTCTAATCTCATTTGCAAAATTTGTACTAACATCAGTCCTATTGATTTTCTATTTTTTAGTGTACTTGGACTTGATAATGAATACATTGGTATTCGAAACTATACTCATCGAATAAATAAAGAATTATACGATTATTTTATGGGTTTGGTTTAGAGTTTTCTACTTTTCAATTTAATTCAGTCATACTGAAATAAGAGCCATTCCTTTGAAAGATAGGGTGTTAATATTTAACTGCCCAGATTGCAAACAAGAAAAACATACAATATTTAATAAACTTTTGGAGCTTGATATTGCTGTACAAGGGATTCAACAGGTGTTAAATGAATTCCAACCTATCATCCTATCACTCAGTAATATAAGAGATGTGGATCCATCTATCACTTGTGTTCAAATCAATGCTACACTTACACCCAGTCTCTCTAAAGTCCTAGATGACAAGCTATTGAATATTCGTTCAAACTTTAAATCTGATCCATTTTTGTCAACTTCAAATTATGCTGCCACTCTAGCCAGAAACACAGTGCTAGTTAAACCCAAAGATTCATCCCAGAGTAATGCTGCAACCAAAGCTGTATTGCTGCATGAAGTTAACCCAGCTGTCAATGATATCAATATACATAAAGTAAGGACTATAAAAAATGGAGGACTGGCCATTGAGTACCCTAGCACATCTGAAGCTTGGAAATTTAAGAATCTCATAGCTAATGATCTGTCTGATATGTTCACTGTTAGGGATGCTGTCAAGTTACATCCTCGTCTATGCATATCTGTACTTACGGAAAAACATACACCTGAGCAGCTCAAACACTTTATAGTTTCATAGAATCGTGATATACTTGACCAAACTGCAAAAATACAAGTATTAGATGTTATGTCATGCCGAAAAATTAAAGATTCTTACCAATGTCTCATACAAACTGACCTAGTTTCCCACAAGGGCATCATTGATAACGGTTTTATTCGTATTGGGTATGACTACTGTCCGGTATTTGATGCACTTGAATTAAAACTGTGCTACAATTGTTGTGGTTTCAACCATTTTTTCATCCAACTGCAACAACCCCAAAATGTGTCCAAGACGTTCGCTCCCTCATAATGTTGCTGAATGTCACGCAATGGAACTAAAATGTGGGAACTGTATTAATGCTCCAGGGAAAAGGACTGCTGACGATAATGACCACTTTACTGATCATGCCGCATGGGATCATAACTGTCCAGTGTATAAAAGCAAAATAGGTGAACTTAAATCCAAGTTACTTGGTCGGTAGCAACTAATACTATCCCACAATCAATTTTTGAACCGTTTTTCTAATAACCCGATTATCTATTATCAGAATGTGTCTGGTTTAAACACGAAAACCTATTGTTTATTTAATAGTATCCTGGTATGTAGCGAAGAATACAATCTGTTTGTGTTCACGGAAACATGGCTCTCTGATAGTGTGCTTGATAGTGAACTTTTCCAGAGTCATTCAAAGTGCATCGCTTGGATTGTAGCTTTGATCTCGCTTGCACTAAGCGTGAAAGTGGAGTATTCATTGCTGCTAAAGATTATCTTCACACATGTAAAATTAAAGTAGACTCGACTCTCCAAGGTCAACTACCTATAGATGTATTGGGATTCATATAAAAACACTTAAATATCTTTGTTATATACATTCCCCCCACTTTATCATATGATGATTATCATACATTGTTTGATGCATTAATCTCACTCGACTGTAACTATGAAATTTTATTTATTGGGGACTTTAATATACCCCAGTACATATTCAAATCCGTCTCCACTACTCTAACCACCACCTGAACTGCTATTGCAAATTTTATGGCCTACGTCAATACAATGAAATTTTAAATAATAATGCTCGACTTTTAGACCTGGTCTTATGTTCCGTACATTGCACTGTTCACAAAGCCAACTATCCAATACTTGCCAAAGATAAATATCACCCATCATTAATGATAATATTTTCCATTCATGCAGAACGCAAAGCATCTACAGATGTTTCCAGTACACAAACATACAATTTCCGTAAAGCTAACCTACACAAATTATATGCCAAATTGTCTGTTATGCAGCTAGATGACCTATACCTAAGGCGACCAGATTTTTAGATGGGCAACGCCTGACAACTGGGGGGGAGGGGGGGATCAACACAAATTTTCATACAGAATAAAAATAATATCGTAATATTTTTTATTTTTAACATAAGTACAATTTATAAATATAAAAAAATGTATAATATTTTATTCCTTGACATATTTTTTATTTGAGTGAATTTGTTTCAGTAGATTGTCATTTTTTAAAATATTGTTAAAATCTTCACAAGAATTTGTCAAATTATATTTGACACATAAAATGGCTTTCAAAATTTCTACACTTAATTTTGATTTTTCTGATGTCCACACTTAATTCTAAAAGTCGGGACTTTTGAAAAACGTCGCGGGACGCGGGACAAATTGTGAAAAATCGGGACTGTCCCGCCAAAAGCGGGACATCTGGTCACCTTACCTATACCGTTACACAAACATTAATGCCACATGTGATCGTTTCTATTCCTTACTATATAATATATTAGACAGATATGTGCCTAAAACATCTTGTACAAAAGTGCATATTCAACCTGGTTTTCAGCTTTGGTCAAGAAAAAGATCAAACGCAAATATTCACTATGGAAACTATACAAAAAATCTCTTGATCAGACTACCTATCAACAGTATAAAGCACTTAGAACTGATATTAAATGTGAATTTTCTAAGGCTCACATATAAAAATTGATATGATAACGCCATACTCGGTGTTATGAACGTTTTTCTTAACACCACCGCTCTGTGTGCTCACTTTAATCTTACTAATTTTATTATTATGCCACGGCTAGCCCTTTTTAATCTACACAGAGTGCACAACGTTACGATGATCAATTCTCTTTTTCACCCCTTTATGATTATTTGTTTGAATTGATAAAACGAAGTCAATTAATTTCATATAATGAAAAGAAATATTATTTACAATTTTTGAAATTCTTTAAATACACCCTTCAATCGATTAATATCATATGTAGCATTTATCCCAAAATTTATATACTTTCAATTCAATCTAAAGTCACCAAAAACTACACCCTCTTTACAAAAAAATCTGGAACGTTCTAGACCTCTTTATGATATGTTTAACCTATGCAAAAGTTTCTTGTTGACTTCATTACAAGTTTGGGTAAATTGAATAAATTCAGTATTAAAATTTTAATTGAAAAATATTTTAAAATAAATAGATCTCACCTGTGATATGTTGTTCGTGTTGCGGATCAACACCCCTTTGCTGTCTTCAATCGTCTACCAATGCTCTGCTTAGTTGAACCAATATTTGAGTACAGTTACCCTTTGTTTTCCAAAAATTACCTCGTGCTTCTTTATTTTATATTTGTCTGCAAATGCCTTTAAATTCTTCCCTTAAATGCTTTCGACGCATCTTAGAATTGTACCAGAATTGTACCAAAATTCGATTAGAATTGTCCCCTTTGAATTAGAATTTTTATTTACCAAAAATTTGAAATATTATTGTCGTCAACGACTTGAAGTATTATGGGCGACACAGACTTGAATTATTGTCCACGCAAACTTGAAGCCGTTTTCTATCAAAAGAACGGCAAAAACTCTTCATAATTGTTGTACGATTTTCACTGTAACTTGAACTTGATATTCGAAGCCAATAGCAAGATCAAGATGCAACCTAAAAAGTTTTGGTCCTACTTGTCTAGTAAAAATGACATCATCAAATCAATCTTACATGCATTGCAATGGCAATATTTGCCCTGATGGAAAGGATACAGCGAACGCGTTTGCTGAGTTGTTTTGTACTGTTTATGACAGTGGTCCCGATTATGATGTACCGCCTTTGCCGAATCTTTTATACAATTACACTCCAATCTCTATTGACCAAATTACAAAATGATATCCTTCATGCCGTTAAATGCTTAAAGTCCAAGATGACTATGGGCCCGGATTACATACCTGGTTTTCTCATTCACGACTGTAACGATATATTTCTTGGCCCATTATCTTTTCTATTTAATCTTATATTAAAAACCAAAACTTTTCCGACAGTTTGGATATTATCTAGAATCACGCCTGTGTATGAAAGCGGAGATAGAACGGATCTCAACAACTATTGGCCAATTGCCATAATATGCAACTTTTGTAAGATCTTGTGAGCAAGTCAAGAACAGGCTAAATGCTAATCAACGTGGCTTTATTTATTTATTTACGACAACAAATCTATTTCGCATCACTCAGTTTATAGCGGAAACCATTGACCATCTTTCTCAAGTTGATATCATATATATACCGACTTCTCTAAAGCTTTTGATCAGATATCTCACAATGTTTTTCGTTATAAATTGGACATGATTGGTTTTTCAGACAATATGAGACTTCTAATAACACCCTACCTAGCTCATCGTAAACAATATGTCGAGTACCATGGTTATGCTTCTAAATTAATATGTGTTCCCTCGGGCGTGTCCCAAGGCTCTATACTTGGACCTCTCTTCTTCATAATATACATCAATGACATAGGTGACACCTTCACTGTGAATTATCTACTGTACGCTGATGACTTAAAACTGTTCACAGAAATAACCTTACAGAGAGACTGTATGACTCTACAATCTAGCCTTGATAGACCGAATAACCGGTGCAAATTTAACAAATTACCCCTAAATACTAACAAGTGTTACGTCATGACCATTGCACGGTCTCATTCCCTACAATATTATGACAATTCAATAAACGGCAATGTTCTGTAGCGTCTTCAGTATGTTGAGGATCTTGGAATATACTTTGATTGCAAGCGTACTTTTTCGGAACATTATACACTATCTTATACATTCCTCCAATAAAACATTGGGGTTCACTATTCATAATTCTGTTGGTTTTAGAGAGCCGTCAACGGTAATCTTGCTGTTTAATGCTTATATTCGGTCTCATTTGGAGTACACCTGTGTTATATGGTGTCCTCACTATGCTATCTACATACACCTAATTGATCGTATATAGAAAAGATTTCTGAAAATCCTAATGCTCCATTATGTTGGATTCTACCCGCCTTTTGTCTATTCGAACAATCTTTTAATATCAACTTTTAAAGTCCAGTCTATGAGTAAGAGACGTTTCTCACACTCTGTAATCTTCCTCTACAATATTCTTTTCTTCTTCAATTGCCCCGATCTATTAGGCCTTATTACTTTCACTGTTCCACGTCTATCCTCTCTCAATCCTTCCACATTCCATAACTCCATACCTTGTACCAATGTATTGAAATTCTCTTCCCTCTATCAAATTTGTACGAACTATGCCACAGTCCAAGATGATATTGACATTTTCCACTCCTCTACTTGTGCAATTAAGAATTGTGTACTTAGTAATTTGTAATCCCTTAACTTTCGGTGTCCTGCTTTCTTCCATAATTTTAGGGTGTTTATTTTTATTTTTGTTGTATGTATATACTTACGTATTATCAATCTTGTAATTGGATTTAAGTATCTTTAAGGTTGTAAATAAATAAATAAATAAAAATAAATAATGGCCTAGAAAAAAAATTTAAAAATCCCCAAAGCTTTTCCCAATTTTCGACCTTGAAAAGCTCGTAGAAAAAGTTTTGTTGTAATATTTAGTTTTATTATTTTGCTGGGAAAATGTTTATTTTAATATTAAGATAGTCTGCCCTGGAAAACAAGTGCAACAAAATTTTGTACCAAGACGTCAAATTGACGAGAGTATTAGATTACTTTCTGTTTTGTGTTCCGTTTACTAAACTATGCCTCAATATTAAATTGTAATTATGCAAAAATTAAGTTTACCAGAAATAATCGAAGTTGTAGGCCTAGCTGGTGATAATATCCGCTCAATGAGAGAAGCAGCTTGGGGATTTAATAATAGGCATCCTCAGAGATCCCCGATTAGCTGTAGCACTGTTTATAATATTAATAAAATATTTAACAAGATTGGTGAAGGCAGCTTTTAACAGCAAATCATGCACATCAAAGAGTAAGACCTATCGAACAAGTGGTTTTGAATTATTTTTAAGATAATCTTCAATGAAGCAAGCTTAAGAACTGTCGCTGTAGATTTGAACAAACCCAAAGAAACAATAAGAGGATGTCTTAAAAAGAATACATTGAAACTGTATATTCTTAAGTTCTAGTGTACCTTACAAGCAGGTGATGCTGAAAGAAGAATGGAGCTTTGTCGGTGGGCTCAAAGAGAGTAGCTTAATAATCAAATGTCTTTAGACCATAGTATTTAGCGATGAGGCATCTTTTACAACTAACGGGGTAGTTTCTTCACAAAATCTTCGTCACAGGTCTGTAGACAATCTTGAATGGCTGATTTACTGCAAGAGTCAATATTCACAAAAAGTGAATGTGTGATGCAGAATTACGAGTGAAAGAATTATTGGATCTTTCTTTTTCAAAAGAACCTTAAATGGGCAACGTTTTCTGGAATTTTTAGAAAACGACTACTTTATGGATGTTATGGATAATTTTTCCCTTTAACATTCAATAAATCTGTATTTTCAATTGGATGGTAGTTCTGTTCATAAAGCCGCAAGAGTGCGTGAATGGCTAAACGCCTACTTTCAAAATTTATGGATAGGCTGTAACAGTCCATTAGCAGAATGGCCACCTATATCTCACAACTTAACCCCATTGAATTTTTTCCTCTGGAGTACAATTAAACATATTGTGTATAAAACGCGCCCCCAAACAATCGACGATCTGCATATCCGAATTATAATGCTTGCACTGAAATAACAAACATTTTCAGGCATTATGAAAAATGCTTTGGAAGGTTTGGTGTGCTGGTAGAAGTTACAAAAAATTAGATTGTCGTTATTTCTTTTGCCTGATTTGTTTTTTTTGTTTAATAAAATTTTTTCTAATAGTCGTTATTCAATGAAACTTGGTGTATACCTGTTTTGAGAGATGCTGAAGAGAATGGCATAGAAAAAAAATACAAAATCTTTAAAGCTTTTTCACAATTTTGGACCCTGAAAAACCGTTGTAGTAGGCATTGGGCTGATGCACTGATATTATTAGTTTGTTCCAAAATACGATTTTATATGCCATACTTTTTAAACAGAAACGGTTGATACCGAATCATAAATTAAAAAATGACAGGGTATTCTGGTCCAAAATGGGTCACACTATGTTGTTATGCACAGGTGGTTAATTAACTCTTCCCATAACGTTTACACTTTAATAAGATTTTAGTAAATGTGAATTTGAATATTTTTAGGTTTCACAACTAATTTTTATTTTCAAGAGCATATGAATGAACATAATGGAATATATGCACACCTTTGTGAAACATGCGGGAAACGGTTTTTGCAGTATGCTAAGTATTACAATCATATTCAGACACATTCTGAAGCTGTTGATAAACGCATCATATGTAATATATGTCTACGCGTTTTATCATCTAAGAAAGCTTTAAAAGTGCATTTATTAACACATGGAGAAAAGACCTTAAAATGTGAATTTTGTGTTGCCAAATTTTCAAACATCACTTTGTATAAGAATCATTTACGAAAACATACAGGTTGTAGTGAAAGTAACCAGTTTTGATTTATTATTTTTTTTATAGGTGAAAAACCATACATGTGTTCTGTATGTCAAAAGACGTTTAGACAGTATGGACCTTGGCATGCGCATATGCGCATACACACAGGAGTAAAACCATTTACATGCCACATTTGTTCGAAGTCATTTACCCAGCGAACACATTTACTTACTCATATGAAAACTCATACTAAAGATAAAGCATTTGGATGTTCGTACTGTGGAAAATGTTTTTCTGATAAGGGCTATTTAAAAGTTCATACAAGAATTCACACGGGTGAAAAACCTCATGTTTGTTCTATTTGCACTGCAGGATTTTACACAGCTACTCTATTGCGGAAACATATTAGGGTGCATCATAAAACAGAAATGTAGAGTGTTTCTAATGAAAACAATAAATACAACTTTATTACATATTTATTATTAATTTGATGAATTTTTTTAAAGTTTATTTTATCATAGACACTGCAATATGTGATATTTATTAAACTGGGAGCATTTGCCACATCACCATCAGGCTCCCTAGGTTACCTACATTGTAACTACTGTTTCCAGGTGCCGAAGCTAATAAGTGCTTCCACAAACACCAGTGAATTTATTATTATTAGTGGTTTGTTATTATTAGAGGATTTATAATTAGTTTTTTATTTTTAAATTTAAAAAGAATTGTCAGAATTTCGTAGCCAAAGAATTTTACCTTTCCTTGATCCGAGCTATATTACATACATATGTATTCCATTTTTAAGTCAAATTTTTAAAAAGATATTTATGAGATTATTTGTCATATCTCAATGTAGTATAACTTAATTTAGAATAATTCCAGTTTTAAAGATGGAGAGGAAGTAAATTAGTATTTAATCACTAAATTATTAAGAAATCTAATCTTAATTAAATATATCAAATAATTAGTTAGAGCGTTTGAGCCGCAACATTTGTTACATCCTAAAATTGGCAATGTACCATTTTTAGATTTAGTTATAATTTGTAAATTAATTCCGCGTGTATTTTTTTAATTACAAATGTTAACTTCCGTCATCGCCGACAGTCGCCTCTGCACAGAATGAATGCGGAGGTGCGTGAGTGTCGAAAGCAAGGATTAAGCCACGAGACCTCAAAGAAGCAACATCTAACTGTGTGGTGTGCTTTTTTTTAGGAATAGGTATGTAGGTTTTTTGTACCTTTACCTTTTATTGTACCTGGTACCTTAATTCCTTTCATTCCCCTGCGAGTGCAATAGAAGGAAGGACGGATGGAAATTTGAATTCAACATTGCATAACGCAACCCAACCTGCAAATTACCGCTGAACCCTGAGATGAAGTTCCAAGATGCCCCACCACGTGAGTAATTTGATTTTATTTCAATCGTGCTTACAAATTTGATTTAAAAAGCGGTTGCATCACTCATAAAGCGTGGTCGGTAATATGTTATAAAATGGCCGGAATTATACCACGTAAAACTATAACGATGCCACCCAAAAGTATAACAAGGGCGCCCAACGTGATGAATTGTATAGATGTTTACTGTCGGTCATTAAAAATAAGGTACATGTGATTTTATTGAATAGCAAAACAACTCTAGAAAGTGTGCATAGAATAGCATTCAACGTTTAGTTAATTTACATTGTATTGATTGTAAATTTAACAGTAAATAAATAATTTTGATTTGATATTAATGCAATAGAAAAAAATTTAAAAATTCGTCAAGAATATTTGCAAATTTAGATAGATTTTAAAATTTTAATAAGTCCTTGGTTACATATGGAAAACAATATGCGATTTGTTATTTTCTAGTTTGGTTAAATTGTAAGGCTGAGTTCTACATTTTGTACCTACAATCATATAGAAAACTATTCAGGTGTTTTGAAACCTGGTTTGTAAAGTCGTAAATAGCAATATAATCGTTCAAAATCCGTGTAAACACCTCATTGCTCAAAAAATATTTCAAGTGTTCAACTTGTTTCATACACATAGCTCGTGGACATTAAACATTTGATCTGATACGATTTTCCGCAGTTGAACTGTCTTTGTAAGTCATTTTCTGAATCATCTCACTTCCACATCATCTTTGAATCTAGAAGGATGGGGAGTCGTTGATGGTGAGATTTAGTGATGAAAAATTTAAGTGCCTTAATCTATTTTTATTTCAGCGCAAATTCTGTAGGGGTAAAAATTTCGCATGCCAACGAAATTATTTGGAGTCTACAAATTCTGTAAAGCCAATAAATGCCGTTGAACTAACAAATGCCTCCTACATGTACCCTCAAGCCTACTAACATTGTTAATGTTCACGCATCTTTGAGCTGACCATCATCCTTGAGTTCACGCATTACGTACTATGACATCAGTCTGGGACCATTGCCTTTGTCACCACAAGCAGCCAGCTGGAACTTGGGCCCAAGTAATTTAAGGGTAGCAGCAAGCGGCTAGTGGTTAAGAGCGAATTATTTTTGCCTAATTTCAAAATGGATTTTTTTATTTCACAACCTCTTCTCACAAACGGCTAAGTTTAGAGCCGCAAAAACCTTCATCGTTCCAGTCTGTAAAATCCTGCACCCAACTGAATCGATATATTTTTTTGTTGATTATTTAATATTTTTTACTACAAATATATATTTTCTTGAAAGTAATATTTGCCTTAATTTTGTTATAGTAAACTCTCACTGATAACTATTTTATGATTACTTGAATTACAGTTATTGATTAAAATTGTATGTGATTATCAGATCTGATGTTCATTGAAATACTAAGTAACGAAATTTTGTATAACTAATAATTTTTTTATGATTAAAATATCTTTTGATATTGTTATTTGATGCAAATTATTTATTATAGAATAGAAACATTCTGATTTTAGTATGTTCCATTTTCTAAAAGGATAAATTAAAAATTTTAAAATTATCTACTCTGATAGGGTTTCTGTATCTATCCTAAAATTATATATATCTTTTATACTTACTAGATACAGCGTCCAACTTCGCCTTATATTTTTTCTCGTTTAGCAAAGAATATTTCAACTTTACCTTTCTCATACTCGCTCTTGGGTAGTGGCTAGGGTAGCCACCAGTTTTTTATAGTTCCATCTGGTATGCATAAAAATTATAAGTATCTTTAAACTTTCGAATTATCATGTCTCATGGGCACTATTATTTTAAAGGTGTTCATTAAAAATTTAGTACCGTCGCAACCATTTCAACTATAAAAGTTTATTTTTTTTTAAACCGTTACAGTTTCATTCGCATCGTGAGGCTCGAATTGTTATTCTATCTCCTACTTTATGGCAAGATCTCAAAGCGCGTTCTCTATAAAATAAAACTGTTACAGAGTGTGGAGAAACATTTTTTTGGCAAACTTTGAGTTTATCATGTGCGTTATATTCCATTGGGAATTCAAATATTTTAGTCTTTAATCTCCGACTCTCCTTATTAAGTTTTCCTTTAACTGGCACTTCATTTACGTTTTGTGCAAGCCATATCCGTTGTTGGTGTCTATCAAGGTTCCAAAAGTCGTCATGCAAATTTATTCGCGTATTTTCTAGTATTTTAAAACATTTAAGTTTGCAATTGCATGCAGACAATATTGGATGCTTTAGTTTATCATGGGCCTTTGGAACTGAAAGTTTGAGTCTTTTTAATGTTTTAGGCTCTTTACACTGTTATGTTTATTTTCGACGATAGATTTAAATACGTCCTTTTTGTGGTAATTCGTTTTTCATTCACCTAGCTTCTGTTTCTATTCAAAACCTCATCCTGTATTTTTTCCTCGTTACAATAGTACGCGTAATCATAACATTTCTTTCAAATCTATTCATTCTAAAACGAAAATTTATTCGATAAATGAAATAGTCAATACCTTGTTTTAGGTATTCGTTAATTTGTTAAACATTCCGATAACGTATAATTGCTTTCTCTTGTGTTTCCCTCCTAAAGACTTGCCAAAATAATGGATCCTACTATTAGTTGATAGCGTGTTTTACAGTTTGATAATCGCGCTTTGATAACGCCAGAATTGCAGTTCGAACTCGTGTTATTTGAATCAATTTTTAATTTGATTCTGCAGCTTTTGCGTTGAAATATTTTTTACAGCGATGAACGTTTTTTGTTCAACAAGTAGGAGGTATCTTGCGTGTATCGCTCTTAGCTGGAGGCCAAATTGGTTCTTTCTTTATGTAGGCCTAACTGTTCGTTGACGTAGACCAACTGCTTTTGTCTGTTGACCGCTGCTGCAGTTACACTGGTAGGGCGAATGGATCCTGACTACCGTGTCGTTGCTGTGCTGACTCACCCTCGACGACTTGCAAGATAAGCATCCCGATGCATAGAGGTATGTGACTCGTTTTCTTTTATGCACATCGAGGACTATTATTTATCAGCAGTTGATGTTGTGAAACCAGTTCACCATACATGTCTAAAAGCTAGCTACGCTAGTGCTTTTGGTTATATTTCTTTAATTCTTACTACAACTTGGTCTCTATTTAATACTTTAATTTATCACACATGCTATTGAGAAAATCTAAGCATTACTTTCTTCCAATGAGTTTTCTTACATATTAACTACGAAATGCGCACTTCGTGGATCCATTATAAAATTTGTCCTTTACAATATAACTTAAATTTAATACTTTTCTTCATCCATGTGAATCAAAAAAATTTAATTTATTTTTATTGTTAATAGATAATCGTGGGCGACGTGCTTTTTTTTGGTCTTTTTTGGTATGTAGGTGAATCCCCACACTCTCCGCGTTTGGTAGTTAGCCTGGTATTTACGTTTCTTCCGGCTACGTCTAGGTACGTAGCATAATTTCTGGCACCCGCGTGGATCCGGGAATAGAATAGCCCCATGGTACGACCAGCCTGTCGTAAGAGGAGACTACAGCGGTCCAACACACACACACACATACTTTATACCCCGTCCAATATATACCCACACACTTCATACACACACATACACCCACACACTTCATAAATACACAGTTCTACTTGGTTCTTCTTTCTTTCGTTTCCTTTTTGTACTCTTTGCACCCGTGTGGGTCTGGGAATAGAATAATCCCACGGTACGACCTGCCTGTCGTAAGAGGCGACTACAGCGGTCCAACATATTCACACACGCACACTACATACACACACACCGTTTATACACATGCACACACACACACACACACTCACCTACTCATACATCAAAACACACTCGCATACACACACACACACATACTCATACATAACTACACTGGGATCCTGTTTTATTTTTTTTTTGTACAATTCTTAGGCTTTTTTGTTGGTCCTGATAAGATGAATATTTGCATTATTATTAGAGGTACTTGAAGAATTAATTGGTTTATTAGTCAATTCAGGATGTTCTATATTATTCTGTAAACATATTATTAAGTTGTATCAATACAACAAATATTAAGCATATATATCTCTGTATTGCATAAAAAAAAAATGTGTACCATAGATACAAACGCAGTAGAAGTTAGTACCTGAACATGCACTGGAGCTGCAGCCATTTACTTCTCTTAAGAGCTCATCACAGTAGGTTACCTACCATCTGCAGTAAAAGCGCGGGTTGGGATAAGGTAGCGTAAGGCGGAACGAAATGTCAAGACGCAAATATTCATTAGAAGAGGATATGAAGTATAGTACTACGCCTACTTGGTTAATGAAGTACCAAGGAGCACATATAGACGGCAGCGCTGTGGAACTTATTAGTTTAGTTATAAACCTCACAGATATTTTAATTATACTAATTTTCTAACATTTATAATCAGTGAAAACCTTTAAAATTCCGATATCTAATGTAAAAAAAATTATTAGGGAACAAGAAATTATAAGACTTAACATTCCTACATTTGCGTCGCACAGTTATTTTACAATTTCTAATATGTAACATTACATTAATTAGTTGGCCAATAAATGGAAAAAACAGAATAATGGTTTAAACGTATCTCTAATAAAAAATGATTAGTTAAAGCGTCAAGTGGGTTTTGATTACAGTTTGTGAAAAGCTACAAATGTTGGTTTGGTTTTTTTTCTTATCACGCGTTCGTTTCCTTTATCATTTTCTAACGACGAAATAAACAAAGTGGACGCAACGGCCAAGAATGTTTTATTTTAGTGAATAGTGGCCTTTTAAATTTATTTCAAACATTAATTGAACTTCGGCATAAAAATTAAACAATTCTGTGTTTATTCTTTTTTACAAGTCTTACATTACTCAAACTGGGGGGGGGGGGATACCAATTACCTACTTTACTAAATAGGAAACCCAACAAAAATTTATATAAATTTAAGGTTTATGAAGAACAACTCATTTCTATATTTGCTGAGACGAGAAATAATATCCATAATGAAAGTTTTAAATAGATTTGCGAGTAATTAGGACTATAGTCGAAAACTCTCATAAGGATAGTTTGATCTCAATAGATGTTTGTTGTGTTTTGTTTTATATAGCATGTATTCAAACAATTTATGTTTTACAATAGTGTGTGACATGAAAGTTCTGAATTTTTCCACAGCAGCACATTGCAGGTGCATTTTTCTAAAAAATACTAATATTTGATTTATTCGATAAATAAACTGAATTGTAGTGTGCAATTTTGATGAAAATTCATAAAAATTATTCACACATTTGGGAAAGTTACTGGTTTTGTTTAAATCGCTCTATTATCAGCAAAAGAAAATTTTTTTAGTTAAGAAAAACTTAAATGACTTTCCCACATAGACAAATATTTTATAAGTAACTTCTATTAAAACCGTTTTTAATTTGGGTGCCTAATAGAAAAGAAATTTGGATCTTTAAAAATTTCAAGATGGCCGCTACTGTGATGAGTTCTTAAGGTTAAACTGGCGGGACTTCCCGGAATAAACTATAATACATGTTAGGTTAGCTTTTTACAATACAAATTCAATATTTTGTGTTTGCAATATCTTCTACAAGTATAATATTTTCAGAAGGGCTGACGAAAACGTTATGGTCCTTATGGTCTATTATATCGCCAACCTGAACGTTTTCTTTTTCAATATAGAACACTGATTCGTGCTAAAATCGAGCATTACAACATTGTAAAACATTTCCATCATCATCATTAGATCTTCAGTCCTGAAACTGGTTAGACGCGTACCATCATTGTTTCCTATTCTGAACTAACCTACACATTTCCCTGAAATTTGCACCGTCTGCATCTATAACTATCCGATCTAGGTCTACATCTACCTCTTTTTTTCTATCTCTGCTTGTAATATATCCCATACTATTCCCCAAAAATGCCTTAGAACGTATTCTGCCCTTCTATTACTCTTACCTTTTTCCCCAGATATCCTTGTTCCCCTACTATTTCTATAACCTATTTGTTATTATCTTTGTCTGTCCATGCTATCGTCCTCATACATCTGAAGTACAGCATTTTAAAAGGCTGCTACCGTTTTTCTGTCTGCGTTTCAGACTGCCCGTATTTCATAGACATACTGCCTGTGCTGTGCTCCACACATATGCTTTCAACAATTTTCTTCCTGTTCTATGTTTGTTGTCTTTCCTCATAGGCGCTGTTCTTTCTTGTTAGATACAGTTTGCTCACCTTCTATTGTTTTACAATTATATACCTTATTTCTTGGACCTCCAGTGGTTGTGAAGGGAGGTAAGCAGCCTGTGGCTGCCAAGTTCCTCCAACACTTAACCATTTACTGATTTAATTTTTTTCCAATATATCTTTTCGCACAGTCATCATTAGTTGCAGATATTTCGCAACCAACAACTAGTTGTTTGTACTAATCATCAGATTTACCTGCACTTGTTTTTTCGTCATTAGGTTTTCCGTCTCAAAACTGGTTGGACACGTACCTGTACTTATTTATATACCGAGCTAGCCTACATAGTTCCCTGAAATTCTCACACAGCATGTGTGTACAGTTCGTTCCCCTTCTATTGTTTTCTAATTTTATGCCCTATTTCACCGAGATTCAGTGTTTTATCTTTTGTGCTTTTCCCATCTTGCGTTATTTGGCTTCCTAGGTGGCAGAAATCCTCAACAAAACATTTCATCAAAATATTATGTTAAATTACGTACTAAAGGGCGTTTGTATTGTTACGTGCCAATCAATTGGCACTTAAACATTGTTTTAGGTTAAGTTTGATGTGCGGAGGTTTCGCGCCATATTTTCAAAAGACGTGGTGCGCGGAATTTTAAAAGACTAGGCGCGTACTTCCGATACGGCACAGTGCGTTTGCGCAGATCTCGTAACACTAGAGGGTTGGACGAATAAGTTCGCGCCGATGTGTAAAAGACAAAAGAGTGGGGAAAAGTGGTGAGAGTTTTCGGTTAGACGCTTCAACGTGGCTGTTTGCCTTTGACCTTTGAGTAGAGTGGACGTTTTTTGGTAACGTATCGTTAGCTTTACCCATGTAGATATCCTGCCTAATTATCTTTGTTGTCGCCCTTTACCTGTTTTTTTCCTAATCCGATCCATACATAGGTGATGAATTTGAAGCCATAGGCGCACCGGACTCCACGACCGCGAGACGACCCCGGATGTCCATGTTCTACCAACAGCACCGGAGCAGTTACCATCTTTAATTTCTCCGGGATGGAGCCCCGCAGGACGTTCGGATTCCTTATGTAAGTAGTACATTATAGTCATAATTGCTTCCTAATTAAATTTATATATGGCGTAATTGCGCAATTTAACTTGTGTATTGGTGACGTCATTGGAAGTTGGCAACGCGGAACTTGTAAAAAGGGTTCGCGCTGCCCTCCGCTAGAGGCGTCACTCGCTTTATTCATTGCGCTTGCGCGATGTATTTTATGAACTTTGCTAACTGTATTATCGACTTTTAACTGTATTACCGACTTTTAAATTGTAAGAACTATCACCATATAAATCGTAAGAAGAATGGCGCCTTTAACGTGTGAGGTTAGGGTACATTGCATTAACTGATGTTATTTAAACAGTTTTTTCACTAAAATAAACCCCACTTTTATGCAAGTAAGTACATAAAATAAATAAGTAGGGGTGGGCGATACGGGATTTTGCGTATCGAATATCGATACATATTCTATATCGATATGTATCGATATATCGAATATCGATATATATCGATACGTATCGATACGTATCGATGCGTATCGATATGTATCGATGCGTATCGGTGCGTATCGATACATATCGATTCGTATCGATGCGAATCGATACGTATCGATGCGTATCGGTGCGTATCGAAACGTATCGATACGTATCGATTCGTATCGATGCATATCGATACGTATATTTACGTAGCGGTACGTATAGATATATATAGCGATTCGTATCGGAACGTTTAGATGTGTAGATTAAGTATACATATCGAGACGTAGCAATACCTATCGGTACGAATCGATACGCATCTATAAATTTTTCTACTCTTTCTTTGGGAATAAAATCACAAGATCGTTTTAAAATAATATATTTACTGACAATTCGATCTTTCACTTAAGATTGTTTGTTATCAAAATAATTAAAGTTTCAAGTTTAATATTTGTGACATAAGTATGTATATAGGGGTAGGCGATACGGGATTTTGCGTATCGAATATCGATTCATATTCTATATCGAATATCGATACGTATCGATACGTATCGATACGTATCGATGCGTATCGATACGTATCGATGCGTATCGATACATATCGATACGTATCGATACATATCAAGTATCGATATATCGATATTTATTTTTTGCTGTATCGGGGGGGTCGATACGGGGGTCGTATCGATACGTATCGATATATCGATACGCCGACCCAGCCCTATAAATAAGCATTTTAAGTAATTGCATCCTTTAAACAGGGTTTATTACAAATTATGTATTGATATCAAATTAAAATATAACCCTTATTTGTTTTCTTAACTTTAGAAGATCTTTTTGAAACTTGAATACACTGTCTTCTATGTTACATTTTAAAAACTGCATTAATGTTTTATCTATTCAATTAATAATATCTCAATTACCTTTACAAGAAAATCTTGTGTTTAAAAGCACTGAACGAAATAAATTGGCCTTTTTAATATCTTTTATGAAACGTCAAACTATGGATTCTTGTTCCTTTTGTTAAAGAATACATTACCTGCGTGTTGTTATAAATTGGAGTGCCTTTTTGAAGTTTATCAATGATATATCCCTTTATTAAACATTAATTTTGCTTTCATACAGTCTAAACGTGTTCTTTAGCTTTTTGGTTGCTTAACATAATAATAAATTTGAATATTATTCTTTACAAGTGACGTTCATAGCAAATTTTCACCCTTAAATATCTTTATCGTACTGACTTGAAGTAGTTATACCGTTTATTACCTCCTGAATTACCTAACTATTCTATATTTCATATATCGTGTCTCGAATATTCTATTCAAAATGAATGTTTCACATTTAAAATCTCTCGAGCTCATCTACGAGATTGAATGTAGGAATATTATTCCCGCTAATAACCAAAACGATAGAAGATCGCAGCTTAGGGCCATTTTGGCCCAGGAAATGAAGGGCGTTCCTATCTTAAAGAAAATCGTTGGCGATTGGCCTCATAACGTATCTGAAATTAAATTGTCTTTAGATGACATATCTGGTATAATAAATAGAATAGATCCTTGTCCCAGCGATACTGAGCTGAGGAGACTGCTTTCCAGAATAACGCATGTTAAACAATGTACCGAATTATTATCCTTATATGACGACGAACAAGCGACCCAAGCTAAACAAAGTTTATTGTCCGAAATATTATTACTCGAAGGGATTGTTCTTGACAAACTCAATCCAAATGCAGACGTAGATATATCGTTACCCCTTTCAAATCTCGTACTTGCTTCACCTCAACCAGTAGGAAAATCCATACCTGTATACAAATGGGGTCTTACTTTTCAAGGGTTTGATCTCAAGTCCCTCTATCGTCTTTTCTTGACCGTATTAACGACTTTAAAATTTCTCGGCAGTGTACAGATCAGGACTTATTTGTCTCAGCAGGTGACTTGTTTTCAGACTCTGCGTTGATATGGTATAGAAACATCCGACACCAAATTTCTACCTGGGAGGAATTAGTTGCGTGCCTAAAACGAGACTTCCTACCTCATGGTTATATTACCGGCCTTTGGAACGAGCTACGTAATCGAACCCAAGGTCCTGACGAAAATGTTGTTTCCTTCATTACCTCATTAGAAGCTTTATATAGCAGACTCGACAAAAAACCTTCAGAATCTGAAATTATCGATCAGTTACTTAGGAATTTAAACCCATATTTCTCGAAACGTTTGGCATTACAACACATCTCTTCGTTAGCCCACTTTAAAGATCTATGTCGTTCTCTCCAGGAAGTGAAGTTAAGAATTGATAAATACCGCCCACCCCCAGAGAAACAATCTGGTCTTCTAGAACCCGATTTAGCTTGTCAAGTTTGATCTTCCCATAGAGTATCTACCCTTAATGTTCCTCCTACCGTAACTAATAACTCACTTACCTGTTGGAACTGTAAGAGAAGTGGACATAACTATTATGTCTGCACATACCCTAGAAATATTTTTTGTTATGGTTGTGGTCGCTCAAATATCTACAAATCTAACTGCACCAACTGTAATCCTAATGTATCGAGAAACTCCCGTTGAGATATTCCAAATCAGGGTGTGAATATCTCAAGGATCCAAAATCGTCCTCAACACCAATCATTCAACGGACCCAGACGTCAATAAATTCAAATCATAAAACTACTTCCAACGTCGTACCGTCATTAAATTTGTCTAACAATAATACCGCTACTGTTAATGTACAAAATGCCTTACCTTCATTAGAAGAATTATGCTATACTACTCCAGCCGAGTGGTCTAAGTGGTTACAAACCGTCAATTCCTTTTATCATAAAAAGTCTGCCGTTTTACAACTTGTTAAGAAACCCCTTGACAACCGTCCACACTTGTCTATCTCGATTGGTTCCTTAAATGTAATTGCTCTATTGGACACAGGTTCTTCATGCTCCCTTATAAATAACGAAGGTTTACATCAATTATCTAAACAAAATATCAAAATTCAAATTATTCCCGAAAAAACTTCCATAAATTTAGCTGACGATAATCAAATATATGTAACGGGTTCCCTTAAATTAAAAATTCGAGTAGAATCACTTGAACGTGACGTTTTATTTTTGATTGTGCCTGCATTAGCTTATCCTTTTCTACTAGGTGTGGATTTCTGTAAACTTTTTAATCTCTCACTTTATTTCCAGGATTTTTCATGGCAAAGCTCTATTAAAACAAATTCCTGTGCATCTACAGAAATATCTAACAAAATCTCTCTTACTGATTCCCAAAATGTAACTCTTAACGCTACAATTGACAAATTTCGCAAACTGAATACCTCCGAACTTGGTTGTGTTACGACTGCAACACACGTTATTTCTACAGGTGATGCCCTCCCTTTTAAGCAACGTCAATATCCGTTATCGCCTGCATTACAAAAGCATTTACATGCTGCAATAGATAAAATGTTAGAATCTGGTGTTATCTCTCCCTCAAATTCACCCTGGACGTCCCCCGTATTACTAGTTCGGAAAAAGAATGACGAATGGCGTGTCTGTTTCGATGGCAGAAAGTTGAATTCCGTGACTGTTTCAGATGCTTATCCTTTACCAAGAACTGACTCTATTTTAAGTCGGCTTCGAAACGCAAAATTTATCTCATCTATCGACCTTAGACAAGCTTTTTATCAGATACCTCTTGACATATCTTCTCGTCAAAAAACTGCTTTTTGTGTTCCAGGCCGAGGTCTTTTCGAATATAATTTTTTGCCATTTGGTCTCTGTAACGGACCACAAACCCTACAACGTACTATGGATCAAACGTTAGGTCCTATCTTACACCAGGAACGTGCCTTTGTATTTTTAGATGATATCTTAGTTATCTCAAGTTCTTTCGATGAACATATCGCCACATTAAATGAGGTTGCAGAACGCTTAAACGCAGCAGGTTTTAAGATAAACTGGGAAAAGTGTCAATTTTGTTGTTCGTCCCTTACATTTCTTGGTTTTATTATCGATGGAACTGGCCTACGAGCAGATCCTGCTAAAGTCGACGCTATTACTAAATTCAAAACACCTAAAACTGTTACCGAAATCAAACGTTTAATCGGAATGATTAGCTATTATCGTATCTTTCTACCCAATCTTTCAACTATATCTGCCCCCATTACCGCTTTAATTAAAAATAAAAAGAAATCCCAAACTATCGAGTGGAATTCAGAATCTCAACAGGCTTTCGAACAAATTAAAACATCAATCACTTCAGCACCTATGTATATTTCACCCAATTTCGATGAAAAGTTTTATATACAAACCGATGCCTCGCTTACTGGTTTAGGTGCAATGTTGTTCCAGGTAAACAATGGTTTAGAACATCCAATCGCTTATGCAAGTCGTGCCTTAACTTCTGCCGAACAAAAATATTCTGCTACCGAACGAGAATTATTGGGCGTTATCTTTGGCATCGAGAAATTTAGAGGATATTTCGAAGGTACACACTTTACCGTAATCACTGATTGTGCAGCCCTCACTTGGCTTAGTAACTTAAAACAACCCGCAGGTCGTTTGGCAAGATGGAACTTGCGTATATCTCAATTCACTTTTGACGTTAGGCATAGGCCTGGCAAATTAAATATCGTACCTGGTGCCTTATCTCGTGATGTTGTTTCTCTTAACCTTCCAAATTTAATTCCTGATACCTGGTACCTCAATATGATTAAAAAAGTTTCTGATAACCCCGACAAATTCCCTACCTTTCGTGTAACTAATAATAGACTATATAAATTCGTATCTTCTTCTCCGCATAAAATATCGAATATTCCTGAATGGAAACTTGTCGTGCCCACTGCTAATCGCAGTGAGGTGCTTAAATTATGTCACGATGATCCCATAGCTGCACACCTTGGTGTTACAAAAACTCTCGCTAAAATATCTGAATTATATTACTGGCCCACACTTAAGCAATCTGTTTGTCGCTATATTAAGAGCTGTAAAATTTGTGGCTCCCATAAGAGTTCACAAGATGCTCGTCCTGGTTTAATGGGTAACTTTAAACGTGTATCTTATCCCTTTTAATTAATATCGCTTGACTTATTAGGACCTCTCCCCCGATCGAAAAGAGGTAACCAATATCTTTTAGTTGTTACCGATTGGTTTTCTAAATTTGTTATGGTGCAACCCTTACGTAAAGCTACATCTGCAGCTATAATTAAATTCCTAGAACAAAATGTCTTTCTTATCTTTGGTGTCGCTCAAATTATACTTTGCGACAATGGAGCACAATTTATCTCTAAAGATTTTCAGAATTTCGTTAAAAGTTACAAAGTACAAAAAATTTGGTTTAACGCAAAATACCATCCCCAAGTAAACCCTACCGAAAGAGTAAATCGAGTCTTAATTACCGCTATCTCTTCCTATATTGATTCAGACCATACTACATGGGATGAACATATCTTTAAAATTGCTCAAGCTTTGCGTACATTTAAACACGAAGCAACCCAATTCACTCCGTCATTTCTTGTTTTTGGAAGATATACCCCAATCGATGGGAGTTACTATGGTTTAGTGCCTGACGATACTAACGTAATTGAATTTGACGATAAAGTACGTTGGGACAAAGACCAACAGTCATTACCTTCTATCTTTAACGACGTTAGAAAAAAATTGTTAAAAGCTTACGAAAAGAGTAAGGACCATTATAATCTACGTAAACGAAATATTTCCTTCGCCTTGGGCGAACAAGTTTGGAAAAAGAATTATGTCTTATCGGATGCATCTAAGAAATTCTCTTCAAAATTAGCCCCTAAATTCATTCTTTGTAAGGTTATTCGTGTCATTAGTCCCCTTATCTACGAACTTCAGGATGCTGAAGGAAAACGCCAAGGCAGGTGGCATATTAAAGACCTTAAGCCATTCTCTGCTGACCCAAATGCTAGTTAAGTTTTTCAAGTTCTATTCCCTTTACGATTTACCTAATATTTTTTTGTTCTCACCATCAATTAGTTAACCTTAATTACTTATTCCCTCTCTCATACAGTATATAATCTCTTACACGTTTAACTTTACTTATCTTAATTTAGCTATCTTTTTCTTTTGGTTGACTTTTCCTTGACTATACCGTTACTTATATATCACTTTATTCTCTACACCCCTCAATATAATTCTGTCGTTTCATTTAATCAACTCTCGAACTTTTCCTGCAGCATATTATTTGGTTTTTAGTATTTTTCTTACGTCATTTAATTTTGTGTGGTAATTGTCGTAACTTTGGTTGCAATAACTCATTGAATTTTTATGATTGGTTTTAGCTGATGTTAGAGTGAATGCTTTCTTCCTTGGACTCACATAGGAGACGCGGCCTATGCCATTGTAAGAAATAGTTCATATTCGCAGTTGCAAAAAACTAGGATTGCCTATTCCATGTGTTTTTCTTCTGAATTATTACAGTCGCCCACATTATACTACATCATTATTTCTTTCTTTTTCTATTAAATCAACATAACTTATAAACATTTTTTTTTCATTGTTTTTTGTTGAACTTTGTGGTGAGGTGCTATTGCTTTTTATTGATACCTTATTAAACTCTCGGTTGTTTTAGCGTATTGGGACAGTGTACCTGTATTTAACTGCTTATAATTGGGCATTTTTGTGTGTTTAGGGTGTTACCGTTTTGAAAAACTACCTTAAAATAGTTTGTTTTTGTGTGTTTGTATCTGTAATGATACTTTTAAGTTGTTGTGTCAACTTTTGTCTGATTTTTTTATCGTAGTGGATGTACTCGTTAGGAAAATGATCGTACTAGTTCTCTTAGGAGCCTAGTGAATGTTAACATATGTTATACCTTATCTTGTCGGATTAATATCGCAGGTGGTCCTTCAGACTGCGCTGTGCTTAAATAGGGACAACTCTCTACCTTCTCTCGGACGCTTGTCCAAAAACTATACTTTTTCTTATCCCGCTGTCTCCGCTATGCCTTATTCTTCTTTCGGTGGACCTGTTCTTGTCCCGGAACACCCGTCTGCCACATAAGAGTGATGTTCCCTCACTCCGAGCTACTAGTCACATTGGCTGGTTAAGTAGCGCTTTGCTATCCACCTTTTTTCTGTCTCTTTTGCTCAATGCGAGCCCTTCCTCTACTTTCTTCTACCTGGAAGTGCCTCTAATGCATTCCAAATAACCTACCTCCTTCTTTTTACCGTTCCTGTTTCTACTGCCTTTTCATTTCTGTTAGTCACCGTGTGGTTGCGCGGGAGGTTTTCACAGACACCTGGACCCCGTCTCTGCGAATCTTTCGTGAGGTCATGCGGTGCCGCTGTCAGCGCATGGGCTCTGGCAGTGAAGGTATGTCTGAGTGTGTGAATGTGTGAGTGGATGTGTATATCTTATATACCGTGTGGGTATCGGGTGATTGTTTCACCGATATCAATTATCGCCGGGTGCAGGAATGCACTCAAATGTCTTTGCCGGTCCCTCGTGCCGTTTCTTGCAAACGGACCTGCTTCACATGTTTCTCTTTTTAGAGGGCACGAGTCAATCCCCATTTAAACGGCTCTACTGGAGCCACTCTAACTGTTATTTATTCATTGTCTTGGGTAATAGCTAGGCCAAAACCTTTGTCTTCTTTATTATCTTCGATAATACCCTTAGTTTTAATATTGTTATCTTACCGATTACCTTTAATAATAACTTTAGTTTAGTATCGTTATCTTACCGACTACCGTTAGTAATAATTTTGGTTTAATTTCTCGTTATCTTACCGTCTATCGTTAATAATAACTTTGAGTTAATTTCGCGTTATCTTACCTGTTATCTTTAGTAATAACTTTTGTTTAATATCGCGTTACTTAACCTACTATCTCTAATAATAACTTTAGCTTAATATCGCGTTATCTTATCTAGTATCTCAAATAATAACTAAAGCTTAATACCGTTATCTTATTCTGTACCTTTGATGATAACAATTTAAGCTTAATATCGTTATCTCATCTATTATCTTTAACAACAATTTGAGATCTTGTTTTATCTTTTTATCTTCCTAACGTGTGGTATCTATGACCAGACGTGGGAATTATTTTTCTTGAAATTTGAGTGATAAAGCTAGCCTGATATAGACATGTAATCTGTTAGGTTAGCATATAAGGATTTAGTAGGGTGGTACTTTTGGTAAATTTGTTGATTCACAACTATGTCATGGACAAGTTTTAAATGTGCATCGTTAGAAAACCAAAGTACCAGTAACAAAATTTGCTATAGTGTAGAGTGATGCACTCTATGAACATTTTTAAATTTGGGCACTTCTTGCCAACAAAGACAGTTTTGATGCAACACTCATGTGTGTTTGCACGTAAGAACTTTTATGTTAGCTTTAGTTAGATAGGTTTAGATAGTTTAGGCGACTTGTCGCACCTGTTTTAGTTAAGTAGTGTTTCATGCTCCTCGACAAATTTGAGCTGTCGATGATTAGTGTAGTCAAAGACTATGGGGCTACATTTTCCGTTTCCTGGTACTTCGGTAGACGGGTTATCGGTCGAAAAAACCAGGTGGCGCCTTATATAAACATTTTGTAGGTTTTAAGTTAGGTTTTATATAGGGTAGTTAGGACTTAGATTTTAAGCTGTTACTGTGCTAACAGACTTTTTCTTTTTTTAAGTTTTTTCTTTTGTGGCTTTGTCGCGATTGTTACGTGCCAATGAATTGGCACTTAAACATTGTTTTAGGTTAAGTTTGATGTGCGGAGGTTTCGCGCCATATTTTCAAAAGACGTGGTGCGCGGAATTTTAAAAGACTAGGCGCGTACTTCCGAAACGTCACAGTGCGTTTGCGCAGATCGCGTAACACTAAAGGGTTGGACGAATAAGTTCGCGCCGATGTGTAAAAGACGAAAGAGTGGGGAAAAGTGGTGAGAGTTTACGGTTAGACGCTTCAACGTGGCTGTTTGCCTTTGACCTTTGAGTAGAGTGGACGTTTTTTGGTAACGTATCGTTAGCTTTACCTATGTAGATATCCTGCCTAATTATCTTTGTTGTCGCCCTTTACCTGTTTTTTTCCTAATCCGATCCCTACATAGGTGACGAATTTGAAGCCATAGGCGTACCGGACTCCACGACCGCGAGACGACCCCGGATGT
Organism: Platerodrilus igneus; assembly: GCA_036346225.1. Classification (NCBI taxonomy): domain Eukaryota; kingdom Metazoa; phylum Arthropoda; class Insecta; order Coleoptera; family Lycidae; genus Platerodrilus; species Platerodrilus igneus. Next base: position 4,020,933 of record JARFIW010001215.1, read on the forward strand.
CCATGTTCTACCAACAGCACCGGAGCAGTTACCATCTTTAATTTCTCCGGGATGGAGCCCCGCAGGACGTTCGGATTCCTTATGTGAGTAGTACATTATAGTCATAATTGCTTCCTAATTAAATTTATATATGGCGTAATTGCGCAATTTAACTTGTGTATTGGTGACGTCATTGGAAGTTGGCAACGCGGAATCTGTAATAAGGTTGTCGTTGCTATCCGCCAGGGGCGTCGCTTTCTTATTCATTGCGCTTGCGCGATGTATTTATGAACTCTCAAACTGTATTACCGACTTCGTAAACTTTTTTATCGACTTTTAAATTGTAAGAACTATCACCATATAAATCGTAAGAGTATAAATCCACCTTTGGTTCATTCCTGGAGGCGGTTAGTGCTAGTCCGACTATTTTTTTAGATCTAGATAGCATCTTATAAATTACATGCACATTCACAACTAAATTCACAACACAACAACAATTGCAATATGCGACGGAAATGAACTGAATGAGCACGTAATTATAAGAAGGCCAAGAATTGTTTATCAACGAAAGAAAAATAATAAACGTAAGCATCGGTATTGCTTTTTGTATCAATAATAATGCGTTCTTCATACAACAATAATACTTTTACGGGTAGTATACGTTCTTTTTTCTTAGTAGGTTTTCTTATGGCTGAAAATATTTTGTATGATTTACAATGGTGAAAAGATGTAAGTGTAGAGTACATTATTTTTGCGCTGCAATGCCAATTTATATTTTCATATAAGAAGTTCACACATGTAATTTCCATTGTACTTCTGTGCTTCGTCTTGAACTTACAGCTTTTAGGACATGTAATATTTAAAAAACTACTGTGATTTTTATGGTAGAAGGTATTAGTAACTGCTTATACGTGTTTGTATAATACTGTAGCGGGTTACTACTACCGCGTTTCACTAATTTAAAACAAGTAATAACAAAGGTTTTATTACTCACTGTCCACAAGTCTAATGAACAGTATATGCCTTATTTATTGATGTTTTCAGTCCAATTAACAATGAATCACTATTACAAAATGAATTTACAAGCACTAATATCTTCTTAAATTAACTTCTTAACCATAGGTCCATTAACAACACTAACACAACTATTATTTATTACACTTTTGTCTATTTATGTATTCTACAAGCTGCATGTACATTAGACACATAATATAACATTTATGTATACTCTTGAACTTCCAAAAGCTCAACTATTTTTACTTTACACGATATAATTTATATTCGACTTTCTGATATAGACTAACTCTGTACTTTATCATCGGTCTTATTTATACCGTAAATTAAAAAGGATGACTCATCCTCCAGTAATTGTCAGAAGCTTCTCGGCCCAATGTAGAATGCAGTGCTTGCGGCTCTTGTGTATGTTTGACGGATTGCCTAATAGTAGCTCGCAACACTGCCCCCTCTTTAAAACCGTTACGTCTCGTAACTGTAAATACATTTTGACGCCAATTCGATGACTGATGACGGCATCGGCAGCTTTCTCCTCTGGTGCATGCACCGCATCGTTGGAAATAACAGTCAACACTCTTTTCTTGGTATTGGTAGGCAACCGGTTGATAACAACAAACAAGGACCTGGACATTGGTTCCTTGGAAAACTACTTCTAGCATATTTCGGACTATCCTCCAATCTAAGCGATCCTGTCCACAGCCTAGCTTGGGCACCGCTAGTCTCGTTACTCCATTTTCCATCGTCTGAGCCTTAAGATTCAGCAAAGCCTCCCACAAATGTCCATAACCAAGAAGAATTTTTGGTGACCATAACGATTTTATCCTGAAGAACCAAAGCTTTTCCTACATGTGATTTTCCAATGCTCCACCCGAAGTTACTACATTGGCCAGGAAGCGAGTTTTTTTTCACCTGGAGAATTTGAAATTTTGCCGAACCCTTGCTGTTCCAAGCAAGGTAGGGATCTTTAACGTGCGTGACAACACTCACACACGGGACCTCTCATCCGAACGAGGGTGTATTTTTGTGAAAAATGCTCGCCTAACATTTTTCAAGCGGACCGTGTCGGGATTCGAACCCAGGACCTTGGGCGTAGTAGTCACACACATACCACTACGCCACGGAGCCGCCCGTGAAGATATACTACAGAAATGATCCTGTGAAGTATGATCTTAGCTTTTCCTACAGCTGGCTGCTGTTGTACTCATTCATCCACGCATCCAAACTTTTTCTTGAAAACAACAGCTATTCCTCTTGACATTTCCAAATCTTGAGCTATGCAATGTGCAAGGGAATACTCCTCTGGTACTCTGAACAGATCTTGCTGTTTTTCAACAACAACGCCAAATCTCGCCTTAGCGGAAACACCATACGCCGCCATAAAACTCTCAAAATCTACATTTGGCTCATAATTAATAACTCGTCGAACACCATTCTCATTATTCGAGCCTTCCTGGTTGTTGCCAGCATAGGATGTTAAACGGTCAAAGTGTACCACTTTCGGTTTACCACGGGGAGATCTTCTGATCCGGTACATTACATCATTAATCCTTTTCTTCACTTCGTACGGGCCTTCCCATTGTCTTTGTAGTTTTGGCGACAACCCACGTTTTCTTTGTGGATTATACAACCACACTAAATCTCCAGGTTGATAACCACTTTCTTGTGCTCTCGTGTCATATTGTTATTTCATTCGATCGCTTGCTGCCTGGATATTCTTTCGGACGTTTTCGTGAATGCTATTTGATCTTTCACGAAGCTTACTAAAGTAATCTTCACCAGCGATCTCTTCCCCAGGTTTAAATCCAAACTGAAGATCACATGGTAGCCGCAATTCACGTTCTAACATCACGCAAGCGGGAGAGTATCCTGTGCTATCATGTACCGAAGATCGGTACGCCAGTAGGAACCAATGTAAATATTGATCCCAGTCTCGTTGATGTTCAGAGACAACTTTTGCTAGGTACTTTCCTAACGTCCTGTTCATTCTTTCAATCATTCCATCCGATTGAGGATGAAGGGGCGTGGTTCCAGTCTTCCTGATCCCAAGATGCTTGCAGACGTTTTGAAACAACGCGGATTTGAAGTTTCGACCTTGATCGGAGTGTAATTTCAACGGAACTCCAAAGCGACAAAACAACTTCCTCACTAGTACATCTGCAACCGTCTCGGCTTCTTGGTTAGATATAGCATAGGCCTTCGGCCATTTGGTAAAATAATCCATTGCAACCAAGCTGTATTTATTTTCTTTCTCTGATTCAGGAAACGGACCAGCTATATCAATGGCTACCCTATCAAAAGGATTCATCAAGTTATACTGTCTCATTGGGGCTTTCCGTTTTGTGACCGGGCCATTTGCAAAAGCGCACAACTCACATTTCCGGCACCACTTCTTCACATCTTCTTTGCAGTTCACCCAATAGAATCTTTCTCTCACTCTTTCGAGAGTTCGTTTTATGCCAAGGTGCCCTCCGGAAATACCATCGTGCAAGTGCTGCAACACTTCCAGCACTCTGCTTCTCGGCACTATCACTTGAAGTCTCTCAGTACCATCTTCACATTCTAGGCGTCGTTTCAAGATTCTATTATCAATCACCGAGTCCCACTGTTCCCAGTATGCCTTCAGGCTCCTACTTGAAATACTAATTTCTTCCCAAGCTGTTCGTTGTCCTCTACTTTTCCACTCAATAATACGTCCCAATTCGACGTCATTTTCCTGGTCCTCTCGTATCCTTTTGGGTCGGCAAGTATCATCGGTTACCGTCATTCTATGAATGATACTTATTTTCTCTTCCATCTTAGAGCAATGATTACAGTCTACCGGACAAGGTCTCCTTGATAGAGGGTCTGCATTCCGATGGCTAGTTCCTATACGATGTTCTGTGTCAAAGTCATATTCTTGCAGCCGCTCTATCCACCTTGCAACTTGCCCTTCAAGATTTCGAAACTGCAGTAACCATTTTAGTGCAGCATGGTCTGTTCTCAACTGGAATTTACGGCTGCATAAGTACTTATAAAAATGCTCTACGGATTTGACGACGACCAACAGCTCCCGTCTTGTCACACAATAGTTTCTTTCTGGCCGCGACAAGATCTTGCTGAAATACCCAATCACTTTTTCTTGTCCGTCCTGCACCTGAGAAAGAACGCTTCCTATAGCTGTGTTACTGGCATCGGTATCCAACACAAATTTACCCTCCATCCGTGGATAACTCAAAATTGGTGCTGTTACTAGTAGCCGTTTTAGTTGTTTAAATGCACTGTGGCAGTCGTCATTCCAATCATATTCTTGTCCATCTTCGGCTAATTTCGTTAAGGGTTTGGCAATGTTCGCAAACCCAAGTATAAAACGTCGGTAATATGTGCATAATCCTAGAAAACTGCGTAGTTGGTGTATATCTGCTGGTGTAGACCACTCTTGTACCGTTTTTATTTTGTCCGGGTCAGCTTTTATTCTGGTCTCCGAAACGACATTTCCTAGGTATTTCACCTCTTTTCCAAATAGGTGACACTTCTTGGGGCTCGATATTAGGTTTGCCCAGCGTAATCTTTGGAATATTTCCTCTAGAATCTTAAGATGTTTTTCAAAAGACCGGCCTAACACTATCACGTCGTCTAGGTACACCAGACATGTTTTCCAGGACAGTCCACGCAGTATCGAATCCATCAATCGTTCAAAAGTAGCAAGGGCATTGCATAATCCAAATGGCATGACCTTGAACTGTCATAATCCAGTTCCAATTGTAAACGCAGTCTTTTCTCTATCGTTTGACTCCAAGCCTACCTGCCAGTATCCGCTTTTCAAGTCCAAGGTCGAAAACCATTTAGATCCGAATAGAGTATCCAAGGTGTCATCAATTCTGGGCAAAGGATAGCTGTCTTTCTTTGTCACATTGTTAAGATGCCGGTAGTCTACACAAAACCTTGTCGACCCGTCCTTTTTCTTGACAAGCACTACCGGGGATGCCCATGAACTATTCGAGGGTTCAATCACTTCCTGTTCTTCCATGTCGGTGATAATTTGTTCGGCTTCCTTACGTTTTGCCAAAGGAAGCCGCCTGGGGTGTTGTCTTATCGGTTGCGCATCTCCAGTATTGATCTTATGTTGCACAACATTCGTCCTTCCTTTCTCACTATCATCCAGTGCAAACACACCTCGATATCGTCCGACCAGTTTTTTACCTTGCCCAGTTGGTCGCCGTTTAATCCTTGACACGAAGGTATCAACATATCCAGCAATTTCTGTGAGCAAGCGTTGGCTGGTTTATCTCTTGTGTCATCTACACAACGTTTGATATGGTATACTGGAATGCAACTTCCCACAATAATGTCTTTCTTCAGGGTCACCGTATGCGGATTTCAGCACTCTTACTGGTATCATATTTCGAAACTTTACCAGCGTTCTTCCAATCAGTAATCCCTCCTGACCCATTCCCGATTCAGTTGCTTCCATCATGCATATTTGTCCTTCCCGGAGCGTACCATCTGGGCGTCCCATTACTATAATTTCCGCCTTCTCGGGTATCTTCATATCACAAATCATTCGAACTTGCATCGTCTGATTACTCGTTACTTGAAATGGAATCTCATCATCATCTATCCAAAGCACATTTTCTTTCATGTTTACATGAAACCCATATTCTCTCATGAGATCCATTCCCAAGATCACTTCTTCTGTAATTTCAGCTACCAACACTAGATAATTAATTAGTTTGTCTCCGATTGTTAACGTAACGGCAGTCTTTCCGTGAGTACAAATTTTCTCACCACTTGCTGTTCGAAAACACACCGATGCAGGTAGCACTTTTCCACGACCAACCAAATCTGGTTTCACAATAGTCCTTGTTGCTCCTGTATCCACGAGTAATCGGACAACCCTACCATTAATTCCACCATCGATATAAATGCTGTCCAGTCTTCCCTTCAACGATGCAGCACGGATGATAATCTCTGGGGCACCACGTTGTGCTGTCGACGTTTGCCCCTTTACGTCAACTTGCTTTAGTTTTCCTGCTGCTCAACCGATTGTTTTGCTGGTTGAGTGCAGCGTCTCTGTAGGGCCACTATTAGAGAGATAGCCTTCTCTTTGTTGCACCAACCGTTGGCTATTGCCGCAGCTTCCAATTGTTTCAAATATGTGGGCCAAGGTGTTTTGCCATCGAATGTGGGTGGTTTCACTTTAAATTTAGACGGTATTGACTCGCTTCTTTCCATGCTTCTTATTTCTGGAATGTTCTGATTTACAATTTGGTTTACTAATACAAGTGGCCCCGAGTGGCCAAAGGTTCGTGGCTTCAAGCGGTCCTTTTTAAAAAGACTTCTTTGGTCCTTAACACATTTATTTATTTAAACAGATTTGAACATGGAATTTTACAATCTTGAAGTAATTTATTCTAAGTCGAAATAGTTAATACTTAATTGTACAAGTGAGCTACCGACGGACTGCAATGTGAAAGCTGAAGGTTGATGAACTAACTGGGAGTGGAGCTCCCGGTCTTTTTATAATCTCCCTACCTCTTAGTAGAGGAAAATCAGGCAAGCCAGCACCTCATTTCCTCCAGAATCCCTCATTTCCTCACTCATCTGGACCAAATTTACATGTAAATTCGCACTATAAAGTCTTATTTTAGATGAATCTCCTCCTGACTCCTCCTTGCTCTCCTCCTTGCTCGGACACCCCCACAACCATTTTGATTACATCACACCCGCATTCTTTCCACCCGCGAGATAAATCTTTCTCCACATTTCCACCCACGAGATAAACCTATCTTGTTTGGTATCAATTAATATTAGAATTTTCTTAGCTACCCGAATCTCTAGGAATTTTTTAGATTGCATCATCCCCAGGAGCTACCCCATTTTAAGATTTCTTACCTGTAGCAACTTTTAAGCGTTCTTATAAATTCTTTTAGTCATGCGATACATCTTGTTAGTCTAAAATTTTATGTAGAATCCAAATCTGTAAACAGATTTGAAATCGGACCACGCCCTGCAAAGTTATACCCCTTTAAAGTCCTGATCTTCTAATTTTGCTATTTGCTCTATAAGCAAACCTAACAAATAGTTTTCTTCGTATAACCAATGCATCTTTCGAGATAAACCTATCTTGTTTGGTATCAATTAATATTAGAATTTTCTCAGCTACCCGAATCTCTAAGAATTTTTTAGATTGCATCATCCCCCAGAGAGCTACCCTGATTTTAAGATTTCTTACCAGTTGCGATTTCCGACCGTCCTTAAACATTTTTATACATGCGATACATTAAATTAGCTTAGAATTTTATGTAGAATCCGAATCTCTAAACAGATTTAAAATCGGACCACGCCCTGCAAAGTTACACATATACCCTCTGCGAGATAAATCTTTCTCCACATTCCCACCCACGAGATAAATGTACCTTGTTTGGTATCAATTAATATTAGAATTTTTTTAGCTACCCGAATTTTTAAGAATTTTCACATAGCACCATCCCCAAGGAGCTACCCCATTTTAAGATTTTTGCAGGCAGCGATTTTTGAGCGTTCTTATAAATTTTCTTTATACATGCGATGCATCTTGTTAGTCTAGAATTTTATGTAAAATCCGAATCTGTAAATAGATTTAAAATCGAACGACCCTTACCATTTTACACACACCTTTAAATTATAAATTTCCTGCGGCTTATACATAAAAGAAAATCTAAAACCATTCTTAAAACTTTTATTACAAACAATTTTTACTAATACAGTTTAAATTTTTTAAAACCACATTTCTAAATATATATTCACAATTTTTTTATTTTCAACCTAGAACTTGTCATATCGGGTCATACTTATTAATATTTATTTCTAAATAGAGCACCTTTTCCAAAGACCAACCGGACCCGCATGTTTCAAATTCCTCTGATTTTGTTCGCATGGTTTCGCTTAAGACCTCGTACGTATTTTCCAGATTACTAGAAGACGTTATAACAACATTTTTTGTGTTAAAGGATTTCACATCGGTAGTCTCTTCCCCCATTTTGATGTAAACGCCGTAGAGTTCGCAGTAGACTTTTACTGCTGTATGTTGTATTCTTTTTTCATTTATTAATCGAATAAATCGCTCTTTCTGCTTCCAAAGAAACTCGGGCACTCCATCGTCGACACTGGCGTTCTTTATGCGATAGCTAGCCATACGGTTGTTAAACGCAGTGCTAACCATTTCTACACCATCGTCGCTAGTAGCGGTAACTGATGCATTTTTATGTCTGTTGCTTCTTAAATGTGCGGCATACGTAGTTTTTTCCATTTCGAAATCGCATACTTTACACATAATTCGTGGTTGTTTCGTACAAGTCCCTTTAACAGCTGGCGGAGCTGAGCGTTTAAGGCTTAATGACATACCGTGCTGTTTTTCCTTGTGTCGCAGTAAGTTGTCCATTCTCGTAAAAGCGAAACCGCAAGTCCCACAGTTTAAGTACTTTGCTGCGGGCGGATGTATAAGCAACCTTGGACGATGTTGCACCACGACATTTGTTCTGGTGCCGTATGAGAGCATTTTTCCAGGTATAGGAAGCACCGCAAGAGTTGCACTTAAAACGTTTGCAGATACCATTTTAGTACAAAACAAAATCCGCACTATAAGACTTGACTTGTAAGCGAACTAACTTATAACTAAAGAGTTTACTCCTGCGTACCTGCTTTATGTACCCTATAGAATGCAAACCGAAGGTTTCCGAAGATACCGAACGAAGTCTCGGATTCAGCGAGGAACTAAATGACGTCATAATCCTCGCAGCTCGTCCAATACATTTAGCACCAATGTATGCGCCCCGGTTTCGCTTTTGTCCATGCTGCGAATACCGTTAGTAGAAGCATCGAAAACGTCTTCCATGTTATACGGATCGCGTGCATATTAAAAATCCAAAAGGGTGGTAGCACACGCACACAAATTGTGTGCAAGTCGTGCTGTAGAAGATGCAGTGCTACTATAACCAAAAACACTTTAAACCTTTGCTAAGGGAATACCAAACTTGTTTACAGAATACTTACTAATAAACCAATTTAATTTTAAATAACTTCTACGTCATACTTTAGGTAGGCTTGAATATTTTCCAAATGAATCACCAAGCGAAAGTATATGCTTAACGGTATTAGAATTACCCATTAATTTCCTATTTTTACGACCGTGGTTAATTATAGATTGAAATTTAATTTGTGCACGTTCGAGCTTCTCGTAAACTAACATATTTTAGAGCAACAATGCGCTGTATAATACATGCATACCCCTTCGCCGCGCTACTGCTATTCTTGTAATTGCTAGAAAAAGTCACTCTCCTTTTTACTGTTAGGACCGGGCAAAGCACCAATTTTTTTATACTTTCTATAGCACATCGTGCGCTTCTTCGTCTGATAATTATGCTTCTGTAGGCTTTTACACTTTCGCATAGCGGTCGATCGCACGTAATGATTTCTAGAACCGGTAAGTACTTGATATCGTCCAAATAGAGAATTAGATGCTCGATGTCTGTCAACTTCCAATTCCCTCGTAAAAGGTAGAAAAACTCAGTCAATCATCCATCTAACTTAAACTCCGACCCGCTCCTGTTCTGATAATTTACAAACATTTTTCAAACGACAATGGGTCGAGAATTTTTAAACCTCCGAGGAATCTTTAAGTCGTGATCAATTACACATCCGAGCTATGCGTAAACTAACATATTTTGCAGCAACTGTATAATACATGCATACCCCTTCTCTGCGCTACTGCTATTCTTGTAGTTGCTTGAAAAAGTCAGTCGCCCTTTTGCAGGTAGGACCGCTAAAAAGCACCATTCCTACTTTCTTTATAAGTGTAGCACATCGCGCACTTTTGTCGGATAATTAAATTTTTGTTTATGTAGGTCTTTACACTTTCGCTTATTTAAACATCTAATACAATTGATTAACCACTTTCGATTATTCTAACGGAGACCACCATACATTCCGCCGCACCGTTCTTTTGAATCCAACGATCCTATGGGCTTCCACGCACTAACACCTGACGTATCTTTCCTACTATTTGTTAAATAAAAACTACCGGTATCGATATTGTGGACGTAAGCAGATGTTTGTGGATATGTACGAGAATATGTAGCCATATACATTAACCAGTCTAAGCTATTTTATTTAGTCCACGAAAACTACTATTTTTCTAAACCACAATTAATAATCGTCTTTATAGGTTCCACATTTCTATCGTTACCCAATGACTGGTGCTACATACATGGAAACTTTAATTTCTTATTGGAGAGAATTGTTATTCTCCCGCGCACTGCTGCGTAGTTGCATGTCTACCCCTTTTGGAGGTATATGCTCGTTATAGGTTGTAAGACCCTCGGTTTTACTTAACCACAATTCGTAAAACCCCTTTAATCTTTATAATCGTATCTTTCTCGCCTACAATACAGTAGGACTTAACATTACTACCAACAAATTCTAATACTGGACCCCCCCATTAAATACGTCTTTAATTTTCCCTACAACTTTTTTTGTTGACAAGTGTTATATTGTATTTATTATACGCTGGGTAGTCACTCTTTTAAGATAAATATATTTTGCTAGGTATCAACTAATGTTAAATTTTTCTAGGGACCCCAAATCTGTAAATAAATTTTAAATAGGACCACCCATACAAAGTTATACCTTTTAAAGACCCAAATCACTGATTTTGCCCATGTTTATTTAACTCCATCTTTAAAACCTTTTTTCCGCTAACCAAGACATATGCTTTAACCAACCGTTTCCTAGAAATCTAAAACCGCAGTGTCCCGCGAATACCACGTGGAGATAACACGTATCCTCTGTCAACCAGGATAGAAGCCGGAAGGATTTGGAAGGTGGGAGAAGAACTTAAAATTATGGCATCTTAAAACTAATATACACAATAGATTTACAAAATCTATACAAATATAAACAACTATCTTATATCTTTATGCCTCTATGTGTAGATTGTTGTACTATTAGGAATGATGTACCTTTTGTCATCTTCCTCGATAAACTAATTTTATTAATAAGCTGCGTGTACAAATCGTATTTTTTACTCCGGATACATACGCAGGCAAGTACTCGATACCATCCAAATAAAGAATTGGATGCTCGGTGACTGTTAACATCCGCTTCCCTTGTGTACGCCCAGACACATCCCAGCCCATGCGCACCCCTGCGCATGCACACCCCTGCCCATGCGCAACCCTGCGCGTGCACACCCCCGCCCATGCGCGCTGCCCATGCGCATCCCTCTCTGTGCGAGTGCTATTTCGGGGTAACGTCACAGCCTTTTATAAATAAAGAACAATGTTATATACTATTATAAAATGTTTATTCTGACATTATACATAACAAATTTAAAAATATTTAATGCCAAGCATGGAGTCATTTAAACTTAATTTTAATACAAAGTTATACACAGAAGACAGTCTTTTCTTTATGTTTGTTTGCAGTGGTTTTAATTTTATCTAATTTTATTCGCAGCTTAAAATTTAAATCGACACCTAAGTCTTCTATCTCCTTTTCTAACCAATAGTTTGATACATAAAGACCGTCTAGGTTTTCGAATTGTAAAATGTACCGAAGTTTGCCTCTATATTTAAAGTCTTTGATTCCGCCGACAACCAGATCCATTCCTTCGTGTAATTCTTGCAGCTTGTGACAATCTTTTAATCGCAGCTTCCCCACTATATCCTGCATACGTATCTTGTTAGCTTGATCAACTTCTTCTTGTCGGTATTGGAGGAAATCCTTTTTCTCCCACACACCGTTGTGTAGTTGCATATCCACCACTTTTGGGAATATATGGTTGTTATAGGTTGTAAGACCCTCGGTTTTACTTAACTACAATTCGTGAGACCCCTTTAATTTTTTTTAATCGTATCTTTTTCGCCTACAATACAGTAGGACTTAGCCCTACTACCAACAAATTCTAATACTGGACCCCCATTAAATACGTCTTTAATTTTCCCTACAACTTTTTTTGTTGGTAAGTGTTATATTGTATTTATTATACAGCGCATTGTTGCTATAAAATATGTTAGTTTACGAGAAGCTCGAACGTGCACAAATTAAATTTTAATCTATAATTAACGACGGTCGTAAAAATTAGAAATTAATGGTTAATTTAAATACCGCTAAGCATATACTTTCGCTTGGTGATTCATTTAGAAAATATTCAAGCCTACCATTTCCTAAAGTATGACGTAGAAGTTATTTAAAATTAAATTGGTTTATTAGTAAGTATTCTGTAGACAAGTTTGGTATTCCCTTAGCAAAGGTTTAAAGTGTTTTTGGTTATAGAAGCACTGCATCTTCTACAGCACGACTTGCACACAATTTGCGTGCGTGTGCTATCACCCTTTTGGATTTTTAATATGCACGCTATCCGTATAACATGGAAGACGTTTCCGATGTTTTTACTAACGGCATTCGCACCATCAACGAAGCGAGCCAGCTGCATGCATTGGCGCTAAATGTATTGGACGAGCAGCAAAGATTATGACATCATTTAGTTCCCCGCTGAATCCTCAACTTCGTTCGGGTATCTTCGGAAACCTTCGGTTTGCATTCTATAGGGTACATAAAGCAGGTACGCTGGAGTAAACTCTTTAGTTATAAGTTAGTTCGCTTACAAGTCAAGTCTTATAGTGCGGATTTTGTTTTGTACTAAAATGGTACCTGCAAACGTTTTTAAATGCGAGCCCTGTGACGTCTACTTTACCAGGAGGGATGCTCTCAAACGACACCAGAACAAATGTCGTGGTGTAACATCGTCCAGCGTTAAGCTTATACATCCGTCAGCAGCAAAGTTCTTTAACTGTGGGTCTTGCGGTATCGCTTTTACGAGAATGGGCAACTTACAGCGACACAAGGAAAAACAGCACGGTATGTCATTAAGCCGTAAACGTTCAGCTCCGCCAGCTGTTAAAGGATCTTGTACGAAACAACCACGAATTATGTGTAAAGTATGCGACATGGATGTGTTAAAGTCTGCATACCCCAGTCATCTACGGAGCAACAAACATAAAAATGCAACAGTTATCGCTACTAGCGACGATGGCGTAGAAATGGTTAGCACTGCGTTTAACAACCGCATGGCTAGCTATCGCATAAAGAATACCAATGTCGACGATGGAGTGCCCGAGTTTCTTTGGAAGCAGAAAGAGCGATTTATTCGATTAATAAATAAAAAAAGAATACAACATACAGCAATTAAAGTCTATTGCGAACTCTACGGCGTTTATACCAAAATGGAGGAAGAGAAGTCCGATGTGAAATCCTTTAACACAAAAAATGTGGTTATAACGTCTTCTAGTAATCTGGAAAATATGTACGAGGTCTTAAGCGAAACCATAAGAACAAAATCAGAGGAATTTGAAACATGCGGGTCCGGATGGTCTTTGGAAAAAGTGCTCTATTTAGAAATAAATATTAATAAGTATAGCCCGATATGAGTTCTAGGTTAAAAATAAAAAATTGTAAATATGTATTTAGAAATGTGGTTTACAAATTTAAACTGTATTAGTAAAAATTGTTTGTAATAAAAAGTTTTAAGAATTGTTTTTAGATTTTCTTTTAGGTATTAGCTGCACGAAAGTTATAATTTAGAGGGTGTGTGTAAAATGGTAAGGGGTGGTCCCTGTTTTAAATCTGTTTGCAGATTCGGATTCTACATAAAATTCTAGACTAACAAGATGTGCTACATGTATAAAAAAATTTATAAGGACGCTACAGGTAAGAAAACTTAAAATGGGGTAGCTCTCTGGGGGATGGTGCTATGTGAAAAATTTAAAGAGATTTGTGTAGCTGAGAAAATTCTAATATTGATTGATACCAAACAAGGTAGGTTTATCTCGTGGGTGGAAATGTGGAGAAAGATTTATCTCGCAGAGGGTATATGTGTAACTTTGCAGGGCGTGGTCCGATTTCAAATCTGTTTACAGATTCGGGATGTGCGTAAAATTCTAGACTAGCAAGATGTGCTACATGTATAAAAAAAATTTATAAGGACGGTCGGAAATCGCAACTGGTAAGAAATCTTAAAATCAGGGTAGCTCTCTGGGGGATGATTCAATCTAAAAAATTCTTAGAGATTCGGGTAGCTGAGAAAATTCTAATATTAATTGATACCAAACAAGATAGGTTTATCTCGAAAGATGCAATGGCTAGTCGAAGAAAACTATTTGGTTCAGATGTGGGAGCAAAGAGCAAAATTTAGAAGATCAGGACTTTAAAGGGGTATAACTTTGCAGGGCGTGGTTCGATTTCAAATCTGTTTACAGATTCGGGTTGTGCGTAAAATTCTAGACTAACAAGATGCATCGCATGACTAAAAAAATGTTTAAGGACGCTCAAAAGTCGCTACAGGTAAAAAATCTTAAAAATGGGGTAGCTCCCTTGGGGATGATGCAATCTGAAAAATTCTTAGAAATTTGGGTAGCTGAGAAAATTCTAATGTTAATTAATACCAAACAAGATAGGTTTATCTCGTGGATGGAAATGTGGAGAAAGATTTATCTCGCGGGTGGAAAGAATGCGGGTGTGACGTAATGAAAATGGTTGGGGTAAAAAATTCCACAAGGAGGTGATTCATCTCCTCCTTGTGGAGATTCATCTAAATAAGACTTTATAGTGCGAATTTACATGTAAATTTGGTCCAGATGTGTGTGGAAATGAGGGAAGCTGGTGGAAATGAGGCGGTATGTTTCTTGATTTTCCTCTACTCCTCTTTACAATTCTGTGGAAACCTGCGGACCTAATGTCCGCTTACACTTGATTCCATTCATAATACTGTTGCGAGCTACTATTAGGCAACCCGTCAAACACACAAGCGTTGTAGGGTCTGCATAGTCTCCAGGATTCAAAAATGCTTCTAGCAATCAAACACACAAAACGCCGCCAGCACTGTTCATTCTCGCCAGACCGGGAAGCTTCTCGTAATTACCAGAAGACGAGTCATATCTTTAAATCTGAATATATATAAGACCGCTAAAAAATGCAAGGGTCAGTCTATACTAGAATGTCTAATATAAATTATAACGTTGTAAAGTAATAGTAGTTTAAGCTTTTAGAGGTATACATAAATGTTATATGCTGTGTCTAACGTACACGCAGCTTGTAGTATACATAAATAAATAGAAGTGTATAAACAAATAGTTGTGTTAGTGTTGTTAATGGACCTATGGTAAAGAAGTTAGTTTAAGAAGAAATTAGTGCTTGTAAATTCATTAGTGTAATAGTGCTTCATTGTTAAGTGGACTGAAAACATCTATAAATAAGGCATATACTGTTAATTAGACTTGTGAACAGTGAGTAATAAAGACCTTTATTATTACTTGTTTTAAATTAAAGAAACGCGGTAGCAGTAGCTCGTTTCAATACTTAGTTGCTATCTTAAAAGCTATTCATAATTACAATGTTGCAGGCTTATTCTGCGTAATCTCGGTACGTGACTTCCTACAACCGTCTGTGACCTGACATCTGCAGTGTCACTTATCCTTGTGCTACTTTGTAGCGCTTCCGTTCACATGAGAACGTTTATAACTGAAATATATTGAAACAAATTGTCTTTTAATTACATTGTTGCATTTTCCTAATATTTCCTAATAACTTTATTAGTTTCATAGTTCTAACAAATGGGGGATCACATAACTCGCGTTGTTAGTGAAATCATTTGTTTTTGCAGTTTCATCACATCTTCTTCCATTTTCACCAATTTACTGTCCAACTTTTGTTCAACTATTTTTACCTGTTCGGTGACATCTTCTTTCAATGCAATGGAGCTTTCCATTTTCTTGGCATTTTCACTAAACCTTTTTTACTTTACACGATATAATTTATATTAGACATTCTGATATAGACTAACTCTGTACTTCATCATCGGTCTTATTTATACCGTGAATTAAAAAGGATGACCAATCCTCTAGTAATTGCCAGAAGCTTCTCGGTCCATGTAAAATATGCAGTACTTGCGGCTCTTGTGTTGGTTTGACGGGTTGCCTAATAGTAGCTCGCAACAATACGAAAATAACTAAAAACGTAAATATTGTAGATAGAAGTTTTGTCCTTTGCACGGTAGAACCGAACGCAAGCAAAACATAATTGTAGGTTATGAGTTTACAACACAACGGTAGAGAGTCGTGCTGTAATGTTCTAACTTTAAAATAGATGCCTTAGTTAACATAACATAAATAGAGTCAATTCGTTTACAATCTTCTTCTCGTGAATCTATGACTAAAAGTATTGTAGCATTCCTTCCAGTTTTATATTTAGTTCAATTTACAATAGATTTGATTGTTTCCTATTTTTTCCAGTCAAAGCCAATAGTATTTTGTGTCACAAGGGCAGAAAGTGAGCATTAACAGCCCGCAGCTATTAGATGCTTGAGCGAGCGAGGGCAGCTGATAGCTAAGGGCTGATAATGCATTTTGCCTGTGTGACACACAATTGATTTTCGCCTAGCATTAAAAAAAAAAAAATAGGAAAAATAACAAAAATAAAGAAGGTTAGTAACATTTGACGTATTTATTTATTATAGTAATTTATATTAATTATCCCTTGAGCATTATTATGGATAGTAATACCAGAATTTGTTAAATGAAAAATTATTTGAAACGACAGAGTCGCAATAAATGAATCTCAATGATAGTCAGAGGTGTCTAGATTGTGAAAAACCTACAAAATAATGCTGTTAAGAGTTTAGCGGCCCTAGGGCCGCAAAGGTTTACTTTCAGTCACACTTTTAAGGCAAATATGATTCATTTTCATATACGCTAGGCGAAAAAAACATTTAGGTTACATATATTTCGATAATACTGCAGCGCCACCAAGCTTTACTAGATATGCGCGTATTCCACTTCCCATAATTTCTTATATACCAAATGATTTCCTTGTTATTTATCTATGGCTACCGGTCCAATACACACGGTTGTGACCCAGTGATTGAAATTTGTGAAATATGTTATCTAGTCAATAAAAATTATTTTTACTAATTTTATAAATTTTATAAGAAAAAAATAATTGTAGTGTTAAGTAGTTGATAGTGTGGAAAATTATAACTTGTTTTTATAAGTAATGGAACTAATAAAAACACCAAAGGTAAGGTTATATTTAATGCTTTTGGTTATCTCTGCATATATCAATGTAAAATGAAATATTCGTTGGAATACGTATTTCGTGTCTCCGAAAAAATGTAATTGGTGTCCATGTTAATCTAATTATGTGGTTTTGGAGATTGAAAACACTTGATTGTACATTCATAAGTATATACAGACTTTAAGTACTTATTTTTGTATGATTAATGGAAATGTTTTTGGTAAACATTACATCTGTCTTATCAGAATCTAATCTTAAAGATGTACTCAACCCTATGTATCATAAAATGTTGATTATCGAAATGTTTCCTTTTAGAAAAGTACACACTTAAATTAGGAACATATTTACAATTTGAAAAATCTAGGTCTGTTTTGAGGGTATATCCAAATATCTACACTTTCATATTAAGAACTTTATTTAATACGGATGTGGTTACAGGAATATTTAAAATTAAACATATAACTGTTTGGAATGATATAAACACAAAGGTGTGTTAAAGGTTTTGAAACATTAAATTTCAAAAATATCCTTTCATTTATGGTGTTTGTGTTTAATCTTATTTGGTTTTGAAATTTTAAATCTATATTGTATAAACATATAAAAATAGAAAATAAGTAAATATTATTGTCCATTCTGTAATATTCTTACGCAATGGTGTATGTTAGATAATTGTCCAGAAACATATTACAAATTAAAATTCTTTTGATACACAATTGTAGCAGATTTGTAATATTCATTGTTTTAAAATGTTCTAGCTTTCTAAAATCAAAATGAATTTTGTACACTAACCGATCCTTGGTTCAATTTAAGTCTGTCCACAGTTCATCATAAGGGTACAGTGATATTGTTAGAATCAAATAGTGATTGAACTGATATTGATTCATATATTACATAGAAACCAATAATTTAAGTACTACAAATAGACCACTGGTTTTATCTAGTTATAGGTACACATTGTCTACGTGCGACAAATCTGTCAAGGATAAGTAGGGTTACTGTAGTTTGCTTATTCCAAAAATACTGAACCTTTTGTATGCCAGATACTTTTGAAATAGTTTTTTTGCTAATAATACATTTTTGGTTCCGATAAAAAATCAAAAGATTTTCTAAATGAAAATCGTGGGGTCAATAAGGTAATAATAGCATACCAAAAAAGTGTGGCGAATATGAGATTCTGTTGCATAATTCAAATCGAAATAATTGTCCTGCAATTATGAAGGTGAAGCATGGACAAAACGCTGTGGAAAGAGGAAGTTTTATTTCGTGTACCGAGTGTTTTAGCAAGCCACAAATGGAGCATAATTTAATGGGCTAAAATGTAGTTTTTTAAATAAAATTTCTTTATGCCGCAAACATTTTGTCTCTAAATCTAATAGTTTGTGGAACATTGTCTGTTTAATGGCTTTCCTTGTTACCCTTTCGAATACAGTATTATTTTTTACAAGTAGACTGTGATTTTGACATTTCATTGTTACCTAGATTATAGTGTAACGGAAGCTCTATTGCCAAAAACAATAGTTACAACGTGTAAAAAGCAAGCCCAACAATTTATTTTCAAAACTAATTGCTTAATTATTTCTAAATTCTAAATTACTTACTAAAGAAACGCTATAATTAATTATCCAAGCACTAATTATTAATGTATGTGATCATTACAGTAATTTATTTCAACACTAGTTTATATCGACAGTGTACATAAATTTATATCACATATTTCAAAGATTTAAACTAGAACATTCGTAATAAAAGCTTAATCAGAACTTGACTTCAATTAGAACTAGACTTTGAATTCCCTCAACGGCTATTTAGACCTTGCTACGTACAACAATGTAGCCGGAAGAAAACGTAAATATACCAGGCTAACTACCAATGCGGAGAGGGGAGGGGTTCCTAGCAACACAAAAATAGTACATCGCCAACGATTTTCTATTTGCAAAAAAACACAATTATAGAAATTTTTATCGAAACAGCAAAACAAAATTAACTAAGGTTACTATTTAATAAAACAATTTTACTCTATGGACAAATTCACTAATTGTTCCACGAAGTGTGCAATTCGTAGCTAACATGCAATAAATCTAATCAGTACCAAAAAGAATAACGCTGATACTTTCGTATAAGCGGATGGGTTAATTAAAAAAAAACCCATTAAATTTAGAAACCTTTCTAGTAAGGATTTTACCATACGAAGCATTTGTTATAACTCTAATCAGTAAAAAAAAGAATACTGCTGGTACTCTCGTATAAACAGATGGGTTAAGTACAAAAAGCAAAAGCATTAAAGTTCGAAACATTTCTAGTAAGAATTTTATCAGAACAAACATTAGTGTATCTAATTTCAAATTGGATTTATCCCTGGGTATGTTAGAAAAGGAAAACAAGTCACATACATGTGTCGGGATATTTATCTTGTCAGCCCAAGGAAGCGAATTGACACAGCATCGCCGTGGTAGTCAGCAACAACCCTGCTACTACCATAATTGCAAGTTGCAACGGCGGTCTACATGCAAGAGCAGTTGATCTACATGAAGGAATAATCGGGCTACGCAACAAGCAATTTAGCCTCCTGCTAAGAGCTAAAAAAGGAAAATCTTACTAATATTAACAACTCGAGCGCTTACCGATACACACCAAATCTACACATTTGATATAGGAGAAACGTGCATCGCTCTTGGAGTAACAGAACGAGTAGTTTTTACAAGTGCTTCAATGCACAAGCTGAAGAGTCAAAGTTTAAAAGGAGTTCAAAATAATACGAACCAATTATTACCGAAAATGAACGTAACAAATTCCCTCCAGCAAAATTAAAAGGTCGGGGTAGGGAAGCAAAAGTACGGGAGAGGGCAGTACCAAACAAAAAAAAACCAAACAAACAAAAAGAAAATTCGCTTAAAACTAAAAGAAAAGTCGTTACGAAAACAAAAGAAACAAAAAAAAAGAACCACCCAACAAACACAAAAAACTTTTATCCGGCTGGAAGGGCCAATAATAGTGTTCCGTTTATATTGTAAATTTTACTGCCAATTTTATTAATACATCGAGTTTGTTGATTATTTGAATTCGCCGCGGTATATTTAAATTTATTAGAGTGGAATTTCCTTGGTTTACTGAAGCACGCGCCAACAACTGCCGCGAGTGGTGAGCATTGTTATTCCGCATGTGCGGGCAGTGTTGTGACTGGGAAATTCGTGAAGCTCAGGAGAGAATCGATTTGTCTTTCAAACGGTCCGCATCGCTATTGTTACATGAATCGCTTGTCTTTAGAACAACGCTATCGTTATAAGTGTGCTTTGCTACACCCGCCAAAAGAGAAGAGTAGAATTTGTTACATCGTTTTTGTCGTTGGCACGGCTGCATCAATCACCAGGTGAGTGTTTTAGTAAACGTTTGATTTGGTTAAAAACATTAATTATTTGTTGTTTATTCAATAACACTTAATTTTATATACAGTCCACTTTTCTTTCCTAATTAGCTATTCGAAATTCACCGCAAACATTTTACAAATAGAAAGGGAGAAAGAAGAAGAAAAGAAAAAAAGGATGGAAGACGTGTAATAAGTAATCAAGGAGGACTAAGGTGGAACGGCCTCAGCACTTCGGAGTTGTCAACGGACGGATGTTTCTCAAAAGAAACAGTAGGGTTATCAACCTCCAAAGAAGAAAATGAACGAGGAAGAAAATCAACAGTGCCAACCAAAACAGGACCCAAAGGTCAAGCCTCAAGGATGTGAAGGAACTAACAAGGGAGAACGAGAGGAAGAGAGGAGGAACGCTGGTAAAAGAAACACTATACTATCAACTGTGGTAACCAAAAACCGTAACTGAAGAACCAAAGAAAAGAATAGCTAACTAGTCCTAGAGTCGACTAAGTCGTGGCTTCTGAAGAAGAAAAACGACTGGAAAGCACTTACCACAGGAGCGGATGGACGAAATACAATCGGACCAGCGACCAACAGCAAAGAAGACCAGCAAAAGGATAGGGATAGGAAAGTGGAACGAAAGGAACGAGAAAAAAAGAAAAACAAACCAAAAAGAATAACACCCACACCAAGCACAAAACCCAAAAAAAACTAAAATCTACAAAAGAAAATAAAACAGAATCCCAGTGTAGTTATGTATGAGTAGGTGTGAGCATATGCGTGCGTGGAGGGGGGAAGAAGGGTGTGTGTATGTGTTATGCATGTATAGAGTGTGTGTGTATATATGTATGACCGCTTTAGTCGCCTCTTACGACAGGCAGGTCGTACTATGGGACTATTCTATTCCCGGACCCACACGGGTGAAAGAAAAAGCCAAAAAACGAAAGAAAACCCCGCAAAACAGGGAACTAAAACGAAATGGTAACATCCAAAAATCAAAACCTAAGGAGAGCAAAGTCGGCATAAGAATCTGGGGCACGAGGACTAGATATTGGGCTTAATGCGTTTATACCGCCAAAAGGAAAACAACGAGATCAAGGACATTAGAACTTCGGGTTTGGAAGGAGCATAGACTGCCTCTTTTGGGCAGCTTTCTGTCAAACAGGAATAGCAGGGGGTGTAGTAGATGTAGCACGCAGTATAGGAGGTGGCGAGGGTAGTTTAGAAAACGAGTTAAGGAAGAAAATTGTTTGTTGTTAGGATTGGAGGTAAGAAAGTCAATGGTAGAAAAGGAAACGTCATGGGTTTTCAGAATATCCATGGTAGAAAGAGAAAAAGTATTGACCGTACGGGAATCAATCTTACAATGAGAAACACAAGCAGAGCATGCGACAGTTGCGTTAACTAGAGGGACAGAAGTAAATAAAATTTCAACGACGTTAGATAAAGGACTAAAAGTATCACAGTTAGGACAGAAAACAGCATTGGCTGTAGGAATATCAACCCTAGGAATAGGAGCAAAATCCAATAACACTTCGGTAACATTACACAAAGAAACAGAACCAAGTAGAATTTCGTCAACCTTACAAAAACAAACAGCATCAGGGAGAACTTCATCCACAATAGATAAGGAAGCAGAATCGGGTTTACCTTCGTTCACATTAGATAACAAGACATCAGCTAGGATTTCACCAACCTTAGTCTAAAGAACAGAAGCAAATATCATTTTGTCAGCATGAAAAAAATGAGTAAGAGTAGGTAACGAAACAGGATCAGGTAAAACTTTGACGACAACAGGTATTATAGATACGGGCTCACTAACTTCCACAGGACAATCCCTATCCATATTAGGAGTTATCGTCAGTTTAGCTACAGCTGTTATTGCAGACACAGCAGAAATTTCTTGAGTAGAATAATTTAAGAAAGCTGGAACATGTAAAATTTCGACAGCAACCGCAACAGACATGAACTTCAACAGGACCTTCGTTGGCTAAATTAGAAGTTATCGTCAATTTAGCTACATTGGTGTATGCAGACACGACAGAAAAATCTTGGGTAGAATCGTTTAAGAAAGCGGGAACAAACTCTTGAGTAGCTACCTGCAAGTCACTAATTCGAAGTATGGGTTGCAATGGTGGTGGAGGCACAGTTTGGGGTGAGAGTGAATAAGTAGGGCAAGCAGAAGGAGTACAATAGGATGTAGAACTAGAAACGGAAAAAAGTTTGTTTGAAGCTACATTTGCCAAAGAAGGGTATGTTTTGATAGTAGGAGCAGGATGACCTGGATGAGGGACAGAAGAGAACGTAGAGTGAGAAGCAGAAGAAGTTTGGCTTCTAGAGCTGAGAACAGAAGTATTATTTGAAGACCTATTAGTATTAAGATCACAATTTGGACAGTTGCGGCGAGAAACTCACTTATATCCGCAACCATGGCAATGGAGTACTTGAGGACGAGTACAACGTGTCGAAACATGGCCAGGTTTATTGCAACTAAAGCATACGACCTGACGAGTAGAAGTAGAACTAGGAGAAGAACAGTAGAACGTACGGAAGAAGTATCGGATCTACTCCTAAGCGTAGGAGAAATCTTAACAACTCGGTCATGTGAAGCAAAAGTATTTTCCTCAGTAATAGCAAACTTATAAGCAAAATCCGGTGGTTCAAAATGTTGAATCAGTAAATTAGACGACTTCCAGTCAGAAAACCTATGCCGGTAACCACGATACCAAAATAACGCCTTAGCCTCGAACAAAGCCACTGCAGACTCAAATAACTACAATTCTGACACATTGTGAGTTCGTCGGAGTTTTTCGACCCGTCTCAAAAAATCATGTACGGTAAGAGTGTTTGGGTTACCAGAAAATTTCAAGTTCCACTCCCACACAGGAAGACCTTGGTAGGAAACCGAAAAAGAAGTTATTTTGAATATGAACAAAGAAGAAATTGTTAGAAAGTAACTAAATAAAGGCTAACCGTAACTTGTAAAAGCCAAAAAAAAGTATTGCGAATGCAGGACATTCTAAAACATATCCGATGGATAAACTTCAGGAACACGAATATGGCTAAACAACCAAATAGAAATTAGGAACAAGAACAGGGCGCCAGCGTTTTCAGCAGACTAGAATTATTGGCGAAAACAGAAGTCCAATAATCTGGAATTAACCAACCGATAATATTGAGCGACTAGGAAAGAAAACAAAACTTAAATTTAAGAAGATTGAACCGCATGTGGGGGACAGCAAAGAGCCGAAAGAAAAAAGGAAATAACAGTTTGAACGTAAAGGAAGGAAAACAAGTTGCATCAGGCCGAGAAATGCGGGTAACGTAGGAACTTAGCCACTAACAATAAAAACAAATCAGAGTAAAAATTAACTAAAACAAACTCGGAGCAGAAATTAATCACAAAAAAAATCGCGGCCCCACGCCAGGGCGTCAGAAATTATACTACGTACAATGACGTCGGAAGAAAACGTAAATATACCAGACTAACTACCAATGCGGAGAGAGGTAGGGTTCTTAGCAACACAAAAATAATACATCGCCAACGATTTTCTATTTACAATAAAAAACACAAATACAGAAATTTTTATCGAAACAGCAAAACAAAATTAACTAAGGTTACTATTTAATAAAACAATTTTACTCTATGGACAAATTCATTAATTGTTCCACGAAGTGCGCAATTCGTAGCTATCATGCAATAAATCTAATCAGTACCAAAAAGAATAACGCTGATACTTTCATATAAGCGGATGGGTTAATTAAAAAAACCTTTCTAGTAAGAATTTTACCATACGAAGCATTTGTTATCTCTAATTAGTAAAAAAAAGAATACTGCGGATAGTCTCGTAAGCAGATGGGTTAAGTACAAAAAGCAAAAGCATTAAAGTTCGAAACTTTTCTAGTAAGGATTCTACCAGAACAAACATTAGCGTATCTAATTTCAAATTGGGTTTATCCCTGGGTATGTTAGAAAAGAAAAACAAGTCACATACATGTGTCGGGATATTTATCTTGTCAGCCCTTGGAAGCGAATTGACATAGCATCGCCGCGGTAGTCAGCAACAACCATGCTACTACCGTAATTGCAACGGCAGTCTACATGCAAGAGCAGTTAGGAATAATCGGGCTAAGCAACAAGCAATTTAGCATCCAGCTAAGAGCTAAAAAAAAGGAAAATCTTACTAATATTAACAACTCATGAGCGCTTACTGATACACACCAAATCTATACATTTGATAGAGGAGAAACGTGCATCGCTCTTGGAGTCACAGAACGACTAGTTTTTACAAGTGCATCAGCGCACAAACTGCAGAACCACAGTTTAAAAGGAGTTCAAAATAACACGAACTTGAAAAGCAAACATCCGCGTTATCCAAACGCGATTGAAACTGGAAAACACGGTTTTACCGGAGAATAGTAGGATATATTATTTCGACAAATCTTTAGATGGGAAACCCACTAGAACGCAATTATACGTTATCGGATGGTATAACGCGCTCACGGATACCGAAACAGGATCTTGACTAATTAATTGTAGTATAAACTTGTTGTTTCAAAATAACTATATTTACGTTGAGAAATTCTTAGAAAGAGTATTTATTATTAATTATGCAGAAGGATTTAACAATAGACAGGATTTATACAAACGGATAATGAATTAACAAGGGATTTGAATTGAAAATGATGGTAAAGCGAGCTTATCTGAACATGTACAATATATCGGGTATTGTTGGAGAATTTAATACTAGAAAAGGGAATTTATGTAAATAAAATTAGCAATTATTGCCAAAAATGAACGTAATAACCTATTAAATTTTACTAGTTATTTTGCGAACATTTAAGAAATTATGCAAATAAGGTGTTTGAGATTACTTATGGTAATCTTTAAATGTAAAGTCCTATACCTGTCAATCAAGAGATCTCGCACTGCAGGACATGTCAATCTTCTTTTGTATCCAATTCTTTTATTAGCGTTTTAATGTCATTGGTTATAGGTAGTTAGTGCCCCCGCCCCTCCAATTGGTTCTATCACAGAAAACTCTGACCCGGTTGGTGAAAGTCTCTGTGGCTGAAGGAAGGACAGTCGAAACTGTTTATGCAGTTTCCTGCTAGAAGTAGCAATCAACACTCTTCACAGTAGGCGCCGTGTCATTTGTATTGTAACCACACACCAAAACCTGCACCCCGGTTCTCTGGAACAGTACCTCTAACATATTTTATACCACACTCTAGTCCAGCCTATCGAACTCACTACCGATCTTGGATATGGCCAACTTCTTTTCTTCAAATTCAACCGTCTAACCCTTGAGATCCACTAATGCCTTTCACAGATCCTGGTAATAATCCGTTCTACCAGAAGCTGTTGCTTAGTCATCAAGTAGTAGATGCCCCAATGTCGGTCCTTTAGCCATGTGGTCTTTCCAACCTCTGGTTGTTGTCAGCAAAGTTGATCCAGGTTACCAACTATATTTTTAAACACCCAAACAAGTTCTTGAGACATATCAAGATCAACCGCTTTGCAAGTGCCATGGTAGTATTCCAATGGTACATCGAATAGATCAGCTTGAATCTCTTACGTGACCCCAAATCTCGCTTGAGACCTTTGCTAATCATCACGAGCATAACTGTTTGTTTGTCTCATTGCGTGCCGTTCTTCGGAAATACCGGCGTCATCATTATCCTAGCATACCATCCGGTTAACTTGCACCACTATATCCATATACCAGGTCGTTGATTCTTTTTACAACTTCGTACGGACCATCCCAATCTCTTTGTAACTGTGGCGACAATTCACACCTCCGTCTGAGTTTATATCTACCCAGACACGGTCGCTGTCTTGAAAATCACACTTCTGCACCTGGATGCCATATCTGGTCTTCATCCAATCGCTTGCAATCTGGACTTTTTTCTAACGTCACCATGGATATCATGCATCTCGTGCTTGAGCTTCTCGACGTAGCTTTCGCCCAAGATGTCGTCTCCGGCTTACACCCAAACTCAAGATCACACGGTAGACATATCGAAGATCTCAACATAGAACATGCAGGTGGCTGTCCAGTGCAATAATGAACTGAAGACCGATAGACCAATAAAAATGGATGTAAATATTGGCACTCTAATGTTGGGAGACCATCTCGGGAAAGTACTTGCCCAAGATGCGGTTCATGCACTCTACCATACTATTCGATTACCGGTGCAATATGTTGTTTGGGTTTTTCTCATCCTCATCAACCGGCAACCTTCTTGGAACAACATTGACTCGAATTTTTTACCCTGATCGGCTTGTAACTCCGTAGGAACTCCAAACCGGTTGAACAGTTCCTTTACCAGCACATGGACGACAGTTGCAGCTTCTTGGTTTGGTATGGCACACGTAAAATAGTCCATGTTTACCAAGATGTACTTGCTTTTGCAGTCTGTGTCAGGGAATGGACCGGCCATGTCGATTGCCACCATCTCAAAGGGGCTCCTCACGTTATATTGGCCTTACGGTTTCCCAATGGTGCACACAGCTGATGCTTGTGGCACCACTATTTTACGTCGTCCTTGCAACCTACCCATTAAAATCTTGCCTGGACTTTCTCCAGTCTTGTTATCGCCTAAGTATCCTCCCAATGCCCCATTATGTAGGCTCACTCACGGACCCATCTCTATTCTCCAAGGATCACACCAAGATCACATTTTCTACTTGCAGAGAATCCCATTGGGCCCAGTACTACATCAGGATACTACTCAATGGACTGATGTCCTGCCAGGATGGACGTTCTCCTCTAGCCTTCCAACCCAGAATGACACCTAAATATTTGCCATATTCCTGTTCCATTAGCATGTGCGTAGACCGCCAATCATCATTGGTCACAGTAGTCCGATCACACACATACATTCACACGAACACTTGGGACGATGCAACAACAACTCCAGTTTACGGGTACCGAAGCCGGGGTCGTTAAATTCGAATGCGGACAGCTCGGTCTCTGACTTCTAGCTACTGATGATCGAGACTGAGTAACAACAGCAAGTTCAAACACAACACCATGAAAAAGAAACACACGCACGCACCCACACATACACACACACACGTACTCGCGAGAGCGCACACATTCAAACAACAAATCAAATCCCAACTGCATTGACATTGTTCTAACTGAGTCAGGCATGCTTAAATTTTCACACAACATTCCGAAAACTCGTTAGAAAATAAATAAACAGTAGTCCGGCCAAGTAGATCACACTTTATTACTAGCCGTGAGCAATGGCTACAATCTTCGGGGCAAGGCCGCGAAAGCGCATCGACACTACAATAGCTTGTACCAGAACGGTGTTCCGTGTCGAAGTCATACTCCTGTAGCCTTTCTATCTATCTGGCGACTTGCTCTTCGAGTTTTCTAAACTGTAATAGCCACTTCAGGGCAGCGTGATCAATTCTCAGGTGAAATTTTCTCCTGGAGGGGTATTTACGAAAGTGTTCTATGGATTTCACCACAACCAACAGTTGACGTCTTGTAACTCAATAATTCCGTTCCGGTTTTGCTCGTCTTGCATCTGGGATAGTACATTTCCGATGGCGACATTGCTTGCGTCTGTATCCAAGATGAATTAGCTTTCCGACCGAGGATAGCTTAAGGTCATTTTGACAATCTTCTTCCCAAATGTAGTCTCGCCTTTCTTCAGTCAGCTTTTCCTTTTCCGGGTCTGACTTGACTCCATTGCGTGAAACTATGTGCTCAGGGTATTTCACCCCTTCACCTACTAGGTAATACTTATTTGGACTTAGCTTCAGGGTGGTTTCTCTGAGTCTTCGAAACACTTCTTCCAAATTTTCCGAAGTATTCCCCACACGACTTGCCAATCACGATCGCGTCATTCAAATATACAAGACACGTTTTCCACGATATCCCATGCTAGATGGTATCCATTAAACGCTCGAAGGTGACAGGAACTTTGCACAGCTCAAATGGCATGACTGTAAATTGCCATAGGCCAGTACCCAAAGTGAAAGCAGTTTTTCCCGATCATAATGATAGTCTTTTCGGCTGTTGTTTTATTAGCCCAGCATTTCCCTTATCGATTCTGTTTTACTACTGCAGTCTTGGAGTACCATCGGGTCAAGTCTAAGTCCTACCAGATGTTGTTGCTCATGATGCTGGCACGGTTTCTTCAACTGTCTCAATAACTTTGCGGAACACTCTTTGGTGGGTGGTTCTTTCTTAACACCGGCACAGTCCGCCACATGAGGACCGAAGAGCACAATCCAACTGTTGTATTCTTTTTCAGCGCGATATCGTCATTGGAGTTTAAGATGCTAACACGTTCATTATCCGTCGTTTTGGTCAGAAACTTCTCCACAAGCACGCTTTTCCGATGGATTCGTCATTAATCGGTTCAATAGCGCGCACAAAGCCTTCCCGGAAAGCACTATCCATCAAGTGTCCCATTACCATACTTTCTGTCCTTTCAGTTAGCATAACGTCGTCCGTCAAACAAATTCGCACAGACACGCCGTCTGCTTAGTAAAATGGTACTTTCTCGTTCCCTACTCTCAAGACATCCTTTTCATATCTCCATGGAATCCATACCTCTTCAAGGTATCCATTACCAAAATAACTTCTTTGGTGATGTTGGCTATTACTACATGATGGTCAAATATCTTGCTCTCAACTCCGATTTTTACATGAGCCATTCCGTATTTTTTAATTTCTTCACCAGCCACAGTTCGAAGACGCACCATCGCGGTAACACTTTACCACTGCTGTGCACTACATCCCATTTAGCAATTGTCCTAGTGGCTCAGGTACCAATCAAGAACTTGCTGTTAAACTGTCCACGTATGGAAACGCTGTCTGCATGCTTAGATCATGCGATGCAGATGATGGTTTCTGGGGCAGAATCTATGCAAGTCGCTTTTCGCCCCCTCCTGTCGACCTCCTTTGGTTTTCCGACTTCTCTGCTTCCGTTTTCGGTTGTTTACGTTCGGACTGTATATGTTCGAACTTGCCACAATTCCATCAATTGGACTCCTTCCTCTTTGGTTGACGTTTTCGATGTACCCGTCGAATCACCTCCTCTATGCTTTCTTGGCCCTGTCCGCTACGGAGTGTCTTACCTTGCCACTACTACGATGCGAAGCCATGTTTTGCCGCTTCAAATTCCAAAGTATGAGCTAGCGCATCATCTAGGGCCCTTGGTTGAGTGAACCGCATTGCTTGCTAGATCCCTCCGCCGTGTATCCCGTCAACAAAGGTCTATACTGACAGCTGTTCTAGGAATGTACCTGGTGCTCTTGGGTAGACTAGTTTCACCAAGCGAACAATATCTGCTTCATACTCTCGTAAATTTTCGTTAACTTCTTGGTAACGGTTCTTCACTTGAACATGGTACACCTGTTGCCGATAAGAGCCGCCGTACCTTATTTCTAGTCTTGATGTTAAGGCTCCGTAGTTTCTTTGGTCACGGTCTGGTATGGTATGTTGAATATTCAAGGCCTCACATCGTAACCTGACAGTAAGCGGCTGCCCTTTCACCATCGTTTCAGCCGTTGGCTCTTGTGGCAGCCTCGAATTGCTTGAAATATGTCTACCAATGTGACTTTCCATCAAAGGTGAGTTTGTTTTACCCTGAACTCTGACGTCAGTTCGCATTCCCCAACATTCTTAAATTCTGTGTCGTGCTGTTGTATCACCGACACTCAGGGCTCTGGTGCTTGCACTAGTATGGAATTAATACGTTCTTCTATCCTCAGTACCTCTTTTTCTATTTTATGCGAGTTTTCTAACAATTTTTCTTAAAACCCCACTTCGAGGTTTTTGTAAACCGCCGGAAAATTTGGCTTCCAGGTTTTTCGTGGATTTTGTAGTTTCCTGTATAAAGTCCTCTTTCAGTTGGGCTGAAATTTTCTGGTAGAGTTGCAACGGTTTCGTTCAGTTTTTCTGCAAGGTTTGCAGCAGTTTCAAGTAATTTCTCTGTAAAACTCGTGTTACTTTCTTCCAATTTTGCTGCGGTCTGGTTAAGTTTTTCAGCATTTTTATTTAATTTCGCGGAATCTTCTTCTAACTTCGCTCTCAAGCTCGCAGAGTTATGATCTTGTTGCTCTACATGTTCTTGTAATTTCTCCGAAAAACCTTCATTTATTGTTATTACAACTTCAATCGGAACACATATCAAAGTTTTAATTACAGCTGAACTGCAGAATCCCTTAACGGCAATTTATACTTTATCCAATTGCTCTAGATTATTCTAAAACATACGGGAATTATGCAAATAACATTCTCGAGATTTTCTATTGTAGTCTAAATAACTTTTAAATGCAAAACCCATTTACCTGTCAATCAAATTCACCCGAAAGGTGTAACTCCGTAAGGGGGCATCAATTCATCTTTGTGCACAAACGCCTCGTTTACGATGTTATATGTAATTATTCTGGTCGCAGGCAGGCTGTCCGATTCTACAATACTATTGCTAAGAAAGTACTATTGACAACTACATTTTCATTATTATTTTTCTTGCATAATGAATTTTGAAACTGAACCATTATTATTCATATGCACATCCAAATACGAGAACGTTCACATGTGTTTATGTCTATTTTTACGCATAGTAACGTACATGCGTACAAACACGTATGAACAAGCACCACGCACAGTGTTGCAGGTTTGCATTCTTTCATGAAGCGCATCAGTCACATGTATAAGCACCCGCAAACAAACTTATGTTCTTGCACTTGCGTGCACAGACACATGCGCGCATGCACGCGCATCCTCAAACACACGTTCTCGCACGCATATACCGACGCTCTCAATCACATGTATTTCTTATCAATAACCCCAAACACATGAATTTGTCATCAATAACCCCAAACACTTACTAGAAAGTGCTAAAGCTTGATAATTGAAGCTGATGTTCTCTAACATATGTGCGGATGGTACTGGAAATTCTTGAAGAACAAGGCCCTCTTGGGAGATCAATGCTCGTAGATCGTTATGCGACGGATCATGCCAACGGTTTTGCGAAGACGGAATCTATTGTGTTACATTGAAGTTCTGTATTAGTCTATAGCAGGGGCGGACAACTTTTTTTCATCATCGGGCCAATTTTCATATGACGATGCGGACCATAACAGATTGAATGATTTAACCCATGCGTTACCAGGCCGCGTATATCATATACCCCACAAAATGTAACTTTACTACGCCGCATTCTCGTCACACTACTTGTACAATTTTTCGTCTATGCCACGGGCCAACTTTAACATCGTAACGGGCCGGATCAGGTACGCGGGCTGGCAGTTGCCCATCACTGGTCTATAGCAATGTAACTGTACAGCGCAATTGAAAACAACAACGTTACTGACCGATTTGGATACTTCACGACCGGGGTCACAAGATATTGTAGAGAACTGATTATTATTCTCTTGTGCAACCGCTTATGAAGTCATTTTCGAAATTGACTTAGACGGTAATAAAATTCTTATGATAATTCTCATTGACTGGAAGTGTAGCTACTTTACTTCTAGCAGATATGTATATTTTGCTGGTTTCGCCAGCTAGATATGTGCGATTTTGTTTGCTTTGTGCGAATGCGGAAAACATCATAACGAAAACTGTATTTGCTCAACAATCGTTCTTTATTGTCACTTTTTCAACAACTCGTAGCTACAGTGAAATTGTAAAAGTCCTCACAACAATTTCTTTCTAGCTAATATCTAACACCACAAATACTAACTTCTTAAACTGCAATGCTATCTTTTTAATTACTTATTATTGAAGCGCTACAATTAACTATCCAAACACTAATTATTAATTTATCGATCACTGCAGTAATTTATATCACATAGGGCAATTTATATTAACAGTATGTACCACTAATTTATTTTATACCACGACTTTCAAAGCTTTAAATTAGAATTCCACTAACTAACGCTCATTACGGCATTTTTTACCTTATCTAACTAATTGCTCTAGATATTTCGAAAATATCATAATATGCAAATAGCGTTCTAGCGGTTTCCTATTGTAATGCTAATAAAGCTTTTAAATGCAAACTCTTGTTCCTGTCAATCAAGTCCATCGAAAGATGTCGCACCGCAGGGGCTTATCAATCACCTTTTGTGTACAAACGCTTTGCTTGCATTCCGATATATTATTCTGGTTAACGGTAGAGTAAACGACGCTACACTGCCCACCTCTTAAAACTATACTGTCCCAGAACACTATGTGACCCGGATGTTGGAAGTTCCTGTTTCGGTAAGGACAGTTGAAACCATTTCTGCAGTTCCCATACTGATTGAAGTAGCAATTAATACTCTCATAGCAGGCATGGTACCATTTGGATTGTAACCATATGAGCATACTCGTACCACCCTCCAGTCCAACCCATTGAGCCCACAACCGATCTTGGATATGTCTAATTATTATCTTAAGTTTGATCATCTGGCTCTTGAGATCCAGTAACTCCTTCCACAGATCCTGGTAATTCGACTTACCAGAAGGCTGTTGCTTAGTCACCAAGTAGTAGATCCACGATGTCGGTCCTTTAGCCGTATGGTCCTTCCAACCTCTGATTGTTGTCGGCTAAGTTGATCCAGACCACTAAATTTATTGTTAAACACCTGAGCAAGTCATCGGCACATATCAAGGTCCGTCTCTACGCAATATGCCAGGGAGCATTTTGATGTCACATCGAATAGGTCACCTTGAATCTCTATCGTGACTCCTAATCTCGTTTTTCATGTGCCGTTGTAGAAAGATATGAACCAATCATACATAACTCGGTCCAGACTTTCGTTCATTTTCACTGCTTCCCGTTCGTCAGCATTACTGGTGCCATCACTATCGTAGGGTGCCAACCGGTTAACGTGTACCACTATTGTTCTTTCTTTTGGGAGCTTAGGAATCCGATATATCACGTCATTGATCCTTTTTATAATTTCGTATGGACCATCCCAATGCCTTTGTAACTTTGGCGTCAGTTGGCGCCTCCACTCGGCGTTGTATATCCAGACGCGGTCGTTCTCTTGTAAACTAGATTCTTGCGACTTGATGTCATATCTGGTCTTTATTCGATCGCTTACGATCTGGATATTTTCCCAATGTCACCATGGATGTCCTGCATCTTGCACTTGAGCTATTCGACGCAACTCTCGCCCACGATGTCATCTACGGGCTTATACTAAAACTCAAGATCACATGATAACTCTGATTTATTTTGCTTTATTCTTTACTGTTTACGTAAGTTTTTAGCACCTTTGAACATAGTCATTGCCAAGATGAATATCTTCGATAATTTCGCGTCCTTTCCCTGTATCTACTAGCCTTCTATCTCGAAACTCCCTAATGATACATTCGATAGGGAGAGTCTTACTGATAACCAGGACCGCCTCCGTGGAGGTGGTCCTGTACGCCCTCGCCGCCTTCACCGCGGTAATGCGTTAAACGCTCGTCAATTGACGCATCTCTCGGATTTTGTAACCTTCCGCCCATACAGATGCTGCGTACAGCATTGCCGGCTCTATCGCTCCGGCATAGACCGTCCTCAGCGATTCGCCCTTGAAACCCCAGTTTATTTTCGCCGCCGCCATCATTTTGTTTGATATTTCGCTGCCTTTGCTTTTAACGTACTGCACGTGAGCTTTCCAGTTTAACTTATCGTCAATCTTTACCCCGAGGTATGTAATTGCTTCCTTAAACGGATTTTCTCCTCCCAGCTCTAGCCTAGGGGGTCGCTGTCCCGGTTTGTTTCCGAAATAGAGCGCCTCTGACTTCGCCGTGTTAAATTTTAATTTTACCGCCTGCGACCATTCGTGTAGTTTATTAAGCGCCTCGTTCGGTTGTGTACGCATATCTATTAATAATCGCGATCTGACAATTAAAAGCGTATCATCCGCAAACCCAACGATTGAGCATCCTGTGGGCAACTTGACTCTAAAGATGCTCTCATACAACAACTTCCAAAATGTGGGACCAGAGCATGACCCCTGCGGACATTTCCTTTCAACCTTGCGCGACAAAGCTTTACCCGGAATTTCAACCTGTGCCAATCGCCCCGAGAAATAACTCTTGACCAAGGACATTAAGTTTCGCTTAATTTCTTCGACATCGAACTATAATGCGTCGATAGTCGACTTTTCCTCCGTAAAACCGAACTGTCGGTTATTAAAACCGCCGCTGTCACGCACTAAGTGCTCAACTCGGGTAGTCATAACGCGATCCAAAGCTTTCTCCAGCACCGGTAGCAAGCTAATTGGACGATAGCTGCTCGGGTCTGACGCATCCGCCTTTTTAGGTTTAGGTATGAATTTCACGTTCTGGACTTTCCAGCAACGCGGAAAGACGCCCCTCTCTAGACAAAGATTAAACAAGCCGACAAAGACACACGGGGCTAACAGACACGCCTTCAGAGCTGCGTCTGAAATGATTCCGTCATGCCCCGGTGCCTTCTTAGGGTTCATTCTCCTAAGCGCTCTGACAACCTCGTGAACTAGGATTGCCTTATCGGCACCTGTTCCTTGCGTCTCTGTAGCTTCTCGACGTACTAAATCATGCGACCCCTCATCTTCCTCGGGATTATCCGAAGGTAAGAATTGCTCTAATAAATATTCCGCCGTGGTTTTAAAACCTTCCGTATATTCACCATTTGTCTTTCTTATGTGTTACCGAGCGCGATTTTCTGTTGTTTACCCCTTATTACGCGGTATGCGGTTCCCCGAGGTTATTTCTGTTAGTTTCGCGTGCAGAATTCTTTGAATTTATTTGTTCGCGTTTTTTCTATTAATATCTTATATTCGCGGTAACTTTGATTGTATTCTACTCTCCGTTGTTCTCTTATATCTCCCGACGCGCGTTGATAGCGGCGCCTTAGGTTACGCGTTTCTGCCCGCTTGGTGGTTAGTTCCCGGGTCCACCAGGGTACGCTGTCTTTAAATGTTTTTTTTCGCGGCATGGAGTACGACGACGCGTTTATCACTGCGTCGTTTAAATTTTCCGCGAGTGTTTATATTTCGTCTGCCTCTCGGCAGTTAAATAGCTCGTTTTCGAGCGCAGGGATACTTTAGGCAAATTTTTGTTTTAACCGCTCCTAATTTACTTTTTTATTACAGAACCGCGGAAATATAGTTAGCTGCTCGTTTGCGCTTGTTTTGGTTTCAACCTCCCACGTAATTAATTTATGGTCAGAGAGAGTTTTCTCGTCCGACCTTAATTTCCAATTACAAATTATTTCTAACATCTCGTGCGAGACTGCAGTAATATCAATAAAACTGCTGCCTCTATGCCCCTCAAACGTAGGTGAATCATTAGTGTTTATCACACTAAGATCCCATTCCCTTAAAAGATCAGCAACCTGCGTACCCCTATCGTCTTATATAGGGCTACCCCATAACGGTGACTTAGCATTAAAGTCTCCCCCGATTATTAGTTTTTATTCCTTCCAATTTGGCGAAAAATGTCTTCAATGTGATTTATTAAGTCTTCGGTTTGAGGATTTTCCCGCCGGGAGTTGACTGGTGGTAGGTACGCGCTTATCACGTAGAACGTGTTTGTTTCTGTTTTTATTTCCACGGTGGTTATAAACTCGTTGAACAAATTGTTTAATATTATCCCGGCGCACTTCCCATTATTTATTATTATACCGCTGCGCGGTCGTTCGCTATTCGCGTTTAAATCGGTCACCCCCCTCCCAAAACCTGTTATTTTGTGGCTATACAGGTGCGGTTCCTGAATAAGCCCGATGTCGATATTATTTTCGAAGAATAACTTTACGAAGTTATTTGTTGCCTCTTTTCCTTTCCCGAGATTTAATTGCGCGAATTTAATCTTCTTGCTTCTTTTAGATCTTTCTTTTTCTTCACGGTCCATAGTCGATGTTCCGTGTGATTGCGTTCTTCAATCTCAGCATCGTGGGGCATCTACTCGACTTGGCGTCGTGGCGCGTATCGACCTTTGCACCACCGCCAGTTCTGTCGTTTGCCCTAGCGCAAACCACACAGCAGGGGACTGCCCTCCGGCAATTCTTGAACTCGTGTCCGACTTCGGCACAGTTACCGCACCACTGTACCTTCTCCCTGCACTCCATCGATCTATGGCCGTACTCGTAGCACCTGTAGCACTGGTTCATCGAGAAGTGGTCCCGGGCCCATACTCTTCGCCACCTGAGTTTGATAGCATCAGCTAATATATGCCTTCGAAGTGTGGGGGTCACTTCGAAGATTACGTTGGCGAAGGGATCCTTAGGGCCCTTTTCGCCAAACCTGATCTTCTCTCTCACGTGGTCTTCTAGCTTCAAATCGCCGAAGCGGGTATTCTGGCTCGCAATCAACCGCACGGGCTCTTCAGCCTTCATCCCCGCTTCGACTCCCGGAAGAACGACACGTGGACGCTTCTTGTCGATCGTCTTCGCCACGAGCTTTTTGCAGTTCCCGCCGACCTTCAACTGCAGCTTCTTTGCGTCGTCGCGACGTGCGCACTCCACAACGACACCGCCCCGGCGCGTCCTATGAGCTCTGACAACAACAAACAAGGACAACACCACAGACAGAAACACACATACGCACCCTCACACGCGCACAGACCCAAACACACACACACACGCGCGCACACATACACATACACACCAGAGACTGTACGTGGTCCCCCTGGTTTCCGGCTGCCGACGGCCAGGACACGTACAGGAATGCGAACTTCTCGGTTTCTGATTTCCGGCTGCCGACGGTCGGAAGCTGGGAAGGAAAGCAGTCCCAAGGACATTACCATAGACAGAAACACACACACACGCACCCACATGCGCGCACAGACAAAAACACACACACACACACACGAGTATTTCCAAACGCAAATAATCTAAAACTAACTAATATAATTTAAGGTGGCAAATAATTCTGTTAGATTTCTTAGGAGTAACAGGTTTGCTGTAATTTTTAGGTAGCAGACTAATTGTAATGTTAGAATAAATAAAAAAAAAATAAAATAAAAAACAACAAACCCATCTCAAGCGGGATCGACTTTCTGCTTCAGGGTCGTCATCACGCCATCCTTCTGGCCTGGCCTGGCGTCGACACTGACAGCAAACGTAGGGGAAGAACCTGAAACTGCAGCGGCGTACGAAACCTTGCGCTGCACCGACGCACCCTGTTTCTGGACTCCTGAAACGACAGAATTCACCGCCGGACTTCCCTAAACAACACTTATTCTCCCTGAACCATCGAAACAAAGACGCAGCGCCCTAACCATACCTATCAGTTGTTTCGTCACGTCGCGGATATCATCCACGGCGTGCCTAACCATATTCCTATCCTCCACGACGATAGTGGCAGAGGCCGTCGGCACCTTCCCATAGACGGCAGCGTGCACCTCCTCAATCTGAAATTCAAGAGTTCTAGCTCATCGAGGTCGCTAGCATCAACGCTACCGTTGCTGCTAGTTGACATCCTGCGCTGGGCTCTCGAAGTAGAGGGCAATTCTGGCGCCGCAATCACCACAGGAAGCCCCGACTCCCGCGACACGACCGCCGCAGACATAGGCTCCTTCTCTACCTCCTGTACCTCCTCCTGAGTATCTAACATGACGTCCTTCAATACTACCTTAAGCTGTTTCCCACCTACAGCGCCCTCAGCCTCCGACCTAGCAGACTCCGACCGATCGCCCCTCTTCCTCCTGGGCAGCGGCTGCTCATCTCGGTGGATCACCATAGTAACAAAGCTAAGAGAACGAATGACCACCTAAAACGCAACTCAAAAACGACCTGACCGTTACGACGCTAGAAGAATGCAAACGTTGGACCAATAAAAATATTTTGGTTAAAGGTGAACCGTAAACAACCCTGTATTTATTTACTTAAAATTCGAACCGCCCAATTAAATATCAAATTTTAACAAAAATACAACAAACACTAAACGTCGAAATAACAACTAGAACCAAATAAATTCGCTAACCCAATAAAAATATCTCGTTTCAAAATGTACCATAAAGAACACTATTTATTTATTTTAAATTTTTAAACCGCCAAATCAAATTTAAATAAGCTAATTACATCAAAATATCAAATTTATAAATAACTACACTTTAATTTTAAATGTAGAATTAACAAATAACGCGCGCTATCGGAATGTGGTACCGGAAACGCACTCTTCACTTAATTACTCGGTGCATAGTACGACCTTTAAGTGTTACACTGCTTAATTCATCAAAAATCGATTTAAAGG
The DNA here is from genome assembly GCA_036346225.1 of Platerodrilus igneus. Taxonomy (NCBI): domain Eukaryota; kingdom Metazoa; phylum Arthropoda; class Insecta; order Coleoptera; family Lycidae; genus Platerodrilus; species Platerodrilus igneus. The sequence goes on from JARFIW010001215.1 coordinate 4,059,560, forward strand.
AACCTTTAAGTACGCGTGTACTTTACATAAGGAATATTTATATTTACATTGTTTTAAAATTTACAGTTTTTGAGCTATTTATTTGATTTAAAAGCGCCTAGATTTTGGTTTTTAACTTGTGATTTTATTATACGCGCACTATAAAAATTTTACACACTTTTTTATTGGTTTGCACGGCTTTTTACTTGATTTACGCGGTTTTTTGTTTTAAAATTTACTAAAAACGCCTTTTTAAATTATTTTGGGTATTTGTTTATTAGTTTTTTGGTTTATTAGCAAGAAGTTTAGATAATTTATTTTTAAATGCGGATTTAAGTTAAAGTTCAAGTTACAAACGCGATTTATTTACTATTTATTTGATGTAAATTTAGTTTTAATTTTTTATTTACTGCCCTGTGTTTAAAATTTAATGCTGCACAATAATAAATATAAAATACAATAAAAGCAAAGCTTCAAATAAAGTAATAAATAATAAAATCCTGAATAAAAACTTACTGTTTGCTGCTGAAGTGGGAGCTCTGCACAACACGTCCGCTCGCTCAAGCGCTGACGGAAAAGTAGTTTATCACATACGGCTAATTCCTGAAATTATTTCGTTCATGAACTTCAACATCCATGATTTAGTTGTGATAAAATCAAAGCATAAAAATATCTATTGAAGTTATTTCTTCCTTTTATTATATCAAATAAATATTCCAAAAATTAAATAAACGTATAACCTCAAAATTGTGTACAAAAATCTCATTTTACAGAGAAATCCATAAAAAAACGCGCAATTTTTCTGTTGATTTGTTATTTTGACATTCTACAAAGCGTTTGCCACAAAGTAGGAGTATTGCGGTCTTTCCAAACTGTTTACTTTAAAGACCGACCTGCTCAAAATAAGTTTGTAACAATTATTTAATTTCTTTTTCAGCAGTGTAGTATGTACCGCTACCGGTGCTCAAGCAAATGCAAAACTATTTTCATTTGTGAGGTTATGTGTCAAACTAAAAGTTATAAATAAATACTAGAAAACCGCATTTTTTCAGTTAATTATTTTCTATATGGCTATGAATCGTTTAAAATACATATATGAAGTTGCTAACTGCAACCCTGTTTTCCTTGCCGTAGCCAAATTATCACTAGGCGCAGTAAATCAAAAAGCTCAGTTTTTGCAATTTTTGGGTTAGATCAGTGGAATAGGAATCACGAAAAACGAACTTTATATTTCCCCTCTCTTGCGCGTCATAAAAAGGATAAGTAGTTAATGTCTTTTAATTTTTTTAGCACAAGAAATTCTGTTTAACCAAAATCTTAACATAAATCTTTCTCGGTACAGAATATAAGCGAGTTTTCTCACTTAGTACTGTACATTTTTCCAACTGTATTACGTTTGTGTTTTCAAGTAACTATTACACAAGTTTTAATTTCCTCAGCTAATTAATTGCAATTCTTCCATGTCGAAACATCGATCATCAAAATTTTCCGCTAACTTATCACATGTAAGGCAAGATAGCTATTAAAGACAAAGACCAAAGATTGGAAGCTGCTTCTGCGTGTATAATTCCAAAACAAAATACACGAGCCCTTTTCGTTTATACTGCGCTAAAAGAGATGTACGCAAGGCCGAAAAGATACAAAATCGCCCACGTACTTACTAACCGAATACGCGATTCTCCCATTAAATTATTTTGTGCACTGCTTCTCCCCAACGCTAACAGCTTATTAAAGTGTAACTACCTGCAGTAATGTAATTAGTGCTCGTCAGTGTGGCTGAACATGAAAATACTTTTCAAGAGGATTATCTCATTATGCTCGTTCAGGATGATAATGACTACATTGATCCAACTGAAAATACGCGTAAATTAACTTCATCTCCTTCGATGTACGTTAGAATTAAATCGTGGTTGTTGTTTGGAAAAGAGAACGAGGCCCCAGAACTGTTAAGAGGAGCGCTTATAAATCAAAAGGTATTTGTTCTTTTGTTTTTTAGACCGTAATATTTTTATTTTAATTGTTAAGTAGGGTTATATCTACTTTAATTAATTTTTATGCAGAATATTGTTCGAGTAACAACTGCTTTGTAGTATCAGCTTACACCTGTAACGGGCTGATATTGACCTGTTTTCCCCTGACGGATCGATACGAAGCGCGATTTAGAGGTCGTCGTCTATATGGGTTAGCGGCGTTGTATTGTAAATAGTTCAAAATCATCCTATACTTACACAAAATCCTACTTTTTGTGATAAGAGGCTTCCTTTAAATTGCTTCGTAAAGCTTCTGTGTGCTGTTTTGTTGGGTACAAACGATTTCTAACATCAAAAACAAAGTCTACTCTTTTGTTTGACCTAAATACGCCATAATGCGCTTTAAAATTCGTATCTAGATGTAGTGTATCGTAACGAAAACTCTATTTGCAACCACAACAGTTCATTATGTTTAAGCTGATTATACAAGACTTTTCAACAATTCGTAGTCACAATGGAATTTACTAAAAGCTCTTCTAACAATTTTTTAACTGCTAACAGCTATCTTCTTAACACTATGATGCTATTTTCTAAATTACTTACTAACGAAGCACTATAATTAACTATCCAAGCACTAATCATTAATTTATATAATCACTATACTGATTTATATCGACAGTCATTTATATCACATCTTTTAAAGCTTTAAACTAGAACATATCGTAATCGAAGCTTCATTCAAAACTGGACTGCAGAACCCCTTAACGGCAATTTATACCTTATCCACTTGCTCTAGATTATTCTAAAACATACCAGAAATTATGAAAATTATATGCTCCAGATTTCCTATTGTAATCTAAATAACTCTTAAATGCAGAACCTTGGAACTTGCCAATCAACTCTATTTGGAGATGTGACGTCACAGGGCGTCCATCAATTATCGTTTGTGTACAGATGCTTCGTTTACGTTCTAATTATTCTGATCGAAGGCACAGCAATCAGCGCTATAGTATTCATTGTTGGATATAATATATCAAGGCTTTGATAAATAGCCTACTATTTTTATTGTGGCTAATTTCGTGTGTTTTGTATCAATTCATCAAGACATAATTTTGTCATTAATAATCTGATTAAAACCTGATAACTTGTTACGTTTATTTTCAACATAATTAATAATAAACACGCTCTCGAATAAATTCCTCAACTCAAATCTCTTTTGCTTTTAAAACGAAAATTTATTCAATAAATTAAATAGTCTATGCCTTGTTGTAGGTATCCCGTAATCTCTTAAATTCTTCGACAATATCCTCTTTACAAGTACGCTTGCTACAAATTTTCATTTTTAACTTATTTATTTGAAAACGACAAGTTTATGCTACAATTAAATAGTTATATCTTGTTTTTAGGTACTCGTTATCTTGGCATACCTTACTACCGCCGTATAATGGTTTTTTCTATTGTTCCAATGTAGCGACTTGTTGAAATAAGGTTGCGCACTATCCGCTAAAAGCCGGGTTTTCCCGTTTTACCGCGCTTCAATAAGCTAGGATTTGCAGTTCGACTCCGTGTTGTTTAAACCATTGTTGAATGTGACTCTACAGCTTGTACGTCGAAATATTTTTTACATTTATTCGTCACCGTATTTCATAAGCGATGCACGTTTTTATGTTTTACAACTAGGAGGTGTCTTGCGTGTATTCGCTTCTTTTAGCTGGAGACCAAATGGGTTCTTTCTTTGTGTAGGCCCACCTGTTCGTTGCCGTGGACCAGTTGCCTTTTGTCTTTGGATCGCTGCTGTAATTACGATGGCGGGGGAATGAATCCTGACGACCATGGCGTTGTTGTGCTGACTCACCCCCGGCGGCTTGCAAGATACGCATCCCGACGCATAGAGGTATGTGACTCGTTTTCTTTTACGTACATCGAGGATCCTTATTTATTAGCGGTTAATGTTGTGAAACCAGTTCACCATCCATGTTTAGAAGCTAACTTCGCTTTGTAACATTATTTTGTAATGTTAACGTATAAACAAATCAATCAATTAATTAAAATTCAGTAACTTCAATAAAGTATAAACAAAAATTTACACCAATAAATTACCTCATTTTATTTAGGATCTTTTATAATAAAAGACCACATTTACCGATAGCTTCAGGCTACTAAATTCCAGCGGCAGGTCATCATTTAAAGCTCTAGACCCTCGTAAATCAAATACAATAAACCTCTTAAAAGTTTAGGTCGGTTACAGACTGACAAATCCGATAAAATTAAAATGTAATAGTACCTTTTTTGCGTAAATAAAGGAAACCAATTTCAGTTTGAAAAGCTTAACCTTCTTAATACTTTCGTTGATTGACAGCGGGTTATACAAAACGAAATATTATAAATAGCGCAAAACTATTTCCAATTTGATTTGTTCAAATATTACAAGTAATTTTAAGTAGTCTGGAGACATCCATTGTATTTAAAATCCATTTCAGCTCAAGTAGGTTAGCCGGTCTTTGTTAAGGGCAGACTGCTGTCGCCATAGATAGGTTCCACATTGCAATAACTAAGTAATTCGTAGAAGGTAAAACATAATTTAAACCCTTGGGGAAATAATTGCTCCCGTGACTCTCATCTAAAAAGGGGTTGGATTTGGTTTCTGAAATCTTGTTTTGTGGGAGGTTCTGTTCAGTCATTGGATAACAGAAAATGACGTACATAATTATTAGAGTAGGAATTAGTCTATATAACTCAAGGCTTAGTCAAAAGACGGGGAGTTTTTCCAATGGGACCGTCCGTGGTCAAGAAGTAGAGAGAAACGTAGTTCGCGGGTAGCGTTCTCCGGTATGACAGATAGAATATTCCACTTCGTATCACGTTAGTAAAAATTGGAAAGAAGTGATACTTTTCCAGTTTCGCGAGGGTTATGCCCATATGTTCGCGGATTTATAGTGATGCAAGATAAATTTAAAAAGCTTGTAGGCGTGTGACGCATAAGTAAGTGATATTGACAAGAAGATTCTGCCGGGTTCGTGTGCCAGTAAATTCTTTAAAACTTATAAACAGAAGCAACAAGCGAGATTCTCTCCCAAAGTTTAAGAACTGTTCTACGTTGGAAAACAAACCCTCAAACAATGGACAATTTTTAGTAAGTTTTTATAGTTAAGTAGCATGACCATTTTTAGTTAGTTTATTTGTTAGGACGTTTTGGCCATAAACCGTAGGATTAATTTAGTGTACGATTTATAATATAAGTTTCTTTCATATACAAGTGTTTGAGAACTACTTATGTACTTAAAATTTTTATAAATTCTATAGTCACCTATTCACTTAAATTTCTAACTTAAATCAATGAATGTAAGAGGTTCACGTTTCTTGCTCTGTAAATTAAATAGTTTTGTTTGCCGTTGATTAAGTCAATAGTTTTTCTTATTTTTTTTATAAGTAGTAAAAAAGTGAGGAATTGATTAAAAGGAACAGTTGTCCTCCTTGGGATGACAAGTCTCTCAAGGTTTTGTACGAACATTTGGACATTCTCGACTTGTCTGGCGCTCTTGGCAATTGTCATTAAACCACAATATTTTATGAAAGGTAAGTGCCAAATCTTTTGTAGTATAGTATAAATTAATTTAACCTTTTTTTCAAAATTTTAACCCTCTATATGATTCACGACCTTCCGCTAGCTAGTGCCGGTGACCCCCCTTTAATTTTTGTTTTACAGGCCGCCCCCATTTTGTAATTTGACTGGAAGAGATACTAAGTGTATCTTTTCCGCCTGTAACAACTTCGTGGATCCTTTATAAAATTTGTTCTTTAAAATATAACTTAAATTTAATACTTTTCTTTGTACCTGTGAATCAAGAAATTTTAATTTATTTTCATTGTTAATAGATAGTCGGATGTTCTTTTTCTGTTTCTGTTTGGTATATAGGCGAATCCCTCCACTCTCCGCGGTTGGTAGTTAGCCTGGTGTTTACTTTTCTTCCGGCTACGTCTAGGTACGTAGCAAACACGAATCTTTGATTAGTAATGACAAAACTATGTATTAATGAATTAATACAAAAACACACGAAATTTAGACACAATGAAAATAGTCATTGATTTATCAAGGCCGTGTTTGTTATATTTGAGAAGTTAATTGAGTGGAGAATATATTAGACCGTTAGATTTTGAAATACTCGGAAGGAGCAGGAATCCCGTAACAAATTAAGGGTGCACCGGTTAACCAGTGGTGCGGTAGTGGGCACCTATACTAACCAAATTAATAAATTACAAAATGTAATGGGGAATAGTTAAATTGTCAAGCTACGTTACCGTAACGTAAACACTTATCTTGGAAGGCTTTTTCTTTGATACTGTCTTAATTAATTGGCGCCAACTCGTTTCTGGAAGACGAGTTTTCCTAGTGGATCGTGAATCTATTTTGGCCTGCTGGGGATGAAATTCTTTTTTACAACTTGGTTTGGCAAATTTACATATAGGCAATCGTCGCGCGCATAAATTCGTACTGCAATTTCCTAATACGGCCGGTTTGAAATTGATAACGCTCCAAAAGATAAAGCGGCCAGTCGTAGTAGAGAATTGGACATTCAATTGTAAACCGCTTGCTAGTAAATACATGCTCGCTGTGAAAATCGCCTATCTTCGCAACGCAAGTGCCCATTAATAGGAAAATTGGGTTAAGTTTTTCGTGTGTTTGTCTTGCGTGTATGTGACATTGTTTAACTAGCTACCAGCCGCTTAAGTCAAAAATTTCATTCCCTTACCCGCAGGCAATTCAACCCAAATTTAATTAATTTATTTATATGCTATATCTAATACAGTCCACTTCCCCTTTTGCCACACCACAACCAATCTATATTCTAAACAAAGAAAACAAACACTTCTATCTCATTGCGTCACCTAATTCTATTTCACCACAATAGTTATAACAATCTTGCTGTAAGCAGGTACAAACAAATTTTTGTATTACATAAATTTACTTAGTTACTTTCTAAAATAAACTCTATTTCGATCAATTATAAAATTTTGTAACGCCATTAGATCTATCTACCTGTGACTAGATAATTACATTAGAATGTAAACGAAGCGTTTATAGACAAAACATAATTGATAGACCCTGCGGCGCAACCTCTTTCAGACGAACTTGGCAAATAAAAGGGTTTTGCATTTAAGAGTCATTTGGATTACAATAGGAAATTTCTAGAATGTTATTTGCATAATTTCTGGTATTGAATTAAGTAGTACAATTGAGGTATATATAAATTGCCATCTCAAATATTAGTCAGTTCTGATTGAAGCATTGAATTCAATGCGTTCTACTTTAAAGTTTTGTAAGATGTGATATAAATTATTGTAGTAATAATCATCATCATTAGGTTTTCAGTCCCGGAACTGGTTAGATGCGTACCATCATTGTTTCCTATTCTGAACTAACCTACACATTTTCTTGAAATTTGCACAGTCTGCATCTATCACTATCTGATCTAGGTCTACATCTACCTTCTTTTTCATAGCTCTGCTTATAATATATCCCATACCTATCCCCAATGATGCCTTAGAACGTATTCTGCCTTTCTATTTCTCCTATTATTTCCACATATATCCTTGTTTCCCTAATATTTCTAGAACCTATTTATTATTAACTTTGTCTGTCCATGCTATCATCCACATACATCTGAAGCACAACATTCCAAAAGGCTGCTACCTTTTTTCGGCCTGCTTTTCCTACTGCCCGTATTTCATAGGCATACTGTGCTGTGCCCCACACATATGCTTTCAACAGTAGTAATAAATATAAATTAATAATTAGTGCTTGGCTAGTTAACTGTAACGCTTCAATATTAAGTTAATTAAAAAGATAGCATTGTAGTTTAAGAAGCTAGTATTTGTACTGTTAGTGATTAACTGGTAGTAAATTGTTGTGAGAGCTTTTAGAATTCCATTGTAGCTGCGAGTTGTTGAAAAGGTTTGTATAATCAGTTTGAAAGTAAATTTTTGTTACACCGGTGACAGTGGAGAGATTAATGACTTGAACGATTTCTATGCATGCCTGTCACTCGAAGCCACCAAAACGAAATGGGCAGGGAAATCCTTTCCTTTTTGAAAGAGTTTAAGTCCGGCATGGAGAAACACTCCGTAAAACTACAGGAAAGTTTTTCGGAGAAATTACAAGAACACGCAGAGAAACAAGACCAAAACTGTGCGAGCTTGACAGAGAAGTTAGAAGAAAATTCCGCGAAATTAAATAAAAATGCGGAAAAGCTGAGCTACACCGCAGCAAAATTAGAAATAACACGAGTTTTACAGAAAAATTACAGGAAACCGCTGCATACCTTGCAGATAAACTGAACGAGACTGCAGTAAATTTACCAGAAAATTACAGTCAATTGATAGGAGTTTGTACAGGTAACCACAAAAACCGCAACAGCGGTTGAACAATTAACAAAGGAGTTTTTAAAAGAAACTATAAAATCCACAGAAAATCTGGAAGCTATATTCTTTGGCGGCTTACAAAAATTTGAGACCCAATTTTTGGATGATTCGCATGAACTGGAAGCGAGATATTCTGAATAATTGTTAGAAAACTCGTATAAAATGGAGAAAGAGGAACTGAGAATGGAGGAACGAATTAATTCCTTAATAAAGTAAAACTACCCATATTTGATGGAAAATCACTTTGACAGACATATCTTAAACAATTTGAGGCTGCTGCTAGAGCTAACGGCTAGAACGATGGTGAAATAGCAACTGCATTGATTGTCGCGTTATGAGCCGAGGCCTTGAATATTCTGTAGACCATACCAGACCTTGGCCAAAGAAGCTACGAGACCTTAATATCAAGGCGTGAAATGGGATATTACGACTGTCGTCCGATCAAGTGTACCATGCTTAAAAGTAAAGAACAGTTAACAAAAGATTAACGAAAATTTCCAAGGGTTTGAAGCAAATATTGCTCGTTTGGTGAGACCAGCCTACCCAACAGCACCGAATAGCTTCTTAGAAAAGCTGGCAGTACAGACCTTTGTTGACAGGATACGCGATGGAGAGCTGTAGCAAGCACTACGGTTATGGCTGGACCAAGAACCCTAGATGATGAGTTAGCTAACAATTTGGAATGTAAAGCGGCAAAGCAAGCTTCGTATCATGGTAGCAGCAAGGTAAGATGCTCTGGAGAGGTGCACGGCCAAGAAAGCATAGATATGATTCGACGGGTACTTCGTAAACACTAAACAACAAGCTACCAATGATTTGAAACAGTGGTGCCGCAAGTGTTAACTGCGTGCTCCATTAAGGAACCATAAAGCTTCGTGAGGCAAAACAACGCGGAGAGTATTTGAGAGACTACCAATCGATATTTCTGGAGCATTTCCTGAGATCGACTCCGGGAATAAGCACATCTTGGTAGCCATGTACTATGTTACGAAGTTGGCCGAAGCGTATGCTACACCAAACTAAGTTGCAATTCTCTGATGTGATGGTAAAGGAACTGTTCTTCCGTTTTGAGTTCCTATGGAAGTGCACGTCGATCAGGGCAGAAATTTTGAGTCAGCCATATTCTAAAAAGTTTGCCTGTTGTTGGGGATGAGAAATACTCGAAATAATATCTTTGCACCCGTAATCGGATAATATGGTAGAGTGCATAAACTGCACCTCGAGAAAGTATCTTTCAAGTAGGTCTCCCAACATCAAAGAGACTGGGCGCAATATTTACATCTATTTTTATTGGTCTATCGGTTCATGAGAGCACTGGACAGACACCTGCATGTGCTATACTGGGACGCGAGATACGTCTACTGTGCTATTTTTAGTTTGGGTATAAGCCCGGGGTTCACATCGCAGGCGAGAGCTACGTCAACAATCTCAAGCGCAAGATGCACAACATCCACGGTGACGTTAGAAAAAATATCCAGATCACAAGCGATCTGATGAAGACCAGATGTGACATCAAGGTGCTGGAGTCTGGTTTTAAGATGGCGACCGCGTCTTTCTATACCACCCTAGAAGGCGTGGATTGCCGTCAAAGTTACAAGGACATTAGGAGGGTCCGTACGAAGTTGTAAAAAGGATCATTTTGTAAGCTCCCAAAATGAGGAACAATAGTAGTGCACATTCACCGGTTAGCACCCTACGATAATGATGATGCCGGTAATGCCGAAGAACGGTGAGCAGTGAGACGAACAAACAGTTACGTGCGTGAGGATGAACAAAGGTCTGAAGCAAGCTATGCTTGGTTCATGTTTCTATACAGCAGCATAGACAAAGCGAGATTTGGGTTTACAGAAGAGATTCAATATGATCTATTTGATGTACCATTGGAATACTCCCTGGCACATTGTGTAGCGTTGGACCTTAATATGTCCCGAGTATTTGCTCGTGTTTAAAAATAAATTTGGGGTTCAGGATCAACTTCGCCACAACAAACATATGTTGGAAAGACCATACGGCTAAATGTCAACATCGGGGCATCTACTGCTTTTGGTAAATCGGATTACCAGGATCTGTGAAAGGCGTTAGTTGACCTCAAGGCTCAGATGTACGAATTTGAAAACTAGAAGTTGGCCATACCCAAGATCAGTTGTGGGCTTGATGGGTTGAACTTGAGGGTCCAGATTTCGGTGTGTAGTTATGATTCAAACGGAATAGTGCCTGTTATGAAGAGTGTTGATTGTTACTTCTATCAACATGGAAACTGCAGAATTGGTTTCGACTGTCCTTATTGCCACAAGGACTTTTAACGTCCAGGTCAGAGAGTATTGTGGGCAGAACAGCTTTAAGAAGGGGGCAGTGTAGTGCCGTTAGGTATACCTGTGACCATTAGAATGTAATAGAAACAAGATTGATAGTCCCTGCGGCACAACTTCTTTCAGATGAACATGATTGACAGGTGTAAGAGTTATTTAGATTACAATAGGAAATTTCGAGAATATTATTTGCATAATTTCTGGTACGTTCTCGAATTAAGTAGTACAATTGAAGTGTATATAAATTACCGTCATAACTATTGGAGGTCAGTTCTGATTGAAGTTTTGACTGCAATATGTTCTAGTTTAAAGCTTCGAAACCTGCAATATAAATTATTGTAGTGATAGTATAAATTAATAATTAGTTCTTGAATAGTTAATTATAGTGCTTCGATATTAAGTTAATTAAGAAAAAAGCATTGTAGTTTAAGAAGCTAGTAATTGTACTGTTAGCGATTTGCTGGAAGTAAATTGTGAGAGCTTTTAGAATTACAGTGTAGTTGCAAGTTATTGAAAAGGCTTGTATAATAAGTTTGAAAATAAAGAACTGTTGTTTGTGCAAATAGAGTTTTCCTCTCAATTAGGATATCCAACTACATTTATTTCGTTAAATCCTCAAATTTTCTATTTAAATTTCAATTCGCTTTCATGATAACATAAATCTTCCACCATACTACTCGGGCAGATGTTTCATAATTTCATCAATGTCTATTTTAACAAGCTTAATTCATAAATGCCACCGAAAAAAATATATAAATAGTCGATAAAACTTACAGCTTGAATGTCAGTCTATATAAAAATTACCATTGAGCCAGGCTTGAGTTCATTGTGCAACGGATAATTAATTTCTAACTATGTTGGTTTGGTACCAATCTGTCCAAAATCTTACCTTTGTTGTAAGGTCGTCGTCGATTTGATTCTCGGATATCAGCACGTTACTACAATTTTACTAAGCGTGCTATTGAAACAAATTGTGGCCTCATAATACGTAAACGGTGTAATACTTTGTGCAAAAGAAACAATTCGAGCCCCACACGTTGAGACCCCACTTACTACAGTTTTATAATTGCTACCCAGTTTCACACTTTAAAGATAAAAAGTTTTATGCTTAGAGGATATAAAGGTTAAAACTGTATGCCTTTGACTAACTTGGCTATTACCCCAAGGGAGAGGTATGGATGGGTCGGGGCTGAATTTACTTAGTCGAATTAAAGAAAATGTAATCTTCGTTGAACGTCGATGTATATAGCAAGTACTGATTAATCTTGAAGGGCAGATACAGAAAAATCTTTCGCGTGTGTTAATTCTAAATTTACTACGTACATTTTTGGATAAATATATTTTGACAAAGTACAGGATAGATCCTGTCTCAATCAATTATACGTCTTCAACATAAAATGTTTTAACATATGTGCTTCTTAAATTACAAGACACAGGAGGGAAAAGTATTTTAATCACAAGTCTTTAAAATTCATATTCAATAACGTTATCAAATAATATCACAAGTTTTTAGCTTTAATTACTCAAGCAGGATTTTGTAAATAGATTATGTATTCACACATTTAGTACTTTAAATCATGGTGTGTCAGGTTGTTACGTGCAAATCGAATTTGCACTTTAACATTTTAGGTTAGGTTTAGTTTTCTTGACGTACGGAAGTTTCCCGCCTTAATTTTTGAATACGCAAGATGCGCGAACATTTTAAATAGACTGGGCGGCGCTTCCGGTACGTCACAATAGTGAGTTGCGCAAGTGTTTTTATCCCCATAGGGGTAAGGCAATAGTAGAAAAGAGTGGGGTCGTGTTTCCGTGACGCGCTGGAATCAAGGCTGTCTTCTTTCTACCTTCAAGTGAAACAGTCGTGCGGGGTTTCGTGTGTTATCGTATCTATGTAGATTCCCTTGCCTTAATTATCTTTGTCGTTCCTAATTAACCCGTTTCCTGTCTTTTCTCTACATAGGTAGGTTAATTTGCAGCACCTCGAGGCCATTGGAGCAGCCCACGCCCGATGTCCAGCTCTACCCACAGCAGCGGTGCCGAGGCTACCGTAGCGTGATTTCCTGCCGGTTAGCGGATCCTTCACGTGAGTAGATTCTCTAATTTTTATTGTTTTAATTTTATGTAATATTTTGTAATTACGCGCAATATAAATTGTCGATGACGTCATGGTGTATCTTATGAACTTTGGTAACTGTATTACAGGCTTTTAAGAGCCATCTATCGCCATTTCAATGTACGACCATCTAAGTGTAATATTTGGTTAACTGTATTACCGACTAGATAAAACTTTAAACCAAGTGTAACAGATGGCGCCTTAACGTGTTGAGGCTATGAACCTTTGGGGATTTTCTCTTCTTTGTTTTTAGGTTAGAATAATTTCCTTTATAAGGATACAATGTATTAATAGCTTCCTCACTTAAAGAACTTTACTTTTATCCATGTAAGTATATGAATAAGTATTTACCTTAATTACATGCCTTTAAAACACGTTTATTACAAAATTATCCACATATATTAAATTAAAATATCTTTAGTTGCTTTCCTTAACTTTGAAAGGCCGTTTTTTGAAATTTAAATACATTGTCCTTTATGTTACATTCTAAAAATTGCATTATGGTTTATCCTTTACATAAAAATTTTGTGTTTAAAAAAAACACTGAGTGAAGTAAATTGCTTACCTGCGTTCATTTTCTATTTTTTGGAAGAGCCTTTTTGTATTTATCAACAAAACATTTATTTAATTGAACATTGACCTAAATGTTTCCTTAGTGGTTTATTAATTAACGCTTTAATATTCTCTATCGGTGACGTTCTAACAAGTTCTTACTCCTAAATATCGTATCGTATTACCTTAAAGTAGCTGTAACGTGTTTTTTACCTTCTAATCTGCGTCAAAATCGCATATTTTTTTATATCGTGTCTTGAATATTGTATTCATAATGAACGTATCACATTTAAAATCGCTGGAATTGATCTACGAGCTGGAGTGCAGGAATATCATAGCTGCAAGCAATCAGAATGATAGGAGATCTCAACTTAGGGCCATTTTGTCACAGGAAACCAAAGGCGTTGCTATCTTAAAGAACCCTGTTGGCGACTGGCCACTCAACGTATCAGAAATTAAATTATCTTTAGATGATATATCGGGTATAATAAACAAAACAGATCCTGCGGCTACTAATATCGAATTAGGGAGATTGACTTCAAGAATAACCCACGTCAAACACCGCGTCGAATCATTATCTTTATATAACGATGACCAAGCGACTCAAGCTAAACAAAGTTTGTTGTCCGAGGTGTTATTGCTTGAAGGAATTCTTTTAGAAAGACTTAATCCTAATGCAGACGTAGATATATCGTTACCTTTTTCAAATCTTGCGCTTGCCGAACCTAAACCATTAGGAAAACCTATACCTGTATACAAATGGGGTCTCACCTTTGAAGGGTTTGATTCGAAGGTTTCTTTATCATCCTTTCTGGATCGGATCAATGATTTTAAAATTTCTTGCGGGTGTACCGACCAGGACCTATTTATCTCAGCTGGTGATTTGTTCGCAGGCTCAGCATTAATATGGTACAGAAACATACGACACCAAATTTCTACCTGGGAGGAATTAGTTGCCTGTTTAAAACGAGACTTCCTACCTTATGGCTACATTAACGACCTTTGGAACGAAATCCGAAACCGAACTCAAGGTCCCGACGAAAATGTTGTTTCTTTTATTACCTCATTAGAAGCTTTATATAGCAGACTCGACAAAAAACCTTCCGAATCCGAAATTATCGATCAATTGCTTAGAAATTTAAACCCCATTTCTCAGAACGTTTGGCATTACAGCCCATATCTTCGCTAGCTCATTTTAAAGACCTATGTCGTTCCTCCAAGAAGTGAGGTCAAGAATTGACAAATATCGACCACCACCGAGGAACTATCTGGTCTTCTCGAACCTGATTTAGCTTGCCAAGTTCGACCTTCCGTAAAGTATCTACACTTAACGTTCCTTCTACCGTCACTAACAACGCACTTACCTGTTGGAACTGCAAAGCGAAGTGGACATAGCTATACTGTCTGCACTTACCCTAGAAATATTTTTGTTATGGTTGTGGTCGCTCAAATATCTACAAATCTAACTGCACCAACTGTAATCCTAACGTATCGAAACTCCGTCGAGATATTTCAAATCAGGGTGTGAATATCTCAAGAAACCAAAATCGCCCTCAACACCAATCATCCAACGGACACAGACGCCAATAAATTCAAATTATAAAACCACTTCTAACGTTGTACCGTCATTAAATTTATCTAATAATAATACCGCTACTATTAATGTACAAAATACCTTACCTTCATTAGAGGAACTATGCTATACTACTCCAGCCGAGTGGTCTAAGTGGTTACAAACCGTCAATTCCTTTTATCATAAAAGACTGCTACCGTTTCACAACTTGTTAAAAACCCTTCGATAACCGTCCACACTTATCTATCTCAATTGGTTCCTTAAATGTAATTGCTTTACTGGATACAGGTTCTTCATGTTCTCTGATAAATAACGAAGGTTTACATCAATTATCTCAACAAAATATCAAAATTCAAATTATTCCGAAAAACTTCCATAAATTTAGCGGACGATAATCAAATACATGTAACCGGCTCCCTTAAGTTAAAAATTCGAGTAGAATCTCTTGAACGTGACGTTTTATTTTGATTGTCCCTGCATTAGCGTATCCATTTCTGCTAGGCGTTGATTTCTGTAAACTTTTTAATCTGTCACTTTACTTTCAGGATTTTTCATGGCAAACCTCCATTAAAACAAACTCCTGTGCATCTACAGGAATATCTAACAAAATCTCTCTTACTGACTCCCAAGATGTAACTCTTAACGCTACAATCGACAAATTTCGCAAACTTAATACCTCCGAACTGGGTTGCGTTACAACGGCAACACACGTTATATCTACAGGTGATGCCCTTCCCTTTAAGCAACGTCAATATCCCTTATCGCCTGCCTTACAAAAGCATTTACATGCGGAAATAGACAAAATGTTAGTATCTGGTGTTATCTCTCCTTCAAATTCACCGTGGACCTCTCCTGTATTACTAGTTCGGAAAAAGAATGATGAATGGCGTGTCTGTTTTGATGGCAGGAAGCTAAATTCTGTTACTGTTCCAGACGCTTACCCTCTACCTAGAACTGATTCAATTTTAAGCCGGCTTGAAACGCAAAATTTATCTCATCTATCGACCTTAGACAAGCTTTTATCAGATACCTCTCGACTTATCTTCTCGTCAAAAACTGCTTTTTGTGTCCCAGGCCGAGGTCTTTTCGAATATAATTTTTTGCCATTTGGTCTCTGTAACGCTCCACAAACTTTACAACGTACTATGGATCAAACGTTAGGTCCTATCTTACATCAAGAACGTGCCTTTGTGTTTTAGATGATATCTTAGTTATCTCAAGTTCTTTCGATGAACATATCGCCACATTAGATGAAGTTACTGAACGTTTAAGCGCAGCAGGCTTTAAGATAAACTGGGAAAAGTCTCAATTTTGTCGTTCATCCCTTACATTTCTCGGTTTTATTATCGATGGGACAGGCTTACGAGCAGATCCTGCTAAAGTTGATGCCATCACTAAATTTAAAACACCTAAAACTGTTACCGAAATCAAAGCGTTTAATTGGAATGATTAGCTATTATCGCATTTTCTACCTAACCTTTCAACTATATCTGCACCCATTACTGCTTTAATTAAAAATAAAAGAAATCCCAAACTATCGAGTGGAATTTAGAATCCCAACAGGCTTTCGAACAAATTAAAACACTAATCACTTCAGCACCTATCTTAATCTCTCCAAATTTCGATGATAAGTTTTATATACAAACCGATGCTTCACTTACTGGGTTAGGTGCAATGTTGTTCCAGGTAAACAATGGTTTAGAACATCCAATCGCTTATGCGAGCCGTGCCTTAACTTCTGCCGAACAAAAATACTCTGCTACCGAGCGAGAACTATTGGGCGTTATCTTTGGCATCGAGAAATTTAGAGGATATGTCGAAGGTACACACTTTACCGTAATCACTGATTGTGCAGCACTCACTTGGCTTAATAACTTGAAACAACCCGCAGGTCGTTTGGCAAGATGGAACTTGCGTATATCTCAATTTACTTTTGATGTTAGGCATAGGCCTGGCAAATTAAATATCGTACCTGATGCCTTATCTCGAGATGTTTTTTCTCTTAACCTTCCAAATTTAATTCTGGATACCTGGTACCTCAATATGATTAGAAAAGTTTCCGATACCCCCGACAAATTTCCTACCTTTCGTGTAACTAATAATAGACTGTATAAATTTGTATCCTCGTCCCCGCATAAAATATCGAATATACCTGAATGGAAACTCGTTGTGCCCACTGCAAATCGCAGTGAGGTGCTCAAATTATGTCACGACGATCCCTTAGCTGCACACCTTGGTGTTACAAAAACTCTCGCGAAAATATCTGAATTGTATTACTGGCCCACACTTAAGCAATCTGTTTGTCGTTACATTAAGAGCTGCAAAATTTGTGGTTCTCATAAAAGTTCGCAAGATGCTCGCCCTGGTTTAATGGGTAACTTTAAACGTGTATCTTATCCCTTTCAATTAATATCGCTTG
This sequence comes from Platerodrilus igneus, assembly GCA_036346225.1. Taxonomy (NCBI): domain Eukaryota; kingdom Metazoa; phylum Arthropoda; class Insecta; order Coleoptera; family Lycidae; genus Platerodrilus; species Platerodrilus igneus. The sequence goes on from JARFIW010001215.1 coordinate 4,076,895, forward strand.
ACTTATTAGGACCTCTTCCCCGATCGAAAAGAGGCAATCAATATCTTTTAGTCGTTACCGATTGGTTTTCTAAATTTGTTATGGTACAACCCTTACGTAAAGCTACATCCGCTGCAATAATTAAATTTCTAGAACAGAATGTCTTTCTTATCTTTGGTGTCCCCCAGATTATCCTTTGTGACAATGGTGCACAATTTATCTCTAAAGATTTTCAGAATTTCGTTAAAAGTTACAAAGTACAAAAAATTTGGTTTAACGCAAAATATCACCCCCAAGTAAACCCTACCGAGAGAGTAAATCGAGTTTTAATTACCGCTATCTCTTCTTATATTGATTCAGACCATACTACATGGGATGAACATATCTTTGAAATTGCCCAAGCTTTGCGTACATCTAAACAAAGCAACCCAATTCACTCCGTCTTTTCTTGTTTTTGGAAGATATACCCCAATCGATGGGAGTTACTATGGTTTAGTGCCTGACGATACTAACGTAATTGAATTTGACGATAAAGTACGTTGGGACAAGGACCAACAGTCATTACCTTCTATCTTTAACGACGTTAGAAAAATTTGTTAAAAGCTTACGAAAAGAGCAAGGACCATTATAACTTGCTGGCGAAATATTTCCTTTGCCTTAGGCGAACAAGTGTGGAAAAAGAACTATGTCTTATCGGATGCATCTAAGAAATTTTCTTCAAAATTAGCCCTAAATTCATTCTTTGTAAGGTCATTCGTGTCATTAGTCCCCTTATCTACGAACTTCAGGATACTGAAGGAAAACGCCAAGGCAGGTGGCATATTAAAGACCTTAAGCCATTCTCTGCCGACCCAAATGCTAATTAAGTTTTTCATGCCCCATTCTCCTCACGATTTACCTAATATTTTTGTTCTCACCCTCAATTAGTATCTTTAATTACTTATTCCTTCTCTCATATAGTATATAATTTCTTACGTTTAACTTTACTTACCTTAATTTAGCTATCTTTTTCTTTTCGTTGACTTTCCTTCACCATACCGTTAGATATATATCACTTCATCCTCTACACCCCTCAATATAACTCTGTCGTTTCATTTAATTAACCCTTGAAATTTTCCTACTACATATTGTTCGGTCTTTAGTATTTCTCTTATATGGTTTAATTGTGTGTAATTGTCGTAACTTTGGTTGTAATAACTCATTGAATTTTTATGATTGGTTTTAGCTGATGTTGAGTGAATGCTTTCTTCTTTGGGCTCACATAGGACACGCGCGATCTATGCCATTGAAAGAAATAGTTCATATTCGCAGTTGCAAGAACTAGGATTATCTATTCCGTGTGTTTTCCTCTGAATTATTGCAATCGCCCACATTATACTACATCATTACACTATATCTTTATTTGTTTTCTACTAAATCAACATAACTTATAAACATTTTTTCGTTGTTTTTATTGAACTTCGTGGTGAGGTGCTATTGTTTTTATTGTTATCTTATTAAACTCTCGGTTGTTTTAGCATATGGGGACAGTGTATCTGTATTTAACTGCTTATAATTGGGCATTTGTGTGTGTTTAGGGTGCTACCGATTTAAAAAACTACCTTAAAACAGTTTGTTTTTGTGTGTTTGTATCTGTGAGGATACTTTTAAGTTGTCGTGTCTATCTTTGTCTGATTTTCTTATCGTAGTCGAAGCACTCGTTAGGAAAATTATCGCACTAGTTCTCTTAGGAGCCTAGTGAATGTTAACATATGTTATACCTTATCTTGTCGGATTAATATCGCAGGTGGTCCTTCAGACTACGCTGTGTTTTATAGGGACAACTCTCTACTTTCTCTCGGACGCTTGTCCAAAAACTATACTTTTTCTTAACCCGCTATCTCCGCTATGCCTTATTCTTCTCTCGGTGGACCTGTTCTTGTCCCGGAACACCCGTCTGCCACATAAGAATGATGTTCCCTCATTCCGAGCTACTGACCACACTTGTTGGTTGAGTAGCGCTTTGCTATCCACCTTTCCCTCTGTCGCTTTTGCTCAATGCGAGCCCTTCCTCTACTTTCTTCTACCTAGAGGTGCCTCTTATGCACTTCAAAAAACCAACCTCCTTCTTTTTTTACCGTTCCTGTTTCTCTACTACCTTTTCTTTTCTGTTAGTCACCGTGTGGTTGCGCGGGAGGTTTCCACAGACACCTGGACCTCGTCTCTGCGAATCTTTCGTGGGGTCATGCGGTGCCGCTGTCAGTGCATAGGCTCTGGCAGTGAAGGTATGTATGAGTGTGTGAATGTGTGAGTGAATGGGTATGTATATCGAATATACGAGTGGATATCGGGTGATAGTTTCACCGATATCGATCAACACTGGGTGCAGGAATGCACCCAAAGGTCTTGCCGGTCCCCGTGCTGTTCTTACGAACGGACCTGCCTCACAGGTCTCTCTTTTTAGAGGGCACGGGTCAATCCCATTTAAACGGCTCTACTGGAGCCACTCTTTTGTTGTTATCATTGTCTTGGGTAATAACTAGGCCAATATCTTTGTCTTCTTTATTATCTTCGATAATACCTTTAGGTTTAATATCGTTATCTTATTGATTACCTTTGGTAATAACCTTAGTTTAGTATCGTTATCTTACCGATTACCGTTAGTAATAATTTTGGTTTAATTTATCGTTATCTTACCGACCACCGTTAGGAATGACTTGAGTTATTTCGCGTTATCTTACCGGTTATCTTGAGTAATAACTTCTGTTTAAATTCATGTTACCTACTATCTCTTATAATCACTTTAACTTAATATCGTGTTATCTTATCAAGTATCTCAAATAATAACTAAAGCTTAATACCGTTATCTTATTCATTACCTTTGAGGATAACAACTTAAGCTTAATGTCATTATCTTATCTACTATCTTTAACATCAATTTGAGATCTTATCTTATCTTTTATCGTCCTAACGTGTGGTATATATGACCAGACGTGGGAATTATCTTTCTGAAAATTAAGTGAAAAAGCTAACCCAATTTAGAAATGTAATTTGTCAGGTTAGCATATAAGGATTTAGTAGGCGGTACTTTTGGTAAATTTGTGGATTCACAACTGTGTCATGGACAAGTTAAATGTGCATCGGAGGAAACCAAAGTACCAGAAACAAAATTTGCCAGAGTGCAAGGTGACGCACTCTCATGAACATTTTTAAATTTGGGCACTTCTTGCCAAAAAGAAGAATAGTTTGATGCGACACTCATGTGTGTTTGCATATAAGAACTTTATGTTAGCTTTAGTTAGATAAGTTTAGATAGGTTTAGATAGGTTAGGCGACTTGTCGCACCCGTGTTAGTTTAAGTAGTGTTTCATGCTCCCGACAAATTTGTGCTGTCGGTAAGTAGTGTAGTCACAGACTATCGGGCTACCTATTCCGTTCCTGGTACTTCGGTAGACGTGCTATCGGTCAAAAAACCAGGTGGCGCCTTATATAAACATTTTGTAGGTTTTAAGTTAGGGTTTATGTAGGGTAGTTAGGACTTAGATTTTAAGCTGTTACTGTGCTAACAGACTTTTTCTTTTAAGTTTTTCTTTGTGGCTTTGTCGCGATTGTTACGTGCAAATCGAATTTGCACTTTAACATTTTAGGTTAGGTTTAGTTTTCTTGACGTCGGAAGTTTCCCGCCTTAATTTTTGAATACGCAAGATGCGCGAACATTTTAAATAGACTGGGCGGCGCTTCCGGTACGTCACAATAGTGAGTTGCGCAAGTGTTTTTATCCCCATAGGGGTAAGGCAATAGTAGAAAAGAGTGGGGTCGTGTTTCCGTGAGCGCTGGAATCAAGGCTGTCTTCTTTCTACCTTCAAGTGAAACAGTCGTGCGGGGTTTCGTGTGTTATCGTATCTATGTAGATTCCCTTGCCTTAATTATCTTTGTCGTTCCTAATTAACCCGTTTCCTGTCTTTTCTCTACATAGGTAGGTTAATTTGCAGCACCTCGAGGCCATTGGAGCAGGCCACGCCCGATGTCCAGCTCTACCCACAGCAGCGGTGCCGAGGCTACCGTAGCGTGATTTCCTGCCGGTTAGCGGATCCTTCACGTGAGTAGATTCTCTAATTTTTATTGTTTTAATTTTATGTAATATTTTGTAATTACGCGCAATATAAATTGTCGATGACGTCATGGTGTATCTTATGAACTTTGGTAACTGTATTACAGGCTTTTAAGAGCCATCTATCGCCATTTCAATGTACGACCATCTAAGTGTAATATTTGGTTAACTGTATTACCGACCAGATAAAACTTTAAACCAAGTGTAACAAGGTCTGGCATTCCATTTACGTATTCAAATTAGCTAAATTTTAATTTATAAAAGAGGAATATTAAGTGGTTTTCTATTTTTATATAAGACTAGTTTTGTTACAAATCGTCACACAATGAAGCTTTTAACATAATTTCTTTATCAGCTTTTCTCAAATTTTAAAGAGGAATTTAATTTAAAGTTCTTTTCTTTCAACAAAATATTTGAAGCTAAGAAACCTAATTTTTTTTATATATAATTAGTGTTTTACGAAATGAATTTTATGGACTGAAATGATGTAAGTTTTTCTACTAGTTCGGTTAGCAAGGATTTGACGTTTCGAGCTTTTATGGGAGGTTGTTTAATACAACCAGTTTTCTTTTAAAAATTCAATGACAAATTCGGCAAATAAATCACTCATAGTTACCCCTACGGAACTATTCTGCCATGGTACAGGATTTAAGTAGACTCAGACCATAAGCATTCCTTGATGTTTGCAATTCATTTTCAGGTTACAGAATAAATTACTTCAGATCGATTCTTCTGATGGGAAAAACGGTATTATTGTCCTTAGGTTTTGTGCTAAAAACACAGATTAAAACAATGTCTTACTTTTCAAACTAAGTTTTACCATCAATGACGCCATTTCGAATTCCTTGGAGAATGGAATGAAGTGACTATATCAAATGACGGTTTATAAGAACGACTCAATCTGGGAAAACCCTATCTACACGGAATTTGTGCCAATGAAGGCAGATGCTTAACAAACTAGGACGAGCCACGAGCCATGTTCGTGATACAACTTGGAAAACTCTGACATATTTGAGGACAATAACTTATTTACATCAAATTCGTAATGATAAAATGCTATTTTAAACAATTATCTTGACATTCACAACATGATTTCAAATACCTGAAGTATTTAATTTTGTTATTACAACGAAGTATGAAAGCAAAGAAATACTAGGAAATAACGGATCATTTATTGTTTTCCATATGCGACTAAAAATTTATTACGAATATGAAAACTTATTTTATGATTGCAAATAAGTAATTTTAGAGAATTTTTTCATTTGTCTTTCATTTTAAAAAAATTGTTACATTGGCTAATCTCATAATCCAATAGGTTTTCCCGACTTCTCTATGAACGATTACCCTTATGTATGTTGTCCCCGGCTCCTGAGTAATTAATTTTTTTGTTTCCGTCCACTGTCTAGCTCTCGTCTCCTTCCCCATTTGCTATGTCTTTGGGGGGGTATGTTATTATTTTACGGTTTTTCCTCCACTTGCTATGTCTTTGAGTGGTATGTTGTTGTTTTACGGTCATTCATATCGAGCTTCCATCTAATCAGGTGAAAATTGCGTGTTTATTGTTATTCATGTCTTCGGCAGTCTGTAAGTTGTTACATTAAAAACATTTTACATTGTGTTATTATGTCTGGTGATACAGTTTGTAACATGATATTTGTATATTCCTAGGTCAGCAGCTGTATCTAGGCGATTTAATTATATTGTGGTTACATTACTTTTATCTTATCTGGTTACAATTTAACTGTAGTTACATATGTTTCCCTGTAACTTAAAATTTAATCATTTCTAATCAAAGGTGTAAAAAGCTTTCCTAACAATGGCATAACTTTATGGAAACATGAATAGTGACAATCTCACATTATTTAATCAGTAATTATCCTAAAGCTTTCTTAAAATAACATGATGGTTTATAAAAATTTACTATCGCAATTAGTCTTGTCTAAATCTATCTATGGACATTACGCATACTTATGACTTTGTACTCAGATTTGTAATACATAACCTTGAAACCGGTTTTCCTTTTGGGGGTTTTTTAATAAGTCGTTGACTTGAATTGCATTCAAGTATGTATTTTAGAAAGAAATGACTATGATTTTGTGGTTTAAGTTTATTGTCAGAATTTCCTTAATAGCAACTAAAAACAATTGAAATGTCATGCTTAATTAACACTACTATTCGTGATATCATAATATACAGGATACATCATTATTAATTCTACCCATTTAAAAATACTTCGTTTTCTATCCTACCTGAAGTAACGCGAACGCGTTACGAATAAAATAAAAATCCAATCTAAACATTGTAAAAAATGTTACTTGGAATACACAATAGGATTTATTTCGAATAATATTTAACAGTACGAACAATAACTTAAACTACTTGAAAAACTCATTTTTATATGTTGCACATTCGCAATAGGCGGGCGATCTTAAAAACATACCACCACGAATGGATTGCTCCGCTCCCATGCAGGAAAGGAATCTCGCAATGGCTTCTTGCTTAAAATATTAGTAATGTTAAACATTTTTTAATGTCTAACATTATTTAATATGGTAGTGCCGTAATTGTTATTAATCTACATTGCAATCTTTACGTAAATTATTCTATTAGTATATTATCTTTCCTATTTTGAATGGCCTTGCATTTTGAAGAAGTTTTAAAATACCAGAGCGAGTAGAATGGCTTGCATGTTTCAGTGAGCCAGAGAGCCGAACTCTAAGTTTAATGAAATTAGTGGGATCTTTAGTTAGGAACCAGACTAAGACAGGTCCTCGAAGGAGGGCAGCAGCTCTTTTTTAGAGTGGCAGACACAATAGGGATTGGTATGGCATTCTAAGACACACTACTGTGATGTGGAAGGCAAAGGGAAACCACCACATTGCCTTCCAAGTACACACTACATTTAATTTTCCAATGTTCCAGCCAATGGTACTACATTTGCCAAGCAGCAATTTTTTTTACCTGGAAATTTTGAACTATGCTGAATCCTTGCTGTTTCAAGCAAGGTGGGAATCTTTAACATGCGTGACAACACTCACACACAGGACCTACATTCTACCTTTCATCCGAACGTGGGTGTTTTTTTGTGAAAAATGCTTGCCTACCATTTTTCAAGTGGACTGTGTCGGGATTTGAACCTGGGACCTTGGTCCCAAGTACACAACGTACGAAAAACGTTTTCAAAACTATGGCATCTTCTGGGGCAAAGGATTCGAGAGTTAAAATAATCCTTCATTCAGATATCTATAAGAGGACTACTTTGGAGATTGTCATAGGAAAGCTCAATAAGAAGAAAAGAACTGAGAGCAGCTTGAGAGTCGGGGCTTGGAATGTTACAAGGATGAACTAAGTAAAGTGGGCAAGCTAGAGAATTTGAAAATTGAAATGGATAGGTTAGCATTAGATAGAGTATGGATTAACGAAGTTCGGTGGTCAGAGACGGGGGATTTTTGGAGCAGACACTTGAGGGTAATGCATACAGAATCATAGGCTGGAAATTTGTGTGATGTTTTGAGAACAATAGGCTGAAGAAATACTAGAAGATCAATTTGGATTTAGGCAGAACTGAAGAACACGGTGGACCATTTTAACTTTAAGGGTGATAGTGCAGAAAACTATAGAAAAAAGAGTAAAGTGTTTTTAGGTTTTGTAGATCTGGAAAAAGCATTCGACAATGTAAAATGAGAAAAAATGTTTGAAATACTCAAAAGATAGGAATGAGTTATTAGAATACGGATTAGTGCATAGCTTATACATTGAGCAAACAGCGGTAATAGAAGTAGAACAGCTCTCCTCGTTAATTTTTAACATATACAGAGTGAGTTTGTTTCATTTTTACTATAAGCATCTTGAAAACTGTTTGAAATAGAGAAGCGCTCAAATGGGAAAAATAATGCGGTTTTGTCTATTGATCTCACATGTGCTTTTCTGTTTTGACGCATGGGGAGAACATTTTCCTTTGGTGACAAAAATTGCCATATATTTTGATTACTTTAATTGTACTTATATATATTGTAGTGTCAGGTGGGAGCTACGAGGGTTCTAAGGGTAGTTTTGGGTTAAAGGGAGTGTATGCCAAATAGAATGATCCAGATATCAGATCCCGTAATTCAAAAATTATGTTTTGCCGTACTTTACATATGCTAAAGTATTTACAATGTTAATTTGAAACGTATGTGCCAAAAGGTAAATTATAATGACTTAATGACGTTGATAAAATACACAGTGCTCAAGGTTTTATACTGAGTTACAATTTAATAGGCCATTGAAAGTACATTTGCCATCCGAAAACCGGATGCGTCTACGGATGTCTACTATCAACCACGCATCCAGGTCATGTGTGAATTATTTTGGCTTTTTATTTAAATAGAATCAACTTTTGGACGAATATGTAATCTCAAAATTATAAGTAATAGCAGTGTCAAATGTGATTGGAGAATTGTGAATTATTTAGGACCAATGATAGAATTATGTACAAACAAGGAAAGTGTAAAAGGACAACAGTGAAGGTGTTTGTGACACAAAATAAGGGATAAAATGTTATTGGATGTTTTTATTTATGTAAAATGTGATTAAGTAAGCTGGATTTGTTGTAGTAATCGCCTTGGAAAGTAAACAACGAAAATCTTTTTCGATTTAATTTTGTGTAAAGACGTATTTTGTAAACCTGCGCTAAAATTGTTTAAATATTTTGAAAAAGAAATAAATGTGTTTGAATTTGAAGAGTTTAATTTATTAAAGTGGAGTAACGAGAAGCATCAGTGGTTAGTAAAGAATAGCGACGACGAATTAAAGAGAAGATTGGTGTTAGTGAAATAGCGAAGCGGCGAAAAGTAAGATTGTTTAGGAACGGATTTGATAAATGCAGAAGGCATCGGTGAGGAATTGTAAGCGTGAATAAGATTTGGATTGATTTGGTTACGGATTTATGGTTAATGGGGCATTGATTGGATTGATTTGGGTAGAGATTTATGTATAGCGGGTCATTGAGTGGTTTTTAAGATAAGGAACGTGAATAGATTTGGATTGAGCTGAAAGGAGAATAGGTTTGGATTGAGCTGAACGTGGAATAGATTTGGATTGAGCGGAACGAGAATAGATTTGGATTGAGCGATTTGAGAGCAGCAATTGGAAGAATTAAAGGCTACGAAGAAAGTAATACGGAAGAATTAGCGCAGGGGAAGTAAACAAAACGGTTATTCTAAATTCTAAAATTCGGGTTATTTATTTCAGATTGGGGATCAACAAAATTATACTAAGATACCTGGAGGCGATACGAAAGTTTCCAACGATAGTGAATCCATGTAAAGACGCATACGGCGACAAAGATCTTGAGCCAGCAGTAAAAAAAGGCCAGCAACGAAGTATAATCCAGGTGAGTGCTGTGAAATATCTTAAAACGTCAAAGTCAGAAATTGTGTATTATTAATTAATTTGGCACAAGGCTACGTTGATCATTAAATTTTGGCATATACAGTGGTAAATTTATATAAAAGTAGTAAAACAAAAGATAGTGCAGTTTGGTTGGGCATTGCACATCTACTTACCACCGAACCCACGGTAAGTAGGTGGACACCCTGAGAAAAGAGTTCATATAGTCGAGGCATAGTAATAACAATTTTGATTAAATAACCAACCAAACGTTGCAAAAGTACGGGGCGTGCAATAGGTGTTTGCACATTATACAAAAAAGCATTGAAATTTATAAGAAGGGGCGCGCGGCGACACAAAATTAAAATAAAATAAAGTAAGAATTGAGGGGGTGGTATACAAAAAGGTGGCAAACCCAACGTGGGGCTGAAAAAAAAAAGCTAGCTAGATAGAGGGCTAGATCGATTGAAAACTAGACAGAAATAGTAGTAGGATACGGTATCCCGAGATTAGGTGGGGCCCGTAGTTTAAAGATTTTTCAGGAAAAGGAGTTCAAAAATAGGCAGCAGAGATGACGGACGCGGACACGAAACGGATTACAAGATCAGGACGAATATACGGAGTTGAAGCGGAAATTATGACACAAGACGTAGAACTAGACGCAGGAGGAGACATCCAGGAGACGGAGGTGAGGCAGACAGATCCGGAGGTGATAGACATGGACACGGACCAGGCGACGGTACAGGAGGTTAAGATAGCTGAAACTGATAAAGACCAGGATATAATGCGATTCCTGATGAGTTTAAAGACAGATTTAACGAACCAAATTGCAGAGTCGCGGACGGTTTTTGAAGAGTCACACACCGAACTAAAGACAGATTTAACGAATAAAATTACAGAATCACATACAGAACTAACTAAAAAAATTGTAGATTCACACACCGAACTGAGGAACGAGTTTAGGACAGCGCACGCCGAATTGACGGAAAAATTAAACTACACGCAGGACTATCTACTCACGCAAATGCAAAATGTAAAGGACGACCTAAGGACAGAAGTACAAGAAAAGGTAGACAGAGTTGACGACAAACTAGAAAATACACGGGTACAGTTTCAGGGAGACTTGAACGCGACAAGGACGGACCTACGCTCTGAGATAAAGACACGCGTGGAGACAGTCGAGGAGACGATGATCAGCGGATTCACGACATTAAATACGGAAATACAGACATGTGACAAAAGACATACGACAAATTACAGAAATTTAGGACAGACGTTAGAAACCCTACAGAACGAAAACGTGAACGTTAGGACGCAACTGGACGCAAAACTGATAGACAACGCGACGGTATTAGAAAACGGGGTCGGACATGAAGTAAGACAAATACAGGACAAGTTGGACGACCTAGAAAGGAGGCGCGTAGGACTGGACTACGGACAGCACATAAAATTGAACCGGGACGCATTACCAAAATTTGAAGGACGAAGGACGGAACAACCAATGGGATTTTTAGACAGACTGGACGAAATCGTGGAGACTGAAAATGAAAGGACTAAATTACAAATAGTAGGGGCGACTTTGACAGGTAACGCCGAAAAATGGCACAACATTATACGCAGACAGTACGACACATACGCTGAATTTCGACGACTATTTATAGAACAGTTCTGGAGTAACACACACCAGACAGACATACGGACAAATTTAATCACGGGACACTACAGTAGGACACACGGAACACGCGAAGAATACGCGATTGACAAATTTAACCAGGCACAACACTTGACACCAAAATTGGGCGAGGACGACATAGTGTTACTACTTGCGGGACACATGGAACCAGAAGTGACAAAGGTGGTCGTGGTACAGAATGTAAAGACACTGCGGGAATTTTTAGGAGTGATGCGAAATTTCGATTTAGCGACGGCACTGGAGGCAAAAACGCGGACAAATTATTGGGAGCAAAACCGGGGTTATAGGGAAGACAGCCGACGACATGCGTACCACGAACACAGACCTAACTACCGACAGGACAATTTCAACCACGGACAGCGAAATCATTGAGGACACGACGGAAACAGACGACCATATTACAATAGGGAACACCGGGTGAACGACTTCCAAGGACAAAACAGGTACCAGCACGGCAACAACGAGGATGACGGCCGTATCACGGGAGGTGGAACACAGAACGGATACAGCCGGACGGACAGGGACGCAAACGTCCACCACATGACGACCAGCGCGAGGACACAGGACACATAAGATTGAGGTAGTACAGATACACGAGGCGCCGTCGGGACAAAAAAAAACGCAAATTTTTGGAAGACCGAATGTTTAGGGTTGAATATAGACGTATGTTATAGTTTAAGAGATTTATTGTTAAATAGTTATACCTTTAATAAAAAGAACCTGTTGTTTATTAATATTAGTTTAAGAGATTGTTTATATGTTGCTTTAGTTGATAGTGGTTCGCAGTTGTCGCTGGTAGATGAAAATGTGGTGATAAAACATGAAGAATTTTTAAAGGGACGAATAGGAACAATTGAGGGGGTTAATTTATGGTCGGCAATGAACAAAAAGCTAACAACGATTTATAGGGTTATCCGTGTACCGATATTTATAGGGAATAAAAAGGCAGGAGATGCAGAGTTTTTGATTACAAAGGGGTTGCAGCTTGATTTTATATTAGGAATGGATTTTATAGAGGATTTTGGATTGAATATAGATGGAAAGGATAGGTCGATTAGGATATTTGATAAAGATAAGTTATGGGTGGTGCCTACGGTTAGTTCGGAATATAGGAATGGAAATGATATAGATAATTCAGGATTAGGAATGATTAGAGAGAATAATTATAGACGGGTTGAAGTGAGATTATGTAATATGTTTGCGAGATTAATTAATGATGAACAGATAGGGAAAGTGAGTATTGATATTAAGGCGAAGCTAGAAGAGTTATTTAATAGATTTATAGGATTGTTTAATGAAGAGCCGAGATTTGCGAGCGATATACGCATAAGTTAGAGGTCACGGAAGATAGTGGGTTTAATACCAAAGTGTATCCAATCCCATTTGCAATTAGAAATAGGGTTAAAGCCGAGATAAGCAAAATGTTAAAAGAAGGTATCATCGAACCAGCAAAACACCATATGTGAACCCGGTAGTTATTGTGCGAAACCAAATAAAAGAGATATAAGAATTTGTTTAGATGCGAGGAAGTTGAACTCGATTACAAAAGCGCAGTACGAACAACCACAAGGGTTGGATAATTTGTTATATAAGGTGTATGAAATGAAGATTTTAGCAAGTTAGATTTAAGAAATTCATTTTGGTTGATCCGTTGCATGAAGACAGTAAGAAGTTTACAGGGTTTAGTATTGAAGGCGAGATTTATATGTTTTCTGTAGTTCCATTTGGTTTAAGTAGTTCTTCAGCAGCACTTGTAAGGGCCATGCAGAAGCTGTTTAACGAGTATGAATGTTTCTGTTCGCACTATGTGGATGATTTGTTGATTTTTTCAAGGAACGAGCAAGAACACATGGAGCATTTGGAAAAGGTGATCCAACGACTGGACGAAGGGGGTTTGAAGTTGAACGTGGAGAAATGCGAATTGTTTAAGAGCAAGGTTACGTATTTAGGATTTGAAATTAGTGAACATGGTATGAAAATTTGTAATAAAAGGTTGGACGAGTTGAAAAATATTGCTCAACCAAAGAATGTAAGAGGATTGCGAGGATTTTTAGGGGTGTTAAATTATTATAAACGGTTTATACCGAGATATTCTGAGTTGTGTGTGCCGTTAGTGAGTTTGTTAAAGAAAAACGAAAGATGGAAATGGACTGCTGAACGGGAGAAGGCGTTTCAAAATTTAAAGCGTGCGTTTTATGAAGAGTTGTCATTAAAATATCCAAATTTCAAGGACGAATTTATTTTGAGGACGGATGCGTCGAAATAGCGATCGGGGCTGAGTTGGTGCAGATCCAGGACGGAGCTGAGGTACCAATTGTTTTTATTTCTAGGGTGTTGAAAGACTGCGAAACCAGATATGCGACGGCAGAGAAGGAGATGTTGGCGATAGTATATGCAGTGAAAAAGCTACGTTTTTATCTGCTAGGTAAGAAATTTTTGATAGAATCCGACAACACGGTGGTAACATTTATGAAGAAAAAGGAGTTTCTAAACAGTAGGTTGTACAGATGGGCACTAGTACTACAGGAGTACGATTTTGAAATTAAGCATAAACCAGGAAAGGAGAATGTGACGGCGGATTTTCTAAGCAGACCGCAGGAAGATGCGAATAAAGATGACGTGAAGGATTGTTTAGTTGCTTTGCAGGAGTTCAGGGATGTTGGTCGGTGGACAAGCGCCAAGCTTATGGAGACGCAGAGGCACAGTGAGGTGAGCTCGATACGCGAGAAATTAACAAGGGAAAATATAGAGGAGTACCGTGGATTTACCATTGTAGGGCAGTTTGTGGTAAAAAGGATAGGTGATGCAGAGCTGTTAGTGTTATCTAGAGACGCGGCTGTGGAAATTATAGACGAAATTCATTTAAAATTTGGACATATAGGCATTAGAAAAACATTTTTGGTATTTAGAGAGGCGTTTTTATGCAAGAAACGATATCACGGTGGTTAAAGAAAGGATCAATCGTTGCAAAATTTGTATTTTAGGGAAAGACAAGAACGTGGTGTTGCAGAACGCATCGATGAACGTGAGCGTGAGCGGACCGTTAGAATTGGTAGCTATTGATTATTTGAGCAACCTAATTACTAGTGAACAGGGGTATCGGCACATATTGGTAATGGTGGACGTTTTTTCGAAATTTGTTAAATTATTTCCGGCAAGACGAAGTAACACGGTGCATGCTTTACAGTCGATTAGAGAATTTGGAAGCCAGGTCGGGAAAATGGAAAGGGTTTTGGTAGACAACGCGACATATTTCAACAACCGAAGATTCAGAAACGGGTTAAATAGGGCGCATATTAAGGTATCATTTAGCAGTATACGGCATCCGAAAGCAAATCCATGCGAACGTTATATACGAGAGGTAATAAAATATCTACGGTTGGCGACGCAAGAGCACCACGATAGATGGATTAGATATCTGCCACAGATTGAAAATTTTATGAATTGCGTACCGAGTTCAGTTACAAAAACGTGTTTGATAACATTGATTAGGAAGATTATACCAGCTAGGCCATGGAGGGAAGAAGTCGAGGTGCAAGACATTACAGAGTTGTTGGGTAGTGTTAGGCGTAGGATCGAAAGGATACAGCGTAGGGACATCGAGCGAAGGTGTAGCAGGATTAAGAAAAGGACGATTTTTGAAATAGGAGATCTGGTGGTAGTAAAACGATTAAGGGTTTCAAACCGCGACAGGAACATTTGCGCGAAGTTGTTGTTTCCTTATGAAGGGCCGTACAAAATCACGCGTATTTTTGCGGAAGGAAATACATTTGAATTAGCTACTATGACGGGGGAATATCGTGGGCGTTTTCACTTGGAAAATCTATATCCATACAAAATTGTACAGGAAGAGGGTTTAGTAGGATAGTTTGTTATATAGTTCATGCGACGGAAAGTTTAGTTTTGTTTTAGTTTATAGTGTAGGTTAGTATATAGCATAGTTAGACAGACGTGAGAGAAAGGAAAGTAGGGGTTGGATAATTAATATGTAGAAACACGGGGAGTGATTCTAAATAAAAAGTAGAAATTATGCACACCAAGGAAAGAGTAAAAACAGACGAAATTTCCACTTTTATTCAAAATCAGTGGGGCCAATGTAGTGTCAGGTGGGAGCTACGAGGGTTCTAAGGGTAGTTTTGGGTTAAAGGGGGTGTATGCCAAATAGAATGATCCAGATATCAGATCCCGTAATTCAAAAATTATGTTTTGCCGTACTTTACATATGCTAAAGTATTTACAATGTTAATTTGAAACGTATGTGCCAAAAGGTAAATTATAATGACTTAATGACGTTGATAAAATACACAGTGCTCAAGGTTTTATACTGAGTTACAATTTAATAGGCCATTGAAAGTACATTTGCCATCCGAAAACCGGATGCGTCTACGGATGTCTACTATCAACCACGCATCCAGGTCATGTGTGAATTATTTTGGCTTTTATTTAAATAGAATCAACTTTTGGACGAATATGTAATCTCAAAATTATAAGTAATAGCAGTGTCAAATGTGATTGGAGAATTGTGAATTATTTAGGACCAATGATAGAATTATGTACAAACAAGGAAAGTGTAAAAGGACAACAGTGAAGGTATTTGTGGCACAAAATAAGGGATAAAATGTTATTGGATGTTTTTATTTATGTAAAATGTGATTAAGTAAGCTGGATTTGTTGTAGTAATCGCCTTGGAAAGTAAACAACGAAAATCTTTTTCGATTTAATTTTGTGTAAAGACGTATTTTGTAAACCTGCGCTAAAATTGTTTAAATATTTTGAAAAAGAAATAAATGTGTTTGAATTTGAAGAGTTTAATTTATTAAAGTGGAGTAACGAGAAGCATCAGTGGTTAGTAAAGAATAGCGACGACGAATTAAAGAGAAGATTGGTGTTAGTGAAATAGCGAAGCGGCGAAAAGTAAGATTGTTTAGGAACGGATTTGATAAAGGCAGAAGGCATCGGTGAGGAATTGTAAGCGTGAATAAGATTTGGATTGATTTGGTTACGGATTTATGGTTAATGGGGCATTGATTGGATTGATTTGGATAGAGATTTATGTATAGCGGGTCATTGAGTGGTTTTTAAGATAAGGAACGTGAATAGATTTGGATTGAGCTGAAAGGAGAATAGGTTTGGATTGAGCTGAACGTGGAATAGATTTGGATTGAGCGGAACGAGAATAGATTTGGATTGAGCGATTTGAGAGCAGCAATTGGAAGAATTAAAGGCTACGAAGAAAGTAATACGGAAGAATTAGCGCAGGGAAGTAAACAAAACGGTTATTCTAAATTCTAAAATTCGGGTTATTTATTTCAGATTGGGGATCAACAAAATTATACTAAGATACCTGGAGGCGATACGAAAGTTTCCAACGATAGTGAATCCATGTAAAGATGCATACGGCGACAAAGATCTTGAGCCAGCAGTAAAAAGGCCAGCAACGAAGTATAATCCAGGTGAGTGCTGTGAAATATCTTAAAACGTCAAAGTCAGAAATTGTGTATTATTAATTAATTTGGCACAAGGCTACGTTGATCATTAAATTTTGGCATATACAGTGGTAAATTTATATAAAAGTAGTAAAACAAAAGATAGTGCAGTTTGGTTGGGCATTGCACATCTACTTACCACCGAACCCACGGTAAGTAGGTGGACACCCTGAGAAAAGAGTTCATATAGTCGAGGCATAGTAATAACAATTTTGATTAAATAACCAACCAAACGTTGCAAAAGTACGGGGCGTGCAATAGGTGTTTGCACATTATACAAAAAAGCATTGAAATTTATAAGAAGTGGCGCGCGGCGACACAAAATTAAAATAAAATAAAGTAAGAATTGAGGGGGTGGTATAATATATATATATATATATATATATATATATATATATATATATATATATACAGTGTGTCCAAATTTCGAGTCTCTACATTGTGATTTCAGTTATTATAAGAGATAGAAATTGGGTTAAATGGGGAAAGATTTGGAGGAATCCAGGCCAGTTTTGTATCCGTTTACAAAATTGGTGTAAGTTGTCTGGTTTTGGAGATATTAGAAGAAAACTAAAAATGGCGGATTTTGTTTTTTGATAATAAAACATGAATCATAAGTCGCATCATCACAAGACTTGCACGTTATTAAGACACTTTTCTAAAATGAGTATTTTAGCATAAACAGAATCATTCGACTAAACGCCCACAACTTCTGTTTTTCTTATGGCCGCCATTTTGAATATTAAGTGAATATTATGCGTCTTAAAATTACCTTTTCAAAAATATGCCACATGTCTATAAAAAAATGCAAAACTATCCTAAATTTTAAAAATAACTAAATTTGTATGTTCTTTAACGTTTGGTAATCCCAACAGGGCAAAAATTTGATTTCTACTTTATGAAAAGTACAATACATATTTTATAATGTACACAAACAGCATTTGTCACAAATTATTAATTATGGTGGTACTAGAGTTAAAATGATATCGTTTTATAATAGTAGGCGGTAGTATGTGACAAAACCAAACAATTGAATTACAGTTATATTTCAAACAAATTCTAAAATTTAGATAAACTTGTGTGTGTTGTAAGTTTTGGTGCCGGTGGTGCTGCATTTTAATTTAAAAATGGCACATGTCTACAAGTTTTCGAATGAGGAAAAGTTTGATATGCTAAATACTTATTTACAATCGTTTGAACGCTGATACGGCATCCGCCAGATATTTGGAATTGTATCCAGAAAGACGACAACCGCATAAAACATACTTGAGAAAAATTGTAATGAATTTACTGAATTATGGTGCTTTTGAACAGACTAGGGAACAATAAGACTTAAACAATAGGGAACGTGTTCTAAGCATTACTGAGGCGGTAACACGAAATCCATCCACATCCGTAAGATCTGTAAGCCGTGAACTTAATATTCCAAAATCAACTGTTCATAATATTTTAAAAAGGAAAAGTTTCATCCTTATAAACCTACCATTGTCCAAGGCCTCAAAAGAGAAGATTTCGCCAGACGAATGCGTTTTGTAATTGGTACATCCAAAATGCGAGGAAGAACCGCACTTTCCAGAATTGATAATATGGACAGACGAAACGCGGTTTACCAATTGCGGGGTGTTCAATAAACATAACACGCATCACTGGAGCACTGAAAATCATCATCTGACGGCAACGCAAATTTCAAACGAGATATGGATTTAACGTTTGGTGTGGTATCTTAGGTAGTTAATTATGATATAAATATTTTAGTAAATTAACCAATGTAATTAATACTTTTATAGGTAATAATTTGATTGGACCCTTTTATTTTGTCAATAACCTCAATGGCGCCAGATATACGGAATTGTTAAGAGACCAAATAATTCCGGTTATTAGAGGACTTGTACCAAATGATGATGATTTTCGAAAACTATGATTTCAGCAAGATGGTTGTCCAGCTCACAATTCCCGAGAAGTTAGCGCCCTTTAGCTGAACATTTTGGCCAAAATATTATGTGCAATAGTGGACCAATTATGTGGCCGGCAAGATCACCAGATCTTACACCACTTGATTTTTATTTATGGGGTTTTGCTAAAAATGAGGTATATGAGTTTGAACCGCCTCATAATATAAACGAACTGCAGGAAAGAGTCCGTGACATTCTTAACTCTATAAATAGGCGCACGTTAAGCAGAGTTGTACGGAAAGTTTTAATTAATTGTCGAATGTGCCGTGATGCAAACGGACAGCATTTTCAGCATCTACGGAAGGAATTTAGATGATAGTTTGCTGTTTCGGTCACATTTAATTTTGTTCCCTAAATTAGATAAGATAGGCTACAGTTTTATGTTTAAGTTAATTTTAAGATTTATATCCAATACTTTACGAGTTCTATTTAACAAAATGTATGTGGTACTACTACTACTACTACTGTTTGGAAAGTAGAAATCAAATTTTTGCCCTGTTGGGATTACCAAACGTTAAAGAACATACAAATTTAGTTATTTTTAAAATTTAGGATAGTTTTGCATTTTTTTATAGACATGTGGCATATCGTTGAAAAGGTAATTTTAAGGCGCATAATATTCACTTAATATTCAAAATGGCGGCCATAAGAAAAACAAAAGTTGTGGGCGTTTCCTCGAAAACAAAAGACAGTCGAATGATTCTGTTTATGCTAAAATACTCCTTTTAGAAAAGTGTCTTAATAATGTGCAAGTCTTGTGATGGTGCGACTTATGATTCATGTTTTATTATCAAAAACAAAATCCACCATTTTAGTTTTCTTGAATATCTCCAAAACCAGACAACTTACACCAATTTTGTAAACGGATACAAAACTGGCCTGGATTCCTCCAAATCTTTCCCCATTTAACCCAATTTATATCTCTTATAATAACTGAAAACACAATGTAGAGACTCGAAATTTGGACACACTGTATATATATATATATATATATATATATATATATATATATATATATATTACGCAAATTTAGACCAGGGTAGAAAATTAATTAACGACATCAAATACTTTTAATCATCTTGTATAGAATTTTATTAGATAATACGCGTTTTTAAAATCGTGGAGCTTAAAAATTTATTCGTTTCATTAAAAATAAGGGATTTAAATTATTCACTAGACGTTTTCTATAAAAAAGAAGCAGAATTAAAATGCTCAAATTGTATGTAATTTAATTGTTCCAAGTATTAAAACAAATAGAAATTACGTGCAAAATTTATATTAATTAATTCAAGTTCTAAGTAACGGGTATTAAACAAAGTGTACAAATAATAATTAATATTTAATTTGTATTCACTAAAAATTAAAGGGTAGAAGTCAATGCCATTCATTATTATTTTAATTGGAGTTAATTGAACGATTATTAAGGTATTATATGCATAAAAGCTGTTAAAAACCCAATAATATTCAAATCGTAGAAGTGTTATTTAAAGTATTACGATTGAACACCTGCGTATTTTTAAATATCAAAGTTCTAATTAATTTGTTTGGATAAACATGCAGCTTCTAGGTATATTGGAAACGGTCGGATGTTTTAACGGGAAGGCTAGATACGGGGTTATTTTACTTACGAATCCACGTGGATTGAAATAACCGATAATAAGGAATATCGATTTGTACCACTCAGATAAGGGTAGAAAGAGATGGATGAAACACGCAAGGCAGAGACACAGATAATAAAAGGCGTGATTTGAGCAACGTCACTGGGTTTGCGATTGGTGGAAATAAGATGCAGATATGAGAGGTGTAAACGTAACGATTTCTATACAAAATAATTGGTTGTTCTCGGACGTGTTTGCGAGCCGTGTGAACATTCTTGGATTTTCAACTTGGACGTGTGCAAATTTTGTAAAACCGCGTGCCGGACTGTCGAAAAGGGAACAGAGTATGCGAAATTCTGAAAACTGGCCGTCGCGGGACAAAACCGACATGCAGGCGAGCTATTATATAAACCCGGACTTTAAACAGTTTCACTTTCTTAGATTTTCGATTTTGATTCAATACTTTAAACAGTTTGCTCTTATATTTTGGTTATTATTGAATACTTTAAAACAGTTTGCTCTTTACGTGCTACGATACAAGTTATTATGCATTAGTGCACTTAGAAAAGAAGATACAAGGTAATAAAGTCTAGTTATATTTGCGAGTATTACTGTACCAATTATCCAAATTTGTAACGATAAATGAATAAACAAAAGTAGGCAGTTTTGGGGTATAGCGTGAAAGAATTAGGAATTTCTTTGCTATTTTTCGGGGGTGTTAATAAGTAAATGTTATTCGTAATCGTGATTGGATCCACAAAACAAGATTTTGATATACTTAGATGAGTTCCTGAGAAGCTCTGAAACAATTTTAGATGAATGGAGGTGTAGAAAATTTTAAAAGCGTTCAGAATCAGAAGCCGTAAACATAACCCAGTTGGAATGGTGTGATTAACAAAGGACGATGTACATTGGAGCCACGAGTGCATTAACCTTCAGGTAACTTATGCTTTGTTGTTCGATTTTTGATGTTTTGGTGTGTGTTGAATAACTTTATAATTTGTTTGCTAAAAAATGGACAGTAGTGAATTTGTACAAACAACAAACTTTTAATTTTAAGGTGAAATTTTCTTGTTTAAGTAGAAAGGAGTATTTAGCAGTTTATGTTCTTGATTATGATGAAAATTTGGGTCTGTCTTTGAGCTCAATTAGACTAACCTCTTTGATTAACGTAAAGGGGTGGGAGATGCTTCCTTTGTACTCAGACTCAGGTCTGCAAATATTGTTAAATTAATTGTCTACGCATTCTCTTGCGCCGACGCAACTGTCCGAAGTGACGGAAATGAACAAGTTTATTTTTTAAAATATTGGCGCGAGTTCACTCACAAATTAAAAAGTGTGCAATGCCAATTTTTGGCATGTAACAATATATGACAGGCTTAAATTTGTTAGCAATTTATTTATTGGGATAAATATTATTTATGAGTAAACTGTAAATTTTGCTTTCAGGTAGAAAATGTGCGCATGTTGGATAGATATTCGAAAGTACCTTCAAAAGGAACACTATACTTGACAGCAACACATCTTATTTTTGTGGATCCTGATGGTAAAAAGGAAACCTGGGTATGTATCTTTTTATCCCTAATAATTTATTTCTTGCACAATTGTAAATAATTGTATACAAAAAGCCACGGGCACAAAAACGAGAATATATCGTGGATGTAGGCATCAAGGAAATAATGTGTGTAGTGATTCACAAGTTTAACATATAAGACTAATCACTATTTATTATTTATACGTTTATTGAATTGACTAATAGTAAATTATGGTTTCTGTACGTTTTATGGAATAATATTACTAAAAAATAAGTGAGATATAACATTAATACTTAAATAGGCTTCCAGGAAATAATGTGTGTAGTAATTCACAAGTTTAACGTACAATACTAATCAATATATATATATATATATATATATATATATATATATATATATTGTCGTATTATCTCACTGTAGGAAAAATGAAACCCTTGTTATTATATTAATATTTAGCCCCACTATTGGGCCGAGCTATATTTATGCTTTTGCCTCGACTAGCTGATTCAATTAAATAAAGCACTTCTACAATACACAGTATAATGATTGAATATTTACAATTTGACTATGAATATATCCTCCCCTTTTTAAATCATATACATCTGTCAAATTTTTAGAAAATCAAGTCAGCAAAACGAACTTTTTTATTATCTTTAAAGACCTATTGAAACGTTTCAAGATGTCTATGCTTTTCATAAATTTACACAAGAAACCCCAATTTGTCGGCTCTTACACTTTAAATTATTATGGAGATAAAACAGTTTAAAAATAAATCATATCCAAAATATTTGAGATAAAACAGTTTTAAAAATAAATCATATCAAAATCTCTAACCTGAAGTGGTTTTGTAGGTGCTTCTAAGAATTGAAGTCGATATCAAAATCGTTATTGGTGCGTTTATCCCAATGAAAGGTTTTTCATTTCCGCAATAGAATATTTACCAACAATTTGCTTGTACAGGCAGCATTCTCCAAAATTGTATTTCTGATCGTAATGGCTCGTTATTTAAAGTTCTAACAGGAATCGTGACATTATTTTGATTGTAATTTAAGTTTGTAATTTAGATCGTAATTCAGATTGTAATTCAGATTGTAATTCAGATTGTAGCTCAGATGGTAATTGAGATTGTAGTTCAGAGCCCTGTTTTATTTATTATTAGAAATGTTATAATTTCCTAAATCTTATCTACTTACGTCTCAGAAGTACGGCACCATTATACAGTCGAGAATTTCATTGTTAATTTAATTTATTATTCACGTAAATATTTAGCACTTTCAAGTATAATAACTGCCCAGTTTCAAAGTATACTAACTCGATATTCAATTTTCAAGGTATTTCTAGGATCGTCCCCTCTTTGTTTGTGATTCGTTGGCTTTACGTGCTAGGCGAAGCCAAGCGTATTATCACTTGCTATTTTGGAAAGTTTACCAATTGTATGTATTTTAATTGCATGACGCGGTGCTCTAAGTCACGTAATTTAAATGTTATACCTCACATCTACTTCAGAAATCCCAGGAATTTTCGTTCATATCGATCACGTAGTATTGTTTGTTGGCCTTATTCTAATCTAAATCGAATAAATTTGGTGTTTGTTTATTTTCTAATAAATTGGATTTTCGAACAACTGTGATTCTTTTAGATCACGTATGCTTTTAAATAATGTATATTTCTGAGTGCGTTTACGATAATATCTTAACACACTTTTTGAATGTTTATCTAGTCAATTCATGCAGGTTATTCACTGATTTAATTTTAATGCGTTTCGTTACATTTTTAAATTCTAATCTTTCCTAGTAGCTACTCTTGGATATGTGTTTTAATCGTTTGTACTGCTATATACAGTGTGCTCGCCACTAATAATATTTATAATAACCCATTTACTCTTCTAATATCTATAATTATGTTTCTGTTACTTGAGAGTTTCCCTTGTTTATTCTACGACCCCAATGACTTAACCTACCCCTAAATTAACCCTATAATTACAGCAATATTTTAAAATAGCTATTTTAAAATTTTATACAGCCTTTGCTATTTTAGCTATTGTATACATCACATGACCTACTTAATAAGAACCTTTGTATTTTAATGTACATTCAATCAGAGATGGGTAGATTGGGTTTTTAGGTCTTGTACATGGTTAACTTTATATAGTTTTGACGGATTTTTGTGCCACGGGAGGTCTCTATATTTGTAGCATCTACTGCCTGCTAAACTGGTATGCTATTTTTATAGAGATAAATAGTTGAGGTAAATTGAAATTGAATGGTCAATTTGAGTTCAAGATTTTACGGTACCACCGTATCTGTAGAATACCTCAAAATTGTTATAGAACCATCTGTATACTAAATAACCCATTTTATTTATGGTGAGATTTTAATCCTTTACAATTATGGAAATACATTGCTTGTTTTCACAGGCTTTTGCTGTTCAACAAAATACCATTGTAACATGTTACTTTAACGAAACAAGTGCTTTATTTAGCAACCAGCTCTTCCTGTCCGTTTATATAATTCATTTGCATCATAAATTTTTTTTTTACCTTTCCAGTACATTTCATACCAAAGACGTTTTCAAAGATGATGACATCAGCTGGGTTAAAAGATTTCGGAGTCATAATAGACCTCCATTTGGATCTCCAGGAGGGGACTACTTCGGAGGTTGTGATCGGCAAGCTCAATAAGAGGAATATCTTGCATGTTGGGGCAAGGAATGTTAGACGTATCAAGCATGAGAACTCAACCTTTGCGGTTTTTAAACTATACATTGTAGGCTAATGTTCTGAGCTGCACGAGAATCAAGTAATCGTGGATTTTACACATAAAGCTTAAATTAAAAATAATAATGGAGAATTTTCCCATGCAGAGTTTAAAAATCCCTTGAACTTAAATAGTAAAATGAAAAGGTAAGCCTTATTTTTAAAAAAATGGTGCAACAACCGCCATATAACTTAAAAAAGAAAAATAAATAAAAAGAAAAATGTCTCTTTGTACGAGAGCTTATAAGCATAGAAAACTTAAATTTGTCTATAGGTTCCACCTGATTTTTTTAAACCGTAGCAATATTTGCAATACCAGGAAAAGAAAATGAGTAGCCACCTGATTTTAAGGCTAACTCAACTAAGCACGGAAAGGTATTGTTTGTCGCTACACCGACCGCACAGGAGCATGAGACTCAACCACTTAAAAATAACACTCAACTTGACTATAAATCTAAACGCAAGTTTCATTTTCAGATTTGCATACAAATATATACAAATTTTCATTAATATCTTTTAAGATATTGTCATAAGTTAAACAGATTTCTTGCTGACTTTTAACAGGATAAGACAAAATAGGATGCAGCAGCCAAAACTTTAAATTAACAAATTAGTGGGCGCTACTGCATTAACTATACATAATTTTCTTAATCCTTCCTATCAAATATAATACTAAAATGCAAGTTAGCTATTTTATGTTTTAGTCCTACCTTTGGTCATAAATTCCAAAGATTTGGAACAACAAGTAGACAACAACGTTTTCTAAAGGCATTTCACGACAAGAAAGATATAGATAATTCATTTACATTAAGGTAAAGGCAATATAGAATAACATTTCAGAGATAATTGTAGAGAGAAAGATAAATACGTAACCATCTATGGGTTGGTTAGAGTATTATTTAAGGTACGATAAGATCTCGAATGCAGTTTTGAGGAGAAAGATAGGTAACAAACCATTTGCGGTTTGAAACTTTAACAAGGTAATGTAAGATCTCTAAGATATTTTCAGGAAAAGATAATTAACCATTTATGGTCATACATTAATTAGATAAAGTAAAATCCCTACGATAACTTCGAAGAGAAAGATAAACACTAAACATTAATGGTTGAACCTAATAATTAACCCTTTTGCTGCTGAATTAAGGATGAAACTGCACCACTTGTGTGCTGAATTAAGAAAATCTCTAAACGTATATATACGGATGTAACATTCAGAATTACGTAGAACGTATAATTACTGACATAGCATATATATTATATAACGCAAAGTCTGGCGTCACAGTCGGGACAAAAATATCCATTGTTCTTTCTTCTTTTTCGGTAAATTTTTGAAATTATATAACGTATATTTACGGACGTAGCAGTTAAAGGGTTAAGATAAGATAATGTATTAAGCAAAGTTTTAAAGAGAAGGTAACGTGAAACCTAATTTTTGTTTCGGATTCCTTATACTTGTCAAGGCACACCACACCGCCCCTCCTATAAATATAAATACCGAAAAAGGACTCGCGAGGAAGTAAAGTGATCTTGTAGGAACTTGAAAGTGGGGTTTTTACTCATGCAGTTCTATGAAGCGGTACATGTTCATACCAACAGCACGCGAGACGAGATAGGACGGGGAATGTAATCCCTGTATTCCGACGTCGATTAAAGAAGAATCAGCAAACAGGCGAGAAATCAGATAACATATTCATTGTCAACAGCTTTAATGTACATCAGCAGAAGACAGTGGCAATTCACAGCTAGATGGTGGTTCCCCATGCCTTCAAATCTAGATACGGTCCACTTGAAAAATGTTAGGCAAGCATTTTTCACAAAAATACGCTCTCGTTTGGATGAGAGGTAAAATGGAGGTCCCGTGTGTGAGTGTTGTCATGCACGTTAAAGATCCCTACCTTGCTTGGAACAGCAAGGGTTCGGCAAATTTTCAAATTCTTCAGGTAAAAGAACTCGCTTCCTGGCCAATGTAGTACCTTCGGGTGGAGCATTGAAAAATCAAATGTAAGGTTCCCCATGCCCACGGCCCAATATCGTGAAGCAACAACCCTCCAACTCTGCAGCAATTTAGAAAGTAAAAGGAAAAAACAGAAAATAAAGAAAAGATAAAAGAGGGAGACAGGGTGTTTGGTAATTTATCGCAACCAGCTAGAAGAGAGAACAGGAAGGGCTCGTATTGAGCAATAGCAATTAAAAAAACCATAGATAGCGAAGCACTACTCGACCAGTCGAAGTGTAGTCAGCAGCCAGAGTGGGAAACACCACTCTTATATGAATTACGGTTGTCTCCGAACTAAAACTGGCCCACTAGAGGGAAAAATTATGATTGAAAACGAAGACACAGGTATAAGAAAAAGTAGAGTTTTTAAGATAAGCATCTTTTAGAAGAAGTAGAGAGTAGAGAATGTCCCTATTAAAACAGATCGGTCTAAAATACCAGCCGCAATGTTAACGATAAGGTAAAACCTAAATCACCATGTAGTTACTTAAAGACAACTAGGCTCCAAATGATACCCAGACAAATCTTCCTGCCGAGCTCATCCACTGCGATAAGAAAATCAAACGAAGGATAACATAATCAACTCAAATATACCCACACAACAATTTCAAAGACATCTACTATGGCCACAGCAATATTTATACGATAGACAGTTAATCGTGCAAAAATAGGAATATGCATAAGAAAACACATCGACTAGAAATTTGTTGTATTTGCAACTGCAGAAACTGACTTTTGCAAGAGAGACATAGCTTGCGTTTGCTATGTGTAGCCAAAGGGCAAAGCAACAACCCGACATCAGCTAGTACAAGTCCTAAAAATTTGCTGGGTTGTTCAGACGAAAAATATGTCAACTACAATAAACAACTGTATTAGGTTGTGGAATAATAACAAGGTGGAAAATGTAGGTTTAAAAGAAATTGGGTTTATTTATATGTAATGATTTTATAACTAGGAATGAGAGGTCTATCTTTCAAAACTATATATTATGACAAGGTTTGGAATAATTTTACATGATTTTACGTAAGAGATAACGATATAAAAGTTAAATAATATGGTATATTCATGCAGGTGAAGTAATACTACATGAATTTTTTTTATTAATGAAAAATAGAGAATTCAAGGTGTATTTACATAATTAAAAGTAAGATGACATGCAGAAATTTCAAGTTAATCGTTACAGGTAAAATTTACAATTAAAATCTGTAATTCCTTATTTAGTGACAGTACAATATGGTATAGTTTATATAAGATATCATTAGAAATTAGTTCTTAAGAAAAACTCCTAGTTGTTTTAGAAAAGGAATGATTTGGTTGCTTTTCAGTAAGTTAAACAAAATAGATATTTCTGCAATTGGCTATATTTAATTAGTAGATAGGCGAAATTGAAGCCAGTGTTTCCTATTTTTAAATATTATTTTAAAAATATAGTTACTTGATGCAAAACTACACCCCAGGTAGAAAAAATTAAAATGTATTGTAAAAACAACTGTAGTTAGTGAATAAAATACTTAAGATAGAACAATCAAATACAGATTACGAAAGTTAGGTTAATTTATAAGTACATACGCTAAGTATTTTGACCGTTGACTAATTAACTGTTGATGAAATTTGACAAGCTTATTGAGAAAAAATTATTTTAAGCTCATCTACGTTAGACGTTTTACTATAAAACAAGGAACGTTTTTCGACCACAAATTATAGGTTAAGTTTTTAACTAGAAGTCTTCCACGAAAACTAAATAAATTATGCTAGATAGGTATTTTTGCAAGGTGGTAAATATTAATTAAATTCACTTACCTAGATATTTCAATGCAAAAAACAAACTTCTTTCTTTTTCAGCCAATTAGTTTTAACTGAAATTTCACCCGTATAAAGGAAAATGCAATGGAAACAAAATATTTAGGTACCACTTCATGCAATTCACTGAACACACGAAAACGGCACTTTTAGATAAACGAAAAATGCATGACTAATAGGTTATATCCACGTGAATTTAAGACAAAGAAATAAGATATCGGCTATGTTTGATTTTATTTTTACAGTGTTATCACATGGTAGTGTCTTAGATATGTAATATTGGTGATATTTTAAGGTGTGGAATATTAAAATCGATAATAATAGATATTTTAATTAATTAATTAAATGTTTTCAGCTTTGACAATAAAACTATTTATATTAGGTAATAGATAAAACAACGGTGAACATGGTTGACATCTTCATCATAATTAAGTCTTTAGTCCTGGAACTGGTTAGATGCGTACCCCCATTGTTTCCTATTCTGAGCTAACCTACACATTTCCCTAAAATTCCCACAGTCTGCATCTTTCACTATCTGCGTGCAATATTCTGATCTAGGTCTACATCTACCTATCTTTTTTCTATATTTGCTTGTAATATAGTCTGCACTATTTCCCAAAAATGCCTTAGAACATATCCTGCCCTATTTCTCCTATTTTTTTTTTGTTTTCGACAGATATCTTTATTCCCCTTATAACCTCTTTGTTGTTAACTTTATTTGTCCATGCTGTCATCATCATACATCTGAAGCATAACATTCCAAAAAGCTTCTTCCTTTTCCTGCCTGCTTCTCCTACTGTTCCTATTTCATGGGTGTACAGTTCTGTGCCCCACATATGTGCTTCCAACACTTTTGTCCATGTTTCTATGCTTGTTGTCTTCCAGCGTGGCTGCTGTTCTTTCTTGTTAGATACAGTTCGGTTCTCCTTCTATTGTTTTGTAAATATATGCCCTATTTCACAGATATTCAGTGGTGCGTGAAGGGGGTTAAGCAGCTTGTGGCTACCAAGTTCCCGTAAATCTTGAACGTTTGTTGAATTAATAGTTTTCCAATAAATCACTCCGCACAATAAAAATTAGTTGAAAATATTGCAAAACCAACACCTGTAGTTGTTTATAATAATCATCAGGTTTAAGTGTAATTATTTTTTCGTCATTAGGTTTTCCGTCATCAGCTGGTTGGTCGCGTACCTCCATTGGCTTCTATTCTGAGATGGTCTACACTGTTCCCTCGAATTGTCACTTTCTGGATACAGCTTGGTTTCCCTTCTATTGTGTTGTTAATTTCACCGATATTTAGTGGTATGTGAAGGGGTTAAGAATGCCTGTAGCTACCAAGATCCCTCAACTCTTGAACATTTGCCGAATTATAGTTTTCCAATAAATCCTTCTGCACAATCATGATTAGTTGAAAATATTGCAAAATCATCACCTGTATTTGTTTATAGTACTCATCAGGTTTAAGTGCAATTATTTTTTCGTCATTAGGTTTTCCGTCTTGGAACTGGTTGAACACGTACCTTCACTGATTTCTCTTCTGAGCTAGCCTACACAGTTTCCTAACATTCCAACAGCCTAGATACAGCTTGGTTCTCCTTCTATTGTTTTCTAAATATATGCCCTATTTCACTGATATTCAGTGGTATGTAAAGGTGGTTAGGTAGCCTGTGGCTAACAAGATCCCCCAACACAGACATTTGTTGAATTGATAGTTTTCCAGTAAATTCTTTCACACAATTAACATTAGTTGAGAAAATTGCAAAACCAACACCTGTAATTGCTTATTATAATCATCAGCTTTAAGTACAATTTCTTTTTGTCGTAAGGTTTTCTGTCTTGGAACTTGTCGCACGCATTACCTCCATTGATTTCTATACTGAGCTAGCCTATACATTTACCTGAAATTTCCACAACCTACATATTTTACCATCTGTGTGCAATAGTCTAACCTAGGTTTACCTCAACCTCTCTTTTTTCATATCTCTGCTTTTAATATATTCTCATGTCTTAGTATGTTGCCTTTCATCCTCTCTCTCCAATTTTTTACTGTTTTCCACATCTTTCTTTCTTCTCTTGCCATTTCTAGAACCATTGGTTCTTAACTTTGTCTGTCCTTGATATCTTCATCATACGTCTGTAGCATCACATTTCAATTTTAATTACACCATTTATAACATTATCTTTTAGAAATGGACCACTTTTTCAACACATTGATTTGTAATTTGCATATCCATTTTGAAATCAAACAAATTTATAATTTATATCATCAGAGGACGCTTTTATATTTAAAAAAAAAAGTGAAACTATCTATATTTTATATCATATGACGATATTTTTATTTATTTAAAATAAAAACAAATTTTTCCTGCAGAAATCTTCGATTTTCTTATCACATAGAAACCAGTCATAAAATATTACAATTTTCTATATCAATCTTTGTCCCTGCATAATAATTCCAAATGTCTTCTTGCATTTGACAGTATTCATTTGCCTCTTTGATGTACAAATTAAAAATTAACAAGGATAGGGCACATCCCATGGATGACACAACCTGTGGAAATTAATGTGAAAAAGCCAACTTTTTAAAACCACCTAAATACCACCAGCTCTTTTGTTGAAGGTGCCAGTTGTTGTTTTTAATTATAATAATAATGCACGGGTAAAGTATACAAATTATAATACAAAAACTTAGTCCGTGGAAATCATGGTTTTGTGGGTCCTTTGGCGGTTGTTTCTTTAACCAGCGTCCAGCAGTCCTTGTCACGAAGCCAAGATATCGTAGATATAAGGAAGAGGTATCAGGAAAGGGATCACTTTGCCGACTCAAACTTCACCCACGCATGTCCATATTCAATTAGGGTTGGAAGTCAAATCCTGTTCTTTTCACCGCTTCCTTTGCATCTTCTATCGTCCCCTCCACGATTGTTTATGTTCACACCCTAAAACCTAAATGCAGCTGCATATTCATGGCATAGGAATTCAAGGTTTGCGGTTTTTCTAAACCACAAATCTCAGGCTTGAGCTGCGTAAGAACCTAGTATTCATGGATTTTACACGTAAAGCTTAAATTAAAAATAATAATGGAGAACTTCCTCATGCGGGGTTTAAAAATCCCTTGAACTTAAATGCTAAAATGAAAAGGTGAAGCCTTATTAATAAAAGGTGCAACCATTTTTAACTTGTGTATTTTAGAGGCAATGAATACTGCCAAATTCAGAAAAACATTTGGAATTATGATGCAAGCACAAATGATTAATATGCTTAGATTTGCAGATGATACAGCGGTACTAGCATCTAGCAAAGAAGACTTAGAAGCAGTTCTTGATGAAATGGAATTAATATTAACAAAGATATACGGTATGAAAATCAACAAAAATAAAACTAAAGTAATAGTATGTAAAGGAGGGGAAACTAAGTCAATACTAGAATATAATTAGGAAATGAAAATTTACAAGAGATTAAGGTTTTCTGCTACTTTGGAAGCCAAATAATGCAAAATGGGAAAAGTGCAAAAATGTAAAACAAAGATTAGCACATGGTTGAATACAATAAACAAAAAAGCAAGAAAAATATTGGTAAATGCATATATGTGGGCACTGTATGACTGTGAAACGTGGATAGTAGCAGAAGCGAATAGGAGAAAGATAGATGCCTTTGAAATGTGGTACTACAGATGTATGATGAAGATATCATAAACAAACAAGGTTAAGAACAAAGAGGTACTAGAAATGCTAGGGGAAAAAAGAATTATGTGGAAAACAGTAAAAAAATTGAGGAGATAGGATTATAGAACATGTTCTTAGACATGAGAGAATAGTGCAGGATAAATAAGAAGCAGAGAAAGTGAGATAGAGGTAGACCTAGATTCGACCATTGCACCCAGATAGTGAAAGATGTAGGTTGTGGGCATTTCAGGAAAATCTGTAGGTTAACTCAGAACAGGAAGCAATGGAGGTACACTTCCATCCAACCAATTCCAGGACTGAAAACCTAATGATGATGAAACTCAAAATAATGTTACCATCCATTGTAT
This sequence comes from Platerodrilus igneus, assembly GCA_036346225.1. NCBI lineage: Eukaryota > Metazoa > Arthropoda > Insecta > Coleoptera > Lycidae > Platerodrilus > Platerodrilus igneus. Next base: position 4,109,182 of record JARFIW010001215.1, read on the forward strand.
TTAGCTCTATGTTATTTGAAGTTGTTAATATACCACTCTAATTGATGATTTTTAATTTTCTTAAAACCCAAGTTCCTTATTTTTGCTAATATGCATCGTTTTCAAAATAAACTATAAATGTTAAATGTTTGTTTTCTCTATAACCCTTAATCGTAGATGTAGCTGTGTATATGCACTATGTGTATAATTGTTTTCCATTTTGATCAAAAAGTTTATTATAAAATTGGTAAATTTCATCGGTTTAAATAAAAAATGCAAATGTTTTTCCTTAGCTTGGCTGATTCTGTTGCCACATTTAACTATGTTTTGTTAACTGAGTGCAGTCTTCAAAGCTCTAACCAATAGCTGAATGAAATTGAACATTTTTTGTAACACTCAACGTTTTTTAGTAGAAAATATTTAAGATGTGCCTTTTAAATACATATAAGTTATTTTCTCAATTCATAATTGGGATACTGTTTTTATTTTGTGAATCACAACTTCATTATACTGAAACTAAGCTATATTTTATGCTTTGTAATTTTGTGTATCTCTGGTAATAACAATAATATCTATATTGTGACATTATAGTGAATTACTTGATACTTCTAGCCATTTCCAATTAATTTTTTATATTATCTTATCATATTACCTTATCATATTACAGTGACCTGGACATTGGACATTTATAACATTATTTGTTTTCTCTACTATATAAAAGTTCTTATCTCTATTTATTTGGAAACATCAATTTTCTAAACTAATTAGTTAGGTCGAGGATCTTATCTTCAATTATTTGAAATGAGTCGTAAAATATTTGTTGTAATACTATCAACATTTTTGTTCAATTTTGTAATTTTTCTTTTCAGATTTGTTTTTAGTATTTTTATCTTCTTCTTGTTTGGTTTTCGGCACCATTTTACTAGAGATAAGAAATTCTTCTGAGAAAACTTGAGTCGAAATAGCTGTTCATGAGTATGGACTTAAGCAACTGAGGATGTTTGCCTCAACACTCATTCTTGTGATCTTTGCAGCACAAATTAAGTAATAACCTCAATATTATATTAGGGTTATGATTCAATTAAGAATTATTGCAGGTGTATATTAAAATCACTTGTTAATAAAAGTATAGTATTAAGTTTTGCTTTTTCAAAACATTTATGTTATTGTTTAAAAAAAACGGCATCAGTTGAACTTGATGTACTTCACAAACTTTTGGTATTATCTATTAGTTTTTTTATTTTCTTTCTTTAAAATTCGAAATGTCTTTGTATGTATTTTTCTTTCTAATATACAGTATTAGCCGGACTATAACGTGACCCCGAATTTAATGACAGTTCAAATTTTTTCATAAAGATATTTAGAGAAACAAAATAATTCGAATGTAACGCTATCATTTATTTTTCATAAAAGAATTTAAAGAAAATAAAGTTCAGTCAGAAAAGCATTTAATAATAGATAATAACACAGGTTACATTCATTCTAATAAAATTAAGAATGTGAAACAAAATTATTATTATATAAGTAACAAGATACGTTACCATGTTACAAATGACAGTTATTACAATGACAGGTATAATACAGTAATATATCACTTGCCCGTAAGAGGGTGTAATCGTTTTCACATGAATTTACAATCAATCTTTTTTAAATCATTTACAAAATGAGCATGCGAATGACTTAAACTAGGCTTACCTTTGTCTGTCTAAGTAATTAAGTGAAGAAACGCCAATTAATGATTCCTTATATTATGACATTTGCCATGCTGGATTACTATTACATTTTGTTCCTCCAACTACGTACACTCGGGTTGTAGGTCCGAATCCTCTTCTAAAACATTTGTAGTGGAGTTTGTTAATATATTCTATAACATACAGAAACAAACAGGTATTATCGGTAAGGAAGGCAAGTATTACAGAGGTAAACTTCACTGCATTATAAAGCACTGCTCTACAATTCTGCCACATAAGGTAGTTTTACGTGTAAAATGATCATGGCAGCTGATTTTTTACTGACTGGTCGAAACAATGACATCATTTTAAATCGTGGGAAAACATCTACACCGCAAAATACATAATAATAAAAACTAATTCTCAAAGGAACCTAAGACATTGCTGTGAACTTAAAACCACATTTATATAATGTGTAATACCATACTTAATTATACAAATTTATGATTAATTATTAAATAAAATCACTGAGACGTAATGCCCATATCATTAGGAGGGTACTGAAAGTACACTTTTTTTATTGTAAGGAATGATTTTCGTGTATATAATTGTGGAAGCATATTATCCATCTTTTTCTTGTAGTTTTAGCACCTCAGCAGTTTCATCACACTCAGGTCAGGTGAAGTATAAGCGTAGGTACTAATAAGAAAATAATACATTTCGAGATCAATAATTCCCCAGATTAATTATTTCCAATTGATTATCCGAGAAAGTAACAGGACTTTACCACAAGTTTTACTTTAACTTTGGTTTAATAACATCTACTCCATTTCCATTTGTATACGTTTGCATACTTAGTGCAAATTAAAATTAAAACAATATTTACTTACGTAGAGTACTCTTTTATTCAACTCGTTACAGTATTTTACTCTTGTAGCCATCAGCTGGTTGTAGACTAAGAGAAAGCTGTATGCTAGTCGAACTCGGAGACTAAGAGGAAGATTCTACAACCGTCTCTTGGTGTTTATATACCCTTCATGTTAGAATTCTTCACACTTTCTACAATACAAACATTCAATTCTACGTACACTTCCAACGGTTACCCAATTCTTAAAACCTTTAACTAACGTACACAAACAACTCAAGCCGCCACCGAAATTCTAAAAATTGCCCACACACCAACAAGCTCACGTAAACCATTCTCCATATTTCCTTTCCAACCAAAACTCACTTCTTGGAAAATCACTTAAACAACACAAACACGCACGCACGCCTAACTAACCGATTTTCATCGAATTTCAATAATCCCACTTATATATTCACCCCAACTGACAAAGTTAACGTTTAAAATACGCCCCTAATGCAACATATGTAGTATATATCTCACTCCAACCCATGCCCTAAAATCACCTCTCTCTTGCTTTGTACTCACTCCACCTTGTATAACCACCAATTTGTAGTCACTCTACTATCTTATATTCATAACACGTGTTATCCTCTTTTCGTTCTAACATACACATTAAAGCAACTATCCTTTACTTTGTCTGCCTTCCCGTTGTCAACGAACGTTAACGTCCAATCTACGCCGATCTCACTTGTACATATTTTATTTAGTAATCTCTCCTTTGTTTGCAAGTTTTGTTGTAACTGACGAAATCACCTCTCCAACTCAAGCATCATATCTTTTTAACGAGGCTATAAATCTATCCTTAATGACAGTGGTAACCAACACTACCTAGAATTTGCTTGTTATTTGTGCAACGTTTTCTCCCCTAATTAAAACTACACAGAAATTGCGACGGTTTCACTTGTTTATTTAATTTAATACTAGGAAGGCTGTTTCAAAACACTTTCACAACTTCTCGTAAATAATCTAATAGCCAACCTTATTTGTAAACTATACGCAAAAACTAAAAACGGTTTAAAATGCTAAAGCTTTTGAAAATAACTTCCACCTTTGCTATAATTTAACTATGAAGGTTAAAATGGTTCATAATATGAAAGTTAGATGCTCGCTTCTCCCCTTTCATGTTCTAAAAGCTTTTGGAAAATATTCTTATTGTTACTGAAACTGTTCAGCTCCCACAGTAGCTTGCTTGTTAAGTGATTATTTTATAATTTATACGCTTGACCCTGAAAAGAAATTGAGAGTGACGAGTTTTAATTACAGCTGTCAAAGAACTTGTTGTATATAAATTTCATAAAATAGGTATAAAGGGCACAAGTGTAAGTTAATGTTGTTTAATGCAAAAGGTTTATATTGTTAATTTTAGGAAAATTTTGAACACCACCATCTCTTTTATTCAACGTACCCTTATAATTCTGCTTTGTAATATAAATAAACAGAACAATGAGCCAGTACAACGTCATTTAAGAGAAGTTCCAAAATTTGAAGCCCCTTATTTCTAAACCCAACCGCAACACTTATAGTTAAGTACGACTGCTAAAATATGTTTATAACTATGAAATTTGAAATGTCATCTTATATACACTATACCTTATGAATATTTACATCTGCAGGATTATGAAAATTAACTTTTAGCTTCCTAAAATATTACAGTAGAATTATTAATTTCTACACTAACGATTTGAAAAGCGTTTCAAATTGTAAATTGTTATTTTTACATGCTGAATTACGAAATGAATTACCAAATGAATTATTAATACTCTTTTAACACTAAAAAATCACAGTTATATATATATATATATATATATATATATATATATATATATACAGTGTGTACAGTATAAAATGCAGTACATGGGGATCTTGGAAACTGTAGGAGATACGATCTTGGTTAAATGGGACAAAAGTTGCATAACCATGAGGGTATCTCAGATCGGTTTTCAAATTTTTTAAAAATTTTCATAGGTTACTAGATAGAGGCAAAAACACAAAATTCACGTTTTCTTTATTTGCTCGTAGTTAGTCTACTAATTGAAATAGAATGTTCAAATTTGGTACATCATGGTAATTCCCCATTGCGCTTCACATTTTCAACTTAGATTTTGTCTAGGGCATCTAGATTTTGCGTGACGATGTTCAACTTTTTATTTTTAAATAGCCGCCATATTGGATTTTTACATTTTTGAAATGCTGACAAAAATCCCTTTCCAAAGAGGTATAACATGGCTATGTTTGATTGAATCAAAATACTAAAAATCACATAATTATGTTTTGGTCGTAGTAGGCTTTAATTTCCAAAAGTAACGGGGCTTATTTCAAAATTTTACTTTACACCACAGGTCAAATACGAGCTCATAGTAAACCTTTCTTTATCTAAGTGATAACTACGGCACTGAAATTAACAAAAACCTTTTTACCTTGTACAAAAAGTTAAAGTTTTACCTTCGTGAGATACCATAAAATATTGTGTAAATAAATTTTCATTTAGTCTTTTCTAGGTAAATCGACAATTAAAATGTCCTTACAATATAATATATACACAAAAAACACTAAATTGTCCTCCACAAAATCACAAAACAACTTTATAAAGTAGAGTTACCTGGATTTTTGTGTCACCAGCTCTCTACATGGACACCATCTTCAACGTGATCCTCTTTCTCGACTGCACGTTTAAGTAGTGACTCTCCACATGGGCACCATCTCTAATGTGATCCTCCTTCTCGACTGCATGTTCAAATACTATCTCCAGGTGGCCTCTCACCATCAGCAAGACACTGCTTCTAATCGGATTCTTCCACATAAATGTACGGTACTACCATGCTCCCATATATCTGCCACTGGTCTATCTATACACTCGATTGGTACTCAGAGTACACACACACACTGCCTCCAACAACAAGTACTAATATGGTACTTACTTGATATTTAATTTCGATTCTTTACTGCATGGCCAAATTATTTAAGCACCCACTTGTGCTAATTAAACTTTTTATAATTTCAGAACTTCACTAAATTATTTTTATAAGTAGCTTGGTTGGCGATCTAAGGTAGAAAAGAGAGAGATCCACTACCTCCTCCTGGTTTATATAATTTCAAAAAGCCACCTCTTTGCATCAATTTTCCATACCCCTATAACACCTTTTCTTAATAACCCAGCACAAATAACACAACGGTTGAACACTTCCACAAACCCACAATTATCCCTGAAACATTTTCGGTACAAATTTGTTATCCGTCTACAAAATCCCAGAATTTCACCTCAAACAAGTTCTATACGCAGAAACCCTCATTAAAATTTTGCAACCGCCGCTGCCTTAAACGAAACCCCTAGCACTGATCGTTATACTTTAGCCTCTTAAATATGCCACCTGTCTACGCGCATATCCCTTATTTCATTCTAACTTACATTTAAAATCTCTCGTCTTATGTTATCTCTGATTCTTGTTCCCCCACTATTCCAAAGCTATATATTATACCTAACCCACCAATATCATCGCCTGTCTTACTTCTGTTTACTTACTCTAATAGTCGTACTCTGTTTGTAAATTATCCCCAGCTGTCTTATTCCCTTACTACTCAATACATTCTGAAAACATAACATGTCTTTGTTCCTCTCATTAGCTTCTAACGTTCTTGTCTAGCAGGCGTTTTCAATATCAACGTTTCACTCAACATATGCTATTCTCCTTCCATTATTACCTCATGTAAACTATAGTCTTTCTCTTTAAACTTTACTGATTTGTTTTCGTACGTGCAGTGCACGCCTTTGTTTTGTCCCTCATATATTTCCCGCAATCTTACTTGTTGACAAGCTACATAGAATGTTATCTGTTTACGACGTTAAGCTTCCTAGAAATATTATAACACGTGCATAAACTCGAATAACAACCGCCGCTTGAAATGCTATACTAACTAAATCCTTGTCTATTATTGATTTTTATGCCACAAACCAGAAAGCTTTTATATTTACAGAATTCATATGCTATTTTATAACAACTTTTAACTAGGCTTTATGAAATTACGTTTCACTTGTATTTACGCAATTATGCGCCTAAAATTAAGTTTCCTAACTAATTAATAATTAATATTTACAGTGAAATTTTTACCACTTTATACAACTACCCTAATATTTATTAATAATTGGTCAAATGTCATTCGATTTTGCTCAAAAATGTCTCAAACTTTGTGTGACCCATTTATACACCTTTTACCTTGCAATAACTACAAGTTTGAGATTACTAATGCCTATTGTGACCACAGTAATATATATATATATATATATATATATATATATATATATATATATATATATATATATATATATGTTTGTGTATAACGCTCAAATTCGTTTGGCTTTTAATACAAACGAAATTTATAGGTTTAAGATATACTAGAAAAAGGAAAGCTGCGGCCGGAAAGAATAATTTATAAAGAAATGCAGAACTGTACACTTTATGAGAAGAAACCAAACTGCAAACAGAATGAAATTTTTTTTCTCATAAATTTATTTTTATCCATGTCAAGGCATGAAAGCTATAAACACGTGTGCAGTTAGTTTAAGGGCGGTATAAGAACAAAGTAAGTAGTGTGAGAATTTGTTTCTGAAGTTAAGCTCTAACATTATAAAAATCAATGGGAATTACAACTTCGGGCCTGGTACCAATAAATTAATGTTGACCGGCTGTCGTTCAATATAGATCGACTATAAATTATTATCTGAAATGAAGAAATGTATGAGAAACGCCAATATATCCTATGAAAGTTGTATAATATGCAGTTAATAAAACCCGGTCGAGTAATTTGGACAAATTATTATCATTAAAACAAGTTCTTTTAATTAACATAGAAACCATATTTTTTAGCGTGAAGCTTTGTGTCAAATATAGTGTTTGTTTTTTTTCTTTATTTAAACTACCCATAAATTGGGTTAATTTGTTTTAAATTATAGATCAGCAAAAAATTTTCGTTCAATGGTCTTCTCTGCCTACATCTTACTGGTCAGAAAGGGCTTGGTAATGTATTAACATGTAACAACTATCTTCAGAATATTTTATGATTGGTGGCAGTTTACATTGTTACAGATATTTTGGAATATAATTGGAATGTTTAATAATATCTCGCCACTAGTGCTACTATTTTCTCAAATACCTGAGAAAAATTAATCATTTGTTATGAAAAGTCTGATGAAAATTGCTTAATTGAGCACTAACACTTCTATTAATTTTTTGATTCTATAAATTGATGTTTATACTGTTGTAGATACTACATATGCATATAGCAACAATAGAAAAATTGCCACTTACAACAACTGGGTCACCACTTTCAATACGATGCAAGACATTCCTATCTGTAACATTTGTAATTCCCAAGGAAAGAGATTGTCATGATATTTATATAACGCTTCAACAATTAGCTCAACCAAGTAACATAGAAGATTTATATTGTTTTCAATATAAAGCAACCTCAGAAGACATTCCGAAGACGGCAGGGTGGGAGTTTGATTTACAAATGGAATATAAAAGAATGGGAATTCCTAATGATCACTGGTGCCTAACAATGCTCAATAAAGAGTATGAGGTAAGACTTTTTTATTGTACTATTTCCATATCGGTGCATACGTGTGTTGACCAGGACACCAGAACATGGATTTAACGTGTAAAATCAGACCCATGTGATTTTCTGCTTCACAAATTATTTTACAAAAAACCTCTTTAAATAAACGTTTTAGGACACACTTTATTACATCTAAATCAATTACTAATAGTTTTTTGAAACCTTCCTAACTGACGTCAGGAACTACATTTAAAGTTATTAAAAGTTGACTGGAAAATTGTATTGGCTGTGGAATTGGAACAAAAAATAAAACAAATGCTAAACGTATGTTACAATGATTTCTATTAGTTATCTTGCTTATGTCATATTTTCTTTGAGAATAATGGCCAATAATTACACGGTCAGTGAAAACAAATGTTTTTAAAGCTGTTTATGGAAGAAATAGATTATGGGAATTGCACCGCCTGTTTCCGGTTTATATCCTGAAAGACCAATTCCATAATTCAAAGTATTATTCAAAATCAAGAGCTATACGGTTCAGTCTTTGTTCCGTGCAAAATTTCCAGAACAAAGAACTTAAATATTAAACATGTACCTGTGGTTGAAGCTGATAACATAATGGAAATAAATGGGTAGGCCGTGGTGACGAACAGTTCAAGAAGGAGTGTTAATGCCTTTTAATAGTTTAATTTATTATACATATAAATTGCATATTAGTTGTAGAAGTTATTAAGTACCGCCTTGACTTGTACATAAGTAACCCCCATCATTCACGGTCCAATACGAACCAACCCGAACTTTATGTCCTTTTGGTTCCTGCCGTAACGTTAAGAAAGAGTCGTTTTCGAACTTTGTGCGCAACACGTCGCGTGTTACAGACGACCATTCAAAACCTACATGAAGGTAACAATTCGCCCAAGTGCGTGTCGTTTTTCGTTGTGAACAATAGCTAGCATCGGCATTAAAACATTAGTGCTTATCAACCTATCAACCTATAGATCTACAGTCCACATTCAAAAATCGAAGATATCAACAGCAGATCTTTAGAAGCATACCGGCGTGATCGTAAGTATTAACCAGTGTACGTTATTTCTTTTTAATCTGCACGGCATACTATACATTTATTGGTCCTTCGAGTCGGATGTGTTATTAGTTTAATTGACATTTGTACACGTTGTTGTTTTTTTGTTTGAACATTATCAATTATAGTTATCGGACATTTTAATATATAACATTAGCAAAACAGACAAGTTTCATTTACGCGTGAATTTATATTTCATTAAAAGCGTATTTACGGCATTTGGACGCTCATTCATTCATCATAAAATTCCATTCCTATAAGTTCTTAACAAAGAATTATGGTCAAGGTGGTACGATTTACAAATTTACCTTAAATTTCGTTTAGCAGACAAATAGTTTAGACATTAACATTCCTAAAGCTCAGCAAGCAGAAAAACCACTTTGGGTTCTTTTGTATTGGAAAGGCAAGTTATTAACTCAATACACATGCAGGTATAGAGGTTTAATCCTGCAACCACACAAATTGTTAAGTACATCTCTCTCACACTCGCATATTGTGAAAGATTTCGTTTATTTTCACATATAAAAGTGGGTTGGCTAGCTATATTTCTAGCAAGGGGTTGGATTGTTACAAAGGGTACAATTTCAAAGAAAAAGGTCATTGAAATTGAGTTTAGTTTAAGGTGAATTCTGGTTATACATTTCTTAGGTTCATTAGTTAAATATTAAACCATGTCTAAATTAAGCTTGGATAGACTTTTAATTGATGCAAGTTATGTTGCGGAGAGGTTAGTTTCATATTGTAACACATTAACAAAGCTTGAAAAATCAGGAGAACATTTAATCACTGTTAAAATTATGTTAGAAAATGCAATCGAAATTTCAAAGGAATTTAATAACAATTATAGAACGACACCTTTAGAGAAAAGAAGTGATGCTGAATTAGATCAATTGAATTCGTTTCGTTCAGATATAGATCAGCACTTAATAGCAATTAAAGTTATAAACGCGGATTTTCAAGCTCGTTTTGGAAACGCAAGTTTGTCTCAACAATCTAATGCCGCAATAGGTTTTCACGGTAATATTAAATTGCCAAATATTAATTTACCTCGTTTTTCAGGGTGTATAAAAAATTGGAGTAGTTTTCGAAGTGTATTTGATAATCTGATTTATTCAAATTCAGGTTTAAATAATTGCGAAAAATTCATTTTTTTACTCGATTCGTTGGATGAAGATTCCAAAAATTGTATTAGACATTTATCTGTAACAAATGACACATTTGAGATAGCATATAACATTTTGATCGAAAGATATGAATCTTGTCGTCTTATCGTCAATAATTATTGGTCAGCCTTGGAGAATGCACCTAAGGCTAAAGCAAACTCGTCAGTAGAACTTAGGGATTTGGTCAATTGCTTTGTTGAAAATTTTGCAGGTTTACATCAAACAAACATAGATCTTTTAGATTTTGTGAAATTTAATTTGTTATCCAAAATTAGATTCACAGTTTCTAAAACATTTGAATTAGAAAATACGGAGGAAATTCGACGTATGATCAATTGAAAGCTTACATCGAAAAGCATTTCAAGGCTTTAGAAGTGAGTAACATGGTTGTGTCGTCATCAGACAAACAAGTTAAATTGGAACAAAAACTACCTAACAAAATAATTAGTAATAATTTGGAAAAGCGTCGTCCGCTTTACTCAAGCAGTCATACATCTCGTACATCATTAGTAACAACCTCACCTAGTGAAAAGTGTTTATTGTGTGATACTTCTCATGCATTATTTCAGTGTCAGAAATTTTTGGAAAGATCGCCGCAAGAGCGATATGAGGTTGTAAAGCAGAAAAATCTTTGCTTAAATTGTCTTCGTAATACACATTTGGCTAATAATTGTACATCAAGATCAGCTTGTCGTAAATGTAACAAACTTCATAACACATTGTTACATTTTGACAAACCTTTTGTTGAACAGAAAAAAGTTGTATCGTCATCAGTGAATCAGTGTGCTACTACTTCTAGTACAAGTACTTTGTTTACATCTCGTACTTTTAATGCAGTTACTTTGTTGGTTACAGTACAAATAGCAGTGTGTGATGGGTTTGGCAAAGCGCAAATAGTTCGAGCATTATTAGATGGGGAAGTATGGAAAGCTTCATCACAGAATCATGTCGTAAAGACTTGCATTAAACAAATCAAAGGTCGCAATGAAAGTAGAAGGTTTAGGACTCTCATCGTCAGATATTTCTGGTGCATTATCGCAAAATCAGGCCTAAAGGCAAACTATACCCTCAATATGATGTAGATGTTTTCGTATTACCAGATATTTGTAATAAATTACCTTCATCACCTTTAAGATCAAACGATGGCCACATACAACAGATTTGGAATTGGCAGATTTTCATTTTGATAAACCTGGCCCTATTGACATGCTCTTGGGGCAGACATTGTTGCTCATATTTTATTAAATGGAATTCGCAAGGGTCATAGAAATGAACCTGTTGCCATTAACACAACGTTTGGGTGGATTCTGACAGGAAAAGTCGTATCTCCTGTTGCTTCGTGCATATCATTATGTGCTGTTATCCAACCATTAGAATCAAATATTCGTCGATTTTGGGAGTTGGAAAACATCCCGATTCAAACAAGTTGTCTCCGATGAAATAGCTTGTGAAAAACATTTTATTGAAAACTATTCACGAGATCACGATGGTCGTTTTATTGTTTCATTGCCCTTCAAAGGTATCGAACCACATTTCGGTAATTCGTGTGAAGTTGTACTTCGCAGATTTATGTCTTTGGAACGTCGTTTAGAAAAACACCCTAATTTATATGCTTTATATAGAAATTTTATGCATGATTATTTAGACAGTGGCCACATGACAGTCATTTCGCCTAAGGTTGTTGATTCGTCTGATTCATCCGTGTATTATATACCTCATCATTCTGTCGTCAAACCCGAGAGTATTACCACAAAACTCCGTGTTGTGTTTGATGCTTCAGCATCAACCCCTAGTGGAAATTCTTTAAATGACCATTTATTGGCTGGTTCTCCTCTTCAGAAGGATATTATGGCATTATTGCTACATTTTCGTTCGCACGCTGTAGTTTTGACAGCAGATATTAAACAAATGTACAGGCAAATGTTACTCGCTCAAAATCATCGTGACTATCAGAGAATACTTTGGAGATTTCATCCATCAGAACCACTTTTGGATTATCGTTTAAATACAGTAACTTATGGAGTTACTTCAGCCCCGTTTTTAGCACTGCGAGTTATCCAAGAACTTTCTCATTTGGAAAAATCTCGTTTTCCGCTCGCATCAAAAGTTTTATCGTCGGACACATACGTGGATGATTTGCTTACTGGGCGTCAGTCTGTCGATGAAGCAAAACGTCTTATTGTCGAACTCAATCAACTTTGCAAATCTGGAGGTTTTGTTCTACGCAAATGGAATAGCAACATTGCTACAGTGTTGGAAGATTTACCAAAGGAATTGTGTTATCAGCAAGCATTTGCATTTGAAGACACTACTAACATTTCACAAAAAATTTTAGGCTTACAATGGCAACCCTCATTAGATGAGTTTGATTTTTGTGTTAATGTCGTTGACCGTCCCTGCACAAAGAAGAACATGGTTTCAGAAATCGCACGTATTTTTGATCCACTTGGTTTATTATCGCCCGTGGTATTTTATGCAAAACATATTATTCAACATTTATGGATTTTAGGCATTGGATGGGACGACAGTCCACCTATAAATATTGCTTCAAAATGGAACACTTACGTATAACAATTGCTTGAGTTGCTCAAAATAAAAATCCCTCGCTGGGTTATTTCGGAGAAATATAATAAGTTACAAATACACGCATTTTGTGATGCCTCGGAAGCAGGTTATGCTGCTGCAATTTACTTTCGTTGTTCTGATGATCACGGCAATATTAAAATTTCATTGGTATGTGCAAAGTCCAAGGTTGCACCTACAAATCGCATATCATTACCCAGATTGGAGCTGTGTGCTGAAGTTCTGTTATCAAACTTGGTAAAATTTGTTAAAACTAATTATGAAGGTCGTTTATCGTTTGATGACATTTTTGCATGGTTAGATTCCACAGTTACATTATCATGGATTCGCTCGTCATCCTACAATTGGAAAACTTTTGTGAGCAATCGCATTTCGCACATTCAAGAACGAGTTTTGCCTTCATCATGGTTTCACATTAAATCACAAGAAAATCCTGCGGATTGTGCATCGCGTGGACTTTTTGCTTCTGAATTGATTAATCATCGATTATGGTGGTCAGGTCTGCCATGGTTGAAACTCCCAGAGGATCACTGGCCATTGAACACCGAACCTACTCATATTAATTCGTCACATATAGAGATTGAAAGGCGTACAATGTCGTTGAATGTCGTCGTTTTAGACAATTTTTTGGATTCGCTATTAACAAAATTCTCAGATCTACAAAAGGTCCTGAGAATAATTACATATGTTTGTCACTTTATTCACAATTTGAAAGTTCCCAAGAAATCTCGTTTGAAATTGGCGGAAAATATATCAATATCTCAACAGCAGGATGCACTTCATTTGTTAATCAAAAGAATGCAAACAGAAACTTTTGATCAAGATATACAAAATATTCGTGCTGGTAAATTGTGTATTAAACAACTTCGTCGTCTCAGTCCTTTCCTTGACAGTCGCGGTTTGCTGAGGGTGGGCGGTCGACTGAGAAATTCCGATTTGCCTTACGATGCAAAATTTCCTATTTTGATTCCACGTTCACATCGTTTAACAGAACTTATCATTTTCGATTGTCATAAGAAATATTTACACCCAGGTGTTCGGACTACACATTTTTTATTGGTTCAGAATTTTTGGATATTGTCTGCAAGGCGTGCTATTCAAAGTTGTTTAAAATCTTGCATTCGTGGTTTTCGCACAAAACCTGTGACATTTACTCCTCCCATGGGTGACCTCCCTGTCGCTAGAGTCACTCCTGGCAAGGCATTCTTACACACGGGTGTAGATTACGGTGGTCCATTCTCCATCACGAGTCGTGTTAGAGGTTCAAGGTCATTAAAAGCTTACATATGTTTGTTCATTTGTTTTAGTACTAAGGCTATACATTTGGAATTAGCTTCCAGCTTATCAAAAGAATCATTTATCGCAGCATTACGTCGTTTCATCGCACGCAGAGGCAGATGCGTACAACTCCATAGCGATTGTGGCACCAATTTTGTTGGTGCGGCAAACGAATTATCGCAACTGATGCAGCAATCAGCAGAATCAAAAGGCATCATGTTTGTTTTTAATCCTCCATCTTCTCCTCACTTTGGCGGTTTGTGGGAAGCTGGTATTAAGTCCGTAAAATCTCACTTGAAAAGGTCAATTGGAGATCAAATGTTGTCCTATGAGGAATTTCTTACAGTTTTAGTACAAATCGAATCAATTTTAAATTCTAGACCACTCTGTCAATCAAGTAGTGACCCAACCGATTTTTCCTACTTGACTATCAGTCACTTTCTCAACGTCGAACCGGTATCCGTCATACCGGACCCAAACCTCATTGATACCAAGTTGTCATATCTTAACTGTTGGCAACTTATCCAACGCCTACAGCAATCGTTTTGGAAAAAGTGGCACCTTGAGTATTTGCATACATTGCAACAAAAGGTAAAATGGTGTTCAACCAAGTCATTAGCCAAAGTTGAAATGTTAGTCTTTATAAAAGATGATCAGGCGCCTCCATTATCTTGGCATTTAGGTCGAATCGAGGAACTGTACCCAGGTACTGACGGGGTTTCTCGTGTCGCTTTAGTAAGAACGGCTAGCGGTCTCATCAAGCGATCTCTAGTCAAACTTTGTCCTCTTCCCTTGGAAGACAACTCGTAATTTATTGTATTGGTTCTATATAGTTTTATTAGATAGTTACATATTCATTTGATTTTGTTTATTGATAGAAAATAAGTGTTTTACTCTTATTTTGGTGGGCGGTATGTTAATGCCTTTTAATAGTTTAATTTATTATACATATAAATTGCATATTAGTTGTAGAAGTTATTAAGTACCGCCTTGACTTGTACATAAGTAACCCCCATCATTTACGGTCCAATACGAACCAACCCGAACTTTATGTCCTTTTGGTTCCTGCCGTAACGTTAAGAAAGAGTCGTTCTCGAACTTTGTGCGCAACACGTCGCGTGTTACAGACGACCATTCAAAATCTACATGAAGGTAACAATTCGCCCAAGTGCGTGTCGTTTTTCGTTGTGAACAATAGCTAGCATCGGCATTAAAACATTAGTGCTTATCAACCTATCAACCTATAGATCTACAGTCCACATTCAAAAATCGAAGATATCAACAGCAGATCTTTAGAAGCATACCGGCGTGATCGTAAGTATTAACCAGTGTACGATCCATCAAATCAAGAAATATTTGTAGAAGACAAATTAAGCGAATGTTTTTTTGTGAAACTATTATGACCAATAACAATTGAAATTTTATAAAAGAACATTTGTTTTTTGGATGAAACAACATTCAGTCCAAATGAAAAGCTAAATAAGCAAAACGTTCGATATTGGAGTGAAAACAACCGAAGTTTTGGTTTCAAATAATAATTCCCATTATAGAGAGACATTACATGTGATTTTCCAATGCTCCACCCGAAGGTACTACATTGGCCAGGAAGCCAGTTTTTTTTTACCTGGAAAATTTTGAATTTTGCCGAATCCTTGCTGTTCCAAGCAAGGTAGGGATCTTTAACGTGCGTGACAACACTCACACACGGGACCTCCATTTTACCTCTCATCCGAACGAGGGTGTATTTTTGTGAAAAATGCTCGCCTAACATTTTTCAAGCGGACCGTGTCGGGATTCAAACCCGGGACCTAGGGCGTAGTAGTCACACACATACCACTACATTATAGAGAGACAGTTAATGTTTGGCTTAGAATGTTGGGAGCTAACCTGATAAGACCTTTTTTCATCGATGGACAATTTAATCGCGAAAAAATATTTGGAGCTTCTTCAAGCTGAAATTGGGCCTGCAATTGGAAATGTTGCAAATGAAAATGTTATTTGGCTTCTACAAGACTGCTGTCCATCTCGTTTTACAAACGAAATTTCATTATTTCTACAGCAGTCTTTTCTGAAACCCTGGATAGGACGTGCTGGGCAAGTACATTGGCCACTTCGGTCTCCTAATGACTTTTGCATCTGGGGTCATTTAAAAAATAATGTATACAAAACAAGGCATCCCAATATAGACTCTTTAAAACGAAAAATCATTGAAGAATGTGCTAACATTTCTAACCAGCTATTAGGTAATATTCTACGCAATTTTTGATTGGGATTTTGTTTAGCAAATAACAGAGATTTATTTGAACACCTAATTTAATAGAATTCGGTTTTTATTAACTTTAGTGTTTAGTTGGTACGTTCTTGTAGTTCAATTTGTAGAATTTTATTTGATATTTCTAATTATAAAATAAATTTCTATAATCATGATTATTAATTATTGTACCGTAAAATAAAAAGTTCGTTTTCCTAGAGTAGTGAAATACAATTGCATTATTATTTATTTTAAGTATTATCAGGTAGGAGTACAATATTTAAATTCTTGGTTGTGCAAATTTTGCACTACGAAAACTGAACTGTATATAGCTCTTGATTTTGTACAATACTTTGAATTGTCCATACTGATGGAATCGACATTTGAGGATATAAACTGCAAACTATGTAACATGCCAGTTTCCTACTGGTCATGTTCCAGCTTTTAAATTCCCACTCCATGTATACCCCGCCCCCCCTTTTTTTTTCTTTACATATCTAAAGGAAGATTCTCTTTATCTTATCTTTATGCAGTTTATTTTTACAAACTGTAACTTTTAAAGAAGATGATTTTGTAGTTTATAGTACGAGTTATTTTTATGTTGTGTTTTGCATTAATACAAATTTATAGAATACTTTTCAATTCACGTTAGAATTTATTTTCTCTTAGTATAAATATAATTTTAATAAATAACGTAGTTCCTATTTCATTGATAGTTATTTTCCATTGACACAAGTGCTGTAGTTTGAATCTACACTTGGTGAAAGATTAACTTTGACATTATTTCTTTATTACCGGCTGTTGTATCTTTGCTTATCTGCGTATAACAGATTCTCTTTCGAATTTGGTTTTGAACTAATCAGGCCATTTGTTTCCTGTTCCTTAAAGATGTCTATTCCTTGAATGCTATGTATTTTCATTTGTGTTCAATTACAAGTTTTAACAGAAATAATTTTCTAGAATTGTTGTCAAGCATGTCTGCTACATCTTTAGAATAATTTTCCCATCAATTTTCATAATGATGGGACCTCTGAACAGGTTAAGCTGACGTCGAAACAGATTAAGTAGAAGTTTGGAGAAATTTTTGACGCTACATTAAATAAATTTTATCTTCAAAATACCTATCCATCGAAATTGTTCAACATATGGAAACTTTACGTGAAATCTGCATGGAACTAATATACCTGGTGCCTACCGATTTTGTTTCTGAGGAAACAGTGAACTTGACCGCCTGCTTTTCTTATTATTTGAGGACTCGAAGGTTTTACTTCCAACGATTATACAAAATCAAGTCGTGGGTATCTTTTCACTTTTACAATATTTTAAAAACATACAGGAATGTTTCTTACCATTAAATTATCCTTAAGAAAAATAATGAAAAGAAATAGTCTTAATTGAATTTCCTTTTTTTTTTAATAACTTGACAATATTAATGGTGCATGTAGTTTGCAGCTAATTTTGCTGTTACAGATTTGCAGTAGAACATAAAGGCATATAAAATGTATGCCTTAAGTTCCATGAAATTTATGGTTATTCAGGTAATTTTTCATAAATTTTTTGTTAAATGCAAAATTTATTTTTTATGCAATAGTGTATGTATATAAAAATATATCTGATTTTCCTATATAAAAATAACTGAAATGTGTCACTTATGTGAGCAACAAATGTATAGATAAATTAATCTATTTATTTCTAAAATTTCTCAAACGTTGTAAACGATGTAAAGCAGTAATAAAAAATAATTTTATATTTTTACCCGATTGTTATTCCGCATTTAAAGTTAATTGTGAATATAGCCAAGGTACTTGGACTTTATTTTTGCTTCTTTTCCATTGTCTTTCACATACCTCCCTGAGATTTATTAAGTCCATGCAGCTTCCAAAGCCTTCAAAGGTCGATGCTTGCTACGCCGAAGTGTGTTTCATACTTCGTCGTTTAATTACTCTTTTCATCACATCAGGAAAAAGTAAGTTATAAATGGGCATGCACTTTGCTTAAACTATTTCTGCCACTATATAGATTTAAAAACGTTTTTTTTACTGACCGTGTAATGATTGGCCATTATTCTCTAAGAAAATATGTCAGAAACAGATAACTAATGAAAATTGTGTGACATACGTTTAGCATTCGTTTTATTTTTTATTCCAATTCCATGGCCACTACAATTTTTCAGTCACTTTTTAATAACGTTAGGCCTAATTCCTGATGTTAGGAAGGTTCCAAACAAATTTGTTGGTTATTGATTTAGGTGTAATAAAGTGTGCCGTAAAATGTTTATTTGAAGAATATTTTTGTATAATAATTTGGTAAACAGGAAATCACATATGTCTGATTTTACATGTTAAATTCCTTTGTTCGGGTGTCCTAGTCAACACCCGGTATACTATTATTATTATTTTACACAAAGGGTGGTTTTAAATATTTTACCTTACTTTTAATTTTTTTTATTTATAATATTACTGGTTTGTCATTGCTACGATTTTATTGATTCTAAATCATTATCATTAGTTTCAGTCTTGGAATTGATTAGACATGTATCTCCGTAGTATCTATTCTGAGCTAATCTACACATTTCTCTGGAATTCCCACAGCCTACATCTTTCACTATCTGTGTGTAGTAGTCTAATCTAGGTCTACCTTTATCTCTTTTTCTTTCTCTGCTTCTAAAATATCCTGCACTATTCTCTCATACCTTAGAACACGTCCTATCATCTTATCTCTCCTATTGTTTTTACTGTTTTCCACAGGTATTTTTCTTCCCCCACTATTCTAGTACCTTGTTGTTTTTAACTTTGTCTGTCCATTATATCTTCATCATACATCTGTAACACTATATTTCAATGGCTTCTTCTTCTTTTTCCTGCCTGCTTCTCCTACTATCCACATTTCACAGACATATAGTGCCGAGGTTCACATATCTGCTTTCAACAATTTTTTCTTGTTTCTGTGTTTGTTGTTTTTGAATATTGCAACTGCTTTTTCTTGCTAGACACAGCACAGCCTTGTGCTAATCTTTTTACATCTTTTGCACTTTTCCCTTTTTACTGTTTTCTAAAAATATACCCTATTTAACTGATATTCAAACGGGCTTAAGCAACCGGACAGCTACCAAGATCCCCCACCACTTAGACATTTGCCGAATCAATAGTTTTCGAATTATTTCTTTTGCATTATCAACATTTGTCGAGAATAATGCAAAACCAACGCCTCAAGTTGTTTATGAAAATCATCAGGTTTTCCATCCTGAAACTAGCTGGATGCATTTATACCTCCATTGTTTTCTATTCTGAACTAACCTACACACTTCCCTGAAATTTTTACAGCCTACATCTTTCACTATCTGTGTGCAATAGTCTATTCTAGGTCCACCGCTATCTCTCTTTTTTTCTGCTTCTAATATATCCCGCACTATTCCCTCATGCTCTGGAACGTGTTCTATCAGCCTCTCTCTCCTATTTTATTTACTGCTTTCCACAGATATCCTTCTTCCCCTACTATTTCTAGAACCTCTTTATTCTTAGTTCTTAACTTTGTCTTTCCATGATATCTTTATCATACATTTGCAGCACCAAATTTCAAAGACTACTATCTTTTTTTGTCTGCTTCTTGTACTGACAACGTTTCACAGCCGCACGGTGTTGTGCTTTACACATACGCCTTTAACATTTTTTCCTTGTTTCTATGTCTTATTGTCTTCGAACATAGCAGCTGCTTTTTCTTGTTAGATACAGCACGGCCTTGTGCTAATCAAAAACAACAACATTACATACCAACTGAATGCTTTATTTAGCAACCTTTTAGTCACAACTATGTTTGATACAACTTAGTATCCAAAACATACTGTCAAGAAAGCTAAAATTCTTTCATAAAATGATACAAAATTTCTTTTGGCAAGCACAAAAAAAAATGCTGCAACCAAGTGCACGGAACATAACTCAACAACGTAGC
This sequence comes from Platerodrilus igneus, assembly GCA_036346225.1. NCBI lineage: Eukaryota > Metazoa > Arthropoda > Insecta > Coleoptera > Lycidae > Platerodrilus > Platerodrilus igneus. The sequence goes on from JARFIW010001215.1 coordinate 4,129,595, forward strand.
CTACCAATACCTAGGATTCAAACAAATACGCAACATTAAGTAAAATTCCAAAACAATTGAGGTTAAACACCACACCTCAACAAAATAAATACATATACTTTCAATAAACATTTCAGTCTTCACGATTATCTATAGGATATCCACAGCCTGAAAAGGTTTTAAATCTTCCACATGCCATATATCAACTCTAAAACCATCTTCATTCTCCAATAAAACTAATCGCTACCGTGCCTAATCACAACTCAATGCTCTGATACATTCTCGCTTTACTCATAACTAAACTATCGAAACAAATAAAAGTGGCCTACAACTTATAAATTTGCTATAAAGGCAGACTCCCTTACGAGGCTCACCTAGAGTAATAAACAAAAAAATTACATCATCACTGACCTCAAAAAAGTGATGCAAAACTGCTAAATGACAAACTCACACCGAGTCTCGTTAAGACTTATGTACTGCTGAGCTACCAACTCTTCACGAGTCTCGTCTAGATTAACGTACTGCCGAGCTACCAACTATGACGACACGTCTCACCAAGACTTAACAGAACTAAACATGCTGCGTTGCAGTGCTGATAAAAAAACAAAAAACTGCTAGCAAAACAAAACCGTGCTTACTGCACAAGAGCAAACAATCTTGCCTACTGCACAAGAGCAATCCTCCAATGTTATAACGACAGTAAAATTGAATGTACCAATTTAACAAAGCATAGCCTCATATATCGAGAGATCAAATAGTCAACCAGGTTTGTTATCTTCCTTCGCTAATAACCGAGCCATCACTTTTCCCTTATCTGTGTCTGTGTCTATGACTTTCTATTCCTCTACTCCTAAGTTCATATTCCAACTTTAATACTTCCTGAATGTAAAATATAGAAATCTAATCAACTCAACCTCAACCAAATTGTCAAAATACATTCAATCTCAAAAAATAGAAAAATTTAACAAATGAATAACCTCTAAAAGTCCGAACTGTTATAAAAATATAAACTCTTATCCACACTTACTATTACTTTAATTGAACCGTCTGCCGTAGATACACTCGGCGATCAGTATGAAAAATTTTTAACTTTTATTCCTGTAACAGGTAGGGTCAAAGAGCCTACTACAGTGGTGGTACATCCAGAATCCCACAACCCACAAATATTTTAACCAAATAACTGCACTGCAACGTACGAACGGTTATCGTAAGGTTTCTTTTCAAATAAAATGTCTGCTTGGTTCCTCACAGATGATAAATAACCTTTTTTAACGGTGTACAACCAGTGTACAACACAAAATAATGTATTCTCGATTTTTCTAGAATTAGCCTTTAAGGATGACAGACTGTCGGCTAATGCATGAATGTCTCTTTACATGTTTTTGAACACCTCGAACCATTTTGTTTAATGGCACTTTTATGGCCACAACCATAACAGAATAAATTTTTAGAAAATCTGCAACTTCTAAAAGTATGTCCATAACGTGAACAATTCCAACAAACATTTCCATTCCTCTTCGGAACAGTCGGTAAATTTTCATTTTTCGTATTAGAAGAACAATTTCACAACACGAACTTGAGGAGAAAAATGACTACTTTTATATATATATGAAAGGGTGTAGGGAATTTTTGGATTTCCTTGGTGTGATTATTCGAAAAGAACGATGTATTATAACAAGAATTTTTTTGAACTTATTCGTGGGAATTAAAATCTAAATTAGTATTCAATACAGATGCTTCTTCCAACTTTTTGCACAACTTAGTTAATGCCTGCATGTCCGGTATTTCGGACAATGCTAACTGAGTAATGTACTCAGAACGTAAATTTTTTTTTGACAACCTCACTTTCGTGACCTTTGCTGGAGAATTTGTTAATCGACTAAAAAGACTACCATGTGAGCTAAGAATAATACAATGGGTTCACCTTTTTTCGGTTTTCTACTTTTAATGGCATCCAATATTTCATGTTCTGGGTGCGCTGGAAGGAAATCTTCCTTCATACGAAAAACTAGAGTCCCAATTTGATAATGTACTCTTGGCACTACGGTACCAAATAAGTGCATTGTTGCAGAAAAATTCTACTGCCGAACAGAATAGGATTTCACACGTGACTTTACGCGAATCTGCTAACTCATGAATTCTTTCTAGAAATGGATATAACTGCCTAGGGTCACCGACGCCCCATGTATCGAAAGATACGGATTCTTGAACATAAGTAATTGTCTGATTAGGTAAATTAATGCTAGGGAGCTGTGCTAACGACAACTCATTTTTGTCTATATTTTCGTTTTCTTTAACTTTATCGAACAGATTGGCTTCAAGTACAAGCACGGTAGCTAATTTTGTTTTTGTATTTAAAATTTTCTTTTAAACTTTCATCAGAGAGTATCATATGACTAGTAATATAAACTAGTCCATGGAAAATTCTTTTAAAGAAAGAATTAAAAGAGTAACCTTCCAATTCCACTATATTGCTACTAATTGATTCTATTGATGCATTTATTTCACTACATTCGATCTTAAAATTTTCTGGCTATTCTTTTAAGTTTATTAAAGAACCGAGTTTCGAAGCATCTTTTGCTAATTGTCCACCTAATATTTTTCATTTTTCTTGGACTTCTGTTGCACTAACCATGCCTCTTATTCTTAATTCATAATTTAATTCCTCCTTTAGCAAATGAACAACACGAAACGTTTCAGCCATTTCAAAAATTTTGAAAATAAATTATTCACAAACAGCACGGAACAAAGCAGAATATAAAAGATAAAATAATAGTGTCGGTTTGAGATACGAACAAAAAATTTTTATTATTGGCAACAAATAGAAACAAACTGTTCTACAACGAGATTAAAGTAAACAGAAAAATCGATCACGTTGGGCGCCATTTGTATAACTTTTTTTTTCCACAAAAATCAAACATAAGATGTAATTTTTATCCGTAGATGGTAACTGACTTTTGGGAGACTTCAGGACTAACTCTGAACTTTAGTTTTGCGGGGGGTTGGGAGGTCGGTTAATAATTAACGGATAAACCAGGGCGCCACTACACTAATAAAATAAACAACTACAAGCAAATATCGTCAAACGAAATTGTAGAAACTTTAACGACTAAATTCCGTTTTAAAACCATGATTATTATTTTGATTTTCTGCATGACATATTGACCACCCACCATAAATATTTTTCGATTTCTTCCACGGTTTTGAATCCTGCAGTAAACATACCCTTTTGCATATCCAGTGGGAATGTCTCACTAATAAATATACTGCTTCAATTTCAGATGGAGTATCTGATACATAGAATGCCTGCTTAGCTCAATTTAAAAAGTAATCTGCCTTACTTTCCGTTCCTGTATACTACCCATATTTAAACTCATAAAACAATTTTCTCTGTTCGTCTACGCTCCAGCATCTATTTTTAAACACAATACAAATTTTGTCGAAACTAGTGTAACCTTTAAAAATATTTCAGGTTTCTGAAAAATTATTTAGGTTAATATTTTCTTGCTAAACTAGACATGAACTACAGTCTTATCTCAAGGCCTGCAGTGGGTTCTTTGAATTGTTATTCTTACTAGTAAAACCATACACTTGATTTAATCCAAGTTCAATAAACAATTACACATTGCCACTATTTTAGTGTGTAAAAAAATATATTAGTAATAATTCTGTAACCAAATGTTATTTACAACCAAAGTACTCCCTGTATGTTTGTTGTGGTTTGTTTAGCATTCTTCTTAATCTTCTTTGGGAATGAAACCACTCATAGTTTTTAAAATCTATTTTATTTACGTTTCGATCCATGTCCTAGGATTGTTGTCAAAATAATAAAAACTTCAAGTTTGACATTTATGACATAAATTGAAGGTGACTTTGATTTATTGAAATATTTGGTTTGAGTACAATAAGCAAAAATTTTTAAAGTTTAAAAGAATGATTGCCTTCAATTTGTGTTGCGACCTGGGATCGACTTTCTTTAGGTAGCCAATACGCTTAACGTGAAATCAGCTGATTAATTTTTATTGGTGAATTTTATATAAATTCAATAATTTGGAAAACATTTTTTAACATGTTTCTATTTATACAATTGAGAGGATGGTTATTAAAGAAGTGTGCGATTGTGTTACCGTAAGGCATAAGCAGTAGTTTTTTTTTATTTTTTAAATTTATTTTGAGGGGGAAAAATTATTATGATTTAGGCTACCTCTTTGGTAGATTTTAACATGGTTCTGAGGCGACCCTATGGCGGGTTTACACTTGTCAGATACCAATGTTGTTCTATGAAGATTGTATATAGTTCTGAGGCGACCCTAAGACGGGTTGTCAGATACCTATACATTTCAACGGATATTGTATATGGTTTTAAGGTAACCCTATTGCGGGTTTACACTTGTCAGATGCTAATGCTGTTTTACAGGGGTTGTTGATATGTTTATTGTTATGTAATTAGTTATTGTATGTATAAATAGAAATCATGTATGTAGGCTGTATTTCATGTTAATATCGCAAGGAAAACCCAGGAAAAACTTGCAATGCTACCTAGATATTGTGGGCATTTGATTTTTATTTGTTATTTCTTTTGTTATTTCTTTTAGTAATGGAATCCATTGTTTACTGAAAGTCACGGATTCGATTTGCAACGCAGTTATTTTTATGTAGGGTTATATAGGCAGCTTCTTTGATTTTGCGTTTTTGGTGGTTTTCTTCTTTGTCGATAATTTTTGCGTCCTCCCATTTTATTTTATGACTGGAGTCCCATGCATGTTGGCAAATCATAGATTTTTCAAATTTTCTATTTTTTATATATGATTTATGTTCTTTTAATCGAACTTCAAATGGTCTGGAACTTTCGCCTATATAAAACTTGTTACATTCGCATGGTATTTTGTAGATGCAGTTTTTTGAACTCTGTATTGCGTTTTTGGGTTTTGTTTTTGTTAGTTGTGTTCTTAGTGTATTGTTGGTTCTAAATACTGTTTTAATTCTAAATTTGTTTCCTATTCTTTGGATTTTTTCGGAGAATCCTTTTATGTATGGTATTGAGAGCATTTTTTGGTGTGTATCGTTGATTTTGTTTTTTTTTTCTTTATTTTTAGAACTTTTATTCATTTCTTTCTCTATTATTCTTTTAGTATATTTGTTTTCTATTAGTGTACATTTGATTAGGTCTTTCTCTTTCTTTAAAATTTCTTCGTTTGATGATATTAATTTTGCTCTATCATACATGGTTTTGATAATTCCTCGTTTGACACATTGTGGGTGGTTTGAATCGAAGTTTAAGTATCTGTTTGTGTGCGTTGGTTTTCTGTATATCGATGTATTAATTGTTGTATCGTTTTTGCTAACTAGAATATCTAAAAATGGAAGTTTTCCATGTTGTTCTAATTCATATGTGAATTTAATAGTTGGTTCTATTTTGTTAACGGACTCTACAAAGTTTTTAATTAGTTCTGTATTATGAGGCCAAATAGCATAGACATCATCTACGTATCTCCACCAGATTAGTGGTTTCAATTCTTGTGTGAATATTACATCTTTTTAGAATTCCTCCATGAATATATTACTAAAGATTGGCGATAGTGGACTTCCCATTGCCATTCCAAAGCTTTGTTTGTAGAATTGATCACTTATTTGAAAATATGTGGTATTGACACATAAGTCAAGTAATTCCATAATCGATGATATACTTAGTTTTGTTCTTTCTTTAAGGTTGCCATCTTTTTCTAGTTTGTTTTTTATAATATTAAGCGTTTTGTTTATAGGGACATTTGTGAAGAGATTTACTACATCAAAACTTACCATTGTGTGTGTATTTTCAATTTTTATGTTTGATAATTTTTCTAAAAAGTGTTGGTTGTTTTTTATGAAAGAATTCGTTTTGCCTGCTAATGGATTTATAATTTTTAGGAGAAATTTTGCTAAATTATGGCATGGTGAATCTATCGAGTTTACGATAGGTCTTAAAGGAATGTCTTTTTTATGAATTTTTGGTAGACCGTAAAAGTGGGGTGGTTTACTGTAATGTGGGACTAGTTTACTTCTTTCTTTGTCTTCGAATTCATTTTTAAATTTAAATAAAGTTTTGTATATTTTATTTTCAATTGATTTTGTTGGGTCCATTTCTAAACTGGTGTAATTGTCAGTCTTCAACAGTTCGTTGACTTTTGTGTTGTAATCGTTTTTATTCATTATTACTGTTGCATTGCCTTTGTCAGCAGGTAGAATTATAATTGAGTTATCGTTTTTTAGATTGTGAATTGCTTTTATTTCGTTATTACTTACTCTCAATTGTATAAATAGAAACATGTTAAAAAATGTTTTCCAAATTATTGAATTTATATAAAATTCACCAATAAAAATTAATCAGCTGATTTCACGTTAAGCGTATTGGCTACCTAAAGAATGTCGATCCCAGGTCGCAACACAAATTGAAGGCAATCATTCGTTTAAACTTTAAAAATTTTTGCTTATTGTACTCAAACCAAATATTTCAATAAATCAAAGTCACCTTCAATTTATGTCATAAATGTCAAACTTGAAGTTTTTATTATTTTGACAACGATCCTAGGACATGGATCGAAACGTAAATAAAATAGATTTTAAAAACTATGAGTGGTTTCATTCCCAAAGAAGATTAAGAAGAATACAACCAAAGTTTTACAAAAAATAAATGTTTTGTTTATACAATATTTACAAATGGAAATGTTGCCAACTGAACATAAAAATTAACAAATTGCTGCAAGCAAACAGCATAATCAAATTTATAAAAAAATATTTTAAATTGGAATGAAGTCGTCATGTATTTAAAGCAAGCTCGTTTTAATTGTTTGACGTGTACAAACTTGAAGTCCCTACGTTAATAATAATTCAGCAAAAATTAGTTTAATGAAATTTCATGTGCTGTTTTAAATATTGTACAGTCAGTTTTATCTACGCATAAAATTAAAATTTTGCTATTATAAGAGGAATAAAATTTGTAATACCTGCTTGCATGTGTAGTAAGTAGATAATTGTTGTTACCTGATAAATAAGTTGCATCGCGATGTTACCTAATTGGCCTCAACCAAGACTCCTTATTATTGATTGACCAAGAACAACACCTGTGCAGATAAAAGCTTCAAAAACACCATTGAACAGCGTGATCGATTAATGCCTTTCAATAATTTACTATTCCATCACCAGAATGTAATTTTGTGAATTCCAGGCAAAATAACTTATTAAATGGTAGATTTGTGGTACTGACAGCTGCTAACAATAAACTTCAGAAATGATGCGGCAGGATACGTTCAGAATGGCAACGTAGTGGTTAAGATTTACCATGTGCATATTCTATTAAAAGAATATGCATTTCTGGATACCATAATAAATAAGACAGGATCGAAATTTTCTCCTCGTGCTTCCGGGAAAATTTTAATTTTGTATGATTCTTGCAATAATTTAATGTCATGCGAACCCATAACTAAATTCCACTTTCGTGAATCCATAACTAAATTAAGTAAAGTTGCCACTTTACTAAATTAAGAGTTGTTTAGTTTAGTTGATTTGCGACTTTCGGCATTGCACATTTTTAACGACGTGCTGAAACTACTTTTGAGCACCAACGTGCTTGATGCTTTTACATGCCCAGCTCAACTTTACAAGCTGAGGGCCCATTTTCGTGCAGTGCTTAAATCAAAAAAGGACGACAAAATTCGTGTATCTAAACAAGTAAACAATATTCCTCCTAAAGACATATGGTTTCAAAAATGTTGTTTTCAAACAAACATGTTCCTACGAGGTCTGCATCTATGTATGGTTGTCTATCTATCAGAACAAGGTAGAATTGCCTAACCAACAGTATTGTTAACAGAAAAATTTAAACTGTTACACTAGAAAAGGACGTTTCTTTCATTGTCATCTACTCCCAGGCTACCCTTATAAACATACTTAGACTAGCAGTAATTTACTTTCTTCTGGTGTCCCCGCTTCTTGTAAAAGTAATTTTAATTTTTTTTAAATACAACCGGGAGTTTTCCCGTTGGGGTAGAAAGTGTGTTTAGAACTGAAATTCCATCATAATGTGACATTTTGTTTGTTTTGCTTTCTTTCCGTACTAATAATCTGTGATTTTGTGAATACGATTAGCTAAATGGGAAATACTACTTTGCATAGCAATCAAATTTTCTGTTAGAATATTAATCATTGATTATAACTTCACACTTTTATCACTTGCCTCTGAAGAAGGTGATTTTGTGATTTCAACCTCTTATCTAATTATGCAAATTAACTATTTAAATCCGACACTTCAACCAGTAGTGCAAGATGTAAAATTTTATATCAAATTTAAATGATCCTACTATTGTCCTCATCTACTTCTTTTCTTACATTATGATTTTCGCTTTACTTTCAAAATGATTCATTTTGGCATGTTGTAAACATTCATTTTATTATGATTTAATGTAAGTCACGGTTAGGGCTATGGTTATTGACCCATCGCCCGTAAGCACCATTTTACGAACTGTATGTGCTGTGCTTTATTCTCGATACAATTCATGAGCTATACATGCACTTTATTCACTTGTAAGATGTAATGTACACATGAAAATGCATCGATATGGTGCTTTTCCGTGCTAACCTGGCAAAGTTGTAAATATTTGGTAAAATAATGTTCGTTGGAAGTCCGTTTGCATTCTATGTTGTTGATGGAAAGTACATAAAATTGTTCACTTTAGAGCCTGTATAGTATTAATTATCAAAATTATTGTACTCGCCATTTAGCTGTTTGACTTACTCTTCAATACCTGTTGTTATTTTGTTCCATATTGGGCGCCATTGATGCATTCACAACTTTTTTTAAAGATTAAACTGATAGTTGAAACAAAATAGATGTAAGGCAAGAGAGAAAGAAAAAATTTGAAAAAAATCGTCAAGAATATTCGTTTACAAAATTAGGTAGATTTTCAACTTTTAATAAGTCCTTGGTCCCATATGGAAAACAACATACGAGTTATTTCCTAATTTGGTTCAATTACAAGGCTAAGTTCAACATTTTGTACCCACAATCATGTAGTAAGCAATTCAGCTGCTTTGAAACCTGGTTTGTGAAGTCATAAATAGCAATTTAATCTTCCAAAAGTCCATGTAAACACCCTATTGTTCAATAAATACCTTATGGTTTTTAACTTTTCATACACGTGCAAGTGGGCATTAAATCATTGTTCTGATAAGACTTCTTCCGCTTGAACTGTCTTTGCAAGTAATTTTATAAATCTGCTCACTTCCACATCATTTCCTCCTGGTCAATCAGGTTCGAAAGTCATTGATGGTGAGATTTATGGTCAAAACTTTTAAGTGCCTTAATCGAGTAGAAACAGAATGGAATAACTTAGAAATACTTAGAGACGAATTTGAAATAGCATTAAAGGGTCTGAAAAATGGTAAGACGCCGGGTACAGATAAGGTGCAAGCGGAAGGCCGCTGGTCAAGCAGTAACAGAACGTCTCTTCCAACTTGTAAGCTATATGTATGAGACAGGCGAGATACCCAAAGATTTCAAACATAACATCATAGTAACTATACCAAAAAAGAAAGGCGCAGATAGATGTGAAAATTTTTGAACAATAAGTTTGACAGCACACGTATCAAAAATATTAACTAGAATTGTGCAAAGACGAATGGAAAAACGGGCTGAAGAAATACTAGGAGAAGATCAATTTGGGTTTAGGCAAAACAGGGGAACACGGGAGGCTATCTTAGCTCTGAGGGTGATAATGGAGAAAACAATAGAAAAAGGGGGAAAGCGTGTATATAGGGTTTGTAGATCTGGAAAAAGCATTTGACAATGTAAAATGGAAAAAAATGTTTGAAATACTCAAAAAGATTGGAGTGTGTTATAGGAATAGACGGATAGTACATAGCTTATACAAAAAGCAAACAGGAGTAATAAAATTAGAGCAGGAACGTAGAGAAGTAAACATCAGGAAAGGGGTGAGACAGGGATGTTCCCTATCCCCACTAATTTTTAACTGGTACATTGAAGAGGCAATGAATAATGTCAAATGCAGGAAGACATTTGGAATTACTATGCAGGGACAAAAAATTGATATGCTTAGATTTGCAGATGATATAGCGGTATTAGCATCCAGCAAGGAAGAGTTAGAAGCTGCTCTGAATGAAATGGAAACGGTTCTAACAGAGAGATACGGTATGAAAATTAACAAAAGTAAAACTAAAGTACTAGTATGCAAAGGATGGAAAAATAAATCAAAAACAAGAATACAAATATGTAACACGAACTTACAAGAGGTTAAGGATTTCTGCTACCTAGGAAGCCAAATAACGCAAGATGGGAAAAGCACAAAAGATATAAAACAAAGATTAGCACAAGGTCGTGCTACATTTAACAAGAAAAGGCAACTACTGTGCTCAAAGACCACAAACATAGAAACAAGGAAAAGATTGCTCAAAACATATGTGTGGAGCACAGCACTGTATGGCTGTGAAGCCTGAGCAGTGGGAGAAGCGGATAAGAAAAAGGTAGAAGCCTTTGAAATGTGGTGTTACAGACGTATGATGAAGATATCATGGACAGACAAAGTTAAGAACGAAGAGGTACCAAAAATGGCAGGGGAAGAAAGAAATATGTGGAAAACGGTAAAAAATAGAAGAGATAGGATGATAGGCCACATACTACGGCATGAGGGAATAGTGCGGAATATACTAGAAGCAGAGATAGGAAAAAAGAGAAGAAGAGGTAGACCTAGGTTAGACTACTGCACACAGATAGTTAAAAATGTAGGCTGTAGGAGTTTCAGGGAAATGTGTAGGCTAGTTTAGAAGAGAAATCAATGGAGGTACGCATCCAACCAGTCCCAAGATGGATAAATTAATGACGAAGAAAGTAACTGCACTTAAACATGATATTTATTATAAGCAACTACAAGCATTGGAGGGGCAATATTCTCAAATAATGGTAATTGCGTAAAAGCATTTACTGGAAAACTATTATTTCGGCAAATGTCTAAGTGTTGGGGGATCTTGGCAGCCACAGGTTGCTTAACCCCCTTCAATAAATCTCAGTGAAAAAGGGCATAATATTAGACAACAATAGAAGAAACATGATATTTATTATAAGCAACTACAAGCATTGGATGGGCAATATTCTCAAATAATGATAATTGCGTAAAAGCATTTACTGGAAAATTATTATTTCGGCAAATGTCTAAGTGTTGGGGGATCTTGGCAGCCACAGGTTGCTTAACCCCCTTCAATAAATCTCATTGAAATAGGGCATAATATTAGAAAACAATATAAGGAGAACCGAGCTGTATTGCTGTGTGAGAATTTCAGGGAACTATGTAGGTTAGTTTAGAAAAGAAATAAGTGCAGGTACATGTCCAACCAGTTTTGAGACGGGAAACCCAATGACGAAAAAATAAGCGCAGATAAATCTGATGATTATTATAAACAACTAGTTGTTTGTTGTGAAATATCTGCAACTAATGTTGACTGTGCAAAAAGATATATTGGAAAAAATATTAAATCAGTAAATGTTCAAGTGCTGGGGGAACTTGGCACCCACAGGCTGCTTACCACCCTTCACAACCACTGAATGTCGAAGAAATAGAGTATATAATTGTAAAACAATAGAAGGTGACCGAACTGCATCTAACAAGAAAGAACGGCGCCTATGATGAAAGACAACAAACATAGAACAAAAAGTTGTTGAAAGTGTATGTGTGGAGCACAGCACAGACAGTATGCCTACGAAATACGAGCAGTCTGAAAAGCAGACAGAAGAACAGTAGCGGCCTTTGAAGTGCTGTGCTTCAGATGTTTGAGGATGGACAGACAAAGGTAATAACAAATAGGTTATAGAAACAGTAAGGGAACAAGGATATCTTTGGGAAAAAAATATGAGAAATAGAAGGGCAGAATACGTTCTTAGGCATTTTTGTGGAATAGTATGGGATATATGACAAGCAGAGATAGGAAAAAAGAGATGGATGTAGACCTAGATCAGATAGTGATAGATGCAGACTGTGCAAATTTCAGGAAAATCTGTAGGTTAGTTCAGATGATGATGATGATGATGATGATGATGATGAATCAATTTTTATTACAGCACAATCCCCCAGTAGCGCTAACAACCACAAAGACCCTATAGTGCCAACCACTATCATGCAACAGCCAGATAATAGGAAGCCGCTCGCTAGTCCACATGTACGCTATAGCTGAAAAACATTTTTTGAACATCGTCGAGCGTATCCATCACGTACCACATCAGTCTGTGACCATTGCTTTTTGTTACCCAACTGGAACCTATGAGTGATTTTTGTTGGATTCCAAAAAGATCCGTTAAATTGTTTTGCAACCTTCTTTTCCACAATGGCTATATCTTGAACCGCCGAAGAAAAATAATTTGAATTACAGTTTTGCTTAAGTTTGTACGTGATTATTAGATCTATTGCTCATATAAATCATAAGAGACAAAAATATTGTTTAACTAAAATTTTTTTATAACAGACACCTTCTGGTTTTAATGTTCCATTTTTAAAAAGAGTAAATTAAAAATTGTAAATGATTGGCTTCGATAGGATTTCTGTATCTACTCTAAAATCACACCTTTTAATACTTGCTAGATACAGTTCAACTTCACTTTATTTAGTTTTTTGTTTCACGAAAAATATTTCAACTCTACCTTTTTCATAATCTCCCATGGGATAATAGCCAAGCTAGCCGCCGGCGCAACAAGTTTTTATAGTTCCACCCGGCGACAGAAATTATGATAAACGGTGCCACAGTGGGGATGGAAAATACATTACCTACGTTTGGATAATGACTGTCATTTTTCTTTGTGCAGATTGGCAAGTGTGCAGATAAATGAATGTTCGTATAATCGAGAGTGTACTGTATACTATTAAATGTAGTATAGTGTACAAAAAGGCTTGGTTGTAACATGTCTATTTTTTGTATCGCAATTTTACAACTTACAGATAAAAACAATTCTAAATTAGCCGTTTTAAAATAAATAAGACACCTAGATCATACACAAATTAAAAAAATTACATTAAAAACTCAAAAGGTGCTCTGGAGGATATCTAGCAGTGTACATAATGCATTAGTTATTTTATATAATAAAAATAAGAACAATTTTTTTTGTAAATAAGATCCACAATTTTGGAAGACGACTTTGATAGTTAATGATTATATACTGGTTATTACTTCTTTTGTTTTAGTTATGTGATACATATCCAAAACACTTATATGTACCAACAAGTGCTAGCACAACTGTTTTAATGGGAAGTTCACGTTTTCGTTCAAAAGGTCGGTTACCAGTACTATCATACTTACATCACAATAAAGCTAGTATAAGTCGCTGTAGTCAACCACTTTCGGGGTTTAGTGCAAGATGTCTTGAAGATGAACAGATGCTTAATCACGTTCTCAAAACAAATCAAAACTCAAATTTTATGTATGTTGTTGACACTCGACCAAAAATAAATGCTATTGCTAATAGAGCGGCTGGAAAAGGATACGAGAATGAAGCATTTTATGAAAATATAAAATTCCATTTTTTAGGAGTTGAAAACATTCATGTAATGCGGAATAGTTTATTAAAAATTAATGAAAGTAAGTAGGTTTATTTAATTTTAGTTAGACTGCATAATGGTTTTTAGCATGTGAACAAAAGAATCCCACTATGAATAGTTTTTTAAGTGGATTGGAGTCAAGTGGATGGTTAAAACACATCAAGGCAATACTAGACACTTCTTGGTTTATTGCTCAAGCTGTAGAGGATGGTATAAATGTTGTAGTGCATTGTTCGGATGGTTGGGATCGAACAGCTCAAGTGTGTTCACTTGCTTCATTATTTTTAGATCCATATTACAGAACAATTAAAGGATTTCAGGTATGTGAAAGTTTAACTACTGTTTGGAGAAGTACATGCCAATTTTTAACCGTTTATAAAATGTGCTTAAGTTGTGTAGTTTTGGAGATATTCGAAGAAAACTAAAAATGGAGGATTTTGTTTTTTGATAATAGAACATTAACCATAAGCCGCACCATCACTAGACTTACACATGATTTAAAAGGAGTATTTTACCATGGACAGAATCATTGGACTGTCCACAACTTTTGTTTTTACTATGGCCGCCATTTTGGATATTAAGTGAATTTATAAGCCTTAAAATTACAATTTCAATGATATGCCACATGTCTAATAAAAAAAATGCAAAAACTATTGTGAATTTAAAAATAATGAATTCTGTATGTTCTTGAACGTTTGGTAACTCTAACGCAGTAAAAATTTTAATTTCTATTTTCGAAGTAGTCCACTCATACATTTTATTAATTATGTACAAACAGCTTTTGTCACAATTTGGTTATCGTGGTTATAATGGTATGCAGTAGAATGTGACAAAGCAAACAATTGAATTGCAGGTATGTGTCAAACAAATTCTAAAATTTAAATGAACTGGTATGTATTGAAAGTTGTGGTGTTTGTGGTTCTGTATTTTTAATTTAAAAATGGCACATGTCTACAATTTTGCAAATGAAGAAAAGTTTGATATGCTAAGTACTTATTTACAATCTTTTCGGAACGCTGTTACGGCATCCGTCAGATATTGGAATTATATCCAGAAAGACGACAACCGCATAAAATGCACCATAATTCAGTAAATTCATTACAAGTTGTCTGAAGTACAATTTATGCAATTGTCATCTTTCTGGATATAATTCCAAATATCTAGCAGATGGCCGTATCAACATTCTGGAAAGATTGTAAATAAGTATTTAGCATATCAAATTTTTCTTCGTTTGAAAAATTGTAGACATGTGCCATTTTCAAATTAAAAATGCAGCACCACAAACACCAAAACCTTCAATACATACCAGTTTCTTTAAATTTTAGAATTTGTTTGACACATACCTGTTAGTACTATTTTGAAAGTAGAAATAAAATTTTTGCTGCGTTAGAGTTATCAAACATTCGAGAACATACAAAATTCATTATTTTTAAAATTCAGGATAGTTTTTGCATTTTTTATTAGACATGTGACATATCATTGAAAAAGTAATTTTAAGGCTTATAATATTTACACAATATCCAAAATGGGGATCATAAAAACAAAAGTTGTGGGCAGTTCCTCAAAAACAAAAGACAGTCGAATGAGTTCATGCTAAATCACTCTTTTTAAAAGTGTCTTGATAATGTGTACATTGCTGGTTCATGTTTTATTATTAAAAACAAAATCCTCCATTTTTAGTTTTGTTCGAATATTTTCAAAACCAAAGAACGTACACCAATTTTGTAAACGGTTAAAAAATTGGCATGTACTACAGATTATTCTAATATTCCTTTTGTTTTCTTGGACCCACGGTTATGAGTACGATGACGTTACATAACCCCAATTTTGATTTGCCCCGAGGGGACGGGAACCCTGTAACATTTTTAAGGGTACACCGGCTAATTACATTTGTGCAGGAGTGGGTTCCTGTGGAAAATGATAAAAAATACTCAAAATAATAACATGTACAAATGACTGGAATACAAAACTAGTTTGCAAGTATCACTTTCTTTGAAAGACTTTACTAGTTGTCAAAAATAAGGGTGCCTAACCGTCATTCCAGGAGTCGCTTCAATATTTTCACTACCCAGAAGATGGTTATTTTGGACTCTCCTTGCTTTTGATGTTCTAAAATTTTGTCACCTCATCTTTCCACTTTTTCGTAACTAAACTTTAAAAATACTCACTTGTGTCAGATTAACGCACTTTCTTTTCACAATAACGTACTTTCTTAAATGTGATTTCAAGGGTAGTTGGATGTCCTTTTGCAATGATCCCCTTTACCTATCTTATAAATAACTCCAAATAAAATTCCATCGAAGCTTAAACTATTAATAGTAAATTCCAGAAATAGCATACATTAACCTTGTTACATGCTAAATTAACGTTAGTTATCTGAATTAAATTTATTTTACCTAAGAAGATGTACCAGTAAATAATGCACCAGCTAGTTTTCAGTGGTGAGGGGCTGGTTCTATAAAAGTAAATGCAAATATTTTAAGGATTTTACGAATTTCAACACTTTCACTTACACCTTCCTGGAACTGTCTTTACTTTTTGCCTAATAAAAAGCCATTGATTGCCAACCCACTTGGAAAATCCCGAATAAGTGACTACCCAAAAGATGGGTGTTTTGAGAAACGATTTACTTGTTCTTGCTGCAGATTGGAGGTTGATAGCGCTTTGCTTACACGTTTATTACTTCTTTCTATTAGTCTACGCAAATAATAAAACAAAACTCCATATTTGGTACACCTACCCTATATTAGCAAACATAATTATCAGTAAATAATCAACAGAAAACAAAATAAGTACTAAGATCTGACCCTACTTTGGCCGAAATAGTAATGTCTGAAAAATTGTGTTTGTACCATCCGCTTTAAATAAGTATGCACCAACGTAATCATCCTTTTTAATAGTAATAGATTGTATACATTTTTCTCATTACCATCTATCACAATTATCAAATTTCAGTATGTAATGTGTATCAAATGGAAAACAAATTTAATTACTTACAGTTATATTTAGTTATCCTCTGCAAACGCTCTTTCGATTTCCAATACAGTAAATTGTTGCGGCCAGTAAAAGCTTTCACAAGTATACTTTTTTAGACATCTGTTTTATGCACAGTTCTATCTTTAAACTGGTAATCATTCACTCACTTAACAATCTCATCCTGCACAACGACGATTGCCGGCACGCACCCTGCTGAATATGCTCTTATGTGTTGTGATATGATCTCCTCCTTCTTACTATTATGTGAGTGTTTTATAAGTTATAGTTTTATGAGTAATCCTCCCATGTCTTCGTTTTCAGGAATTATGTGACCTAAATTGTCCTAAGTACCTATTCATGTGTACATATTCATCAAACGTTAAAAAAAAAATAACTCAAACAGTACTTACAGTTTAAAAATATAAGGATTTCCAGGTAACTCTATTGATTCGTCTTTTACTTCCTCTGCACATTAGGTCCCCCATTCCAGCTATTTAAATCCCAATATTTAGTTGCAGAGTGAAAACTCTCTTATTACTCTTTCATTACGTAATTCTTCAATTGATGCATCACTAGCGTGATTTAAATTCCACGCTTAATACGTGTGCTTGAGATTTCTGTCCTAATTATTTAGTAAAGTTCAAAACGATTTGCAGTTGCCCACCTATCGATGGGCCGGTGGCCTACTACAAATCCGCTGTTACTAAACTCCCATTTCTTTCTTAACTTAACTCACCAACTTTTTCAAACTTAGTTGTATATTTCCATTTTCCTCCCTTAAAAATTTTGTTCTCATACTTTGTGTGTCTAAAGCTGCTTGATTGTCAAGTTCAATGTCATCCATCCATATGAATGATCATACAGTTTACCAAAAGCTGATCCTTCATTGTTCGCAACGCATTAGATTTTATGCTGGTTAATGAGTGTATTTGTTGCGGTTTCGTTGAATTTGTGAAAATATGTACGAATAAACAGAATATACATGGTTATTTTCCTTGTGGTTATTTTCTAGTTGTCTAATTTTAATGAAAAGTGTAAAGTCTCGTTCTTTAATACTGGTTGTATAGAAATGTACTAAGGGCTTCTCAGTTTATTTATTTGTCCTGATTTAATATTCTATGAAAATAGTCATACTATTAAAAGTAAACGACTCGAGCTTTTATAAAATTTTCAAGGTATTTTTCTACTAAAAGCAACTTTAACCAGCTGAAATTTCTTAAATGCTTTTGTAATATCCAATGTTTGCTTAAATAATGCATTAGTGTTATACGTATCACAATTGACCATGACAAAACTGCCTGGATTAGGATACAAAGAGAGTAAAATACCGATAGTGATTAACATTTGTATTTAATATATTGGGTGCTTTACTATTTTAATTCTTTACCCTGATATGATATTACATTGCAAGAGTCACATTATTAAATGTAAACCAAAATGTTTTAGGGTGCTTGTTTTCTTACTAAAGCTCATTGAACTAACTAAATTATATAAATTCTTAACCTAATGTTTTCTCAAGCAATGCACGAACGTTACACCCATTTCTTACTAACTTAATTGTCCAGCTGTTCTTAAGTCTTCTACAGTAGGACCTCTCGAAAACTTCTAACCTCTTAACTCTTTCTTCGTTTTTTGTTCGCATTTGGCAGCCAAATAAACACTACAAGGCTAAAAGAAAACTATCTTAAATTTATTAATTATTGGTATCCAACTAAATTAAGTGGTACATATAAATTATGCCGATACAGTGATGTTGCTTGTCCATATAAGAATTTTTGGTTTACAATGCGTTTTAACTAAGCGTGCACAAATGCAACTTTAAAATTCTGTTAATAAAAATAAGTTTTATTCAACCAATTACAGTTATTAAATATACATTAGCATGAAATGTGTAGCAAGTGGAAAACAAAAATTCAATGATTTTCAGGTTTGTTAATCTTGTACAAAGCTTTAGCGATCTTGTAATGCAGCACAAAGGGGTTGTAGGTAATCTAATGTTCCAACTTATGTTGTAAATGTCCACCACAGGAGCATTTTCACCCTGTAACAGTAATTTTTAAATTTCGCGTTTATGTTCATGTTTGGACACTTGTTTCTCTAACAATCCCAAGTTTTAAATACCATAACTTGAATTACTCAATCTCTAATCTACTTAGCGAGATTGCGTGTCTATCACAAAAACTTGAACGTCCCCTGTCCCCTCTGTTATGATCCGTTGGTATTTATAACTTACAATGTGCAATTATCTGACATTTTCTTCATTCACGCCTTGTGTGTAAAGCTGTCCTATTATCAAGTTGTATGTCATACTGTTTATGTCCATGGTTATCTTGTTCTCACATTTTTGAAAATGGTGTGGTTGTTATTGTTTGCAACTCACTTCTTTGACTGTAAATTTATGAGTTCATTTCTATTGGAATAATGTAATGTACTATGATTTCTTTGAATTCGTATTAGTTCTTAATTTTTTTAACGGATTACATGTAGCGCTTTAATTTTTATCGGTGGGATTTATGACTATTAGTGTTGTAGGGTGTGTCAATCCAATTCCATAATTGAACGTTTTTTTAAGTCGTGTGAATGCTTACAAATACGCTTTCCTACGTTGGTTATTTACCAAAATCTGCCGGTAATAATATGAAGAATGTAAAGTCTTGGTGTTTATTACTCGTTGTATTTAATATGCATTAGGTGCCTCCCTGTTTATTTCTGTGTCCAACTTTAATAGTATAAAATTTTCAAGGTATTTTTGTGCAAAACTCATTTAACTAACTGAAATTAATAAATTCTTTTCATAATACCTTTTTGCATACTTCTGTTTATAACTTACAATGTTCTGTTACAAACCTCTAAAATCTAACACCGTAGAAGAGTGAAAGTTTTCTATTTTTCTCTCGTAAAAGCTTACAACATTCAGTAACAAAGGCTCTAAAAAGTTTGCAGCAACCAATATCAAAGGTTTTTACATAAACTTTTAAATATTTTTGTGTACTTTATTTATTATAAACTCGATAAATTTTATCTTTTACATGGTATTTGTGGACTAGACATATTGCCAAGATACTGTACCATAATCTCAATATTTAAAGTTTTTGTGCAGCATAATTGTGGCATCATCTGTTTTGAATTCGATCTATTTTTACCTGGGGAATTAAAGACAGAATACGAACCCCTTTAGTTATCTTTTGCTAGTAGGTCAAAGGTGTTTGACTAACCTCAAAAGAGAGCCCACTAGGTGACAGATGGTAAACAACTTTACAAGGAGGTAAAATGCAGTCACACCATAGCTTGGACACAAACTCTGCAGTAGGCATTTTCATGTAACGATAGTCAACTTTTTTTATTTTTTATGGCCGCCATATTGGATTTTTCCTTATTCGAATATAACAAAGAATTACAATTCCAGTGATATGTAACACTTTATTCTGAACTTAAAAGTATTGCTCAAAATTAACGTTTTAAATACTTTGTGTGCAATAAAAATAGTCATCGAGCAGCCGAACGATATTTCAAAAATTTTCCTGAAATATGGCAGTCGAATATAAAAATCTTTAATAAATGGGATGACAACATGCAAGAATGCGGTTATTTACAAAAATCTGTTCGTCAGGATTACATTTCCAATCCTTTCGCTGAAGAACTTGCTCTTGCAAGTGTTGCAGTCAATCCATCTACATCCGGCTATCAAATAGAAGCACAGATACAAGTGAGCAAATCTAGTGCTTCTAGGATTTTAAAAAAGCACGGATTTTGTTCATTTAAGTTTTGTGTTTCTCAATTTCCACGACCAAACGACTACGAATGTAGATAAACATTTTATATATGGTACATTGCTCAAACGGTAAGGGACGTTACATTCAGTTCATGCATTTTTTGGATCGACGAAAGCTATTTTTCAAATTGTGGCATTTTTATTGAAAAAATGAACATTATTGGTTCCAAAACAATCTTCGCTTGCAAGTTCCAAGACGAAATCAAAATGTTTCAGGTTTTAGTGTGTTCTGTGGGATTATGAGTAATTGTCTTTTACGACCAATTATTTTTTATTGCACATTAGGGCAAGAAAAATATTTGCAAATTCTGCAAATAGCATTCGAAGAATTGTTAGAAAATTTACCATTGGCGGTAGTAGCATGGATGTAGTATCAACAAGATGGCCACCCAGATTAGCAGATTTGACACCGATGTACTTCTTTCTATGGAGCTTTATAAAGTATTTAGTTTATAGTGTGAAATAATTTCAAATAACTTTAAAATTAGCGCCAAAATATGATGGTGGTGGATCATTGTATTGATTGTTGGAGAGAGAAACAGAGAGGTTAGGTGATCTTTTCATGTTAGACAACATGTGTTAAAAGCTTATGAATAAAACTATGGATGTGATTTATAAGACTACTTTTATTTATGGTAATCTCGGTCATCCTTACAACCTTAGTAAAAAGTGTGTAAACATTATATTTGCAATATTTTTTATGTGCATCCACTGAAATTTACAAACATTTATTAGGATTATTAGATATAGAAAATGAGCAAGAACAATGAGAATGCACTTGAACTTAGCAATGATTTTGAAGAATTCTATAAACAGAAAAACCAAAATCAAACTACCAAAATGACAAAAATGTAGATCCAATTACTCAATCAGCAACAGCGAACATTGACCCTTCTGTCTTTGTTAATACTATTTTAGCACTTTTACAACAAACACTCAAATGTTAGAAATGTTAAAATTTAATCAAATGCAAACACAAATTCCTACACAAGTGCCTGAAACAACTACTGTAAATATGGTACCTGCTATGACAAAATCTATTCCTATGTTTGATGTTGAAAAAGGGCCTTTAGTTGCAAAGCAGTGTTATTATGGCAGCTTTGAGCTCGAGATGTTGCAATAGTAAATAGTCTCGTTAGATTTAAAGCTACAAGGTACTTCTTTTAAAATTGTGACAGACTGCAACGGTCTGAATTTAGCACTAACAAAAGAAAGATATTAATCCAAAAATCATGTGCTGGTCCTTAGTTTTACAAGATATTCCCTATATTTTAGTAATTGGCGAAACATGTTTTGAAGCGAACTTAAGTATAAAGCAAATTCAAGATGAAAATATTTTACAAATACGAAATGAATTAGAGAAAAGCGAAAGTAAGTTTTATCATTTAAAAAATTGTGTAGTTTACAGAAAAGACCAGGATACGCTTTTGTTTTATGTTCCAAGAGATATGCAAAATAGTCGACTTAGAAATAATCATGATGTCTTAGGTCACATTGACATTGACAAATGCATTGAAATTATTAAACAAACTTATTGGTTTCCAAATATGCATGCAAAAGTAAAGCAATACGTCACGAATTGTTTAAAATGTATTTTTTTTAGTAATGGTAAACAAAGTGGTTTGCTTCACAGTATTCCTAAAGGAACTATACCTTTTTAAACAATTCATGTAGATCATTGTGGTCCATTAGAAAGGCCTTCAAAGCAAAACAAATATGTTGGACATGTACACATTGCTACTGGTGTTTCGAAAGCAAACGGTCTGGTAGAACGCTTTAACGGAACAATTATTCCTATGATATCGAAAGTTGTTGAAGCGCCGAAGCATTGGAATGAAGTTCTTGTGGATATAGAATTTGCTATCAACAACACTTAACAATACTCCCTGTATGTTTGTTGTGGTTTGTTTTGTTTTTTCTTTGAGAATTAAACCATTCATAGTTGTTTTAATAGTCTTTATTTACATTTCGATCCATGACCTAGGATCATTGTCAAAATGTTAACAGGTCGACAGCTCATGTTCCATCAGTATTTTTATTGGGAGTGATTGGCGATACCGTAAGAATTCTTTTTAATCTCCATAAGCGATATAGAATTAGAATCAAACATTGAAGAAGTTCGACAGACAGCTAGCAACAATACTGCACAGGCACAAAGTATCATCATCATTGGGTCTTCAGTCCTGAAACTGGTTAGACGCGTACCATCATTGTTTCTTATTCTGAACTAACCTACAGATTTCCCCGAAATTTGCACAGTCTGCATCTATCACTATCTGATCTAGGTCTACATCCACCTCTTTTTTCCTATCTCTGTTTGTCATATATCCCATACTATTCCCCAAAACAGCCTTAGAACGTATTCTGCCCTATTATTTCTCATATTTTTTTCCCAAAGATATCCTTGTTCCCTTACTGTTTCTACAACCTATTTGTTATTACCTTTGTCTGTCCATCCTCAAACATCTGAAGCACGGTATTTCAAAGGCCGCTACTGTTCTTCTGTCTGCTTGTCAGACTGCTCGTATTTCGTAGGCATATTGTCTGTGCTGTGCTCCACACATACGCTTTCAACAACTTTTTGTTCTATGTTTGTTGTCTTTCATCATAGGCGCCGTTCTTTCTTGTTAGATGCAGTTCGGTCACCTTCTATCGTGTTACAATTATATACTCTATTTCTCCGGCATTCAGTGGTTGCGAAGGGGGGTAAGCAGCCTGTGGCTGCCAAGTTCCCCCAGCACTTGAACATTTACTGATTTAATATTTTTTCCAATATATCTTTTCGCACAGTCAACATTAGTTGCAGATATTTCACAACAAACTAGTTTTTTATAATAATCATCAGATTTATCTGCGCTTATTTTTCGTCATTGGGTTTCCCGTCTCAAAACTTGTTGGAAATGTACCTGCACTTATTTCTTTTCTAAACTAACCTACATAGTTTCCTGAAATTCTCACATAGCAATACAGCTCCCTTATATTGTTTTCTAATATTATGCCCTATTTCACTGAGATTTATTGAAGGGGGTTAAGCAACCTGTGGCTGCCAAGATCCCCCAACACTTAGACATTTGCCGAAATAATAGTTTTCCAGTAAATGCTTTCACACAATTACCATTATTCGAGAATATTGCCTCTCCAATGCTTGTAGTTGCTTATAATAAATATCATGTTTAAGTGCAGTTACTTTCATCGTCATTAATTTATCCATCTTGGGACTGGTTGGATGCGTACCTCCATTGATTTCTCTTCTGAGCTAGCCTACACATTTCCCTGAAACTCCTGCAGCCTACATCTTTTACTATCTGTGTGCAGTAGTCTAACCTAGGTCTACCTCTTCTTCTCTTTTTTCCTATCTCTGCTTCTAGTATATTCCGCACTATTCCCTCATGCCGTAGTATGTGGCCTATCATCCTATCTCTTCTATTTTTTACCGTTTTCCACATATTTCTTTCTTCCCCTACCATTTTTAGTACCTCTTCGTTCTTAACATTGTCTGTCCATGATATCTTCATCATACGTCTGTAGCACCACATTTCAAAGGCTTCTACCTTTTTCTTGTCCGCTACTCCCACTGTCCAGGCTTCACAGCCATACAGTGCTGTACTCCACACATATGTTTTGAGCAATCTTTTCCTTGTTTCTGTTTGTGGTCTTTGAGCACAGTAGTTGCTTTTTCTTGTTAAATGTAGCACGACCTTCTGCTAATCTTTGTTTTATATCTTTTGTGCTTTTCCCATCTTGCGTTATTTGGCTTCCTAGGTAGCAGAAATCCTTAACCTCTTGTAAGTTCGTGTTACATATTTGTATTCTTGTTTTTGATTTATTTTTCCCTCCTTTGCATACTAGTACTTTAATTTTACTTTTGTTAATTTTCATACCGTATCTCTCTGTTAGAACCGTTTCCATTTCATTAAGAGCAGCTTCTAACTCTTCCTTGCTAGATGCTAATACTGCTATATCATCTGCAAATCTAAGCATATCAATTTTTTGTCCCTGCATAGTAATTCCACATGTCTTCCTGCATTTGACAGTATTCATTGCCTCTTCAATGTACAAGTTAAAAATTAGTGGGGATAGGGAGCATCCCTGTCTCACCCCTTTCCTGATGTTTACTTCTCTACGTTCCTGCTCTAATTCTATTACTCCTGTTTGCTCTTTGTATAAGCTATGTACTATCCGTCTATCCCTATAACTCATTCCAATCTTTTTGAGTATTTCGAACATTTTTTTCTATTTTACATTGTCAAATGCTTTTTCCAGATCTACAAACCCTATATACACGCTTTCCCCTTTTTCTATTGTTTTCTCCATTATCACCCTCAGAGCTAAGATAGCCTCCCGTGTTCCCCTGTTTCGCCTAAACCCAAATTGGTCTTCTTCTAGTATTTCTTCAGCCCGTTTTTCCATTCGTCTTTGTACAATTCTAGTTAATATTTTTGATACGTGTGCTGTCAAGCTTATTGTTCGAAAATTTTCATATCTATCTGCGCCTTTCTTTTTTGGTATAGTTACTAAGATGTTATGTTTGAAATCTTTCGGTATCTCGCCTGTCTCATACATATAGCTTAAAAGTTGGAAGAGACGTTCTGTTACTGCTTGACCAGCGGCTTTTAGAGTCTCCGCTTGCACCTTAACTGTACCCGGCGCCTTACCATTTTTCAGACCCTTTAATGCTATTTCAAATTCATCTCTTAAGTATAGGATATCCCAAGTCATCATTATCAATGTCTGATTTCTTTTCTAATGCAGTTAGTTCTTCTCCTGCATATAAATTTCCTATATATTCTTGCCATCTACCCACTTTCTCTACATTTTCTATAATGACATTTCCTCCCACGTTCCTTATATTTTTGCTATACGTTTCTATATCCCTAAAATTGATTCTAATTAGTTTGTATGCTTCATCTGTCTTTCCTACTTCCATCTTAGTTTGTACCTCTTTGCACTTTTCATCAATCCATTGTTCTTTAGCTTTCCTGCATTTTCGAATAATTTCCCATTTTATGGCTTTGTATCTCTGTTTTCCTGTTTCGTCTGACTTATTTTTGTATTTTCGTCTTTCTTCTATTAAATTCAGGATATCCTTTGTTATCCATGGTTTCGTATTTACTTTTTGTGTATACCCCAGAATATCTCTGGCTGCAATGTCGAGGCTGGATTTAATGTTATTCCATTCTGTTTCTACTTCCTTAGTATCAGATATTTTCCCGATATCTTTGAGCAATTCATTTGACCTTTTTTCGAATCTTTCTTGAATATCTTTCTCTTTTAGTTTCTGTAGGTCCAAGTGCCTTTTTCCGTTTCTTTTTTCAAATTTTTAAATTTAAGTGCGGCCTTCATAATTACGATGTTGTGGTCAGTGTCTATATCTGCTTCTGGGTAGCTTCTACAGTCTTTTACTTGATTCCTAAACCGTTGTCTAACAAGAATGTAATCTATTTGATATCTTCCTATATCTCCTGGCATCTTCCACGTATATCGTCTTTTAGCATGATGTTGAAATAATGTGTTTGTAATGATTAAATTGTTCTTGTCGCAAAATTCTACCAGCCTATTTCCTCTGTCGTTTCTAGTGCCTAAACCAAATAAACCTACTATCGCTCCTTCCCTATCCTCACCTACCACTGCATTAAAATCCCCAGTAATTATTAAATTTTCATGTCCTTTTACGTGTCTTAACATGTCTTCGATATCTTTGTAGATCGCTTCTACCTCTTCGTCACTGTAGCTAGAGGTGGGCATGTATACTTGTATTATTACTGTGTTTATCGGTTTAGATTCTAATCTAACCATGAGTACTCTTTCATTCTTTTGTAAGTAATTTTCTACACAGTATCCTATCTTTTTCCGCATAACTATCCCCACACCCAAATTTCCTTCCTCGGCTCCTGTATGAATTACCCTGAAGTCTCCACTCCAAAAATCCTCCGCCTCTGGCCACCGAAATTCGCTGATCCCTACTATGTCTAATGATAACCTATTCATTTCGATTTTTAGGTTCTCTAGCCTACCCAGTTGCTTCATAGTTCTAACATTCCACGCTTCGACTCGCAAAATGTTCCCGACTCTTATTCTTAACTTTCCGATCGCATCCTCCGAAGTAGTCCCCTTCCGGAGATCCGAATGGGGGACTATTTTAACTCCGGAATCTTTTACCCCAGAGAATGCCATCATTTTATTATAATTTAGGTACGCTGTGTACTTGGGAGGTAATGTGGTGGTTTCCCCGTTGCCTTCCACATCGCGGTATTGTGTCTTAGACTGCCATACCGACCCCTATGGTCTCTGCCAATCTAAGTACCGAAAGAGCCGCTGCCCTTTTTCGGGGACCTGTCTTAATCTGGTTCCTCACTAAAGACCCTACTACTATGGTTGGACCTGTAGTTTGGCTCTTTAGCTCATTAGAACACGCAAGCCATTTCACCTGTTCTAGTAATCTAGAACTTCGGCAAGGTGCAGGTCCATTCGAAATGGGCACAAAGTATAATGAATCTTATTATAACAGAAGTTCTAAGAAAGCAAACCAATTTCATGGGGGAGACAATGTTATGGTTCCTAATATAAAAGTTACGCAGGTATTAATAAAAAATTATTACCCAAGTATAAGGAACCCTATGTAATAAAAAAGTGCTACTTAATGATCAGAATGTTCTTACCGACATTGAAGGATTTCAAATAACTCAACGTTCATTTGAAGGTATTTTTGCCAGTTCAAGAATGAAGCCGTGGATTGCTAATCAGACTCTAGATAAGTGTATGATTTTGTTTAAATTTAAGCATATTACTCGTTATCAAGTTGTTTTTTATGTTTTATGTATCCTTCTAGCCTTTCATGTTTAAGTGGTTTAAGGCAATTTCGTTACCTACTTTACGTATTATGTTATGTTTATGCTTTAGTGCTTATTTTGATTGTTTTAAGATCGCATGCATATATAACTTATGTCACGAACTTATGCTCTTATGTTATTTTTAAGTTTGGAAAGTTGGATTTATGCATTAGCTGATTATGTTTATGAACATTCTAATCCCTATGTTAGTTGCTTTGATTGAGGTCAATTAAATTGTCAGATTTGGCCGAGTAGTGAGACAATTTCAAATAAGTTTAAAATTAATGCCAAAATATTATGGTGGTGGATCATTATGTTAATTGATGGAGAGAGAGAGAGGTTAGGTGATGTTTTTCGTGTTTAGACAACATGTGTTAGAGCTGCGTGAAACCGACCTTAAGTAAGGTCAAAAACAAAATGATGATCATGTGTTAAAGCTTATGAATAAAACTATGGATGTGATTCTTACAATACTGCGAATAAAAGTGATGACAACATAATATTTATTTATGTATTAATAATAGAACTAAAAGCAGGAGTATTAAATGCATTTAGACGTGTCACTTTAGAAATGCTACAAAACATAACAAATAGTGTACCAAGACGTTAATTATGTTCGAAAAACAACGGACGACAGTTTGAGCATAAAATCTTGATTTAGGCATTTATTACTTTTGTTTGATGTTAACTGAACTGTGCTATGTACATCGACGTAGTCTAACACATAAAAAAACAAAGCCAGAATGACAGGACTCAATCGATGAGTAGGCGGGGTATTACACATACAAAGAAAAATATCTAAAGGAAAGCCTGAAATAAAGAAAAGAAATTAACAAGACTTGTTACTAATTATAATTATTCTAAATGACATTCTGGCTAGACAGCAGCGTAGTATACCAAAAAAAAAAACAAGAAACAAAATCAATAACCACAATACACATATATCAAGAAGAACAAGAAAATTACTTCTTAAAATGGCGAGCTGAGTTTTTAGGTCTCTCCCCATATGAATTACCCAAAGAAAAATTACCCAATTACAACTCTAAAAACCACAGCCCTACATCATCATTGTAAATATCAAATTCAGTACACAAAATTGTCGCAATAAATACAATACTCTTAACAAACATTATCTCACATAAAGGTAATAATTTTAACCCATTTACACATTAATAAGTAATATATATTTTTTTAGTTAATTAATACAAATAGTACTGCATTCATAGCATGGCAATAAATACCAAAATAGTTTTATAATTTTCGTATATGCGAATTAATTTTGTGAATGCATGAGCTTAAAATGTAAAGTTCAAATAGATATGGTCTCAACGTAAGCAGGGAAGAAACACTCACCAGCGTGTCCCAGGTATAGGCTAGTCACACATGTTTAAAGACTGTGCGAAACAGATGTGTTCGGGATCACGCCATGTGCGTGTCCTTCTGTACCAACAGGAGTGGCGGTTCAAACGGATCTTTCCAGTCCACCGGATGAAGCTATAACAATTACCGCAAACGATTAAACCCCCTTACCAAAGAAAAGTACATTTCTTTTTTTAAAATAAAGTACTCACCACATACTGTGTGCACGAAATTTTGAAGATAACGCAAAAGGTAACGACAAATTAAATTAACTACGAGTAATTATTGTCGTATTCATACAGAAAGAATCGAGTAAAAATGAACTCGTTTAAATAATAAGAATTCAATACAATCCTCCCGTTATCATACCATACCAACAGGTGATTAGAAAACTTGAAACACGGTTTATCAGATAGTTCAATACATTATTTCAACGAGTCTTTAGATTGAAGTAATCTAGAAAGTAATTATACGCTATCGTAATGTGTAACAAGTTCACGGATACCTAAAACAAGGTATTGACTATTTAATTTATAAAATAAGCTTTTCAAATTCGTCGCAAATTGGTTTAAATGAAAATCGTTAGGAAGCGTACTTATTGTAAAACGATAACATATACAGGATGTTGTTGACGTTGTAACAGAATCTACGTAAATGAATAGCGAATCCAAAAGGGTGTGGTTTTTAACTTAACATCGAAAATGGACATAGGAACTGTCGACAACTGTAACTTCCAATTACAATTATTATTGCACTAGTCATAGTCTCTTATGTATAAAGTATTTAAAATATTAATTTTGAGCAATAGTTTTAAAGTTCAGAATAAAGTGTTTCATATCACTGGAATTGTAATTTTTTGTTATAGTCGAATGACGAAAAAACCAATATGGCGGCCATGAGATATAAAAACGTTGACTATCATTATTTGATAACGACAAATAAAAAAAAATTGCAGGCATATTATTACCATTGATATAAATCTTACAACTTTTGTTCAAATATTTTTCTCGAAATCCAACAGGTAACCATAAAATTAAAATTGAAGGAAATCTATTTTTTATTTTTCGCTGATATTTATAAAACTTGATGTGGCAGTAAATTTCGAAAAGAAGATTTAACCAGGACTAAAAACTGTACAAAATTGTCCAGTTGACCAATGTTGTATCTTTAATAATAATGAAGATTGAGACAACCTGTATATACAACAATAATCAAAAAAAATCTAGCCTAGTTTTGAAATAATGGCTAAGTACATTTATTTAATTTAATAATTAATATAAAGGAGACACATCATTTCTATGAGCCCTATTAGCTTTAACATTTAAATACTTTACAGAAGGTTAAAAAATATATAACTTAATAACATTAATAAATTATTTGCATTGACTTTTCATTTGGTATGAACCTGGTAACAAAGGTAATCATTTCAAACATATGCATGTCCAAATAATCTGACTTAATTTTAATTCAATTAAATATTTGTTGAGCAAATTTAGTTATTCAAAAACAATTTTTCCATTAGATCAACTGGTTCTACATTATATGATGCTTTCTTCAAAACGACATTTTCTAAGGATTAACAATCTAATTTATTAAATAATTAATGAGCAATTCTGTATCAAATTTCAAGACATTGGAAATCTAATTTTTGTACCTATATTTATTCACTTCATCGACGAAATGAGATATTAAATTCACACCAACATATTTGAATCAATTCAAATCATAAACAAAACATTAGCATCCATAAAAAAACTTTGCTTACACTATTAATCGGAATAAGCGATAAGCATTGTGATTACTTTACCAAACTGTCTGATGAAAGATTAAACTCAATCCTTAGTGATGGATGATGTTCAGAACCAACCTGGCTTTTATTTAATTATTATAAGATATATACTTGAAATTCCATGTTTATCTCGAACGTAATTACAACTAGCAGCTGTTTCCAAACTAATTAATCATTTTATCTTTCTAACTTAGCACCGCAAATAAAGCATATTACTAATAATTGTTGTCAAACATCTTACCAACCATTATCGAACAGCTCAATTTCAAAACTAATTAAGGCCCATCTTATTACTTCTTTAGTGCAATTGCATGCCCTCTAAGAACTTGAACATCTTCCTTAAATGCCTATGGCCCATTAATATTTGTTTTGGGAGGATGTTAAGCATAAAATAACACTCCTACCACTTTGTTTAAAACATCACACAAATCTTTATAATAAGGAGTTTTAGCACCTGGATATCACTCAACCCTCAATATGTGCAAGTAGTTTGAGAGTGGTATACTCCATCTAATGCTAATTATAGAATCTTATAAGATATGAAATAATTAAATCAAAATACTACAATTTAAAAAGGGCAGCAATTAAACTTGCTACAAACTATCTTATAATTTTCTTCTTAATTTGTCGTCATCAGTTGCATTTTACTTTGATTTTGTTAAGTCGTATTGTGCAAATTCTATATATTATGCATTTTTTAGACATTAATAGAAAAGGATTGGTTATCATTTGGTCACAAATTTTCTGAACGTTGTGGACATGTTCAGAGCGAAAGTAAGGAAATATCACCTGTTTTCACACAGCTATTGGATGCAACATGGCAACTTATGCAGCAGTTTCCTTTAACATTTCAGTTTAATGAACGATTTTTACTTACTATACATGATCATGCTATGTCTTGTCAGTTTGGTACATTTATCGGAAATTGTGAAAAAGATAGACTAGATCTGAGAGTATCTGAAAGAACATTTTCATTATGGGGATATATGGCCTACCACATGAATGAATATTTAAATCCTATATATCTGGAAGATGAAACGCCTGGAATTTTGGTACCAAATTTATATCCTCAAAATATTAAGTATGTAACAAAGGAAAAGGATGTACAAACTAATATTTTCTATAGATTTTGGCGGGGTATGTACAGTAGATTTGAAAGTGGTGTGCATCCACGGGAGCCTTTGGGTGATTTCCTATTAGCAACGTGTGATCACAGTAACTCCTTAGAAGACCATATTAAATATTTAACAAAGGTGAGTAACAAACATACATAAACATATTAAACAGAATATTTGCAAGAAACTTAATAACAATATATTTTTAGAAAATCTCATCAGTAAAATCATATCTTTTAAACTCAAAGATTAAGAAGACTAAATTAGTTGATAGTAATAATATGCTCGACAATAAATATTTATATGAAAAAGCTGCTCAATTAGAAGCTTCAGATGACAATCATCCATTAAAAAATGATATCAAAGAAAGACCTCAACATTTAAATCTGGTTATTAATTCAAATGTGACTGATGAAGTTATTAAAGATTTAGAGTCTGTGGCACTCGATTGGAAAACTCTTAGGAATATTAGCGAATGTGGATGTTCAACACCATTTGATCACTTCAGTAGAAAGGTTAGTAGCTCAACTCACATAAAAAGTGCTTTTATGAGTAATCCCCTCATAAACCATTAGCGTGTTAACTATTTGTATATTATGTATTATGTTTGATACTGGTAAGTACATTTTCTATGCAAATCGTTCATATTCATTTCATTTTTTAACAAACGATGTTTATATAATTCTTTTTAGTATCATTGTCGAAAATGCGGGGATGTGTTCTGTGTGAGATGTATAGATAAACAAGTAATTCTTCCAGGACATATAACTGACCATACTGTGCCAGTGTGTAGACCTTGTTATGACAAAATTCAGAGTCACGTTATAGAGGCTACTCAATGATTTGCGATAATGGACACCAAAGTATATCAAAACCATTTTATTTTAATTTTAGGGAACAGATCTATTTAGGATATATTATTGCAATATTTTTATTACTGTTATACGCACGATTTATATTTAAACAATTGAAACTGAATAATCAAAATTGTCTGTGTTGTACTTTTTGTATATTTATTGTAATTTACGCATTGTTATGTGAATTGCTTACAGTATTATACAGTAAAATGAGTAATACAACAAATTGCAGATCACAATGTTTATTTTAATCAGGCGGGTACTGCTGTTATACGTTTTTATAAAAACGCTAATTAGGTATTAGTTCGACTTTCTGGCTTCGATTAATCATGCATTATCCTGGATGTAAAGTGTTATGCTTTCAAATTCAGCTGCATCAACGACCGTCGAGAGTGAAGCCCCTAAGATGACAAAACAACCCAGGAGCTTACTTGGTTTGTTACTAAACACTAAGCCACTTCTTGCTTCTCAGATCTAGGTGTTCGGCTGGGGTTTCCAAATTTTATCATCTGCGCAGTAGATAAACACTATAGTTTGTAGGTAGAGGAAGAAGGTAACAAGGAATTGAAAGGAAGCAACTTTGCCAAACTTGAACTTCACACACGTTCTATCTCGTCGTCCTCTCTTTTAAGAGGTTTAATTCTCACCAACTATAGTAGTCCACTCTTTTTATGCTTCACATGCCACATTCTTTTAGCCTGGGAACACAAATGTATGTGATTCGCATACCATAAATTATGTATTAATGTCCTGGAATCTGTGGGAAACTATAATCGTGGAACTATACGTGAAAAAAATTAATTAAGGATGGGAAAGGAAAACTTTCTTATACTGGGTTTAAAAATACCCTAAATTTAAATATTAAAGTAAAATATAAAGCCAAAAAGGCGCAACAACGTAACCCTTGATGTGCAAATTGAATACTATGAATAGTTTTAAGCCTAGTTGTGATATTTGAATTATTATCAAATAACTTTAAATCTTGATAGCAGCTGGTGTTTGCTCCGACAATTGGGAGGTCAGAGGGGTGACTATCGCTTATCTCCTCCGAGGTGGGTGGCAGTGGAGCCATAGGGTATGACAGAATAAAGTTCTACATCTGATAGGTTGGGTTTCGTGACACTACTACAGTTTTACAATTGCTACTCAGTTTCACACGTTAAAGATATCAAGTTTTATACTTAAAAGATGGAAAAGCTAAAAACTATATGCTTTCGGCTAACTTGGCTATTACTTCAAGGGAGAGAGATAGGTCGACACTGAATTTATTGATTAATTTTGAACAGCAGATAGAGAAAACCTTTTAGTGTTTGTTAATTCTAAATTCTATTACCTAAATTTTTGGGTAAATATATTTTGACAAAGTATAGGGTAGATCATGCTTCAATCAATTAAACATCTTTCTTAATAAAAAATGTTTTAACATATGTGCTTCTTAAATTACAAGACACGAGAATAAGGTCAAGGTAATAACAATAAAATTCAAAAACAAAGTATTCTCGTGTACAAATTAATATAATATTTAGAGATATAAAAAAAATTACAGCAGAGTGCTTTCGGCATTAGCCATCTTCGGTGCCATGTCCAATTTGTTTTAAAAACATGTTCATCAAACTAATTCAATAAATTGTGTTCATTTAAATTACTTAACTAATATCACATAATAAAAGACTTTTATTGTAAGCGCTATTGTAACAAATTAATTTTTAACTCCAACATGGGCCCCGCGATGCGGTGTCAATGTAACAGTTTCTTTTTCTATGTAGATGGTGTACGTAATCGGTTACTCGTTTCGAGCCCCAAAGCGATGAACGTTAATGTAGCAATTTTATTATTCAGCCCCTAGGGAGATGATAAAACAATAATTTGAAATTTAAAGGGACGTGAACTTTTTACATGTGTGAGTTGAAACTATTAAAACTCGCTGCACTGATGGTTATTTTGGTTATTATCCCATGGGAGTTCATGAAAAGGGCAGGGTTGAAATATTTTTCGTGAAACTTAAAACTAAATAAAGTGAAGTTGGACCCCACTGTATCTGCAAGTATTAAAAATAGGTGATGTTGGGGTTGATACAGAAACCTTATTGGAGCGGATTATTTAAAATTTTTAATCTACCCTTCTTAGAAAATTAAACCCGTTAAAATCAGAAAGTATCTATTGTACAAGTAACATATTCAATAAAAAATTAAAGCAATTCACAAGGCTTAGTGATATAAAAAAAGATTGATTTAAAACTTTTTGTCTCTTAAGACTTGAACATCAGATCTGATAATCACGTACATACGTAATTTAAATTATTTTACAATGTTTTTATTGCTGAAAATTCCAAGTGTATAAAATCTAAATCAATTATTACTTTCTAGAGATCATATACTTTAAGTAAAAAATTTAATTAATTAAGCATAATATTATTATTGGCAATGGGGTGCCGAGTCTTACAGACAGGAACTTGGTGGTTTGGGACATAGTTATAGTGGAGAAGGGGGTTGCAAAAACAATTAATAGACCCTATTGGAGTCCAGCAAAAGTCACTCACCATTAACCAGTAGTTGTTGACGGCTGGTTAGTCATATGTTTCAGCTGGATTATCAAATGGCATTGGCCCCAGACTAATGTGTTACGTGATGGATCTGCTTCAAGATTACGAAGGTGTTGGTCGGCTAGAGGTTACCCAAAGACGAACAAATGACTTCCATCCTTACGGTTTATCGTCTGACTGTCTTATCATGGTTGTTACTCCTACTGGGAGTTTGTGCTGTAATAAAGATCAATTAGGGAACTTAAAGTTTTTGGATAGCAAATCTCACCATCAATGACTTTCCAATTCGCTTGCCTCGAAGATGTGTAAGTGAGCGGATTTACAAAATTACTTGCCAGGACACTAAGTGGTGGAGGTCTTCTCAGAACAAAATTTTCAATGCTCACGCACCGTGTGTATGAAACAAGTTGAAAACCATGAGGTATTTCTTGAACAATAAGGTGTTTGCACGGGATTTAGGAAGATTAAATAGTTTTTTGTGACTACAAACCAGGTTTCATAATAGCCGGATTGTTTTCTGCAAGATTGTGGGTACGAAGTGTTGAACTTTGCCTTGTAATTGAAGCAAATTAGAAAGTAACAACGAGCCTGCTGTTTTCCATATGGGACCAAGAATTTATTAAAAATTGAGGATTGACCTAATGTTATAAATATGGTCTTGGCGGATTTTTTCACTTTGTCGTTTCTGTAGATTTGTAATTTGTTTCAATTAGCAATTTTTTCCTTCTCTTTAACAAAGTTATAAAAGAGGAATATTAAGTAGTTTTTCTATGTTAAACAAGACTAGTTGTGTTACAATCATCACACAGTGAAGGTTTTAACATAAGTTCTTTAGATTGGCCTCTCTCAAATGAGAAAGCTGTAATTGTTACAAAATATTTAAAGAGGAATTTGCAGCATGGCAGAAGCTACCGTTCAAGAATCAATGAGCATATGAACAACCCCTTAGAAGCAAAACCAACCGCACATTTGGGGATCCACACGGTAACTTTTTGTATAATTAATTTGTGCATTTAACCTGCGATGTCATTGATACAACCCAATTTGAAGCGTAATATTTTACATCGGGTTATGAAGGTTTGACGATGCGAAATAGTTTAATTTTATTAAATTTGTGCTTTACTACTATAAAGAGAAAGTAGTATTACAATATTCAGTGGTTTGTTAATCACTTCATTGATATTATTTCAGAAGATGCTTGAAGTAACTCTTTTCTTATTTTCTTCTGAAGTATCAATAGACCCTTCTTCTACAGTATTGAACTTCCATCCATCATGTCTTTTTATGGCTAAAATGTCAGCTTCAGTGTTGGCTAATAACGAGGCATAAGACCGTCCAAAGCAATGTTCCGTGTATTCTTGGGGTTTAGGCAATCCAATAAATGTAGCAATGATCTTCGGTATACTTTCAAAAGTACGTATTGTTTAGTGCATTTACCATTCTTGTAGGATACAAGATAACGACAATGAACCACGTTTATTTGACGTAACTTAGCATACCTTCAAACAACATAAACCAAATCAATACTTTCTGTATCTCCTGATGTTACAAAAAATTCATAAGATTTGTTACGTGCCGAAATCGGCACTAAACATTCTTAATTAAGTTTTAATTTGTAAGAATTTCGCGCCATAAATTTAAAAGGACGTGCGCGTATTTCCGTCACTTCAGACAGTGCGTTTGCGCCAACGCGGTGTGCGAATAAGAAGTGGTGGATTTCCGACACACGTGTTGGGACTGGTGATCTAGAGGCCAACGAATGTAGTTAGTTGTATTTTCTGTCTTATCGTGTCTTTTTTTGTTACGTAGGTTTTCTGTTATACCAAATTACTGTACCTCTATCTGTCTTGCTTACCGTACTTTTACCTACATATAGGAAGAAGACAAACTGAATTTGGATTCAACCAGGTCCAGCGAATTACCCACGCCCGAGAAAGATCAACCGAGCCCCGCTGTAGTCATCATGGAATAGCGCTGGAGTTGCCCTACATGTTTACCTAAGTACCCCTTTGGGGTTTCTTTAAAATTAGTATAACTTTTTATTGTGTTGCAATAATTCGAATATTGCGTGATGTAATCTTTTATTTGCACGTCAAATCGCAATTATCTAACTTTGCTACCAACTGACTGTAGTGGATCGTGTACCCGTGCGGCGGGGTTATAATAGATTTTAGTTTTCATTAAAGGTATTAGAATTCGAAAACACTAAGCCTGATCGTGTATATTATCTTCTAGTAGATACGTCGGTTC
Organism: Platerodrilus igneus; assembly: GCA_036346225.1. Classification (NCBI taxonomy): domain Eukaryota; kingdom Metazoa; phylum Arthropoda; class Insecta; order Coleoptera; family Lycidae; genus Platerodrilus; species Platerodrilus igneus. Next base: position 4,166,635 of record JARFIW010001215.1, read on the forward strand.
TTCGTTCCTGAATGCTGCGGCAAGTCCAATAATCAGTGCTACTGTATGCATTAAAAATGTATTGATAGATTCAATCAAATATTTAACAATTTTTTCTTCGACAACATTTTGGATTAAACATGTATTGTTAGATTCATGCAAATATTTAACAATTTTTCTTTGTCAAAATTTTGGATTTTTTGGTTATACCATTCACACTTCCTTTTCAACAAAGCAAGTAAATTGGTAAATTTGCTAATATTCACATTGCTCTTAAGCAATATTACACTATGCGGCGTCGAATAATAAGACCAGAGAGGATGGTTTTCAGATTTTGATAGTTGCTCAATATAAAACTAACAAAACCTTCTCCTTGGTAACATTACCTTTTTCGGTTCACACCATTTTTCATAGCGATTATACGCCAACGCATATTTACCCCTCGACTTTCTAAAAGAAGAGACGCTATTACTTTTAAAGCAACCTCTTCAGTATATGAGGGAGTTTTGGAATCAGACATTCTATAGCTAATCAAATAAACTTTTTAAAAATTTATAATTTGTTAGTTTGACAACGTCGATCAGTTGCATAGTTACCGTCCAAGTGCATCATTTAGAATATGTACAGTTACATTTTTGAATTTTAGCTACTACTTTTAATAGAAATTTAGGTAGTTTGTAATGATTGTGGATAAAGTTTTGTACGATACACGTGGGGTGCTACATTATTATTGCACCTATATGTTTACGCGACTTGGGCTAATGCCCTCGTCTTGCAAATTTCACATTACGTGCAATAATAATGTCTATTTTGTGTAGTAAATAACTATTTTCTACGACTGTTTTGGAACGAGCCTATTTTAGGTGTGTTTTTGATAGAGAAATCTACTACATTCTATACAGGTTTTCATTCCCGCACTCGTTGCTAGGCAAGTTTGTAAGCAACCAGTGCGGGAATGTTCAATTTGCACGGTTGCGCTTATATTTCTATTAATCAAGTAGCCCTACACTTGCATCTTATTTCCAATGACGGCCGAGTTTTCAAAGGTGACGTTTAATAATTGCAATGTAACCTTTAATATTGTTAATAATAATGAATCTAAAAACTAAACTTAAATCAATTTATTTACTTTTATTATGATAAATTTGTACTTTTCTTTGAATTTATGTATATTCACAAACGATAATAAACTTATGATATTAATAAAATGTATACTCCTATACTTACCATGTATTTTATAATATTAACAAAAGAGGTATCACATTTAAAAAGTACGTACTACAGTCGTAGAAAAAGTATAGTGTACAACACGCATGGAATGCCCATTTCTCACTCGTATGATTTGCAGCACTCGCTTTCAGCTCGTGCTGCAATTTATCATACTCGTGAGAAATGGGCATAATTCCATGCTCGTTGTACAATATACTATTATACCCTAATTCAAAAGTCCATCTCAGCGATTTATAAACGAATTTAAAAAGAAATTCTTCTTTCGTTACCAGGAATAATAACATCCAACAATTATTGTAGTCATACTTGACTATCAACTTAAACAACAATGTCGATTTTTACTTTGCATTGTTGATCGATGTTTTAAATTTTGTCTGTCAAACAACAAACTAATTTCTATTTACATATTTAATGTTATGTTGCAATTCTAAATGGTAATTAGTATTTTAGAATTCTCAAGTTAAATTTTTATTTAAAACCTACATAAAATAATTATTCGAGAATTAGTTCTCTTTAGAGTATTTGATGTGGGTGTTTATCTAATTTACATAATCAGTTTGTAACTCGAAATGAATAAGAAAGAATAACCACTATTTGCATGAATGTTTTACGGGCATTGCAAATGCCCGACCAATTCTTATTTGTTCACCATCCCGTTATTAACATACTCGGTAACATACTGTCTGCAAAACAATAGGTAGCAACAAAAAATCTGAAGATAGGATTGATCAGGCGCTATGCCTTTCATTAAGGAACAATGCAACAACCCGATTTTCAATTGCCTTGTTAAGCATATATTTTATCATTATTTCTTATATAATGTTACGCTACTGCGTACCAATACTTATATTATTATTAGTCGACGCAATTTTAATTATTACCTTTATATTTCACGAACTGCGGTTGAATTATATGTACGTGTTACAAAGCCTGCATAGACCGTGGTGGAATTATTTAATACAAGCTAACGCTTCCATATTTTTAAAAGCTTGCATCTTAAAAGCAAAGCATTGAGTTTTACGTTTACATGTTCCTGTGATCGCTAAACATTCACATTACAATGTATTGAGAGGGTTTAGTTCCTGGTATTTCAACACATGGTATCGGCCTGCGACCGCAGTGCCGGACGAATTCATTCGGAATCAGACATTGAAAATGATGACTTGTGATATGCTATACTTAGAGATGAGTTTGAATTAGCATTAAAGAGTCTGAAAAATGGTAAGGCGCCGGGTACAGATAGGGTGCAAGCAGAAACTCTAAAAGCCACTGGACAAGCAGTAACAGAACGGCTCTTCCAACTTGTAAGCTATATGTATGAGACAGGCGAAATACCCAAAGATTTCAAACGTAGCATCATAGTAACTATACCAAAAAGAAAGGCACGGATAGATGTGAAAATTTTGGAACAATAAGTTTGACAGCACACGTGTCAAAAATATTAACTAGAATTGTGCAAAGACGAATGGAAAAACGGGCGGAAAAAATACTAGGAGAAGACCAATTTGGATTTAGGCGAAACAGGGGAACACGGGAGGCTATTTTAGCTCTGAGAATGATAATGGAGAAAACAATAGAAAAAGGGGAAAGCGTGTATATAGGGTTTGTAGATATGGAAAAAGCATTCGACAATGTAAATTGGAAAAAAATGTTTGAAATACTCAAAAAGATTGGAATGAGTTATAGGGATAGACGAATAGTACATAGGTTATACAAAGACCAAACAGCAGTAATAGAATTAGAGCAGGAACGTAGAGAAGTAAATATTAGGAAAGGGGTGAGACAGGGATGTGCTTAGATTTGCGGATGATATAGCGGTATTAGCGTCTAGCAAGGAAGAGTTAGAAGCTGCTCTTAATGAAATAGAAACGGTTCTAACAGAGAGGTACGGTATGAAAATTAACAAAACTAAAACTAAAGTTCTAGTATGCAAAGGTAGGGAAAATAAATCAAAAACAAGAATACAAGTATATAACACAAACTTACAAGAGGTTAAGAATTTCTGCTACCTAGGAAGATAAATAACGCAAAATGGGAAAAGCATAAAAGATATAAAACAAAGATTAGCACAAGGTTGTGCTACATTTAACAAGATAAAGCAACTACTGTGCTCAAAGACCACAAACATAGAAACAAGGAAAAGATTGCTTAAAACATATGTGTGGAGCACATCACTGTATGGCTGTGAAGCCTGGACAGTAGGAGAAGCGGACAAGAAAAAGGTAGAAACCTTTTAAATGTGGTGCTACAGACGTATGATGAAGATATCATGGACCGACAAAGTTAAGAACGAAGAGGTACTAAAAATGGTAGGGGAGGAAAGAAATATGTGGAAAACGGTAAAAAATAGGAGAGATAGGATGATAGGCCACATACTATGGCATGAGGGAATATTGCGGAATATATTAGAAGCAGAGATAGGAAAGAAGATAAGAAGAGGCAGACCTAGGTTAGACTACTGCACACATAGTAAAAGATGTAGGCTGTAGGGGTTTCAGGGAGATGTGTAGGCTAGCCCAGAATAGAAATCGATGGAGGTACGCATCCAACCAATCCCAAGATGGATAAACTAATGACGAAAAAATAACTGTGCTTAAACATGATGATTATTATAAGTAACTACAAGAATTGGTTGGGCAATATTCTCGAATAATGTTAAGTGTGTGAAAGGATTTACTGGAAAACCATTATGTTGGCAAATGTCTAAGTGTTGGGGGATTTTGGTAGCCACAGGTTGCTTAACTCCCTTCACTGATTCTCGGTGAAATAGGGCATAAAATTAGAAAACAATAGAAGGGGAACGAGCTGTATACACATGCTGTTTGAGAATTTCAGGGAACTAGGTAGGCTAGCTCAGAATGTAAATAAGTGCAGGTACGTGTCCAACCAGTTTTGAGACGGAAAACCTAATAACAAAAAAATAAGCGCAGATAAATCTGATGATTAGTATAAACAACTAGTTGTTGGTTGCAAAATATCTGCAACTAATGTTGACTGTGCGAAAAGATATATTGGAAAATGTATTAAATCGGTAAATGGTTAAGTGTTGCGGGAACTTGGCAGCCACAGGCTGCTTACCTCTTTTCATAACCATTGATTTACATTTCCAATGCTCCACCCGAAGGTACTACATTGGTCAGGAGGCGAGTTTTTTGTTGCCTGGAAATTTAGAATTTTGCCGAACCCTTGCCGTTCCAGGCAAGGTAGGGATCTTTAACGTGCGTGACAACACTCACACACAGGACCTGCATTTAACCTCTCATCCGAACGAGGGCGTAATATTTGTGAAAAATGCTCACCTGCCATTTTTCAAGCAGTCGGCCGTATCGGGATTTGAACCCGGGACCTTGGGATCCGTAGTCTTACGCTTACTACATTGATCCGCGGCGACGCCTCCCTTCAGAACCGTTCATTTACATTTCCAATGGTCCACCCGAAGGTACTACATTGGCCAGGAGGCGAGTTTTTTGTTGCCTGGAAATTTAGAATTTTGCCGAACCCTTGCAGTTCCAGGCAAGGTAGGGATCTTTAACATGTGTGACAACACTCACACACGGGACCTCCATTTAACCTCTCATCCGAACGAGGGCGTAATTTTTGTGAAAAATGCTCACCTGTCATTTTTCAAGCAGTCGGCCGTGTCAGGATTTGAACCCAGGACCTTGGGATCCGTAGTCTTACGCTTACTACATTGATCCACGGCTACGCCGTCGCCTCCCTTCATAACCACTGAAGGTCAGAGAATTAGGGTATATAACTGTAAAACAATAGAAGGTGACCGAACTGCATCTAACAAGAAAGAACAGCGTCTATGAGGAAAGACAACAAACGTAGAACAAGAAGAAAATTGTTGAAAACATATGTGTGGAGCACATCACAGTATGCCTATGAAATACGGGCAGTCTGAAACGCAGACAGAAAAACGGTAGCAGCCTTTTGAAATGCTGTGCTTCAGATGTACGAGACGATAGCATGGATAGACAAAGATAATAACAAATAGGTTATAGAAATAGTAGGGGAACTAGGATATCTGGGAAAAAAGAGAAATAGAAGGGCGGAATACTTACTAAGAAATTTTTGGGGAATAGTATGGGATATATTTCAAGCAGAGATAGGAAAAAAGAGGTAGATGTAGACTGTTACGTGCCGAAATCGGCACTAGACATTATGTAATTTAAATATTTACCTACCGCGTGAGGGTATCCAATTAACAATAAATAATAAATGGGAAGGACCTCTAACACTAGAGTACCCTCACGTTTCGGGACAATGCCTCGCAAGCTGCTGCAGTCGGTGAGAAGGGGAGGTTCATTAAACAACAACACACTAAGACAAAATTCCAATTGTTTTATTAAACGGCCTACTAACTAACTTAACCTAATTACATATACATACAAAATTATACAATGATTAACAATATTTACAATAGGGCGCCACCATGGGAATTAAACGCCCATGGACCGATCATGTAATAGCTTTCGTCGCACTTTGTTCGTGGCGATGAACTAAGATTGCAGGACAGAAAATACGTCACTTCACAGGGACAAATGTTATTAAGTTTCCGGCTAGCACAAACACAACTTAACTAAACAATTCTAAAGTCCTTATTTTATGAATATTAACAACAGTTCTGGGTGCAAACACCCCAATACATATAATTAATTAACGCTACCGTAGTCTAACTAACTTGCATACTGAAACGACCTTCCTTTAATCACGGGGTCATCAATAACAGGAAAAACATGACCTTCACACGGGTCAAATAGTACAATAACGGAATTCGTGGCTTAGTTATTACAAGCCTCGGACTACGTCGAAACACAATAAAATAAGAAACCCTTCAAAAGATGCGGTCTTTAACAATAACCTAAAGGGATTAAATACCGGAACGGAGATTTAACCCGAAGTTGTTTGTTATGAAAGTCGACAGATATTGTATTTAAACAAATAAATGACTTATGATGCGTAACACAGCTTTGAGTTCATAGTAATACTATATATAATAATTACTTACTCAGAAAAATAATTAACTTAGAACATAACGGCACGCACTTGACTTCAGAGAAATAAAACACTTCACTCAGTCTGGAAATAAACAACCAGCTTTAACCTCTAACGCGTCTGGAAATAAACAACCCCGATTACCACCGGCTGGCATCCTTATATACATTTAAGTTAATTGAAAAATAACCTCTTTCTTGGCGCTCATACTCGGCTTAGGATACGCCGGTCGTAAATCTTTAAGATTAATTAAACTGCCCATTGCCTAAGATTGCCACACAAGTAGATCTCGGAACTAATTTTAGTTGAGTGCTCCGCTAATTGAAAAATTGCTTCAGACCACCCTGACATAAATAGGATCCTAAAGCATGATTGACATCTAATCATAGATAGCAACTAATCTGACATGTTTAGTGCCCTTAAAGTAAGTGCCTTTAGAAAACTGATAGACTCTTGGATTAGATCTTCCTGGAAACTTCGCTAGGAAGCTACTTGGGTGATCTTGCAGCCGCTACAATTGCAGACCTATTTATGCTACAAGGCCTTCATTCTAATAATTAGAATGCTAAAATTAAACTAGAAAATAACTATTTTTAGAAATAATAGAACTATTAAAGCGTATTAAAACAGTATGTTACAATTAGTTAAGTTTTAATATGTGAGAATTTTGCGCCATAAATTTAAAAGACTTGTTGCACGTACTTCCGTCACTTCAGAAGTGCGTTGCGCGAGATTTCGCACCGACGCGTGTGGCAGAAGAAGGAAGTGGGGAATTTCCGAAAGACGCGTTAGGACTTGCCTCCGAAACGCGAAGAGAGTGGTATCGTATCTTACCGTGTCTTTTTTCTGATATGTAGGTTTCCTGTGTTCCCTTACCTTATTTGTCTACATATAGGAAGAAGACAATCAATTTGGATGCAACCCGGCTCAAGAAATCCCATGACCCGAGATATATTAGATGAGTCAAGGCCGCCGCCATAATGAAGTAATCCTGAAGGAAGCCGCCGCCATCATGAAGTAATCCTAAAGGGAAGCTCTACATATTCACGTGAGTACCCCTTGGGAGTTCTGTAAAATTTGTATACTTTAAAAATGTGTTGCAATAATTTGCATATTGTGTGACGTCATCGAAATTTGCGCGTCCATTTTCACATTATGTAATATTGTTACCAACTGACGTAGTGTCTCGCATACCTCGTTTACGGGTTTATAACAAGACCTAGATCAGATAGTGATAGTTGCAGATTATGCAAATTTCAGGGAAATCTGTAGGTTAGTTCAGAATAGGAAACAATGATGGTACGCGTCTAATCAGTTCCAGGACTGAAGACCTAATGATGATGATGATGAGATATTCTCTGCATGCACTTACCTTACCATTCTCCAGAGTTAGTCTGCAGCAATTATCTTGTTTACAGTCTAGGTCTGTCTACAGAAATTTTCAAAGTTAGAGAATATCAGATGGAATTTCGCCGAATTTCGGGGAAATGCCTACTGGATTTTCTGTACCAAAACTGTATCTAACAACCAGCTAAGTTTTTTTACTACTTTAAGTGCGAAGCAGCCCAACATAAGTCTGTGTCCATATTTTATGACCAGGCAAGTGATAAATCGATGCCTAACCTAATTGTGACCTGGCAACTTGAAGACTATTCGTTATTTTGTAATAATACAGCTAGTAGATTGCTTTGGTATGGCAGAGATTTCGTATTTCGCAACTTATACTAAACAAATAAGTTACTCATTGTCTGAATATTTATTTAGCAATATCTATATATTTTTTTAATTATTTCAATGCTTCTTTAACTCACGCTGTAAGTATTTGATCATAGAACACTTTGTCTTTGTCTTACCCAACATATGAAATTTATAGATAATTTTTAAGATAACTATAATTTTGATACAAGTTTTTCATTTTGAACTTGTTGAAAAACATAATGATCATTTAAATAGCTAGTTATGAAATCAGGAAAGTAGCGCATTGTTGAAATTTCAATAAATATGTCAGTTGCCATATTCAATTTGATGTCATATTGTTGAGTGTTGACAAATTCTTTTGCGAGATTTTCCACTAATTGTTTGGATATTATGTGGTTGCTGTCTTCAGTTCTAACCTACAATAAATTATGTAGTTAATACAAATTTCAGTAAATTTAAAAAAGATTAATACAAATATTAAAACCTTGCACCTCACATCATTTATTACAAAGTACATTTGTGTATTGCTGTATAAACATATTTTAACAAAAATTGTGCATGCACAGACTAAACGTATATTTAGTGTTCAGTTAACGACGTATGCGTGTCGATTAAAGTACATTGATTACACTGTATTACATCAATTTACGTACATAACAAAGGTGTATTCATATCACAATGCCTAGAGTCATATTCTATGTACAATAATTCGTCTGATATAGAAAGTAACTAGTCAACGATTTGTTACCAAAATGTTGAAAGAACGCTAAGAAAAGTTTAATTGTATTACACTGATAAGAAAAATACACCATTTTAGTCAATAGGTGCAAAATTGTAATTTATAATAATTAATCAAAAGTGTAAACTTTCATTAAGAACGCTTGGTGTATGGGGCTATGTTTTGTATTAGCTAAATGGGTGAGTATTTTGTATCGTGCATGCTTAATCAATGCAAATTAAGAGAAAGACTTTCACTTCACTGAAAAATTGTATTTAATTTAATATTAAGCACTACACGGAAATAGTCACGTACTCGCTTGTGATTTTGTTCAATAAAAACCAACATTTGCATGATATGCTGTGATATTAAACAAATTTGCTATTTATGAAAGAAACATTTAAAGATTAATAATTAAACGGATTGGGAATTTATGTATCGTAAAGTAAGTTGAATTTGGCATGATAAGAGCGCTAGACGAATGAAATGTTTTGTTATAAACTGAAGCGTTTGTGTTGGTCTAAATTATGTAACTAGTAAAGAGTTTCATATTTGGGCAACACAATGGATTTTTCTGAAGATATGGTGGTTTATCCATTCCGAATGGACCTGCACCTCGAAGAAGTTGTAGATAACTAGAATGGTGGAATGACTTGCATGTTCCAGTGATCTAAAGAGCCAAGTAGTAGGGTCTTTAGTGAGGAACCAGACTAAGACAGGTCCCCGAAAGAGGGTAGCAGCTTTTTCGATACTTAGTGGCAGAGACCATAGGGGTCGGTTTGGCATTCTAAGACACACAACTGCTATGTGGAAGGCAATGGGAAACCACCACATTATCTCCCAAGTACACAGCGTAATTAAATTGTTATTAAAAATGATGGCATCCTCTGGGGTAAAAAATTGTGGAGTTAAAATAGTCCCTCAATTGGATCTCTGGGAGACTACTTCAGGGATGTGATCCGAATGTATATAAAAATAGTTATCAACATTCTGCGAGTCACAGCATAGAATGTCATAAGTATGAAGTAGGTAAGCTAGAGAACTTGAAAATTGAAATGGATAGGTTAGCATTAGACATAGTAGGGATCAGCGAAGTTCGGTGGCCAGAGGCGGAGGATTTTTCTAGCGGAGACTTTACGGTAATTCATACAGGATCGGAAGAAGGAACTTCGGCTGTGGGGATAGTTATGTGAAAAAAGATGACAATGTGCAGAAAACTACTTACAAAAGAACGAAAGAATACTCTTGGTTAGATTAGAATCTAAACCAGTAAATACAATAATAATACAAGTATACATGCCCATCTCTACAAAGATATCGAAGACATACTAAGATACGTAAAAGTACATGAAAATTTAATAATTACGGAAAATTTTAATGCAGTGGTAGGTGAGGGTAGGGAAGGAGTGATAGTAGGTTTATTTGGTTTAGGCACGATAAATGACAGAGGAAATAGCCTACGACATCCGTTGCTGGTTGTCACTCACTACTACAAAAAGCCCCCCTTTCTGGGTGCCAAATTGCTGCGAATGCTGCAGTCTCTAAAATACAAAATGCTACAAACCTTTGATGCTGCTTATATACCTAAAACGCTTAAAATATTTCTGCTTTGCAATGAAGTATGCCACGGCTGCTCAGCTGTTTTCTGTAAATCAAACTAACTATTTAAAAAATTCTGCTACAGTAAATCGCCTAAGTTTATTAACATATTCATAGAAGAAGACACGCCAAGATCAACATAAAACTCACTCACTCATCAATTATACATTATATGCATCCTCTTTGTTAAAATAACACATTTCACAATACATTTTGAAATCAATAATTACCCCAGATAAATATTTACAATTATTATCATAGAAAGTAACAGGGCTTTACCACGGTCTATACTTTAACTCCGGTTTAATACGAGCTCATAGTAAAACCTTAATTCTTCGTGCCGAATTTTTGCACATCAATCCTCCAAAATTACCCTTTTAGCTTGTACATGCCAAATATTGTTAATATCATAAATCATTTCTAAACCTAAATTCCTGCATAAAATACCCTACAATAATGCAACAGAAGAAGTTCAATCCGTAACTCTTCCCAAGTTTATCTTTTTAGTTCATAACATTATACCCACAATGCACAAAAACACCTGTTTATACACATATGCAAACAAAAGCAACAGTTACCTGGATTCTATCACTGCCCCTAGGACTGCCATCACATCATCAACGACTGCTGCCTACAGGAACACCCAATCCGGATTGCAATCACCACAACTGCTAGTTGTAACCATATTACCACGTTTTCCACCTCCATACTGAATTCAGACTCCTAAACATTTTCTATAAAGTGTAGGTAATCAACCAGTTTGACCAAACACTATCTTTTACTCCATTCTCAATTTTATACTTAGCACATTTAGTGCAAATAAAAATGCAACAGTTTTATTTACATAAACAGAACTTTTATGCAACTCGTAAACGTATTAATACTTGGAGCCATCAGCTGATTGTAAACTACAAGTGTAAGCCTAAAGAGACGTACGCTTGCTGGAAACTTAGAGTGAGAGCCTCACCACCAATCGTTGGGGTTTATATATCCTTCTTCTGTCCCTCTAAGGCTTGGTAATTCCGTCAATACAAACAAACATTCAGTTCTTAAAACTGCCAACGGTTACATTCTTTCACAAACACTTTCACTATCTTCCCCAATACTTCCAGAAACTGCCTGATACAACAACTCCAACGGCCAACGAAATCCTAGAAATTGCCCTCACACTACAAGCTAACGTATACATTTCTCTGTATTTCATTTCCAACCGAAACCGATTTTCTATGAAAACATAAGTTTAAGCTCACAACAACGCACGTACTAACATCATTTCTTTGTATTTGTTCTAACTGACAACACTTTTCAAAACATTTCCTGGAAAATTGAAATTCTACTGGGAAAAAATGTTTAAAATAAGCCTCTAATAATACGCGTTATATAGCTATCTCGCTTCAATACATACGCGCTAAATCACCTGTCTACTTTGTCTGTTATCCCCGTTGTCCATGAACGTTAAAGTTCCATCTATGCTTATCTCACTTATACCCACGCTATTCAATAATCTCTCTTTGTTTACTGGTTTGCAAGTTTTATTGTAACTGACAAAATCACCCTATCCTGCTAAGTTTAAACTATTTCTATGTTAACATGTGATATTTGTATCTTACTTCTACCCTTTCTAACAAATAACCCCTCTTTGTTTCGCTGTTGGCACACAGTATTTGTAACCAACTAAATACTTATTCTAAAACTATAAATTCATTTCTAATTGATGGCGCCAACCAACCCTACTTAGAATTGCCTGTTATTTGTGTCGTCTTATCTTTTAGTGATACTCCAGAAACTTCGTTCGAATATAACTGCCACCTTTACTATTATTTATTTTATTTTTTATATAAATTAATTACTTACAGGTAATACCCAAATAATAATAATATACATGAGGAAATAAGAAACATAGTTAACACTTTACAAAATAGATAAAGATGTCTTCAAATATTTACACGTAACATTGAAAATATTGATATCGGATGGTATAGAAGCATTGTATAAACATTACGCAGAACTACAACGATTTAAAATGCTCAAGTTTTTTAGAAAATATACATCCCCTTTGCTATAATTTAACTCTGAAGGTTACCTTGGTTTATAATATGAAATTTACAATGCTTTATACTTCTTAAATACAACGGTTAAAATATGGTTATGATATAACACATGCTATTTTTAATTAGTATTCATAGTTAAGGAATGATGCTAAATTAACTTTTAGCTTACTGAAATTATTCAGTAAAATTATTAATTTCTACTCTAAAAAAAAGCGTTTCATCTTGTTATTTGTATTTTCTATACTGAATCCTGAAATAAATACCAAATTGTATACTAATGCTTTTTTAACCACCAAATATCACGGCTCCTCAGCTACTTTCCTGAAAATAAAATTTCAACACAAAGACTCTTGCTAAGGTAAATAGACAACATTTATTATAAACCAACTTGATTTAATTTAATAAGCCAAAATCAAAAATATTCTTCTCTTCCACACCTCTTTAACAAGTTATATACATCTTGTTTAAGATACTTCTTTGACAGTAACATTAACAAGGTCAATATTTACACGGAATAATATATCAAATTAATTTAAAAAAAAGTAGTAGGGCTTCAACACATAGTTCTTACTCAATTAACGTTTCAATACGAGTTCATAGTAAAACCTGGACTTTTATTGCAAATTTCTGCGCACAAATATTTTAAATTTACCCTCCTACCTCGTGCAAAATATCAAATAATTTATAGACCATAAATATTTTTGAAACCTATGAATAAATTCAAAAGAAATCTTTTAGCACATAAAAGAATTAAAATTAAAAAAATTAAAATATTAAATTAAAAAAAACTCCCGATTTTATGACCTCAAAATTATCCTCTAGCTACAAATAAAAATCAATCCCCACAAAATTATCAATTACATCTATACATCTTAAAAACTATACCTGTGAATAGTATACATGCGGAAACAACGTACGTTCGGCACGGGACTGCTGCGTGAAAGAACAACCCCAAATCTTGATTTCTCTCCCACAAAATTCACGCTGTGAGCATAAATTACTAACATGTTTCCAATATTTCAACATTCGGCAGTACGCCCAAACTTGTGGCTGTGCACCAAAATTCTTCTACATAAATCTGATCTTAGGCAGAATGTCTGAAATTTCAGCAGTAACTTCTTCGCACAAACCTGAAATTATGGCCATGCACCAAAATTTCCCCTCTGAACTAAAATTTTTGGCAGTAAACCCAAAATCGGTTAAAACTGCCATTCCATCATATCAAAACTAATTAAACATTTTACACAGCATTTATTATTAGTTAATTAGTTAATTCAAAAAAATTATAAATCCAAGTGAGCTTGAAATCTGTGTCCTGCTCGGTTTTATACCTATTCCCCACCTCCAAAACATGGTGAAATTCTCTGAAGTTCTGTCTCGACATTATATTTTCAATTCTCAAAATATAGACATCAACCAGGTTAAGCTCTTTCGTTTCCAACTCCTAACATACACAAATTCACACGTAGGCAAATTCTTCGTATTCTACTCTCAAAAGAAACTCATTAGTCAAAGCCAACTTCAAATCATTATATTTGTAAATGAGCATTTTTTAGTAAAATCCTCTTCGAAGCCAACAAAATGAACCCGTGCGCCACGGCCTTCTTAGTATTCGAAAAATCAATGCTCAGACAACCTTGGTATAAACCACAAATCGAACAAAACCAACGTCCAGAACACGCCTCTTTTCAATACGTGTTGTCCCTATCTCATTCATACACATGTGCTCAAATCAGTGCTCTCTGTCACCTAATTTTCAACATTAGCCGCTTGACCGACAACTGCCTCCATGCTTCTTATCAAGTTTACAATTGTCAAGAGGTCGTAATACTGTGTTGTTTGTTTCGTTTCTTATAGACCCTTGACTTTTATACAAGGAAAAATAAACTGTTTGAAAATCGTTCTAACAGCTATAGAAAATAAATATCAACTTGACTACTATTCAGTATGAGGGTTCTATTTTTGTGATTTAAAATATTAAATTTGAAATACATTAATATTCACGGGATGTTTCTTATATGCTATGGGTTATATTTCATGAGTACTTATACCTGAAATATTATGAAAATAAACCTGAAATTCCTGAAAAAAAAATTAATTTTCAATATTGATTTTTAAAAGTTTTTAAAGTTGTTTTAGATGTATTTTAACATGCTAAATCCAAAAACCACATTCAAACTGAAAAATAACACACTTTCAGCGCACCAAATACCACTGGATTGTTGGGGTTGAATGAGGGTGATATAGATATGCTAATTATAGGGAAGGACCAATTGCTTTTTGTAGCAATACCAATGGCGGTGGAGCGGTTATGTAATAACTAAAAACAACTACACCAAACTACTTAATGAAGGGTATAAATACCTTAAAGCCTGTGCCGCTGTGGGCAATAAAAGTTCACACACAAAAGCTTGCGGACAACCAATAACACGCACGTTTGGGTGTCGGTGTCGCTTTCAAAAGCTCTCACACAACCGTCTTCTGCAAGGGTTCGAATGCAACTGTGTTCACGCACTTCCACTGTCGGTATATAATGTTTCACTGAAAACTGTAGGATACCCGCACAAAGTATTTATTGTCACCAATTCCAATAAATGTTCGATGATGACGTAACATACCGCCCACCAAATTCATAGAATTTTGAAAAGGATGGAAGTAGGTTGGGTGAAGGAAATCACATGGGATTTGACCTTGCTAGGAAAACAGGTAACGAAAAATAGGGTGGTACACTACAGCGAGCGATATTACCAACTATGCAAAAATAAAAATATATATGTAAATAAGCAAATATGTAAAAATAATATACTACTATACATGTAAGAAATGTGTATATACATCTAAACATAAAAATAAAATTAAAATACCGGTAGCGGCGCTAGTTTGACCAAAGGTCGTTTTAGTGTGCCATGTGCCGTTTTGATCTCCGCGACACGTATAATACCGTCCGCACCGGGAAAAGTATTAATAATACGACCAAACTTCCATTGAAGTGGAGAAAGCTGGTCGTCCTTGATGAAGACAATAGAGTCCTTTTCAACTTGTCGGACACCTACCTTAGAGTGCCATTTAACCTTCTGATTCAGAGTATGTAAGTACTCATGGCTCCAGCGAGACCAAAAATCTTGATGGAGTTTTTGCAGGAGTTTCCACCTGCTCTTTAATGGTAAAACGTTGGTTGAATGGTCCTCATCTGGTGGTGCAGAAAGAGGTTCCATAGTTAGGAAATGACCTGGTGTTAGGCAACGCAAGTCATTTGGATCCGAACTCAAAGCGCAGAGTGGCCTTGAATTTAGAACAGATTCAATTTGAGTAAGAACTGTGTAAAGTTCCTTAAAGGTAAGTTTTTGTTCGCCGATTACGCGAGCTAGGTGTGTCTTTACCGACTTAACACCGCTTTCCCACAAGCCACCGAAGTGAGGGGCGCTAGGTGGATTAAACGACCACTTTATCCTTTCTGAGGTTACTGCACTATGCAGATAACTCGTAAGCTGACGATAGGCACCTACAAAATTAGTACCGCAATCGCTAAATATTTGAGAACAGCGTCCTCGACGTGCTATAAATCGTCGCAAAGCGGCAAGAAACGCGTCTGCCGACAAATCCGAAACAAGTTCAATATGTGCTGCCTTAGTGGCAAAACAAACAAAAATACAAATATAGGCCTTAAGAGTTTTAGAGTCTCGCAGGCGGTTAGCCTTTATTAAAGAGGGCCAGCAAAATCAACACCAACAATACTGAACGGTTTGATTTGGGTATACGTGCTGCCGGTAGGTCTCCCATAGGAGGAGTTACCAGGACCGGTTTGGTACGAAAACAACTATGACATGATGATAAATAATTTCTGATTGAATTTTTAATAGAAAGGATCCAGAAATTCTGTTGGATAAGATACGCTGTGGTATTAACACCGGGATGGCAATACCTTTCATGAGTTGACCGAATGATAAGTTCGGTTAATCGGTGCCGCTGAGGCAATAACGCAGGAAACTTTTCGAAATAGGAAAGCGAAGAATGTGTCAAGCGCCCACCTACTCTTAAGATATTTTGTGGATCAACAAATGGAGAAAGTTTTTGCAAGCTTTTAGGTAATTTACGGTTTGCCTTGATCGAAGCTATTTCCTTTGGAAATGTAACATTTTGTACATGCCGAACGATAATCATGAGAGCATTGTGTAATTCAATGTCTGTTAAGGGACCCGTATGACGTTGAGCCATGGATTTAGAAAATCTATAAATGTAAGCCACGATGCCTTGGATTTTATATAACGATGAAAAGCGACTTAGTAAAATGCCAATGACGTTTGGATCTGTTTGAGCGACAAATGTTAGGATCTTCTTTTCCGTAGTTACCTCAGCAATTGAGGTTGACATTGTTGGTTGAGGCGGCCACGAGTCACTAGGGTAGTGAAGCCATTCAGGCCCCGCCCACCATAGCGAACATGAAATAACCGCGCTTGGCATCAACCCCCGAGATGCAGGATCAGCCGGATTATGCGAAGATTTAATATAAAACCATCGGCTAGGTGCAATGATTTCTTGAATGTGGCTAACACGGTTTGCCACAAAAGTTTTCCAACGAAAAGGTGGAGAACGTATCCAAGTGAGAGCGACCGTAGAATCACTCCACGCTGAAACATCGGAGATGTCAATCAAGCCTTGATAAGAACGAATGGTAAAAGAAAGTAAATCGGTTAATAAAACGGCGGCACATAATTCCAAACGTGGAATTGAAATGCGCTTAATTGGAGCTACTTTTGTTTTAGCGGTTACAAATTGTACAGTTATTTCTCCAGTAGTTTGATTTATGAACTGAAATACACTACCGCTGCATACCCTACCTCGCTAGCATCGCAAAACCCATGCAAATGACAAGTAAAAGTATCCGAAGGGGGTAAACAACGTGGTAACTTTAATGACGATAATAACGGCAACTCTTCTTGGTATTGCTGCCATTGAGACGAAATGTCTGCTGGTGGGATGTCATCCCAATTTAAACCTAACATCCACAGATGCTGGATTAGGCGTTTTGCAAAAAGTGTTAGTGGGGCTAAAAACCCTAATGAATCATATATTCTGGCAACTTGCGAAAGTATGTTGCGCTTTGTACATATTGGGTTTAATGGTTTAACCCGAAATGAGAAAATATCTTCTGTAGGTGACCATTGAAGACCTAATATTTTTATTGATTCGTCAGAATCGAAATCGAGAGAAGTATATTGGCAAAAATCTGACGGAATGCCTTCCAAAATAGAAACTGAATTAGAACTCCATTTTCGAAGTTCAAACCCAGCCGAATGTAAAAGTCGGATAAGTTGATCTTTAATTTCTCGGGCCGATTGTATAGAATCTCCACCGGCGACGAAATCGTCAATATATAGATTTGACCGTATAGCCTCAGCGGCTAACGGAAACCTTTTGCCTTCGTCAATGGCTAATTGCTGAAGGGTTTTTAATGAAAGATAAGGCGATGACTTAATACCATAGGTCACTGTATTAAGCTGATAAGTCTGAATGGGTTCTTCTGCGAAGAACCGCCAAACAATTAATTGAAACTTTCGATGTTTTTCGGTAACCAAAATTTGTCGATACATTTGGCGAACATCACAAGTAAAAACGAAACGATTAGTACGAAATTTCAATAAGATTGACGAAATATCATTTTGGAGACTAGGTCCAGCCAATTGAGTGTCATTAAGTGACACGTTGTTTTTAGCCTTTGCAGAGGCGTCCAAAACCACACGAATTTTAGAAGTATGACCTTCCTCTTTAAACACAGGGTGATGGGGTAAAAAATAATTATCGTTCCCAACGGGCGGAGAATCGAGTAATGCCATATGACCCGCATCAAGATAGTCCTGCATGAAATTGTTGTATTGGGCGCGTAGCTCCGGTTGAGCATGCAATTTGCGCTCCAACGAAAATAGTCTTTTTTTAGCCATCTCAAAGCAATTATCAAAAACGGGCAAAGTATCGTTGAACGGTAACGCTACAATAAAACGACCGCTAGGGTCACGAGAAAACGTGTTTTCAAAAATCAAATCTGCCTTTTCTTCTTCCGGAGAAGTATAAGGCTTGGATGGCAACTCTTCTATCTCCCAAAACCGCCTTAGGGTCTGGTCGATAGGATCTTCTACAGAAGTAAAAAATGCTTGGACAGTATCAGACTGCAAGCCTTTTGTGGGACCAGTAATAGTCCAACCAAAAATTGTATTTATGGCGGCAGGCTGAAGAAATTTGCCATGTATAACACCGCCATTGATGATGAACGGATAAACATCTGCTCCAAGGAGCATGTCAATAGTTCCTGGAGAGTTCCAGGTCGGGTCTGCAAGGTGCAGGCCGCATAAGTGTTCCCAATTATTAGGAACTTCAACGCTAGGTAATTTGCCAGATATTGACGAAAGCACAAAAGTTGTGACTTCTAGAGATTTTCAGAGTCTAACATAGAGCGAATGGTGCAGCTGACGGCACCTCTATTGACCGCTGAAGTTGTCTGCCCAAGTCCATAAATCGGAACTTGAGAACGTATGCGTGGAAGCCAAAGTTTGCTCACGCAATCGTCTCGAATAAAGCTAGCTTGGGAGCCAGGATCTAAGAGTACCCTGATCGGTTTGTATCTACCAGAACGATCTTGAACTTCCACAACAGCAGTGGAGAGTAAGACAGTAACCCCAAGATTTGAATTCGTCTGTGAAGACAAAACATTTGCCGGAATAGGAGAGGCTGACTGCGTCCTATTGGCATTTTTATGCATAGGTGTAGCGGTCGATTCAGCTGAACGGCTAGAAGCAGGTTGCGCTTCAAAATGTAGCAAGGTATGATGCGGCTTGGCGCAAGTTCGACAGGAATTATAAGATTTGCATTGCATGGACGCATGGTCTGTTCGTAAGCAATTTAAACAAAGGCGTAAGCGTTTGACAATGTCGAAACGTTCCGTCGGAGTTTTCTTTAGAAACGATTGACATCTATAAATTAAGTGATTGCCTTTGCAAGAAGGACAATGGTGCGAAAATGAATTCTTTGAGTCACTGGAGCTACTTGGTGTGTCCAGTGAGACTACGTTAGAAGAAACTCTTGGTTTAAACTGAAACGCGGAGGATTTCTTAGGCACTGATGTGTGAGATGTATGGACAGTCGTCGAATAAGAAACAGGTGCGGTTGAAGAAAAGGTTTCCAACGCTGCACATTGTTGAGTTAAAAATATCTCAAATCATCGAATTGGGTATTTGCTTCGGATCCGATTGGAGTTCGAAGCGTTTTCTAGTGAACGGATCGAGTTTTTCTAAAGACAATCGACCAGAATAAAGTTCCAATGTTCAGTGGGAAACTTTAAGTTAGTTAGAACAGCAAGGTTCTCTGAAAACAATCAATAAGTGCCCTAAGTTTCTTAGGGTCTTCTGATTTTAAAGGTGGAAAGTCTTTCATAGCCTTCCAATGCAAAGTTGCCAATAAACGCGGATTGCTAAATCTCTCACGCAAGGCATTATATGAAATGATAAAATTATCTCCCGAAATGGGTACCGATTTAATGATTTTCAAAGACTCCCCGCTACAGCAACTGATAAGATAATTTAATTTTTCGATATTGGACAGCGACGCGTTATTATAGACCAGACTGTCAAATAAATCGATGAAAGATGTGAATTCAGTTACCTCATTATTAAAAAGTGGGAGCTTTAACGGTAACAATTTTGATCCCGAGCTGCTTGGAGCATTTTTAATGATTTGTGGTGCTTTCATTTCTTGCATCGTTTCGAGATGCAGCAGTATGCAATAATAAGCGGAATCTACTTCCTTCCGTAAAGCGTTGTAATTTAATAATTCTACCTCGTCACAGGACACAAAACAACAACTAGAATTGTATTGAAATCTCTGTAAAGGTCATTTACTCCCCTTGTTTGAATAAGGAACAACGTTTTTAAAGTTGGGTCACTTTGTATAGCGTTGCTCAATTCCCACATTTCTATAATGCGTATTTTCAGTAATCCGAGCTCGGTTACCTGTATTTTCTTGGGAGCCATTCTGAAAGTTATTCTGAAAGGCCTACACTATAAAAATGCTGTAAAACGGTAAAGCTAAGATGTGCGCTGAGAAATATTAAATATTATGGGTTGTTGTTCAAGGCACGACAAATGTAAAATAGCCTATAAACCAATAAATCACGTTTTATGACTATTAGCCTGCAATGTGGTCTTTAATGCTAGACGTCGAAAACCTAACGGTTTGTCAAACAAAGCGTTTAGATAAGATTTACAGCTTACAACCCGGGCGGCTTTTACCATCAAAAGATCACAGGAACATGCAACTTAACGTGTTTGCAAGAAGCGTTCAGCTTTACAACATTATTACCCTGCAAATGTATTAAATATTTTACGTTGTAAACCGACTGAAAGGGTTGTATGTGAAACTAGAAACGCGCAATGGCTTTTAGTGCAAATTATCTAATTTTATATTAAGGATTTGTTTGTAATTAAACGCTGGTTTAATTACGGCGAAATCACTTAATTTAGTCTAACGAAAGTATGTAGCTAATATTGTACATATTTTAACCCGCTAAATATGGAGCTTGAACACAAATTTAAAGCTAAATCATTAATTAATTAAAAAGCTCGTTGGAATGCAAAGTTTAGGACATGCGTATACCATTACATGTGATTTTCCAATGCTCCACCCGAAGGTACTACATTGGCCAGGAAGCGAGTTTTTTTTACCTGGAAAATTTGGAATTTTGCCGAACCCTTGCTGTTCCAAGCAAGGTAGGGATCTTTAACGTGCGTGACAACACTCGCACACGGGACCTCCATTTTACCTCTCATCCGAACGAGGGTGTATTTTTGTGAAAAATGCTCGCCTAACATTTTTCAAGCGGACCGTGTCGGGATTCGAACCCGGGACCTTGGGCGTAGTAGTCACACACATACCACTACGCCACGGAGCCGCCGACATGCGTATACCATAGAACTGGAGAATTCGGATCGTTTGGACCAATGGATTGTTGGGGTTGAATGAGGGTGATATAGATATGCTAATTATAGGGAAGGACCAATTGCTTTTTGTAGCAATACCAATGGCGGTGGAGCGGTTATGTAATAACTAAAAACAACTACACCAAACTACTTAATGAAGGGTATAAATACCTTAAAGCCTGTGCCGCTGTGGGCAATAAAAGTTCACACACAAAAGCTCTCACACAACCGTCTTCTGCAAGGGTTCGAATGCAACTGTGTTCACGCACTTCAACTGTCGGTATATAATGTTTCGCTGAAAACTGTAGGATACCCGCACAAAGTATTTATTGTCACCAATTCCAATAAATGTTCGATGATGACGTAACAACCACCATAATATATAAATTAAGAAAAATGAATGGTAATTTACTCAAAGTATGTAGAGCAGCATCACCTCCGTGCTGAGTGTTGCCAAAATCTGCGATGTCAGGTGAAACAACATGAAGAAATAACGGTGAGCTAGGTGATGCCATACTTCCCATAAGGTGTGTGTTAAAAATTACAGCTTTGCTACTCCTGTCCTGATGAAGTCCAATTAGGGTAAAATGCATTGGCGAGATGATTAAGAAGGAAATGAAGGACACAGGTAAGATTTGACCCTGCAACCTCCTAATTTACACTTGAACACTCTTACCATTAGAGTTGAGACCTTTACTTCAATTAGAAAGTTGGACAAATTTACAGTCTACGTCCCAATATATCAAACGTTCAATGATGTTTGATATTTTTCGTAATTCTAGCTGACAGTCAGATATTTAATGCTACATTGATGTAGATAGGGGTGGCTACGTGACATAGTTGGTATGCGTGTGACTACTATGCCCAAGGTCCCGGGTTCGAATCCCGATATGGGCCACATGAAAAATGTTAGTCGAGCATTTTTCACAAAAATACGCCCTCTTTTGAATTAGAGGTAAAATGTAAATCCCGTGTGTGTGTGTGTGTGTGTTGTCACTCATGTTAAAGATTCTCATCTTGCATTTAACAGGAAGGCTTCGGCAAAATTCAAACGTTCCATTAAAAAAAAACTTGCTTCCTGGCCAGTGCTGTACCTTCGGGTGGAGTATTGGAAAATTAAATGCAGTGATATAGATAGGAAGCAAAGCTCGATTTAAATACAAATATAAATGTAGTTAATACTCCCTGTATGCTTGTTGTGGTTTGTTTAGCATTCTTCTTAATCTTCTTTGGGAATGAAACCACTCAGTTTTTAAAATCTATTTTATTTACGTTTCGATCCATGTCCTAGGATCGTTGTCAAAATAATAAAAACCTCAAGTTTGACATTTATGACATAAATTGAAGGTGACTTTGATTTATTGAAATATTTGGTTTGAGTACAATAAGCAAAAATTTTTAAAGTTTAAAAGAATGATTGCCTTCAATTTGTGTTGCGACCTGGGATCGACTTTCTTTAGATAGCCAATAAGCTTAACGTGAAATCAGCTGATTAATTTTTGTTGGTGAATTTTATATAAATTCAATAATTTGGAAAACATTTTTTAACATGTTTCTATTTATACAACATTTATACATACATTATTGCATGAACTTTTAACACTATACACAAACTTTTAGAAAAAGTATGGCTTGTTTTTTGTGAAATACCTAATATACAAGATTTAAACATTACAACGCTTTTCTATATTGATTAAGATCTTGAGTAATGAGTAGGTTGTTCCCCTCGATGGATAAGGTTGAATGAATTCCTAAAATTCTCTTAGCACACAACTTATAAGCAGTCGACTGCTTATGCCTTACGGTAACACAATCCCACACTTCTTTAATAACCATCCTCTCAATTGTATAAATAGAAACATGTTAAAAAATGTTTTCCAAATTATTGAATTTATATAAAATTCACCAACAAAAATTAATCAGCTGATTTCACGTTAAGCTTATTGGCTATCTAAAGAAAGTCGATCCCAGGTCGCAACACAAATTGAAGGCAATCATTCTTTTAAACTTTAAAAATTTTTGCTTATTGTACTCAAACCAAATATTTCAATAAATCAAAGTCACCTTCAATTTATGTCATAAATGTCAAACTTGAAGTTTTTATTATTTTGACAACGATCCTAGGTCATGGATCGAAACGTAAATAAAATAGATTTTAAAAACTATGAGTGGTTTCATTCCCAAAGAAGATTAAGAATAAATGTAGTTAGTTATGCAAGTCAAGTTAGTCTTTAATACTACGATCTTAGTTAATAAGATAAATTATTACGTAAGCTTTTATGATCACTTCAATTATTAGCTTGATTTCAAATAATTATTTAGGCTTTTTATAAAAACCTAAATTATTTATTAAAAATCAACCTGCTTTGAAAACTACCTTATATTTGCATGTGTGTATATAATGCATTCTTTACCTTATGTCGTATCCATTGCCATATTTGTGATCTTGATATCTCTGCCGTAGCAGAATCTTCAACAGCATTTTTATAATAAAAATGACCATTTCCTTTTAACCAATTATGTATAAATAATATAGAAACTTGAATATTATGTTTTAATCCTTCATAGGTTACACCACCCAGAGGCATTTTCAATAAATCGGCTTCGGTTATGTCTTCTTCTTTAACAATGTTCAACTGATTAATACTTGTTGGACACTGTTCATTCCACAGCTGTAAATTGAAGATTATAATTTAGAAAATACAATACTAAATTTGCATATTATTATAAAAGACCTTATTAATGTGTGGAATTAATTGCAGATCATACACCATAAAACCATCGGCTCCAGCAAGGATTTCTATTTTTTTGGCATCCACAACTTTTTGAACAGCAGCGTCTTTACTGAAATATTTATAATAATTTCTAAATATATGTTTTATCGCTTACTTTTCAGACGTTACTAGTACAGCAGCCATGCCACCTGTCGCATGTGCTCCTCGTTTGTGGCAAGTGTTTATCACCAGTTGCATGTATTTGTGTAAATAGTGCTTATGTATATCTACATATTTATTTCGATCTGGCAAAACAAATGTTGGATTGTCACCTGTAAATAATTAATTACGTGATGTGTCATAGAAACAACTTTTTATTAATTTATCCTCTAAGTGAAAATGAAAACCTATTTTTTTACCAAAAGCTATCACACCATTTATGTTAAGAATACTGCAACGTAAACAACCATTCTGCTTTATAAAAAGAATTACGCCCAATGATTTTTTAGATCAATCTTTACAATATTGGTTTGATTTTCAAAATTTTTTAAGTTTATGTCTAACCACTGAAACGCCTAGCCATTGTGGCTTTAACTAGCGCTTTTTAACCATAGCCATTGTTCTAATGTGTAACGAACCGAAATCGGTTTGCACACTGTCGCGTCGTCAAATTGTTAATGCTCGCAAATATCACTTAGCGTGTGCATGCAATGTATTAATTCGTCCACTTATGCATATCTCGGGATGGGCGGGAAGGTATATGATAAGCATAGGTTCTGTAATAGCATTATTATTTGTAATGGTACATATTGAAACAAACACAGGAAAATAAATACAATGATAATCCCTAACACAGTGTGAGGTACATTTTTTGCAATCCACAAAATATAATCCAAAAAACTGAAACTAATAAATAATTTAATTTGTAACATTCGTTAAGAAATATTAGAGTCGTAGTCGAATTTTAATTGATAGTATGTAAATTGTCAGAATTCCAAATATTATTTTGCAAGCAAATATTTATTATTAAAATAGGTAACTATGAAGGTTGTCACAATCGCTACAAATCTCTACTTAGTAAATTTTATAGTTCACACGTGCAAATTTTTATATGAAAGCTGTAATAGATTATCACCTACGATTTACTCCTCTTGCAGCAGGATCGATTTCTCAGGTTTTTATTGTACGGTTTTCAACAGTTTTATGGCGTGGTTCTTGCTGACAGTACAGTAGTGCCCTAAATGAAAGGTAAGAGGTTGGGGGAATAAACGGCACAGTACATTACAACACATGCAATAACACACCCTGAAAATGCATTTGCTTTTACAAATTCCAGTACTGGTGATCAATTTAAGTTCATGTAAATTACCACCATCGTTTCAACACCTATTCGTTAGTCCACGGGATTGGCTTATTCAAATTGGCTGATGTCTCACAACCAATTGGATTAGAGATCTTCGACACTTCAATAATGCGTGTTCACGATACACTTCTGAGAGTATCTTAACATGTTTATACATATTAAATTCTTTCTAACCCTAAAGTGTAACTAGTAATTTATAGAATAAACAGGACTGGATTTGAGAAACAAAGGGAAATACTTTACTTTTATACAAAAAATAATTGATGTATTGAATATAAGGAATGGAAACTGGTTATCCAATAATTGATAAAAGGCACATTACGGGTTAATTCACTTAACCCGAGGTTTTGGTATTATGATTTTACTATAACAAATTATTTAAAATTTAGCCTAATTTAATTTTGATTAATAGAGAATTTCAAGAACACATGATTCATTGTCTCATTTATTTAGAAGAGCTACCTACTCATTCTTCAATGTATTATATAATGAAGAAAAACTTCTGCAATATATTTATATCTGGTATATTTAGGGACTTTACAAAAACAACTCTTCATTAGTATTCTACAAGGTTATGCAATCCATTCTCTTACAAGTTTAGTTAAATAAGTATTGTAATTTATTTAGGCAGTACTTCATTAATTTAATATTCTGCTGTTTTTTTTCTGGTGCCAGTTATCTCACCAATTTTCATGTCTTTTATTTGAAAAGCAGAAATATCAGTCTAGTGCTGGGATATAGTTTTTGTACATATGTCATTGTAAGTAGTAGGAGATTAAAATATTATGTGAAAGAGAAAAATTGCATTAAGTGGAACATGATTCATTTGCTATGGCCATTTGTGATTGTTGGTGAGATTATGACCTCGCCAACCTTCAAGAATAGTTAGAGTAAATGAATCCCTTCTGCTTAACACTTTCTTTTATGCACATGGTGGGTTAGATGTGGTTTTAAATGCATAGATAAAAACAACAGCCATACCGTGAAAACTATCTTATCACAATATGTATGATGAGGTAATTGGACGCTGGAAAAATGCAGTCCTTGAAGTTTATTTATTAATGGAGTTGCATGAACTTTTAACACTTTACATAACCTTTTAGAAAAAGTATTGCATTGTTTTTGTGAAGTACCTAATATACAAGATTTCAACATTACAAAGCTTTTCTATATTGATTAAGATCTTGAATAATGAGTAGGTTGTTCCTCTCGCTGGATAAGGTTGAATGAATTCCTAAAATTCTCTTTGCACAAAACCTATTAACTGAATTAAATTGGATTTTGTTTAAAATAGTTTGTTCTAGTAAAAAGCCCAGGTTAGAACTGGCTTTAAATGAATATTTTTTTACGAAATAAGAAACAGTGAACTAATATTTAAAATTTTCCCCATATAGAATCTAATAATAGAAATTAAACTTATAGTTCTAATATTACTAAAGGAATGCTACACCTAACAAAAAGAAGCATTGGTTTCTGAATATGCATCGCACTTTTTTTTCCTTTTAAGTCCAAGTGTGGTGTAACTTTTATAAGGTTACTTTATCAGTCGAAATAAGGAATGTAGATTATAGTCTGAGTTTGTGTTCCATTTTTCTACATTGTGATAGGCCACACAAGTAGATAAGCGTATCAGTGATTAAATCCGAAAGTTACAGGTTCGAATCCTGTTCCATTTTCCAATTATGAACTAGATTGGAAATGATCATATATGCTTTGCATTAAAGTCTAAGTTATTATTTCATCTTATTAACTAATATAGTACTAATAATTAATTTGTCTTGTATACTTATCCAATATGTGTATTTAATAGTTCGCTTATATGCATGAATTTGAGCGTCGCTTTCTGTCAATAACTTGACACTGTCAGATATGTTTAACAAAAATGCCAAACGTAATTGAGAATTATGTGGATATACAGTTGTGTACAAGATTTATGTCTTTCCGATCTAAAATACTGGCGTTAGTGGCTCAATTGGTTAGCGAATCAGCAACCAAAGCCAAAGGTTACAGGTTTGAGTCATGTTCTAGATCTTATATTTTCTATCTTTCGATTACTAGCTCGAATTGAAATAAATATTTGCTTTTACATTTGGAAAATTGCTCAATTATACCGAGCTGTCTATGGTATGTAACATTTAATATTTATTTTAGTTAAATGACTTAGTTTAATTGTAATTAGATAAAGTGTTCATGTTGTTTGAATGATAGAAATATGCTTAAAAATTGTTGTTCTCCTATAATGGGTTTTGTATGAAGTACTCTTCAAACACCAATTCTAAAATACGTTTTCTGAACTAGTTCACGATATTTCGAGTGTTGGTTTGCGTGGTTTCTTTTGTGATAAATAGTATAAATTTAATCTGGCAATTACAAAATCTTTATGGTGAAAACTTGCTTCCTTTTTATGTGACTAGTAAGTAATTGAAGGATAATGTTTCTTCAATAGAAATTTTTACTTTTTCAGTCCGAATTTTAACCTATTTCATCTGGTTGCCGCAGATTAAGTTATGAAGAGATGGATGCACATTACAGTTACCAATAACCCGTGATAAACTGCACTAGGGAATATAAAAAACAATGGGTAACGAATAGCCTTACTCAGTTATGGTACGTAGACTTTTACTTGCATTATATAAATATTAAGATGAGTAAATCATTTTGCTTAGTTAATACTATTATTATTAGAATAAGGATATTAGTGTAGGTTTTGTGTAATTTTTGTTTTTGTATAGATGGATAACCAATGAATTGATTTTGATAATTATCCATGAGCTATGGTATTTAATTAGATATTGGTGTTGATTGTGCCGAAGGCACATCATAAATATCTAATTTGTTTCTTAAGTTTAGTAAATTCTTTTTCAATCGAGCTTTTCATTGCCAATGTATATATATATATATATATATATATATATATATATATATATATATATATATAAGGTCGAATTTATATATTATTGGTATATACTATATGAAATAATCATTTATTGTGAAATCTACGTTTCGACTTATATAAAGTCTTTATCAAGATCTAAAATTTAAAATTTATGGACACAGTCATTAACCTAATTAAAAACTTACACAATTTGATGTTAATACATGTACTGATTTAACATAAAGGAGGATCCCAAATAAATAGTAATAACATTTAATGTAAAATAAAATGTAAAGATAAAATTAAGACTACAAACAGCATACAATACGGACAAACACAGACTAAGAACTAACGTCTAACAATTAAAGAAACTCCAACAGCAAAGTGGGTTTGTTCTGCAGCAGAGCTGATAAATTCGCCAGGTGATAGATAACAATTAAGTTTTTGTTTGTTATCTATCACCTGGCGAATTTATCAGCTCTGCTGCAGAACAAACCCACTTTGCTGTTGGAGTTTCTTTAATTGTTAGACGTTAGTTCTTAGTCTGTGTTTGTCCGTATTGTATGCTGTTTGTAGTCTTAATTTTATCTTTACATTTTATTTTTACATTAAATGTTATTACTATTTATTTGGGATCCTCCTTATGTTAAATCAGTACATGTATTAACATCAAATTGTGTGTAAGTTTCTTAATTTTAATTAGGTTAATGACTGTGTTTTCACTCATAACTTTAAATTTTAGATCTTGATAAAGACTTTATATAAGTCGAAACGTAGATTTCACAATAAATGATTATTTCATAATAGTTATTTTTTACACGAAATCCCACTAAATACTACCATCAACGCGCTTATATATATATATATATATATATATATATATATATATACTTTGTATTTAAAGTTGAATTACCATTTCAAATCGAACTAGTAATTGAAAACCACTAAAAGAACGACTACAGCAGGATTTGAACCTGCAACCTCTGATTCTCCGGATCAGTGCTCTAACCAATTGAGCTATCTAGCCTAATTGTTTAGATGATGTTATACTTAATACTACTGAAGCTTGGCCCTTGTTAATGATTTTCAATTACGTCTTGCATTTAAGGAAATTGAATCTAGTTATATACATAATTCATACTTGATCATCCCATTTTTGCAACGTTCGGAATAATACAAACATGTAATTATATTATTATTAATACAGAAGAATAATCCACATTTGGAATGCAAATGAATGCTTGATATATATTAATAGTTATTAAGTTGGGTTTTCATTTCATCTTAATAACTATTAATATATATCAAGCATTCATTTGCATTCCAAATGTGGATTATTCTTCTGTATTATATATATATATATATATATATATATATATATATATATATAAATATATATATACAGAACTAAGTCTCTTCTCTTATGGATAGTTTATCTGACTTTTTATTTCCACGCTTGTAAGATTTGTTTGGCAAAAAAATCCTGGACAGATGGTCTATAAAAAAATACCAGAGTGTTTCAAACTCTGACCGCTAAGTTTCCTAGTAAATACTCTTGCAAAAATATAAAATGATTAGGACTTATTCTAGCTTAAATTTAACGACAAACACTAAAATATCAGTTACAAATAAAGTTTTTTAAAGTAATACTTGCAAAAATCCACAAACGTTTCTCCAATTCGTATCTTCGGCTTCTTGGCTTTATTTTAAATTGACGTTCAAATCCCAGTTTACAAAATCTTGCATACTATTTAAATCTTTATTTAGAAACCAAGTTGCATCTGCGGTTTAATTATTCAATAAAATTTTAAATAGCTTTATATCGAAGCATTTCCTATCTTCATTGTATATTACACAATCAAATAATTGCATTTACCAATTCATTTACAAATTCATAGTTACGCAGGTAACGTTTAAAATTAACTTCTGTATTTGCTGTTACATAGTAAATACAGTATTGCCCGAAATAAACAGTACTGAAACTAAGTTGGCGGTGTTTTTATGTGTGCGCTGTCACACTCAAGTTAGCTAGTATAGACCTGTCAAGTAAACCTCAAACAAGTAATTAGTAGGGCCTAATTGTTAAAAATGGTGTTGAGTACAGAGGAGAAAGTGTTTCTGGTAGAGCATTATTTTCGTTCATACGGAATCGGCCGACATAATGGTGCAAGTTTGCTATACGTGTCTGATCAATTCACACAAAGGTTTAATAAACATTCTCCAAGTGATGCTGTAATTTTGAAGGTTATTGAAAAGTTTAGAAATACAGGTAGTGTATTGTGCCAACGAAAAGGAAACTCGGGGCGTCCCAGGACAGTTAACAACAACAATAACCATGAACGTGTTTTGAGCAAATCTTAGAAAATCCGAAAGTCAGCCAGGCAAGGACAGCGTTACAACTTGATTTAAAAGAACTTCCTTTCAAAGAATCCTGAAGGAGCTGTGTACATTTTCGTATGTGATTCAGGTACATCAACAACTACATCCTCGGGATTATCGCAGTAGAGTGGAATATTGCGCCAGAATTCTCGCGTTACAGTATGAAAATCCTGAATTTTGAAAATGTTTGGTTTTCAGACGAAGCACATTTTCACTTGTCAGGCTATGTGAATCGTCGCACAAATCGATTTCTGGGCTTTGCCAGACCCGATGAGGTTCAAGAGGTTCCTTTACATAGTGAAAAGTGAGTGTCTGGTGTGCTGTTTCCGGACACGGAATCATTGGTCCGTACTTTATCGAAGAGAATGGTAGGCAAGTCACACTTAATCAACAGAGGTACAGACAAATTTTAACACGATTTATCCCTGATCTACGTCAATTCTGTCGTGCACGTAACTTGGCATTTTGAAACCAATTTTTCAGCAGGACGGGGCAACTTGCCATACTGCTGCCGCAATTCGTCAATTTCTTCAAGAA
Source organism: Platerodrilus igneus (assembly GCA_036346225.1). NCBI lineage: Eukaryota > Metazoa > Arthropoda > Insecta > Coleoptera > Lycidae > Platerodrilus > Platerodrilus igneus. Next base: position 4,197,745 of record JARFIW010001215.1, read on the forward strand.
CATTTTCCAAGCAAATTCATATCACGATTTACTGACTTCCTTATCCTTCACATTCTCCAGACCTCACACCTCCAGACGCATACATTTGGGGCATGGCTAAAATGCCGTTTTCAAACGGGCACCACAAACCATCGATGAATTAAAGGATGCCGTTAGAGTCTTCTTCGCAGCCCTGAGACAACCCTTATTCAATAACATGACCAGAAACTTAGAACATCGTTATGAAGTCTGTCTCGAACGAGGAGGTGCACATTTAGAACATATAATAAAGTGTCAATAATATGTATTTTTTAAATATACAAAACAATTACAATTTCAGTACTGTTTATTTCGGGCAATACTGTATTAATGACAATATACGTATTGCATACCTTAAACCAATTTCTTCTCAAGTAATATTTTTGCGATCGAATTTCTGAATGAATCTCCTTAATAAACACTTCCGTTTATATACAAACAGTATCTATTTTCTAGAATATACTAGTTAGGTGATTCTATTCCAAATAATATACACATATCTGCCTTAATTATCTGGTAATTTCTTATTAGCGTTCAAAGTTATTGCGTTATATTGCCTCGTTAGCGCGTTCCACTTATTAATGACGTGCGCTGCTCGTCTTTGTTTAACACCCAAGGTTATTGTGGCGTTGCATACTAATTCAGTAATTGCGAAAGGTAATAAATAATTGTTATCGATTTATTATATTTTATGGATTTTATGTTCTGGCCGCTTATTGGAATAAACGTTTCCTGATTAAATGAGTTCATACGTAATTGACGTATTTCTTCACAATTCCTAATATTCTAAAAAATTCTTTATTTAAAATGTATTTATGTAATCCAAAAGTCAATGTATATGATTAATTTAAAGATTTATAATTCAAACGAGGTGCTATTCTATAGAAAATATTTGCTTTTACGGTAAAACGTGTTTTTAATACACATAATTAAGATTAGAATTGGGGTTTTAAATACACGTAATTATTTTTATGCATGAAAAGGGCATTTTATTACAAACAAACAGCTTTTGTATTTATCTTAAAATGATCTATTTGCATTCGCATTTAATGTGTTTTTATATTATTTCTTAACGATTAATTATTTTTACTTATACTGCTTACATTATTTGCTATGCATTTACAATACGCTTATATCATACAGGGTGATTATTTATATACATGGAACTTGCGCTTTTGCTTGGTACTTTAATGAGTAAAAGTACGCTTCTATTATATAGGGCATAAACATGAATTTACGAAATTTCTGTTTTTTTCCGGATTCTTTTATATTCTAGTGGGCTTTATCTGTAGAATTCGGGTTTCAATGACCTCTCATGACACCCTTATCATGTCAATAAATATATATATATATATATATATATATATATATATATAGTATATAAAGTAAGATGTATCTGTAAACAAACTCTTATGAAAATAATAAGAGCCATTGACAAATACAAATCGGGCTGGTAGTTATATAGCCATTAACAAAACATTAGCTTTATTAATTCATAGGGGAGGAAACATCCACTGACCAATGGTTTCGGCTTGTTAGCCTCATCAGAGTGGACTGTTCCCAAGAACCCTATGAAGTAATCGAAGCTATTATAATGATATAATTTCGAAACAATCACTGTACTATGGCAAAAGTAAATAAAACCGCCATCAGGTGATAAAACACCAACACTACTAAAGTGTGGAAGTACAGAATTGAACCGAAACTACATAATAAATTTTGAAAATGACTATAAAAGTACGTTGGGCTTTTGAGATTTGCGGAATGTTACAGCAAAATTTATTTGCTAACGTAACAAACCTTCTCGTGGCGACACCCCGGTTCATGCCCCAAAGGCAATTCAAATAAACAAAGACAAGTTATTTGCAGTCCGCAATAAGAAAATAGTATATATAGTCATTTTCAAAATTTATTATGTAGTTTCGGTTCAATTCTGTACTTCCACACTTTAGTAGTGTTGGTGTTTTATCACCTGATGGCGGTTTTATTTACTTTTGCCATAGTACAGTGATTGTTTCGAAATTATATCATTATAATAGCTTCGATTACTTCATAGGGTTCTTGGGAACAGTCCACTCTGATGAGGCTAACAAGCCGAAACCATTGGTCAGTGGATGTTTCCTCCCCTATGAATTAATAAAGCTAATGTTTTGTTAATGGCTATATAACTACCAGCCCGATTTGTATTTGTCAATGGCTCTTATTATTTTCATAAGAGTTTGTTTACAGATACATCTTACTTTATATACTATTTTCTTATTGCGGACTGCAAATAACTTGTCTTTGTTTATATATATATATATATATATATATATATACACACACACTAATCTTCTTTTAGGGAGAAATTGTGTTGTGTATTCTTTTGTTTTGTTCTTGAGATTCCCTGCCATTTCCGGCTAAATTAGCGTGGAATTCATTTTTTTTTCGTTCTATTCCTTTGTTACCGTAAGTCGGGCAAGTATTCCGTTACTAATTTCATTCTTTTCTCCCTGGCTGACTCGTCTTACATATAACAAATTGTAATAATGGTATTAAATAAAGTAGAATGATTTATTCATCTTATTATTTATACAATGCAAGAAAAATCCACGTACTATAAATAAGTGAGGCTATTCGTTACCTGTTGCTTTTGATGATATTTCCTCATGTAGACTGTCGAGGTTTACTGGTATCTGCAATGTACTCACATTCCATCATAATTTAATCTGCTTACAGACAGCAGCCAACAAAATGTGTTATAACGACAAATTGAGGTTCTGTGTTAAGGTCAAGTAAGCATTGGTTCAAAGAACGCAAGAATATGGGTTAGAATCCTGGCTAAGAATATGGGTTAAAATCCGGGCTGAAAATATTAAAATTTCTATTAAAAAAACATCAACTTTAATTACCTACCAGTCACATAAAAGGTAAGCAAGTTTTCAACTTAAAGATTTGTAATTGCCTTGTTGGGTTTATACTATTTTTCACAAAAGGAACCACGCAAACCAACAGTCGAAATATAATGAACTAGTTCAATGAACGTATTGTAGAATTGTTTTCTGAAGAGTGCTTCACGAGAAACCCATTATATAGCAATTACTTGTGAACATATTTCTAGCATTTGAAGAAAACCAACCGCTTTATCTAATTACAATTAAACTAATTTATTTAACTACAATAAATAGTGATTGTTACGTATCATAGGCGGCTTGTATAATCGAGCAATTTTTCAAATGTGAAAGTAAACATTTCTTAAAACAGGGTACAGAGAGTGTAAAATGCAGAAAGTATTCAAACTACGAAATGGAACATACCAAGTTTGACAAAACAGGGTTGTTATAGAAAGTGCATCGTATTTGTAAATAGATGCCTTACACGTGGATTTGTTTCTATAATATACTAATATACTTACCAAACTTGCAAATAATTGAAGCTGAATAGTCCCAAATTCCGCAATTCAATCCCAGTGAGTGATCTTTAAGTGCAAATAAAATTTCTTCTAATTCAAATGCAGATAAAATGTTTTCAATTAAAACACATGCTTTAATTGTTCCATGTAGAAGGTTTAATTTATGTTGTGCCCATACAAATATATCATTCCAAAGTGTTGCTTCACCAGCTCCTTCCAATTTTGAAAGATAGAAAAAGGGTCCTGCACTAGCATTAGTTAAAATATGTGCATTATGAAACATTAAAATTGCAAAATCGACCAATGCCCCTGGAGGTTTTCTCCCATTTATCTATTGTTAGCTGAATAATACTGATTAGAATATAGAATAGTATATATACCATAATATTGTGTTCGATCATATTCCAAGCTCGTGGACGCAACATTAAAATTGGGAGTTTTGATATGTTTGAAATTGAGGGAACATTTCCATGAACTACTTGATATACGTTAAATAAACCTAGAATTTGGTTTTTCCATGAAGGGCAATGGCCATCATCAAAGTCGACCTACAAGAGTGTTTGTTAGTAAGGAATATGCATTTTTTAAATTTGTAAATATAGAGCCAAAAGTGTATTCCACAAGAATCTAAGTAAAATTCTTATGAAATTTGATGTAGTAGAGGCAAATAAATGAATACTGCATGGTTGTTCAAGAAAAGCAAATATACTTTCGATTTCTAGATCATGTTATACAGTTTTGTGCATTGTGCAATATTATATGCTGTACAAGTGTTTTTACTTGTTCAATAAAAGGCGATTGAGATGCACAGATAGTATGTGATACAACTAATTTTATGTTATCGAGTGCTTGCCACAATGATACAAAGGTAAATTAAAAAATCCAAGAAGGCAATTTGCCAAAGCGCTAAGTGTGGAATTTCCTGAAGTCTGCTCCGGCTGATGATAACGTAGTGTTATATAGTTAACATCAACTTGGAAGCAGAATAATTTGTAACACCAACCCTTAGCATATAGTTCTTTGTATCACTTAAATTTTAATACAATAAAATACGATAAATACTTAATGAACGTATGAGAAGCAACGATTATTGAATGATGCTGTACATATTTGTAAAAGATTGATACGATTAGCATATGTCATTGAACTTATAAAATTCATTGTGGTGAAATATAAGTGATCTTGGACATATGTTACAAAATAAAATATGGTATTTAACAGCCAATAATTAAGTAAGCAGTAATAAACTCAAATTATGGCACCTGCACACACCAAAACAAATGATTCTTATTATTAATCACATGTACAACGTTTCTATTTAATAAGCGTAAGTAGTATAATTAAGTTTGTATTTTCTTTATTTTGTTCCATTTGTCCTAATTGTTCTGTCATAGGTTTAAAATCAATTAAAAAATCTGTAGACGAGCCAATGTGTTTGCATTGAAGAAAAATCTGTGGATTTTAGAAGATAGTAAGGACAGGGGATAGTTGGAATCAGAGCATCGTGAGTTAGAGATGTATTAATATACATCCTCTAATCCGGTCAAATACATTATCGGTGTGTTATAGTGCATGACGACTGTTATAGTCTAAGGTATAAGTGTTAAAGTCCCGGCGTAATTGATAAGAGCCACTACAACAGTTGGCAACATAATAAACACGTACATAATATTACGTCAGAATTGCGTCTCAAATTGTTATCACATACCAAAAATATTTATTGTGATACCAGAGGCGCCTTAAGGAAAAAGATAAAATGTACTCACGTAAAATGTGGAGCTCTTCACAACCTTGCGGTTATGCTTGCGGCAGGAGCCATGCTTTTTGTAGATCTCGGCGTTGGTTGGGCGTGGTTCGGGTTAGCCATCGTTAAAATCAGATTAATTTTGTCTTCTCCCTTCTTTCTGTAGCGATACGATAGAGGATCAACCAGGTAAGGAACGGTAATAGGTACGATAGAGGAACCTACATTCTAAGAGAAAAGACAAGAAAAAACGGCACCGGTGAACTTCACTGTTCGACGTCTCGTTCACTAATCCCTGTCATGTCGGAAAACACGCACTTCCTTCCCCACTACACGTCTGCGCATTCTCTGGCGCCTACTCAACTGTCCCAAGTTACAGAAATGCACAAGTCCTTTTAAAATATTGGCACGAATTCAGTCACATATTTAAACTTAAACCAAAAATTATACATAGCTGATTTTTGGCATGTAACAGGTGCTCATGTACACAGCTAAACACAAATTCCTTTTATAATAGCTGTTTCCTCAGTGTATAAAATCTGTTAAATTTAACGTTCTTTCACCTATTCAATTTGGACGTTGCATGGAAAGTAATATTGGTCAATTCAATTGAAATAAAACTGTTACAAACAAGGTTGGTAAGTATCATGATATTTATAATAAATATCAAAATATCCAATATACAGTGTGTTCACTTCAACAGGTACTACTAAATATTTCAGTTTGATGACCTCGGATTGAAATGGGGTTTGCAGGAGGTGAAAGGAAATACTAAAATACATATTATGTTGAGAAAATTTCAACATTTTAACTCTTGATATGTGCAATACAACTCTTTTTGTTTTAATGGCAACCCCGTTTTCCTACAGATTTCGATAGATTATTTTTTTAAAAACAATTTTCATATAAAGTTGCTTCCAATTTAAAATTCATAAAATTAAAGAGCCCCTAAATTTAAATTTACGAATAATGCGTTTATAAAGAAATTGTAACCATGTTCATTCTAAACTTGCGATACCTCCGATATTATTAAGTATGGACATAAATAAATAAATAGATGTTATCTAATAAATTGTTCAAAGTTTTCGCCTTGATATTCCAAACATGATTCCGTACGACTCAAACGTTCTCTTGATGTTGCTGAACTTATCTGATCTTCACTCAATTTATTACATGCCACTTGTATTATGTTTTTAAATCTTGAACATTGATAGGTGGATCTGCGTATACAACAGTTTTTAAATGCCCCTATAAAAAAAGTTCAATGGAGTGAAAGCTGGAGATCTTGCCGACCATCGGTTTGTAAACATTTCATTTAAGTATTGTCGAACAAGGATGGCTTTGTGTGCTGGTGCACCATCTTGTTGAAAATACATATTTTCCACATGGCTAATGGAACATCATCAAGCAGTAGTAGTATTTAATTTTTAAGAAATTCTAAAATCTTCTACCCGTAAGCATCCCGTCATAAAAATAAGGAGCTAATAGTTTCCCACCAATTAATCCGTACCAAGCATTAATCCCCCAGACTGTATGATAATTAGTTTCTAGAGACCAATGTGGATTTGTATTATCCCAAAATCTGTGGTTTTGTTTATTCATTAGATCATTATTTGTAAAGTTTGACTCATCAGTCCAAAGAATACGATTATAAAATAAATTATCGGTTTCAAGTTGAACACTAAACCATGCCAAAAATTCCAATCGACGTTCAGAATCTCATATGTGTAAATGTTGAGCAAAATCTTTGTGTACTGCACCAACTGATAAACCAATTTCTCGAGATGCATGTCTAATTGATGAACGTGGATTAACATGTATGTAGTCCATTACCTGTAATTCAGTTTTTTTATCAAGATTATTTGGTCCAGGCCACCGTTCTTCATTACTAAGTAATGCTCTGTGTTTATTTAACCCATGTATTTCTATGAACATAGTTGTGAGGTGGGTAAAACCTATCTGGATACCAATCGGCATACACTCGAGCAGCTTGTTGAGAACTACAGTGGTATTCACTGTAAATCAAGATAAGTTCACTATTTATTTCAATAAATTATTATTAGTAAAATGTACAAATAACGTAAAAACAATTTAAGAACAAATGTGACACAAAGGCAAAAGACATCATAAAACATGTTAAGCAAATCATGTTCGTAGTTGCGATTTGAAACAAATAATCATATTAGTTCATCGTATCAAAATAGTCAATTAATAATAGTCGCGGCAATTTAAATTCAGTAGCTCATTATCACGTAGGTGGAATTCTGTCGTAATAATAGCAGTAATGTCAAACAATCTTAAGGTGTTATGATATTACCTTTGAATATCGCAGTAGTTATCGACAAGTTGCTTGTGTGAATATTAGAGTAAATTAGGAACAAAAATAAGTATTTGTGTATGTCTTATCTGTAAAACAATTGTAATTTAATAATATTGGAGACATCTCGAGTTTATTAAAAATGGATTATTCATAAATTCAAACTAAGGACTCTAATTTTGTCAATTTTGTAATTAGAAAAAAACTCTTATACAAAAATTGTTTTTAAAAAATAATCCATCGGAATCTATAGGAAAAAATTGGGGTTGCCATTTAAAAAAAGGTAAGTTGTATTGTGCATGCACATACCGAGAAAATTAATGTGTTGAAATTTCCTCAACATGTGTATTTGGGTACCCTCTTTCATCTCCTGAAAACCTCATTTAATTCGAGATCATCAAGCTGAAATATGTAGTAATAGCTCTTAGCATGAACACACTGTATATTGAATATTTTGATATTTATTATAAATATATATATTATAATATGAGTAAATTAGCAATGCACCAAATTCCCCTATAATTTCCTTTCTTTAATTAATAATTTACTAACTTCTCAATTGGGTCTTTAAATCTGCACCTCGACCAATGAAACTCTTATCTCAGGTTAATTTTGTGAATAAATCTATATCTGCATACAGCGTGGGTTCTGAACTTGATACAGATGTACGTGACACTGCCAGTCAAATGGTCTCTAGTTAATTCTACATAAGCAATTTCTAAATGTGACAGTGTAAACACTTACTTGAAAAATACGCACAGCCAAACAGTTTATATTAGTTAGTAATTTAAGATTTCAATCGAGTATAACGGGTTAAGTGTTTAAAATATGACACTGATAAACTAATATCTGAATTCCAATGAAACGTCTTGCTGCTGAACAATGAAGCTCCACTGCCTACAGCGACGACTCGAACCAGATGTGGGTTCTTAATATCTGTAGATAAGTACGTTTTAAAAATTTGTATTACTGAATTTACGCTTTTTATTTTAGGGTTTAAGGTACGCCAAAAATTCTTTAGATACACTTATACTTATCGCCGTTGGTCTTGTCAGGAATCTTAGCTCCGTGAAATCAACACCGTGCTCGACACCGAAGGTTCAGCAATCCAAGTGTTTCTTATAGCACCACTCCGAAACTCGTCTGTCTAAACAAAAACACTCTCAGAAATAAAAACGGTCAATAGTAAGACAATTACAAGGACTCTTGCATTTATCATTTTTTAATATCAACAGTTCCTTTATACTTTGAATATCACAGATACATTTTTAACATACGTTGAATTTTATGTTGGAGATTACAATAATAATAAAAGGTATACAATTCGTAAAATATTACAAAAAAGATTATACTTTTAGTTCTATCTTTTGTAAAGCTCTTTTTTTCAGTCTTTGTCTTCAAAATCAGTTTGCTTCTTATTTATCTTATCTCCATGGAGATCCTTTTCAAAACATAGCCTACTCTTTACAATTCTTTCCCAACTAACATTCTATGATCCATCTTTTTATTATCAGATCTTATTGCTCTTGTCAAATTCTAATTTGGAGTAAACTAATACACAAATGTCATTGGCCGAAAATTTATAAATTTTGATTGATGTTTTAATATTTTAATCCTAACAACATGTGCTAAATAATTTCTTTTTAGATGAGTTGGATGTCTACAAAGTTGCAAGTGAATTTCAATGATATAATGGACTTACAACTGAAAAGTAAATAAAATTTCTACATCTTATAACTAACTTAAATCTAATAAAACCATGCTAATTGACTTTAATTTTTTAGGCTTTACATACATATTGAAATGAAAGTGAAAGTTCAACATCTTATACCTAACTTAAATCTAATGAAAACGTACTAAATGACTTCAAATCTTAGCTTTACATACATATTTACATGGCAGTGAAGTTTCCTTTTAAATATTGAAACAAAATTTTATGATATACAAGCAACAGCAGTTCACTTCATTGGAACATACTTTTCAAATTTACTTTACGAAATCCCGAACACCCAATTTGAAATCTTAAAACTCCAATTTCTCTGAAATATATTTACATATCTTTAACAAATAACTGCCCTCGTCATCTCCTTCATCAATCATGTTACGAACTAGAAGTCTATATCTGTCTGAGTGGTACTTCAGTGCGTCAAGGTTCAAATATCATATATCACGTACGTTCCAGCTTTTCTCAATGGTTCAAAAAAACCACGTACATTTTCTAAGAAATAGTAATAGTCATCGCTATAGGATGTTTATATTAACCACTACTAGACACACCCAAGTGCAAAATATTAGGTCAATATCGTTCGCGGAAAATAGTTTTGTACACATCGAAAGTTGAAATTCATAGATATCCGCTTTTTTTCTAAATTTTGGGGAATTCTTTAGCGTGCAAGTCATCGCTGTGTGGTGTTTGTATTAACCACTACTAGACACACCTAAGTGCAAAATATCAGGTCAACATCGTTCGCGGAAAATAGTTTTGTACACATCGAAAGTTGAAATTCATAGATATCCGCTCTTTTTCTCAATTTTGGGGAATTCTTTAGCGTGCAAGTCATCACTGTATGGTGTTTGTATTAACCACTACTAGACACACCCAAGTGCAAAATATCAGGTCAACATCGTTCGCGGAAAATAGTTTTGTACACATCGAAAGTTGAAATTCATAGATATCCGCTTTTTTCCTCAATTTTGGCGAATTCCTTAGCGTGCAAGTCATCGCTATAAGGTGTTTGTATTTACCACTAATAGGCACACCCAAGTGCAAAATATCAGGTCAACATCGTTCGCGAAAAATAGTTTTGTGCATATCGAATGTTGAAAGTCATAGATATTCGCTCTTTTTCTCGATTATGGGGAATTCCTTAGCGTGCAAGTCATCGCTATATTATGTTTGTATTAACCACCACTAGGCACACCCGAGTGCAAAATATCAGGTCAACATCGTTCGCGAAAAATAGCTTTGTACACATCGAAAGTTGAAATTCATAGATATCCGCCTTTTTTCTCAATTTTGGCGAATTACTTAGCGTGCAAGTCATCGCTATGTGTTTGTATTAACCACTACTAGGCACACCCAAGTGCAAAATATCAGGTCAACATCGTTCGCGAAAAATAGTTTTGTACATATCGAATGTTGAAAGTCATAGATATTCGCTCTTTTCTCAATTTTGGGGAATTTCTTAGCGTGCAAGTCATCGCTATAGGATGTCCGTATTCACCACTACTAGGCACACCCGAGTGCAAAATATCAGGTCAATATCGTTCGCGGAAAATAGTTTTCTACACATTGAAAGTCATAGATATTCGCTTTTTTCTCAATTTTGGGGAATTCCTTAGCGTGCAAGGCATCCCTATAGGGTGTTTGTATTAACCACTACTAGACATACCCAAGTGCAAAATATCAGGTTAACATCGTTCGCGGAGAATAGTTTTGTACACATCGAAAGTTGAAATTCATAGATATCCGCTTTTTTCTCAATTTTGGGGAATTCCTAAGCGTGCAAGTCATCGCTATAGGGTATTTGTATTAACCACTACTAGAAACATTCAAGTGCAAAATATCAGGTCAACATCGTTCGCGGAAAATAGTTTTGTACACATCAAAAGTTGAAAGTCATAGATATTCGCTTTTTTTCTCAATTTTGGGGAATTCCTTAGCGTGTAAGTCCTTATAGGGTGTTTGTATTAAACACTACTAGACAGACCCAAGTGCAAAATATCAGGTTAACATCGTTCGCGGAAAATAGTTTTGTACACATCAAAAGTTGAAAGTCATAGATATTCGCTTTTTTTCTCAATTTTGGGGAATTCCTTAGCGTGTAAGTCCTTATAGGGTGTTTGTATTAAACACTACTAGACAGACCCAAGTGCAAAATATCAGGTTTACATCGTTCGCGGAAAATAGTTTTGTACACATCGAAAGTTGAAATTCATAGATATCCGCTTTATTCTTAATTTTGGGGAATTCCTTAGCGTGCAAGTCATCGCTATAGAGTGTTTGTATTAACCACTACTAGGCACACCCAAGTGCAAAATATCAGGTCAATATCGTTTGCGAAAAATAGTTTTGTACACATGGAAAGTTGATATTCATAGATATCCACTTTTTTCTTAATTTTGTGGAATTCCTTAGCGTGCAAGTCATCGCTATAGGGTGTTTGTATTAACCACTACTAGGCACACCGAAGTGCAAAATATCAGGTCAATATCGTTTGCGAAAAATAGTTTTGTACACATCAAAAGTTGAAAGTCATAGATATTCGCCCTTTTTCTCAATTTTGGGGAATTCTTTAGCGTGTAAGTCATCGCTAGAGGACGTTTGTATTAACCACTACTAGGCACACCCAAGCGCAAAATATCAGGTTAATATTGTTCGCGGAAAATAGTTTTGTACACATTGTAACGAAAATATATTCTATAGCACCATTTTTGCAAGAATCGCATCAGTATAATTTTATTCTGTGGTATTTAATTCTTGTATTTGATACTATTATATCTAAAAGAAGCAATTCTATAATGAAGTTTTTATTATTTTGACAACGATCCTAGGTCATGGATCGAAACGTAAAAATAGATTTTAAAAACTATGAGTGGTTTCATTCCCAAAGAAGATTAAGAAGGAAATCATGTTCGCTTAAATAACTTAAATGCTTTGCACAGAGATATTTAATAATAATATACATTCAAGAAACGTATTTATATGGGGTCTAGTCGTTTGTGTTGCCTAACTTGCAGGCGGATTATTCCCTTTCATTCGTTAGAATTAGAATAGCGCGTGCGTGAATACGGTCACGGGGTGATGCGCCACGCAGATAAGGTCCCGTACTGGAACGGAACGAACAACGAGGTCGGCCATTGCTTTTGAAAAGGTAGTCGAGTTTGCATTGTACTTAACGCATGGGTTTTCAGGCCTTGCATAAGTGGGGCCTCCGGATAGGCGTGCTATGGTAAAGACAGGGGGACGGGTCGCCTTGGGACACAGCGAAGCTTCTCACTCCTGTGACACCGGCAAGGCACTGGACCACGCCGCTCCTTGAATTGGTTTGTGTCGGAACTTGTTAACGCGCATGATGGAACAATATATTAAAATGATGTAATAACATAATGATATAGTAGGACGGTGATATATTCGAATAAGGAGATTGGAACACTACTCGTTTATCAAGGCAACTACAGCTGTTGTTTAATATTCTGTTACAACTATTTGATAAGCAGATTTCAGAGGACGTGCGTCGCAGTTTGATAACTAGGGATGACGACCTCATCATATACAGGTATCAAACCTTTTTTTGTTATGTTTGTGAGACCTGCTCACATAAATAGTATTCAGGGATTGTTTGGTAAAATTAAATTTTGTGCATAAAGAACAGCGTAGGAGAATATTGTCACGAAATGCTATTGTAATAATTTTGTAAGATTTGCAGAAATTCACTTGTTAAAAAGATGAGACTTCAAAGTCCATTTCCTGTTTTCTAGAAAATTACTTGCAGATGTTAAATTTTTATAAGCTCATAATACCTGAATTAATTGAAAAGTTGTTTGTCCAAGTTAACTGCACGTGATTCAAATTTTTTTTAAGAAATAATTTATGAGAAACATATGTGAGCCAATAATCAGATCTGGGTATTTGGTGTCAAAACTTGTTATAAAATATTATTAACTTAAGGTCTTGTTATGTCAAGGCAGATGTATAGAGAAACCAATTTTATTAGTTCATTTTTGTAAACATATTTAAAAAAAAATCAAGAAAGAGAAACTATATTAAATTTTATTTTTGGACTCAAGTTTTTTATTCCATGCATAATTAATTTTTACTAAAAGTTTTTTAAAGAAAATAAATCTTTGAATAATGAAAGTATACGAATGCTAAAGTAATTTAAAAGCACAGGTATGCTACAACTCATTCGTTCTAGGTATTCATTTTGCTTTAAATATCTTTGGTGTGGTAATCTTAATATTATCCACCTGTAATTATTAGTCTGCCTTTTTATTAGAAAGTACCAACTGTGTCTTTTTAATAGAAAGTTTGTTGTGTATCTTTTTTCCAGGATCATCGAGATCGGAGAGGTCGTAAGTATGTTCCAGAGGTTTCCAGATACATTAGTTCAGTAAGTTGTAAGTTTTTTATTGTGTTTACATCCCGTGAGTTTCTGTATCTTCTCATAGGAGTAATGAATCTTTAGTGTTATCGTTCATACAGATACAGTGGCGCTCAACCCATTTTCTTTTTGTTAGTTTATTGTAGAGTTTAGACCATCCCCACACCCTTTCTCATTGCTCACCCTTGGGGTAATTCCCAGACTTAGCCGCGAATAATTAAAGCTTCACTTTATCCAGCGAGTGGAGGCCAAAAAAAAAAGGTAAAAAGAAAGAAAAATTGCTTTAACATCGAAAGTTGAAATTAAAATTATGTAAGTTATATTATGGGCGCTATTATATAAACTGGTTGTCCTACGTCGCCATGTTTAGCCATTTACTGACGTCATATTGGAATAATTTATTGAGCTAGCTCATATTTTAGTCTAAGGAATTTGTGGTAACATTTTGTATATACCTTTTAAAGACACCCTGTATAATTAAAGTAATATTGGCAAAATAATTGAGACGTCGTTTAGTAAGCATGATAATAGGTGCTTTCTATTTGCACCTTATCTAAGAATGGCTTAAAATTAGGTTAGGTAAAAATCTAATCTCACCTTAATTCATTTGAATTTGCTTATTAGAAGGTACAATTTAGCATTTTAGCTAACTAACCTATAGAACGTTTGAAAATTATATTAAAATCGACTGATTATTGTTTAGAATCAACTTGGTATTACCTGTTATAGTTTCTTTTATAAATGTGCAATAAAAATTTATATCATACACAACACGAAAAATATAACCTCAATATAAACTTAGGGAGGCAAGTTTGTGTCTAAGGTAGATCTATAAACACCTTATTTGGGGTAAGGAGAATGCAAAAGATCTAACTTTCTCGAAGTTCCTTAGTAGTAAAAAGAACGTGTCTACAACTAAGATTATTTTAACTTAGGTTAGTTTATCTTAGTTTTTGGGCAAATAGAAATGAGTATTTTATAACTAGATAATAAATGTTCTTATTTCAGCATAAACTATTAGCAGAATCATACCTGAACTCCTTGAACATCAGCTTTTAATGCGCCGAGAAAATGTTCTGTATTAGAAGGCGAAACATCGCCTAAATCTAATCTTCTATTCTGCAATCTATATGGTACCGGTGCTACTTTCCAATACTTATCATGACGTTGAACACTGTCACAAAATTTAGGAACAGCATTATGATTGAGCTGATATAAACATTTCCTATTCGAGCGATTCCAATACAGCTATAAACTATTTTAGTTAATTTATAAATATAGAAATACATAAAAACCTCGTCAATTCTATGACAAAACGCATCTATTAGGTCGGCCAGAAACTGTAGGGCGCCATCTGTAAATAAAACATTAAATTCGTCCTCCAAATTCCGGGCAGGTGAATTAATAGAGTAATTTTCTTGAAATGGCATGTTTTTTAATATGTTTACTGTTTTATTTGCGTTTGAATGCTATAGTTTATGAAACAAGATTTTATGGTTGGGATAAAAGTGTTTACTGAATGGAAAATTTAAGGTTACGAGATATAAACAGTGGCTATATTTAGTACTACAATTAAAAATAAGATTAAGTTGCTGATAAGGTGTAATGGATGGTCATAGTTGCTCTTGTGTACACCGTATCTTAAACTAATAAAAACGCATTTGATATTTATAAATCTTTCCAGTATTGCATACTGATCTTATCACTATTTAATTTACTATTTTAAAATGTGGAATTATAGAAGTTTATTATGTTAACAGTCTGTATAGGAATCTTCCATTACGTAGAAGTTTAAATTTTATCAGAAGTGCTTAGCACAGACACGAATGTTGTATTGTAAAGGTTAAAAAGTTCATTTTCTAGGTTAAACAACAAATATTAATTTTGAAATATATAAGGATAGAATATCATACACAAGACCGATCATAAGCGTAACCAATTAAATTATCAATGATTTACAGAGTCGGTAACAACACTTTTATCTAATCTATCGCTTAAATTAGAAAAAAATAAACCGAGAAGACATTTTTCTGCTTTTAGCGCTTACAAATATTATGTTGATAATTTTCTAACGAGTTAAATTCCAACGTTCTAGAAATATATGTACCAGCAAATAATGAACAATTACTGTTCCGTTTGCAATTATAGTTAAAATTAACTTTAATTATCGTATACGATGTAGCATGCAGGTCAATTGCCCTCGTCGTGTTTATAGTATAGTCTATGGTTCTTACCGCAATTAACCTTCAATTATTTTGTGTTGTGGTGTGCCGCGCAAGTTGTAAAAAGGGTGGCGTGATCGTAACTATAGTGCTATAAAAATATTAACGTTTGAGGTCCACGAAAGGCCGACAGTTCCTCGTCCTGTCGCCACAGCTTAAATTTGAAGTATTACTGGGAAATACTTGAAGGTTCCGCTTGTTACGGTATTTCGTGCAGACAAGAAAGAAAGCAGCAAAGTAGAGAAACTCACCTACATCGAATACCGCAACAAAACCAGGGACAAAGTGGTCAAATCGAACTACAAAAGAATTAAAGTTCGGACTAGTTCAAAAACGTCGTAAAGTGGGGTGGTTGACAGAATGAAAAAATTGAGAACCTCAGTAAGGAGCTATATTACAACCTGTAAGTGAAACATACAGTCCCAAAAGAATATTTACAAAAGTCAAAACACATTTACGTAATTCGTTACAACGTAATGTATACAAAGCGTCAATTTACGTATAGTACAGTATAAAGCTAAACATTTTAAAACATCGAGAATAAAATCTTATTGTCTAGCTACAACAATACTTATAACATGTATTATACTTCCGCGGCTATCATAGTCTAAGGTATACTGTTAAAGTCTCGGCGAAATTGATAAGAACCACTACGACAGTTGGCAATACATATAATAAACACGTACATAATAGTGCGCAACAAAATATTACGTCAGATTTGTGTCTCAAATTATTGTATCACATGCAAAAATGTTTATTGTGATTATAGGAAAAGATAAAATGTACTCACGTAAACTGTGGAGCTCTTCACGACATTGCAGCTATTTTGGCGGCAGAATCTCGGTGTTAGTTGGGCGTTGTTGGGCGTGGTTCGGCCTTTGCCCTCGTCGAAACCAGATTAATTTGTCTTGCCTCTTCGTTCTGTAGCGGTACGATAAAGGATCAACCAGGTAGGAGGAACGATAATAGGTACGATAAAGGAAAGCTACATTAGCTGAAAGAGAAGACAAAAAAAGACACAGATAACCTCACTGTTCGACGTCTCGTTCACTAGTTCCTGTCGTGACGGAAAATGCCACTTCCTTCTGCACTCCGCGTCTGCTCAATCTCTGGCGCCGACGCAACTGTTCCAAGTGACGGAAATGCACGCACAAGTCTATTTTTTGAAATATTCGCGCGATTTCAGTCACATATTTTAAAACTAAAACCAGAAATGTATACATAGCCGATTTTCGGCATGTAACATATGTCAAACCCTAAATATCTACAAGAAATAAAGTAATAATACCGCAGCATCTGCTTTAGATAGGGCATCCTATAACATTAAAATTTTAAACAACAAGTTGTTGACGTTAACATTATTTTATTCAAAATGGTAAACAGTAGAAAGTGCTCTAACGCCATTAAAATTTTAAACAGCAAGCTTTAAGAGTAAGGTACATAATTGTTCGTGTTGTGAGCGTGCATTTGGCAACGTACGGTCTGCAATTTATTGCGGAATCAGCCAAAAAGAAAAGAAGTGTCTATCTTCTAAAACAGCAACACAAATAAAGCAAACAGAAAAATACATTCTACTTTGAGCTGTCTCTTAGGATGAGGAAATGCGACTGTATTCGTTTACGACTGGGTGCTGGAATCACCAACTTAACAATACTAGCAGAAAACGCATTTTTGAATCGCGACTCTAATACGTTCACAGGACGTTGTATAACAGTAAGAGAACGAAAAAGTAAGAGAGCTTTTTCAAAGTTGGACTTTTATTTATACAACTTTGAAACCATGAAAAAAATAACATAAAACCATTCCCAGCAATATAGTGTTACATGTTCTACGAATGAATGCAAAACTATATATTCCAGACAACAACGGCGAAAACGTACACAGAATACAAGCAATAACGAAAGCAAAATACGATAATTAATACCATTGAATTTCGTTATTAGCATGGGAAAGCAAAATACATTTTAAAACATTCCCACGATATAGGTAATCAGCCATACTGTCAACAAATGTGACCTAACTTTTAAGAAACTAATAGAGGTTTGTATGATTATCGATCCACGCTACGAGGATACTACAAAATAATTTAATTAAAAGGAACGATTTTATTACCCATAAAACTTGAGCGAGCTCGAACGTACACATAACAAAATTAAATTTCGTAGTAAAGGAACAAGAAAACCAACCCAATTAAAGTATTTAACGAGCAAAAAGCTTTAACAAAACACATTTCAAGCAAAATGTTTGCTACTTTTAACGAATTTACTATTGGAAATAACTAACGCGTATTTCAAAGAATAGTGTTTATGAGAAGTCAATGATTGTTTGTTTTAACGAATTTATAAACGGTTATAGGATATATTCCACGTACTGAGGTAGATTTTTATATAGAACGAATTTTTTAAGTTTGTATAATTTTAGAATAACATAAAAAAAGTTTAGATTAGCGTTTTTTTAAATTAAGGTAGATGTAATTTAATGCAGAATCGTCTATTTCAAAAAGTTAGCGCAACACGCTTATATAAACTTTGCCCATATTTGCACGTCTACTATTTCCATCATCTGTGGTTATCGAAGTTAATGCAGGACTTTGGTCTTCGAACTGGATTTGAATATTGTACCTACAAGCAACTTACGTAATAACGGCATTATTTGCCAAAAAATTCGCCGCTTGTTAAATTGTATCGCCTTCCATTCGATTGGATATTCGTTTCGCATATTATGTTTAGCTCATTCAATTTATCATTTTAAAGTATTTATTAGTTTTAATAATTGTTCGCTTTACATTTAACATTTTGCTTTATTTAAATTGTATGTGGACTTAATGTCGCTTTCGTCCGGTAATTTAATTATAGCGAGAATTACGATCTCATTTCTAATAAATTTGGTATACCGCTAGGCTGATTTCGTTATAGTTTCTGTTTGCATTAGCTTATATAATTAGTTATTTTACGTAACAGTTCAATAAACTCTTTTCAAAGCATCTTTGAAATTGCGCACAAAGATGAAAATGGCACAAGCCTGATAGATAGCTTTTACGTTCAATATAAACAATTGACGCGAGTTAAGGTTCGTGGCTGAGAGCGATCCTTTTTAAAAAGACATTTCCAACTTCTTAACACATTTATTCATTTATTATACAGAAATTAATTGGAATTTTGACAAACTTGAACTGAATTATTCTAAGTCGAAATACATTAATTAATTGTACAAAATGAGTAATCTAACGAACTGCAATGTTAAAGCTGAACGATGGATTAACTGTCGTCGACTGGGGCTCCCGGGCCTTTTGTAATATCCCTACCCCTCACATGGCTGTGGGAACTTGTAGACTTAATGTCTGCTTACACTTGACTCTATTCATTAATACAATGTTGCGAACTTAATTCTATTCATAATTACTTTGTTGCGAGCTTACTTTCTAGGTAATCTCGGTACGTGGCTGTCTGTGACCGCCTGTGACCTGACATCTGCAGTGTCACTTATCGTCTGTGCTACAAAGTAACGTTTCCGTTCCCATAAACGTTAATAAACTGAATAAAATTGTCCTTGGTTTACATTGTTGCACATCACTTAGCGCATTTCTTATATTTCTATTTAAACAAAGTTATTGATTCTAGAAACATGTCTAGGTCCCACTTCGCTGTTTCTATGTTAGTACATACCAGTCCTAATGTTATTAAGTGTCCGCTTTGTCATCAAGATCATAGTCTTTATTGTTGTAATGATTTCGCTAAACTATCGCCACAAGATCGCTACACCTTTGTCAAAAAACAAACTTTGTAGCAACTGTCTTAGTAGTTCGCATATTTTTGACTAAGTGTAAATCCACCATTTCCTGCCGCCAATGTAACGAACGTCATCATTCTTTATTGGACTTTCATCGCATTTCACCTAAACCCGCTACTGCTACTAGTAAGAAGGCTTGTTTGAGTCATGCTCCCGCTGCCTGTACGCTTTCAGCTGCTACTAGTTCCACTCTTCAGGATCGCTATAAGCCACCCGTTCGTTCCTCTTGCTATTGAGGAAACGTTCACTTCGTCGAGCAATAGTGGCCCGTCAACGTCGAATTTGTTTTATTTAATTCTCTCGTCAAACTTCCACCGTTCAAGTGAAAATTGTTGATCGCGTTCTGGTTCTTCATTTCGTTGTTTACTCGACTTGGGTAACACGACTTCCTTTATTTCGCAAAATAGTGTGAAACGTTGGGGTTTTCGCGAGTTGGTTTTCCTTTTTGTAGCATGTGTTTTATTAAATATTTTGTAAATAAATTTTCTCTCTTGTGATTTTCTTCTTATTTTGTGACCCACCCCACTCTACGACATTCTAGCTAGCACGGCATTCTTTCAGTTCCATTTTTTTGCTGCGATACTTGGTGCGGACTATTTTCGTTGCGTTCGTTATTTTTTTCTTGTCTGCACGAAATGCTGTAACAACTTTGAGAAAAAAGAATTGAATTGGTGTTCGTGGTTTAGTTTTGCTCACTAGAAATTTTATTAAAAGACGTACAAAAACCGTTAATCCTGAAGCATTCACCTTTACCCCAGCAATGAAAACAGTGTAGGAGTATGCAATCAACCATACTCCTAACCGACCAATAAGCGCGTAGTATGCAAATAAATAGCCTGCACGCATAAAACACCCCTCAATCAATAATGGATTCGGGCGATATTCCGCAAAATACAAATAGAACCGTCCGAATGTACAATACAAGCAAACCTCGGTACAAAAGGAACACCAAACTTCTTTGTTTTTTCTCTAAGAAAGCCACCAAACTTCTTGGAGGGAACACGGAGTAGTGCAACAGTGCAAGATGGAAGTCACCAAGTTCCTCGCGTATCAAGAGATGTCCTTCAAGTTATCTCATTGTGACCATCAAATCTAATGAAATAAAAATGAAGCAAACTCCTATAACCACAATGTGAACAGTTTTTTTAAAGTCACGGCCATCTAGACTACCTCCTAGAGCACGTGACGCCAACAAGTACGCCAGGATAGGTTACATTCCGCCATCAAACTGCTCCAATTTTTACCAACCAAGGAAGTCGCCCGTACGTCAGCGTCTGCCCACCAATTGCTAGGAGCGAGGTTATTGAAATCCGACTACAATAACTATCACAAGATGTCGCATTACATTTAGCGTAGCCCGGACCGGGGTTGCTTCCTTCGCATTCTCTAACACTTAGTGGTTTATGCTCCATGTGCTCCGCGGCTATGCATGGCGCTATAACCGTTTCGCTCAAACCCATAAGTGCTTCCTCACGTATTATTAATTTCGAAGCTGTCGTACCTCCTAAAGTTAGTGAAAATTTACCTACTGTTAATATTTATTTTGAAAATTTCGCTCATATAGCTAATCTCAAACTGGTCGATCCGCTCTTCCCTCAATCGGGACCTATTGATTTATTACTTGGTTTGGATATTTCCCTAAAGACATATTAAATAGCCGTATCCGAGGTTCAAGTGATCAACCTATTGCTCTTAACACTATTTTTGGATATGTTTTTAATGGGATGCATACCAGCTTTGTCCCTTTCTGACGTTAGTAGCTTGTTTTATATGACCGAGTTTGCTTCTTCCTCTGGAAGATATTATTGTGAAATTATGGGAATTTGAAAAGGTTTCTGACGCTAAATCTTTCACACCTTGAAATAGTTTGAAAACCACCACATTTAAACTCGGTAAAGTTAATTTCTAACCACACATAACCTCAAACTTACACGACGTTAAATTCCCCGGGGCAACAAATGGTTTTTAAGTTATTATAACTAGCACTTACCCGTGGTATCTTGCTCCTGATGCAGTAGTTTCAATTTCTCTGGATGTGTGTAGATATTGTTTTCGTCGCGGGTTGATTTTCCTTTTCTTTTGTAACATGCTTCTTCAAATAGAGATTTTGTAAATAAATTCCTTTCTTGAAGTTTCCTTTTCTTTCTGTGTGACCCACCCCACCCTACGACGTTTTTAGCTAGCACGAAATTAATTCTTTGGATTCACCTTGTTTTGTTGCGGTTTTAGGTGCGGGTGATTTCCTTTACTTTACTTTTCTTTCTTGTCTGCACGGAATACCGTAACAAACCTTTGATTTATGAACAATATGTTTCGTTCGTGCCCGACTATTTAAATTTCAAACCCATTCAACCTGTTTAAGCTGGGTCTATTTCTGACTTTTCCTATTATATACCGCATCATTTTGTTGTGCAACTAGAAAATGTAAGTATACGTGTAGTTTTCAACGCCTCCGCTAAAACTCTATCTCATTCGTCCTTAAATGATCATTTGTTTGTTGGGCACAAGCTTCAACGAGGTACTATCGCAATTTTGTTACAAATTCGTCTTTATTCCTGTGTTATTACTACAAATATTCGTCAGATGTATAGACAAATCCTTGTTAATCTTGCTCAACGTGATTATCAACGAATTGTTTGGCGTTCTTCTTCTGATGAGCCTATTCAGGACTTCAAGTTGAATACCGTTACCTATGAGGTAAATTGCGCTCCTTTTCTTGCGATACGTGCTCTCCTGCAGTTGGTTGAAGACGAAAGCAATTCCTTTTCTTTGGCCTCCTTTGCCCTTCGCAACCATACATATATTGATGATATCGCGTCAGGTGGAGACTCTATGAGTCAACATTCGCTTTATGGAATCAATTAAGCGCTCTTTTAAAACTTGGTGGTTTTGAACTGCATAATTGGCCTAGTAATTGTCTGGAATTACTAAAGGATCTTCCTGCTTCAAAACAATTTGCACTACCTCGCTCCTTTGCGGATTCTGTCACTCAGTGTCTGGAAATTCAAGATTTTCAATGGAATCCCACCTCAGATACCTTTTGTTTCCTAGTTCAGCTACTGTGTACCGCCTGTTCCAAGTGCAACTTTCTTTCCAAGTTAACCCGTATTTTCGATCTGTAGGAATTTTATGTCTTCTAACTTTTTGGTAAAACATTTAATTCAGTGTTTGTGGTTTTTGAAATCAGACTGGAATCATACCCTTCCTCCAGATCGTGAGAGTTATATCTGCATGAGTTAAAGGCAAATCACTTTAAGAAGAACCCAACGTCATCATGCGCACAAAGCAAAAATTGATTAGGAACAGTTCATTATGTGTAATTAGGGATGGCAGTATTCAGGTTTCAGTGGCGTTGAGTTTTATGATCAACCAATCGGAAATTACCTTGTAAAAGTTTTAGATTTCATTACTATTTATTTTTACTTGATACACAGACGAACAGTTTTAAACCGCCATCTAACTAATATAAAATATCTTTTATATAACAATTAACATTAATAAAACAATAAGTTACTCAACAGATGTGTTTGCAGAACACTAGAATGAGATAGAAACCACTTAAGTAGGCCATGGTATTCAATCATTTGCTTTATCGGATTTTACAAAATAACCTTGCTATAGCAGTATTTTTTAGGGATATTGATGCACACAACTCATATGGCGATATTATATTAAAAAATTTAAATTATAATTTAATTGGTTATGTTTATTTTTTTACTATTTAACGCCATATCTTCCGTTTATACTGTAATAACTCAACTTCGCCACTGTTATTACATTTCTGCGCAATCTGGCATATGACGTTGGGTTCTTCTTAAAGTGATTTGCCTCTACCACCTCTTTCGGACTTTGGTTTACCACGTTTGCTACTTATGCCACAATTTTCTACGTGCGAAGTTCATTGTTTTGCCGAGGTTTCCGAGCGCGGCTATGATGCTGTCGTTTATTTTCGTCTTCTTACCTCTTCCTCCGTTGAGGTTCGCTTAGTGTGCGCTAAGTCCAAAGTTGCTTCGCTTTGTACCCTCTCATTGCTTAGACTCGAAAGTTAGCCACCGTTTTGGCTTCGAAACTATTAATCTATATCCTCAAAACTTTTGGTCTCTATATTACCTTTGAAGCATTTTTCATTGGTCTGATTCCATGGTAGTTCTTTCTAGATTTGGTTCCCCACCGCAGGTATAGAAGACATTTGTCGCCAATCGAGTTTCCTATATTCAGGAAAACACTTCTCGCTCTTCTTGGCATCGTATTCTTTCTACTGAGAATCCTGCCGATGTCGGATCACGTGATTTGCTACCTTCCGACTTGTGTCATTTTTCTTTATGGTGAGCGGCATCACCTACCTTGCATCGCTCCTTTAGCACTTACAGTCCACTAATTCCGCCTTTTAATTCTTCGGAAGTTCGTATCGAGGAATGTTCTATTGTTTTGACGGCTGTCGCATCCCCTGTTGGATTGAAACGATTTTGGAAAGTCATTCATCTTTTCAATTTATCATTCGCATTGTCGCTTGGAATCATCGCTTTGTCCTTAATATACACAAAATCTCTTGGCAAAATACACTGGACCTTTGTCCTGTTTCGAACCCCATAGCGCTGTGAACCCCCTGATTAAATATACTTAACAAACTCGCGTTTCTATTGAGTTGGACGTCATCCAGTCCGGATCAGTACTCTTCGAAAATTGTCCCGCTTTATTAGAGAGGAAATCTTACGGGTTGGTGGTCATCTGTCTAACGTACTCTTATCCTCTGACAGGAAATGTCTCTCTCTTTTACGTAGTTAAAGTCGCTTACCAGATTTGTATATAAATTTCGTTCATTTGAGATACTTCCGTGCTGGTGTTTACATGATTGATTTTATCGTTTGTAAACGTTTTTGGTAAACAGTTCATTCGTCGATTTTGAGTCAGTGTGTGACTTGATGGAAGACTAATCCTACCGCATCGCAGCCTCCTATGGGCCACTTTCTTTCCCGCCAAGTCACTCAAACTAAGCCCTTTTCGAGTTCGGGCGTTGATTTTGTTGGTCCCTTCTCTATTACCATGTCGCTAGTACGGGGGGGGGGGCTAAAGTGTTGGAAGTATATGTATGTCTCTTCATATGCATGGCTAGCAAGGCCCTCCATCTTGAATTAGTTTCTGATCTGTCAATCGACACCTTTCTAGCTTCTCTACGCCGATTTATTGTCAGGTGTGGCAGCTATGATCATCTCTACAGTGAATGCGGCATAAATTTTGGAGGTACCCATAGACATTAATTACTCTCGCAAAATCAGCTGCCGCGAAAAAACATATTTCTTGGCACTTTATTGAAATTAAATTTTTGAAGCTGTAGTGTTCCGTAGTGTTTTCCTAAGTCAATTCTCATTGGTTGATAATTATTGCAAATATTATAATGTACATTTCATTATGACTATGTTGGAGATAGTCTATTCAATAATAAGTGCCCTTTTAACTATGCGCAATCATACCATAAGTTCATTTTAGCGATTCATGTTGCCTTGTCAATGTACTTGTAGTGTACCTTTTTGCAAATAATAGAAAGTCGGCTAGCCTTTGTGAAATATTTTGTAACACGGGCTGGAAACTGTTAATGTATGTATATGGGGGCGTGTGTTCGAGCCTTGTTGAATATTACTAACATTTTATGTCTGTGCGGGGAGGAACATTGGTAGTCAAGGTGCGGGTCATCTTCCTGGTGTCCCTCCTCTTCAACTTTAGGTGGGTAGTATTGTCCTAGCCGGCCTCAGCACCTACCATAAAAGACTAGCTGGTGGTATCTGGTATGTCTGGGTAACAGTTGACATCCCGTCTATTTCAGTGTTGGTGATCTGGGTACTTGTACGTTACTCGTCCTTGTCGAGATGTGCCAAATGCAGTAGGAAGTGCGAGGGCAGTTTGGGGTTTTCTCTGTCGTGCTCTTTCCCCAATCGTCCATATTGAGTATGGCACTGCTGGTTTTGAATGTCAATTTTCTTTCTTTGATGCGAATGGTCTATATATTGGTTATTCTTTTGATTAAAAGTAAAATTAGGTAAATCCTGTAGTTTTATTTCAAACTTTCCTGCCCTAACATCATCTTCCTAGTGTGAATTTGAATTACATGATAAGAACACAACGTAGGAGTCGCCGAGCCACTGCCACTAGATGTTAGATCATGGAGCCCGGTGTGACGTTTGTAGAAGGTGTTTGGGTCAGCCTTCAGGTCGGTTACACTACAAAGCTAACATTTTCGTAGTAGTTATAGAGTTTGTAATTTATTATTCGAAAGAGAGGAATTTCCGCCGTGATTTGCTTGGCATCTTGGTAATGCAAGACTGCAACTTTGACTATTACAGCACTTACAAAAATGGTAAAAAATTATGAATGTGGGTGTATAATCCCACAGCCTTGTGTTAACGTCTCAAAATTTTTTGAGTTCTAAAGTTTAAATAAAGGAGCAGTGCTCGATCGTGTAGGCAATCCACCGTACGACACCACTATCATACACTGTCTGTACTATGCTTCTATTTTACGAGTGGATGTTTCTATATGGCTGGTAATTAGAAAACTGGTTTTCAATATCGCTCACATTGCTTACTGTTTGGTGTTTGGTAAAGCATTTGTTCTCTTTTACTGATTTTCATAAGAATATTTATGATTTTAAAACTTTGTTAGATGGCAACGCCTTGGCGTTATAGGAAATAAAGCCAAATCTAAAAAGAAGAAAATTAATCTAAAACGGATAAAACTATTATTGATGGATCCTGTATAATAGATTTCATGAATAGCTAATATTAATTAAACATGATATATCAATTCTTTTGGTTTTAGTAAATAAAATTTTAATTAGGGCAGTTAGTATAATTAAAGCAATAAAAATGATTTTTTAAATAAATTGGTACAATTTAACACAATATTAAGATAAATGTCATTCGATATAATACACGTCGCGACAATGAAAACAGCTGTAATGAAAGTTTCTTTTATTTCTACCATGTAATCAATATGTAATGAATGTAGGGTGTTGTGCAATAAACTTAAACTACGGATATCAGATTGCAGATTATTTAATCATTTCATACAATACAGTACAATGTATTTACTTTCATTGCTGAGAACAGAAGGAAACGCAAACGTTAACCTAAGTAAACCACAAGGGGATTTATTCAATAGGTAGGAAGACTGCACTATGACAAACACCCCCGACTAAACACAAGAAATACAAAGGAATTAAGTGACAATAAATACATTTGACGGAAAAAAAATGTAATGTTTGTAATCTGTTGAGCGCGTAATACAGCGCGGTAGGAGTTCGGTATGGCGAAAAGTTAAGTTTTGAAGAGTATAGTTCAAAAATAGAATTCCGAGAGAGGTTAATGTAGAACTTAAAATGTAGTAATATGAGTGAATAATAAAAAGTTAAACGAAACAGCTTTAAGAAAATAGCAAATGTATATGTTCCTGCAGATATAACAAATGCGGCGTGTGAATAATTTTTGAACTTACGCTTGCACGGGCAAGGTATTTTCTATTCACATGTTTGTAAAATTATTGTTGTTGTGAATGGTTAGAGGGATTGGGATTTTGCGAGTTCACCCCACCATCAATTTGAAGTTTTGTGTGGTGTTTGGTTAGAGGAGCTGTTGTTTGAAGGACGAAAAATGGAAATATTGAAAAATTGGAAAGCTGGCGTTTCCTAGATATTTTAAAACTTATAACAGATGAATTAAACAGTGTGTAACTATAAGCTCTTATGTTCATATATATTCTTGTATGCGTGAATTTTGAATGTTAACATGGTTGGTATTTTATAACATTGGTCATTAATCAAACATGAAAGTGATTATTGGTTGAACGAAGATTTAACGACAAAACAAGTGTTGGTTAAATTTAAGTATAATGTTATCATTTTAAAAAAAAAAGTACTGATTTTACATTATTTTGTAATAGACAACAAACAGCTTACGAAAAAGCTCTTATTTAATTGTTTGCTACGTGTGTATATTGTCGACATTTCCAGAAATTGGGATTTATAAATATCATGTATGTTAATATGGACAATGGGAAAATTTGGAGTAAATGATAGTATTGTTGTTGAATCAGATTTAAGGTCATAAATAGGATTCTTCTTCTTTTAGCAATATCTGGCCAGAATGAAATGAAGGAATTTAGGTTAGCTTAATTTCAAAACCACTTTCACAGTTATGGACAGTACTCTATATTATGCTATAAAAGTCCTATCTATTGCAGTATTTGTTTTTTATCTAGGTTGGAAAATATTTGTGAGCGTTTTTAATAGTTTATTAAAGATGCTTTTATTGCATCAAATGATCTAGTTTTTATACGAAGTTCTGCCAAAGCTTTGTAGCGTTTTTATGCTGGGCTGTGATGTGATAGCAGAGATGGTTTCTAAAAGTTTTATTGCTTAACTCCAATTTTATTATTTACTTAGAAATGTTTTTGCTCAAATTGGTTATTGTGAAATGTATTGACTATAGCATTTTTAATAGTAACTATTGCACTATTAGAGGTGGGTGAATATTTGAATTGTTTGGTGTTGTTGTTTAATAAATACATTGTCAAGCACAAGATTACTTTTATTATACAAAATACATTTTTACAAGTTCTGCAACTGCCTATGTTCATTAAACATCAATAAGTTTTCTCCTTGTTGCCAACAACCTAGCACAATTGCTACCAACTGTAAACTTAAGCTAGGATTACAAACATGTATCAAGCATTATCTCACGAGATAAATGGTAGTTCTTAACAAATTTATGATTTATTGGCTTTAAATGTGTTATTATTAGTAGTTGTTTAAGGGATAATTAAGTCATTTTTGGGTATTTATTTTCTAATCCACGAAATCTTTAAAAATTTAAGCCATGGTGTAGATTTTGTAATGATAATTTTGTTAATTATGAATAAATATTAAAGTTTGATGTGTTTTCACGTGATCAAAAAATTTGTTACCATGCACAAAAACCAGCTTAACGTTGCTCTAAACTTTCTCCAAAAAACCTATTTTTCAATTTTAGTCCACCACAGAAAATCTTCTATGGTCAAAGCCAATTCCAGTTACTTACCAATCATTGGGTGTCTAATATTATTTAAATTTTTAATTATTATGTTTATACATTGACACGCCCAAGATGTGGTAGCTACGATTCTATATGAAAAGTATCTGTGTTTGTTTACAAAAAATGTTTCTCACGTTTTCTTGTACTGTTACTAATTTGAATTTAATGTATTTATTAATTGGAAAGTTCGTGGCCATTAGATAACCTTATAACCCTTAACATGCTCTTATTCACTTATCAGTGACCAGTTTTTCATTAGTTTCTCTTGATTCTCAACGCTGTTGTTGCTATTAACACAGAATAATGAATAAAAAAGAACACTCTATTACAAGATTATATAGAAAGCCAGGTTACACTACTGCTAAAACAAAAGAAATACTCACCAAACTTCAACAAAAGCATGCACAAATACTTTCCATAGAAACAGAGCTTTGTTTTAATGTGGAAGCTTCTGCTATTACACCCAGAGATACCAAGATTTTAAAATGGTTGTTACAAGATCCTTTCAAACCAACGAATTTAGCCCAAACGACACATTTAAGAGAAGGTACAACAGCCATTGTTATAGAAGTGGGTCCTCGCTTCAACTTTTCAACGTCCAGCTCGACTAATGCTGTGTCTATTTGTGCTTCTTTAGGATTAAAGAATGTAAAGCGATTAGAAGTATCCAGGCGTTATCTCATTCAGTTTAATAAAAATGCGACTATTTCGACGGTTATTGAGAATGATTTAGCGGCATTACTATATGATCGAATGACAGAGTGTCGCTACACATCAGAAAACATTCCTAAGAATAGTTTTGACGAAAAGTTGATAAAAAAGGAGGATATACGAGAAATCGATATTTTAAATCGTGGTAGATCTGCACTAAAAGATATTGATAAGGAATTGGGTTTAGCTTTTGATGAGTCCGATCTCGATTATTATACGAATTTATTTAAGAATGTTTTGAAACGTAATCCTACAAATGTAGAATGTTTCGATTTGGCACAGTCGAATAGTGAACATAGCAGGCATTGGTTTTTTAAAGGTAAAATGGTTATTGATGGTGTTGAACATGAAGAATCACTTATTGAGATGATTATCAATACTCAAAAATTTACTAATCCTAATAATGTAATTAAATTCAGTGATAATAGCAGGTAAGTTTAGTTTTAGTAAATCTTATAAAACTATTTTTTGTTTGTCGATTGTAATGATTTGTAGGAGATGATATTTTGTATGTTGTAATCCAAAGATATTGATGTTATGCAAGTCTGGCACCAGGAAAATAAACAGACTAAGTTTACACGGGCACTAACTACCTTATAAATTCGGGCGTTAAATGCTGTGTAAACGGCTCTAACTACCGAAGTTATTATGCCCGGATCTACTATTCTTAGCCCACAGCATTAGATATCTTCTGATTTAAAAACCCTTGTATATGCTCGTTAATGACAAATAATATGGCTGCCAACACCAGTAGTAAAAACTCTTCAAAATGATTCTGATGTAATCTAATTTATTACACCTTTTGTAACTGTTTTTCTTTTGTACAACTGTTCACAATTTAAATTAAGTCACAAATACAAAGGTACATTTCTTGGGATGTTGAGGAAATGCAATTCTGTTTACAAAAAGGCATATTTTCTTGTTTGTACTTGTGGTGTTGCTAAGGTTACGGATATTGATATACAAGATCGGGGTAGCTGGGACTTTGAAAGAGGTAGAAATTAGAATAATTAAATATGTATTTGAATGGTAGAATAAAGCATTAATATTGTTCAATGAAGTAGTAATATATCTCCTAAATACACAAATACCACAAGTGGCGACGAGGATTTTGGGTTCAGGTAAAATAATTTGAGAAATTATTGCAACATGGAGAAAATGCACATTCTGTCATTTGCACTTCAAACAGCATCACCTCATGACTGGCAGAGATGGAAACAGACTCTTGAATTTTACTTCATCAGTGAAAAAATGACCGATGCGAAAGTCAAACAGGCAAAACTTTTACTGTTAGGCGGTCCAGCTGTTCAAGATGTTTATTTTTCCCTACCTATAGTTACCGAGTTTCCTAATGGTACGGATGCTTACACATACACTTTATTTTGTCTGGAGTCAAAAATTGGGCTTAAAAGTATAAAGTAGTATAAACCGTATGTTTTAGCTCAAATGCGTCAAGAAGAGGACAAAAGCATTACCACATTTCTTACTCGTATTCGAAAGCAAGTTCAACGGTGTAGTTTTAATTGACCAGCTGTTGACGAAGCTCTCCAAGGTCAGTTAATTAATGGTATTTTATCCAATGAACTCCGTTCCCGGCTAATGGAAAAAGAATCTTTAACCTTGGACGAGGCCGAAAAGCTTGCACGTACATTTGAAACAGTGTTATCACAAGCTGGAATAATGCCTAATAACTTAACTGTTTCTGGTAGTTCACCATTTTCTACAAATTTGACTTCCGCGTGCAAAACTACAGAACGGCATAAGAAAATGGGAGAGAAGGCAAATTTAGTTAAGACTAAGCAAAATAAATTTACATCTGGTGAATCGAAAACACTAATATGCATTTGCTGTGGAACTGAGGTCGTATTTACTGTAAACAAGTGCAAGTGTGTTTTGTGTGCTCCTGCTTTAATATTGAATTTATGTGGTTAATTTAGATTTTATAATTTTCAAATTGATACGCATTGTGTAATTAGAAGTGCTGAGTTGTTTGATACTATTTTCAATACAATCAATCAAGGGGCTGATTTGTTATCTTACTACTACTATGGAAAATTGGTATAATGTGTATTAGTTTAATTTAAACTATTTATCAGCTCAATGCTTACATCTGTTAACTTGGACATATGCTTTCACTATTGATTAATTTGATGTGTTTATTTATTGATATACCCAGCCAGGTAATAAGGATTTATTTTATCTGTCTACTACATACTAATAATTTCCATTAATACATCTTGTTTAAAAATTTCTATTCTTAAGTTTGTTTTTTTTTGGGCTCTTCTTAATTATATAATACACTTGCTCCTATTTTCAATAAGTTAATAATTATCCGTTCTTTCACTTGTATATTAATTACTCTAAAACATCAATGTAATACACTCCTTTGTTCTCTTATGTTTTGATGTCCGTGGTCCAGTGTTCTTGTGTTGAATTAGTCACTACAAAGGACCCTGTAGTGTGAAGATTAGTTTCATCCTTTACCTAGTTTCATCCTTTACCTGTATTCATTCTTTTATTCTCTATTATTATACTGATTCTTATGGCAGGTAGTTTCTTTACGTGCTGCCCAAAAAAGCCTTGCAACAACTATGTTTGCATAAACTGCCATTGTATCTTCCATAAAAGCTGCTTAGAAGTCAAGAAAGGTAAAACTCTTATAAGACTTGACCAATATAGAGTCAAATGCTGTGATGAGAAAGGCATAATCACCTCAAATAATGAAACTATAAATTTAAATGATTTAGTTACTTCCCTACAAATAGAAAATGTGAACCTAAAAACTGAGTGCAATTATGTTATAAAGCAAAATCAGTGTCTCACTTCACAACTGGATATTTGCCGTATGGAAGGTGTCAATATGGAGCAAGCGCTCATCAGAGAGCAAACGGAAAGTAATCTAATACTAAAGGAATATACAACTAAAATAGAAAACCTCGAAAAGGAAGTTTCATTTTTAAAAACTCAATTACAAAATATGCAAATTACTGACATTCCAACCATAACAAATAATTCAACGGAATCGGTATTAACTCCAATTAGAAAGATCGACACACCAAACGCAACAATTAACAATATCATTGGGAACAATATTAATAATCAATCACCAGTGGATCTAGTCCTAGATAATGCAATTGTTCCTCTATCTAAAAACAATGTCAGATCTGTCTCAAGTAGAGCTAATCTATCTCATGATGATGTAATCAGTAGTGATACTAGTTCTCAAAAAATTCTAATTATCGGGGACAGTCATGTGCGTGGTCTAAATGTCTTATTTTCCAAATTAAATCCAAGTTACATAATTACATCATGTCTTAAACCTAATGCTTCAGTACGCCAAATAGTTGATGGATTGGAAAGCACTATAAGCAACCTATCGCATAGAGATATCATATTTTTTATTGGTGGAACAAATGATTTGGATAGACATACCCCGCTCAAATTATAAACTCTTTCAAATATGTTATGGACTTGTGTAAAATACAAATTTGATACTCATGGATATTCCTTACAGGTTTGACAATACTAAATACAACAAGAAAATTGAGAGTGTCAACAGGTATATAAATATATTAAACAAAAATAATTTTAATTTTACTGTCTTTAATGTTAACCAATACTTAAATTATTCTGACTATACAAAATTTGGTATTCACTTAAATAGGAATGGTAAAATTAAACTAGTTACATTGTTTGTTAAAATGTTCTTTCATTGTTTTCTAATCATTGTAAAATATCTGTAAAGGTTACACCCAGAATGCATAATCATTTTTAAGGTATGTTGACAATGAAGTTTTTACTTCTGCTACAGGTTTAAATGCTAATCTAGTATATGTTAGTATTAATAAGCAATTAAAACTGGCAGCCAAACCATATATATGACTTGGCTGGGTCTAACCTATCTATCTATTATCAAAATATACAATGTATTAGAAACAAAATAGGGGAATTGGAATCTTTTTTAGCTGATAAGAAATTTCATGTTCTCAGCTTTGTGGAACACTGGCTTTGTGATATTGAAATATCGACATTCTACCTTGAGGATATTTCATAGCTTCCAATTTCTCAAGAACTACAAAATACATGGTGGCTCTTTTATCCTATTACAAAATATTCTCAAAGATCATTATTGTGTACTGAATAAATTAACTACTTTATCCCTGGAAATTCACTGTGAAATTTCAGCAGTACTGATTAAATCTTTAAACACTATCATAGTTAACATTTACCGGTCCCCACTTGGGGACTTCAAAATATTCCTGGCCACCTTAAACAAAATTCTCAATCGAGTTGATTATTCTAAGTCTATTGTGATTTGTGGAGATTTTAATGTTCGGTTTAATTTGAATGATAAAAACGCTAAATTATTAACTGACCTATGTCAATCTTTTCGACTAAACTTAACTGTTACTTTCAAAACACGGCTCAATAACTGTCTCGATAATTTATTTACGAACTGTAGTTCCTATATGCTGAATACCCACAACAGTGTTTTATCTGACCATTTGGGAATTCACTTCCAAACCATTATAAGAAACAATACTTGCACACCACCTGCTAAACTGTTTCGTAATATATCTGAAAAAAATAAGTTTATTTTCTATAGGCAGTTAGAACAAGTAGAATGGAATGTCATTAGTGAAAATAATGTACCAGATTTCAATAAATTTCTCTCCACAATTAATAACATCTTTAAGAAATGTTTTCCATTACAAGTTATCAAAATTCTAAAACTTGTCAGAATCCCTGGTTTACCAAAAACTTTATGATATGCAAGAAATTACAAGATTTGTATGATACCTGGATCCAGTGTCCTACTACTGAGAATAAATTATTAGTGAATAATTTTAGAACACAATATCGTCAGTCCATAAACATGTCAAAAATTAAATATAATTCTGAAAAATAAAAAGTCCAAAATCCAGCTAAAGCCATATGGCAAATCATTAACCTAAAGAGACCAAACAACAAAATCAATACTGTCCCTAATTTGACTGTTGATGATTTTAACAATTTCTTTACCTCTGTAGCAGAAAATATTATTGCACTGAATAATTTTAATGGTCATGATCCCATTCTTAATCTAACTAATAAAGGGCATCAGACTTATAATACTTTCTCTTTCAAACCAGTGTCATATTTGGATGTTAGGAAAATAATCGATTCTCTTAAAACTAGTAAATGTAGCGATGCTTACGAGTTATCCTCTGAAATAATTAAATTCTGTAAAAATATTTTAATCTCACCTATAACTAATTTAATAAACTCTTCCATTGAAAACCACATTTTCCCAGACTGTTTAAAATTGGCAAAGGTAATACCATTATTTAAAGCTGGTGACCCAAATTCATTGTCGAATTATCGTCCAATTTCATTACTGCCCGTTATCTCTAAAATTTACGAAAAAGTTCTCTGCAATCAAATCACAGTACACTTCGAATTAAATAATATTTTCTGCATTGAACAATTTGGCTTTAGATTAAATAAATCTACAACTCTAGCTATTTTAGAACTTGTAAATGAAGTAACAGCTAGTTTTGAAAGAGGAGATTTTTGTATGGCTACGTTTTTCGATTTAAGCAAGGCCTTTGATTGTGTTATTCATGATATTCTTTTAAAAAAATTAGAATACTACAAATTTGATCATAATAGCTGTTCACTGATTAAATCCTATCTGAGCAATCGACAACAATTTGTAACTTTTAACAATAATAATTCTGAGATTAAAAATATAAATTATGGTGTACCACAAGGATCAATATTGGGACCCGTTTTGTTTTTGATATATATTAATGATTTACCATCATCTGTAACATTAACTAACTCAATTTTATTTGCTGACGACACCACTTTAGTCAATTGCTCTAATTCACTTAATGACCTTTTCAATAAACTAGTTATCACCCATTTCTCGGCTACCTCTTGGTTCACTTCTAATAAATTAAGTATTAATGAAAACAAATGCCAACAAATGTTATTTGCTTTAAAAAACCATTCTTATATAAACCCTAAATTTGTTAAATTTCTAGGTGTATATGTTGATAGTTCCTTGAAATGGGATCAACATATAAATGCTATTGCTTCTAAACTAAATAGCGCAATTTTTTGTATTGATTGCATATTATTCGCTTTTTCAAAGCCACCTTCTATATGCTATTTTAGTCTGGGGGCACTCCTCTTATACAAAAAGACTATTTGGACTACAACGCAAAGTAGTTAGAATTATGGCGGACTTAGCTATAGAGCCGATTGTAGGTCGTATTTTCTCCAGTTTGGGATTCTTACATTTCCATGTTTATACATCTTAGAATGCCTGCTATTTATGCACAAATCGTATAATTCCCAACCTGTGGCCTTTCTTACATCTCACCATCATGATACAAGAAACAATAATCTTTTTCGTGTTCCATTTTCTAGATTACAAGTCTCAAGACATTCTTTTAATTATTATTCATACCAGTTCTTTAATTGTCTACCACATGTCACTAAATCATTGTCAAGGAATGAGTTCAAAAACAAAATCAAAACCTTTTTGCTACATCAAAAGTACTACTCATTTGAAGAATACATGAATTGTGATTTTAATGTTCACTTAACATAAATTAAATTATAACCATGTTATTTTTTGTGTCTGCAAAGCTTTGAAACATGTCATTTCTTGTTTATAGTTTATATTTGTATTAACACATGACACATATTTGTATTGTAATATTGACCTATGCAAAAAATTGTTTTTATTTTAAAGCATGAATAAATTATCTATCTATCTATCTATATATCTATCATGTTCCGAAAGACAGTAGGTGTCCGGCGCTTAACGCTGTGTGTAATAAATGCAAGAAACTGGTCCTTTTGCACGTATGTGTCGCTCAAGCGGTAATTCAAATTTGGGCACAGGTAAAAGTTCGACTGTCAAGCAAGTGACAGATGAATCCATTTTTTGCATACTTAACTCTGAAACTGGTAGTCAACCAGAAGAAATAGTTCCATGTAAATTCGTAGGAGTAACACATTCTGCACTCGTGGATTCTGGTACACTATATACTATAATGTCGAAAGAAAAATGGGAAACCTGCGTCTAAATGGCTTACAATTTTACTGTTGCAAAGCTAATCCTGAGTTAAATTTTTTGATGGCTCTGGTCAACTTCAGTAACCGTAATGTTTACGGCAAGTGTAGATGTGGTTTGAAATAATATCTCGCATAGAGTTTCTGTTGTTGTCATCGAAGAGAATTTTACAACAATTTTTGGTTGTAATGATGCGAAGAAGTTTAAAGTCTTAGGTGTTGTTCTTAATCTTCTTTGGGATTAAACCACTCATCGTTTTTAAAATCATCTTAGGTCGTTGTCAAAATAATAAAAACTTTAAGTTTGACATTTATGACATAAGTTGAAGGTGTCTTTGATTTATTGATGTTCAAAATGTTTGGTTTGAGTACACTAAGCAACAATTTTTAAATTTTAAAAGAATGATTGCCTTCAATTTGTGTTGCGGCCTGGGACCGCCTTTTTTTAGGTAGCCAATACGCTTAACGTGAAATCAACTGATTAATTTTTATTGATGAATTTTATATAAATTCAATAATTTGGGGTTTGGAAAACATTTTTTAACATGTTTCTATTTATACAATTGAGAGGATGGTTATTAAAGAAGTGTGCGATTGCGTTACCGTAAGGCATAAGCAGTCATTTTTTATATTTATTTTGAGGGGGAAAATCATTGATTTAAGCTACTTTTTTTTGTAGATTTTAACATGGTTCTGAGGCGACCCTATGGCGGGTTTACACTTGTTAGATACCAATGTTGTTTTATGAAGATTGTATATGGTTCTGAGGTGACCTTAAGACGGGTTTACACTTGTCAGATACCAATACTGTTCAATGGAGATTGTATATGGTTTTGAGGTAACCCTATTGCTGGTTTACACTTGTCAGATACCAATGCTGTTTTACAGGGGTTGTTGATATGCGTATTGTTATGTAATTAGTTATTGTATGTATAAATAGAAATCATGTATGTAGGCTGTATTTCATGTTAATATCGCAAGGAAAGATATTGTGGGCATTTGATTTTCATTTGTTATTTCTTTTGTTATTTCTTTTAGTAATGGAATCCATTGTTTACTGAAAGTCACGGATTCGTTTGCAACGCAGTTATTTTTATGTAGGGTTATATAAGCAGCTTCTTTAATTTTCCTTTTTTGGTGGTTTTCTTCTTTGTCGATAATTTTTGCGTCCTCCTATTTTATTTTATGACTGGAGTCCCATGCATGTTGGCAAATCATGGATTTTTCAAATTTTCTATTTTTTATAAATGATTTATGTTCTTTTAATCGAACTTCAAATGGTCTGGAACTTTCCCATATATAAAACTTGTTACATTCGCATGGTATTTTGTAGATGCAGTTTTTTGAACTTTGTATTGCGTTTTTGGGTTTTGTTTTTGTTAATTGTGCTCTATTGTTTGTTCTAAATACTGTCTTAATTCTAAATGTGTTTCCTATTCTTTGGATTTTTTCGGCGAATCCTTTTATGTATGGTATTGAGAGCATTTTTTGGTGTGTATCGTTGTTTTTGTTTTCTTTTTCTTTATTTTTAGGGTTTTTATTTATTTCTTTTTCTATTATTCTTTTAGGATATTTGTTTTCTATTAGTGTACATCTGATTAGGTCTTTCTCTTTCTTTAAAATTTCTTCGTTTGATGATATTAATTTTGCTCTATCATACATGGTTTTGATGGGTGGTTTGAATCGAAGTTTAAGTATCTGTTTGTGGGCGTTGGTTTTCTGAATACCGATGTATTAATTGTTGTATCGTTTTTGCTAACTAGAATATCTAAAAACGGAAGTTTTCCATGTTGTTCTAATTCATATGTGAATTTAATACTTGGTTCTATTTTGTTAATGGACTCTACAAAGTTTTTAATTAGTTCTGTATTATGAGGCCAAATAGCATAGACATCATCTACGTATCTCCACCAGATTAGTGGTTTCAATTCTTGTGTGAATATTACATCTTTTTCGAATTCCTCCATGAATATATTACTAAAGATTGGCGATAGTGGACTTCCCATTGCCACTCCGAAGCTTTGTTTGTAGAATTGATCACTTATTTGAAAATATGTGGTATTGACGCATAAGCCAAGTAATTCCATAATCGATGATATACTTAGTTTTGTTCTTTCTTTAAGGTTGCCATCTTTTTCTAGTTTGTTTTTTATAATATTAAGAGTTTTGTTTATAGGGACATTTGTGAAGAGATTTACTACATCAAAACTTACCATTGTGTGTGTATTTTCAATTTTTATGTTTGATAATTTTTCTAAAAAGTGTTGCTTGTTTTTAATGAAAGAATCCGTTTTGCCTGCTAATGGATTTATAATTTTTAGGAGAAATTTTGCTAAATTATGGCATGGTGAATCTATGGAACTTACGATAGGTCTTAAAGGAACGTCTTTTTTATGAATTTTTGGTAGACCGTAAAAGTGAGTGGTTTACTGTAATGTGGGACCAGTTTACTTCTTTCTTTGTCTTCTAATTCATTTTTAAATTTAAATAGAGTTTTGTATATTTTATTTTCAATTGATTTTATTGGGTCCGTTTCTAAACTGGTGTAATTCTCAGTGTTCAACAGTTCGTTGACTTTTGTGTTGTAATCGTTTTTATTCATTATTACTGTTGCATTGCCTTTGTCAACAGGTAGAATTATAATTGAGTTATCGCTTTTTAGATTGCGAATTGCTTTTATTTCGTTATTACTTATATTTGGCTTTATTTTGTGATTCTTTTCTATTTCGATTTTGCATCGTACACTAAAATTGTTTGCTTGATTTTCTACGAGTTGGTTTGCTGTTTTCTCAATATAGCTAATTATTTCAAAGGTTGGTATTGATTTTGGTGTTACTGCAAAGTTAAGGCCTTTTGATAGAATTGATTTTTCTGTGTCGTTAATAGTTCTGCTTGATAAATTTATTACGGTGTTTAGCATGGTGTTGCTGTTTTCTAACGTTTTATTTTGCGTGTTATTTTTCTCTATATATAGGTTATTAAATTTCTTTATGTGAATTTCTTTTTGTTTGTAGAATACTGATTCGTAGTAGGTTTTTGCACTAACGAGAATTTTATCAAAATCATATTTTGTTACCTTTATTCGTATGAAATTTATAATGCCCTTAATATCTTGTTTTAACTTATAAATAATGTGTCGGTGGTTTTGTAGTCTTTCTCTCATCATACTGTAACTTGCTCTTTCGAGAATTCTTGATAGTTTATTGCTTGTCTTTCCAAATTTGATTCTAAATCCTTTTGGTATTATTTCGTTGTTTCTGCATTTTATTAGGAACGTGAGTGAATTTTTGGAATGCGATAGCTTTATGTTTAGATTGTCCAACTGTCTAAAACAAATACAAATTTCAGGCCATACCTGACTTAATACTCCCTGTATGTTTGTTGTGGTTTGTTTAGCATTCTTCTTAATCTTCTTTGGGAATTAAAGCACTCGTAGTTTTTAAAATCATCTTTATTTACGTTTCGATCCATGACCTAGGATCGTTGTCAAAATAATAAAAACTTCAAGTTTGACATTTATGACATAAATTGAAGGTGATTTTGATTTATTGATGTTCAAAATATTTGGTTTGAGTACACTAGGCAAAAATTTTTAAATTTTAAAAGAATGATTGCCTTCAATTTGTGTTGCCGCCTGGGACCGATTTTTTTTTAGGTAGCCAATACGCTTAACGTGAAATCAGCTGATTAATTTTTATTGGTGAATTTTATATAAATTCAATGAGTGGTTTAATTCCCAAAGAAGATTAAGAAGAATGCTAAACAAACCACAACAAACATACAGGGAGTATTTTCTTAGGTGTTGGTTTGGATGCATTTACAGGAGTTCGGTACAAACAATTTTTATGACCTCAACTGTGTCTTTAGGTAAGTTGAAACATTTTCAACTTAGTATTTCTATTGATTCGAGTGTTCGACCATGCATTCAATCCCTTTCGTCGTGTACCTTACAGCTTACGAAAGCAGATTGCAAACCAAATTACAGAACTATTACATCTAGAAATTATCGAGAAGTCCGAAGGAGCAAGCACATGAATATCGCCTGTAGTTCCTGTTCCTAAATCAGACAACACTTTACGCATTTGTGTAGATATGCGCCGTGCCAATGAAGCTGTACTTAACGAAAAGCATCCCATACCGATGATTGAGGATGTTGCCCCAATGCTGAAGGATGCTAAAGTGTTTAGCAAGATAGATCTCAGTCAGGCTTATCATCAGATTGAATTGGATGAGCAGTCACGTGAATTAACTAATTTTAGTACACACATTGGTCTTTTCTGGTATCGTAGGTTAATGTTCGGACTAAAATGTGCACCTGAAAGCATATTGTCTGGGTTTTCGGGCGTTCTTAATTATTTAGGCGATTTGTTAATTATTGGAAGAACGACAGAAGAACACGAGGCGAATTTACAAGCAGTACTCCGTCGTTTACAAGAACTTGGTCTAGTTATTAATCCTGGGAAGTCACAATTTCGAAAGGAAGCTGTCTCATTTTCGGGACACATTATCAGTCATAATTCACTACCACCTATATTTAATAAAATTCAATCACTTAAAGAATTCCGTTCGTCAGCTATAGCAGAAGAGCTACGGTCATTTCTGGGTCTGGTGACTTACGTCTGAAAATTTATTCCTAACCTTTCTACGGAATTAGTTTATTTGCAACAAACTGCTCGTTGTTCACCATTTCAATGGACTGGTAGGGCGGAACAAGATTTTATATATGTCCAGTCACTGCTGTCTAATGAAAGCAGTTTAGAATTTTTTGACCCGGATCTACCTACCATAGTTATGGCACATGCTACGTGGGACTGGGGGTAGTATTATTACAAAGAAAATTAGATGATGCTCATACGATTTGCTACGTTAGTCGTTTGCTTTCTTCAGTCGAACGTCGATATTCACAGACTAAGAAAGAGGCACTTGCATTAGTTTTTGCAGTAGAGATACTTCAAATATATTTACTTGTGAGTTCGAATTGGTTACAGACCATAAACTCTACAAAATTTTTGGACCACGTTCGAAAACGTGTGCTCGGTTGGAAAGATGGATTCTTAGTCTCCAAGGCTTTAAATTTGTTGTTAGGTATGCTAAAAGCAAAAATAACATTGCAGATCCATTGTCTCGCTTACTCCAAGTGGCTGAGTCAATTACTACAGTAAACAAGATGTACGAAAGAAATTTAGTCATGTTTGTACTACTGGTACCGATACCAGTTACTTTACGCGAGGTAAAGAAGTCGACAGCAGAAGATGCTGAACTAGCAAGGATTTGTTTAGATTTACAGTTAGGTTTAACACCTAAATTCAAACCTTATTCTTTTCTGGCGTCTGAACTTTGTGTAGTGGATGGGGTATTACTAAGAGGAGCTCGAATCGTAGTTCCTATTGCTCTTCGAGACAGTGTTTTGCAGATTGCACATGAAGGACACCCTGGTAGTACTAAAATGAAAGATAGGTTGCCATCGAAAGTGTGGTGGCCTGGAATTTACAAAGAAGCTGAAAAATTTGTTCGTAATTGCGACTATTGTCAAAAAGTTGGTAAGGAAATAATCATGGAACCTATGTCCAGAAGCCAACTTCCAGATGGTCTGTGGCAAGACATTGCCATTGTTTTCAAGGCTTTACCGTTGGCTGATGAGCACTTGTGTGTTGTAACTGATTATTTTAGCAAGTTTTTTGAAATCAAAGTGATGGAGAGATGTAGCGCATTTGATACAATTTCTTACTTAATACAGCTATTTGCTAGATATGGCATTCCTTACTCAATTACAGCAGACAACGGTCCACAGTTCTGGTCAGAATTTACAACGTTTAAGTCGTTTGGAATTCTCCATTATATGACGGAACCATACTGGGCTCAAGCCAATGGACAAAGGCAGAATCGGTGTTTGCAGAAAATTATTCAGATAGTTTGTTTAAAGCAACATAATGCTTGTATAGAAGAGACATTGGAGTACTTACTGATGTATGACTCTACACCCCATACTGTTACGGGTAAAAGTCCAGCAGAATTATTTTTGGGACGTATTATTTATGATAAATTACCTTCAATACGTGAAAGGGTTTGGGAACAAGGTGTTCGGGTTCGAGATTCATTTAACAAAGCGAAATCTTATATCCCAAATGAATTTCCAAGAAAGCAAATCACAGTGTGTGATGTTCTTATTAAAAGACCTTACTAAAAATAAATTTCAATCCAAATTCAAGAGGAGACAGGTGTGGTCACTAGTGTCAAAGAACCAGTAGTTGGAATATAAACGCCTTTGTGTGAAATTCGACAACATAAAATTAACATTGAAAAGTATGCTTCACGGGATCCGCTGCCTGATACTACTGTTGTCGATCCGGTTCTTGAAGTTGTCACTGTTACTCCTAGTTCGAATTGTTCAAAGGAGCCAATTGCTTGTCGTTGTCAACGTTCGGTATGCCCTCCAAAATGGTTGGATGATTATGTTTGCAAAAAGAAGTGTTAGATTCTTTTAGTTCAAACCGGAGTGGGGGGTGTTGCTAAGGTTACGGATATTGATATACAAGATCAGGGTAGCTGAGACTTTGAAAGAGGTGGAAATTAGAATAATTAAAAATGTATTTGAATGGCAGAGTAAAGCATTAATATTGTTCAATGAAGTAGTAATATATCTCCTAAATATACAAATACCACAGTACTAATTGACAAAAACCAAACAGGAAAAGATAATTATGAAAAAACATTTGTTTAGGGTATTTTTTAAATTTTGACTGGCAGTTGACTAAGAGTAAACTGCATGTTAGAAGTTAGTAACTCGACTTTATCAGAATGGAAGTTGCTACTGTCGTGTAAATAGTAGGGATAGTTATTACTCCTGCAGCTATAACTATGGAAATTACGACTGTTGTTATCATTGGGGCCAAATGGCGCAAGAGTATCCTTGCATATTTATGTGTAGAAAAACTCCAATGTGTGCGGACTATTACAAAGTTGCAATGTTTCTACACAAAACTAAAGCTGGGATTCGTGAAATGCAATGCTAGTACTGATCCATCAGGTTGTATAGTTCTACTTACAATTTGTACCTAGCCATAAATTACACCTTTCTTTTTCGGATAGGGATAA
Organism: Platerodrilus igneus; assembly: GCA_036346225.1. Classification (NCBI taxonomy): domain Eukaryota; kingdom Metazoa; phylum Arthropoda; class Insecta; order Coleoptera; family Lycidae; genus Platerodrilus; species Platerodrilus igneus. Next base: position 4,241,266 of record JARFIW010001215.1, read on the forward strand.
CTTAATTCTTTACCAAACCAATACAAATTACGTACTACTGTTTGACAATATGTCACATTCCTTTAATAAACACTAGATTTAATTTTTAACAAACAGAACTCAAAATTACAATAATCACTAATTACTGCGGTTGCTAACACTCCCCCTTGCAAAAGTCTTGAATATCTAAGACTGGTACTTTCTCTATTGGTCTCCAAACATTACTTTACACGTGATTTCCCAATGCTCCATCCGAAGGTACTACATTGGCCAGGAAGCGAGTTGTTTTTTACCTGAAAAATTTGGAATTTTGCCGAACCCTTGCTGTTCCAAGCAAGGTAGGGATCTTTAACATGCGTGACAACACACACACACACGGGTCCTCCATTTTACCTCTCATCCGAACGAGGGTGTATTTTTGTGAAATATGCTCGCCTAACATTTTTCAAGCGGACCGTGTCGGGATTCGAACACGGGACCTTGAGCATAGTAGTCACACACATACCACTACGACATGGAGCCGCCTCCAAACATTACTACCACTCGTACGTACTTACACTTGTCCATCGTTAGAGGTTTTAACATCTTTCACAGCACTCTTTCACCATGAATTTACTTTAGTGTCTTCCATTAACATCACTATGTCACTCACTTAATGGGTTCTATTCTTCAGTACCATTTCGTTCTTCAGCTGATGGTTGGTATATACTCTTTAATCCATCTTTGCCAAAAGCATTGAGTTACCTTTTGTGAGATTTTCCCATTTTACATAACATAAAACTGTCATACATAAATTCATCTAATGGTTTCATTCCATTCTAGGTTTCCAGTAAAAAATGGTTAGGAGATTGTGCTTCCTGCTTTCCAGATACAATAGGTATGTAAGTAAGAGGTCTTATAATATTATCTATCTCTGCCAAACAACACCTAAGGAATTCATCATTGGGTTTTGTAGCAGGAAGTACTTTGAATAAATTAACTTTAACTGAGGGTATTGACCTTTCCCATGACCTTCCCATATGGGGAGAACTTGGTGGTATAAAATTCCAACGGATTATAGTAAAATTTTTTTTCAGTTTTTTGGACAAATGTAAAATCAATCCTTTTAATTCGGTGCAGGTTCCGTGAAAGTTAGTTCCATTATTGTTATAAATTTCAAAGGGACTTTCTTTTCTTGAATTGAAGTCCCAAAATGCAATTATATAGGAATTCATAGTCAAAGAATGCGGACTTCTGTGTGGATCATACAGGTAAATATAGTGCCCCATTGGTTTTCGAGTTGCCTACCAACATACACTTCTATGGGGCCAAAATAATCAACACCAACGCATGAAAATGGGAGTAGAAAACTAGTCAGTCGTTATTGTAAACCGGTCATTCGCTATACTATATTGCGGACCATTGATATACTATTGTGCAATAGTTAAAGCCACGTAATTCCTATAACACGTACCACCACGTTTTAAGTATTGCGCAACAGACAAATTTTCCTGCACATTTAAAGTAAAACGGTTACTCACTCAAATCGCACCTTGCAGCCGAATCCCAGGGTCCATCTCGTTTGTGGGTCACATCACGCTATTGCTGAGTCAAATTGCCAATCCGTGCTAAAGCACTTTTCCCCTCGTAGCGGAATGATAGGAACACCCAGGTAGAGGTACACAAAGGTAAGGTAAGGAATCTATGCCCGTAAAAAGAGAAAAAACACACACCACAGATAGATGTTCTTGGCTTCAGGTCGCGTTGCTTAATGCCCGTTTCCGACACTACCCGCACCTGCGCAAACACATCTGTCCGGAATGACGGAAATTGACAAGTTTATTTAAAAATATTCGCGGGAATTTATTTACAAATTATAATCAACCCTAAGGCATGCACATTGCCAATTTTGGCATGTAACATCGTACAGTAGGCAGTTCCCCCATGCCTGAAATGGATGGAGTGATCCTTTGAATTTTGCACATGTCGTTTACTGGTAATATACTTCACTGCCACTCGTAGTTTAAAAATCACATTTTATCTGTAATTTATTCACCACAGTTTCATGATTTCCATGAAGATATCGTTGATGATAATAATCGATAATCAACATTGTGATTTTGTGTTTTTTGGACAACAAAATTGCATTTTTGGTATCATCTGAAATAAATAAAAAATTTTGCAAGTTCCCTTTTGTCCAGATTACCTTTTCCTCATCTAGAAAGGGCAAATATTTATAAATAGTACTGTTTTTGAAAATGTGTTTATTTCTTGGTTGGATCAGAAAGGTTTCACTGTAAACATCACATTGGGTGAGGCAGAATAATTCATTTTCTGCAGCTAGTTGTTCATTCTTAGTAATAATTCCAGACGCCTTTTTTCAAGTAGTCAAATAATCTCAACAGATATACCTGTGTAGTTACCAAACGCTCCCAACTGGAGAATATGGTGGGATCAGAAACAGCCATAAATTAACCTGACTGATGTACACATACCAGTTGAACTTCTTCCTGCAATCAATGTGGCATATGGTGTGGATTCTTGGTCGGCTACCAAGATTCAGGTTTGTACAGAAGATTTAGATCTAACAACCATCAGATCATGGATGAAATTTCTGGAATACATTTTCATTTCGTTGCTTTACCAGCTACATTCTGTTTTGTTGGAGTCCAACGCCATTCAGATATGTTTGTAGTTTTCAAGATTTCACCATCTAAATATAATAATCATGCAAATTTACCTTAGATTACGTAAATTCACCCGGGTTGTCAAAGTACACAAATTATAATACAAAAACTTACCTCGTGTAGATCATGGGTTTGTAGGTTCTTTGGTCGTTGTTTTTCTGATCCGCGTCTAGCAGCTCTCATCGACAAAGCTTAGATACCATAGATATAAGGAAGAGTTAACGAAAGGAATAACTTTGCTGACTCAAACTTCACCCATACACATCTGTTTGATCAGGATTGGTAATCAAATCCTGTTCTCTATGGCGTTTCATTCTCACAAACTATTGTCCCTCTCCACAATTTTTGATGTTCACACGCTGAAAACTGGTAGGTGCAGCTGTGTTTTCATGGCCTGAGAACGCAATGTTTGCAATTTTTACACCACAAATCGTGGGCAAATGTACTGAAAGGTGTGAGAATTGAGTCTTTGTTGGGATTACATATGAAGCTTAAATTAAAAATGATAAGGAAAAACTTTCCCATGCTTAGTTTAAAAAAAACTCAACAATCACCTTAAAGCTTCAAAAAGAAAAGCAAATAAAAAGAAAAGGTCTCTTTGTACTAGAGCTCACATGCACGGAAAACTTAAATTAAATTTGTTTATAGGCACCATCTGTTTTTTTAACCGTAGCAATATTTGCGATACCAGGAAACTGAAACAAGTAGCCGCTTGATTTAAAGGCTAACTAAACTAAACGTGAAACGTTCTTGCTTGCTACTGCACTTTACTGCACAAATTTTGCCGGAAACACTTAAAGCTAACACTTAACGTCACTATAAATCTAAATACAAAGGTTATTTTCACATTCACATATGAACGCATACAAATTTTCATCAATACCTTTTAAGATATTTTCTTAAGCTAAACAAATTTCTTGCTAGCTTTTAACACGATGTAAGCCACAGCATTATGTTAACAAATTAGCAAGTGCTACTGCATTGACGATACATAATTAACTTAATTCTATCAAATACAATACTAAAATGCAAGTTAGCTTTTTCATGTTTTAGTAATAAATTCTACTTTTTGGTCATAAATACCTAGACAAAATAGTTTCTTAAATGCATTTCACAACAAGAAGGATAAGATAATTTATTTACTTTAGGGTAAAAGTAAGATAAAATAACTGTCAGAGATAATTGCAGAGAGAAATAAATACCTAACCATTCATGGGTTAGACGCAGCGATGGGCAACTGCCGGCCCGCGGGCCTAATCCGGCCCGTTACGATGTTAAAGTTGGCCCGCGGCATAAATTCACATTTTTTAATTAGATAACTAATTTTGGTAGCCCTTAATTTGCAGTGCCGTATTTCTAATGCCCCAATTTTCATTGTTTTTCACGAAAAATGTTCATAGTTTTATTTATATAGTATATATATATATATATATATATATATATATATATATATATATATATAGTATTATAAATCGCTCGATTTGATAAGGCCCACATTGTCAGAGGAAAATTGAAAATTGGCCCTATGCTGAAAAAAGTTGCCCACCCCTGGGTTAGAGTATTGTTTCGGTACGATGAGATCTTGAAGACAGTTTTGACGAGAAAGATAAATAACAAACCATTTGTAGTTCAGAACGTTAACCAAGTAAGGTAAGATCTCTGAAATAATTTGCAGGAAAAGATGTTTAATCGTTCACGGTTATATATTAATTAGATAAAACAAAATCCTTAAATAGCTTTAAAGAGAAAAATAAAAATTAAACGTTAATAATTTCAACCTAATAATTAAGACAAGATGTTTTAAGAAAAAATTTTTTAAAGAATATAACGTGGAACTTAATTTTTGGTTCAGAGGTCTTATACTTGTGAAGGCACATCACTCCTGCTATACATATAATAACAAAAAAAATAGGACTACCGAGGGAGTAGAATGATCCCGTAGCAACGGGAAATGGGGTTTTTTACTCATGCTCTTCACAAGGAGAAGTTCCGTGAAGTAGTACTCGTTCATACTAACAGCATGAGGTACCAAATAGAAAGAGGATGCAATTCCTGCATCTCATAGTTGATTAAGGGAGAATCGACACACCAATCAAATCAAATAACAAATTCACTGTTGACGGCTTTAATGTACATCAGAAGAAGAGAGTGGCGATAAACAGCTAGATGGAGGTTCCCACGCCCACGGCCGGCCCAATGTCGTGAAGCAACAACGCTCCAAATATGCAGCACCTGAGAAAGTAAAAGGAAAAAATAGAAGATAAAGAAAAGATAAAAGAGGGAGATGGGCTGTTTGGAACTTTATAGCAGCCAGGTAGAAGAGAGAAGAGGAAGGGTTTGCATTTAGCAATACTGATGAAAAACTGTGGATAGCGAAGCACTACTCTACCACACAAAGTGTAGTCAGCAGCTCGGAGTGGAGGAACATCTCTCTTATATGATGGACGGTTGTATTGGGACTAAGACAACTCCACCAAAGGAGAAAAATAAGGTTGAAAACGGAGATAGAGGTGTAAGAAAAAGGATAAGCATCTTTAAGAAAGGGTAGAGACTAGAGAATGTCCCTATTAAAAAAGTTTGTCTAAAGGACCACCTCCTGTTAGCGATAAGAAGAACTTTAATCGCCACATAGATATTTTAAAACAGCTAGGCTTCAAATGAGACCCAGACAAATCATCTTCTTACCGAGCGCATCCACTGTGATAAGAAAATCAAGTAAATGTAACGTAATCAACATAAATATACCCACGCAGTAATTTCAAAGACGACTACTATGGACACAGCAATAATTATATGATAGATAGTTAATTGAAGATAAGGATAGGAAAATTTTCAGTACAACCGCAACATAAGAAATAATAATTGAAGTGACAATAGTGATAACTCCTTACCAACACGTTCAGGAAAAACAAATTAAATGTATTAACGTCCTTATGATATAGAAACGATTGATAATGAAAATTGTAAGAAATGATCGAAATACAGTATTGCCCGAAATAAACAGTACTGAAACTAAATTGGCGGTGTTTTTATGCGTGCGCTGTCACACTCAAGTTAGCTAGTATAGACCTGTCAAGTAAACCTCAAACAAGTAATTAGTAGGGCCTAATTGTTAAAAATGGTGTTAAGTACAGAGGAGAAAGTGTTTCTGGTAGAGCATTATTTTCGTTCATACGGAATCGGCCGACGTAATGGTGCAAGTTTGCTATACGTGTCTGATCAATTCACACAAAGGTTTAATAAACGTTCTCCAAGTAATGCTGTAATTTTGAAGGTTATTGAAAAGTTTAGAAATACAGGTAGTGTATTGTGCCAACGAAAAGGAAACTCGGGCGTCCCAGGACAGTTAACAACAACAATAACCATGAACGTGTTTTTGAGCAAATCTTAGAAAATCCGAAAGTCAGCCAGGCAAGGACAGCGTTACAACTTGATTTAAAAGAACTTCCTTTCAAAGAATCCTGAAGGAGCTGGGTACATTTTCGTATGTGATTCAGGTACATCAACAACTACATCCTCGGGATTATCGCAGTAGAGTGGAATATTGCGCCAGAATTCTCGCGTTACAGTATGAAAATCCTGAATTTTTGAAAAATGTTTGGTTTTCAGACGAAGCACATTTTCACTTGTCAGGCTATGTGAATCGTCGCACAAATCGATTTCTGGGCTTTGCCAGACCCGATGAGGTTCAAGAGGTACCTTTACATAGTGAAAAGTGAGTGTCTGGTGTGCTGTTTCTGGACACGGAATCATTGGTCCGTACTTTATCGAAGAGAATGGTAGGCAAGTCACACTTAATCAACAGAGGTACAGACAAATTTTAACACGATTTATCCCTGATGTACGTCAATTCTGTCGTGCACGTAACTTGGCATTTCGAAACCAATTTTTTCAGCAGGACGGGCAACTTGCCATACTGCTGCCGCAATTCGTCAATTTCTTCAAGAACATTTTCCAAGCAAATTCATATCACGATTTACTGACTTCCCTTATCCTTCACATTCTCCAGACCTCACACCTCCAGACGCATACATTTGGGGCATGGCTAAAAATGCCGTTTTCAAACGGGCACCACAAACCATCGATGAATTAAAGGATGCCGTTAGAGTCTTCTTCGCAGCCCTGAGACAACCCTTATTCAATAACATGACCAGAAACTTAGAACATCGTTATGAAGTCTGTCTCGAACGAGGAAGTGCACATTTAGAACATATAATAAAGTGTCAATAATATGTATTTTTTAAATATACAAAACAATTACAATTTCAGTACTGTTTATTTCGGGCAATACTGTATATACGTAAGAAAACACATCGAATAGAAATTTGTTGTATTCGCAACTGTGGAAACTGATTTTTTACTACAGAGATATAGCTTGTGCTTGGTATGGGTATCCAAAGAGTAAAGCAAAAATCCGACATTAACTAGCACAAGTCCTAAAAAATCGCTGAGTTACTCAGACGATAAATATTATTTAAAGAAATTTATTAAAAGAAATTTTGTGCATATTTGCATGTAATGACTAATTGAAAAAAAATGTATAACTAGGAATGCGAGGTCTATATTTTAAAACTAAAAACTGTATATGGCAAGATAAGGTATGGAACACTTGTAAATTAAGGGGTAATATCCATTTAAGTGTATGATCAAAATCAAAAGTTACAAAATAAATATGCCTAGAAATAAACGCTATAAAAGCTTAATGATAAGGTATATTCGCACAGGTAAGGTAATACTACAAGAAAAATTTTTATCAATGAAAGAGAAGAGAGGATGTATGTATTTACCTAATTAAAAGTAAGATGACTGGTATGAGCTTCAAGTTAATCGTTAAAGGTAAAATTTACAATTAAAAACGTGTAATTCATAAGTTATTGATGGTACCATATGGTGTAATTTACATAAAATATCATTAGAAATTAGTTTTTGGGAAAAACTACTAATTATGTTAGACAGGAAATGGTTTGGTTGCATTTTCAGTTTTAAGATAGCAAAGGTAATTTTTATCTAAAATTATGTACACACAACCTATATTGGTATTATAAATAAGTGAGAAATTAAGTTAAAAAACATTTCGCAATTAACAGAGGTAGCCGGCCATGTTTATTTAGTAAATAATCAAAATTAGAGGTACTGTTTTTTTATTTTTGAGACTTAAAATATAGACAATCGACGCAAAACGAAATTTTAGGTAGAAAATTGAAATATATTGTAGAAACAACGTTAGGTAAAAAGCAAATTTAAAAACTTGTAAATAGATTATAATTATTAGAAGAATCGAATTTTTTTATAATCAAGCACTCCTTTTACCGTGATTGTTGATTAAGTTTTTAATTTATAACGAGACTCTATAATATGAAAGCTAGATATTTTTAAAGGTTCATTATTAGATAGGTATATGTGATAGTTAATCAAACCTAGAAATTTTTTCATTAGATAGCTATTATTCCTATGACACAAATTGACACAAGATATTTGCATACAACTTCGTGCAAATCAATTAAAACAGAAAACTGCATTTTAATTTAAAAATGCATCTTTGATTCTATTTTTGCAGTATTACGAATGTAGACCACTGGATAGTTTTAAATATGCGTTACCGGAGATACTTTAAAGTGTGAAAATTTAAGAGCCGCAGAACTGAAGTGTTTTTTATGATTCTACAGATATGTTTTCAGGTTTGACCATAAGATTTTTATATTTTCTAATTAGGTATTAGATAAAGGACGAACGTGAAATTATATAGATGATATTAACCTGTAGAAATTGACTTAATAAATGAAAAAGCTAGTTATTAAAACATCGAATTCTATAAAACAAAACTGCTTCGTTGTTGAGGCTCTAAATGTAATATTTTTTAAATTAATAATATGTATGCACTTACAAATTTATATAAGATTAAATTCCCCATGTCTCATCACACATGCAAACCTGATGTAAAAAGGATTATGCTTCAAATTGGGTCACGTGAATGACTTGCGGGTAAAGTGCACAAATTATAATTCAAAAGCTTACCTGGTGGAAATTATGGGCTCTTAGGTTCTTCGGCAGTAGTTTTATCGATGGTGTCCAGCGGTCCTCGTCGATGGAGTACATGTATTTTTTTATTTAGGTAGAGGGAGAAGGCACCAAAGGAAGGATCGATCACTTCGTCGACTCAAACTTCGCCTATCCACGTTCATATTCGATAACGGTCAATAGTAAAGTCCCTTCCTTTTAGAGGCTTAATTCTCGTCAACTATAGTCCGCCCCATACAATTTTCCTGCTCCCATGCTAAAACTCCTAAATGCAGCTGCTCTTTCATGGCCTGGGAACGCAACATTTGCGGTTTTTACACCACAAATCGTAGACCAATGTCCTGAACTGTGTGAGAACCTAGTATGCATGGGATTTATAGATAATGCTTAAATTAAAAATAATAAAGAAAACTTTCCCACCCTGGAATTAAAAATCTCTTAAAATTAAATAGTAACATAAAAAGTGAAGCCTTATAAAAAGACGCAACAAGTGATGACCAGTCCTGGGATGTGATTTTTAGTACACAACAACTGCAATACCAGAAATAAACTGCTTTTTAGCTCAGTGTACTTCGCTTCAACAAGCCCAATAAATATACAATTGTACGCCTGAGTATATTAGCAAAGTATGCTTAAAATACATACATTATCAATAACATTTCTTTCTCATAATATAATCGTTCAGTCTCTAACCTTCCTATTTATAAATTAAAATAGCAGAAGTTTGTGATCTCTTGACAAATGTCACCTATTTTCTTTTTTCCTTTGCATTTACACATACTCTGAGATATATATATATATATATATATATATATATATATATATATGCTGTGATAAGGGGTTGCTTAAGGGTGCACGTAATAGTAAAGGTCGTTCGGGAAGGAGTAATTAGAATAGGCAGCAGAAAACCACACTTATTTTAGGAAACAATTAAGAAATTGACATAGTTTGTAGATAGTAAATATTAAATACCCTGTAGATAAAGTTTAGTTAATTTAGGTAAAACAAATAAGGATATTTTCAGTGGAGGCACGCGTAATAAATGATAAAGTGTAATTAGACACGCATTAAGAAAAAGAGTTCCAGACAATTAAAGTAATACGGATATAGAAATAAAGTTTCAGGTAGTTAATATAAATGCATACAACGATCTAATCATTTGATAAGAGGAATGATTAAAAATTGCGTGAATCACATGTAAACATGGAAATTTAAAATCGGGTTGCATCAGTTGTTTATAGAAAAGCGAGTAATCTATCAAAATACAGCATGGTGATATGAAAGACAGCTGTGGGCATGTGGTGATTATGAGGAATCGCAGAGCATTGCATCAGAAACTGCTCAATATGTAATTATTTGATTGGTCAGAGACAAGCGACGAGTTCTAGACCAAACCCACGCATGGAGCGGGAATTCGAGATTATATTAGCAAGCACCTTGATGGGAAAGTCAGTTTTGAACTCAATGAAGGCCGAAGTGCATTGCCATTAAATAAAGTAATACGCAACGAGTATAAAAGTGAAAAATAATATGAGTGCTAATATGAAGATAATCACCGTTTAAACGTAAGTACGTTTTTAATGAATTTATTGTAAACTAAGACATAAAAATAATAGGGTTTCGAGGTCTGCGGGAAATTGACTAGGATTATGATGTTAAGAAAAATTACAGTAATACAATTTAAATGTTAAGGGAAGAAGAAGAATAATACAATCGTGAAGTACAGGGGTGAAACAAACTACTATTTTAAGTCTGGGGCAAGAATGATAAATTTGGAGAATTGAAATAAATTGGGTATATAATTTAATGGTGGTGATCCATAGTGTAATAATTTGAATGGAATCCAGAATTGGGGAAGATTATTTTTATTGGGAGCGTCGATGTGAAAAAGATAAAACCAGGTCAGATTTTCAGTTATAAGACATTTGTTTTTCTATATGAATTTTTATTTTATTTTAATATTGAATTTGCTAAATAAGAAATGCTTGTGAAAAGTCAACAAAAGAAGTTGCGTACGTATTGAGTGAGTAATAGAAAACAGGTATAGAATATTCTACATTTGTTGGTAAAGATCTTAATTTTCTTTGATGACTTTGGGTTTTTGAGTAAATGATTGTTAATACATGAGATTTATAAAATTAACTGATTGAAAAGTGTATTTCGAATAATTTCAAAAGCTGTACATAACATATTGGTTCTATTATACAAAATCTAAATTTACTGAATTTTATAATTGCAAATAAATGCTAGCCGAGGTCATAAGATTTAAATAGTACAAAAGGCGGAGCCATCAGTTGAGCAGGAAAGTGATAAGTCGCAAGGCGGTAACGTGTCGAATTTTGCCATTGGTAGATAGAGTTGTTTACAGATAAAGTCCAGTTGATAGCGATATTAAGAAAACAGCTGGAGAAGGAAATAACTACACTTAATCGTGAATATTAAAATGGTGGTCCAATAATTTAGAGTATAGCAAATAAATAATGCAACACAAAGTCGGGGCATGATAATTCTTCGAATATTACAGCAATATAAATATGGCTACCCAAGTCGGGGCATGATAATTATTCCAATAGCATAGCAATAAAGAGGCAGCCCAACGAAGGGGTTTGAGTATCCAATATTATAGCAATAAAGATAACAGCCCAACGTAGGGGCACGATGAGAATTTAATAGCATAGCAATATATATTGCTATGATATTCGCCTGAACAATTGAGCCCCAGCGTTGGGCCGTCATAAAATTTGCTATGATATAGGCTCCACGATTGGGCATACCATAAAATTTCTGTGTTATTCCCTATTGTTATTTTGAGCCCCACGATTGTGCATGTATAAATTTTGCTGTGTTACTCGATTTTAGGATTAATGAGCCCTAATGTTATGAAATGTTAAATTAGGATTTTTATCTCGGCTAGCCTACTGAATGGATCTTATTGAATCAAATAAAGCAATTCTATAATACACAATATAATAATTGATTATATTTACAACACTCAAAATTTTCCTTTTTTGTACAGAATATCTACATATACCAGATTTATGTTTTTATGAAAGCCAGCAAAATTATCTTTTACTTATTCAGGGACCTTCGAACGTTCCAAGATCCCTATTTCATTGTCATAATTTTTTAAGTGACCCTTTTTGATGACTCTTACAAATATACAATGTGACAAATATTAAATCAAAACAGTTTTCAATAATAAAGTGTATTAAGATTGCTAACCTGGAATGGGTTCTGTAGTTCCATCCTAGTCTATGATCTGCATTCTCTTTCTGTGCTTGGTGTGCTTATTGATATGCCGGCCCCATATAAGAATCGGCTCTCATAAATCGCTTCCAATTAAAATTGTACCAAGTCGGAATTAGAATACGTTCATTTTAAATTATTTCCAAATTTAGAGTATGTTCAAAGTTAGAAGTCCCAAATTAAAGTCGTCTTAAATATCCCAAATTAAAGCCATCTCCATGAAATATGTCTTAAATTACAACCCAAATTAAAGTCGAAATTAAAATCCAAGATTAAGAGTCGAAATTAAAATCCAATTTACATGTCGGAATTAAAATCCATGTCGGAATTAAAAGCCGTCTATTTGTAGATCGGCTTATTTTCGTTGCACAAATTCTCGCAGTTTTAATTCTGATTTATTTTGGTTTATACTTCACTAGTTACGTAAGCTTTTGACACCTTTGAACATAGTTGTTGCTCAGTTTGAATATAGACTCACCTGTCGCTTCGTCACTATCGTATATATAAGCCCTACCTCCAACTGATTTCATTGGCTTGTTTATGTTCTAGGGCGATACTTCTACCTTATCTCGCATACCTCTGAATTTTCACCAATTATTTAGTTTAAATCTTTCAATGCATGCCTTGTCTGTCACGTAGGCATCCCGCATATCGTGGTATTATTTGAGAATTTCCAACTTTTGACTTTTATTAACTCACGTATTCGGATGTTTATTAAATTTTATCGTCTAAATTGAATCGCCTGGTGCTTATTTATTTCTACAGAATAGTGGATTTTTGAACAAATGTGTTTTCTTCCAGTCACGTAACGATTTTCTAATAATGAATTATTTAGAGTGCGTGTACGATGATATTTTCGACGAAATTGTTAAATATTTGTAATGCCAATTTATCTATGCTTCCCGGTGATTTAATTTTGATGCATTTTGTTGCATTTTAAAATCTTATGTTTACTTGTAAACTACACTTAGACATCTTTATGTTCTCATACATTTAATCTCGTGTATTTTATATACAATGTCCTCTCAATTAACAATATGTTGAGTGACCGCTTTACTTTTATGATTTCTGGAATTATGTGCTTTTCTTAGAGTGGAAGTTGTCTACATTTATTCTACAACCCCCATGACTTAACCTACCCCTAAACTACCCTATTATAGCAATATACATATATATATATATATATATATATATATATATATATATCTTTACATACAACATATGTGTGTGTGTGTGTGTGTGTGTGCATGCATGCGTGCGTGCATGCATGTGTGAATGAACAGTTATGTTTGTAGGGTTTACTTTTTACCAGTAGTACTTTTCAAAAGGAGCAGTTGATGTCGTTCACAAGTCAACTGTTTATGAGAAAAATATGATCAGCCGCTGATTTTTATTGTTTTGATATAGGGTGTAACATGTCTTGTCGCTATGCCTCAATATGTTACTGCGTGCTTCGCACTAAGACACATATATTTCCTTTTTGTTAATAAATAACAGTGAATTCTGTTAATATTCCAACTCAAATTTAAGTTTTCTACATTTAAAATAAATTCCAGAAAATAACACGCTATACAACCTTTTATAAATTCTTTATTTATAAATCTCCCATTTCTTAATATACAATTACGTACATATCTAGGTAATTTTCGTATTGGTAAATTTTCCAATACTCTTCTATAAAAGCATATTTGGAGTGAATCCGAATCGGTCTAATCAAGACGTTCGTTAGTGTTCGTTTCACCCAACAATCTTCCTTGGTTATTTTTGGTTTGATAAGTCAAAGTTTCTTTCTTTTCTTATCTGACTGCCTTCAAGAGCTTTTTTTGAGAATTTTGATATTACCTCGCCATTTGTACCTGCTTTTGAATATGGAGCCGAGAGCACCAGATTATCTACGTTACCCACCTTTACTATTTAAACGTGGGACTTTCTGCCACCCTGGAATTTTCTACTGGACCTTTACATTTATCTTCGCTTAATGCGTTTGCTCTTCAATTATATTCTAAATTACGTTGTCGTCTAAATTTTGTGTATGTATCGTCCAGTTACTACGTAAACTATTGTTAGAAGATTACCTAAATCTAGCAAGTTCTGGTTGTTACAATTTCTGGAGATGTGCGAGATCTTTTGTTTTTCCCGCAAGCCGGTTCACACAATCTACTAATATCGCCGCAGGATACAAAGGAGCACCTGTTAAACTTTGAGTAACATTTGTTTTATTTGAGTTGCAAAAAACTACAGGTATGAGATTAAAACTTTTACTAAATAAATAGCTTCTTATATAAATAAAAAGGCGATTGAGCTTTTGTTTGAAAATAATCACATCTGTCTTTAAAACTTTATTCTAAAGTATTTATCTTGCATGTAAGATGCGAATTTATTTAACTTGTGTAAACTAATAATATGTAAATTTTGGTTAACTGCTCACGTATTCTGTGACATAAGGATTTTCATGAAACTTTTTGGGATAAGAGCTCTATACCTAAAAAGAAATCAAATTTCCTTTTACATTTTATTACTAATGTGAAAATATAATTGCCTATGGTTATAATTGACAATAAGAATATTCTTTTAATGCATGTCGATAGTCAAAATTTTGTCTTATTCTATATCTGTTAACATTAATGAAATTGAATATTAAAACATATGTATGAAGTGTTTAAACCATATACGTTATTATTTGCACTTCATACATACGTTTGTAGAAATGATATGTGTTTAAACAAATGCCTTACCTGGACGTTATATACAAAATTTTTTCGAGTATAATTTTTAACTATTAAAAAAAAAGTTATCGTGTATATTTAATTTTATCTAAGTATCTTTGCTTCACCCTGATATTTAAGTCTTTTGCATTCACCGCAGCCGATGAAGGTTGATGCTAGTCCCGCCAGAATATTTTTATATTCTGCTGTTCACCTATCCTTTTACTACCCGTAAAAAGGTTAGGGTGCAAGGATATGGTATCAATTTTTGAACCGTACCTACGCAATGCAAATGCCACCGCATGATGGAATGGTCAGAAATTATCACATATGTTAGTTCTCTGATAGACTGATGTGATTCGTCATGGATTAAAGCATTTAAACCAATTAAAAATAAAAATTACATAATTGGTATAATATAGATAGGAAAGATTCATAAATATAGCTGAGCAGGAGTGCACAATTTTATCTTAAATAACATGCTTCTCATTCAGATTCGGGTAGTATAAGTAAATTCGCTTCTCGAACAGAATTTTTCACATTAGGAATAATTTGTCTGCTTAATTCACCTAGAAATTCTACTTTCACCTGTCTACATTTGCGTTGGGGTATCATTCGACCTACTGCCTAACAACGCAGAATAAAGTAACAGTATTTTCCAAAAAAATATACAGAGGATGTTGTATTTAAAAAAAAAGTTACATAGTCTTGCTCAAATATAGTAGGTCATGAAAAAATACTTAATCCCTCATATTTGTAAAGAAAATACATTTAAAGAACTTTTTCCACAAAATTTTTGTATATGTCGTCCATTTTCAAAAGATATGGTGGCTAATGATAACTATACCACACCTTGTATTACTTACATGCCTTGATAATTCTTTTTTTAGTGCAATTAATGGCTTTCATCACACAAGTTTAAGACCTGTTTTACCTGGGACTATTAGTGAACTTAAGACTATACCAACAGACTCTCATTTAATATTTACCGCCGAAACACATAATTTTCCAACTGGTGTTGCACCATTTAGTGGTGCTACTACAGGGACTGGTGGACGCATTAGAGATGTACAAGCTGTTGGAAGGGGTGGTTATTGTATTGCCGGTACTGCAGGCTATTCAGTTGGAAATCTGCATATTCCGAGTAAGTATTATTTCTTTGGATGAATTAAAAGATAGGAGATGTGTAATGTTATTTTGATAGTATTGATGATGAAGTGAAGTAACTTCTATATTGATCTCTAAAGTTCAGGTTTACCATTAACACGTTCACTGCCGATCATACACCACCGTCTGTGCGATGTTATACTAGCCACATAGGCCGATCACACAAACAGTGCGTTATATAGAGCAGCAACTTAAATGCTATATTACAACTACGGCTTGCTTCGCATTACAGTCTATTTCATGTTGGCGTGTTGGAACAGTGTCCTAGAAATAAATTATTAGCGCTGTTTCTAGTTTTTGCAGTTTAATGTAAACGAAATAGTTATGGATACTCAGAATGATCCCGCTGATTGCTAATTTATTCAGCAATGTAAGTACTTGAAAAGAATGCGTGTTTAATGGTTGATTAATTTTCATATTTTTTTAAGGTAATATGAATAAGAGAGAGGTTGTTCATGGTTAAGGATGACAGATTGTTTTTAACGTATTTCAATTTTTGAAATGCGAAAGAGATTCAGGAGCCCTTAACCTGAGCATTTTGCAAGAGTGTGTGGCTGAAGCAACAGGCATTTCATTTCGGACCGTGTAAAGAATTGTAAAGGAAGGCACAATCAAACCTGACTACAGCAAATTCACTTCAAGAAAAAGCACAACGAAATCAAATCCAAAGTTGACAGTGGATGGGTTTGAGGAAGCGATCCTAAGAACCATTATGTATCGGTTTGCAGCAATACATAAACGTAGACCGACTTTGAAGGCAGTGTTTAAAGAATTTAAAAATGATTGTTCTTTTACATGGGAAAATTAAATTTGTTCGGAAAAATAATTCTAAGAGCAAGATATAGTTGGAGAGAACTATGGATAACAGAAAAATTATTGTTGAATATTGCAATATAAGAGCAAAGCATACTATATTTAAAAAATCTTAATAAGAATAAAGAAGAAGGTAGAAACATTGTGTACATCGATGAAACATATCTGCACAGTTCTCACACTGTATCAAAGTGTCGGGATGATGGCATCACAAAGGGTTTCAATTCGCCAGTTTCAAAAGATAAACGTTTGATAATTGTTCATGCAGGTGGGAACAACGGGTTTGTTCCAAATGCAGCATTGGTGTTTAAGTCTGGTTTGAAAACTGGGAATTATCCCGGAATGAATCACCGTTATTATAAAAAGTGGCTGCAGGAAAAATTATTACCAAATTTGGAACCAACTTCAGTGCTGATGATAGACAATGTGTCATCATAATGTTCTTGTGCATCCTAGCCCCGCTTTAAGTTGAAAGAAAATAGATATGCAGAATTGGTTAAAGGAACGAAAGATCTTTTTTGAATGTAGCGATATCAAGCCAGAATTGTATTCCATAATTAAGGCAAATCAACTCGTTCATCAGGTGTTTGTAATGGATCAGCTACTAGCAGAACATGGTCATGCAGAACTGCGTTTACGTCCATATCATCCCGAACTAAATCCTGTCCAGAACATGGACCTTACTTAAAAACCATGCTGCTGCATGCAATGTAACCTTTAAAATAGATGATGTATGGAAATTGGCAGAACAACATATAAAAAATATCGGAGTTAAATGATGGAGTAAAGTATGTTTGCATGGTGAAAAAACAGAAAAGTAATATGTTGAACGAGAAACTTTTACTGATGAGGTTCAAGAAATAATTATACGGGTTGATGGTAATAGTGATGATTCAGATGGTGATGAAGGTTTAGGATGTGAACCCATTTAAATAAATTAATGTATAGCACCTCTGCAAAATAGTTGAATGATAGTTTTTACTTAGCACTTGTAAAAAATATGTCTAATAAATGCATTAAATATTTTATTATATAGATTGGAAGTTCTTTAAAAACAGGAAAGAATGAGGCAAAGAAAAACTGAACATAATTGGTACATTTTGTTTCGCAATAACATTTATACTGAGATATTCAGGGCCATGTTAGGTTATATTGATGCCGAGGTGTAGTAAGAATTTTGTTGCCCCCCAAAAACATTAATGTTTTAATAGTAAAATAGTGCACATTTGTAAAGATATATTTTTATATTAGAAACACAGTATAGGTATACTATAAACAAAAATATTTAATGGTCTATTCTTTCTTGTGTCATTATTTTAATTTAGAAAGCAATCGTTCATGTTCAGCAACCGTTATGGTTAGTAGTAACATTTTTCTCAAAGCTATCGACCAAATCAAGTGTATCTATATCTCTTTCAATTTTTGCAACGTCAGATAATTTGATCTGCAAACTTCCAAAAAGTGTTCTCTAACTTGGACTTTTTTGCTCAAATAATCTGAAGATACAAATCTTGTTGTGATAGTAATTTGTTCCTGATGACTCATGTTAGGAGTCCATAACTAAAAAATATTTAGCTTCCTACAACATGATTTTAATAACTTTCTTATGTTACCTCCTATAATTGATAATATTTCATTTTATATTTTATTTCCTAATTGGGCAAGCGGTTACCTTTTATTCGAATATGTAGAATACATTCGGCCATAACTGGATCAAATTTTAAAATGGTTTTAATCATTTATAAAAAATTACTGGTATTTTTTGAGAGAGTTTATGTTCTGTTTCGTAAAAAGCTAAATTTTATCGGGTTAGATATTGCACAATTAGTATAATTCTTTCTAAAACCACTGGCCAATGTTTTTTTCTTAGGTAATAATGCTCTAATTCAACTTGATTTCCAAATAATTTACTTTTGATGAATTTTGCAACTGGATCAAATCATTACAGCACTTTACATCAGTTTTACTTTTCTCATGTCCGATCAACTGTTGCAGTTATTAAAACCAGTTTTTTCTCCTAAAGGAGTAGACTGATTTCGAAAAATTTTGCAGCAAAAGCAAAATACTGTATTTTTCTTTGCTGAATATAATAACAAGTTACAGTTGACAACCTCTTCAATAGGTAACCACTATTTACAATAATTTTTTGAAAAGCTTCTAGTATGAGCATCCCTGGGATAATTAAAATTAGTTATTTGTTTCTACTCACCATTAACCAGAATCAGTTCTGTTTTTTTCATCAGTAACATCAGGCCATTTTCTGGGATTTTGAGAAACCGCACAAATTTGCTGAACTCTTGAAAACAGCTCATAAGTTAAACTTTTTAACATATCTTCAGCATCTTCTTGATGTTTTGGTGGAAAATCTAAAGATGATTTGTTAAGAACCTTGGCTTCTGTTTTTTCAGAACTCTAAATAGCACTACATTCAACTTGAAAAGGTGATGTCTTTGGATGACATTTCTGGAATACCTTCATAGGTGCGACTATGTAAGTACGGGGAGACCGAGAGAGCATAGGGACAGAAATGTAAATCAGGTTAGATTTGAGAATAGGGAAGAAAATTATAATAATAGACGTGGGATGAATTGTAATAGATCTTTTCGAAATAACTGGGAGCAAAGAGGTAATTTTTATAGAAGTAGCAGCGGTACGAGAAGCACGAGTCAGTGACCGGGGATGCAACGTCAAAACAGCTCACTGGAGATTACAAGAGCACAAACAAGTGCAAGTGAAAGAGACGATGAGGTTTGAAATAGGCCATAAGTTAGGAGGATGTATGGCGAGGTAGTAGAGGGACAAGTAGGACCTAGTAGTGTGACAAGGGGACGACAGGATTTTCAATAAGGGACAGACCACTAGAAGTATGTAAATATGAACATCCGTGGGAATTTATGACGATTGAGGAGGAAGTGGAACCAGAAGTAGTGAAAAAAGTATGTTTGCCGATAGTAGAGGTGAAAATTTTAAATTATAATGAGTATCTTTGCTCAATTCAGGAGCAGAGGCGAGTTTAGTATCTGAGGAATTTGTTAGTAAAATTAAGGAGGAAATTTGTGATAGAATTATGCCAATTAGGAGATAATTTAGTAGCTCTGAATAAAAAGAGGTTTGCTGTAGCAAATGGTTAGTTAGGTTCTTTAAGCTGTGAACAGGAATTTGTAATTGTTCCTGGACTTAAATTTAAAAGTATCTTGGGGATGGATTGTATGATGAAGTTAGGTTTGATTATAGACATTTTCCCTTGTGTTTATAACTAGCCTTCTATTTCGAATCATATCTCCCTTTCACTTTAACCTTATAAAATTATCTATTCATGCTCAATCTTTTTAACTTATACCACATTAGCTTTGTAGTTCTTCCAATGTTAATATGTACACGTGCGTTGTATAAACCCCATAATATTTCTTGATAATGAATGTCTTATTGCGTTTTCTGATAAACATAAAACTTTTGTAGCGTCTAGCCATTACTTGTTGCTTTAATATGTGTTATTCTCACAAATGAATTTCTGGAACTTACGTATTAAAGGATATTTTATTTCTATTTTGAACTGCCCTTAATTATGTTTTCTGAGTAATGACAAAATTGAGCTTAATGTTTAACATGAATTCGATTTTATTTAAAATACCGATACTAGGAAATGTTATTTGAAATTAAAATGAAGAGCATTTAATGCCCTTCAAATTTATAATGAAGTATAATGAAGTTGTTATTGAAGTTTAACATGTACAGAATGATACAAAATATGACACTTGATATTTATGTACCCAAATTGATTTAAATAAGTGAAATTTCGCTTTTGGGTGTTGAAATTAAGGTTTTCTTGATTCGAAAAAATTAATTAAAGTTACTTTTTACACGTGTAGTAACTTATGCACAGTATTTTAACAATGTATGTGTATACATTTGTGTAGTACTCCATACTTAAGGGTGTCGCCGCTCATTGTTGTCGATGGGTTCTGAAAAGAATCATTAGTCTGATGGCGTTTGAACTGAAACACTTCACCCATCGTTAGGTTTTGTCACGTGCCAAATTGGCACTTAAACATTTTTTAGTTTAATTTGAAGTGCGGAAGTTTCGCGCCACAAATTCAAAAGACTTGGCGTATATTTCCGTCACGTCAGAGTGCGTTTGTGCCAGATCGCGCGACGCGAGTGGCGAAGAAAAAGTGGGAGAAGTGTTTCCGTGGGACTCTGTAACGTGGCCGTTTGCCTTTGAACATCGAGAAGGGCGGTCGTGTCTGGTATCGTATCTTCATTTTTATTATGTAGATTTCCTTTTGCTTATCTTTGTTTGACCTTACCTGATTAACCTATTCCTTATCGTTCCGCTACATATAGGAATCTGATACGACCCTGGAGCAGTCCCACGACCCTAGAACGAGCCGGATATCCATGCTCCGCCAACAGCACCGGAGCAGTCACCATCTTTAACTACCTTAAAGGGGGCTCCAGTCATTTGGAAGGCGTACCCTCCGTTAATTGCCTTAAAGGGGCCATCAGTATCCCTGATGGACGTCAACAGAAGCCAACTTTAACTCAGGGACATATTCATGTGAATATTTCGCTGTTATAAACTATTGTTTCAAAATTGGCATATTTTCCGTCAATGGCGTATTTAATTTGTATATTGGTGACGTCATTGACAGATGGGCGCGCCAAAATCTGTACAAAGGTTAGCGTTACCAACTGCCCGTGGCGACGCTTATTCCGCGCTTGCGCGAGGTAATTATGAACTTTTAAATTGTAAGGGTTTATAGTGGACTGCCTGCTCTTGCTTCTAGTCACTATCAAACTGCCTTTTTCTAATTTATTTATATTAAAATTCAATATTTCTAAATTGTTTTGTAAATTTTCTCTTGAATTAAAGTATTTTAGAATTCTGAGTATCCTGTAAAATCAAAAATACATTACAATTTTCGTAATATTAATTAACTAAAAATTAAATTGCAAAGGTAAGAAATATGCAATTAATAGATGTTAATGCGCTAACATACTTAGCAAGAACTGTGATTATATTTACATATTTTAATAGTTTAACAAACTGAATCTATGCTATTCAAATTAAAATTTTAATAAAAGTTTAGATCTGTGGAAATGCATTGTTTTCACTTTATTTAATTATTGTAACTCTTTAGTATGTGCCATTTTCTGAGACATTTTATTTTATCTTCAGAGGACGTACTTTGAATTAAATTCCACTAAGTAATATGTAGATGTATTCTCTTGTGGTTATTACAGTCCCGTAAACGCGGTATATGCGACACAAAAGACAAACGATATTACATAATGTGAAAATCAACGCGCCAATTGTCAATGACGTCACACAATATGCAAATTAGGGCGACACAATTTTAAAATATACAAGTTTTAAAGAAAACCCCCCAAGGGGCACTTACGTGTACAAGTAGAGCTTCCTTCAGGATCACTCCATGATGGTCGCGGCTTGCATACGGATTACTTCATGATGGTTCTCGGGCCGTGGATCTCCTAAGCCAGGTTGCATCCAAATTCGCTGGTCTTCTTCCTATGTAGAGGTACGATAAGGAACGGGTTGAGGAACGATAATCAAAAAAGGCAAAAGGAAATCTACATAATAAAAAGATACGATAAGATACCAGACCAACTACTCTTGTTTGCGTTTCGAAGGCAAGTCCCGATGCGTCTTCACAGAAATTTTTCACCACTCTGTCGTCACACGCGTCGGCGCGAAGTTTGCGCAACGCACTTCTGAAGTGACGGAAATACACGCAACAAGTCTTTTAAATTTATGGCGCGAAATTCTCACATATTAAAACTTAGTTAAAAATGTCTAGTGCCGAAATTTTTGGGCACGTAACATGGTGTCAATATTAAAGTTTAATCATAACATTTCAGTCATGTTTAAGTCACAACGAACTGTTTCGAGTATAATACTGAAATATTACATTAATACTGAAAATTGCACAATGAGCTAATTATGGTTTATGTGCAGTTCGTTAAAATTACACAGCTGTATGTATTCATATAAACTTATTAAAAAAAGATTAGCTACATAGGTAATCTTCTTTTTATTGCATCTGTTCTCTTTTGAGTACTCGTCATTAAAAAATACCAGATGTGTAAATAATCACGTGTATCAGCACTGTTTTGTATATTTATCTTTTGTTACTCTTTTTTTTACAGAGCTTTATTATTTTTTACCAATTTTTATAGTCACACAATTGGTTTTTTTTACTCTGCATTTGTTTGAATTTATTGGTCTCAAAATTTAAATTCTTTATTACCTGAGCAATTTTTATCTTTCAGTTATTATTCATGTCTTTCTTCTGCCACATAATTATATTTTCTACAAATTTATAATTTATGGAACTTGTTTTTTTTTCTTACACTGTTACTAGGTGTATGATATTTATCAACAAGAAGGAATCCAGTTTACATGTAGCTCATGTTCTGCTATTTTGTAGATTATTCTTTGGATTGGGAAGATAACTCATTTGATTATTCCAACAATTTTGCACCACCTCTTGAAGTTTTGATTGAGGCTAGTAATGGTGCTTCTGATTATGGAAATAAGTTTGGCGAACCTGTTATATGTGGTTTTGCACGTACATTTGGTATGATTGATTCGAATGGGGAAAGACGTGAATGGATTAAACCAATTATGTTTAGTGGAGGAGTGGGCAGTATGGAAGCTAAAATGATAGACAAATTACCACCTCAAAAAGGTCATCAGATTGTTAAAGTAGGTGGTCCAGTGTATCGAATTGGAGTTGGGGGTGGTTCTGCCAGTTCTGTACAAGTTCAAGGTGACAATAAAGCTGAGTTAGATTTTAATGCTGTGCAAAGAGGTAATGTAATATATTTTATTAACATTTTTACAGTTTATACTAATAGGTGATGCTGAAATGGAGAATAAATTAAATCGTGTTGTACGTGCATGTTTGGAATTGGGTAAAAGGAATCCTATTATTAGCATCCATGATCAAGGCGCTGGTGGAAATGGAAATGTTTTAAAGGAATTAGTTGAACCTGCAGGCGGTATTATCTATGCCTCGAATTTTGATTTGGGTGATCCAACTATCAATGCTCTTGAGCTGTGGGGTGCAGAATATCAAGAAAGTAATGCCTTATTATGCAGTAAAGAAAGCATGAACTTGTTAATGGATATTTGTAAGCGTGAACGTTGCCCTGTTAATTTTGTTGGTGAAGTAACAGGCACTGGGAAAGTAGTTTTATCTTTGGATAAGGAAGGCACTGTACTACCATTTAATTTGGAATTAGAGCATGTTTTAGGTGAGTTTAACTTTGGGTTGCTATTTAAAACGATGTTTTTTTTAGGAAAAATGCCCAAGAAAATATTTAGATTAACACGACAAGTACCACTGTTAAAGGAATTGACACTGCCTGATCCATTATCTATTTATAAAGCTTTAAATCAAGTGATGAGACTACCTTCTGTTGCTAGCAAACGATATTTAACTAACAAGGTTGATAGATGTGTTACGGGATTGATTGCACAACAGCAGTGTGTTGGTCCTCTTCATACACCATTGGCCGATGTTGCTGTTGTAGCCATTTCTCATTTTGGCTATGTAAGTTATCTTACTTGTTTTATCTAATAATAGTTTAATAGTAAATTACGTTAGTGAGATATTTTCTGTGTCACGATGCTAACATCATTTGTTGTAAAATGGGGTGTATTACTTCATTTGTATTGTAATGGATAATAGTATTAGTTGTAAATTACAGCATTAACAAGAGAATATGTTACAGGTGAAATAAGCATTAAATGAATTAAATTTTGATTTGCCCTGAAGAGACGGGGACCCCATAACAATATAAGGATGTCGGTTAACTGCTGTGGTGCAGTAGTTATTTCCTAGTTCAATTAAATCGCAAGGCTAATATAATCTCAACATTTTGTTACAATAATAATATTGAAAATACCTTAGGTGTTTTTAAACCCTGCTTAGAACGTTTTAAATAGTTTTCTTATTATAAAAAGTCTCAGTAAATAACTTATTGTTAACAAATACGGGAAGATTTTCAACTTGTTTCATAAACGGCACGCGGTTGTCAAGCATTTGTTCTAGTTAGCATAAAGTTCTGGGCAGATAAAAATTTTTCAGATAGAATTGTTTTCATGAATTGTTTTCCTAATTCAATCACTTCCACGTTATTCCTTGAGCAAAGCGGGATGGAAGTCGTTGATGCATAAAAACCCTCAGGGCAATAATACCACAATTTAGAGTCAATCTGGAGTCTGTTGAATTTAACACCTGCAAGAGAACAGCAGAAGATGAACTAAAACCTGATCATATCCAGTGTAAGGGTAGCAGACGGCGACCTGTGGATTAATAATAAGCCCATAACCTTTGCTGAATCCTTTACCGGATTTTTATAAGAAAACCAGTTGTGTTAAACAACCACCTTCTTCACGAATGGTGAAATTACTTGCAGTAAAAACCCCGTCTTTTCAGTTCATGAGATCCGTTTGTTGAATGCCATAATAGCACTTAATATTACCAATTTTTAGTAATATTTGAAGCTTTCTCACTTACGAGAAGCCTAAACGAAATTATGTTTTATTAGTAACAAAATAAGATTTGTACTAAGATTGCTTAAAGTTACAGTTTTTTAAATTAAACATTCTAATTTGTAAATGTTTGCCAGATTTGACATTCATAAAGATAACCAATATGTAAAGAAATCGTAGTCAAATAGTCAAAACTAAAGTATCTGTGATATAATTTAATTGTTAAGTATGGTTGTTATTTGATTTGATTATTTCTTATGAAATAGATGTGTTATCGCACAAGTATTCTTTTTGTAAAAAAACAACTATTAAAAATGTTTCTATATTGAAGACATCTGATCGATTATGCTGTTAATCCAAGAATTTAAATAGAAAAATTTAGAATTAACGAATACGAAAGGGTTTTCTGTGTCTGCCCTTTTTAATTGATTATTAGCTACTAATACAGTGGCATCCAACTTTAGATTAAATTGTTTTCTGTTTAACTAAGAAAAATTCAACCAGACCCATCCCTAACTCTCTCTTGAGGTAATAGCCAAGTTAGCCATTGGCAAACAGTTTTTTAACCGTTCCATCTTCTAAACATAAAACTTTAATTTTTTTTAAGTATAATAGTATAGCAGTCGCATGCAATGTAAAAACTTACACAGTAATTATAAAAATTATAATTAGTTTCCTTAACACACTTGATATTATATCAAACCAATAACATTAGTGCTGTATAATTAAGCACACATTATCTATTAAAACTGGTTCAACTTTAATTCCAACACCTGCATATGTCTTAATATTTTAAACTAATAACATTATCCTTAAATTTAATCACCATTCATTCCGTAAATAAATTATTAATCAATAAAAAAATTAATCACAGTGATGTTCAATTAATGTCCTATCTCATATAATATCACTCATATATAAATTATACTGAATCATAAACAAGCCTGTAGTATTACTTGCAGTTTGATTTATGTATTTTAAGGTTGAGAATGTCCAGAACACATCAGTTTCCCTTTTGTTAATGATATAATTCCTGTTTTCCTTTTTCCACTTCTTAAACGACAGTTACAACACAACCCAAAATTCCAACTTAATGGCGGGATAAACTTGGACAATCCAAATCTACACCCTTTTCAAGCGGTCACAACAATAATAACTCCATATTCCTGTGCATATAAAATACTTTGCCCCACGTGAGAGTAAGTTCACATATAATATCGTATCCCGCATTTTTGTTGTCGCTGCGAGGCATCCATCTTTAATGTTCCATGCAGCTATGTTACAGTCAACGTTACGTCTAACTGAACCTCATACCAACCCTCTTCCATGCAGCCAAGTCCGCCCTCGTCTATGCGCATGCCTTTCTACATGTTAATGTTAACTTATAACCGGTTCACAAAAAACTAATCTCATTCGAATACAATCAATGTCCTTTAATTCCCCTTCTACTTTGTATGTTGTCAGTGGTTTTGATGTTATTGTACAATCTTGCTACTGAGGTTATGATAAATGACACACGGGAAGTACTTATTATCGTGTAATTTACGTAGTTATAGATTTTATTTCGTTATCTGAAGCCATATAAATGCATTCACTATAAACTATTGTATGGAAAGATGAAGTCCTCTTTCTAACCCTACGCTTATGTATTCTCTTTACACAGTGTCTGGTTTGTTACATTATATTAAAATATATTTGTGATTTTCCTTTTTGATAATTGCACTTATGTGTATTAAATGTGCTTCATTCAACTAAAATTTTTAAAGCTCATATTGGGATGCATACTTTAACAAATCCACTGTTATTAATTGTAAAGCTTACTGTAAAAATGACCTGATTTCATCATTTACAGTTATATTTTGTTTACATTTTTGTAGTTTAAAATAATTTATAATCCCTGATTTGAGTTCCAATATGTATTTAACAGAAATAAAACGTTTATCTTTGTAGTTTTCAGTTTATAATTTGAATACAAATACGAATGTGATTGCATGTCTTGTTTTTGAACACCATTATATCCGAAATTAAAATTATACAGGATACTTCAATAACAAGTTTGTCCATTCAAGATTGATTTTCTTTTTTGATCTCTAATTTATTGTTAGCGTAATGCAATGCGTTACAAATATCTGCACCTTTGTGCTAATACGTATAAAGACTTACGGCAGAATTTAGGTTTAGTGCCACATTTGAATTGTATTGGGTTAATAATAAATTACAAGATTAACATGATACTAAACAACTGGCAGTTGAAAATGAAAAATAGACATGCCTATGGTTGGATTTGAACCAAGGCGTTACTACTATGTACAAGTTTGGATACTAATTTAAATTCGTGTCACAAATAACCTTTGGGCAATAAAAATCAGTACATGAACATTATCTGTCCTCAGCAAAATAATAAAGTGCTCGTGTGATGATAAAATCATAACGTTATGCAAATAAGCACACTGAAGGTAATAATTTACAGTACGCATATACTTTTAGAATCATTGCTAGATTGCAAC
Organism: Platerodrilus igneus; assembly: GCA_036346225.1. Lineage (NCBI taxonomy): Eukaryota > Metazoa > Arthropoda > Insecta > Coleoptera > Lycidae > Platerodrilus > Platerodrilus igneus. The sequence goes on from JARFIW010001215.1 coordinate 4,268,888, forward strand.
TGATGAACTGTAAACAGGAATAAACATGATATGCTACTACGAGAATGTTTGAGGTGGGACATTACATTCTAGATTTTGTTCTGAGATGCCTGATACCAAAATAATTCAGAAGTTTATTATTTGTACATAAATTTTAAAAAAACTGTTGGTATCTAGAACAGAAAATAGACTGCATAATCAACAGGTTAAAATACCTTTTTAAGTCCTCAGCAAGTGTTTGGCAATGTAAAGACTGCCACGGACTTAAAAATAAATTTATCTAGGTGGCAGCAGAATTTTCAAAGATTCAGCTCAACATAAAATAATGTTTGGATGATACTAAAAGTGGTTGCTGTTGAACAACACCTAATTCGAATGCTGCATAGCTCAGAAGAGTGGTAATGGATAGTAACGATAAAAGAGACATTACTAGCAAGTAGCCTGGAAGGGCGCCAGGAAGGATCGCCAAACAGAAAATACACTTCAATCTTTCTGACTTGGCAAAACAGCAAGATTGTTCAAAAAAAATTAACCAACGTCATAACCGAAATGTAGTTTATAAGGAACAATAATACTGGACTGGTTTATTACTACCACTGGAGCAAATACTCCATTTATAGTGTATAATGAAATTAATGTTTTAAATTCCTAATATATAAAGAAAAATAATATCTTTCAAATAACAAAACAGAATAATTATAACCGAGCACAATCGCGTATGGTACCTATTGCATTTGCATACATCATAACAATCAACATAATAAATATTATTTAAATTAATTCATTGTTAACTCGGCAGTAAATAATAAATTTCACACATAACTATTTTATGAAAATACTCAGCGATTTAGCATGTTCAGCGTGCTAAGTGTATAATTATAAATATTATCAATTAATAACCAAAACAGTGAAACTTAAATTGAAACATGTAATAACGCAAACAAACTTAAAGCTGCTTATCTGAATATACAGAAGATCGTTACTCATCAAGGACAGTGATATCAGCAGGTACTCTTACATTCTTCAAAACCCAACAGTAGGATTCCAAATGTGCACTCTCAATCTCCACAGATCATGACACAAATTAGTAATGGCTTAATATGACATCGCATACATCCAACATATATCGAAACGAGGAGTAACATTAAAAAAGGAAGGAGAAGAAAAACCCTAAAATATCAAGAACAAGAATTAATAACATTAATATCATAAAAAATGTTCATACCTGGATGGTCTGGGGTTATTGCAAAAGTGTAATGTAACTATTGCCTGGCAATCAATCACGAAAATCTGTATTATTAAAGTATTAACTGTACAATAATATCTAAAATAAAGTATCAAAAATTCATCTCAATATATGAATTATTACTATTAAATGCTGACCAAGTCGATAGCGTAACACAAAAGAGACTTTTTCAGTAAGGGAAATGTTTGTCTACAAAACTTGTTTATCAAAAACCAAACCATATTCGAAATAAACAATTTTAAAGAAAACGTAGGCAACTTAATCATCACCAATAATAGAACCACTCTCAAAATCGAAACACAATTCATTTGCCAAATAGAAACGTTCAGATTCTCCCCCTTGCTTGAAGAAAAAGACCCCCACAAAACGAAACTGGAAGACAAAAAACTCAATAAATGTTACTGCTAAAATTCGTGTGATGGCAGCAAAAAAAATAATAACTTATAGTGCAATCCAAAAAGAATATGAAACTAACTATCGGGAAGATTGGCTTTAGGATGTTTGGCATGTCAGGTTCCTACATCTACATTATTAGAATCTTTAAATTGATGCATCTAAGGAGAGACTGTCTTAGAGAATATAAATGGACCAACAAATTTTGGTGTTAATTTGGAGGTAAATTGCTCAGAAGCATCAGATAAAACATGGTTGCGTCTCCAAACTTTCTATCCAAGAACTACGTTACTAAAGTTCTTTTTGTTCTTAATAAGAGAGTAACTTATATAAGCAATTCCTTTTTTGCCTTTGAAATATACTTGCGATAAAATTCTGCCAAGGCCATGGTTACTGGCATCAATGGTTATAAAAAAGGGTAAATCATAATTCGAACATGTTAGCACAGAAGCAATAATTAAATGTTTCTTAATAGATGAAACAGAATCTCCGCATTCTTGGCTCCAATTGAAAGGAACATTTTTCTCAAGCAGCGCAGTTAAAGGAGCTGTAAAGGCATAAAAACCAGGTACAAATCCACGATATCAGGATGCTGAACCAACAATTTGTCTTACTTCAGTGGTATTTCTCAGATTAGGAATTTTTAAGAGTGTCTCCACATTGTCTGGATCAACATGGATTATGTTTTTGTGAACTACATAACGAAGATATTTTGATTGGAAATGGCAAAATTGACATTTATCTTTATTTAGCGTATAATGCCTTTATCAGATAATTTGTATTGTAATTCTTTCTTTTCAAAACGATTAATTTTCATTTTCATTGCCATCATATAAAAAAGTATTGAAAAATCGGAGTACCACAAAAATAATGTATTTAATTGCAATTAACAACTTAAAATTAATAGTTATTAAACACATTAATATCCTTTCCTCGCTAAGAAAAACAACGACATTAGCAAGTTGTAATTAAATATCTTATTGCATTGTTTTCTATTCTGAGCTATAATCTACACAAATTCCTAAAACTTTCACTATCTGTGTGTAATAGTCTAATCTAGGTCTACCTATACCTCCCTTTTTTCCTATCTCTGCTTCTAATATATCCCGTATCATTCCCTCATGCCTTAGAATGTGTCCTACCATGCCGCCTCTTCCATTTTGTACTGTTTTCCACATATTTCTTTCTTCCCTTACCATTTATAGTACCTCTTTGTTCTTCTATCTTTTTCTTGTCCGCTTCTCCTGCTGTCCATGTTTCACAGCCATACAGTGCTGTGCTCCACACATATGTTTTCAGCAATTTTTCCTTGTTTTTATGCTTGTTGTTTTCGAACATTCCAGCTGCTTTTTCTTGTAAAATTCGGTCCGGCTTGTGCAATTTTTTTTAAATTTTTTTATCTTTTGCATGTTTCTCTTTCTATTGTTTTCTAAAAATATACCCTATTTTGTCGATATTCAATGGTACATGAAGGGGGTTAAGCAACTTGGGGAGCGATTCTCGAATCCATTCGTTCCTGAAAGTATACGTTCGTGACGTCATGGACGAATAGATTGTCAGAAAGTCTATACTTGAGATTTTTGTACATTTGTGAACGTCCAAGTTGTATTCTTTTCTCAAAGAGTACCCCAATAAATAGCATACGTTTAACAAAATTGACTTAGGCCCTTGCTGAAGTGCCGCTTCTTCCAGTATTAAAAAACATAAAAAACTCAATGAATCTAACCTAAAGAGAGATTTAATGTAATTTGTTTTCGACTATGGATATATTTACGGCTGTTGTATTCATTTGGTCAGTTTTTAGTAGTAAAACCTAACTTACTCATTATTTTCGCCTGTGTGCCCATATAAAATCGTAGGCAATTTAGCAACCGCGATTGGTTTAACATCATAGATTAGTTTTAACATAACCTAGCTCTAAAAAATAACTGCTGTTTATTATTATAATATAATCAGATGTATTAAGTCTCATATACTTCTAGTTTTAGTTCCAAATATCCCGAGTTTAATATTGTCTTAAATATTATAACATTATTGAACAAGAATTAGGTTAATATAGAATAACTCCGCTTTTCTTACTACCCACGTTTCACAGCCCTACAGTGATGTGCTGCTCATGTTTTCAACAATATTTTCCTTGTTTCTTTGTTTGTTGTTGTTGAATGTAGTAGTTGCTTTTTCTTGTTAAATGCAGCACAGCCTTGTGCTAGTCTTTGTTTTATATTATTTGTACTTAACGAGATACTATTAAAGAACTGACTGTACAAAAACCTGTAAAATAGAATTCCCAAAACTCATCTCAATACATAAATTATTACAAATAGGTGCTGACCGGGTCGATCACATAACACAAAAGAGACTCTTTCATTAAGGAAAACATCTATCTACAAGACTTGTTTATCAAAAAAATTAATTGAATTGCGAAATAGAAACGTTATGATACAGTGCGATGCTTTTTTCCACTAGGTGTTGTAATTAATAGTTGTATAGAGAAATTAGAAAAAAATGATACCATACATATGTGAAAATTAAAAGGTTTATAATATTTCATCATTTTTCCTAACTCCTATTTATTATTTTACATTCACCTTTGTTTGATGCTGAACACATTCCATTGGCCTTAGCTTATCTTTAGTCAGATGCTATTCTGTTAGTTGCCTTTATAAAAAAAAATGAAAAAGTGTGTTATTTTTAATAGAAGTTGCAACAATTTGGATAAAAAGCCAGGGTGCACTTATAAAAGTAAAGGAAGACAAACATTCACAAATTCTGGCTAAAAATTTTAGATGGGATACCTCAAAAGGTATAGAATAGATGATGCAATAAAAAAGCAAACTTCATTAGCTACATACGCATTTGCTTCACTTACAGATGTAAATTTTGAGAGGAGAGCAGTTCTAAATAATTAGTTGTAGTCATATGTGTATTATAACTAAAGAGCTTAAGAATATTTAAAAAGTCGTTAAAACAAACAAAAGTGAGCAAAAAGTTATACTCCTATTTTAACCATAAAAGATAAATTTAAGGTTGTTAATATTTGTTTTTATTCACCCTGAATTGTAATTTATATTTATTACGCAAACATTTAATACATAATTACTCTTTGTTATAACTTTAAATTGTGTAAATATTTAGGTGCTAGTTAGCATTCTTGGTGTTTGATCATTATTTTTATAATTAATTTATATATTATGAAAATTCCTTAAAATGTGAATCCCATGGGCCGTTTTATATATTGTTGTGCCATTTTATAGCTTGAAATGTACAAAGGAATAATATGTAATGTTTCGTTCCATTCTCTTAAAATATTTTAATTTCTAAACCATATGCGTAATAAACTTTTACATAAGCATTTATTCGTGTTTCCCATTGAAAATTTACATCGACCAATACTTGTACACATATGACGTATTTTATATTTTCAAGTATTATGCAAGGACATTGGTTGTAGATTAAATTACAATTAGTGGGAAGTAGATTTAGAAAAAACATTTGATAATGTTGAATGAGATAGGTTTGAAATATAAAGGCATATCAGATACAGCCTAGTTCTAAACTAAAATTAAAAATAGGTGATACTGAGTTAGAGGAGGTAGATGAATTTTGCTATTTAGGTAGTATAATCACAAAGGACGGACGTAGCAGAAGGGATATAATAGCTAGAATAACTCGAGCTAGAAAAATGTTTTTAAAAAAGAAAGACTTAATAGCCAATAGTATTAGTTTAGATAATAGAAAAAGTTTCTTAAAGTCGTACGTATGGAGCGTTCTATTATACCGTAGTGAGACTTGGTCAATTAAAGAGGTAGATAAAAAAAAGATAGAAGCGTTTGAAACTTGTTATAGGGGAATGTTAAAGATTAGTTGGACAGATAGAATAACAAATGAGGAAGTAGGTGAGCAACTCTGTATGTGGAAACAATTAAAGGTCATGAGAGATAGAATGATAAGGCACCAGCCAAGACTGTTTAGTAAGGTCTTAGATTATAGACTATCAAATAAAAACAGAGTAGATAGACCTAGACAAAGCTATATTAGTCAAATTATTAGAGATTAAGGTTGTGAAGGGTATGTAGACCTTTTTAGACTAGCTCAGAATAGAAAAGAATTTAGAGCTGTGTTAAACCGACCTTAAGTAAGTTCGAAAACAAAACAAAAAAGAAATAAATAAAAATCAGTTAACTAAATGTCACCATGACATAACTCACAATTAGTTAGCAGTCTGGCATGTTTTCAAGCGATTCGCTGATTAAGCCTTACCATAACATATAACTTAATTAGCGTCTCCATTACATAACTCACAATTAGCTAGTGGTCTGGCATGTTGGCAGCGATTCGTTGCTTAAGCCTTACCATAACATATAATTTAACACTTTTCCTTTTTTGGAGGGGATAACCAAGTAATATTTCATTTCCTTATAAATGGGAATCATGTAAACATGTTGGAGTTCTTTAATAACCATCAGGTTGCTAATATCTATGTAGAGCCAGGTAGATAGGAAAAAGATACAAGAGTATAGGAAGACCTAGACCAAACTATATTAGTCAAATTATTAGAAATTTAGGTTGTGAAGGGTATGTAGAACTTTTTAGATTAGCACAGAATAGAAAAGAAGTTAAGAGCTGCATCAAACCGAGTAAGGTCGAAAACAAAATGATGATGAGCAGTAATTGCTTAATGCCGACAAAAACAAATAGCTAAAATCGTGGTAGATGATCATGAGAAGGAGGCGAATGTAAAGAAGGACTTTAGCAAAGGTGTTTCTTATCACCTAGCAAGAATGAAGGAAATTAAAGAATAAGTTCAGTACTGGAATAAGCATCCAATGTGAAAAAGTATTAATGCCGTGATTTACGGATGACATAATACTCTTAGCCAACAGCAAAATCAGTCTAGTAAATATGTTAATTAGTATGAATAAACTTTTAGGGGGGAATTTCAACAGGAAAATAATAACATGCAATAAATTTAATAAAATTTACATTTAAATGTACAAATAGGATATATTTGCTACTTACGATATAAAATTACAAAGAAAGCATTCTTGCACAAATATAGTTTGTTCATCAAATATTAATTCTAAATGTAAGAAAATATTTTAAGAATATTTGCATGGAAATGCACTGCATGGTCATGAAATACGAACTGTTGGTAAAACAAGAGTTGAGAAAAATGCAAGCTTTAGAAATATGGTGCTATAGAAAAATGTTGATAATTAACTCAACAGACCTGATAGCGAATAAAGAGGTACTAAAACAAATGCTGAAGGATGATTTATTTGGAAAATACAGTAAAGAGAAGGAATTATAGGACATCGTGTATAAAATCTTGGGCTGGTATCACTGATAATGGTAGATGGGAATAATTGTGTAGGTACACCCTGACTTGAGCATTTTACACAAATTATAAACTATGTAGGTTGTACCAGGTATGTTGATATAAAGCGACTGATGCAGAATAGGAAGGCTTAGAAAGTTGCATCAAACCAACCAATTACATGATAAAAAAAAAACAGAAGCTTTACGTCTATTGTTTCGGTAGTTGACCACAAGTATTTTGTGAAAATGCCTTTCGTTCATTGGACATTCAAGTTTTTAATTTTTATATTTATTAAATTTATGATATTTTGTATAAAAGTAAACGAATTCCTTATGTTTCCTGAATCCGACCGTAGTTACTCTATAAATTATTAGTTACATTTTAAGAATATAATGATTTTGATATGCATAAATACATTAAGATACCGTCGGAAATTTTTCTTGCTCTTGGAATGTTATGTGATCACGTGTTATTGAAGAGATAAAGTTCTCTATTCCAATTGGTCGTAAGACATCGGCTGATTTGAATAAGCCAATCCCAGGAGAGAACGAATAAGTGCGAAGTCAATTGCACTTCAACTCTTGAGTTTTTTATGATATAATAGCACATTACCTATAAATAATTTATTTTTGTAATTAGTCCTGTATAGATTAACATTGTGTTGAAATACTAAGGTATTTATCCTAATATTTTTTAATAAATGACTGACTCATCTGTAATTTGTCTTTACTGAATAAAGAGTTCTTTCTTTTTTTATATTAAAGTATACTTATCGTTTATGTAAATTTCTGTCACACAAATACTGGTAATTTTTAATAAGTCTTTAAAGTATTTACACTATATTGATTTCTACTTGTTCATTTAAGATTTCGATGTTTATTAAACATTCTTTTCCTATTTGAATTGTCCTTTTTGTATATTTTGTCTACTTATTGACTTGCCCTATCTTTCAATAATTTTTATTGAACGAATTATTAATAAAAAGAAATCTTTGTTCAAAAATTAAATTAAAATGATGAATTAATTACTTTTAAAAATGAAAAAAGTTTGTTTTGAACTTAAAAATTTTTTTACTAAATTAGCTCCAATATATATATATATATATATTGCTGTGAATCCTCTCATATCTCTAGGTACTGGCCCTTTAAAAAAAAAACATTCGAGCCCCACAGTTTGGGCGTCAAGAATGCTGTGAAACCTCTTGAATTACCTGGTCCGTCGTCTTTCTCCTATTAATCGCCTCGGCTGCTCTTCTAGATAACTTCCATTCTCAATCATAAAAATTAAACAACACATTCCTACCACAAACATCAACGTTAACTCTATTTACATCAATATTCAGAATACATTAAATTTTCAAATTAAATTTGAACATAAAATTCAGTTTTAAAAGAATTTCCGGATTAATTTTATTATCATTTTACTGTGCATCCAAAATTAAAGTCCTTGTTGGATGCCTACTAATTAATATAACAAGATAAGCAGACCGAGTCTGAGTATAAAGGAGCATCTACCACCCCTTTACGTTAATTAACCAGGTTTGTCTAATTGAGCTCAAAGACCTACCCAAAGTTTCATCCTATTCCCGAACATCAAAACAAAATACCCTTTTTACTTAAACAAGCAAATTTCATCTTAAAATTAAATTTTATGGTTAGAAAAATTCCACTAATGTCCATTTAAAGTAAATCAATTATAAAGTCATTCAATACACACAAAAATGTCAAACAAAATAGTACAATTTACCTGAAGGTTATTGTCCTCGTAGCTTCAGTGTAATCGTCCCTTTGTAAATCACACCATTCCAACCGGATTCTATTTACAGCTTCAAGTTGTCAACGCTTTAAAAATGTTCTCCATCACCATTAATTTAAAGTTGTTTCTAGGCTTTTCCGAACTCATCTGTGTATATCTGCCTCTGGTTCAGTGGATGCAGACACATTTACAAACCATTTAGTCATTAACACCCCGCAAAATAGCAAAGAAATTCATACTTCCTTTTACCAATATTACCAATATACGCCAAAACTGCCTACTTGTATCTAAGTGCACTGGAGTACATTCATGTTAGCACGTAAAATAACCAACTATTTTGAGTCACTAAAATATACTAGCACACTTTAAATTATTTAATCAAACTAAAATGCACTGTTTAATATCAAGTCGCGGATGCACGAGCTTTTAACGCATCGAATCGTCGAAAGTCTAAGAGTCTAAGAGAGAAACACATATTCCCGCCTGTATATATAGCGAATAGCCGACACGTCGCTTTGTTCCCTAAAACGGGTAATTCCAACGAATTCCTCATTCTACGTTCCCAGTCTGTAGCCTGCACGTCGATTTTTATGAATTTAGTCCTCACCCCATTGAGATCTCAGAAAATTTCAACACGGCCCGCAAAGTTGTCCGAGAAAAACTAATTACTTTTATACAGAAATTGTTGTTCTACCTCTGATATATGCATCCTATTTTAACCAATCGCAACCCCTTGACGTTGCTTAAATCCCGCCCTTTACAATATGTGTCTTTGCTTGACGCATTTTCTCTTTCCTTCTCTAACCTGTTCGTATTGGTGCAACTTGACACTCTTCATTATCGATTATATTTTAGTCCACGCGGACTGTTATCTTGGTTTAATAACCCCGTATCGCACATTCTCGTGAATATTAAGCCCCGGTTTCTCCAAGATTCTTTGAAACATTAATTATTTGCCAAATTTACGCAGAATGAGCTTTTTAAAAATACGCAGGTGTTCTGTATTTCCTGCTAAAGCATCTGATCGTTTCCAATATCCTTAGAATCAACATGTTTATCCAAACAAATTAACTTGAAATTGCCTTTTAAAACACGCAGGTGTTTTCAAACGTAACATTTTAAATAACCTTCCTACGATTTGACTATTATTGGGTTTTCACAAGCCTTTTATGCTTATTATTAATAATGGTTCAATTAACTCCAATTAAAATTGATTTCCATCCTTTCATTTTTAGCGAATACAAATTATTATCCGTACGTTTTGTTTAATACCAGTTATTTAAAATAGAGTTCATTAATATAAATTTTGCACGTAATTTCCATTTGTTTAGGAATAATTAAATTATCCACTGCGCTTTTCAATACTGCTTCTTTTGATGTAAAGCGTCTTATAGATAATTTAAATTTCTTATTTTACTGAAACGACCGAGTTTATTTATGCTTCAAGGTTTTAATAAAGCGTATTATTTAATGAAATTCCTTATACACGGTAATTAAAATTATTTGATTTGATTATTTAATTTTCTACCCTGGTCTAAATATGAGTATTTTCCCCCTATTTGAATACAAATAATCCCACTTATTTGAATGCAAATATCAAATATTTAGACTGCCAAAAATCTTTACAAAATTTTGCCTATCTCTCTATCCTTATCTATCTAACTTACCTACTTTGTCTCCAATCCAAAAAAATATTTACACCTATCCTATATCCCTATCCTATTCCTAACTCTCACCTACTTATCCATCTAATCCTATATACATCCTATATACCTATCCTATTCCTAACTTTTAACTACTCTTCACTATACTTTACTTCCCCCTACCTAATCCTATATGCCTATCCTACTCTTACTCTATTCCTACCTCTCCACTAATCTTATATAAAATATCTATACTTAACCTATCTTATTTTCTTCCTACATTTACTCTTTATCCTCATCCTAAACCTATTCCTAATTATCTCCCATATGTGTCCTATATCTAGCTTTATTTTCTATAACCACTTACTTCTACTCTTTTATCTACACCTATCTCTATTCCTTGTTCTATATCTATACTAAAGTTCACCTATCTCTATCCTTTGTTCCTTAAGTTATTTAAATCTAACTCTCTTCTTGACCCTCCAAGTCTTCCTTCTAACCATCCTAATACTCTTCATCCCTATCTCTCCCCCTTTTATATCTATACTTAACATCCCTGTTATCTCACATACAATAAACTTATCATCCCTATTATCCTTACTCTTAAATACTGCTTCTTCTTCAGTCTCTACACATGTCTGTTTCTTATTTATTATTGTTTCTCTTTCTGCCGACAAACCAAACGATACTACTTTACAATTATCGATTTTTCCCTCTATGGAAAATCCTATGTACCTTCTAGAATTTTTGTGTAATGGAATCCGCCAGAATGAATTCCTTAAATCTACTTTATTAAAAACAAACTTGCCAATTAACCTCGTCAAAAATAATTCTGCCTTCACCTGCTCCCGATATGCTGCTTCTACCCCCACTACTTCTGCATGTTTTTGTACTAAAGCTTGAACCTCTACTATCCTATCCTCTGGACATCTTATTGTGTTGATCTGTTTACTTTCATCATCCTCTACCTCTACTACATTAATACTAAACCCCGTGTCATCCTCTGTGACTTCATAACTGCCTTTCCATGGCACTACCCTATCCTTAATTCTTATTACCTTCCTTTCCATATCTATCAAAACCCTAACTTCATCATACAGTCAACACCTAAAATGCTCTGAAACTTCAGTCCAGGTACAATTACAAACTCCTGTTCACAGCTTAAACCTCCTATATCTATCCTAAGCACCACAACACTATTTACTACAGCAAACTTCTTTTATTTGAGCTACTAAATGGCTACGTTTTATAGGCATAATTCTATCACAAACCTTATCCCTAATTTTGCTGACGAATTCCTCCGATATTAAACTCGCCTCTGCCCCTGTATCAAGTAATACTTCTACATTATTCTCAAAAATTTCTAAATTAATAATTGGCAAACATAATTTTTCCTCAGTTTCTGGCTCTACTTCCTCCTCAATTTTGAAAAATTCACGTGGATGTTCGTATACATTCACACAGAAATCTAGTGGTCTGTCACGTTCTAAAAATCCTGTCTCATCCTGTTTTCCGTGCTTGGTCCTGGTTGTCCTTCTACAACCTGTGCGTACGTCCTTCTCGTGTTAATATCCGTGTCCCTGTCTCTATTCGGCGTGCTGGTCACAGTCCTGTTTACTTCCGGTAAACTGTTCTGTCGCTGTAACTAGGTCTTGGCGTCGGTCCCCTAGTCGCACTATTACTTCTGTATTCCTGTCCTCGTCGTTCCCAATTCGGTCGAAAATTTCTGTTGTAGTCAGGCCGTCTCGGATAATTCGGTGTCCTGTTGTCAAACCTAACTGTGTTAACGTTTCGTTCGTATCTCTCTTGTCCGTCCTACACATACATCGTCATATCTCTGCAAATACTCTAAAATGTCTCCCGTTCTATGATGTTTTGTAAGGCCACGTGTTGTCTAATTTCCTGTTCAAAATGTCGTGATAGGTACTTGATAATCTGTCTGTCCGTCAATGGTGGATTCAGTTGTTTGGCCACACTGTACTTGCGGATGGCATATTGCTCCTAGAACCTGCAAACTCTCCCTTAAATTTTCCTGTAATCAAGTCGTCCCTAATCTGATCCTGTTTGTGATCACTCCAGTAATGTTGTAAAAATTTGTCTTCAAAGTCCTGATACGTGTCTATGTCCTGTCCTACTAAATTGTACCATGCTTCCGCTTGTCCTTTAATAAAGCCTTTATCGTATTTAGTTTAGTCTGTTCGTCAAATAAATTTCCCACTAGATTTCTTACACTATTAATAAAAATTTGTGGATTTACCCTGTTATCGCCATAAAACTTCATGTGTTGGTCCAATGATACTCCACCTGTAGAAAATCTGGGACCATCCCGTTAAATTTGACATGTTGTATTTAATACTACTAACTTCGCGTTCTACCCTGCCTAACTGATCCCTACATGAGTCCGTCACTTCAGTCATTTTACATTAATCTCTTCTTCACAAAAATGCGATTCGGACCTTAAATGTCCCATTTCCTGTCGAAGACCTGTAATATCACGCTCATTTTTATCAACCCTATTTTCAACTTCCCCATCTTTACGGTAAGACTATTTTTAAATTCTGAAACTTCTTGATTCGTCTTATCTATTTTCTGACTAATCTCCTCTAACTTCCTGTTCGATTCTTCACTCATTCGGTCAAATTTTCGATTTGAGTCCTCTCTCGCTCTATTCGATTCATCGCTTAGCTGTTCTAATTTTCTGTTAGACTCCTCCCTCGCTCTATTCGATTCTTCATTCATCCTCTCTAGCATTCTCATTATCATCTCGTTTCCTTGATCCCTGATTCCGTCCTCGACTGATCTCTACTGCCTCCAGCTTCTTCCATTTTCGAATTTTTCCCACACAATGCACTATCGTCACTTCCAATTTCCACTCCTTGACTCCTTAACCACTCCTTTCTCTGCATACGTTCTAATCACTCTCACACACTCTAAAATACTTTTAAATTTATCCACCAACAGAAACTCTCTCTCTCAGATCGCCAGTTTCCTGGAATAAAATAACAAAAATTTTATTTGGAACTCGAGCCCTCACGTTGTGGTCGCCAAGAATGCTGTGAATCCTCTCATATCTCTAGGTACTGGCCCTTTAAAAAAAAAACATTCGAGCCCCACAGTTTGGGCGTCAAGAATGCTGTGAAACCTCTTGAATTACCTGGTCCGTCGTCTTTCTCCTATTAATCGCCTCGGCTGCTCTTCTAGATAACTTCCATTCTCAATCATAAAAATTAAACAACACATTCCTACCACAAACATCAACGTTAACTCTATTTACATCAATATTCAGAATACATTAAATTTTCAAATTAAATTTGAACATAAAATTCAGTTTTAAAAAGAATTTCCGGATTAATTTTATTATCATTTTACTGTGCATCCAAAATTAAAGTCCTTGTTGGATGCCTACTAATTAATATAACAAGATAAGCAGACCGGAGTCTGAGTATAAAGGGAGCATCTACCACCCCTTTACGTTAATTAACCAGGTTTGTCTAATTGAGCTCAAAGACCTACCCAAAGTTTCATCCTATTCCCGAACATCAAAACAAAATACCCTTTTACTTAAACAAGCAAATTTCATCTTAAAATTAAATTTTTATGGTTAGAAAAATTCCACTAATGTCCATTTAAAGTAAATCAATTATAAAGTCACTCAATACACACAAAAATGTCAAACAAAATAGTACAATTTACCTGAAGGTTATTGTCCTCGTAGCTTCAGTGTAATCGTCCCTTTTGTAAATCACACCATTCCAACCGGATTCTATTTACAGCTTCAAGTTGTCAACGCTTTAAAAATGTTCTCCATCACCATTAATTTAAAGTTGTTTCTAGGCTTTTCCGGAACTCATCTGTGTATATCTGCCTCTGGTTCAGTGGATGCAGACACATTTACAAACCATTTAGTCATTAACACCCCCGCAAAATAGCAAAGAAATTCATACTTCCTTTTACCAATATTACCAATATACGCCAAAACTGCCTACTTGTATCTAAGTGCACTGGAGTACATTCATGTTAGCACGTAAAATAACCAACTATTTTGAGTCACTAAAATATACTAGCACACTTTAAATTATTTAATCAAACTAAAATGCACTGTTTAATATCAAGTCGCGGATGCACGAGCTTTTAACGCATCGAATCGTCGAAAGTCTAAGAGTCTAAGAGAGAGAAACACATATTCCCGCCTGTATATATAGCGAATAGCCGACACGTCGCTTTGTTCCCTAAAACGGGTAATTCCAACGAATTCCTCATTCTACGTTCCCAGTCTGTAGCCTGCACGTCGATTTTTATGAATTTAGTCCTCACCCCATTGAGATCTCAGAAAATTTCAACACGGCCCGCAAAGTTGTCCGAGAAAACTAATTACTTTTATACAGAAATTGTTGTTCTACCTCTGATATATGCATCCTATTTTTAACCAATCGCAACCCCTTGACGTTGCTTAAATCCCGCCTTTACAATATGTGTCTTTGCTTGACGCATTTTCTCTTTCCTTCTCTAACCTGTTCGTATTGGTGCAACTTGACACTCTTCATTATCGATTATATTTTAGTCCACGCGGACTGTTATCTTGGTTTAATAACCCCGTATCGCACATTCTCGTGAATATTAAGCCCCGGTTTCTCCAAGATTCTTTGAAACATTAATTATTTGCCAAATTTACGCAGAATGAGCTTTTTAAAAATACGCAGGTGTTCTGTATTTCCTGCTAAAGCATCTGATCGTTTCCAATATCCTTAGAATCAACATGTTTATCCAAACAAATTAACTTGAAATTGCCTTTTAAAACACGCAGGTGTTTTCAAACGTAACATTTTAAATAACCTTCCTACGATTTGACTATTATTGGGTTTTCACAAGCCTTTTATGCTTATTATTAATAATGGTTCAATTAACTCCAATTAAAATTGATTTCCATCCTTTCATTTTTAGCGAATACAAATTATTATCCGACGTTTTGTTTAATACCAGTTATTTAAAATAGAGTTCATTAATATAAATTTTGCACGTAATTTCCATTTGTTTAGGAATAATTAAATTATCCACTGCGCTTTTCAATACTGCTTCTTTTGATGTAAAGCGTCTTATAGATAATTTAAATTTCTTATTTTACTGAAACGACCGAGTTTATTTATGCTTCAAGGTTTTAATAAAGCGTATTATTTAATGAAATTCCTTATACACGGTAATTAAAATTATTTGATTTGATTATTTAATTTTCTACCCTGGCCTAAATATGAGTAATATATATATATATATATATATATATATATATATATATATATATATATATATATATATAGTGAGTAAGATGAAATAATTACTTAGACTTTTATGCAAAGCCCAAATGATCATTTCAAATCGAGCTAGTAATTGAAAGATGGAAAATATAAGGTGTTGGACAGGACTTGAACCTGAATCCTGGTTTTGCCGGAACCATGCGTTTACCAATTACGCCACCGAGACCGATGACATAATTGGGAAATTTACAAATTTAAATCGTGTACACAACTATACATAAACACTTTCAATTACGTTTGGCATTTTTGTCAATCATATCTGACATTGTCAATGGTTCTGGCAAAACCAGGATACAGGTTCAAGTCCTGTCCAAGACCTTATATTTTCCATCTTTCAATTACTAGCTCGATTTAAAATGATCATTTGGGCTTTGCATAAAAGTCTAAGTAATTATTTCATCTTACTCACTATAATACGATAGTATTTATCCACTTACCTTGTGTAATTAACTACCTAATATATATATATATATATATATATATATATATATATATATATATATAAGTGGCACGGGTTTACTTCATAACGTCTGTTGTCGTTTCCTTTTGCTTATTTTTCTACTTATGTTATTTTGATATTAAATGAGTTTTTATGGATTTTTTATACTTTTGATAAATTGCTCAAATTTTTTTCGTTCTTATGACTTTCTTATATGAACAATATACCTTTAATTTTGTATTATTTTGATTTCTTAAATATTCAGAATATCTTCACAAATTTCTCCAATACTTCCTCCATTACCATATCCCTCCCATTTATGATTGCTATATGTGTGGCATGAATAACGCAATAAATCTTTACTACGTGTCAGAGCTGATGTTGGGTTGATGCTTTTCAAATAGGGTAAACATGGTAGTCGACAACTATCCGTATTTTGGAAAAAGTATATTCGCAGGTGCAAAGACAGAAAATTTCTATTTCTTGTGTTTTCATTCTCGGGTTTTTACTCATTGTCTTATTCCGTTTCCTCCCCCATTTTCTTTTATTTGTGACCTTGAAATTTTATTGCATTTTTTCTTTTTTTGTCTAACATATGGGTGAGGCGCTGTCACTTCTTTTATACCTCTCTTGATTAGGATGGTATGAATTTACCATACACATCCTCTTCTTTTATCAATTTTTGATGTCTTCGGGTTGAGTATGCCTACCTTTAAGAATAGCAAGGTGTGGTTTTGTTTTTGGTTAGTTTGTTAGGCACGGGA
Source organism: Platerodrilus igneus (assembly GCA_036346225.1). NCBI lineage: Eukaryota > Metazoa > Arthropoda > Insecta > Coleoptera > Lycidae > Platerodrilus > Platerodrilus igneus. The sequence goes on from JARFIW010001215.1 coordinate 4,285,736, forward strand.
GTTTTTCAGACTTGCTGTTCCTTCATTTGAGGACACTTCTCTCTCTCTCTCTTCTGTAGGACTCTTGTTCGAATACTTAACTTTTTCATATCCCACTGTCTCCTTTTCTCCCCTTATTTTTCCTTGGATGGATCTTGTCTTGTGCCCTAAACACTACTGCCTCTCACGTAAGAGTAGTGCTTCCCCACTTCGTTTTGGCGAGTTGAGTAGCACCTTTCTATCCATCTTGCCTACTGTCTTTTGCTCAATGCGAGCTCTTCTTCTTGGTTTTTGCCTCTGAAGCGACTATGAAATCCAACTATTCGAACCTCCATTTAATACCTTTTCCCATATCAAATCTACCTTTTTTTCTTAGTCACGATATGGTCTGGGAACCAGTCAACTCACGGCACTGGGCTGTTTTACAGACATTTTTAACCTTGTATCGTCACGATTCTTACCTTAAGTGGTGGTAATGTTCTTGTTAATTTGTTTGCCGATTGCTATTTTATCGACTCCACACCTGGGGCACATGCAATCTTGTACCCATAATAATAAGGAATAATGTTGAAGCAACAAAGGCAACAGATAGCTCGTCACCAACACTTTCAGAAAGAAATGATATAAAACAATTGATAACAGAATTTGTAAGAAATGAGTGAAATATATGACAAAGAAAACAGATTGAATAGAAATTCTGTATTCACAACTGTAGAAATAGATTTTTTACTGTAGAGGCATAGGTTGCTATCCTATCGGTATCTAAAGAGAAAAGCAACAATCGACGTAAGCTAGTACAAGTCCTAAAGATTTGTTCAAGTTGTTCAAACGGAAGATATGTCAACCACGATAAACGAATGTATTGGGTATAAAAGATGGAAATGTAAAAGAAGTAGAATTATTTGAAAATAGAGAGGGATAAAAATTTTTGTTAACTAGGAATGAGGAAGGTATTTAGAAATAAATAAGCTATTTGTAACATGAAAAGGTTTGAACGATTCAAGGTTCCAGGGTAAGGTACATTATAGTATACGATGGAATAAGTCTAACAGGTATAAATTAGATTTAGGTTAGAGTTGGGAAAGAAAGTTCAAGGGTGAGATATATTTATACTGAAGAGGTAACATCAAAAGGCAAAATTGGTTAAAATAGAAACAGAAAAGAGAATATATTTAGATGAAGGTACAAACATAAGTACCTGTAAGTACTATTGTTAGAGACATGAAAATGGTTTTAAATTCTTAATATGCCAGTGTCTTAAGGTTTACCGTTTGAATCTTGTAGTTCATAAATCAATGGAAAAATTATGTGAGAAAATTAAATAATATAAATTTAAGAGCTGATATAGCAGAAAACTTTCTAGTTGCATCAGATAGAAGGGAATTTTTTCTTCCATACAATCTGTTTCAAACTGCAATACAAATAAATTAGCCGTGAAGAATGATAAAGTGTTCCCATTGCAATCTTTTTCCTGTTTGTACAACTTGTGAAATTGAAAGCAATTCTATGACTTGCAGTGTATAATAAGCTTGATTAAATCAACGGTTGATAAGCTATTTGTACATAAAGATTGTGAATTTAAATTTTGGGATACTAGGGATCCAAGTGGGAGATCATTTATCATTTGTTTTACTTGTACATATTTGAGTATATTAAAAGTATTATCTTGGGGTTACTCTTAGTTCTTTTAAAAGAAAAAGGTATCGAATATTTTCTGAAATTGTAAATTAATTCACTGTATGTTTATACGCATATAAAATTTGTGTTTTTTTTTAGGAGGGCGTAGCTACTGCTATAGGAGAACAGCCCATTAAGGGTCTTGTAAGTGGTGCAGCTGGCGCTCGAATGACTGTTGCAGAGTCATTGAGCAACCTAGTTTTTGCTGGTATTACTGAGTTACGTGATGTTAAATGTAGTGGTAATTGGATGTGGCCGGCCAAGCTTCCAGGAGAGGGCGCAGCACTGTATGATGCATGTGAAGCAATGTGTAAAATTATGTCTGAATTTGGAATTGCTATTGATGGTGGCAAAGATTCTTTAAGTATGGCTGCACGTGTTGGAGAAAATACAGTTAAAGCTCCAGGTACTTTGGTTGTGTCAACATATGCACCATGTCCAGATGTGCGTAAAGTGATAACTCCAGACTTAAAGGCACCTTCTATGGGTAAAACGGGAATACTACTTCACGTTGACTTGTCAGGTGGAAAAAATCGTTTGGGTGGTTCAGCTCTTGCCCAGTGCTACAAACAATTAGGCAAAGAAGTTCCAGATATAGATGATCCAAAAACATTCAAAAATGCTTTTACGGCAACACAAGAATTAATTAAAGGTGACTATATCTGTGCTGGTCATGATATTAGTGATGGCGGTTTAATTACTTGCTTACTGGAAATGTCTTTTGCGGGTATTAGTGGAATCGATATTAATATAACGCATAAGAATGGCAAAGTTATACCAATTTTGTTTGCTGAAGAGGCAGGTTGGGTGTTGGAAGTGTTAGAAGGTAACCTTAAGCATTGTTTATCAGTATTTAAAAAGCATAATGTTCTTGTATATAATATTGGCAAAAGTGTTGGCTATGGAATTTATTCAAAAATATCTGTTGCGGTTCAGAATGCTTGCATTGAAAGTACTGTATTACCAATGATGCAAATTTGGGAAACTACAAGTTACCATCTAGAACTTCAACAAACTATTAAGGATTGCGCAGACTCTGAATTTAACTCTTTCGAATCTAGAAGTGCACCAAAATATAAACTGACTTTTAATCCAGATGTGGAGAAACCTAAAAATATTACAACTGATATTCGTGTTGCAGTTTTAAGAGAGGAAGGAATTAATGGAGATCGAGAAATGGCAGCTGCACTTGTGAGAGTTGGTTTTAAAGTATGGGATGTGACCATGGAAGATTTAATCACTGGTGAAGTTAATTTGGGACAATTTAAAGGAATAATCTTTCCTGGTGGTTTTAGCTATGCAGGTAAGTGTATTTTAAACTTTCGTATAGTTTTATTTTATTGCTTTGCTGCAAGGCTAAATTCAACATTTTGTACCCACAATCATGTAGAAAACCATTCAACTCTTGAAACCTGGTTTGTAAAGTCAAATAGCAATTTAATCTTTTAAAAGTCTGCGTAAACACTTTATTGTTCACGAAATACCTCAAGGTTTTAACTAATTTCATACACATGGCACATGGGCATTAAACATTTGTTCCGATAAGATTTCCCCTGATTGAACTGTTTTTGTAAGTAATTTTCTGAATCAGCTCACTTCCACATCATCTTCGAGTCAAGCAGGCTGAGAAGTCGTTGATGCGCAAAACCCAGTAGGGCCAACAATAAAACCCTGTAGGGCGAACAAAAATATAAAAACTGACAAAATGCTGTGGGATAAAGAATCAACCACTAGCCCACAAGTACCCCCTAGCCAACCAACATCGTTAATCACCCTCAAACTCATCCATCACGTACGACATCCGTCTGGGGCCAACGCCTTGTCACTGTAAGCAACACCTGGAACTTGTGCTTAACCAATTTAAGGGTAGTAGCCAGCGGCCAATCGTTAAAGGTGAGTGATTTTTACATGATCCCAAAAGGATTTTTATTTCGAAACCCTCTTTTCCACAACAGCTAAGTTTCAAGCTGCGAAGACTTCCATCATTCCCGTCTGTAAGAGCCGGCACCCAACTGAGTCGAAGCTACAATTTATTGTTGATTTTAAAATATCTTTTACTTAGAATGTATATTCTGTAGAGTGTAATATTTACTCTAAATGTGGCATATTTGAAACTTTTACTAATAACTATTTTAAGACTTTCAATTACAGTTTTGGACTAAATTTGTATGCGATTATTAGATCTGATGTTCATATAGATCCTAAGAAATGAAATTCTGTTTAACTAATGATTTTGATATGACTAACACAAGTGAAATTATTTATTGCTTTTTATAATTATTATTGGATAAAAATTGTTTGTTATATAATAGATATCTTCTGATTTTACTATGTTCAATTTTCTAAGAGTAAATTAAAAATTTTAAAATAATCTACTTCGATAGGGTTTCTGTATCTACCCTAAAATCTTATCTTTTTAATACTTGCTAAATACAGTGACGTCCAACTTCACTTTATTTTGCTTTCTGTTTCACAAAGAATATTTCAACCCTGCTCTTTTTATGATCTCCTACGGTATAATAGCCAAGCTAGCCGCCAGCACAGCAGGTTTTTATAGTTCCATCTCGTACGCATGAAAGTCAAAGTCCCTTTAAAGTTCCAAATCGTTATTTTATCTTTTTCCTAGGAGCAAGATCACAAAACGTATTCTCTAAAAAATTAAAACTCTTAACACTGACGCCCAACGCTTTTGGGCCTGAAATGCGTAACAACTTATGTGCACCACATTTTAAAAATTAATACTGCTACAAGAAAGATACGGTATGAAAATCAACAAAAATGAATCTAAAGTACTAGTATGTAAGAGAGGGAAAATAAGTCAAAAACAAGAATACAAATAGAAAACTAGAATTTATAAGAGGTTAATCATTTCTGCTACTTAGGAAGTCAAATAATGCAAGATGAGAAGGTGCAAAAGCTACAAATCAAAGATTAGCACAAGGCCGGGCTGTATTTAACAAGAAAAGCAGCTACTATGTTCGAAAGCAACGAACATTGAAACAAGGAAAAGACTACTGAAAGCATATGCATGGAGCACAGCACTGTAGGGCTGTAAAATGTGAACAGTAGGCGTAGCGGACAAGAAAAGGATAGAAGTCTTCGAAGTGTAATGCTACAGATGTATGATGAAGATATGGACAGACAAAGAACAAAGAGGTATTAAAAATGGTAGAAGAAAATATATATTAAAACAGTAAAAAATAGGAGTGATAGGAAGATAGGACACGTTCTAAAGCATGTGGGAATATTGCGGGATTTATTAGAATCAGAAACAGGAATAAAGAGAGGCAGAGATGGACGTAGATTAGACTATTACTCACAGATAGTGAAAGATATAGACTGTGGGAATTTCAGGCACCTGTGTAGGTTAGCTCAGAATAGGAAACAATGAAGGTACACGTCCAACCAGTTCTAGGACTGAGAACCTAATGATGATAATATATCGCCGTGCTCCGCTCTGAAAAATGCCAACGTTGATTGTCAATACCTGTTATGTACATCTAGTTTAATTCTCACTCAAGCGCTAATATCTACTATGATACAAATTCAACTTTTATATATGCCTCGCATCTAGCTCTTCAGCTGCCAGAATACCAAAAATGAGACAAATAGTTGAATTAAATTCAAATATAATGAGTCCCAAATGTTCTTCTCAAAGCAGCATTTTAAACACATAATTCACAATAATTTTTTACACTACTCTAATAAACAAATTTTAACACATGAGAATTATTTATCAATAAATTACTAATTAAATAATTTCACTATAATTATCATTTACAAGTTAAAATTATGCTCTCTATTTACACCCCTTGTGAATAATCAGTCCTATCGAAAGTAATCTAATTTTAATATCCTATTTCTTAATGCCATATTAAACCTGCTGAATATTCAGTTTGTTTATTCTTGTTTTTATGTAATAACAAATTCTTTACGTGAATTTACCACCCCAAATGAAATTATTTTAATCGACTTTGTAACAAGTATCCACTACAAAATAAATTCTTAACCTAATACAAATATTTTATGAAAAAAACTCAATTAAAACAAAATAGTTCACATATCTAACCTTCTTTAAAACAGCCAATTGTTTTTTTTATTGTCAGATGTGGTTTGCTTTCAAAATTACCAAAATACGGTATTTTAAAATCCAAATATAACGATTACCCAATATTTATAAATTCAATACCAATAATTTAATCTTTTCTGTTGTTTGTTAACTAGCCTTAAAATCTTTTTACTCTATGCATTAAACTATAGAACTTCCATGGACTTAAGTTTCAGATTTTTTTATTTTATGCGTCAAACTTTAGTTTTAAAATTGTTTTATTCTATGGATTAATCTTTAGACCATCCAATTTTTATACATAAACTTTAGATAACAACTCACTGCAAAATATTTTTTTACGTTGGAAATTAATTACCTAATGTATCTCAACTATAGACAATGACGTGCCTCTTCACAACATTTCAACAATTACTGATCATCACATGCTACATGCATCTCTTTTTATATACAATTTCATTCCTACGTCACTCGTTTCTTGAGTGTTGGAGTGTTCTCGAACGTAGGTTTGATGTACGATTTGATTTAAAATTTGAGCTTCTTAATAATAAGAAATCTTAAAATTGTAGTAAAAACAACTCGCACTTTATTTCAATGTTGTAAAAATAATTAAGATTGACCATAATTCACTTTATTAATTACAATAGCACAATCGAAATACATCAAACAGTTTTCACAAGATGTTGTAGGACAGCAATCGTCACCATTCATTAATAATCGTTATCCTAACTAGTGTGCAGCATTATTCGTGCCTAAATATGTAACTAAACAAACATGAACGAAATATTACTGTCAGATTCAAATGTTGAAATGATAAATTCTACTACAAAATTAATAAAAATTAATGCTTTCATATAGAAATTGTTAGTATTAGATTAATTTAGAATTACAAGGTTTCTTGTTATAATTGTAAAATCTAAATAAAATATTAAATATTTATGGCCACTCTGTATTATGGCATGGGGAGCTGTGAAAATAATTGTGATAAGGATTTGAGTTAATTGACTTAAAAGCATTCAAAAGCATTTTCACAGAATTACTGTTATAATGCAAGATAGAACGCTTTCGGACTTAACCACATTGCCTAAATTAAACTACGGAACATAAACAGAGCTGCTAAATCTTTCTAAGTGTTTGGTCAGGTTATCGCTGGAACTTTATTTGAATGTAACACATGAAAATTAAGGTTTGATGTCTAATTTATTTGAAATCATTGAAAACTTTAGGGAATATACAAAATTTGGGAGTTAGTTGGGAAGAAAATGAGTCGTCGCAAAATTACAAATAAATATTTTTTCTTGTTGGGATAATAAAAATAAATGAACTATCTTACATTTGGCATATCCAATAACTATTCCTTTCATACCATACCCTACTATAAATATATATTATTTACTTTTTTATTATTTTTGAGATGGCCAAGAATTTTGTTTTTTAATACTGTAGGATAACTTCTCGTTCATATTAAAAACAAGCTCGGCCAATTTTACACAATTTTATTGTTATAAAAATACAATTTTATATAATACACCGGTCAACTCTGACAAGTACAGCCCAAAAGTTGGAGGTTAACTGACTTCTACATGCTTGCCGTTGCCGGTAAAATAAGGTTCTTGCCAACATGACTAAATGATGCTTCAAAATAATAATTCATAATAATGCAATACAAACCATACCGCTGCCCATGAAAGTAGTAGGGTAACTTTCAATAACATTGCTAATATTTATTCACAATTAAACAGAAGTTGGCTTCTAAATAAATAATGTTAAATACAAAATAAATCAGATACAATAATTGCAACAGAAAAAATAGTTTAGTAACATTTTAAAGTTTATCAATTTCATCTTCGTAGATAGGAAGGATGCACACCTTCACTATACTTCGTTTCATTACGCAATTAATAGTCCTTACACTGACTACATGAGTTACTCCATCCTTGGCGGGGTGCAATGCAGTAATTCGACCAGTAATCCACTTGCTTGGGGGCAAGTTATCTTCTTTGAACAACACCAATGAATTAAGCAGATTTGAGTTGTCTGTTTTAAACCTCCATTTAGTTCTTCGGTGCAAATTATGAAGATATTCGCCGGACTATCATTTCCAAAAATGATGAAGCATAAACTGCAAATGTTGGTATATACTCAAAACGATTCATGGGTACTTGTTTGAAATCAAGATCAGGTACCATATTTAGTGGGTGATCCACAAGAAAGTGTACCGTGGTAAGCGGCTCCAGGTCATGGGCAAGTTATCTTCTTTAAGCAACACCAATGAATTAAGCAGTTTTGTGTTGTTTGTTTTAAATCTCCATTTAGTCCTTTGGTGCAAATTATGAAGATATTCGCCAGGTCATGGGCAAGTTATCTTCTTTAAGCAACACCAATGAATTAAGCAGTTTTGTGTTGTTTGTTTTAAACCTCCATTTAGTCCTTTGGTGCAAATTATGAAGATATTCACTAGACCGTCTTTCCCAAAAGTGATGAAGCATAAACTACAAATGTTGGTATCTACTCAAACGATTCATGGGTACTTGTTTGAAATCAAGATCAGGTACCATATTTAGTGGGTGACCCACAAGAAAGTGTACCGTGGTAAGTGGCTCCAGGTCATGGGCAAGTTATCTTCTTTAAGCAACACCAATGAATTAAGCAGTTTTGTGTTGTTTGTTTTAAACCTCCATTTAGTCCTTAGGTGCAAATTATGAAGATATTCACCAGACCATCTTTCCCAAAAGTGATGAAGCATAAACTGCAAATGTTGGTATCTACTCAAACGATTCATGGGTTCTTGTTTGAAATCAAGATCAGGTACCATATTTAGTGGGTGACCCACAAGAAAGTGTACCGTGGTAAGCGGCTCCAGGTCATGGGCAAGTTATCTTCTTTAAGCAACACCAATGAATTAAGCAGTTTTGTGTTGTTTGTTTTAAATCTCCATTTAGTCCTTTGGTGAAAATTATGAAGATATTCACCAGGTCATGGGCAAGTTATCTTCTTTAAGCAACACCAATGAATTAAGCAGTTTTGTGTTGTTTGTTTTAAACCTCCATTTAGTACTTTGGTGCAAATTATGAAGATATTCACCAGACCGTCTTTCCCAAAAGTGATGAAGCATAAACTGCAAATGTTGGTATCTACTCAAACGATTCATGGGTTCTTGTTTGAAATCAAGATCAGGTACCATATTTAGTGGGTGACCCACAAGAAAGTGTACCGTGGTAAGCGGCTCCAGGTCATGGGCAAGTTATCTTCTTTAAGCAACACCAATGAATTAAGCAGTTTTGTGTTGTTTGTTTTAAATCTCCATTTAGTCCTTTGGTGAAAATTATGAAGATATTCACCAGGTCATGGGCAAGTTATCTTCTTTAAGCAACACCAATGAATTAAGCAGTTTTGTGTTGTTTGTTTTAAACCTCCATTTAGTCCTTTGGTGCAAATTATGAAGATATTCACCAGACCGTCTTTCCCAAAAGTGATGAAGCATAAACTGCAAATGTTGGTATCTACTCAAACGATTCATGGGTTCTTGTTTGAAATCAAGATCAGGTACCATATTTGTGACCCACAAGAAAGTGTACCGTGGTAAGCGGCTCCATGTCATGGGCAAGTTATCTTCTTTAAGCAACACCAATTAATTAAGCAGTTTTGTGTTGTTTGTTTTAAATCTCCATTTAGTCCTTTGGTGCAAATTATGAAGATATTCACCAGGTCATGGGCAAGTTATCTTCTTTAAGCAACACCGATGAATTAAGCAGTTTTGTGTTGTTTGTTTTAAACCTCCATTTAGTCCTTTGGTGCAAATTATGAAGATATTCACCAGATCATCTTTCCCAAAAGTGATGAAGCATAAACTGCAAATGTTGGTATCTACTCAAACGATTCATGGGTACTTGTTTGAAATTAAGATCAGGTACCATATTTAGTGGGTGACACACAAGAAAGTGTACTGTCGTAAGCGGCTCCGGGTCATTAGGATCATTGGTTAATGGAGTAAGAGGATGGAAATTTAATACCGCTTCCACTTAAACCAGGAGACTAAAATTTTTCATAGGTTAATGGATCTTTATCATTAATTATGCGACACAAATGATGCTTGACAGATTTTACGGCTTCCTCCCATATACCACCAAAATGAGGCGAACGCAAGGGAATGAAATGCCAATTAAGCGTGTTATTTTTGAGTTGGTTATGAAATTCTGAGCTCTTTAGGATGTCATAAATTGCCAGCAATTCCCTTTGGGCACCTTCAAAATTCGTTCCGTTATCGAATATAAATTCTGACACAAACCACGTCTAGAGGCAAATTGCTTTAACATATTTATGAAGCTTTGGGTAGTGAATTCACTTACAAGTTCTAAATGAATTGAGTGTGTAGCCAAGCACACGAATACACATATATATGCCTTAATGAACATTCTGTTGCGAAATTTGGAATCCTTTATTAAGAAGGGGCGAGCGTAGTCCATGCCAGTATTTAAAAATAGCCAAGAAGGTGTTATGCCATGTATAGGGAGGCCATCCATGAGGTTGGATAATGATTTTAGGTTCTGGGAAAAGCAAGGTAGACATTTCTGAACAACGCTTCTCACTTCCAACGTGCCAGTGAGGGGCCAAAATTTCTGTAGTATAAAAGATAAGGTGGTTTGAGTGCCAGAATGTAGATTTCGAATATGTTCATGTGTGATTACCAATTTAGTAAAAGGGTGTTTGGCCGGTAATAAAATGGGATGCTTAGATTCAAATGAATTTGTTAGTCGGCCACCCACACGTAAAACACCATTTTGATCCATAAAAGGATTCAAGGAACTTAGTTTGCTGTTAACACGATCCCTTGTATTTATTTCATGCAAGTCTTACTTAAATGACTCATATTGCACACGAAAGATTAGGCGGCATATACTGTTTTCTTTCTCATCGAAAGTTATATGAGGTTGTTTGGAGGTTTAGAGACCCTCGAATTGGCGATAAATCATAAGCAATAAGTTGTAACATTCACCAGCTTTGTGTAACTCAAGAACCTTTAGGGTTTAACTCTAGATTGTTGGATTCATGTTTCTGGCATGCATAATTAGAAATGTGATTATTTGTAGGCCAAGTATGATGTGGCTGGGATAAGAACGGTGGAACACATGCCACCACAACAGGCATATTTGCAGATCTTTTGGATTAATGCCTCTAGAAATAATGTCGGCAGAATTATGAGATGAGGGGATGTAATACCAGTTATCACAATCTGATATTTGTTGTATTTCAGATACTCGGATGCAGACGTAAGTTTTTAATTGAAGGGGCTTTTTATCAATAGGAGCGCTTAAACACTGTAGAACCCTTTTCATCAATCCGGCTAAAACTACCGCACCGCATCACTCCATATGTGGTAAAGAAATCGCCTTTAGAGGAGCTACATGACTCTTTGTACAAAGAAGGTTGGTGGCTAGACAGCCATTCGCATCAACTGATCACACATAAAAACATGCACCATAGGCATTGATAGAGGAATCACAGAAACCGTACAGTACCATGAGGGTGGGGTTTTAAGGGTGTCGTGTCTAGGAATTTCAAAAGTAATCAACTAGTTTGAGATGATCAACAAAATTTTGGCAAATTTTATATAAATCAATGGATACTGGATCGTCCCAGTCCTTCTTCAGCAACCATAATTTTTGAAGAAGAATTTTTAATTGAATTGTCATAGGCCCAAACAACCCGAGGGAATGGAAAATTTGCGAAATCATGGATAGATTTACTCGTTTAGTTACAGGTTTTACATGTGTATTAATAGAAGTGTAAATGAATGTGTCAGTTTGGGATTTCCAATAAACACCTAGAGATTTTGTGCTGCGAGAGTCGACTAACATATATTTCGTATCAGTTGCATTTTCAGTGACTATATCGAGAGAACACCACTACTGTTTGAGAATTTTCTTAACATTAGGCTATAAGACTTAAAAATGTCAACTAGGTGTTTTCTGATTGTGATGAAGTCCTCCTCTGTTGAAGCATCCGTGAGAATATCATCGACGTAACAGTGTAGGCTGATGATACAACCTTCAGCAGGAAGGGTGTCTGCACAACTGCGAGCAATTTCCTTGAGACAATGTGTTGCTAGATAAGAGGAGCTAGCTATACCATATGTGACAGTAGTAAGATTGAAATGAGAAATTTTTTCATGAGGATTTTTACGCCATTGATTTTGTTGAATTAATATGCCCCTATACATTTTAGTTATATCTCTAGTGCTGCCGAAATCTAAGAATTATAGAGAATAGATCATTCTGTACAGTTGGACTGATTTTTAGTGTACCCTTTATAGATATGCCGGTAGAAGAGGCAGCTGAACCATCAAAGATGACTGTTAGACAGGTGGTTAAGCTGTCGTGCTTCTCCACGCAGTGATGTAAGTAATACACATAATATTCAGAGGAATAATCAGTATCTATCTCAGACATATGGCCAAGATTTTGGTATTCAAGCATAAATTCCACATAGGATTTTTTAATTGCTGGATATTTTTCAAATTTTTATTCTAGACCATGCAACTGTTTCAAAGCTGACTGAAAGGGATCACCTAGTTCAACAACGTTGGATTTTAAGGGAAGACTGACAATAAATCGACCATATTGATCCCGATTTGTTGTCGCCACGAAGTACCTTTTACATTCAGATTCTTCGGCAGAAAGGATTTTGGGTGAATTTTTGATTAGTTCTTCAGTATGCCAAAATCTTTCCAAGTAATCATGTAAATAATCACGATTGGCACAATGTAAAAAAGTTGAGTTCATATTAGCAGCACGTAGGGTCGTTGAGGCTATTGGACTACTAATTGTCCAACCTAGTTTTGTTTGTATAAATATCGGTTTATTTTTTCGTTTTTATTTGACCTATGCCTAAAATATAAAAAAAAAATCCAGCACCGATGAGAATCTGAGTTTCAGAAGGTTTGTGAAATTCAATATCGGCAAGAATTATATTTTTTGGGATTTTTATTTCGGATAGATTAATATTATACTGAGATGTAAATTCAGTTATTTTGTTTATGACCAGAGCAGATATTTTAAAAATATAATCATCGTGCAAAGATTTAATTTAATATTTGTTGTTTTCGAAATGGCAGTGACACCCTGATTTATACCTGAAAACGATATGTGTGTTGATTTTAAGGTAGGTTCAATATGTTAAATAAATCTTCAGTGATGAAATTAGACTGACTACCATTATCGAGAATGGCTCGACATAAAATAGGGTTACCTTTATCATACACGTAAATCTGGGCAGTTGATAGTAAGATGAACGAATCAGGATTCAAGCTAGTGCAGGATAAATTTTGTGGACGCTCTTGGAAATATAAGTTCGCTAAATGGACCACAGAACCCTCAGTAGGCTGATTTTGATTTTGTAAGTGGTTATTATGCGTTTGGCTGGTCGCATTGGATGCAAGATTTTTTCTTAAGTTTAGAATTCAACAGATAAATTATTGTAATTAATTAACTATGAATAATGAGCTGGCACATCTTACCGCTTGACTGTATTGCGAAAGATAACAAAACGCGAGCTTTAGAAACGAGATTTGTATGCATGTAAAAGACAAACAATAATGCATAAAGTTGCTCACCAATATTGTCCTTGGTGTGTTGTCCTCTTCGTTGTTGCTGCAATGCCCCCAGAGGAGTCAGTTGAATGCACTGGTTACAAGGCACTATAGTTCATTGTTTGTATAGGTTGCCCGGTAAGTCGACGCAACCGTTCCGGTGCTGGGGCGGAAGAAGAGTCCTCGATAAACTTGACAAAACTACTTTCGCACGCGTTACACTATAAGAGGTGCAAGCGCACTGCATAGTTTTGTTCCACAATATAGTTTTGAATTTTAATTAATACGAAACAATTATTATGGCATTGATCAACAGATTCATCTAAGTTTTTCAATGCCTTGTCTTATTATTCTACCTTAAATTATACAAATACTCCAATATCAGTTAAAAATACATCTAAAAGTAATACTTGCAGAATCCATTCAAGAAAGTTTCTTAAATTCGAATGAGACTTCTCCTTAACATGAGGGTGAATAATTACCTTTTTATTTTCGTACCTTTCCTTTAATAGTGACCATACAGTAGACTAGCTATTACTAGTCGTTGATAAGGAGCTTATAAGTTCTGTAGGTTGACCCTTGAGGCTTTGTTGCAAATAGTAGAATTTTTCTGTTGTAAGAATTTGTAAATTTTTGTTGATGAGAGACTTGAAAGTATCAGGAAAATTTGTCCAAGACTCGTATGAGCCGCTGAAATGTGGTAGTGGAATAGGCGGTAGGCATGGTCCTTGGGTCCCTATTAGAAGGGGGGCTGAATTTGTACTTGTTGTAGTGCTTGGTTGTTCGGTTTTGCTATTTTCTTCTAGAATCAGCTTAGCATTTGCAAAGGTAGAGTATAATACATGGTTTCAAAGAAGCGAGCTTGCAGATCTACTTATGAAATTCCTGAAAGGAGTTAATTGACCTGTTAACACATCATGATGGGTTATAAGGTTCATAAGGGATTGCTTTGTTTTTATCAATATCTTCCTGCTTTGGACTCATTTTGATGACCTATAAGAGGATTATTTATATAGAAATATTTCAAAGGTGTATACAGAATGAGGTTAAGGGTTGTTAAACCGAATACCGTTAAGGGTTCACAAATCACAATGAATGTTGAAACATGCCTACTGTTACCAGTACAATAAGGTTCTGCCAATGTGACTAAATGATGCTTCAAAATAATAATTCGCAATAATGCAATACAAACCAAATACGTTTTTATCTTACTTACCACACTGATGGTGCTTGTTTGTGTGCTGCTTAGCTTTTTGATCTTGAAACTTTTTTGTTTAAAATGCACTTCTTTTTATGCTATTTATTATTTCTTCATGTTACCTTTCTCCTCTTCTCCTTTCCATTTGTCTCAAGGATTGAACTACCTTATTCCGTACTCCAATAATATCTTGATAATCTTGGTTCATCACTAATTTGATGCTCACCTTTGCCGGCCCATTTTTTCCATGTATGTCTTTTAGTTAATCGATTTTAGTTCATAGTTTTTAATATTGACCGATTATCTCTCATTGTTGTCACATTTATATTTATTATCGTTTTTTTTAATGCATCGTGTATTTCATTAATCTGAATTTTCAATTTTTTAGATGTCCTTGGTTCAGCAAGAGGTTGGGCAGCCAGCATTCTATTTAATAAAAAGATTCAAGAACAATTTAAGGAATTTTATTCTCGACCCGATACATTCAGTTTAGGAGTGTGCAATGGATGTCAATTGATGGCAATGATTGGTTGGGTTGGTTCAGCTGTATCAGAAGAAAACGCACCTGATATTTTACTAGAGCATAATAGTTCTGAGCGTTTTGAATGTCGTTGGAGTACTGTTAAAATAGAAAAATCTAATGCAATTATGTTGGCTGGCATGGAGGACTCTGTGCTTGGGGTTTGGGTGGCTCATGGTGAAGGACGTTTTACTTTTAAAAATTCAGATATTTATCAACAGTTGATTAAAGATGAATGTGTTGCATTACGATATGTTGATGATACTGGCCATCCCACCGAAGTGTATCCATTAAATCCAAATGGCAGTATAGAGGGTCTAGCAGGAGTTTGTTCTAAAGATGGTAGGCATTTGGCTATGATGCCTCATCCTGAGCGTTGTGATCAATTGTATCTATGGCCATATATGCCCCCAGAGTGGCAGAATTATCAAAAAAGTCCTTGGGAACGTATGTTCCAGAATGCATATAATTGGTGTGCTCTTGCGGTGCATGACTCTGCATAATAGTAAATGAATTTTATATAGTTGACTGTAGTTAAAATTTAAAGGTAGCAAACAGAGATCATTCCAATAATAAGACGTCCAATATTAAGGTTAGCACCATTGGCAGGTGGCTTTTGTATCATAGTGTATTAAGGTAGGTTCCCCTTCTCCGCTTGTACGTTTCTATTTGACCGTTGACCACTTAGAATTCAGCAATAATTTGAATAGTCACATTCTATTTTTTAACGGAAAATTTGATTGAAGTTGAACAATTTTCATGAATTACTTCATTGACCTTGTAAAGCTGCCAGGAGTATATCGGTTAAGTTACAACTATTAATAAAACAACTAGAATTTTTTCTGTATTGCTTGTAGTGGTAGTCTGGTAGCACTGTACTCAGAAAAATTTTCTTGCTTTGCTTCAATAGTTTGGTAAAACAACGAATTTGTATTTATTTACTTCTGATTTATTTGACAGATGTATATGTTTAACAGATAGCAAGAAAACACTTGTTTCACATTTATCCGTTAACAGACCAATGGAAACGTACCAATGTAGAGGAGGAAACCTAGTGTTATAGTATTATACTTAACACATTGATAGTCAAAAGTTGAAAGAGCCACAAGTGTCAATTATATTGTTAATATTTTGTACGCTATCGTACTAACAAAATACTCAATAGATAAAACATTCTGCTCTTTCAAAAATTCCTAGAGAAACACGATGTTATATACACAATCTTATCGTAATGGTATAGGAATTACTAATATTTTCAATGCACGAACTCAGTGTTTTTATTTTTCTCTTGCATTTGTCTTATGTGAGTTATTAATGTGTAAACCGTCATGGTATTCATGTGTAAACTGTATTTATGCATTACACTGCCGGTTGAGATATTATAAAGCACGGACGTTTTTTTAAGTATCATGTTAAATAAGACTATGTGGTGCTCATATTTTGATCTATGGTCATAGATATTATAGCAACCATTGATAATGTTGTTTTCTTGTTATTGTTGATGTTGTTTAACTAAAATTACTATTAAGATTTTACAGTGGCTTTTCAGGGATATTTATAAAAAATAGCACAAATTCTGGATGTGTATTCTCTTCCAAGTTTGTATAAACCTAAATGTTTTAATAAAAGTTAGTATTGACAGTCGTTAGTGTCCTTTAATCATAATTAGACAGTGATTTATTTAAATATGGGAGTCGTAGAATTAATATATCTTAATTTTTATATATTAATCGTGAGACACTATGTAATTTAATTTAAACTTTATATATAAAACTTAATCTCCAAGTACGTAATTGAAAGATAGGTTGATATATAATTATGTGTACGATTTAAATTTGGTCATCTTACCAATTGAATTACCAGTCTTGGTGGTTGGTTCCGTTGGTAAGCCCATTCAAGTACTAATAGGAAGGTTGCAGTTTCAAATATCATTCAAGATTTTCTATTTACCTTAAGTCAATTACTAGCTCATTTTGAAATAATCATTTAGGCTCTCGTAAAAGCCTGTTTTATATTATTTTGTTGCGAACTTCCAGCCCACTATTGGGTGTTAATCTCGTTTTATAAAAAGAAACTATTGTTTAGCAATTTAAAAAAAACACTTCAGATATTGGTTGTGTGAAGCTTTATAAAAAGATGTTGCTAATTAATACCAAATACACCTCAGCTACAGCAATGATATCTCTTAATCTCAGGGTTAATCTTTGTTTTGTTACGAATAGAACTTGTTTAAAGGGGGTTCTATATTCAAATAAGCTCTCATCCAAATGTATAGAAAACCAACACTTGGCGCCCTCTCTCTGTTGACCCAATCTAATATTTTAACAAATGTAAGACAACTGTATATGGTAATGTAGATACCACTTAGCTGAATGTCAAATAAATTTCAGTGAAAACAATGCTCATTGAATTAAAAAACTATCTTAATTTTAAGAGTTAATATTTTATTAATAAGCTTGAAACAATAACTTAATATCCAGATTCGTGTGTTTGTGCTTCTTTACAGTTGTATGCAGTGCACCTACAGTATCTCAGGGCTGTTACCTAATAACAATATTGTTTGTTTTAATATTTGGAGAATGAATTAATTATTTAAATCGATACTAAAGAATACTTCTTACGTATGCTGCTTCTCCTTCCTGATTTGGACCAATACAAATGTTACCAGCAGTGTTTTTCTTCTATCTCTACATGTATCCTATTTATGATTCGTGGCTCTTCTAAATTCTTCAGGATGTTATCTGGATTCTGAGTTCCCAAGACCAATTACCTTTTACACCAAAACGGCTTGCTCCTAGTGTCTTCAAATTTTGTTTGGGCAGCTTTCTATTTACTTTGAAATAGTGTAAGTATGTACTCTAAGCTTTTTTTAACACTTGGCCTTTAATCACTTTACTAATAATTTTCTTTTTAGGAATAAAACCACAGCTCTCCAAACAAGTACTATTTTAGTCAACAGCTTATCATCATCCAAAAATATAAAACTATCATAATATAAATCAAAGAAAAATCAACCATAACTTGTTTCGTAACTTAGCAACAACCATCCTACCTACTATTTTACTTTTATATAAATCAAAATTGTAAATCACAATTCTACATTAAAAACCACCTTAGTTTAGTCTTCCCTACATTTACATGTCTTGATTAGTACAAACAAATATTGCATTGTATAATATTCATTAATCTTAAAAAGCGTATTTAGACAACCTTTTTATATGTTTCACCCCGTTTAATTTTAAATGTGACTAATACTAATTTTATTTCTAAATTATAAGTCAAAGACCTTCTGGACAAGTATAATTATTGATCTACACAGTAATATTCACTCGAAGCTAAAGCATTTTGCCAATTAGCATCATTTCTCACATCACTAATTGTTTTGTTTAAACTTGAGTCTTGTATTGCAATATATACAGGGTGATTCATGGTGGATGGCCTATTAGACGTTTACAGAGAACTACTTAACATAGCGTTTTGAATTTTTGGTCACTTATGTAAGTGAACATGCTCTCTCGATTTAAAATATTTTTAACTATGCATTGTTGCCAATTCTAATAAAACATAGTAGTAACTTTGTTATTTTAAATGAAATACCCTATAGCTAATGCCAGTTTTCGATTCCCTGTTTATTTTTGATTAATTTTTCTTAATATTGTCGTATATTTATCTGTCATAGTTTTCGAGATTTTCATTATTTTCCGTTTTTTTTTAATAGGGAAACGCGACCTCGATTAAATGTTGATGAACCTATGCTTCTAAACTCTAAGAAACTCTAGCTTAGGTTGGGGCTAGCTAAGGCCCAAAGGCACCGCATACTGTAACCAAATCCTCCAGTAAACGTACAGGGTGATCCAGGCACAATTGTTCCTTACTTAATTAAAAAAATTAAATGTTCGGATTTTTAAATGGAGCACCCTGTTATGTTATTTGCAATTCAGATAGCTGCTAAAATATACTATTTTTCTATGTATACTGTTCCTATACCTAACTCTACTAGTTTTGGACTTATAAGCAAATATTTAAATAATTTTATCAAATTTGATTTTTTTATCAAGCAGTCTATGGAAATTTGACATTCTGTTACTGCTTATTTTGTATCATTGTTACTTTGTGCTTCTTGGTGTTACATACCGAGAAAGTAAGTTAAACCTCCCATAAAATGGCAGAAAATGTCTATTTAAATACTGTTCTTATGAATTTATTTATGCTATATATGGAGAATGTGGTAAAATTATGTCGCACTTGTCGAAAATTTAATGTATCCAGATTTGATTCATCTATAAAGGCTTCTAGACAGGCTCCCAGACCCGTAACTTCTAACGAAGAAAATGAAATTAATGTTTTAGCATATTTTCATGCCTTTCCACAATCTTCAATAAGATTGGCATCACACGAATTGAATATAAAGTATCCTGGAATTGGTCTCCGAGATTTCCCGACTTATCTCTGTTGGATTTTTATCTTTGGGGTAAACTAAAAAATATTGTGTACAAAACACCTGTAAGTACTAGAGAAGAGTTGAAAAATTGGGTGAATCAAGCTTTTTAGTCCTTAAAACGTGCAAAACTTAGAAAAGCTACCACAGAAGGCATGTATAACCGAATTTTAAGATGTTTGGAGGAAAATGGTCATCGTTTAGAACAATTACTGCAATAAATTATTTATTAAATAAGGGTTTTTACCGCCATTTTGTACATAGTTTTTTCGTTTAGCATTAATGCATTCTTATGGTTACTTAGTCGCATTTATTTGATTTAATTAAATAATATTGGCTATAAATCACAAACTAGTTGATTTAGGTATAGGAACAGTATACATAGAAAAATAGTAAATTTCGGCAGCTATCTAAATTGCAAATAATATACAGGGTGTTCCATTTAAAAATCCGAACATTTAATAATTTTTTTAATTAAGTAAGGAACAATTGCACTTGGATCACCCTGAATGTTTACTGGAGGATTTGGTTAGAGGATGTGGTGCCTTTGGGCCTTAACTATCACCAACCTAAGCTAGAGCTCCATAGAGTTTAGAAGCATAGGTTTATCAACATTTAATTAAAGTCACGTTTCCCTAATGAAAAAACGAAAAAAAAAGAAAATCTCGAAAACTATGACAGATAAGTATACCACAGTATTAAGAAAAATTAATCAAAAATAAACAAGGAATCGAAAACTGGCATTAGATATAGGGTGTTTCATTTAAAATAAGAAAGTTACTACTACGTTTTATTAGAACTGGCAACACTGCATAGTTGAAAATATTTTAAATCGAGAGAGCATGTTCACTTACATAAATGACAAAAAATTCAAAACGCTATGTTAAGCAGTTTTCTGTAAACGTCTAATAGGTCATCCAACGTGAATCACCCTGTATAAAAACCATCGGTACTCTCATTCTCTCTTTATCTCTCTTCCCTTTTTAATATATATATATACACACACAGGGTTTTTCACGACGACCGTCCATTAGACATTTCTCAGAAAGTACAAGAGATAGAAGTATGAAATTTTATATATGTGATTGTTCGACATGTCGAGTTGATCTAAAATATTTCCGTTTTGATAGCACTTCCGGTTGTACCGTAAGTTGATATTATCTTTGTTATTTTAAATGGAACACCCTGTATATTTTTGCATTTTAGATTCTACTCAAAATTTTAAGTTAAATTCCTTTAATAAGTAATCTCTCAATATTTTACCGTTTTCGAGATATTTAGCTTTTTGTTTTTTTTTGTATAAAACTGATACACTTTCTTGACAATAATTTATTTATATTTATATAATCTTTATTAGGTAAAGCCATACAAGAGGTACAAGCCCTAACTAAAAGGATGTAGTTCAGTAAACTGATTTTCAACAACACCCAATTAAGCATAAGATATAAGAATTCACAGGATTTGTTGACATAGCAGAATGTTTTTAAGTCTCTTACAAAATGCTGCTGGAGTATCACAAGATATGTATAGTTCAATATAAGTATTGAAGGTTTTGCTGGCAAGATATTCGAAGGAACATTTAAATTTTTCAGTATTATGAAGTGGTATGTTTAATCGGCCAGTATAACGTACATTGTGCATTGTAGAACATATTGTTAGCAGCTCGTAAAGATATGACGGTAAGTGTTCATGGTATACCTTATAAAGTAATACTGAAAAGTGCAATTCCCACTGTTAGTCCATCTTTAGTATGTTATGTTTGACATATGTGGGAGTCACATGATCTCTGTAGCGCAAATTAAAAGAATATCTAAGGCAAGAATTTTGTAGTACTTGAATACGATTTTGAAGTACCTTTCCCAAATAACTATAATATACTGTATCACAGTAGCGGATATTACTCAAAATTAGAGAATCACAAAGTTGCCAACGAACGTGTTGAGGCAATGAATATTTATATTTGCGCAGTGTTTTCAACTTGAAGTATCCAGTTCTGCTTATTGAGTTAACATGGTCTTCTTATGTAAGGTTCTCATCAAAAATCACACCTAAATTTTTAATTTTTTCACTAAGAGGCACTACACAGTTGTCTAATATTATATTCGTATGATTCCCTTGTTTTACTCTTGTTAGTCACACTTTGGTACCTATACATAGAGCCTGAGTTTTTGTAGGGTTAAGTATTAACCCATTTTTAGTGGTCCACTGATGAACAGCAGCTAACACTTCATTAATAATGTTGATAGATGCATTCACTGTATGCGAATTTGAGGGTAGATACAATTGCTTGTCATCAGCAAACATGTGAAGACTAATTTTTTTTTAGAGAATTAATGGTAGATCCGATGTGAAGATAGAGAAAAGCAGTGGGCCTAGTATGCTCCCTTGCGGAACTCCATGGAATTTCTTTGTTTAAAATGAATTTTGTTATCAGCAAAAAATTTCCATATTTGTTTATGATTTGATCTATATTTTCTTAATTGATTCTTAAAAAAGGCAGCTTTTTCATTCCTAATTGCTTCTGTCGTAAAATTTCTTAGATCTTTTGTAGTAACTATAATCGGATGTTTGTTTTGTTCTAAGATACTTTTGATGTGCTTTGTCTTTTAATCATATCATGAGTTTGATCGTGTCTGTGATATACGGAGGTGTCTTATATGTAAATGTGGTTTTTTTAATTGGGGCATACGTGTCAAAAAGATCTATAACTAGTTTATTGAAATATTCTAATTTGGCATCTAGATTATGTTCTTGGAGAATTTCTGCCCAATTATGGTAAGAAAGATCAGCTTGGAGCATATCTAGATTGATATTTTGATAATTCCTATATTCAACTACTGTTGGTTTTGGCTTTTGAACTCTGGTGATAATTTCACAGTATACCATTCTGTGATCTGACATATTTAGCATATCATGCGTATCACAAACGGCTATTTCTAAATCACTATTGCAACAGATAATGTCTATTAGGGTGGCTGATGTTGCTGTTATTCGGGTTGGTTGATTCACAATTTGTACCAGATTGAATTGATATAGCAATAGGTGAAGGAATCTTATATAATGCTGGCTCTTGAAGTCAATATTAACATCTCCCATTAATATAATATAATCAACATCTGAGTTGATGTTTGATAATACAGTTTCTACTTCACTAGAACAGCTGTTATTGGTCGTTGGAGCTTTATAAAGAACACCTACTGCATAGGAATTTCTATCAATTTTCACCTTTAACCATAGTTGTTCAAGACTTCTAGTATCTAAAAAGTCAATATTCAATTTTGTTGCTTTGATACAATTATGCACATAGCAGCATACTCCTCCACCTCTCATTACCCTATCTTGTCGAAATAGCGTATAAGAAGGTATCGCTATCAATGTCGAGGGAAAGTCAGGATCTAACCACGTCTCCGATATGGCAATAATTAGAAAGTTCTTCCTCTCTACAAACTCGCAAAACTCATCGAAACAGGAATTAAGTGATCGGATATTCACATGACAAATGTATAACCTATCAGCAAACCTTTTGCTGGAAGTACATGTTAAAAATTCATTTGGCAGATGGGAGGACTGTGATTGCTATACAACGTTAGTATAATCTATTTTAGAGGTTCCCCTTTTCACTGCTTGCAGGTTACAAGGACACTCCTTGCTTATGGCTGGATGTGCAATATCAACTTCTATATTGAGTCTTGATTTAGCAAGCAGGCAGTTTGCACACTTGTAGGTTTCCGTAGTACATTCTTTGTAAGAATGTTTACCCGAACACAAAGAGCAGGAAGTTTCATTTTTGCAGTTTTGGGCCACATGGTTGAATTTTAAACATTTGTAGCATTGAACTACATTTATGTGGTTATATACATTACATGTGATTTTCCAATGCTCCACCCGAAGGTACTACATTGGCCAGGAAGCGAGTTTTTTTTACCTGGAGAATTTTGAATTTTGCCGAACCCTTGCTGTTCCCAGCAAGGTAGGGATCTTTAAAGTGCATGACAACACTCACACACGGGACCTCCATTTTACCTCTCATCCGAACGAGGGTGTATTTTTGTGAAAAATGCTCGCCTAACATTTTTCAAGCGGACCGTGTCGGGATTCGAACCCGGGACCTTGGACGTAGTAGTCACACACATACCACTACGCCACGGAGACGCCTTGTGGTTATATACAGCCCCATAGACCATCCAATGGCAATTTTACCTGATTTTAATAAAGAATCATGAGTAGCTGTATCACTTTCAATAACAATGGTTGAGTTCATAGTATTTTTGTTATGCAGTATTTTTATGACTTTTAAGTGGAAGTTGTTAATATCAGTATTGAGTTTATTTTGCTTAATAATTTGATTCCCAATCTGCCCCATATCTGCATCAACATCATTACTATTAATATTTACAATTCTGATCCTAGGTTGTACATTTAAATTTACAGTTTAGAAAGCAATTATTAGCGGATATGCTATTCAAATCTATGATAAACATTCAAATGTATTTGTTTCCATTCAACACCATACGAGGTGTCCAAAATTTTTACTTAAAGTTTCTTACATAAAAAATCTGAAAAGTAAATCTTTCTAAATGGAACACCCCGTATATTTTGATATTTTCAAATTGTTCAATCATTTTTAAGGTAACTTTATGTAACAAGTCCTATTCTGAAGTTCAACTGTTTTTAAGTTATTTGATTGTAACGACATTAAGTGGTTCTACAAAATAAATATCAGCAGTATGTTCGTATGAGGTTTTAATGAAGGTTGAAAAACAATAATTAATCTTTATACTATAACATATGCTCGAAAATGTTACCATTTCTTTCCAAACATGCATTTATTCTTTTAATAAGGTTATCGTGTGTTGCTTTTCTTATTGCTTGTGGTGTTAATGAATTTATAGCAGCTCTAACTCTATCTTTCATATTGACTTTGGTTGTGATAGGATCTGAATAGACGATGTTCTTTAAGTAACCCCAAAAGAAAAAATCTAGTGGATTACCATCTTGAGTTCTCAGGGGCCATCGAAATGGACCATTATTTGCAATCCATCGGTCTTCAAAAATTCCTGTTAAAAAATCGCCACCATTCGGTACTTGTGACATGGAGCACCGTCCATTTGATACCATAAGTAGTCTTTTTCTGAATGGTTTTGTATTATTGGCTGGACCCCATTTCCTAACATATGAACATACCTTTCTCCAGTTAAATTTTCATCATAAAATTCGAGATAAAGGATTGAATCACAATTAATTTCACAAAATACATTAAATTGCCATTTGTCTTGAAAATTTCTTTCACGGACTACGTGTGGATTTTGCGGAGCCCAATAATTGCCATTGTGCCTATTAGACTCCATTTTTGGTAAACTTTGCTTCGTCTGTCCAAATAATGTTTTTTAAAAAGCTTTCGTCCTCGACTTTTAGTTAGCAACCACTCAAAAAAATGAACTCTCCTAAGCAAATTAGTGTCTTTTAAATGTTGGATGCAGTAAAATTTATACGGACGCCATTTATGTTTGTTAAGTATACGAAAAATGGTCACATTCTTTATACCTATTTCTCTTTCGGCTTCATGTAACGAAGCAGTTGGGTAAGCAGAGAAAAATCCTACAACAGTGATTTCATTGTCTTCATTTTCTACTTGTGGCTTTCTGCGTTTAATGTGTGGCAGAAATGCTCCATTCTTTCTACAGTTTTGAAGTAGTAGACGATTAACTGTATTCTTATCGGGCTTTTGGAGATGCGGGTATCTATCTGCAAATAATCGACAAGTTCGACTAATTATTCTATTACATTCGCCATAAGTTCATTATTATATTTAAGAAATCTTCGTTACTATAACCTAATCTTGACGTTCTTTACTACTTTATAACACACAATATAACACATAATCTAACCAAGTAATAATGACAGTTTGATGATTCTGTATCACCGTTCGATTATTTGCCAAAGCTTCCTACGAACATAATGCTGATATTTATTTTTATTATCGTAGTAGAACCACTTAATGTCATTAAAATCAAATAACTTAAAAACAGTTGAACTTCAGAATAGGACTTGTTACATAAAGTTGTCTTAAAAATGATTGAACAATTTGAAAATATCAAAATATATGAGGTGTTTCATTTAGAAAGATTGACTTTTCAGATTTTTTATGTAAGAAATTTTAAGTAAAAATTGTGGACACCTCGTATGGTGTTGAATGGAAACAAATATATTTGAATGTTTATCATACATTTGAATAGCATGCCCGCTAATAATTGGTTTCTAAACTGTAAATTTAAATGTACATTATTGTCAAAAAAGTATATCTGCTTTTTACAAAAAAACATAAAAAGCTAAATATCTCAAAAACGGTAAAATATTGAGATATTACTTATTAAAGGAATTTAACTTAAAATTTTATGTAGAATCTAAAAATGCAAAAATATACAGGGTGTTCCATTTAAAATAACAAAGATAATATCAACTTCCGGTACAACCGGAAGTGCTATCAAAACGAAAATATTGTAGATCAATTTGGCATGTCGAACAATCACTATATATAAAATTTCATACTTCTATCTCTTGTACTTTCTGCGAAATGTTTAATGCACGGTCGTCGTGAAATATATATATATATATATATATATATATATATATATATTGTCGTGGAATTATAGGTTAAATAGGTCTAGATAATAAAATTTTAACAACTGTGTATATAGGAAATAGGAACAATTTATTTACGCGCCAAATCAATCAGTTCAGATAGTGAAAAACGGACGGTTATTAATATATTTTTGTATTTCTAAATCAGACGGTTAAACTTGCATAACGGGTAGAAGCTTTAGGGTGCATGAAAACTCAAGGATACGCATAATTAGTTGTAGTAGTTTAAATCAAGCGCATGGGATAAGAAACGGAGCTTTCAACTATAGAAAATCAATAATTTAAACGCATATTTCCATTTAAATAAACGAAAACGTTTGTTATACAAATCCTAAGAAGTAGTAAAACTCGGAACTATTATTTTAAACGGACAAGTTGCTTCGAAGAAACACGTGTTAGTTAAACGTCAAGTTCCAAAGAACTGAATTATACGTTGAGATAGAATTTCTATGGAATTGGTTGTAGCGGTCAGTCCGACAAGCTGCAAAAATAACAAATGCTTTGAAGACTAAGTAAAATGAAAGATCTTTAATGTAAAATAGACAGAGAACACGTATAAGAAAACGTTGGTTATAACACATGTCTAAAATACACAGGAGACTTGAAGGCCACCAACAATATCGATTTTCTGTAGCTTGAGAAGGGTTTTGAAAGAGACAATAAATATGGGTGAAACAAAGAGAGGTAGCTAAGAGGTGGAACGTTATAACGGGGAAAGCAATATTATTGGTCTAAGGCTGGCAGTTTTGAGAAGCTCGCGTCCGTTGATGTTATTGAACGAGTTTCAGGGTAACAGCCCGGTAAACTCGGAATTTTTCAGACGTTACGATCAAAATTTGGGGAATTGAATTTAAAAATAAGCTTTTCTATGAAAAGAGATTCTGTAAGGGGTATTGAAAAGCGTATAAATACACTGGGAGAATTATTAAAGCTCTCTTGCTCTTAGATCTTATAGCGTTTAGATCTCTAACGTAATTGCTATTACGTGCTCTTACGTTGTACTAATTGTTGTTTATTTGTTGAAGTAGCATATCACATCCTATTTTAAAGTGTGTAAAGCTGTTAGTAACGTACCGGAATGTATTAAAAGTGATTTGCACAAGTGAGTGCTAGCGTTACAAAAGGTGCTGTTATTACACGATACAATCTAATGATGAAATGGTACTTGGGTAAGCGAATCGAAAAGCTTAACTAGTATGCGTAAAGTGTAGTGGTATGGAAGGTTAAGTTTGGTCAAGACAATTATCCGGATAGCATTATTAAAGGTGGTATACTGACCTCAAAATAGACCAGATTAAAAATCAATTTAGGGTTGCACGACGGGCCCATCTACTCGTCTAAAATAAAATTGTTGAAATATATTAAAATCATAAAATTTTAAAAGATTTAACGATTGAGATGGTAAGTTTATCAAAGTGTATGTGCCAATGTGTAAATATTTTCTTAATAATGGAAACTTGTTAATATGTGTAAATAAAAAGGTTGCATGTCTTGTTGCATTATTTGAGTGGTAATTTCATTTGACCGTGTTTGTGAGAAAGGAATGTACTTAGGATGGTAGGTATTCAAGAAGAAGCAGATTGCTAAGCTAGCCAGGGTGTGCAGATAACAGGAGGCGTTCCAAAGGAATAGTAAGAATTTTTTTTTTAATTTTCAGAAAATTTCTATGACGCCCAATTCGTGGGGCGAGAATTTTTGTAAGTTCCACAGCAATATATATATATATATATATATATATATATATATATATATACCGAGTGTCCCAACGCATACGAAACGCTCGATTACTGCTTAATGGTAACATTTAGCAAAAAAACTTTCAAATAAATCTTATGCATATTCAAAATGGCTACAACGTAAAATTAATTAGTGTTATACAGGGTGTTCAATAAAAAAGTTATATACCAAAGTTATGTTTTTTTAAATGGAACACCCAGTATTTTATTACAAATTCTGATTGCTCGTATCAAACTAGGGTAACTTTTATCAGGATTACCTATACCTAAATCTCATAGTTGTTGAGATATTCAACTTTTTTCAAAATCGCATGATTCATTAAAAATTTTTGTAACACCAAGATTTAGATGATGCTGAACATTTAACTTTTGTAGGGGAATAGTATAAACTTGTAGTTAATGGAAACATAGCACTAGTTATCAAAATAATATTCAGGGTGTCCATTGCATCGTTCTCCGTTTATTAAACAATTAATGCCATTAAGTCGCTTATTTCAAATGGAACACCCTGTATATTTTCAAGTAGTAAAATGCAGAATTAAATTATCTATTCAACAATGTAAGGTTACCCTATATTCATATTCAACCGTTTTCGAGTTATTAGCGAATAATTAAAAATGTTGGTACATAATTCTAAAGTTGGGTATAATTTACTTTGATCACAGGCGGCGGCGCGTTGCCTACCAAATAATATTAACTATTTGACTTCGTTGCAACAGCAACCATGTTTAAGTTTTGTTTTTGTTGTTTATCAGTTTTGTATCTGTGTTGTTGTGAGGTGAACATTTGTAAAATGAAAACCTATGGTCTTAACTAAAGGATTGATATGATGTTGGTAGTTGGCGGACCTGATGAAAATTGTCTATTAGCTACAAGAATTTACGCTCAAAAATTTCCTAATCGAATGCATCCTAATAGAGCTGCGTTGGAAAGATTATTGCAACGCTTTAGAAGTACTGGTAATGTTGAATATGAAAAAACAACAGCAAAGCTGTGAAGGAAATCAATTATTGGTATTGGAATTTGTAGTAGAAAATCGTAATACTAGTTTACGTAAAACAAGTCAAACAACCGGATTGAGTAAACCTAGTGTTTCAAAAATACTAAAAGCCAACAAATTTCACCCATATAAAATTCAGCTTCACCAAGAGCTTAAGGATGGGGATTTTCAAAGCAGAATTGATTTTGGATTATGGGTGATGGATCAAATCGGAGATGATAATTTTTTGAATTTTGTTTTGTTCAGTGATGAAGCAACATTCCATAACAATGATTTTTTTGAGTTTTTTCACATTCAACATTACCAGTACTTCTAAAGCGTTGCAATAATCTTTCCAACGCAGCTCTATTAGGATGCATTCGATTAGGAAATTTTTGAGCGTAAATTCTTGTAGCTAATAGACAATTTTCATCAGGTTCGCCAACTACCAACATCATATCAACCCTTTCGTTAAGACCATAGGTTTTCATTTTACAAATGTTCACCTCACGACAACACAGATACAAAACTGATAAACAACAAAAACAAAACTAAAACATGGTTGCTGTTGCAACGAAGTCAAATAGTTAATATTATTTGGTAGGCGACGCGCCGCCTGTGATCAAAGTAAATTATACCCAGCTTTTGAATTATGTACCAACATTTTTAATTATTCGCTAATAACTCGGAAACGGTTGAATATGAATATAGGGTAACCTTATATTGTTGAATAGAGAATTTAATTCTGCATTTTACTGCTTGAAAATATACATGGTGTTCCATTTGAAATAAGCGACTTAATGGCATTAATTGTTCAATAAACGGAGAACGATGCAATGGACACCCTGTATATTATTTTGATAACTAGTGCTATGTTTCCATTAACTACAAGTTTATACTATTCCCCTACAAAAGTTAAATGTTCAGCATCATCTAAATCATGGTGTTACAAAAATTTTTAATGAATCATGCGATTTTGAAAAAAGTTGAATATCTCAACAACCATGAGATTTAGGTATAGGTAATCCTGATAAAAGTTACCCTAGTTTGATACGAGCAATCAGAATTTGTAATAAAATACTGGGTGTTCCATTTAAAAAAACATAACTTTGGTATATAACTTTTTTATTGAACACCCTGTATAACACTAATTAATTTTACGTTGTAGCCATTTTGAATATACATAAGATTTATTTGAAAGTTTTTTTGCTAAACGTTACCATTAAGCAGTAATCGAGCGTTTCGTATGCGTTGGGACACCCGGTATATATATATCTTGCTTTTAAATTATATATATATATATATATATATATATATATATATATATATATATATACATGTAGGATAATTTTATAGATAGTAGTTATTCAAATCATTTTTCCTAGAACTAGTTTAAGTAACTTCATACTACAATAGTATATAACATGCAGCGTCACTGCTAAGCTGAATAGCTTCAGGGATTAAGCGGTAAAGGTTATCCTAAGTAAGGGTTACTGACGAGGGTAATGGCAGTCGATCCTTGGCAGTAAGACGAGGTGTAATCTTAAGACGTAAAGCCCATGACAAAAGTCGATGTCGATGGGGTTATGCTTCCAACACGTATTTTTAGAACTTATACCGGAAAGTAATTGTGGCGTGTATTGTTTATAGCAAGTATTTCATTAACATACAGTTTCGTTAAGTATTAATAATTTCATATGATGTTGACTCAAATATTATCTTTGTGTTTAGTAAATGATATCTAAAGCACCCGGACTTTTTATTGAAATAACAACCCTAGACCACGAAAGAAAACACTACATATGTAAAGTATCATAGAGCATCCTGAATGCTTTACCTCAATTAACTCGAAAACGGCTACAGATATCGACTTCAAACAAGAGTGACTTTTTTACTCAGAAATGTCAAAAGATTATAATTCTGGCATTATAATTTATAAAAGCTCACAAAAAAAATTAATGGGTTAAACGTTATTGTTTCTCCCGAATGGGACGCTCCTGATCTTATTATCGAAAAATGGATAAGCCTATCTTATTTGGCATAAAAACATGGGTAGGCAACAAAAATTTGAATAAAATATCGTTTGTGGTTCTTCAGATAATTAAAAAAACTCAATTTCACCTAGCCCCCTTAAAGAGGTTATAACTCCATAGGAGTACATTTTAGGGCATATGTTTATTAGAAGTTTTATGTTTATTTTGTGCTAAAAAACACTCCCTTAAAATAGTGCCGTGCAATTTTGAAACACCCTGTATATATATATATATATATATATATATATATATATATATGAATTACTAATAACGACCTAAAACCCACAACATTTTTAGAAATATATATATATATATATATATATATATATATATATATATATATATAGCCGTGGTTCTTTGGTAAATGCCCAGAGAACAAAATTACATTCGAAAATTTTATTAAATTTTCAAAACTCGAAAATTGCACATAATAGAAATTAAATACTCAAAAAAAATTATAATTTCTTACCCGTTCCTTCTTCTCTTCCTAGGTTGAATTGCCTTCGTCAACTGCTTCCGGCTAGCTCAGTTGGACCTCCTCCTGGATATCTAGATTCATTCTCATATTCTCTATCGTTCACGCACACTCCCGAAAAAAACCACAAACTACAACAAACATACAATCTTTTATTTTTCACTATTTACAAACAAAATTCAGTATTATACACATTTCAGTGCTCAAGTTACACCTCAATAAATTCTATTTTGTAATGTCCTCTATTTAAATTATCAAACACATAGAATGTACCCGGAGTAAATGGGCCCTGAATAATACCTTATTTTCTCATTCCTTCTTTATAATTTATTTTAAATCTATGTAAACTCTGGAGTATGGTGAGCTCATGATAACCCAGTTAATTCTGAATAATGTATGCCCTTATACTTTGCATACTCTTACAACAAACTAAAAAAACAACCCATGCACTCTTCACAAAATTTAACTTCCTGATGGAACGTTAATAAGCTTTATATACACCTTCAGATTTCTATTTAAATACCATAATAAAGTTAGTTACATGTATTATGTTCACTACGCCAAATAATGCAGAATACCTTCAAAATCACTCTCATACGTCACCCAATATTCATAGTTTATAACAACACAATTTCAAAGCGTTACCTGGAATTTCTAGCAGATCTCTGCTATGTTGACGATGCCATGTATTTGCTTCTTTCGGGTCTGCAGACCGCTTCTAGCTATTAGTAGAAGAACCCCATGTAAGTTGAGCTGCTAGCGCTGCCTTCACTGTGTATCCAATTTCCAAATCCAAATTAATTACATGTTTTTCATGATTATTTAATTTAATCCGCTTTACATAACGTCACTACACGAATTTGTTAAAAAAATATAGGTGATGGCTCAATAACTGCTAAACTCGGCACAAGTCGCGTACAAATTATGAGCCTAACACCGTGCAATATAATTTAAAATAATGTTATTATACTTACAAATTCGTGATAACTTTCATACGTCGTCTGAAGTGGTCGAAATATTAAGGGCTTTCATTATGTTTTCGAAAAGTATTTATATGCTTCCACTGTAACCTCTCCAGACCCTCTTACCGTGAAAAATGTAATTTAAAATAACACGTTCTTAAAATTTTGAGCTCAACCGATTTCTAAGTCCGCGAATTTCAGTGCACCGTTCCGATCTTTTCTGAAAATTAATATACACTATGCTCGTATCTGTCTCATGTCCAACTAACAATATCGACCAATAGACTGTGCATTGACGTTTCACAAATCCCGCCTATACTAACGTTGTCCCTTGCTTATGCATATTTTACGTCTCTTTCTCACCTTGCTTGAGTGGTAGAAATCGATATTCCAGACCATCTGCTATCTACCCCACGTAGACCCCAAACTTACGTGCTTCAAATAACCGCTCATTAGCGTTTCATGCGAAAACATCCGACCATCTGTACAATCCTTAAAATCCTTGTTTGTTATCTACAAAATAAATGGAGCTTGACATTTAAAATTCTGCAGGTGTTTAAT
The DNA here is from genome assembly GCA_036346225.1 of Platerodrilus igneus. Taxonomy (NCBI): domain Eukaryota; kingdom Metazoa; phylum Arthropoda; class Insecta; order Coleoptera; family Lycidae; genus Platerodrilus; species Platerodrilus igneus. The sequence goes on from JARFIW010001215.1 coordinate 4,318,590, forward strand.
CTTAACGAGCGTTTTAAATAACACTTCTACGAGTTGGATTTTCCACGTTTTTCAACCCCACCGATATATTTGTTAGTTAGCAATGCGTTTCACCTTGGTATTATTGTTTTTTTACACGTTTTTATGCATATTATATGTAAATAACCGTTCAATTAAACTCAATTAAATTAATAAATTAATTGCATTGCCTTCTAACATTTTTTTCTCTACAAACCTCACTAAATTTTATTCATTATTTGTAAAATTTTGTTAATACCTGATACTTAAAAATGAACTAACTGGAGTAAATTTCGCAAGTAAATTTTGGTTGTTTCCTTTATACAGGTTGTTTTGAAATTACTTTGTTTATATTTACTTTTAACCCTTTAAAACCACTATAATATATATATATATATATATATATATATATATATATATATATATACTGACGTATTACGGTTAATAAGATAAAATAATAACGTAGACTTTTATGCAAAGCCCAAATGATCATTTCAAATCGAGCTAGTAATAGTAATATTATCCTACCACAAGGGGTGTCATGGAAATGCACTTTGCTTATCAGTTTATTTTAGAAAAATCTATTACAAATATATTTTCGTAAATAAAATCGTTGTTCCAAACAATAACCTCTGTGGCATATTCAACACGGAATAAAATAGTATATTCAGATTTATTTATTTATGTCCTATAATGTGTTAACATTATGTTATGCTTATTGTTTTTCTATGTATAAATTCGTTATTCACTTTATATTTTATTCAACTACATTTTACATCGAAACAATTTGGAATTTGCCCCTTTTGTTAATTTATTTGAATTAGTTGCTCATACTTATGTTAATTAAGTGGTTCTCATTGTATTATAAACTCATATTACATATGTTTATCACCTGTATTTCAAGGATAATTCAATTACTTAGGTACTTATGACGCCTATCCATTTGTTGTCTTATGTTTTTAGGTGCCTGGGCGTTTCTGGTACATAGTTGTCCTTAAAACTGTTTTTGATTGTATCTGGGTTTTTACCAGGAAGATTACTAATGTACGTATGTTGTCCTAAGTATTATTCTATTTTATTATTATTCAAAACGGAAAGTTAAATGACTAATTGGACAATATTAAATCAGTTTGCTTAAAATGATTCATCCAGAGCAGATATTTTAATTATATATATATATATATATATATATATATATATATATATATATATATATATATATATATATTAAATTGTGTAGGCAGTGATGTTGTGATCTGTGATATTACATCCATAGAGATGACAAAGTTAATAAATTCACACACAGAAATTTTAATTCAAGCTTGTTTTTTTTGAGATATTTTTAAGTAAAATCAAGTTAATTTTTGTTTAGTGTACATGTGGGTGACCATATTTCCAAATATATTTTATTGGACAGCCATGTAACCGACTGTGAAAATTAGCTTTAACTTTGAAATAGCTGCTATGTTCAATGACAAAGTGGAAAAAATGCATATAGGCCTGTGTGCTACAGATGTGGCAATAACTCAAGTTTTAGAGGTACAAGTACTCTCACGTTAGAAAAAATAGTTTTATCTTATTAAAAACTTCCAAGTTCTAAGATTAATGCAAGATTTTTACTTTGTCTCTAGCTTACCGAGGAATAAAATTTAGCAAGATTGAATGCTAAAAGCAATTATTCAGTTTGGTGATTTTCTGGCAATATCTTTGTAATATACATAGTTAGTCCTTGAGTCGTCATGCACATTGCAGATCCTGAAAGTATCCACAGCTGATGTAAGCTTATTTTCAGTAAATCGAAAACAGCGTTGAAGTCGCAGCAGAGATTGCTCTAATTTGCTTTAGATGATGTGGGACCAGCTTTACGACTTCCTAAAGTTTTTTTATTCTGCTTTGCTACCTTATTCAAAGATTGGTTTTTAACTTTGATTTTTGTTGTGTACGAGGTTAGAGAAGAATTGTTTTAAGTATTCCCAGTAAAATTGATATTTTATTTTCCCATTTAGATGAGGTTTTTTGTAAAAGCAAATTGTGTTTTATTTTCAAATTGAGTTCTGAAGACAAATACATGACCTTCCTGGAGGAATAATGTGACTCATGAACAGGAAATACTTGAATATGAATTATAGTGCACGTTACTATCAATCACGTTAGCACCTGGACTTTTGGCTCTATTGTGAGGCAGGTCCTATTTTTTATCCTTGATTAACTGTCTATCGTACAAAACTCTACTTTTGTCTTATCCCTCTATCTCCATTTTCAACCTTATTTTTTTTCCTCTGTTGAACCTGTCTTAGTAACGAGACAACTGTCAATCACATAATAGTGGTGCTTCCCCACTCCAGGCTACTGATTACAGTTTGGCTTGTCGAGTAATGCTTTGCTATCCACCGTTGTTTTTTTTTTTATCAAAACCGTCTACAAGATTTTATACTCTAACCCATAAATGGTTAGGTTCTCTCTTTAATCATCTCTGAGACGTTGCTCTATCCTACCTTTACGTTTAAGTAAATTAATTATCTATATCTTTCTCTTCGTAAAATGCTTTTAAGAAATTAACTTACATATTTGTTGTTCTGAACCTTTGTTACTTATGACCCAAGATAGGATATATCATTGAAAAATAAAAAAGCTAACTTGCATTTTAGTTTTGTACTTGGTAGGATAGGATTAAGAGAATTGTGTATCGTTCATGCAGTAGCCCTGGTTAATTTGTTAACTTAACGGTTTGGTTGGTGCATCATATTTTGTCTTGTCCAGCAAGAAATTTGTTTAGTACAAGAGAATATTTTAAAAGATATTAACGAAAATTTGATGCATTCATATGCAAATATGAAAATAAACTTTGTACTTAGATTTATAGTGAATTTAACTGTTAGTTTAAGTGTGTGTCTCATACTCCCGACCAAATTTGTGGGGACGGTGCGGTAGCAAACAAGGCCTTAGCTTAGTTGAGTTAGCCTTAAAATCGGGTGGCTACTTATTTCCGTTTCCTGGTATCGCAAATATTGCTATGGTGCAAAAAACCAGGTGGCGCCTATAGACAAATTTAATTAAATTTTTCCATGCATGTGAGTCTCGTACAAAAAGACTTTCTTTTTATTTGTTTTTCTTTTTAACCTTTTAATGCGATTGTTACGCTTTTTTATATAAGGCTTCACATTTTATTTTACTATTTAATTTTTGGGGGATTTTTAAACCTCGTATGGGATCTTATATGAGAAACGGTAGTTAAAATTTAAAGTTCGATAATTACTACACCGGTAACGTGGTGTAAGAGACACTATCACAGTTGGCAGCGCCCACTCTTATACGGATTTCGGCGCGTCAACTACTGATGATGTCATCGATATTGCGCAATAATTTGCAATATAAAAATTAAACAATTAAAGATAAACGAGAGTCATTTTAACAACAAATTACTTCATTTTTAACACAAAATAAGTAAAAGATTACTTACATAAGGAATCCGGTATCCGGCGGGATTGCGTTACACTTCGCTTCTCTGAAGTCCTCGGGCTCCTCCCGGCGGAATTAGAGATGATCCGTCGACGCTATCAAATGCGTAAGGAACAGCTCGGCTAGCTGAGGTGGACATGAGATCATCCTCAGGCGTGAAGTTCGGTAGTCCTTAGGTGGCGGCAATTCTTACCTATGTAGGGTTTGGACAGGAAGGAGGTAGAGGTAGACAACAAAGATAATTAGGCAGGGATTTCTACATAGGTAAACCCTAAGATACGTTACCAGACAATCACGTGCACATAACTTCACGATCAAAGGCAAAATGGCCACGATTCAGCGCGTCACCCTAACTCCTTGTCTAGTATTCGTATACCCCTATAGGGATATGCACTCTTGCGCAAACTCACTACTATTACGTGCCGGAAGCACCGCCTAGTCTATTTAAAACTTCCCGCGTCTCGCGTATTTGAAAATTATGGCGGGAAACTTCCGTATATCAAAAAACTTAACATAAAAACATGTTGAAGTGCAATGACACGTAACAGGGAAAGTTTTCCGTTCTCATCCTTAATTTAAGCTTTTACGTTCCACGATTATTATTTTCTCACGGATTTTAGGACATTCACTCATGATTTATAGTATGTAAACGACATATGGTCATGTTTCCAGGCTACAAGATTGTGGGTGTGGTTTGCGGTTTGGCCGTGGAGCATGGAAAAATGGTGAGAGACTATAGCATGTGAGAACTAAGCCTCCTAAAGGAGAGGACTTGACTATCGAGATTTAACGGGGACACACGTGCGTGAAGTTTCAGTTCAACGAAGTGATTCCATTTCCTGCCTGTACCTTTTCCTCTATATCTATAAATTATCTTGTGCTTCGTCTACGAGGACAGTTGGGCCGCACTAAAAAAGCCACAACTGAATAACTACTCTTAAGACCCAGGTAGCAGCCGTGGCATTTAGTAATAAACCTCGTAAATTCTTGGCTTGTTTTGATTAATTTGTGTACTTTTTACTTATGATGATTACTTGTGCAACCCAATATGTAAGCGTAATCCTTTTTACGTCAGGGTTGTGTGTTAAACATAACATCATGCTTCTTTTCAATAAACTGGCCATTCATGATATTTTTTTTTACTGATAGAATGGATATAATAGAACGATGACCTACATAACTTATATGTTGTCCATTGACTAGTTGATGATAATTTATGGTTTTTCATAGACGTTTATGATGATCTTCAGATTCAGTTTGTCATAGTCGATATCTAGTAATGTCATACAGTTCTGGCATGTGCAGATGTTGCAAATCCTGAAGATCTTTAGTTTTCAAATTATAAAATTTGTGCATCATGTAGGTCATACCGATCTGTTCATACGAGCCATGTAATTTTGTTTACAACAAATAAAATAAGTATTTATAAAAACAAAAACAAATCATCTCATATACAATATCAAAACTTCTTTGCTGGAAGAAACCAGCCCTAATCGATTTGTGTATCATGTGCTCCTTATCCAGCTTGCTTAATTGGTATCTTGTATAATTGTCAGGATAATAAATACCAATTTTTTAACACAAGAAGCAGTGTGTACAGCATGGCTTAATGTACTCATCATTTAATTAATTATAACAATAGAGCGTCAACGTTTATAGTATTTAAGCAATGTATGTATACAATGTAACCTGGAGAATATTTAGAGCTGACTGCACTATTTAAAAATTGTCAACACATTTCAGGGTTAATCATAATAAGCTCATATGCAATAAGCAAACTACCAGAGTTAACGCCTGTCATACTCTTCAATGCAGAAAGGGAACAAGTGTGGGACATGTCTCCGTTCTACATCTAATCTAAATCTGGCATTTTTTTAAAGTTATTTATAAGGATAGTTCAATGAAAACACATTTAGAAGTTGTAAAATAATGTCTATTCAACCAACTTAAAAGAAGTCTTCATTAACATTAAGGCATGGGTTCCACTAGTAGACTAGTCTATAGTTTACCTGCTGGTAAAATTGTTGCGACTGCTTGCGGATCCGTTCTATAACAGCAATCTCAGCACCCAAATTATACCACCATCCTTTTAACGATTGTTGTAATGGGCCAAACACATGAATATTGCATGGGGACAAGTTGGAACTGTAAGCTGGATGTTGTAAAACTTTCCATTTTATATGACGCAGCAGATCTTGAATCGACTGGGCTACAAGCTACAAGCACTATCATGTAGAAGAATGACACTATCTGTGAGCATTCCGGAACTATTCTTGATGATAGCAGGTAAGCCTTTAAGGTTTCTGCATAGTGTTCAGCATTAATGCTGACAATGGATTCTATAAAAATTCAAGAACAGCACACTCTGATAATACACAAAATATGGTCAAGTTCACACTCTGATAATACACAAAATATGGTCAAGTTTACTTTTCCTGCCGAAAGTTGGGATCGAAATCTTTTTGCCTTCGGAAATTGTGCACGCTTCTGACGTTTGGATCTAGATTTGTAGTGATAATACCAAGACATAACCGGCAACAATTTGGTGTAGAAAAGCATTACCTTGTTGTTGATAGTACATCAAATGTTGTATTAATAAGGCCAGATGCATATTCTTCTGCTTATCAGTAAGCAATCGTGGGCTCAACTGAAAGGCAACTTTGTGATATCCAAGACTATGAATGAGTGAATGAACAGTTCCCACGCTGATGTTCAACATTTGAGAAATTTCTCTAACTTTGATGCATCTATTTGCACACAATGCTGCTTCCAGCTGTCTCACATTTTATCTGATGATGCAATATGTGTGGCGGGCCAAATCGTTAGGGGATTCTATTTTGTACCACTAGACCACTGCCTTATGAGAATAAGTATAATCACCATACACATCTTTCATTCTCTTATAAATTTCCATTGGTTGACACCCTTCAGCGGCCAAAATTGAATAACGGCGCATAGATTATTTTTGCATGGATTTTCTATCGTAGATGCTATTTTTAATTTAGTCACAACACTTAGCAAAAAGGTAAGCTGTAAGTATATCTCACAGATGCGGTAGTACTACTTACACAAACAAATGCACAAACAAATTCCGTTATAGAAACGAAATTATGGCTATGCTGATCAAACTTGTTTCTGTTGAACTATCTGCACATTTAATATACATCTAACAGAAAAGTTCCTATTACAGGACATATGTCATATTACATAAAACATATCCTAGGATTAGGAAACATCTTAAAATACTAAACAGCGCACACCTAAGTATGTCTCTATAGCACATGCAAATAATTATTTTATGCCAAGAATCTACTTAAAATAATAACATAAGATAAAAATAGTTTATGACAACTATCATATGCAGTAAAACTACAACCTGCCTAAGTGTTCATCTATAACAGTTGTGGATGGTGTCAAGGAATATATCGTATTTATCAGAAAATGTATTCAGTTGTTACGATATTTGAAGCATTAAGTTTGTAAATTTAGAATTGCCCAAAAACGGCTGGAGTCCCATAATAAACTTACTACAGTGATACGGGAGTGGGTTCCTATAGCAATAAATGGCAGAAAATCAAACAAACTTGTGTAATGATCGAAATTTTACCTAGGTGAGATTTCAAGCTATATTATTACTAGCACATACCCTGTTAGGTTTTTCAATCCGCCAAGTTTAATGGGCAGTACCTACGTCTGGATTAAAAGAATTTCCCCTGGCTGACGTGTAAACCAGGGGGATTCTTAATTACAGTACATTCTCTTGGTGAAATGGCTTTCCCTACAAAAAGTCACCTGCCTGTTTGAACAAATAAAACTACTGTCCACTCATCTATCTTACATCTATTCTAAATAACATTATTTGAGTATGTCTGTGAACAAATAGGCATATAACAAATTTTTAAATGTACTTACGTTAATAGTGAAGCTAGTGACCTACAGATACTCATAAACAAAATACATACAATAAACAAAAGTTGGTAATATTCATTATCGGTCCATTCTTAATGCATCTAACCTTTATGGTTAAATATCTTAATTACTTATCATCAAGCTCATAGTTCCAAACCTTATATTAAAACATAATGGAAACTTACTGGTGGGGGTTAATTGTATAATTAAAGTAACCCGTGGGTTCTCTAATATCCCCAAATGGAACCAGTGAACTTTAAGGAAGGATTTCCTTAAAATGATGGAACGCAAATATCTTCCGACTATGCTAGGGGTCTATTCCTTGGGTAGAGCTTATGAGGATTGGTCGTGGTTCTTTTTACAAAACATTATTCTCTTACTAGGGGTTGGATTTTATCAAAACAGGGGTTTAGGGAGGGCGCCACCAAGTCATTAAGTTTTAAACACAGGGTTTCCCTAAGGGGTACTTGGAAGTCCTTAGAGAGAAATATCGTATTAACGGCTAACGCAGAAGCTGTAAAGAAAATTTAATTAAATCAACAAAATGAGGACACAAGAGGTATTCTCTTGTTACCTCATATAAAAAAAAACAGAAAAGGTTAATTATGCACACAATATTATGAACACAGATTTTATGCTTCAAATTATGAAAAGGCTATTATGGCTTCTTGTTAAATCGGGGTTACCACTTTATGCTATTTGTTCATATACCTGGGCACACTATTTCTGAACTTACTTGTTCAGAATAAAACAATTAAGTAAGAAAATTAAATGTTGATTCTTTAATTAAAAGTTGTTCCTTCATAAAAAATTGTATGTATAAAATTTATGTTTAAGAAAAGATAGTACAAATTACATCTACTCTGAGGTAGGATTATGAATTCAAAAGAAATATCAAAAACTTTAAGTGTTGCTTTCGTTACAAAATTTAACTCAAATCTATACCAAAAATACCATTTATATTGGGAATAAAAATTTATCAAAGTCCTTTTTAGTTTGTTAAACAGATTAATGGTAATAGGTCATCACAAAGTTATTTTCTGATGCAGCCTTGTATCAAAGATCGCCAATTGTAGACGTGATGTAAGAATAATACAAATCTCTTACCTCGTTTCAACAGATGTTATTTATGTGATGGTGCTACAGCATGTTGGAACAGGTGTTAATACATACGTTCCTCGGGCAAACAATTGACGTAGGCTCCACATGTTGTACAGAACAATCAGCTGCGTGATCCTGGTACCGGACCATATGAACTTAAAGCGTTTTTCTGATACGCACTAACGGGACCAACCAAAATCCAATACAAAACTTAGATGTTCCACTATGTGTAGATCGTCACCAAAATAATTACCATTATGTAGTTGTCCACATAATTACTTGTAATTTCGTACTTGCAATTTCAAAAAGACCATTTATATTAATTATCGGACTTTAGATCCAAACCTTAAAATTTCTACGCACTTTGCAGAACGTTCCTTTAAAATTTAAACATACTGTTTCCTCTCAGAACATTTCATTAAATCCAACTATTCTAGTAATGTTGAAGGACGGTCATACTAGATCAATATTTTCTTATCGCAACGTTGACATGAATAAACTATAACTTGGTATTCGTAGATGCAAAAATAGGATTAATATCATCTTGAAACACATTTAGACGGCCTTATTTTTATAAAACCAGATAAGGCGGAATCATTCTAACAAATGAATATACAAAGAAGCCTTACAATTGATATACAAAACGATTATTTAAAAGTTCTTCATCTGAATTTGCAGGAGAATTATAAAATAAATATTTAATTGAAGATTTTACGGAGTATGAAAGAAATATTTTAACAAAGTATTTTAAGAAATATTTAATTAAAACTTTTACAAAGTATTGTAAGAGGTATTTTAAGAAGTATTTTAAGAGCGCTACAACAAAATTATCTAGTTTGTCTAGTAAATTAATTTTAGCTGCTTACCATTATTAAAAATCACTGAGCCTAGTGTTCATTACACCTGGGCTCCACTACGGCATAAAGCCACACGCAAATTACTTGCTAGAACCCTTTGGTTCCCCATGTTAATTTCGTGACGAATGTTCTAGCTAAAGTGAGCGCTGATACATTGTGCACGAAACATGAAAGCTGTTTGGCCTTGATATATACTCATACTAATATTTAACGCCTGATGTTAGCAACCAAACTAGCATCTCTGCATGGCGGTTAGACCTCATGATTCCAATACAGATATTTATTTAATTGAAAATGTTTATGTGATATAATGGACTAGACAAAAGGTTTGTTAAACTAAGAATTTATTGACGTTCTGCAGTGGTCATAAAAACTGTTACAATATTCCTAAAAATGTAACACTACACATTATGCAATGCTGTTTAAAGGCCATCACCCATACAATCCACATTACACATCTCAGTCTATAATAATTTTACCTTACAGGTCCCGAGGTCGTCGTCGTGATTAGTAGATGCAAGTTGCGATACTCCATGGCGGAGGTGTGGGCATAGGGGTAGGTAAGTTGTGTTGTGATCGCTATGTTGGGTCCTACGATGTACGATCCCAGGTGTTATTTTAATTCGTGCAATTCGTACTGTATTTGATAATTTTATTGCATGCGAACAATTTAATTCTTAAAAGTTTCACAGTATCGAGGAGAAATGTATTATTTATATTTTGGGTTTCCTTATGTGGTAGATTTCGGTATAGTCCGGTTTAAACAATATAGACATAAATTTATGTGGATGCTATTATTACATAATTGTTGACATACTCAGGAAATTCATTTCAGTAGTAAAAGATTTTTTTCTTTTTTTTTGCTTATTGTATACTGTCAAAATTTTTCGTTTATGTTTATCAGAAATTTACTTTTAAGGAGTATTTGTAGGCAATACATAAGTATACATAGTTGGCGAACATTTTCAATATACTAAGGGTATATAAGTATAATATTCAAACGTAGTCTTAAGCAAGTGATATAAAGTATCCACTATAAATTGTTTTAAATTTATGTTTTAACTCGAAGGTGGGAATGGATATTAAACGTTTTTTTTGAGGTCTTTAAACTTGTAGTAATTAGTTATCTGCCTTTATGTTACTGAATATGCAAACTCCAAATTTTGTGCATGGTGTAAAACCCCGCATACTCGCCGATTGGACCCGATCATTCTTTCCTCGTCCCTTCCGTTTATGTCCATGTACGTAGCAGTGTGCTATGGTAAAGCGCACGGGTCAGGCAGAAACCGAAAGGTAAGTAAAGTAAGGACCTGCACGAATCACGATAACGTATAAAAAGATAAAAGAAGTTTAGAGGTTCCTTGCTAGCTACAAAAGCGCAGAGTTAGGGATTCACATAGACAAAGAAAGGACATCACCATCGAAGTTTATTGACAATAAAGACAAAAAATTTCTATTTAAAAAAAGAATTACATTCTACGGACAATTTTAATAATTGATGTATAAAGTGGGCATTTCGTATTGAAACATGTAAAATGAATCGTTAATGAACAAAAAAGGTAATGCTTATGATTTCTTTTAAACAAAAATTTTCAGTTAAACGCAGTATATTTAGAACAATTTATAATAAGCAATTTAAAGTAACAAGAAACACTAGTGAAGCTAGTTTTAAAACGGGTTTTTGTATACTTGCTTTGCCCGTCGGAGTAATGTGATTTGAGTTTTTTGTGTCGCATGGGTTACGCACCAACCTCAAACGCTGATAAGCAATAATCTCTTGATATAAAAAAATAAGGTAACATACCTCCATGTGTTGAGATACTTGTCTTGCAGTTGAGATGAACCAGCAAAACATCATGATCTTGCTTATTGAGGAATCGTCACCATTGTAGCCAGTATCATTAATACTACAACCACAACTGAACCAAAGGGCCTACGCAAAACAGTTAAAATGAAATTCCTTTTAACTATTAATAACGATGTAAGAAGCCTACCAATGCAATGCACAGAGGATATAAGCTTATCCAAGAAAGAGTGCATTGCTCTAAAATTAACAGCATCAGGAATGCAGACAATACATTCTAGGACGAAATGCAGAATAGAAGCAAACCCAATTTAGGAAACGATATGATAATTGATTAAAATATTAGAATACCACATGTCAAAGAACACTTCTCGAGTATTTCTAATGCATACATAGATAAAGAAACCGGCAAATTCCAATTCAATCGTTTTCGCTAATCACACATGTAGAAAATTATTCTATACAACTTGTGGAACTAGTTTAAATAAGACGAGCATATGCTTTCAGAAAGCAAAGATTGTTGATAACCGAATACATTTATGCTGTTATATCAAACAATAGACATAGATTGAGGTATTTTGACTTAAACTAATATACTAATAACATTCTACATTATAATTTAATTAAGGGCAGCTATGCTTGCGGTCACGTCTCCAATGCTCCACCCGAAGGTACTACATTGGGTTTAAACGCGAAAAATATAAACGTGGTCCTAATTATTCTAACTTCAAAATTAACACATTCTAAATAAAAATCTAACAACTGGAACAAAAACTAAAAATAGGATTTGATTGATGGTATCCCTAGCGTTGACTTTGGAGTGTGCCCGATCAACAATAACATTCTACAGCGTGTTGAACAAGCACTTATTTCAATTGTATTAGAAAGAGTCTATGGGAACAAGTCAAGTTATTAAATTATAATACGTGATCAGGGGCATCTCCTATAACAGGTAGTTATACAAAATATCGAAGTGAAAGTGTGGGAATATTTGAAAAAGTCATAAATCGAACGGAAATATTTAGAAGGGTAAAATCGAACGTAACAAGTGATACATGTTGGATCAAGCATAGATTCGGGTTATTATTATACATATACATGTAATGGTAATATCTGATATAAATTCAATGACATCGTTATTACCTAAGCTTCTTTTGAAGACTTATTCGATGAAAAACCACCTGCAACACCATCAAACACCTATAAGTTTTGATAGTCGTCTCTGTGCTAAAGTTGGGGGCGCGGGCGAGTCGTGGTCCGGTGGAGAATTTTTGCGTGCGTTGCATAGGCCGGTTTTTATCGCGAAAAAACCATAAATAAGGGAGAAATAAGGATTTTCCCGGAAAAGATTAATTTGGAGCGACGTATTCGCTAACGTGTTGCTTGGATCAAATTTCCGAGCTCAAAAGCCGAACGAGCCGTGCGACGAGCTCGGGAACAGGTCGGTTGACGTTGGTACGAGGGAGAAGGAAGATCGAGTTGGGCGAGAAAAGGACGGGGCGCGAAAAGGACTGGACGTAAAGAGGGCGGGACGCGAAGAGGGCGGGGCGCGAAGAGGACGGACGCGAAGAGAGCGGGACGCAAAGAGGTCGGGTACGCGAAAAGGGTGGAGCGCGAAGAGGGCGGGGCGCAAAGAGGGCGGGGCGCTCAAATTAGTCCCGTAGGGACTACGAACCGCTTCTAGTATACTATATTATCACAAACAAGATTGTCAGGCTCAGATAGTCTACTATAGTCGGCTCCATTGTCTGAATTAAAATGTCTCTTATTGAAAAACTATTCATAATACGATATAAAAAGAAAAATAAATAATTTATGCCATAAAAGAAACAAAAATACACATCCCCAGGTTCTGACGGATTAACTTTAGTAACAGTATACAAACAACTTTTTAATTGAATTAACTTAAGTCCTCAAATAATAACTTAGACTTTTATGTAAAGCCAAAATGATCATTTCAAATCGAGCTAGTAATTGAAAGATGGAAAATATAAGGTCTTGGACAGGACTTAAACCTGTATCCTGGTTTTGCCGGAACAGGTTCAAGTCCTGTTCAAGACCTTATATTTTCCATCTTTCAATTACTAGCTCGATTTGAAATGATCATTTTGGCTTTGCATAAAAGTATAAGTTATTTCATCTTATTCACTGTAATACGATAGTATTTATCAACTTACCTTGTGTAATTAACTATCAATAATAAATATATATATATATATATATATATATATATTGCTGTGGATTTCTCTAAAAAATATCAGGATCGCCTTCGAGTCCCAGCGTTATTGGGCCGTCATAAAAATTTTCTGAAAATTTAATAAAAAAAAAACAAATATCTCTGGAACGCCTCCTTATATTTCTGCACATCTCGGCTAGCTCCAAAATCTGCTTCTTCTTGGATACCTACCATCCTAAATTCACTCTTTCTCACATATACAGTCAAATAAAATTACCACTCAAATAATGCAACAAGACATACAACCTTTTTATTTACACATATTACAAGTTTCCATTACCACGAAAATATTTACACATCTGTATACACAGTTTCATAAACTGTTACCATCTCAATCCTTAAACCTTTCAAAATTTTATGATTTCTATTTATTTCAACAATTTTATTTTAGACGAGTAGATTGGCCCGTCGTGCAACCCTAAATTGAAATTTACTCTGGTCTATGATGAGCTCAGTATAACCCAGTTACTCTAAATGTTTTTAAACATCGCATTTTTGTTTAAAACAAACCTAAAGACCCGTGTACTCCTTACAACAAAATTTTTGTCATTTGTTAACATCTTTAAATAATAAATATCAATTATCCTTTACATATCCCTTCAAATGAGGTTTTAAGGTAATAAAATACACCCCCCAATAAGTCCAAACACTCAAGCATAAAATACCAGCACAAATGTTCAAGCAAAAGCAAGAAATTTATTTCTTTACCTGGAGTAAGCTTCTTCCATCGTTACCTCTGAAGATGTGTTCCAAAACCCTCGTCGTTGTGTCCATACACTTCGTTGTTATCCATAGATCCAACTCATTTTTCACTCGCTATCCCAATCTCTGCGACCGCCTTCAGTGTTTCTACCCCGATATTTGTCTTGACCATGCTTAACCTTCCGTAATCACTAAACTTCACGCATACTTGTTTCAAATTTCTCGAATCGCTTACCCTAGTGCCATCCTTTCATTAGATCGTTGCGTGTAGTAACAGCGCCTTCAATAAGTCAGCACCCACTTGTGCAAATCACACTTTTAATACATTATCGATGTACGTTACTAACAGCGTTTGACACACTCTTAATTTAGGATGTTGTATTATAAGTCAACGAATAAGCGAGAATCAGTAGAACGTACCAGCAAGTAAGAACAAGTCAGATATAAGAGAGCTCTAATACCTCTCCTCACGGACCCTATTTTCGCCGAAAAGCTTATTTTTCAAAACAGATTCTACAAATTTTGTACGTAACGAACTTCTACGTCCTAAAATTCCCAGTCTATCGTGCTTTTACATTAAAACTCGCTCAACAACATGCAATCGTTGCGAGCTTCTTGAAATTTCTCGCATTCGACCAATTATATTGCTTTCCCTCGTTTTAACGTCCAGCCCCTAGCTATGTTGCCTCGCTTAACCCATATTTACTGTCTCTTTTAGAATCCCACTCAAGCAACAGAAAATCGATATTGTGGTTGACCTCCAAATCTACCGTGTACTTTAGACGAGTATTTTAACCAACGTTTTATTATACGTGTTCTCTGTCTGTTTTACATTATGGATATTCCATTTCACTTGTCTTCAAAGCATTTGTTATTTTAGTAGCTTGTCGCATCAACCGCTACATACAATTCTACAGAATTCTGTTCCAACGTTCATTTAAGTTTTTTGAACTTGACATTTTAACTATCAGGTGTTTCTATGAAGCAAACTGTCCGTTTGAAATTATAATTTCGAGTTTTAGAATTTCTTAGGATTTGTGTAACAAACGTTTAGTTCAGCTAAATGGAAATGTGCATTTAAATTATTGATTTTCTATACCCAAAAGCTCCGTTTCTTATCCGATGCGCTTGATTTAAAATATTAAAACTAATTAGGCGTATCCTTGGGTTTTCATGTACTCTAAAGCTGCTACACGTTATGCAAATTTAACATTCTGATTTAGAAATACAAAAATATGTTAATATCCGTTCGTTTTCAATATCAAACTAATTCATTTGGCACGTAAATAAATTGTTCCTATTTCCTATATACACAGTCGTTAAAATTTTATTATCTAGACCTATATATCCTTCTTAACCTATAATTTCCACGACTATATATGTAAATATATGGTAATTAAATTTTATGAGAAATATATTGAAATCTGTTTTCCTTTTTTGGTAGCTTTTAAACTAATTAATGAAATACAGTTTTATTCCAGATGCATTGTACAGAAATTGTGATTTCTAATTTATTATTTTTATAGAACTCCCGATTTATTGCAATAGTTTATTAAATACTATTATATTGAAATCAAAATTATACAGGGTGCATAAATAACAAGTTGTCCATTTTAAATTACTTTCTCCCGCCCTTTGCCGTCTGATTTTTTATTTCCCATAGTGCCCAAACGTTACACACTATATCGCATGCCTGATAGACAGGAGATTTTAACATGAAATTTGCGAGTCCTTGTGCAATAAAATAGTTGGCTTTCCCAAGATCAAAATCTGGAAATTAAAAAAAATTTAACTGATGTTGCATACTAAGAACATGGAGCAAATTATATATGAAAGTAAACAGGAGTTTAATATGTCTCACCTTGAGGAATGTAATATCAAATCTGGTAAGTAATCTAAGCTAGTCATCCTTATGATTTGGATACACGATATACATCCTAAAAGCAAGGAATCGTATGAACCCTTTTTTGAACATGCTCTATTAACACATTGATCATTGTAGAATGGGGCCCATGTTACAGAATGGTTTTCAACTTTCGAGTGTACCAAAGCAAAGTAAGCACTTTTACATCTGTAATATAAAAAATGCGGTTTCTTATGACAAAGTTTTAACTGCAGAATTGAAGACATTCCCAATATGTTCCGCTAAAAACAATTTAGAATAAAAAATTACCGCTAAGTCTGTAACTGACGTATAGTGTGTTGTAAATGGGAAGGTATATACTATAAGTGTATTTTGAATTAATTGTTTTACAAGTAAAACTTATAACTCTGCAATTAGCAGCATTCAGTTATAAACCCTTAATGAACACTACTGTAACTATTTGCAATTTAATATGGTCTTATTGAGAAAGAATAACTGAAAAATTTTTTTAATTATTTACATACATTAGATGATGACAGTTTAATACTGCACTTAAATCGTTAATATAGAGTAGAAACAAAAGGAGTCCCAAAACAGACCCTGGAAACCTCTGATTCTAGCAATAAAAATGTTTAAATAGTCATCAAGATATATGACATATTTGTTACGTTCCATTTCGTATTTGCAATGTACTACCTCCTTAATTTAAAAACTATTTCGATTTCTACTTATTTGAATATACTGTTTCGCTTTAATTTTAGATGAGCTCTCTGTGTTCGATTTATTTTTATTTTATATTTCTAGTTTGTTTAGTATGTTACTACTTAGGACATTAGTAAAATAGTTAATAAATAATAAACCTTTGTTTGTTGAAAGTTCCAATTTTAGCTAAGATTGCTTGCAGGGTAAAATTTACGCATGGTTATTAATTGGCGAATATTCACCAGGGTTAGTGCTTTATGGTTAAGAATTCATAAAATATAACATTGAAGTCATTATTTGCAAGTCTCTAATCTTCAAAATTAACAAAAATTAGTTTTTGTACAAAGTTTAACAAGTTTTTAATTAGGAATGTAGTGTTATCGTCAGAACTTTTCAAAACTGCTTTCTTTTTACTTAAAATATGCATCTAACTTATCGGTAATTTGCAAAACTCTCTCTATGCCTTGAGAGTTTATTTTCAAAACTGCCTGTTTGCTTCATAGCCAATAACACGGAGTTCTTCAGTCCATGTGACTGTTATGTTGTGTTGTTCACATGCAGCAAATTTTATACAGTTCTGTTTTAGTTACAATAGCAATTTTCTTGTGAATCGATGTATTTTAATGACAGTTTTTTTGTACAATTCATTGGCATGGATGAGATAAACTCTAATTGTAAATTTTACCCTCTACAAGAAGGAAAGCGCATAAGAAAGCGTGACAACCACAAAACTACCCTAGGAGTATTAAAAAAAAGGAATATGTATGTCTTAAAAACAATTTTAGAACAACTGTACTCTATAATATTCTTTGTAGTATTTTATAGAGCTTGGTATTTTCTTTGGGATTTTTGGCACTGTGTTACATGCCAAAAATTGGCATTACACACTTTTTAATTTGTGAGTGGATTCGCGCCAATATTTAAAAAAAATATATACTTGTGCATTTCCGTCACTTCGGACAGTTGCGTCGGCGCAAGAGAATGCACAGACGTGGAGTGAGGTAATGAGGAAGTAAGTGGCGTTTTCCGACACGACGGGCATTAGTCAACGAGACGTCAAAAAGTGAGGTTTATCTGTGTCTTTTCTCTTTTAGGTAATGTAGGTTCCTTTATCGTATCTCTACCTTGTATCGTTCCTTACCTTTATTGCTCCATCCTACCTACGATCACGAAGAGGGAAGACAGAAAATCTGGTTTCAACGAGGGCGAAGCCCGACGCACGCCCAAAATGGAAATGTGTTACGTGCCAAGGGTCACTTAAACATGTTTTAGGTTAAGTTTTGATGTATGGAAGTTTCGCGCCATAATTTCAAAAGACGCAGTGCGCGGGAATTTTAAATAGACTAGGCGGTACTTCCGTACGTCATAGTAATGCATTTGCGCAGTGTGCGTGTCCCTAGAGGGTTGGACCAATACTAGACAAAGAGTGGGGACGAGTTTTGGCGACGCTCTGAAACGAGGCTGTTTGCCTAAAACTATGAAGTGAAGTAGTCGTGCCGGTATCGTATCTTATCTGATTATGTAGATTCCCTTGTCTTGCTTATCTTTGTGTGTCTTTCCTAATAAACCTTTCCTGTCGTTCCACTACATTTAGGAAACCGATATGACCCTGGAGCATCCCACGACCAGAGATGACCCGGATGTCCATGCTCAGCTAACACCACCGGAGCCCGGAGCAATACCTTCATTATCGACCCGGAAGGATGATAGGCGTACCTGGGGAAAGCCGGATATCTTATGTGAGTAATTTGTTTGTTAAAATTATTCGCTTTTATCTTTCATTGTTTAATTTTTATATTTCTGATTATTGCGTAATATACCTTTTGTATCGGTGACGTCATGGTAGTTGGCTACGCGAAACCTGTAAAAGGGGTTCGCGCTGCCCTCCGCTAGAGGCGCAACTCGCTTTTCTTATTGCGCTTGCGCGATGTATCTTATGAACTTTGGTAACTGTATTACCGACTTTTAGGAACTATCACCATTTAAATGTATCACCATCTAAAGTGTAATACTTTGCAAACTGTTTTATCGACCATATAAACTATCACCAAGGATAGTGTAATAAATGAATATGGCTCCTGCCGCAAGAATAACCGCAAGGTCGTGAAGTGCTCCATATTATTTTGTGAGTACATTTTATCTTTTCCTTAAAGGCGCCTCTAGTATCACAATAAATATTTTTGGCATGTGATAAAATTTGAGACGCAACTATGACGTAATATATTGTTGCGCAATATTATGTACGTGTTTAGTATGTATTGCCAACTATCGTAGTAGCTCTGAACACACGCGTGCGGGACTTTAACGGTTATACCTTAGACTATAACAGTCGCGCATGCACTATAACAGTGGCGCGCCTAACGTTGTGTTGAAGTGTGTCCTCACTTCTTGTGTATCTTATAAGATGTTAATTTTCAATATATTTGTAGTAATTGGGTCTTGTTCTCTCAAGAATAATAAAAAATAATCATTTTTAAATTTTTAATAACTTTTAAATAGAAAAGATATAATCTGGCAACATTGCAATGTGGCAACATATTTTAGGTTGGCATGACATCAAATGCAGTTGAAATGACATTAAATACAGCTGATGTGTCAATTTGAACATTTAGGCAGCCATGTTGATTAGTGTTTTGTTGACTTCATATATGTTATTTCTAAATTTAATTAATTCACATTTTACCTTATAGAAATAGTGTGTTTGTATTCTGGGTTCTTTTAAATAATTACCTAATCTAATTTAGCATGAAGCTGGAGCATAAACCTTTCAAAAGTGTCTAGCAAATTACCTTAACCTAACTTTAGCATCTGCATTTGGATTACATAATTTTTTCTGTAGGTATTTTTAGCCATAAATAACTCTATTTACCATTGATTATGATTAAAAAAAGAAAAAAATCTTCTTAAAATGACGCTAAGTTTAGTTAAAATAATTATAATAATTCTGAAATTTTTTTTAGTCTATCCTAACTTGTTTTTGGGTTAACTTTTTAAAAACCGTCGTTTAGATAACTCATATATAATCTTACTTTATTATTATTCTAAAATGTTCCCTTAACAATCTAAATAATCAACTATAACTTACGAATGCCTTTTAAAAGAAAATTTTGCTTTTAAATACAGCCAACGCAATGGAGTTCTTAGTATACCTTTTAAAACGCTATAGTAAACTTGATTTCGTTATATCTGCCTCCTTAAACACTACAAGAATGAGCTTGATGATAATGTTTTTCATTTAACTTCATTTACTATCCCCTTTCGCTATGATGGTCGTTGACAAATTCCGCGATATAAAAGGAATATTTTAATAATTTGGAATACTGCTTTTTTCTACACATGTATCGTAGAATATTGCTTTTGTGTAGCGAGTATGATTTTGTTTTGATAGCATATTTTTTTAGATATATCGATATTCCAACCCAGCATTTTAAGATCTATTCGGTCTAGGCGAGATTTGCCGTCGAAGTTGGTCGTTCAGCTGTATGTAAGTCTAGACGAGACTCAGGAAGAGTTGGTCGCTCAGCATTACATAAGTCTAGACGTGACTCGGGATAAGTTTGTCGCTCTAGCAATTTGTGAATCATTTTTTAAGAATGATGTTGAAGTTTTTCTTTATTAGTCTAGGTGAAGCTCAAAGGAGGGCTCGTCATCGTAGTAATTATATGCGCTGTAAGATATCTTTTTCTTCTTCAACAATTTTATCGGTAAATCGAGTTTTAATTACTACTATCTCTTCATATATCGATTCAAACTACACTAGGCGGCAGGAAATTATCTTTAAAATCGTTTAAGCTTTGCGCACATCCAAAATTTTTCACGTTTCATTTCATTAACGGTTTGCCTAATGCTTTTTTTGTCCCTGCTATGAGTTAGTTAACTTCATTTACTCATTCCTTTTCTTATACAGCACCTACCTTCTAGACGTCTAACTTATTTACCTTAAACTAGCTATCTTTTTGTTACTTGTTGACTTTTCCTTGAATTTATTGTTAGCCACATATCGGTTTATTCTCTAGATTCCCCAGTATAACTCTGTCGCTTCATTTAATTAATCCTCGCACCTTTTCTATATCATATTATTTTGTTTTCAGCATTTATCTTACATCGTTTAATTTTGTGGTGAGTGTCGTAACTTTGGTTGCAATAACTCATTGAATTTTTATGATTGGTTCTAGCTGATGTTTTGAGTGGATGCTTTTTTCTTTGGGCTCACATAGGAGGCGCGGCCTATGCCATTGTAAGAAATAGTCCATATTCGCAGTTGTAAAAAACGAGGAGTTTCTATTCCATGTGTTTTTCTTCTGAATTATTACAGTTGCCCACTCTATCTTTTATCATTACTTGTTTTCTTTTTCTACTAAGTTACCATAACATATAAACATTTTTTTGTTGTTTTTATTGGACTTCGTGGTGAGGTGCTATCGCTTTTTATTGATACCTTATCGAATTCTCGGTTGTTTTTAGCATATTGGGACAGTGTGTCTGTATTTAACTGCTTATAGTTAAGCATTTTTGTGTGTTTATGGCGTTACCGTTTTTAAAAAATTACCTTGCAACAGTTGGTTTTTGTGTGAAGGTATCTGTCGGGATACTTTTAAGTTGTTGTTTCAACTTTTGTCTGATTTTCTTATCGTAGTGAATGCACTCGTTAGAAAAATGATTGTACTAGTTCTCATCAAGAGTCTAATAATTTTTTAACTTATGATGTATCTTAACTTGTCTGATTAATATAGCAGGTGGTCCTTCAGACCGACCTGTGTTTAATAGGGACAACTCTCTACCTTCTCTCGGACGCTTGTCCAAAAACTCTAGTTTTTCTTATCCTGCTGTCTCTGTTTCTGCCTTATCTTTCATTCGGTAGACCTGTTCTTGTCCTGGAACACCCGTCTACCACATAAGAGTGATTTTTCCTCACTCCGGGCTACTGACCACATTGGTTGTTTGAGTAGTGCTTTTTTATCCACCTTTTCTGTCTCTTTTGCTCAATGCGAGCCCTTCCTCTATTCTCTTCTACCTGGAAGTGTCTCCTATGCATTTCAAAATGCCTACCTCCCTCTTTATACCTTTCCTATATTTTTATTGTCTTTTCATTTCCGTTAGTCAACGTGTGGTTGCGCGGGGGGTTTTACAGATACCCGGACCACGTCTCTGGGAATCTTTCGTGAGGTCATGCGGTGCCGCTGTCAGCGTACATGGCCGCTGACAGTGTATGTATGTATGAGTGTGTGTATGTGTAAGTGCATGAATATATATATATATATATATATATATATATATATATATTAGGTAGTTAATTACACAAGGTAAGTTGCTAAATACTATCGTATTATAGTGAATAAGATGAAATAATAACTTAGACTTTTATGCAAAGCCAAAATGATTATTTCAAATCAAGCTAGTAATTGAAAGATGGAAAATATAAGGTCTTGGACAGGATTTGAACCTGTATCCTGATTTTGCCGGAACCATGCGTTTACCAATTACGCCACCGAGACCGATAACGATCATTGGGAAATTTACAAATTTAAATCGTGTACACGATGATACATCAACCTAACTTTCAATTACGTTTGGCATTTTTGTCAATCATATCTGACATTGTCAAGTTTTTGACTTATGTCAGTTATAGACAGGAAGTTACGCTCAAAATTATGGCTGTAAGCCAAGTATTAAATATATAAATATTTTAGGTAGTTAATTACACAAGGTAAGTTGATAAATACTATCGTATTATAGTGAATAAGATGAAATAATAACTTAGACTTTTATGCAAAGCCCAAATAATTATTTCAAATCGAGCTAGTAATTGAAAGATGGAAAATATAAGGTCTTGGACAGGATTTGAACCTGTATCCTGGTTTTGCCGGAACCATGCGTTTACCAATTACGCCACCGAGACCGATGACGAAAATTAGGAAATTTACAAATTTAAATCGTGTACACACTTATATTTTCCATCTTTTAATTACTAGCTCGATTTGAAATAATCATTTGGGCTTTGCATAAAAGTCTAAGTTATTATTTCATCTTATTCACTATATATGTATCTACCTATATATACGTGTGGATATCGTACCGATATCATTCAACGCCGGGTGCAGGAATGCACCCACATGCCTTTTGGTTCCTCGTACCGTTTATATAAACGGGCCTGCCTCACAGTTCGCTCTCTTTTAGGGGGTACGAGTATTTTTCCTATGTAACGGCTTCAAGGAGTCACTCTATCTTGTATATTTGGAATGGATGACGAAACGGCTTGGTGAGCTGGGAAATTCTACGCTATATCTTTAATGTATGTACTCGTAGCGTGCCTTAGCGTGCTGGGACGTTTCGGATCCATCTATTGCTATCTAGTTTTATCTTAATATCGTTATTTTATTTATTATCTTTGATAATAACTTGAGTTTAATATCGTTATCTTACCTATTATCTTTGATAATAACTAAAGCTTAATATCGTTATCTTACCTATTATCTTTGATAATAACTTGGGATTTTCCTTATCTTTTTTTATCCTCCTAACGTTTGATATTTATGATCAGACGTAGGAATTATTTTTTGAATATTGAGTGAAGAAGCTAACCTGATGATAGGAACGAAATTTGTTAGGTTAGTAATGTAAGAAGTTAATAAGATGGTACTGTTGGTAAATTTGTTAATTCACAACCATGTCATGTTTATTAAGCCAGAGTCCAGTACATAAAAATTTGGTAAAGTGCATAGTAACTTGCTCTTTTGGACATTTTGAAATTTGGGCATTTTCTTGATACAGAAAAAACAGTTTAGATGCAATGCTTATGTGCGTGTGCACTCTAAAAACTGTAATGTTAGCTTTAGTTATAGTATATATGTTAGGCGACTTGTCGCATTTGTTTTAGTTTTAGTAGTGTTTCGTGCTCTCCGACAAATTTGTGCTGTCGATTATAACTGCGCCACATTAAAGACTAGTGTGTGCACTTATAAATGTAGTTCATAAACAATGGGGCTACATATTCCGTTACCTGGTAAATCGTAAGACGTGTTATCGGTTGAAAAAACCAGGTGGCGCCTAAAATAAACATTTTGTAGAATTTAAGTTAGGGTTTATGTAGGTTAGTTAGGATTTAGATTTTAAGCTTTTAGCGTGCTAACAGTCATTTTCTTTTTTAAGATTTTTTTCTTTTATGGCTTTGTCGCGATTGTTACATTCCAAAAATTGGCATTTTACAGTTTTAAATATGGCACTGTGTTACATGCCAAAAATTGGCATTGCACACTTTTTAATTTGTGAGTGGATTCGCGCCAATATTTAAAAAAATACTTGTGGATTTCCGTCACTTCGGACAGTTGCGTCGGCGCAAGAGAATGCGCAGACGTGGAGTGAGGAAGTAAAGTGGCGTTTTCCGACACGACGGGCATTAGTCAACGAAACGTCAAACAGTGAAGTTTATCTTTGTCTTTTTTGTCTTTTCTCTTTTCGGTAATGTAGGTTCCTTTATCGTATCTCTACCTTGTATCGTTCCCTACCTTTATTGCTGACAACACTTACACACGGTACCTACATTTTACCTTTCATCCTAACAGCGTATTTTTGTGAAAAATATTCGCCTAACATTTTTGAAGCGGTCTGTGTCAGGAAATCACACCCAGGACCTTCAGTTTAGTAGTCTTGCATACCAACTAAGCCATGAAGCCGCCCCTGTACACTCACACAACTATGTTGTTGCAAAACACTAACAGTGGCTGAAGTTAAACAATTTCATGCTTGCATGTACAAATCTAAAAATAAAATAGACCAGGACAATCGCATATTGTGCTGTTGCAGTTAAAATAAACCAAAACGAGGAATATCCAATCATGCTCAAATATCAATTGATACAAACTCCATTTAAAACATGGAAGTTTCATAAGAGTGTGCACAATTATGTTTCTGGGTATTACAAAGTTCAAAGAATACTTCGAAATTTTGTCCAAAATGGAGAACTTCCAAAAGAACGAAGAGGGTGGGATAAAGTAGGTCACATGAATAATAAAATACGCAAACACAAAAACTTTGTACAATCCTTAAAATATATCGAATCTCATTATTGCAGGAGCAACAATAGCTTTCGTGCATACGTACCAGGAATTAAATCTTAAAAACTTTATACTCTTTACCAAGGAACTGTTCCTAGAATCTACAAGTTAAAATTAGTTATTTTAGAAAATTTGTGAAAGCAAATTACAATATTACGTTTGGAACTCCACTTACAGATTGCTGTTCAACCTGCCTACACTACAAAGAGCAATTAAAATTGACAACCTTAGTGGATCAAAGATATGTATTAACCACAGAGAATCATGTTCAGTTGTTGAAATGAAAGCGTTTTTCAACCTCTTAAAACATCCAAAACCAGCTCTGTGATAACTTTGAAATGTGAACGTAGTTTAAGTGTCTCTAAATTCATCAATCCTTTTGGGCAAAAGTCTTCGTCTATGATGCTTTTCAAAGTCACTTTTAACATCAACTTTTAGGGAAATTGCATACTCTTCAATGCCTATAATGAAATTATCAAAGTGATTACTGTTATTAATAGACTTAAGAAAGTTAATAACGCCTTTTATTACTATTATAGCATCAATTATGTTTAGTTCTGTAGATTGCATTGCTTCTGTCAGTAGTTTCATTTTGTACAAAACTTTTCATGAACATAACAGCAATAATAATCGAAATTAAGAACTCTCTTTATTAATCTAAATGCTTTGGATTTTCTCTTACTCATATACTTGTTTTGTGGTGGAAATTTCGTACAGAACATGAAGAAACACTGATAGCTTTTAATGTTTCAATTCTAGTTGCCACCTTGTTCTTGATAAATTTTTTATATGTAACAAGTTTTCCACTGATTTAAGTCTGTGATTTAGACGTTCATAATATTTGGTGTTTACATATATTTCCTCCATAATATTACAGGAAACGGAAATTATTTGACTGGCTTTGTAGCAGTGTTCAACTGCGGTGTTGGTTCTGTGAGCGTATGGCACATAAGACATATTGTGCTTTGCCAGCTCTGTGATTGTTTGTTGCACACTGTTAAATTCGCCTGACATCACAGATGCATAGTCATATGACCAAAAAGCAAGTTTTTCAGTATTGATTCCATTCTTTATTAAGAACTGAACAATATTTTTTGCTAAACCGATCCCTGTTTTAATCTTGGACTCTTTAATCTCAAGTAGCCTCTCTCGTGGTTTTCTGTTTTGTCCACTGTTCTTACAACAACAGAAAGTACATCTTTATGCAAAGTGTCAGTGTGGTGTCGCCCATAATGATGTAGAAAGGAGCCGCATTAATTTCTTCTAGAATTTTTTCCTTATTTGTTCAGCTAGAAATTGTATAAATTCGTTTTCGGAATCTGCACTAAGATATGTAACATAATATACACATATTCTGGTGTCATTGATTCACCGTTGTAACACTGGATTGTGCCTAGCTACAAGCCAAACAATTTGAACAAAAGATCACTGTGTC
The DNA here is from genome assembly GCA_036346225.1 of Platerodrilus igneus. Classification (NCBI taxonomy): domain Eukaryota; kingdom Metazoa; phylum Arthropoda; class Insecta; order Coleoptera; family Lycidae; genus Platerodrilus; species Platerodrilus igneus. The sequence continues at coordinate 4,344,710 of JARFIW010001215.1, forward strand.
TAGACTTTAAAATATACAAACAGAAATTTTTTACTGCAGCCTTGTGAGACTACAAAAAAGTACAGTTCAAGTTCTTCCAATTGACCTTTACCAGATCTTTTAATTCTTCCTCAGTTACGCACGCCCTTGCTTATTCAATCCATTTTGAATTTATCTCTCATAACCGTTTGGAAGAAGACAACAGTAAGCGAAGTCCTTTACAGTGCAGTATTTAAGATATTCAAACTGATTATACCATTATGCATTAAACTGATTTTTCCATCACTTGGAAATATATGCAACTGTGGTTGGTGTGATCCATGTGCAATTAAATAATCCTGTTGATTATCACTTTCAACAGGTTGTCACTCACCCTGATCATGACTAATAAGTGACACACTTGGTCTATATTCTTCAATAACAGTACCTTTCAAGCTGTTTTTTTTAAAAAAAAAATCGTTACACACTGTAATTGTGTTATCGCAAGTTTCTTTAGCAATTAAACAGCATCCAGAATCTAAATTTCTACGATTATTTCATTCAAGAGAGTTTTGTCGTGCATTTTTTGCAAAAGTTGCTTTTCCGCACCTAAGTTTGCAAATTTTCCAAAACATTCGAACAAAACAACATTCTCACAAAATTGATGTTTCTAGTGAATAAATTTATCAACATGAGTTCAGCTACCTCTTCTGAATCTTTGAAAATTGGTTCTTGTCCAACCCACGACGTAATCTGTTGTGGGATCTGATTCGTCATTACACTGCAATAAAATATACCTTATTGGGTTGTTGTAATTACAACAGTTTCGACATAATTGATAAAAACCGTGAAAAGTCAGTGCTGCCAGCGTAATCCATATGTTATTGAAATTGAACAATATTCATTTTCAAAAATAAATGGATACAAGCATCAATTTTCCACAGGTCTGATACACATTCTGCCTCTGATATCTAAACGCATACAACACAACAAGCTTGAACTCTATAGACGATATTATAAAATGGTGGTAAAATATATCTTACCTGGGAATGATCATTTGTTACGTTGAAAAGATGGAAAACGTATAAAAAAAGTAAATGAAATCTAGATAAACCGGGCTAGCTACAAAAGCGGAGAGTGGGGTGAGTCAGTGTGTGCCAGATTCTCTTACTTAAGAAAAAGCAGGCAGCATCCAGGTATAAATTTTATTTACAAGCTACAATTTGCACAAGAGAAACATCGGTATAAGCATATAAAATAACAAAAATCAAAATCAGCCCGCGACGGAAATATTAATTCACAAATTATCCCAAAGGATTTTTTTCCAGTATTACACACAATAAAAAACATATTACAATCAAAACTACGATGTTAAATTTTGGTTCTCATAACCATGCAACCGTTTATGAGTAAATTGAAAATAAATTACTTACGTGATTTTCATGATCACCAGCAGATGACTGTTGGAATGCACTCAGGCCGTCAGCATGCGTGGTAGTAGTGTCTCTGAAACAGGTCGCATAAGAAAAAAAACTCATAAACTGTTGCGGTTAAACTTAATTGCTACAATTAACAACAAGAAAACGCCGAAGAAGACTTTCAGCCACGTTAGGCTTGCTTCTTTTCCGACAGCAGTAGACTGAGAGACATAGAAACGGGTAGAACATCAGCTGCAATCGGATTTGCTTCCTTGCCAACAGCAGATACACGAACAGGAGCAGGCTAAATCTTCACAGCAACTGCAACAAGCACCATCGATCCGGGTTCACTAACTGCAAACCGGAACTTTTCTTTCAGGATTACACGTTGCCATCATTTTAACATCTATCGTGTTAGACACGACGAAAATTCCTTTGACAGAATCATTTCGGGCGGCTGTAACCAGCTTTATAGTGGTTACGGTGAAGATCCAAAGGGGCCCGTGACTAAGGACAGATCAGACCATGCCCAAGAGCTAAAAAAGAAAACCTCGCTAGTATGAATCAATGCTCCAGCAAGATCTCCTTGTTCGTGAAACTGCAAAACGGGTGCATTGCTTCTGAAGACAAGAACGGTGTTAACCCTGTAGAGGTTATGTATTTCACTGCCGAGAGCAGGATTGAAAATGAATGAAATTTTGGACCACGAAAAGATAAGCAATCCCCATATTTTAATAACATGTGTTACCAAAACACTTTCGAATGTCAGTTAGATAACCAACCTGGCAAATTTGACTACAATTGCGCTTATTAAGTACTTATGTTATTCATACTCATATTCCTGTTTAAAAATAGAACGAAAGCATTTTTGGAAATTTCCAATTGTAGATAATCCAATATATTTGCTAGAATAAAATTTCGAAGAGCCACGTTTTTGATAAATTAACTGTTGTTCTATTACAAGAGCAATGGTTATATTCACAAGATAATAGTTGTACAAATTAAAACATACAGGATGTTGAATACGCATTTATTTCCAGTGTTTTAGAATGTGCTTTAAAGGAATAGAATGATAGGTTTAATTAGCAGGTACAGTCAGGGCCGTTTCCTATGACAGGTGGTTTCGGAAATTGAAACAAAAGAGCAAGAGTACTTATAATAAAAAATAAACAAAAACCATTGGGCAAGTTGTAATTGAACATAACACATCTTTAATACATTCACAGAATGTTCAAGTGGAACGTCTTCTATGTGAATGCCGGTACTGTCATATTCAGATAGACTAGTATTCAATTCTGATTTATCACACGTATTCTACAAAAGTATAAAGTACACAACACTGTCAAATTGTGTAATATAAATATTGTAGATTAGAACACTATGTATTTGGGTCTGCTGTCTACTTACTGTAATTGCTGTTGATGTTTGTAAACAAAGAGTTTTGGCTGCTTCAAATGGGTTAAGAGGTGGTCAGGCAGCGATTTTTTTTACCGTAAAAATTTGAATTTTGCTGAACCCTGGCTGTTTCAAGCAAGGTAAGAATCTTTAATGTGCATGATAACACACACGTGGGACCTACATTTTACCACTTATCCGAAAAAGAGTGTATTTTTGTGGAAAAATGCTCACCTAACATTTTTCAAGCGAACTGTCAGGATTCGAACCTGGGACCTTGGACTTAGTAGTCACACACACCAACTAAGCCAGGAAGCTGCTACGCCATCATGACAATTAAATTCATGCTTTTGTTTATAATCATCGCCAAATTGACTTTCACAATTTAAGTACTCTAATTTAATTCTCTTTTTCTTCTTGGAGACCGGATTCATGGCTTACACAGACAAGTGTTTGAAGTTCTACAAAATGTAATAGAATATTATCACGCGGCTTGGCTACTGCTATAGATGTTCTGTGCTAATACATTGAACTGAAACGCAAGAAATCCAAATACAGAGTACTTGCGCATGCACCATGGCCTTAGTAAGGTATATAGACATATGTAGTAGTACTGGTCAATTTTTTGTAAATATTTCATAAAATAGCACTTTGTACTGTCGTTATTCCTGTTGTAATCATAACAAAAGAAAAGGACCTAGCCTTCAAACACCTACTAATTAGATATTTAGCGTGTTTGCAAAACAATTAGCCAAACCTAAGTCTCTGCAAACTACTCTAAAAAATTGTAAAAATAATCTTAATCTTATTTTAGGGTACACTACTTAGCCATATGGTTTCTGTCTCAACTTAAAAAATTCCAGTGCATTTTGCCACTGATATGTTGGTTCTAATTTAAGTGATGCATTATTTTGCTACGTTTATGGTACATACGACAGGTTGAGTATGTAATAATATCACAAATTGTTTAATAATTTTGCTGAGTGTGATTTCTAGAAAGACATCAATTAGAAGTTTTATCGTAACCTATTGTAGAACTTATCCCGATATAAATTATAATTGCAGAAAGAATAATTTATTTGGTAGCCATACCTATATATGTTGTTATGTCATTACATCAGCCACATAAATAAAAAAAAGTCAATATTAGATAGTGATACACGGCGCTCAGTACACGCATAAAAGGTAGTAGATGTGTCAACTAAACATTCATTTTGCCGACTGACTAAATTTTGACGGTGAGCCCTCTCCCGTGGCTACAGCCAGCACTAAGAAGCTGAAAGGTGATAAAACTTCTATTTACTAGGTCAAGAATTATGGTGAAAATTGGAAAACACTACAAGAACTAGCCTTCTACAAAAAATTACTTAAATAAAGTTGCTACAAAAACAACAAAAAAAATTAAGATGACCAAGATTTGTGTCAAAGCGAAAACAACAATGAATTCATACAATTTTTAGATTATGCTTTCATTTTCTTTAATAAACAAGCCGAAACTTGGGTTTTAATACTTGCTTAAGTATTAATGATAACGTACTCATTATCGTTAATTGATTACCTTTGAATAAAATTTCAATAAGTTGCTTTATTTTGTTTTTATTTTCAAAAAAGGAAAACGTTTTTTAAAAGCTTTCGGAGATGTAGATTTGAAATCATCAAATTTATTATAAATACTTGTTTATCTACACATGCCATACTGAAATAGTTCGAAATAGTATATTGTTTAACAAGTGACAAAAATGATTTTCGGGAAGTAAAATACAATACTTTTTTTACGACCCTGGTTATGCTGTATGTACTAAATTGAAAAAGAAAGTATGAACAAGGGACTTATTTTGAATTAGCAGTAGCAAAAAAACCTAACTGTTACTTCAATATTATACAAAAATCATTTGTGATTTAAATATCGGTTGATTGTTATATTTGAAAAATTGTTCAAAATCACGGGAGTATCACAATCAAGCTTCTTATTTATTGAAGCAGATAACAAATTTGCTCTATTAAATGTCATTAGCGATGAAGAAGTGGCATAATCACATAGCCCAATAGTTGTTTCCCTATATAATTTTGGTCTATATAATTTTTACTGTTGGTCGATTGATCAACATATCCTTTCACAACATGACTAGATATTCAACCACCGTACTTTTGAACTAAAGTAAGTCACATCCTGCATCCATTAATAGAGTTGCGGATGTCCTGTGAAAACTGTGCCCAGTGTATTCTTGAGGATTATACAATTTTAAAAACTGAAAAATCCATAGGAAATTTACTAAATTTATTAATTTCCAGAACCTGTCTACTACACTTTACATTTTGATAGATAATAAAGAATCTTGAATTTATTTGATCCATATTTACTGGGAAAAGGTTCATATATTTTTTAGATATCTTATAAAAGGGTTCAGAAATATGAAAAAATTGCAGAACCTTTGTTTTTGTATTAGGTATTTAAGTACTTCCATGATCCTTTATATCATTTACTGTTATAGTATATTACGTAACAAGAGTTGTAAGTAACCCATTACGCACGAAGTGAAAAAGTTTATGCACAAAGCCGCATAGCGGCTTCGTGCGTAAATTTCACGAGTGTGTAATGGGTTTAAAACTCGTGTAACGTACTATACTTTTTCTATACCCAGTCATTTTCTTCTATTAAATAAAGGAAATCGCAATTATTTAAACTTTATTATAATAGTTGTTAATAACAATTGAACAATTATTGTGTCGTTTGTGCCTTATTATTTAATGGTGATGAACGGTTATTTATAATTGTAGTACTACTGCATGGTACATTAGAAGACGAAGATTGATAATTGGTAATTGCATCTGATATTCGTCATGCTTGTGATTTTTATTTTTAAGATTGCGATTCACATAGTCTTCCACCACTGCAGAAGATTGCCAGCCACCTGCATCAACTAATATAGTGGCTGAAGATCTCCTAAAACAATGGCCAGTATATTGCTTTGGTTCCGGCAGCTGAAAATATTGAGCAATTTTACTTGGTGTATTACCGATTGTGTTTATCCCCACAACCTGTTTCACGCATTTTCCATTTCTGTAGTTAACAAATAAAGGAAGTTTCATTCCAGGAGGATGCAAATTCATGTACTTTTGACATGTGGGATAAAACGCTTCTGGTACTAAAAATGAACGTCTCGTTTTAGTTTTAGAATTTGGAATATCGATTATCAAGAATTTTCCAGTGTTCCGAATGTGTTCCATTTTAATTTCTCCAAGTTCTTGTTTACGGCAACCCCGCTTAATCCAATAATGAGGATAATCTGTAAACAAAAAACAAAATCCCATTTTTATGTGATGATAATTATACAATATTTTAATTATTTACCTTCGACGACAAATGTTTATCGTCTGGGGCATCTTTCAGAAACTTATTAATTTGATCTACAGACAGGATTTTCGATTTTTTACTTCTAAATCCATCCGATTTCCGCTTCGGTGGGGCAATTAGTTTTGGATAATCTGCTATGTCAATATTATTATTAATGTTTAGTGTAGTTCTCAGCATCGAATAAATGGCCCATAGAAAAGGTGGCTTCATAGTTTTTGATATTTCTTCACAATACGCAAGTAAAACATTCTCTGAAAATTATTTAACGATAAGCCAGTGTCGCCAATCCATAAATTTTTGATAGGTAATTTCGTACCTTTCTTTGGATTTTAGCGGTAACAAATTATGTGTGGCAGATTAGGCCTTTTCTAATATCTCTGGCGGAGTGCTCATAATTTCATCATTTTCACTACTAATAGACATAATCGTAGGTAAACTTGAGAAAATATTCGGATACAATAATATTTTGTTGTAAAAATTGACAACATAAATTATATGACGTTTATTTCCATAGCATACTAAGGAAGCGGGATTTATTTTAAAAGAAATTGTATAATGTGTTATCGACATTTAAGGGTTTTAATCCAAAATGTATCTTACTAATGCTAAAAGCTTTTATGGTTTTCAATTAATAAAATGTATGTAAAAAGACAAAATAAAGTCGTACGTAGATAAAAATTTGATTGCCATTTGATTAAACCAAGAAATTTATGTTTTATTGTCAAAACGCACGTGTATGTTATGAGGTCTCATTACGTGCATGTTATTGTTAAATGTCACTTACAAGGAATGTCGACAGTGCGATTTTTGACGTTTACTGACATGGGCGTAGAAAAAATCTTTTAATTGGTGGCAAAGACAAGTGCCAGATATTCCAAAAACTAATGCTACCTATAAAGATTAGTACCTATTAAGTATTTAAAATAAAAATAATAATTTCATTAGCTTTGTTATTAAATATTTGGAATCTGGTGCATTCTTAAGGAAAGCGTGTAGATTTACCAAAGAAATGTCAGTAAAATTTGTGCTCTTCAAAAATTATTATTTTCACTGTGTAAAATATAACATTTGTTGAAGCGAAAACATTTTTAATAAAACAATAAGATTTAGAGCATCCTACAAACTACTTGGAAAAACTGAAGAAAACTTTATAGAGCAGATAATTTAAATTTAAAATGATGAATGTAAATATTATTTTTACGGAAATGGAAAAACTGATACTTCAGGTTCTAGGAGATCAGCATGTCAACCCTAAGGATTTTATGGACGTAGATAAACATTTGGTGTTCAAAGATGAATCAGTAGAAATTGCTCTACCTACTGAATTAGAAGAAGCTCAAGTGGAATCCGAAGATGAGAAAGATGCACAGAAAGACTCTGAAAATGTTTGTAAGATATATTCGTATAGTGAAGCTGTCAATAGTGTGAGAGACTTAAAGGCATTTTCTATAAAAAACAATGCTATGAAGTCTCTTGAAACCCTATCCGCATTGCAAATGCATTTGAAAGCAATTTAACAGGTAGAAAAATACGCCTATCTTTAATTGGAAATTATTTTTTGCTAGTAGATATGTAGGTGCGTATGATGTACATACTCAATAAATAACTAAAATATGTAGATTTTATATTTTGGTATTTCTCCGTGCAAATTACACTATGTATGTGTGGCAGAAGGCTTAAATATATAAAAACATTATGTACAATTGATATTTTCATCATCATTTTGTTTTCGACTGTTTGATGCAGTTCTAACTTCTTTTCTATTCTGTGCTAATCTAAAAAGTTCTACATACCCTTCACAACCTAAATTTCTAATAATTTGACTAACATAGCTTGGTCTAGGTCTTCCTATACTCTTCTATCTTTTTCCTATCTACCTGGCTCTACATAGATATTAGCAACCTGATGGTTGTTAAAGAAGTCCAACATGTTTACATGATTCCCATTTGTAAGGAAATGAAATATTACCTGGTTATCCCCTCCAAAAAAGGAAAAGTGTTAAATTATATGTTATGGTAAGGCTTAAGCAACGAATCGCTACCAACATGCCAGACCGCTAACTAATTGTGAGTTATGTCATGATGACGTTTATTAAATTATATGTTATGGTAAGGCTTAAGCAACGAATCGCTGCCAACATGCCAGACTGCTAACTAATTGTGAGTTATGTCATAGAGACGTTTATTAAGTTATATGTTATGGTAAGGTTTAAGCAGCGAAATGCTGGTAACATGCCAGACCGCTACCTAATTGTGAGTTATGTCATGGTGACGTTTATTAAATTATATGTGATGGTAAGGCTTAAGCAACGAATCGCTACCAACATGTCAGACCGTTAACTAATTGTGAGTTATGTCATGGTGACATTTAGTTAACTGATTTTATTTATTTTTTTTTTGTTTTGACATAGATATTAGCAACCTGATGGTTGTTAAAGAACTCCAACATGTTTACATGATTCCCATTTATAAGGGAATGAAATATTACCTGGTTAACCCCTCCAAAAAAGGAAAAGTGTTAAATAATATGTTATGGTAAGGCTTTAGCAGTAAATCGCTGCCAAATGCCAGACCGTTAACTAATTGTGAGTTATGTCATGGTGACATTTAGTTAACTGATTTTTATTTATTTGTTTATTTTTGTTTTGTTTCCGAACTTACTTAAGGTTGGTTTGACACAGCTCTAACTTCTTTTCTATTCTGAGCTAGACTAAAAAGGTCTACATACTCTTCACAACCTAAATCTCTAATAATTTGACTAATATAGTTTTGTCTAGGTCTTCCTACTCTATTTTTATTTGGTAGTCTATAATCTAAGACCGTATTAAATAGTCCCTCGTGTCTTAACTGGTGCCCTATCATTCTATCTCTCCTAACCTTTAATTGTTTCCACATACAGGGTTCCTCCCCTATGCTCCTATAAACTTTCCCATTTGTTACTCTATCTGTCCAACTAATCTTTAAGATTCTCCTATAACACCAAGTTTCAAAAGCTTTTTCTTATATACCTCTTTAATTGTCCAAGTCTCGCTACCGTATAATAGAACGCTCCATACGTACGACTTTAAGAAACTTTTTCTATTATCTAAACTAATACTATTAGCTATTAGTAAGTATTTCTTTTTTAAAAATATTTTTCTAGCTTGAGCTATTCTAGCTACTATATCCTTTCTGCTACGTCCATCCTTTGTAATTATACTACCTAAATAGCAAAATTCATCTACCTGCTCTAACTCGGTATTACCTATTATTAATTTTGGTTTAGAACTAGGCTGTTGTCTTATATTGTTTTCTAAATATATACATGATTTCACCAGTATTCAGTGGTATGTAAAGGGGGTTAAGCAACCCGCGGCTACCAAGATTACCCATCACGTAACTGTTTACCAAATTAATAGTTTTTCAATAAATCCTTTCACACAATCAACATTAGTTGAGAATATTTCAAAATCAACACCCGTAGTTGCTTATAATAATCACCAGGTTCAAGAACAATTATTTCTTTCGTAACCAGGTTTCCTTGGCACTGGTTGGACATGTACCTCCAATGATTTCTATTCTGAGTTAGTCTACACATGTTACATGCCAAAATTGGCATTGTACATTTTTAAATATATGACTAAATTCCTGCCATTATTTTAAAAATAGACTTGTGCAGTTCCGTCATTTCGGACAGTTGCATTTGTGCAAAAGAAAGCGCAGACGCGGAGTGATGGCGCAGTGTGTGACATGACATTATTAGCCAACGAGACGTCGAACGGTGACGTTTGCCGGTGTCGTTCCTTTGTCTTTTCTCTTTCAGAATGTAGGTTTCCTCTTTCTCTTGCTTTCTCGTTGCCTTCACCTTTATTCCTTCGTCCTACCTACGAACAAAGAAGAGGGAAGACGTCAAATCTGGTTTCAACAAGGGCATGACGTAACCCACCCCAAACAACTAACAAACGAGATACATGGAAATCAGCATGACCCCTGTGCAAGGATGACCGCAAAATCGTGAAGCGTTCCACATTTTTAAGTGAGTACCTTTTATCTTTTTAAAGTGCAACTTGTATCATTGTAAACATATTTGGCATGTGATACAATTTGACATGTAGTCATGTCGTAATATCTTTGTTGTGCAATAATCTGAATGTGGATAGTATCCGTCTGTCCATGATATCTTCATCGTACGTCTGTAGCATCACATTTCAAAGGCTTCTTTCTATCTTTTTGCTGCCTGCGTCTCCTACTGTCCAAGTTTCACAGCCGTATAGTGCTGGGGTCCACACATATGATTTCAGCAATCTTTTCTTTGTTTCTATGTTTGTTGTCTTTGAATATACTAGTTGCTTTTTCTTGTTAAATGCAGTATGACCTTGTGCTAATCTTTGGTTTATATCTTTTGCACTTTTCCCAGCTTGTGTTATTTGGCGTCCTAGGTAGCAGAAATCCTTAACCTCTTGTAAGTTCTCGTTTCCTATTTGTATTCTGGTTTTTGACTTATTTTCCCCTCCTTTACATATTAGTACTTTAGTTTCATTTTTATTAATTTTCATACCGTACTTCTCTATTGGAACCGTTTACATTTGATTAGGAGCTGTTTCTGACTCTTTCTTGCTAGATGTTAATACCGCAATATAATCTGCAAATCTAAGCATATCAATCTTTTGTTCCTGCATAGTGACTCTAAACGTCTTCCTGCATTTGAGAGTATTCATTGCCTCTTCGATGTACAAGTTAAAAATTAATGGGGATAGGGCACATCCCTGTCTTATCCCTTTCCTAATATTTACTTCTCTACGTTCCTGCTTTAATTCTATTACCACTGTTTGCTTTTTATATAAGTTATGACCTATCTGTCTATACCTAAAACTCATTCCAATTTTTTGAGTACTTTGAACATTTGTTTCCATTTTACATTGTCGAATGTTTTTTCCAGATCTACAAACCCTATATACACGCTTTCTCCTTTTTCTATTGTCTTCTCCATTATCGTCCTCAGAGCTAATTTAGCCTCCCGTGTTCCCCTGTTTCGCCTAAACCCAAATTGATCTTCTGCTAGTATTTCTTCAGCTCGTTTTTCCATCGGTTTTTCTATCAGCACCTCTCTTTTTTGGTATAGTGACTATGATGATACGTATGAAATCTTTGGGTATCTCGCCTGTCTCATACACATAGCTTACAAGTTGGAAGAGACGTTCTGTTACTGCTTGTCCAGCAGCGTTTAGAGTTTCTGCTTGTACCTGATCTATACACGGTGCCTTGCCGTTTTTCAAATCCTTTTATGCTAATTCAAACTCATCTCTAAATATAGGATATCCTAAGTCATCCTTCTCAATGCCTGATTCCTGTTCTACTGCTGCTAGTTGCTGTCCTGCATATAAATTCCCTATATATTCTTGCCATCTAACCACTTTATCTACATTTTCTATGATAATGTATCCTTCCATGTCTCTTATAGTTTTGCTATACGGTTTTATAACCCTAAAATTCATTCTAATTAATTTGTGTAGTTCGTCTGTCTTTCCTATTGCCATCTTAGTTTGTACTTCTTTGCACTTTTCATCAATCCATTGTTCTTTAGCTTTCCAACATTTGCGAATAATTTTCCATTTTTAGGCTTTGTATCTCTTTTCCTGCTTCGTCTGATCTATTTTTGTACTTTCGTCTTACCACGATTTCTTATTCTCTTTTTGTGTATACCCCAGAATGTCTCCGGCCACCAGGTCTAAGCTGAATTGAATGTTATTTCATTCTGTTTCTACTTCTTTCGTATCATAAATTTTCCTGATGTCTTTCAGCACCTCATTTGCCTTTTTTTTTCAAATCTTTCGTAGATATTTTTATCTTTTAGTTTCTCAAAATCAAAGTGCCTTTTCCGTTCCCCTTTTTTCAAATTTTTAAATTTAAGCGCTGTCTTCATAATCACTGTTGTGATCAATGTCGATATCTACTTCTGGGTGGCTTCAACAGTCTTCTACTTGATTCCTAAACCGTTGTCCAACAAGAATGCGTAATCTATTTGATATCTTCTTATATCTCCTGGTAACTTCCATGTGGATCGTCTTCTAGCATGATGTTGAAATAATGTGTTTGTGATGGTTAAATTGTTCTCGTCACAAAATTCTACCAGCCTATTCTCCGTGTCGTTTCTCGTGCCTAAACCAAGTAAACCTACTACCGCTCTTTCCGTAACTTCACCTACCACTGCATTAAAATCCCTCATAATTATTAAATTTTCATGCCCTTTAACGTATTTTAGTATGTCTTCGATATCTTTGTAGATCGCTTCTACCTGTTCCTCACTGTAGCTAGAGGTGGGCATGTATACCTGTATTATTACTGTATTTACTGATATAGACTCTAAACTAACCATGAGTACTCTTTCGTTCTTTTGTAAGAAGTTTTCTACAGTGTCATTTTCGCATATATATACCCACACCCAAATTCCCTTCCTCTGATCCTATATGAATTACCTTGAAATATCTGCTCTAAAAATCCATCGCTTCTGGCCACTGAACTTCGCTAATCCCTACTATGTCTAAAGTTAACCTATGCATTTCAATTTTCAAGTTTTTTAGTTTACCTACTTGCTTCATACTTCTGACATTCCATGCTCCGACTCGCTAAATGTTCCTGGCTCTTCCTTTATACTTTACGATTACATCCTCCAAAGTAGTTCCTTCCTGGAGATCCGAGTGGGGACTATTTTAACTCTGGAATCTTTTACACCAGAGAATGACATCATCTTAAATAACAATTTGAGTACGCTGTGTACTTGGGAAGTAATGTGGTAGTTTCCCATTGCTTTCCTCACGAAATACCCCACTAATTTGGTTAAACCTTTAGTACGGCTCTTTGGTTCACTAGAGCACACAAGCTGTTCCACCTGTTCTAGTAATCTAGAACTTCTTCAAGCTGCAGGTCCATTTGGAATGGTCAAGCAGAATACATGATTAATAATTATAAGCAGCCAAAATATTAAACGAGACTGTTTATATGTCAAAAGATGCATCAATTTCTACTTTCGTCACTACAGACGAATAGTAACACATGGGATTTTCCCTCACTAGTGACGAAAATCAAGCTTTCATTGGATGTATACCCTATCGGTAAGTTGTCTTTTTGTGGAAAGGTCGTAGAAAAAATAATTTACACGGTAGCTACACTATTCTTTGTTGCTCCTTAAAAGTAAACCAACTAGCAAAGAAGGAGTTTTGCAAATAATGGCCTCATTTAGCCTTTCTATTTTTCATTTCTATAATCAAAAAGGTGTTTATTAGAGTTTATCTCCTAAGTGGCCAATCACCATTGCACCTCCAATGCCATACAATTTTCTGGGTGTATTCTATAGTAATAATAAAAATATTTATTTATAAATGAAATTTAGTGCAGCACTAAAGATAACGCCATGTTTTAAAGCTTGTTAGATAAAAAAAATATATAACCAATTAATAGTATACACAAAAAATAACAATTTTTGAAGATGTTTGCAAATAGATAATCAACCTAAGTTATGATTTTGTTTTTACAAATTCATTACATATTGTGAAAAGAATAGTATATTGTGTCACAAGGGCAGAAAGTGAGCAATAGCAGCCCGCAGTTATTAGATGCATGAGCGAGCGAGGGCAGCTGATAGTTAAGGGCTGCTAATGCATTTTTGCCTGTGACACACAACTGTTTTTCGCCTAGCATTAAAGACAAAAAATAGGAAAAATAACACAAAATAACGAAGGTTAATAACATTTGACGTATTTATTTATTATAGTAATTGATATTAATTATCCCTTGAGCATTATTATAGATAGTAATACCAGAATTTGTAGGCACTTGGTAAGTATTTGAGCTCAAAGTCGCAATAAATGTATCTCAATGATAGTCATAGGTGTCTAGATTGTGAAAAACCTACAAAATCATGCTGTTATGAGTTTAGCGGCCTTAGGGCCGCAAAGGTTTACTTTCAGTCACATTTTTAGGGCAAATATGATTCATTTTCATACACGCTAGGCGAAAAAAGCTTTTGTAATTTAATTTTTATTTTCAAGTACATTTTAGATGCTTATTAAATGCACAAACAGTACATATTTAACATAAACATAATCTGGAATTTGAATCTGTACTAATTATTAAATTTTTTAAAGAGGGGAGTATGGAGTATACTTATATCATGTGTATCAATATTGTGAACCCTTCAAATACTTGTATCGTTTGATAACAAGAGAGATAAGGCGAAAACTTTACGCTTACACAACCCCCCCTAGTAGAAAAATTAATATATACCTGCATAACAGTAAGGCTGTACGTAAACAAACAATTAAATTACAACAAAAGACTAATCTTGAACAAAGTACACTACGAACCGCCCATGCAAAGAACCGATCTCCCCCATTTCCACGCAGTAAAGTGAAGGTCTGTTGTTTATATTTCATAAGCAGGCGTTGAGTCTGCGCCAGTTAGTCTATCGCGAGACGGTGTCCGTGTGGCCCGTGCGCTATTGCGCTTATGTATGCAAAAATAACAGGAAAGGTGTAGTTTTTATTTCAATTTATAAATTATACTTTTCAGTGTTTTATTTAGTAATTTTACTGCAATTTATGGTGCTTTAATATAATTATAAGCGATTGTCAGTTGTTGTGTAAAACAAAGGAGTGCTGTTGTTGATGTGTTTAGTGCCTTTTTTACTAAAATAACGGCTTATTTTGGTAGTTTCGCGTTAAGAAAACCAGAGAATTCTTACTTCCGTTTAATTTGGTAAGTACAAGGTTAAGTTACTCAATTAAAATCGTATTTAACAATAATTGGCATTGGAAATAAATTATTAGATAGGTATTTAGTAAAGGCAATGCTAACCATATGCATAAATAAAATAAATGTCAGTGAAAGCTGGAAAGACTTGCGACGCCTTGTACGATACGACAAAGTTCACTATTTATATCTTATTTGCATGTGCCCACTACGCCACTATCTGATTTGTTTTTCGTGGTCGTTTCATATGTTAAGGTATATTACACACCTGCTACTTCAAAACAAACAACCATTCCAGTATCTTGTTTACCAAAATTAAATTATGTATAAAATTAAAACACAATCTCTCTCAAAATATACATAACCATTTTGTAAATATTAAAATTGTGACACAAAGTTAGTGATAACTGAGATAAGGTGCGTTTACTTGGAAAGTAATCGGGTTTGCATTGCCAGGCGGTTCCGGAAACTTATCAGATGATTACAGTAATTGCGGTGACAGTCTTGTTATATTTAGGTGTAATTGCTCATTTCCGGACTGGGTGCATTAACTTGTGAAGGAGGTCGCAAAAGTATGTTGGAGAGTGATCCAGACTTCTTTCAAAAATAGTCTTAGAACTTGTCTGCATATAATTAGCCGCATCACTAGATTAAAAGAATGTTTGTTAGTGTAGAGCTCATGGTAACATTCTTGAACTTTGTTTAAAATAGGTAAATAAATTTGCATTGAAGTATTTCAGATGTTTTTCTAAGCAATTGAAATATACTTCATTATCAACGCTAGACATGTCTGTGTTGGGTTTTTAATATTTATCACGTACCACAACAATTACGCTTCCCGGAAATTAAATGTGATTAATTTATGTATGTGATAGAAGAATATATTTGCAAAGTCTTCCTGATGAAGCATATCTTAGTATGTACTATATCTGTATGTTTGATGGGAACTCCTTACAAAAATTTAATTTGCTCAACAGTTTTGGTTTTCCTAATTTTTTATCAGTTACTCCTCAATACTAGGAAGGTGCAACACAAGGATTAGAAATTTTTAGGTTCGTACTTTTTTTGTAGCGGTCATTTTAAGTTTGTTTCGGCTGGAAAGGAGTATTGGGCAAATTTATATAACTTTGTTAATTTTTTAGATATCAAGATAAAATTATTTATTTTTTTTAATTGAATCTCATGTTTTTATACCTTGCGATTGTCGGGTTTACCTACCATATACTTATAGTCCGCTTTATGTACAGTTATTATACCATTGTATCTTCTGTTTCCATTTTGTTCTATTGTGGGCTAGGTTTTTTATCTCGTTCCACCCTATTTTTCTTTTCTTTGCAGCCTCTTGTACTTTTGTTTCCATATCCTCCTTGATCTACTCGTTCTGTTTTTACCTTGTATTTTTGTTTCATATATTTGTTTTGTCAAGCTCTCCTCTTCTTTTCGCTGTATGTGACCAAGCCATCCAGTTGCCTCTTGTGTATTATTTCTATTATTTATTGCATTTCTAGCTCTTTTAGCACTTCTGCGTTTCTCATCTTGTTCATTCGATTTTTCTTAGGATGCTGTAATTGTGCTCTTGGTTTTCTCAGTCGGTGTCCATGATCCCCCATATATTATTCATAGCCTTACCATTTTGTTGTTGTAAAATAATTGCAGTGTAAATTTCGATAACTAAGTAGGAGAGAGAATGGACTGTATATAATTTAAAATGATAGTTTACAAACAACAGATAATTAAATGTTCTTAATCAATTAATCAAAGCAAAGCGTTTACTTAAAGCACTCACCTGGTTGTTTACGAAGTCGTGCCACTGCAAAAAACGATGTAGCATCTACTCTTCTTTTTGGCGGATGGATCGAAGCACATTTAAAACGACAGCGGTGTTCTACAAATAATCGGTTCATGTACAATTAGCGATGCGAACAGTTTTAAAAACAAATCGATACTTCACTCTATAGAACTCGTAACATAGCGATGCGGTGTATTCGACAGACGAAACGAGACCCTGTGTAGAACGGTTACGATAGCGATGCGGTGTATTCGACGGACGAATCGATACTCTCTAGCATCGTGGATTTTCCAATCGATACTTGTTGTTGCACTTGCGGAGTAACACACAGAGCTTTATCACTCACGGCACTGGTTAGCGGGTGCTTCAAGTAAAGCCAAGGAAATTCCACTCTAATTGTAAATTTAAATATACACGCGGCGAATTTGAATAATCAACAAACTCATTGAAACAAAATTTAGCTATAAATTATTTACATAAAAACGGAACAGTTGTACAATGCTGTTTTTACATTTTTAGGGATTTCCTTCTTGCCTTAAAAGAGTGATCTTATTGTGTTGTAGATCCTCCGCCTTTCATATTCTCTTTCTATTTCGGCCTCGACCTTTTTCTCCCTCGGTTATTGTGCCTAAATAGTTAAATCTTTTCACTTGTTCCACTTGCTTTCATTCTATTTTTATACTATAGTAGCGAAAACTGTTTTTGCAATAACAGCAGTTATTTATTTTCAAACAGATTATACAAGCTTGCTCAACAACTCGTAGTTACAATGAAATTCTCCAAAAGCTCTCACAACGAACTAATCGCTTGCAGTACAAGTATTATCTGCTTAATACTATGATTACGATCTTCTAAATTACTATCGAAGCACTATGATTAATTTATATTTATTTTTATGATCACTACAATAATTTATATCAACACTAATTTATATCGACAGTACACAGAAATTTATATAATATATTTCAAAGCTTAATCAGAACTTAGCTTCAATTAGAACTAGACTTCGAACTCCCTTAACGGCTATTTATACCTATTAAATTCTACTAATTATTTCGCGAACATTTCAGAAATTATGCAAATAACGTTCTCGAGATTTTTATTGTAATCTTTAAAGGCAAAGTATTATACCTGCCAATCAAGAGATCTCGCACCGCAGGACCTGTCGATCATCTTTTGCGTTTAAATCCGTCGTTTGGGTTTAAATGTTATTATTCTGATCACAGGTAGATAGTGGCGCCTCATTGCCACCCCCCCTTTCCTCTTAAATCTATTTGGTCACAAAACACTCTTTGACCAGGATGTTGAAAGGCGCTGCAGCCTGATGGAAGGACAGTCGAAACCGTTAGGCAGTTTCATAGCAGTCACCGTTCTATTTGGATTGTAACCACACACCAAAACAAGAATACCGGTTTTCTAGAACAGTACCTCTAGCATATTTCGTACCATCCTCCAGTCCAACCCATCGAGCCCACAATCGATCTGGGTATGGTCAACTTCTTGTACCTTCAAATTTGATCATCTGACTTGAGGTTCACTAACGCCTTCCACAGATTCTGGTAATCCATTTTATTAGCAGAAGGCTGTTGCTTAATCATCAAGAAGTATATGTCCTAATGTCGATCCTTTAGCCGTATGGTTTTTCCAACCGCTGGTTGTTGTCGGCGAAGTTGATTCAGACCACCAAATTTATTTTTAAATACCCGAGCAAGTCCTCGGGACACATCAAACTCCGCCGTTACGCAATGCGCCAGGGTGTATTCTGGTGGAGTATCGAATATATCACCTTCAATCTCCTCCTTTTGACCCTAAATCTCACTCTGCCTGTGCCGCTATATAGAGACATGAACCAACCTTAGCTCGGTTCAGACTTTCGTTCATACTCACGAGCATAACTGTTTGTTCATCTTACTGCTTGCCGTTCTTCGACATTACCGTCGTCATCAATATCGTAGTGTGCTAACCGGTTAACATGCACCACTATTATTTTTCGTTTTGGAAGCTTACGAATCCGGTATTCCACGTCGTTGGTCCTTTTTACAACTTCGTACGATCCTTCCCTAACTTTGGTGTCAATTCACATTACATGTGATTTTTTTCCAATGCTCCACCCGAAGGTACTACATTGGCCAGGAAGCGAGTTTTTTTTACCTGGAAAATTTTGAATTTTGCCGAATCCTTGCTGTTCCAAGCAAGGTAGGGATCTTTAACGTGCGTAACAACACTCACACACGGGACCTCCATTTTACCTCTCATCCGAACGAGGGTGTATTTTTGCGAAAAATGCTCGCCTAACATTTTTCAAGCGGACCGTGTCGGGATTCGAACCCGGGACCTTGGGCGTAGTAGTCACACACATACCACTACGCCACGAAGCCGCCTCGTGTCAATTCACATTATTACATGTGATTTTCCAATGCTCCACCCGAAGGTACTACATTGGCCAGGAAGCGAGTTTTTTTTACCTGGAAAATTTTGAATTTGGCCGAATCCTTGCTGTTCCAAGCAAGGTAGGGATCTTTAACGTGCGTGACAACACTCACACACGGGACCTCCATTTTACCTCTCATCCGAACGAGGGTGTATTTTTGCGAAAAATGCTTGCCTAACATTTTTCAAGCGGACCGTGTCGGGATTCGAACCCGGGACCTAGGGCGTAGTAGTCACACACATACCACTACGCCACGGAGCCGCCTCGTGTCAATTCACATTACATTTGATTTTCCAATGCTCCACCCGAAGGTACTACATTGGCCAGGAAGCGAGTTTTTTTTTACCTGGAAAATTTGAAATTTTGCCGAACCCTTGCTGTTCCAAGCAAGGTAGGGATCTTTAACGTGCGTGACAACACTCACACGGGACCTCCATTTACCTCTCATCCGAACGAGGGTGTATTTTGTGAAAAATGCTCGCCTAACATTTTCAAGCGGACCGTGTCGGGATTCGAACCCGGGACCTTGGGCGTAGTAGTCACACACATACCACTACGCCACGGAGCCGCCTCGTGTCGTGTCAATTCACATTATAATTTGAATTAGGGCCGCTATACTTGCGGCCACGTCCCCAATGCTCCACCCGGAGGTACTACATTGGGTTTAAACGCGAAAAATAGTCGTGCTCCTAATTTATTCTTACTTCATAGTTGATTCACCCTAAATAAAAACTAAATAAAAATCTAACAAACCTAAAAATCTAACAAACCTAACAAACTCTAACAATCTAACAAACCTAAAAATCTGACAAAAACTGGAACAAAACAAAACAAAACTAAAAACAGGGTTGTAAATAATGGTATCCCTAGCGCTGACTTTCGAGTGTACCCGATCAACAAGCAAAAATGAGAGGGAGGGATCCGTAATACCGGATAGCAGACGCCGGTTCTGCTTACCAGTGCGACCTGAAGGGTCGTCTTAAAACTATCCAAATCTAGCTAACTAATTTAAATCCATCCCTAGCTTTCCTATCGTTCCCTAACTGATTTACATTATGATTACAATCTTCGCAATTCTGCTCGTCCTTCCCAAATATATACTGCAACCAAAATGGCGACAGAACGTCAAACAAAACAAATAAGCCACATAATACATGCTATATATAAATAAATATAAAGTGTAAATATAAAATATAAATAAATATAATTATGTAAATATATAAATAAATGTTTAATAAGCGTTAAGCATATAGCAGTGCACAAAATAGCGAAAGCATCACCCCATTTATCAGGTGCACTCGCACAAGCATTATGTCGGCTAGCGCCTTTACACACCAAACGTGCTTCTTAAATTATTTCAAAACTACTAATTAATGTAAATCAATGCTTGTGCGAGTACAGCCGCCACAATTTAAGTCTTACCTCGATAATAAAATTCTCCAGCATCCGAAGATCTGGTCGTCTGTAACTTACTTCTAAAGGTGGGACGGGTGCACTGCTAAAGTCCTGGTGGGTATGCACTAAATGTTTTTGGGGATCACAATCACTATCACTATCACTTCACTTTCAAGTCCTGGGGATGCGCGGTTGCACTCTGTTTTATTATCCTTGTTTACTTTATTGATTTAATTTAATGAGGGTTTATGATTTATTTGTTATTGTTTATTTGGTATTATTTATTCCCGATTTTCCGCACATAATTATGAAGATAGGCAGTGATTGTATTAATGGAGTGGGGTTTCTCGTGCATATTGGACATTTTGGTATAATTATCTTTTTTTTTTTTTTTTTAATATCAGGTTTTGGTTATGCTCGTATCCTTACTCACGCCAAGTCAATCTAAAATTTTCAATCCTCCCACCAACCCCACCGAATTTTTACACGCGGTCGTCATTGATTGTCTAATCTCGCGACCCTTCCGCGAATTCTTTTAAGGCTGTCCAGAACGCCTTCTGGTTAACCACTTCCCCGACTTCCTCTAGGCTCTTTGGCCATGCCAGACCTAGGATAGCTAGTTTGCTATCAGCCAACCCTCGATTTCCCGCCTCAAGCGGGCAGTCGAAGAGCACGTGCTCTGCGCTTTCCGCGCCCTCACCGCATTCACAGTGGTCGCTGTTGGTTAGACCGAACCTTTGTAAATACGCCTTCAAGGCGCCATGCCCTGTTCTCAACTGCACCATTTTGTGATCGAGCTTAACCTCGATCTTACCTCTGGCTTCTATGCTCGGTATGAATTTGTGGGTCAACCTGCCCGTGGCAGCGTTGTTCCACCTCTCTTCTCATTGTCGAATTGATTTTCGCGCAGCTTTCTTTTAATTAAAGACCTCGGTATCGACGAATGTGATATTCGAAAGTCGCCCGTCGCGGCCTCTTTAGCTAATTCGTCAGCCCTATCGTTTCCTACGTTACCATTGTGCGACCTGACCCAACAGAACTTTAAACGTCGAAACTCTAGCGCCGTACGCGCTATCCTCCAGACGTCCGCTTGGAGATCTGTCGAGGTGTTCATGTTTGTTAAAGCCGTTAGCGCCGATTTACTATCACTGATTATATAATACTCGTCTCTGCCCGTATGGTTTATTACGTAATCGATAGCCTCTCGTATGGCTACCAATTCGCACTGGAAGATAGTGCACCAGTTCGCGAGTTTGGTTTGAAACCGAAACACCTCCTTTCCTGCTTATACACGACAAACGCCGCGCCTGCTTGCCCATCGTCCATACGTGAACCGTCCGTATAAATTCTGATACCCATCGCGTCCTCATCACCTTCGACAAACTCGATCCTCTAATATCAGCCGGGTGCCCTAACTCAGATACAACAATCTTTCTTGCAATTTCCCTATTACCAAGATTAAGATCTTCGATAATTTCGCGCCCTTTTCCTATATTTATTAATCGTCTATCTCTAATCTCCCTAACGACGTATTCGATAGGGAGAGCCTACTGATCACCAGGACAGCCTCCGTGGAGGTGGTCCTGTACGCCCTCGCCGCTTTTACCGCGGTTATGCGTTGTACGCTCGTCAATTGACGCATCTCCCGGACTTTACAACCTTCTGCCCATACAGAAGCTGCGTACAGTATTGCCGGCTCAATTGCTCCGGCATAAACGTCCTCAGCGATTCGCCCCTGAAACCCCACTTTATTTTAGCCGCCGCCATCATTTTATTTGATATTTCGCCGCCCTTACTTTTTACGTATTGTACGTGCGCTTTCCAATTTAATTTATTGTCGATCTTGACGCCGAGGTAGGTAATACAATATTTAAACGGATTTTCTCCTCCTAGCTCTAACCTAGGAGGTCTCTGTCCTGGTTTCGTGCCGAAATAAAGCGCCTCTGACTTCGCCGTGTTAAATTTTAATTTTACCGCCTGCGACCATTCGTGTAATTTATTAAGCGCCTCGTTCGGTTTTGTGCGCATATCCATTAACAATCTCGATCTTACAATTAAAAGTGTGTCATCTGCAAACCCAACGATTGAGCATCCTGCGGGCAACTTGACCCTAAAGATGCTCTCATACAACAACTTCCAAAATGTGGGACCAGAACATGACCCTTGCGGGCATCCCTTTCCACCTCACGCGACAGAACTTCACCCGGAATTTCAACCTGTGCTAATCGCCCGAGAAATAGCTCTTGACCAAAGACATCAAGTTTCGCGGACAACCCCTACGATCTAACTCGCAAACGATTAATGGCCACCAGGCAGCATCAAATGCTCCTGAAATGTCCAAAGCAACAACGACACAGTACTCTTTGGCATCTCTTGCCTGCTTAATTTCCCCGACAACGAACTCTAACGCGTCGATAGTCGACTTGCCCTCCACGAAACCAAACTGTCGGTTATTAAAACCGCCGCTGTCTCGCACTAGGTGTTCAACACGCGTAGTCATAACGCGATCTAAAACTTTCCCCAGCACCGGTAGCAAGCTAATTGGACGATAGCTGCCCGGATCTGACGCATCCGCCTTTTAGGTTTGGGTATAAATTTCACATTCTGGATTTTCCAGCAACGCGGAAAACGCCCTTTCTAAACAAAGATTAAACAACCCAACAAAGACACACGGGGCTAACAGGCACGCCTGCAGAGCTGCGTCTGAAGTGATTCCATCATGCCCCGGTGCCTTCTTAGGGTTCATCCTCCTAAGAGCCCTGACGACCTCGTGAACTAGGATTGCCTTATCGGCACCTGTTCCTTGCGCCTTTGCAGCTTCCCGACGTATTAAATCGTGCGACCCTTCATCCCCTCGGGATTATCCGATGGGAAAAATTTCTCTAGTAAATATTCCGCTGTGGTTTTAAAACCTTCCGTGTATTCGCCATTTGTTTTCTTTATATTACTGAGCGCGATTTTTGTTGTTTTCCTCTAATTACGCGGTATGCGGTTCCCCAGGGTTCTTTCTCTGAGTTTTGCGTGCAGAATTCTTTAAATTTATTCGTTCGCGTTTCTTCTATTAATATTTTATATTCGCGGTAACTTTGATTATATTCTATTCTCCGTTGTTCTCTTATATCTCCCGAGGCGCGTTGATAGCGGCGCCTTAGGTTACGCGTTTCTGCCCGCTTGGTGGTTAGTTCCCGGGTCCACCAGGGTACGCTGTCTTTAAATGTTTTCTTTTCGGCATGGAATACGACGACGCGTCTACCACCGCGTCGTTTAATTTTTTCGCGAGTGTTTCTACTTCGTCTGCCTCTCGACAGTTAAATAGCTCATTTTCGAGCACAGGATACTTTTGCCAAATTTTGTTTAAATCGCTCCCAATTTGCTTTTTATTACAGAACCGCGGAAATACAGTTAGCTGCTCGTTTGCACTTGTTTTGGTTTCAACGTCCCATGTTATTAATTTATGGTCAGAGAGCGTTTCCTCGTCCGACCTTAATTTCCAATTACAAATCGTTTCTAACATTTCGTGCGAGACTGCAGTAATATCTATAAAACTGCTGCCTCTATGCGTCTCAAACGTAGGTAAATCATTAGTGTTTATCACACTAAGATCCCATTCCGTAAAAGATCAGCAACCTGCGAGCCTCTATCGTCTTCGATAGGGCTGCCCCATAGTGGCGACTTGGCATTAAAATCTCCCCAATGACTAGATTTTATTTCTGCCGATTTTACGAATAATATTATCTACTTCATTTATCAAGTCTTCGGTTTGAGGATTTTCCCGCCGGGAATTGACCGGCGGAGGTACACGCTTATTACATAGAACGCATTTTCCCTGATTTGATTTCGGCCGTCGTTACAAACTCGTTCGATAAATTATTTAATATAATTCCGGCGCACGTTCCATTATTTATTATTATCCCGCTACGCGGTCGTTCACTATTCGCGTTTAAGACGGTAACCCCTCCCAAAACCTGTTATTTTGTGGCCATACAGGTGCGGTTCCTGTATAAACCCGATGTCGATATTATTTTCGATGAATAACTTTACGAAGTTATTTGTTGCCCTCTACCTTTCCCGAGATTTAGTTGCCGAATTTAATCTTCTTGCTTCTTATGGACTTTGTTTTATCTTCACAGTCCATAATCGATGTTTCGTGTGATTGCGTGCTTCAGACGTTGCATCGTGGGGCATCTACTCGACTTGGCGTCGTGGCGCGTATCGATCTTCGCGCCACCGCCAGTTCTGTCGTTTGCCCTAGCGCAAACCACACAGCAGGGGACTGCCTTCCGGCAATTCTTGATTTCATGCCCGACCTCGGCACAGTTACCGCACCACTGTACCTTCTCCCTGCACTCCATCGATCGATGGCCGTACTCGTAGCACCGGTAACACTGGGTCATCGAGAAGTGGTCCCGGGCCCATACTCTTCGCCACCTGAGGTTAATAGCATCAGCTAATATACGTCTTCGAAGTGTGGGGGTCACTTCGAAGACTACGTTGGCGAAGGGATCTCTAGGGCCCTTTCCGCCAAACCTGAACTTCTCTCAGGTGGTCTTCTAGCTTCAAATCGCCGAAACGGGGATTCTGGCTCGCAATCAACCGCACGAGCTCTTCAGCCTTCATCCCCGCTTCGACCCCGGAAGAACGACCCGTGGACGTTTCTTCTCGATGGTCTTCGCCACGAGTTCCTTGCAGTTCCCGCCGACCTTCAACTGCAGTTTCTTGGCGTCGTCGCGACCTGCGCACTCCACAACGACACCGCCCCGGCGTGTCCTACGAGCTCCGACAACAACAAACCCATCTCGAGCGGGATCGACCTTCTGCTTCAGGGTCGTCATCACGTCGTCCTTCTGGCCTGGCCTGGCGTCGACCCTTACAGCAAACGTAGGGCAGATCCTGAAGCTGCAGCGGCGTAGGAGACCTTGCGCTGCACCGACGCACCCTGACTCTGGCCTCCTGAAACGACAGAATTCACCGCCGGACTTCCCCAACAACAGTTGCTCTCCTGAACCATCTAAACAAAGACGCAGCGCCCTAACCATACCTATCAGTTGGTTCGTCACGTCACGGATATCATCCACGGCGTGCCGAACCATCTTCCTATCCTCCACGACGATAGTGGCGGAGGTCGTCGGCACCTTCCCATAGACGGCAGCGTGCGCCTTCCTCACCCTAAACTTTAAGAGTTCCAGCTCATCGAGGTCGCTAGCATTAACGCTACCGTTGCTGCTAGTCGACATCGTGCGCTGGGCTCTCGAAGTGAGGGCAATTCTGGCGTCGCAACCACCACGGGAGGCCCTGACTCCCCAGACACGACCGCTGCAGACGCAGGCTCCTTCCCTACCTCCTGTACCTCCTCCTGAGTTTCTAACAAGAAGTCCTTTAGCACTACCTTAAGCTGTTTCCCCAACAGCGCCCTCCGCCGCCGACCTAGCAGACTCCGACCGATCGCCCCTCTTCCTCCTGGGCAGCGGCTCCTCATCGCGGTGGACCACCATGCTGACAAAACTAGCAATAAAATGACACCTAAAACGCAGCTCAAAAACGTCCTAACCGTTACGACGCTAAAAGAACGACGCTAGAAGAACGCAAAACGTTGGTCCAATAAAAATGTTTTGTTTAAAGGTGAACCGTAAACAACCTTGTATTTATTAAAACTTCAACCGCCCAATTAAATATCAAATTTTAACAAAATACAACAAGCACTAAGCGTCAAAATAACAACTAGAATCAAATAAATTTCCTAACGCAATAAAAATATCTCGATTTAAAATGTACCGTAAAGAACGCTATTTATTTATTTTAAATTTTTAAACCGCCAAATCAAATTTAAATAAACTAATTACTTCAAAATATTAAAATATCTAATTTATAAATAAGAACACTTTATTTTTAAATGTGTAATTAACAAAATAAGGTCGAGCGCAATCGGAATGTGGTAACCGGAAATGACCTTTCACTTAATCGCTTGGTAACTAGCACAACCCGTAACTGTTACACCGCTTAATTACACCAAAATCGATTTTAAAGGAACTTTTAAATACGCGTGAACTTAAATTACGGAAAATTTATATTAAAATTGTTTTAAAATTTACAGTTTTTGAGTTATTTATTTGATTTAAAAGGGCTTAGATTTTTGTTTTTGGTTATTATTTTATTATACGCGCACTATAAAAATTCACACACTTTTGGTTGTTTTACCCGGTTTTTACTTGATTTAGGCAGATTTTATTTTAAATTTATTATTAAAATGCCTTTTAAGTTATTTCGAAATTGTTTTGAGTATTAGTTGAGTAGACCTTTGTTTTATTAACCCGAAATTTATTTAGTTTATTTTAAAACGCGGATTTGGTTTAAATTACAAAGAAGACGCGATTTATTTAGTTTTTATTTAGTTTAAATTCTGTTTTAAAATTTTTATTTTACTGCCCTGTATTTAAAATTTGATGGCACACAATTATAAAAATAAAACACAATAAAAAGCAAAGCTTCAAATAAAATAATACAACAATAAATAATATAAACCCTAGATAAAAACTTACTGTTATTGCTGAAGCGGGAGCTCGGCAAAAACACGTCCGCTCGCTTCAAGCGGCAACTAGAAAGTAGCCGTGTCAATTCACATTATAATTTGAATTAGGGCCGCTATACTTGCGGCCACGTCCCCAATGCTCCACCCGGAGGTACTACATTGGGTTTAAACGCGAAAAATAGTCGTGCTCCTAATTTATTCTTACTTCATAGTTGATTCACCTTAAATAAAAACTAAATAAAAATCTAACAAACCTAAAAATCTAACAATCCTAACAAACTCTAACAATCTAACAAACCTAAAAATCTGACAAAAACTGGAACAAAAACAAAACAAAAACTAAAAACAGGGTTGTAAATAATGGTATCCCTAGCGCTGACTTTCGAGTGTACCCGATCAACAAGCAAAAATGAGAGGGGGAGGGATCCGTAATACCGGATAGCAGACGCCGGCTCTGCTTACCAGTGCGACCTGAAGGGTCGTCTTAAAACTATCCAAATCTAGCTAACTAATTTAAATCCATCCCTAGCTTTCCTATCGTTCCTAACTGATTTACATTATGATTACAATCTTCGCAATTCTGCTCGTCCTTCCCAAATATATACTGCAACCAAAATGGCGACAGAACGTCAAACAAAACAAATAAGCCACATAATACATGCTATATATAAATAAATATAAAGTGTAAATATAAAATATAAATAAATATAATTATGTAAATATATAAATAAATGTTTAATAAGCGTTAAGCATATAGCAGTGCACAAAATAGCGAAAGCATCACCCTATTTATCAGGTGCACTCGCACAAGCATTATGTCGGCTAGCGCCTTTACACACCAAACGTGCTTCTTAAATTATTTCAAAAACTACTAATTAATGTAAATCAATGCTTGTGCGAGTACAGCCGCCACAATTTAAGTCATACCTCGATAATAAAATTCTCCAGCATCCGAAGATCTGGTCGTCTGTAACTTACTTCTAAAGGTGGGACGGGGTGCACAGCTAAAGTCCTGGTGGGTATGCACTAAATGTTTTTGGGGGGATCACAATCACTATCACTATCACTTCACTTTCAAGTCCTGGGGGGATGCGCGGTTGCACTCTGTTTTATTATCCTTGTTTACTTTATTGATTTAATTTAATGAGGGTTTATGATTTATTTGTTATTGTTTATTTGGTATTATTTATTCCCGATTTTCCGCACATAATTATTAAGATAGGCAGTTTTTTTATTAATGGTGTGGGGTTTCTCGTGCATATTGGAAATTTTGTTATAATTATATTTTTTTTTTTTTTTTTTTTTTATTTAATATCAGGTTTTGGTTATGCTCGTATCCTTACTCACGCCAAGTCAATCTAAAATTTTCAATCCTCCCACCAACCCCACCGAATTTTTACACGCGGTCGTCATTGATTGTCTAATCTCACGACCCTTCCCACGAATTCTTTTAAGGCTGTCCAGAACGCCTTCTGGTTAACCACTTCGACTTCCTCTAGGCTCTTTGGCCATGCCAGACCTAGGATAGCTAGTTTGCTATCAGCCAACCCTCGATTTCCCGCCTCAAGCGGGCAGTCGAAGAGCACGTGCTCTGCGCTTTCCGCGCCCTCACCGCATTCGCAGCGGTCGCTGTTGGTTAGACCGAACCTTTGTAAATACGCCTTCAGGGCGCCGTGCCCTGTTATCAACTGCACCATTTTGTGATCGAGCTTAACCTCGATCTTACCTCTGGCTTCTATGCTCGGTATGAATTTGTGGGTCAACCTGCCCGTGGCAGCGTTGTTCCACCTCTTCCCATTGTCGAATTGATTTTTCGCGCAGCTTTCTTTTGATTAAAGACCTCGGTATCGACGAATGTGATATTCGAAAGTCGCCCGTCGCGGCCTCTTTAGCTAATTCGTCAGCCCTATCGTTTCCTACGTTACCATTGTGCGACCTGACCCAACAGAACTTTAAACGTCGAAACTCTAGCGCCGTACGCGCTATCCTCCAGACGTCCGCTTGGAGATCTGTCGAGGTGTTCATGTTTGTTAAAGCCGTTAGCGCCGATTTACTATCACTGATTATATAATACTCGTTTCTGCCCGTATGGTTTATTACGTAATCGATAGCCTCTCGTATGGCTACCAATTCGCACTGGAAGATAGCGTGTCAATTCACAGCAGACTATTCGCCTTCACATCATATCTGGTCTTCATCCGATCACTTCCGATTTAGATATTTTCTCAACGTGCATTTTGCGTTTGAGCTTCTCAATGCAGCCTTCTCCAACGATTTTTACAGTCCCGTAAACGCAGTACATGCGACACAAATGACAGTTGGTAACGATATTACATAATGTGGAGATTAACGCGCCAATTGTCAATGACGTCACACAATATGCAAATTATTGCAACACATTTTCCAATTTTTAAATTATATTATAAAAACCCCCACTCACGTGAATAGGTAAAGCTTCCTTCAGAATTACTTCATGATGGTTGTTCATGACTTCCTTCAGGATTATTTCATGATGGCGGCGGCGTGCATCCGGATTACTTCATGATGGTTCTCGGGTCGTGGATCTTGAGCCAGGTTACATCCAAATTCGCTATCTTCTTTCTATATGTAGACAAATAAGGTAGGGAAGGCAGTTAAAGGCACGATAATTGGGATCACAGGAAATCTACATATCGGAAAAAAGACACGGTAAGATACGATACCACTCTCTTCGCGTTTCGAAGGCAAGTCCCTACGCGTCTTTCGGAAATTTCCCACTCCTTCTTCGTCCACACGCGTCGGCGCGGATCTCGCGCAACGCACTTCTGAAGTGACGGAAATACGCGCAACAAGTCTTTTAAATTTATGGCGCGAAATTCCCGCATATTAAAACTATATGAATGTTTACGGCCGATTTCGGCACGTAACACGATGTCATCTCTGGGCTTGCACCCAAACTTAAGAGCACAAGTCAGACGTACCTCGCGTGCCAGCATAGCAAAAGCAGGTGTCTGCCCAGTGCTCTTGTGAATCGAAGACCGATGGGCCAATAAAAATAGATTGTCCAAGATGCTGTTCATGTGCTCTACTATGCCATCCGATTGTAGATGCACAGGTATTGCTCGGGTCTTTCTCATCACCAACAACAAGCACAAAATTTCTGTCCCGATCAGCGTGCAACTCCATAGGAACTCCAAAACGGCAGAACAGTTCCTTTACAAGTACGTCAGCCACGGTTGCAGTTTCTTGGTTTGATATAGCTTGCGCTTCGGTCCACTTCGTAAAATAGTCCATGGCTTCCTAGAGTCGGTCTAAGAGAATGGACCGACAATATCGATTGCCGCTCTTTCAAAGGAGAAACCCACGTTGTATTGCCTCATTGAAGCCTTGCAGTTTTCCAATGTGCACACAGCTGACACTTGCGACATCACTCCTTTACATCGTCCTTACAGCCTACCCCTAGTAAAATCCTGCTTGGACTTTCCCCTCGCCGAAGTGTCTTTTCGAGGTCCTAAAATCTCCGACACTTGGCTTTTAGGAACCACCACTCGCGCATCCATCTTCACTCTGCAAGGATCGTACCGAGATCTCATTCTCTACTTTCAGGGAATCCCATTGCGCCCAGTATGACTTCAGGATGCTGCTTAACGGGCTAATGTCCTGTCAGGACGAGCGTTCTCCTCTGGCCTTCCAACCCAGAATGGCACCTAGATCTTTGTTATTCTCCTGTTCCGTTTTCATCTGTATAGGCTGCAAATCGTCATTTTTCACGGTAGCCCGACTATAGATCACACTTTGTTTCTAACCGTGAGCAATGGTTGCAATCTTCGGGACAAAGCAGTCTCGAAAGCGCATTCGTATTACAAAAACTGGTACCAGCACGGTGTTCCTTGTTGAAGTCATACTCTTGCAATCTTTCTATCTATCTGGCGACTTGCCTTTCGGGGTTTCCAAACTGTAATAGTCACTTCAGGGCGACGTGGTCGATTCTCGAGTGAAATTTGCTCTCGTAGAAGTACTTATAAAAGTGTTGTACGGATTTCACCACAGTCAACAGTTCCCGTCTTGTAACGCATTAATTCCGTTCTGGTTTCGAAAGCATTTTACTAAAATAATAAACGACTCTCTCTTGCACTTCTTGCATCAGGGATAGTACACTTCCGATGATGAAATTGCTTGCGACTGCATCCAAGACGAATTTGACTTCCAACCGAGGATAGCTTAAGATCGGAGCTGTTGTCAATAAATGCCTTAGTTGTTGGAATGCATTTTTGCAATTTTCATTTCAAACGTAATCACGCCCTTCTGCAGTCATCTTGGTCAAGAGTTGGGTATATTTGCAAATCTGGAAACAAATCTTCTGTAGTAAGTACACAATCCAAGAAATCTGCGTAACTGGTGTTTGTCTGTTGGCGTCGGTCACTCTTGTACTGCCTTAATCTTTTCAGAGTCTAGTCTAACTACGATGCGCGAAACTACGTGTCTTAGATATTTTACCTCTTGGACTAGTAGGTGGACTTAGCTTCAGATTAGCTTATCTGGGTTTTGAAACACTTCTTCTAAATTTCCCAAGTGTTCCCCAAACGACGTCATAAACACGATCGCGTCATCTAAATTAACAAGACACGTTTTCCACGATAGCCCACGCAAGATGTTATCTATTAAACGCTCGAAGATGGGAGGAGCTTGCAAAGCTCAAATGGCATGACTGTAAATTGCTATAGGCCAGCACAAATAGTGAAAGCAGTTTTTTCCCGATCTTTGGGTTCCATATCCACTCGTCAGTAGCCATTCTTGAAATCGAAGATTGAGAACCATCGCGACCCTGGAGGTGTATATAGCGTGTCGTTACTCTTTAAAACTGGATTATCCTTTTAGGTTACGTCATTCAATCGTCAATAGTCCACTCAAAGTATAGTCGACCCGTCCTTCTGCTTAACAAGCACAACAGGGAAAGCCCAATGGCTATCAGAGTGCTCAATCACTCGATTCTCTTTAAGATCTTCAATTATATTCTCGGCCACATCGCGTTTGGCCAATGGGAGTCTCCACGGCTGCTGTGTTATTGACCGAACATCTCCTGTACCGATTCTATGCTTGACTACTGCGGTTTTTCCTAATCGACCGCCGCCGACTGCGAATACGTCCAAGT
Source organism: Platerodrilus igneus (assembly GCA_036346225.1). Lineage (NCBI taxonomy): Eukaryota > Metazoa > Arthropoda > Insecta > Coleoptera > Lycidae > Platerodrilus > Platerodrilus igneus. Next base: position 4,376,834 of record JARFIW010001215.1, read on the forward strand.
ACCGTCAAATCAAGTTCTTAAGTCCTGCCAGTTGTTGTTGTTCAAGATACTGGCACGGTTTCGTCAGCTGGTCCAATAACTTCGTGGAACACTCTTTGGTAGGTGGTTCTTTCTCAACACCGACACACCCCGCCACGTGAACAGCCGAAGAACTTCGCCCAACCGTTGTATTCTTTTTAAGCGCGATATCGTAGTCATTGGCGTTTAAAGATACACCATCCATTACTTTCGTCAGAGTCTTCCCCACAAGCACGCCTTTTCCAAAGAATTTTTCACTAATCGACGCAATAGCGTGCACTTAGGCCATCTTGTAGAGCACCATGCAAGCGTCCTATCGCCACACTTTCTGCCCTTCAGGTAGGGTTACGTCACCCGTCAAACAAACTCGCACAGACCTGCCGTCTGCTTTGGAAAACGACACTTCATCGTTTCATACTCTCAAGGCATTCTCTTTCATATCTACATGGGATCCATACGTCTTCAAGATATCCATTCCCAAAATAACTTCATTGGTGGTGTTTGCTATTACTACCTGATGGTCAAATATTTTACTCCCAACTCCGATTTGTACATGTATCATTCCGTGCGTTTGCATGTTTCACCAGCCACTGTTCGAAGACGCACCGCCGCGGGTGACACTTGACCACTATTGCGTACTACATCCGGATTAGCAATTGTCCTAGTGACTTCGGCATCAACCAGGAACTTCACAGTTTTGCCGTTAAACTGTCCATATAAGTAAATGCTGTCCGCGTGCTTGGATCGTGCGATGCGGATGATGATCTCCGGGGCCGAATCTGTGCAGGTCGACTTTAACCCCTTTTTGTCGACCATCTTTAGTTTTCCTACTTTTCTGGTTCCTTCTTGAGCTGTTTACATTTGGACCGTGTTCACGAAGTACCCGTCGAGTCACCTCCTTCGTGCTTTCTTGATCCCACTCCTCTACAGTGTAACTTTACCACTACGGTGCGAAACCTGCATTTCCGCTTCAATTTCTAGATCATGAGCTAGCTCATCATTTAGGGTCCTTGTCGAGCTAACCGTAGTGCTTGCTGGATCTCTCCGTCGTGCATTTCATCAACAAAGTTCTGCACGTCTAGCTTTTTAAGAAGCTACCCGCTGCTGTTGGGTAGGCTAGTCTCACCAAGCGAGTAATATTTGCTTCAAATTTCTGCAAATTTTCGTCTGCCCTTTGGTAACGGTTCTTTACTTGAGCGTGGTACATTTGTTGCAGATGAAAGTCGTAGTATCTAATTTCTACCATTTCCCAATGACTGGTGCTACGTACATAGAAACTTCCCCAGTGTACTAAAATGGTACCTGCTAACGTTTTTAAATGCAACTCTTGCGGTGCTTCCTATACCTGGAAAAATGCTCTCAAACGGCACCAGAACAAATGTTGTGGTGTAACATCGTCCACGGTTAAGCTTATACATCCGTCAACAGCAAAGTACTTAAATTGTGTGTCTTGCGGTATCGCTTTTACGAGAATGGACAACTTACTGTGACACAAGGAAAAACAGCACGGTATGTCATTAAGCCCTAAACGTTCAGCTCCGACAGCTGTTAAAGGGTCTTGTTCGAAACAACCACGAATTATGTGTAAAGTATGCGATTTTGAAATGGAAAAGACTACCTATGCCGCACACTTGAGAAGCAACAGACATAAAAATGCAACAGTTACCACTACTGGCGAAGATGGTGTAGAAATGGTTAGCACCGCGTTTAACAATCGTATGGATAGCTATCGCATAAAGAACGCCAGTGTCAACGATGGAGTGTTCGAGTTTCTTTGGAAGCAGAAAGAACGGTTTATTCGATTACTTAATGAAAAAAGAACACAACATACAGCAATAAAAGTCTACTGACTCTACGGCGTTTACATCAAAATGGTAGAAGAGACTACCGATGCGAAATCCTTTAACACAAAAAATATGGTTATAACGTCTTCTAGTAATCTGGAAAATATGTACGAGGTCTTAAGCGAAACCATGAGAACAAAATTAGAGGTATTTGAAGCACGTGGGACCGTTGGTCTTTGGAAAAGGTGCTCTATTTAGAAATAAATATTAATAAGTATAAACCGATGTGAGGAGTTCTAGGATAAGAATAAAAATTGTGAATAAGTATTTAGAAATGTGGTTTACAAATTTAAACTGTATTAGTAAAAATTGTCAGTAATAAAAAGTTTTAAGAATGGTTTTTAGATTTTCTTTTAGGTATGAGCTGCAGGAAAGTTATAATTTAGAGGGTGTGTATGTGTAAAATGGCAAGGGGTGGTCCGATTTTAAATAGAGATTCGGATTCTGCATAAAATTCTAGACTAATTTGATGTATTGCATGACTAAAAAATTTATAAGGACGGTCAGAAGTCGATACCGGTAAAAAAATTTTAAATGAGGGTAGCTCCCTGGGGAGGTGATGCAATCTAAAAAATTCCTAGAGATTCGGGTAGCTGACAAAAATCTAATATTAATTAACACCAAACAAGATAGGTTTATCTCGAAAGATGAAAAATGGTTAGTCGAAGAAAACTATTTGGTCCAGATGTGGGAGCAAATGTGGCGGCAGGATTGTCCATTTCCATCTACTCCAATACTTTCACTTTTGCATTTGCCGTCGACATCGCCTTCCTGATTCGCAGAAACTTCTGGGCCTTCATAGAATTCACAGCCGCAACCCTTCTCAACTCTATCGAACCCTGATCCGCCATAAACAAGCGGTAACCCTTCTCAACTCTATCGAACCATGGTCCGCCTAAACAAACGGTCCCTATTCTCAAACAAATCTAAGATGCTCCTTCTTAAAGGTTTCCACGTAATAGCTCCAAAGTCCATATATATAATATTCCCATCACTTTCTCCTAATCTGCTCCATATCTTGGCCTCCACATCGATACGCACTTTAAAACCAACATACACCTTAGCAAACTCAGGTCCAAGACAAAAGTCATACTACTAAACCTACATCATTCTCTCCTCAAATATGTTCGCCTTACAAATCCCACACGCAGACTTATCCTCAACCAAATTGCGATTCCTATAATTATATACGCGGTAAATTCCTAGTTCCCTTTGACTCATCCGTCTATAAGAAATAAGCTTAATACAATTATCAGATTATTCTTCCTCTATTATTCCCGATCCTACGGGACCGCTTCTGCCATGGCTCTTTATTTCCTGTTACTTATCCCACCTATAGAACTCACGCTCAATTTCTACATCCAAATACGCAATTTGAAATAAAATCTTCCCATTACGCTCACAATCGTATCTTTCTCCCCGCAGAATATCAAATCCTACCTGAAACTGAAATTAAATCCCCAATAAACCATAGAATATATCCCAAACAGGCAGATGCGCTTGTGTAATCTTCCCTTACATAATTGAGATTCCCACCCACATTTCCCTATCCAACCCATCGACCATAGAATTCCTCACCGGACATGACAAATTCGGCCACAAATTAAACCAATTTCACATCATCGCATCTCCCTACTGTCCTTGCAACAACCAATCCTTAGAGACATCTATACACCTCCTCTACTCCTGCTCTCTGACATCACATCTCCAAATAATTTTTAAAATCAACCTGAACCCAGACCCATATTCGCGCTTTCCAGACCTCAATTTCCTAGTCACAGATTACCCGCAAGAACTTAACCGATTCCTAATTGAGATTCTAACAAACAAATCCCCAATCCTCGGCAATAACTACACCCACTATATCTACACTAGAAAATCTTTCTCTACTAGACACGATGAAAACTCACTCATACAAAGCACCACATCCAACTTTATGCTACCTTTAGACGACGTCGAGAACTAAGGCACTATGCCCCCACCCCAGCCTTACAATAGATCCGAATATTTATGAAATTTTATGAAATTTATTAATATTACAATAGAATTTACAACTAGGTTGGGCCAACAGCCAGTGGATAGTTGAAAATATAATTGATTGATTGAATAATAAATTTTTGTTTTAAATTATAATAAATTAATTCTTTATGAAAACTACCGACATTTTATAGGTTACCTGCAAGTAATCTTTTATTGGCCACGGCCATGTTGAATTGAAATCTTATTAACTGATTAATTTTTTAATATTAAAATCGTGAATTGTATTTACAAAAGTTAGTAATTCGTGTATGGTTTTCACTGTTTTCAGATAATGTACATAATAAAATGCAAATTTTACTGATCTATGAAACATAATATAGATCTATCTTTATTTAAATAATGGTCAGTTATGTTGCTATAATTTTAAAACCACCTATATAGTCTTTTATAAAAAAATTGTACCACTATTCACTTATAAAACCTTGAGTGTTTCTTATAATAAATAAACTTTGTGACTTTAACTATAAAAACTCGGGTCATTGGCTGCTGTATAAAATAATTTCTTTTGCTTATTCGTTCTCATTGGATGATTGAAAACTTGCCTTCCTATTCAATAATTTTTTTATTTTAAATTAATGCAAATCATAAATAAATACTCATATAAGTATTTTCATAACAGAAAACCATTGATTACTTTTTATTTCTAAACAAATTTATTTATTGAAAAGTGAAGTAACTGAACTTTCTCTTTCTATGAAAAAAAATCTATCTTAATTTCATTCTAAAAAATAAACAGATATAACCTAAGTATTTCTACTAACTTTTGATTGTATTCTTTACTTTTGATAGCCTTTTCGCACCAATAAATATTTTAAATTTTCTTCTAAAAATATACATTTTTAACTATAAGATTTAGTAACTAAAACCTTTTCTTATAGCCAAAAATCATCTTAATTTCATTTTAAATAACACACAAATTTAGCTAAGTAGCTTGAGTAACTGTTAGGTATACTGTTTGTATCTAATAAATGTTTTGCAGGATTCTACCTCCAATATGTACATGGAAACTTAAATAGAATTACCCTTCATATTTTAAAACTAAAAATGCATTCAAATCATTTCTTATTTAATACCATTAAGAATTTCCCTCTAAAACTAACTTGTAATTATATCTTATATAAACTATATCATATAGTTCTTGTATTAATTTATAATTTACAAGAATCCGATGGTAAATTTCAGGAACTATGGCATATTAAGGATTTAAAAACATTTTCGTCTGTTCCTAAATTTATTTTCTCTTTTCTGCCATTATTTGGATCGAATTTCTATCTTTTGACGTTATCTTCCTAATATAAATATATCTTACCATTTAACCTTCATTTCATTAACTTCTACTTAACTCCAATTTATATTTTTAAGACGTATCCACCAATTGTTTATAAATATATCTTACTCTTGAACGTTGGCTCTTTTCAAACATATTCGTATCGTAATATAGCTCATTCATTTCAAAATGACAACTGGCTCCTAGTTTTAAAAAAACTGTACTTAAATAATTCCATTTCTCTTAAATTTTCATCTCTTATCTCGCCATTATTCCTATTACTCCATAATGCATTACATTCTATTATCGTGGTTGACATATCTTTCGTTTGGACAACTCGCCGAATATTTGGGAGGTGTACTAGCTGATGTCAGATTGATGTTTTACTTATTGGACACACGTTTGTAGCGCAAACTATGCCTCTAGAAAAAGTAATTTGCTCCTAGTTTTAGCAAAAATTGTTATTTGTCACTACACTTAAATATTTCCATTTCTCTTAAATTTTCATCTCTTATCTCGCCATTATTCCTATTAATCCATAACGTACTACATTCTATTATCGTGGTTGACATATCTTTTGTTTGAACAACTCACCGAATCTTTGGGACGTGTACTAGCTGATGTCGGTTTGATAATTTATTTATTGCACACACGAGTAAGCACAAACTATGCCTCTAGAAAAAGTAATTCGCTCCTAGTTTTAGCAAAAATTGTTATTTGTCAATTCACTTAAATAATTCCATTCTTAAATTTTCACCTCTTATCTCGCCATTATTCCTATTATTCCATAACGCACTAAATTCTATTATCGTGATCGACATATCTTTCGTTTGAACAACTCGCCGAATCTTTAGGACGTGAACTAGCTGATTTCGGGTTGCTGTTTTACTCTTTGGACACATAGTAAGCGCAAATTATTCTTCTAGTAAAAGGTAATTCGCTCCTAGTTTTAGCAAAAATTGTTTGTCACATCACATAAATGATTCCATTCTTAAATTTTCATCTCTTATCTTGCCATTATTCCTATTAATCCATAACGTACTACATTCTATTATTGTGGTTGACATATCTTTTGTTTGAACAACTCACCGAATCTTTTTGTACTAGCTGATGTCGGGTTGATAATTTATTTATTGCACACATGTTGTAAGCACAAACTATGCCTCTAGTAAAAAGTAATTCGCTCCTAGTTTTAGCAAAAATTGTTATTTGTCACTTCACTTTAATAGTTTCCATTCTTAAATTTTCATCTCTTATCTCGCCATTATTCTTTTTATTTCATAACGCACTACATCCTATTTTCGTGGTTGACATATCTTTTGTTTGAACAACTCACCTTATCTTTGGGATGTGTACTAACTGATGTCGGGTTGCTGTTTTACTCTTTGGACACACACATAGTAAGCGCAAATTATGCTTCTAGTAAAAGGTAATTTGCTCCTAGTTTTAGCAAAAATTGTTGTTTGTCATTTTACATAAATGATTCCATTCTTAAATTTTCATTTGTTATCTCGCCATTATTTTTGTTATTCTATAATGTACTACATTTTAGTATCGTGGTTAACATATCTTTTGTTTGAACTCACCGAATTTTCGGGACATGTACTAGCTGATGTCGGGTTGATGCTATACTTATCGGACACACATAGTAAGCGCAAACTATGCCTTTAGAAAAAGTAAGTCGCTCCTAGTTTTAGCAAAAATTGTTATTTGGCATTCCACTTAAATAATTCCATTCTTAAATTTTCATCTCTTATCTCACCATTCTTCCTATTATTCCATAACGCACTACATTCTATTATCGTGGTTGACATCTTTCGTTTGGACAACTCACCGAATTGTTGGGACGTGTACTAGCTGATGTCGGTTTGATGCTTTACTCTTTGGACAAATATAGTAAGCGCAAACTATGCCTCTAGTAAAAAGTTGATATCCACAGTTGCGACTACAAAAAACATCTATTCCGTGTGTTCTTTTTTCACAAATATTTCAATCATTTGTTACAAATTTCGTTACTAAGTGTTTTTATATCATAGGGACGTTAATGCATTTTTTCTGTTTTTTCCTAAACGTGTTTATGAAGGGTTGTTGCCTTTATCGTTTCGACGTTATTCCTTATTGTTTTTGGTGTATCGGAAAATTTGTCTCTTCTATCTTCGATTAACTGTCTATCGTATAATTATTTTTGTATGTCTGTGGTAGTTACTTGTCTTTGAAATTACTGTGTGGGTATATTTAAGTTACTCGTGTTACCTTTACTTGGTTTTCTTATCGCAATGGATGCACTTGGTAGGAAGATGAATGATCTAGGCCTCTTCTGGAACCTAGTTATTTTTAATTAATAACGTGTTGGAATAGGACTTGTATTATGACTAACGCTGGAGGTGATCCTTCAGACCGATTTGTTTTAATAGGGACATTCTCTACTTTCTACTCTTTCTCTATGGTGCTTATTCCATAACCCTACTTTTTTCATATCCCTGTTTCAACCTTATTTTTTTCCTTCGTTGAACCAGTCTTAAATGTTAACAATAAGGACACTAACATACCTACTTAAACTGCTAGTTGAAAAGGTTTCCAAAATCAAATGCTAAATTACTTGTATTTGAAACAAGCCTCTAGCTATTTGCCGTATATTTTATTACAGTAAAGCTGGAAGTATTTATTATCTTTGCATTAATTGTGGAAAACAGCAATATAGGACTATTACACAATTATGTTTTCATTACAAGAACATTTAAACACTTTTAAATAAAAAAGCAAATAAATCAAGAATTACTTGGCGCAATGGAAAACGTTTTCGGCAAACAAAATTACTTTCCAAGTTTTAATTTAACAAGAACATACTATGAATATGTTTATAAATTTATGCAATTAAATATAAATGTTCATTCATTTACGGCTACTGTAGGTTATAGTTTTAGAAGGTTTATTATAAATAAAATATCTTATGAGTGATTTTTTGACTGTAGATACCTGGGTAACAACTAAAGGTACTATTTCCTGGACTCAATTCGTTTTAATCAGATCCTCCTACGGGACTTCTAGCACTTCGTTAAACAGTTTGATGTACTATATTAGGATGATTTTTTCCAACTTGAAGTTGTCTACTGAACAAACACGTCTCATAAAATTAAAAGTAACCAACCTGGTAGGGCATTATTCCGAATTTCGTTGACTAATCACATTAATCAGTTCGATACTTTATTATCAACGGTTAACGGTACTTACTCAAGTTGAATGTTTAGTGTTTCGATGATAATGACGAAGTACTTTATTAAAAAAAATTTTCCTCCATTTACGATTCGAGATATCTTTGGCAGAGTTTGGACAAATGAATTAAGACTGTAAATTGAAATTACGTGTCTGTTTTTTTCAATCTAACACATAATATTATCTTACTGAAGCGTTAACTAGAACCAGTGAAAGGAGTTTTTCATTTTCGAATCGGCATAGTTTTGCATGTGGAACTTCTTAGTTCCAAGACAATGAGGTCATAGGCGTCAAGGTTTTACATTATTAATCAAAACAAATGAATCATGCAACTGTACTAATTTAGAATACAAAATAAGTATGATATCATTCTCATCCGTTAAAACTGCCTTAATGAATTTGACATCTTGTGAATATGAACTATGTAAGATACAAAAAACATCTTTTCTTAGATCAAGAATGCATATAACCTAAAAATTATATTTCTTTAAGGAAGTCACGACCCTATTGGTGTGATTTACCAATGCAGAAATTATTAAACTGAAATATGATTATAAACATTTCACAGTAATGTTACACGGTGATTCAAGGTAACAGAATGAGAACTAGGATCTAGAACAGCCTATAGTAAGGTGGAAGAATGGTTTAATCGGGAATGTGGGGTCTGTCGAAAGGATGGTACTCCAGTTGCATGAAAAGATGTTAGAATTGGAGCTGGGTCGGATTAGTGGATATGCTACTTCGGTTAATTTCAAGGTTGATAATAAGTTTTTGCCGAGGTTTGAATGAAAGAGTGGGAACAGTGTATGGCATGTTTTAGGTTGGTGGAGTTGGTCAAAGATGAACGTGAGCAGGTCAATTTGCAGTTAGTGAACGCAACGTTGTTTGGTTCTGCAGAGAAATGGCATGGGATCATTAAGTCGAGTTTTAGGTCGTATGACGAGTTCAACGAGTTATTTGTTGATCAGTATTGGGGCAGTGGTCAGCAAATGAACGTCAGGATGGATTTGATATCGGGAACATACACAAGGAACAATAGTACCCGAGAAGAGTACGTTATTGACAAATATAATCAAGCAAGGCACTTGACAGCGAAGACGAGCCAATAAGAGATTGTTCAATTGTAAGGACGGCTGATGGACAGTGAGGTGGATCGGGCAGTGGCAGTTAAGAATATAAAACGTTTTAAGAGTTTCTCGAGGTCGTAAAGAATTATGATATGGCAAGGATGACCAGAATCGTAGTAGAAATGCAAGTGAGTCCAGGATAGGATCAGGAACTTTCAAGAGCAGCAGGGAAATCGGTATGGAGAACCGTGTTGGTTTTATCAACAGGGCAGATCGAAGATGTATGAGAAGAAATTTCAAGCCTCCGTTGAGTTATAATGCTGATCATGAGAAGAATGTGCGGATCCACTACATTATGGTAGGGAGTCCGAGGATCGAGGTTGCGATATTCATGGAGGAGCTTCTATGGAAGAAAAAACTTCGATTTTTATAAGCACAGCATGCGTATAAGTTAACGATGTAGTTAATGGGAGTTCGTTAGCATTATTGTTAGAAGAAAAATTTTTAATAGAGATAAGTTGCCGTTTATACGTTCGAAGTTAGGAAGTGTGTTTTATTCATCATATTAAGTTAATATAAAACTAAGTATGTATAAAGTTGAAACTTTTTAAATTCTATGTGGAACGATGTTATCACTGTTATTATTACACTGCATTTTAACTTGTATATGGCTTCTAGGTCAACAACTTGACATAGTGATGAAAACTGGACTAACGGAAATATGACGTTACTATTGTCCAAGAAATAATGATCAAGTGTATTTCAGGAACAATTAGTCAAGATTGATTCTTATGTTTATTGTGTTGTTAGTTTGACTGAACTCTGATCTCATATCCTATCCAGTGGTAAATATATTTTCGTAACAGTATTTTAACGTTCTATAATCGTTTATGATTACTAAATGTATTCATCGTCGGTTCAAGTTCAGATATTTATTGTTGCCATGAACTCTCAACCTCCGTGATTATTTGTATCGTAAATATTTTTTGTATAAAATTACAGTTTTTAAACATTAAATACTGCATTACAATTAGAAAGGAGATTTTTGGGTATTCAGTTGATTGTCGTTCGAGGCAGACGGCCCGAGCGTGTTATCCATAATCAAAAATCAATTAAATACCTTTCAGAGGTTAGAAAAGGATTTTCTTTGGAATCCGTTGATTACAAAACTCATGGTTTAATATTTCAATGGTTCCTCCGGGTAGCCTAAATAACTATATAGGAGAGTAGCCATTGAAGCAAGTTTGGCGCCATATGGTGGGAGTGATGACGTATGAAGCTTATGGCGGGTTTTCTGTAGAATTTAAATCTGTACCAAAACTTTTGAAAATCGCGACATACAGAAATTGTATTATTTTGTGCAGAATTAGAATTTGGCAAATTTTAAAGAAGGGCGATAGTTTATGCAATGTAATTTACAATACTCACCACCAGTAGTAGTTGTTGTAGTAGTAGTAAATTACGGGGGACGAAAGTAGTCCAGCAAATATACACTTTGGCTTTTTTTACTAACCTCTATCACCACCACCCTAATCCTCACTATCGGGTTTCTCTATTTCAACCCTATCCTATCCTCCCGTTGATAACCTGTCAGTTTCTCTAATAAAAGCCGGCATTTTTGGCTGGGGAAATCAACTCCTCCTGTGTCAAGCTGCATGAGCCCAGGACCCTGTGTTTTAACATCATCTATCCCTTTCACTCCTCTACGTAGTGGGGCAACAGTTTCCTCCTGTTTTTCATAGGTTGGGCACCTAGACTCTGCTTCGATGCCTAGCAGAGACAGGTGTTTCGTAACCTACAATGGCAAGTGAGGACTCCTTTTAACACACTAAGTGTTTTCCTATCTTATTTAATAGCTAGTCATGCCGTTCTTGACTCATCAGGCCCGATATCTTTTAATGTCGACAGTCTCTTCCTCCTTTTCATTCCTCTTTCCATCGCTTCCGCATTTATAATTTTAATTCGGACGCCACTGATTTCCTGGTTAAGCCTTTTTACGGTTCTGGTTCTAAATAAGGAGTTCCTGCCTCCCGCTAATCTCAGGTTCTTCATTTCCTTGAACACCATGGTGTCCCGGAACCCAGTAGAGCTGAACTTCTTTCAGACTGGCTAATTCCTCCAATGCGTCTCTGCACTCCTGAAACAGTGGGCATCTGCTGCTGGAGGAGCAGATTGTTTGAACTGCTGCTTGACTATCTGAGTAGATATTAACCATTTGCTCTTCTACCACTTTTATCTCCTCACTTTCAACCACTTTTAATATTGCGTATACCTCTGCCTGAAAGATTGTTGTATGTCGGCCTAAAGGAAAGCTCCAATGAACTCCACTACTATCCAGAAATACCCCCTGGCCCGTCAAGTTTTGTGTCCGCTATTCGTAACCCGTCACTATAACACTCCACTGATTGCTGGGGGGAACGTAATCTCATGTTGTTCCAATTTTTCCCATCGAAGGGATTGTGAGAGTGAATTGTCTCTGTAATCTTAATCTATCCTCTGCTTCCTTCACTTTAATAGCGAAAATGAGAAGTTTATTTTCCGCTATAATAGCGACTTTAGCACGCTCAGCGGCCTCCCCCCGCTCCGCCACTCGCACGTATCTCGAAATTTGAGATACATCGCCAAAACCTCCTTCTGGATCCAGATGGGTAGCTAGAATTCCTAGTAAAACTTCTAGAGCTTTAGTTGGTGTTGTCCTCATTGCTCCTGAGATTTTCAGACAGGCTACCCTTTGGATTCTGGTGAGCCCGAGGGAGATACTGAAAAATTGGGTACAAAGCCACCATACGATTGACCTGTATTGGACTCTAGGCCTTACGACTGCCGTGTACTTGGTGAGTTGTGCCGCAACTCTTGCCAACCCCATGGTGTAACTGTTTCAGAGTGGCATCGGCTTCATTATTGCCTTTTCCACGTGTCTTCTCCAATTTAACCTATTGTCAGGGATCACATTATAATTTGAATAAGGGCCGCTATACTTGCGGCCACGTCCCCAATGCTCCACCCGGAGGTACTACATTGGGTTTAAACGCGAAAAATTATCGTGCTTCTAATTTATTCTGACTTCATAATTGATCCACCCTAAATAAAAACTAAATAGAAATCTAACAAATCTAAAAATCTAACAAACCTAACAAACTCTGACAATCTAACAAATCTAAAAGTCTGACAAACTGAAACAAAAACTAAAAACAAAAACTAAAAACAGGGTTGTAAATAATGGTATCCCTAGCGCTGACTTTCGAGTGTATATCAGGGATCACACCTAGGTACTTAACGTCTGCTTTAAGAACAAGTGGTTCAACATATAGAAGTGGAGCCCTGAATCCGCTGATGTTCTTTCTTCTAGTGAAGAGCATCATCTCTGCCTTTTGTGGTTTTACCGCAAGACCAGCCTCTTTGCATCATCTTTCTATAAAAGAATATGCCACTTGCATTCGTTTGCAGACTATGCTCACAAACCTGCCAGATACCAAGACAAGCCCGTCGTCTGCATAGGCCTGCCCATAAAAGCTTTCCGTGGCTAGATGTTCAAAAAGTTCGTCCATCATCAGATATCACAATTGGGGCGACAGGCAGCCTACTGCAAAACTCCACTCGTACCTGGACGTCACCTAGGTTCGCCTCCGCCTCACCCTTCTGCGCCTTAGCACTGAGCGTACTTAGTTTACCACAACCCTCGGGGTGCCTCTTGTATAAAGGACCCTGTAGATTGTATCTGTTCGCGCCTTACTGAGAGTTCCCTCTATGTCGATGAAAACTACTAAAAGACTACTTCCTTAACATGAAGAGCATTTTCCACCTTATGCACCACCGTGTGTACGGCCGACTCTGTTGACCTGTTACTCAAGTAAGCATGTTGATTTTGGGGAAATTTATGGTTCATCAATACCCCTTCCACCAGAAATCTACAAATTAACCTTTTCATTGTTTTCAATAGAAAGGATGTCAAACTTATTGGTCTGAAAGAATTGTCCTTAGTGTAATCGCTCCTACCCACCTTAGGAATGTACACCACCTTGGCCAACCTCCATAAATATGGAACCTAGCCCAATGCCAGGCTGACCGTAAAGATCCGTGCTATTTGTGGTAGCATCAGATCTATGCCATTCTGAACCAAAGCTGGAAATATTCTATCTGGTTCTGGCGATTTAAAGGGTAGAAACTCCCTCACCGCCCATGAAATGACCTCTTCAAAGGATTTTGATATCTGAGTTATCTAGGTGTTTACGGCCAGCGCTTTAAGTGTTCTTTCCATGTCGGTAATTGTATTTTGGTTTTATTGCTGTTTGTTGTTTAGATATATACCATGCCGCTGATGCATAACAGGATTGGTCGAATGTAGATCTTGTATGTGTTTAGTTTTTTATCCGTGGGTAGTTTGTTCCTGCGGTATAGTATTTCGCGAAGGTAGCCTTTTGCTTTTCGGATCTTGTTTGTTGTCTCGGTGGCATGTTTGTCGAACGTAAGTCGTTTGTCTATGCGTACTCCTAGGTATCTGATGGAAATCCTCCAGGTCTGTTGTTTGTTTTCAGTTCGTCGGTCCTCCGTTTTGTGAAGTTTATAACCTATATATTGTGAGTGTTTAGTTTTATCATCCACTGCTGGAACCAGTCTGGCAGTAGGTCGAATCGGTGTTGCATCTTTTTGGTTGAATGCCTTGGGTTTCGTTCAGTTGTTAGTGTGTCGTCGGCGTACAGTGCACAGAGTGCTTCCGAGATGCATGTTAGTATGTAAGCATTGAAAAGTACCGGGGAGAGGCAGCCACCGCGTGTCACTCTGGCGGTAATGGGTGTCTCTGTAGATAAGGCCTCTTCTACCTTGACTTGTAGTTTCGTGTCCTATAAGTAACTGTATGTACGACGTTGGTAGTTTGTGGGCGATGGCGAGTTTGAATAGTACTTCGTTGATCCACACCTTGTTGAATGCATTCTTGATATTTAAGGCGATGGCGACGGTTGTCTGTACCCCGTTGTAGTTGTTAGAAATCTTGTTTATAACCCTGATCGTTTGTAAAGTAGTCGAGTGTTATTTTTTGAAATCAAATTGATCGTTACTGTCCTGTAGCAGTGGCTCGATTCTTGATAGTAGAAGTTGTTCGAAGATTTTTAAGATCGTGTGTAGTAGCGAGATCGGTCTACAGTTTTCGACGTCTATCTTGGTCATTCCTGGTTTTGGAATAATCACGACTATGGCTGTTTTCCAGGTTTAAAGTTGATGTTGCTATTAAATATTTATGTAATAGACGCCAGCGTCCTTCTTGTGATATGTTTTAGTATCTGTTGTGGAATTCCATCCTTTCCGAGAGTCTTTCTGTTGCTCTGGGTGATGTTGATTTATTTGACTTCCTTCAGTGAGATGTATTGCGTGTCATGTTCTGTATATGCGTGTAGTAGGTGGTTCACTATCCTAACTTCGAGGTTTGTAAAGATGTGGTGGTAGTTGGGTTTGTTGTAAAACATGGACTATAGGACTTTTGTAAATCTGGCAGCTCGGTCTTCTGCGTTGTACAGCATTCCGCTTTGACTTTGAAGTGGGGCTGGAGTTGGGTTTTTGCTTGCTATTAGTCTACTGTGTAAAATGTAGAGGTTGCCTTCAGTTTGTAAAGTCTCGTTTACGAGATCGGACCAGGATTCGTTATAGTACTTGTTTAGCAAGAGTTTTATCGTTTCTCGTTTTCTGTTAGATATCTTTTCATTGGAGGGTCGCGGGTATTGTGTAGTTTTCTAACGAGAGTCCCTTTGTCCTGGATAGCGTCCTTTGTGCGGCTAGGTAGGCTGAGCCGTTTGTTTTGTGTTGGTATCTTGTTGATGCTTTGTTGTAGTGCGGATGCTATGGTGTTCTACAGATGGAGAACGGTTTGTCGATGTCTTGTGCGCTGGTGATGTTTGGGTTCCCGTCCGTGATCTTCCTTTGAAGTACTTGGTTAAATGTCCTCCAGTTGTGTCGTGTCTTGGGACTCGTGTGAGTTGTCTGCTGTTGAAATTGAATTTCCGTGAGCTAACAGGTAGTCTGAACTGAGGTTTTGAATGATTTCTGTGTTGATTGGGTAAGGTATGTTGCTGAGCATTGAAATGTCTAGAATGTCTGCTTGTTGTTCTCTTTCTGGAGAGGTTCTTGCTGCTGGGGTCTCGATAAACTGAAATTGCTCCAATGAAATGACCATTTGCTTTGAATTGCACTCCAGCGGCATCTAATATGTTCGAATCCATTAGTAAATACTAATTTACATAGATTTGAATAGTTTTAAGTCGACATTTCAAGTTGCACCAGTAAGCATAGCCGGCAACTGCTATCTGGTATTACGCCCCTCCCCCCACTTTTGTTAGTGTCACGTTGATCAGGCACACTCTAAAGCCAACGCGGTGGGTACCATTATTTAAACAATAAAATTAGTTTTATTTTATAAATTATTGAAGTCAGATTTATATGAGTCACGTAATTATACGCGTTTAAACCCAATGCGGTATCTATTATGGTCGGACTTAGTTTAAGTTTTTTGTGCAATAGTCGCTTGAGTATTAACACTGTCACTCGTCCATGTACGTTGGTCCTGGGTTCACGCCATGGTATCTTTTGTAGATGTTATAGCTCGTCCGGTTAATCTGTCTGTTGGAGGTAATTCTTGTTCCTTGTATCATTGTGATGTCTACGTTGTATTCTTGCTTTAGTTTCGTGATTTTGTTTCGTAGTCCGCTGGCGTTCTAGGTCAGAAGTAGCAGGTTTCACGTAGTCGCTGTACTATCCATTGCAAGTTTGTAATAAATCGTACTGAACCGTCCATACTGAGGCAACGTTGAAGGTCTTGATCATGTAGGAGCTTATTAGTCTCTATGCCTATTGTAGAACTTCGTTGAGTATCCGTGTGGACGCGGTGTCTTGGGATGCAGGGGCCATTGACGTGAGTCCTTGGGCGCGATGCCTTTGAGTGCAGTGACTTTGGCCATGGTGTTCTTGAAAATCGCTACTTTGGGCATGGTGTTCTTGGCTGGTGCTGATTGTCGCACAGCTGTCATTATGGCAGTTTGTAGATCGTCTCTGCCTTGTTCTGTTGCTGGTGCATTTGGTACTGTCGAGGCCCGACACCGGTGCTTTTTTTTGTGTTTGGGGCTGGGCTCGAGCGTTCTTTAGTAGGAGATTGTCTGTTTGTCGTCTGTAGAGGTGATATCGACTTGAGCGTTTGGTCTTAGTGTGTTGGTGGATTAGCTCGTTACGACTCTATGGCGCCCGTCTTTGGTTAATGTAAACCCTTCTTCAATGGTCTCTTGAGAGTTTGGAATGTTGCGGCGTTGTGTCGGTGTCGTGTATTTCATCCTCAGTAGCTCATTGTATGCTGGGCAGTTCCTGTAATTTGCCGAATGTGAACTGTTGCAGTTTGCACATGTTAGTGTAGATTCTTTGGCTTTCTTGCATTCGTCGCATAAATGTTTTTTGCCATATTTCACGCAGCGAGACTTGAAACCGAATTTAAGGCTGGAATGTTCAAATTTCTAACAGGAAAAACCCATGGGGAATTTCACTATGAATTCAAAAGCTTCGACCTCGACTCGGTTTTAGTACATGCTGCTGTTCCGGGTGTAGATATTGCTTGACTCGGACTGTTTTCCACTGCCACGTGGAAGGTGTTACTGGATGCTGGTTCTTTGTTTTGCAGTATTGTCAAGTGGTCTAATTCGGCGAGTTTTGTCTCGACATCTTCCGTGGTTATGTTCGAGGCAAGTCTTCTGGTAACTACTTTCAGCTCGCGTTCGGATTCAATGGTGTTTGTATGAAATTTAATGTCGTTGACTTTAAAATAGTTTTATAGGCATTGAATTCGGTAGCGTTGGTGGCAAATATATTTGTTTTATTGTTCTGATACGTTGATGTCGACGTTCTTCTGTAGATGGTTTTTCAATGCGTTGGCGCGCTGGAGAAAGTTTGGAGAGGTGTCGATAAATATTGGTAGGATGTGACTGCTGTCAACGTTGGAAGGATGTTGCGGTTTGCGTCCGTCGTCGAATATTTCTATTTGGAAGATGGATGTGGCGGTGTTTGCATAGTTTCTGGTAGCGTTTGGTTGCGTCTCGGGGCTGGCGTTTTTTGTCTTTTTCCTTTGATTCGGTTTCTAAAACTGAGCGGTCGCCCCGTCGTCCATTCTACTGTTCTCCGTAACCTAGATGGTAGCTCTCTTAGAGGCTACGGGGTTCTTTAGGAACTCGTTCACCCTTGAAGAGGATACGGACATTTTGCTCCAAAAAAAGGAGTGTAGTCGTGAATATATAAATATTTGCATTGGTTTGATCTGAAAAGAGCAATTAATTACTTATGTGCACACCAAGCTTGCGGCTCGTGATGGGGTGTACACCCCAGGAACTTGAAGTTCTGTGAAACTCTTGTAACGCTTTTGAACCATGCAGAAATGATCCAAAATTTCGTATCTGCTTCACCATTTCTTGGTAGCCCACGTCACCGTTTCACTTCCTCAGAGGGCTGCCGATTCTCTACCCGCCCTCGATTCGTTTAAAGGGAAAGAAGGAAACGATGATCACCAAGCTCTACCGCTACATGCTGCTTCAACGAAGATGTCCACTTGTACTTTGACATATTCTTTTTTGAGTTTCAATTAACAATTTTTACTTTTTATCTAATGCGATACTTGAAAACTTTGAACTTAAAAAGTTACATTTTCCATCTAACTAATAGGAAAAGAAATGCAGGCTTAAGAAATGCGGACAGATATTTGAACAATACTTAGTTCTAGCTGCAAGGAGGAGGGTTATATATGCTGTCCTAGTGATTTCTTACCTAAGATATTCTATTTTACAGATTAACTAAATTAATCTAAAACTACTGTCTGTGGTCTGCGGCGCTTCATCGGTGCAGTCTCGTCGTAATCCACTGCTGCCCCGATGAGGGGTTTATCGTGAAGATCCGTTTCGTCGAAGGTTTTCTTTGCAGTTGCCTTGATGAATTCCACCATCACCGGGATGTTGTCGTCGGAGTGGATTTGGTCGTTCCTCATGTACCTGAGGGCGTCGAGTGCCGTGGATAGATTCTTCGATAGGATGGTTTGCAGTCTCTTGACCTGCCTAGCCCCACGCTGTCGGGCCATATTGAGATCCGCCGCTACGCAATGTACAAGAGAGTATTTTGACGATACATCAAGTAGATCGCTGTTGGTCTATTCGGTAATCCAAAACTTCGCCTTCTCGGTACCGCTGTACACGAACATGAACCATTTATAATTTGGACCAAGCCTTGGTACGTCCTACCTGGCTCCCTATTCGCCTCACTTTATCATATCCTTCGGTATTGTCATAATCGTCACTCTCGTCAGGTGCCGGTCTGGTAATGTATGCTACTATTGTTCTGCCCTTTGGGAACTTACGAATCCTATATACTACATCGTTGATTTATTTCAATACTTCGTAAGAACCCTCCCAATTTCTGTGTAACTTTGACCACAATCCACGGTTCCGTCTGGAACTGTACAACCATACGCGTTCTCCCATTTGAAAACCAGACTCTTGCGCCTTGACGTCATACCTGGTCTTTATCCGGTGGCTCGCAATTTGAATATTCTTCCTTAAGTCTCCATGGACGTTATGCATTTTTCGCTCGAGTCTATTGGCATAACTTTCGTCTACAACGTCTTCTGCAGGTTTACTACCGAACTCAAGGTCACATGGTAAACGTGTTTCACGTTTCAGGAATGCAGGAGTCCATCCAGTATTCTCGTGAAGCACAGATTGGTAGGTTAAAAAATAGATGTATGTATTGGTCTGTCCCTCTGATGTTCAAAGACTACCTTTGACAGGTCATGCGTTCTACCATACCATCCGTTTGAGTATGCAAGAATGGTTTCGTTCTGTTCTTTTTCATCTCTAGTCACCGGCAAACTTCTTCAAATAGCGCCCACTCAAAATTTCTGCCTTAGTCAGCATGTACCTCCAAGACATTCCAAAGCGACAGAAAAGATCTTAGACTAATACGTCAGCGACGATTGCTGCTTCCTGGTTCGATATGGCATACGCCTCAATCCATTTTTTAAAAATACTCCATGACCACGAAGCTGTGTATTTCCAGAATCCGTTTCCTGGAATGACCTTGCGATGTCAATTGCCACTCTCAAACGGATTTCCTACATTGTATTGCCTCACGGGCGCTTTCTGGTTACTCAACGACACACATAGCTGACACTTCCTGCACTATTCACTGACTTCTTCCTTGCAGTCTGCCTAGTAAAATCTTTTACGGACTTTCTCTAGAGTTTTCTTGAACCAAAAGTGCCCTCCCAACGTCCCATTATGTAGATGTTCCCAAAAGCTCGGACGCCCTGCTTTTGTGAACCATTACCTGAAGCGTACTCACAGTTTATCTTCCTTTTCTAGGGATCGCACCAATAGGTAATTAGAATGCGGAGTATAGTTTCGATGGTGTTAATAATTAACTTAGGAAGAGGTTGAAAATAAAAATAAGTATATCTTTGGGTCAGAGATATAACCAATATAGATATAATTTGATTACGTTCGGGTGTAACTCTTATCAGCGGTTCCTTTTTCTATTAATATGTCTTTCTGATCAGGTTTAAAGGAAATTCAATTTTTGAAAACTCATCAAGAAAGTTTGAGGTTCAGTAATAAAGTTTATTAAATAATTTTTCTTTTTTTATAGGAAGATGCAATTGGAGCAACATCACACGATTAAAGATGTCGCAAAATAAATTAACATCCAACTTTACCATAGACGTCATGGCGCTCTTCATAGCATTAACGCATGTTTTTTCACTAGTGTCTTCCACATCATCGCCTGAAGACATGCCATCAGGTTCTGCGCTCCAATTAACTTTTGGTGACCAAGTTAAAACATATGAAGAAGACTTACCAGATTCGTTTACATCGGCTTATATAAACATAACTCGTAGAGATGAATTTGGATGGAAGTGGGAGAAGTCAGAAACTGGAAGATACGGTGGTGGATTTATAGCTCCAATATCTGGTATTGTAGTACATATCAGTTCTGAAGATAACCCAGATGATCATAGTGGGTGTACTTTACCATTTAGAAGTAGTAATCGGTTTGATAGACGACTACCGGACCCAAGTGAACCATGGATTGCCTTAATAAGACGCGGTCGCTGTACTTTTGAAAATAAAGTAGAAAATGCTTTCCGTAGTAACGCCATAGGTGTTTTAGTTTATAATGATAGAGATTCTTCCAATTTGGATAAAATGAAGCTTTCGAGTGATACTGGCCGTAAGTTATTAATATTCTTTTTTGCATTCTTTCTTTATTGAGTATTGGTGTAAAATAAATAAAGTGTAAAAGTTCTAAATTTCTAGAACAGGTATTTCACACTTTGGTATTATAGATTTAATTAATTGTGCTCGATGTAAAAAGAAGGTGTTTGTCATAAACGTAAACATATCTTTGACATATACTAAATTTAATAAAGTTATCATGTGTGCAAATTTGTTCATATAGTTTTTCTACCGGGTGTCACGGAATAACTATTCCTAATTGTCAGAAATGATAGAGAGCGCTTAAATAAACATTTTTTATTAATAAACTGGTATCCGAAAATTCATCAGCATCGAGAAAAAATGAAAAAATCGGCTGTTACCCGAATAATTTCCCGTTGATATACAAAGTAAAAATTCAATCATAATAACTTTTTAAAAAACAACCATTTTCGAAGATGTCGTACGTTTATCACTAATTATTTTTTATTAGCGAAGTGTGTTTGTCATTTTACGTGAGTTACATATCCCCCAAATCAATATATGTATATTTTAATAGAAACTATTAAGAAACTTAAGTTAGATGCAACATTGTAATACAAGGATAAATAAAGAAAAGGTTAATGAAAGTTCACAAGGAAGTTGTGAGAACGGATGTGAATACAATGTATTCCAGACGTAAGTGATACTGCAGGTGCAGGTCACAGACGGTTATAAAAACCGCAATTATTAGAATTAAGACTATTACTTTGTATTATATAAATTGAATAAAGAAATAAGCAGACATGAGCTCTGCAGTTCCCATAGAAACGTGAGGGGCAGGGACAACATAAATACCCCGGGAGCCCCAAATCAGTCGGTCAGTCTTAAACCTCGTAGCTTTTACATTGTTGATTGTTCAGGCTACTCGCCCTAATTTAACTTCAATTATTAGTAATTTCGACTTAGATTAATTTTAAATAGTTTGTCAAAATTCCACATGTAATTTCTAAATAAATAAATATTTGTTACAAGAAGTTTTAGAAGAAGACTTTTTAAAAAGGCAGCTCCCAAGGCCCAAAACGTAACTCGTGTCACAAATTAATCTTTATTATATAAATTAGTGTTTGATTGAAAGTGCGTCATTTTACAAATATTGAATTACGAGACATGCATCTTGCCTACGGAGCAGCTTACGGTAATGCTAACAAAGCAAGGCGAATTTATGCGGAGCAGCATCCTCGACATCACATTCTCTATCGTACATCATTTTCAAGATTGGATCAGCGTATTCGAGATACTGGCGAATTCCAAGTAAAGAAAATAGATTCGGTAGCCAATCGTACTGTCCGAAATGTTGACTTTGAAGATCAAGTTTTGCATCAATTTTAAAATAACCCGAATACAAGCACTCGTGCCATTGCCCATGCGATGCATACAAGTCACACATCTGAATGGAGGGCAGTGAAGGAATTCCAACAGAGTTCAATACTTGAATAAAATTAACGACGAACCAAGATTTTCTAGAACCGTATTATATACAGACGATGCATGTTTTATAAGAAATGGCTATTTTAATACACACACTTGTCACATTTGGAGCGATGAAAATCCTCACGTCTCACAGGTTACATCATCAATGGATTTCTGTTAATATTTGTCGGCTGAGATAGTTGACAATTATATAGTGGGACCGTATTTACTGTCTGTACGGTTAGATGGTCATGTGTATAGGATTTTTCCGAAACGTACTCGACCAGAATAGCTTGAAAATGTCTCACGTAATATTAGAAGAAATATTGTTTTCCAGCATGATGGTGCACTAGCAGTAAGTACATTTTGGTTTAAATTTTCAAATGGATGGATTGGTAGTGGGGAGAGGGGATTTCTTGGCCTGCTTGTTCTCCAGATATGACTCCATTTGATTTTTGTATTTGGGGTCATATTAAATCACTGGTTTATGAGACACCTGTTAATACAGAAGAAGAGTTAGGGGCTCGAATTATTCTAGCGTTTGATGATATTCGTGAACGTTTGCAGCTATGTCGAAGAATTCAGCAGTCGATTGCACATCGTTACAGCTTATGTATCGTAACTTCAAACAATTTTTATAAAATTTGATTTCTAGTTATCTTGACACCGAGAAACTTCCGGACACTAGTTTATGAATAAAAAATGTTTATTTAAGTGCCCTCTATCATTTCTGAAAATTAGTAGTTATTGTGAGACACCCTGTATATTAATGCTTTCACGCACTCATTTGTTCTAGTTAAATGGACATAACATAGGAAAAATTGCTCTTGATTTTGTTTTCGAACGCGTTGTCCTTGAAGTGCACTAATTAGAACGTTCACAAAAGCAGTTTTTAATTTGTTAACACTAATGAAGTCAATTCGGTCTTGAAACACACAACGTTTTTGTATATTTCTGGTCGTTGACTTTTTGAGGATCGAGCTCGTACCCAGAAGCGGTCGCGCACTATTTTGCAAGGCAACCGATCGCGCATCAGCACTTTTTACTCACATCGCTTTTAAAGCCGCCCTTACAACTGGTATGTAATCCAGTAATCCATATATCCAACTTCTGTTGATGGAAAGTATTCACTCCAGAAACTTTCACAATGTAACGGCAGTTCTATCGAATCCACGAGTACTTTCCCGTTGGCGGTTTGTCTCTTTCAAACCAGAATTGAAGTTACCGTAACGTGAATTACTGTTAACTGTTCATCCGCCCAACGACGGTGCTTGTTACTTGAGTGAAGCAAATTTGAATGCTGAATGAATTCGAATGAATGCCCGTTTCATTATGCGATGGCAGTATTTATGAGCGATATTATTTTAGGAGATTTCCAATTTTCTTAATACACGCGGTTTGTACGATTTGAACTGAACTCGTAGACTCTTGGTTGAGGTCAATGGTTTTTCGGTGCATGAGAATATATGTATTGGTATTTTTAGACTGTCTATTTAATACCACCTCTGCGGCATTGGTTAGGCTCTACGTATTAAATTTTATGACGTTTTAGTGTTTCTGTCTCTTTAAGTAATTTACAATTATTTCGGTGTCTTTGCAATGCGTGAGCATGTTTTACGAATACACAATCATGGAAAAATATGTCTGTATTTTTTAACTTGATATTCAACACATGAAGTCCTTTTTATTGCTGGTTGTAAAAGAATGTACCGAGTACTTTTCCTGCTTATTTTGGTATTTTACTTTGATATTATAATTGAACACCTTCTTTATAAACTGTAAACTACCCAGCTTTTGCAAAATGTTGCGGATATTTTCGCGCAAAGCTCCTTTCACTAACTTAAATGTGTGCTTTATATACGCATTAGCGTTACATATTTAGAGGGTAATTTTAATATCTACAATGTACAGTATAAAATAAACCGTGAATATTCATATTAATACAGAAATATATACTAAAACGAAAAAAAAAGAAAAAATAACGGAAAAGTTGCTCAGGTGAAGACTATCATTAACACGTTCACTACCATGGTACATTATGTTTTCTCTTACGGACCAAATGCGTATTTTGCAAAACATATTGAATATATAAATGATTCGTTTACAGCTACAAACTTATAAAAATGGCATTTTTAACGAGGATGCATTACTCTATGCAATTGGTCTTTCAGAAACGTACGAACAGAAATTTGTTCATTACTTTGAAACTGTATGTGGCTCATTTTTAGTCTGCAATAATGTGTATTTACGGATTTTAATTAAATAATTAATGTGGGCTTTGTTCTTATGTTTCGTAAATGCAGTAAGATTTCTTTACGGTCGTTGAAACGTATTCTAACGAGTATTTACACACGCATTTTAATGCTTTTATTTTTACGTGTTTATAAATGCGTAAAATTGATATTTTTTAAATGCCTTCTACAGTGAATGCAATGAAAACTTGTTATTAAAAGGGATAGAATAATTATTTACACACAACTTAATGAAGGAATACTAAAGTATTCTTTAAGATTAGGCTTTGTTTTTTAATTGAAATGTGCCCAAAGAGTGTTATTTTACATGGGTATCTCATTTTGTTTGTTAATGGAATACGTTTATATTTATACAGGGTAAAAGTATTAAATATAGGGAAATTTTACTTTTTCGTTTTTCTTCTCTTTGGGATGGTTTTTTCATAGAATTTGACGTTCAATAACCTTTCGTGATCTCAATATCACGTCAATATATACTGAGAAAAAGACTCCACTATGGTCAATAAGGGCACACTCCAAATCGCCCTATTAAATTATAAAAAAATTAACTTTTTTTAAAGAGCGCTTGGTAGATGAGGTTACTTTGCACATCATCCATACAGTTTCAAGCAAAATTATTAATAAGGTGTGTTTATTTTCACTAAATTAAACTGAAAATTGCATTAATGCTGGAAGTCGTGTAATTGTTAACTTTATTGAGGTCGCATCAATTCTTAATATAAAAGTAGGCTTTATATTAGTGAGTACTTTACGCATATCCTTCAATCATTTATCGAGGAAAAAATTCTTTACAGGAAAAACTAGTTTGTTTTCGCTAAATTAAATTGAAACTTACATTAATGTTGGAAGTCATGTAATTGCCTAATTTATTATGAGGCTGTATCAATTCTTAATATAAAAGTAGGACTAGGAAATGGTCACGTTCTCATTTGTTATTTTATTGAATAAAACCAACACTTATATGATAACAGCGATATCGGAATTAACCTGCTATTTACAAAGAGAAACATTCGGTGCGATTAATACTTAATATGATAGAAATTCACATATCGCAAATGACGTCTATTTTGCATTAATCAAAACATTTGACGAATGAAGTGTTCGTTATGAATAGAAATGTTTTTGATTGGTGAGGTGTACGTACTTCTTTAAAAGTTTTATTCAGTTAGTTTGATTTCGCCGATATTAAAAATCTTAAATAAACTTATGTGTTTTAAATCAGTTAGTTAATGGGGGTATTTAGGTCTCCAAATATTACTCCAATTAATGCTCCAATCAATCCGTCAATCATAACCACAAATATTAGCTCAGATGTATCGTCCAATATTAGTTCACTCCCTGTTAAAATTTATTTGATTTAATTTTGCTGCGGACGAATTTGTTGCAAACAAGCTTTCTTGACTTAGTCGTAGTAAAGGTCTTACATAATTTTATTCAAGAAGCGATTCTTGTGAAGGAAGTTTGTGCTGAAAGTTTAAAGCTTTAAGAAACTGTTTGGACTGGAATTAGTTCTGACTCCTGAATTCAAAGGTTAGATTAGCTTTTAAGATTTGTGTTTTTTAGTGGAGAACTTTACGAAAATATTTGAATAATTTTTTTTATTTAATAATTTTATTGTGAGAAGTTGTAGTCTTAAGGTTTAATTAATTTATAAATTCATTTGTTATTATTTATAGTAAAGGGCAATTTACACGTATCTTTGCTGCTAGGTATATTTTTAAAAATAAAAACTCGGTGATGAGAGTACCCTGATCATGGAAATTTAAGTAATTTTATTCTGAATGTAAGTTGAAAGTACAAATTTCAACACTTTTATTAAATTCTTTTACATCTATTTGGGAAGGTCCTTGAACTCACTCTTTAATAAATCCTATGGGCGCCAAGTCACGTGAATACCGCCTGCCCGTTAGATGGTGTTCCGACATACGGTTTTAACGGTTTTCACTGCAGTTAGGGGTTGATAGAGCCTTGCTTGTAACATCTCCTCCTCCTACTAATCTACTATGAACACAAATAAAACTTCGTGTTTTATACACCTAACCTATATTATCAAACGTGAATATTACAGTAAATAACATTAGGGAGAATTACAAAAATCTACTTCTAACTGGCCAAGTATACATGTAGCTAAAAACAGAACAATAAATTTAATATTGATCGACGTTCAACCAATTTAATTTCTACTTACTAATTTTGTTTTACAATAAGGGGCCTTTCCATATGTGAATTTATGTATATACATTCTGCTTTAAATAAGTGTGTACCGACATAATCGTCCCTCTAAAGAATAAGTTTTACGCATTCTTATTTATAACCGCCAATCACAATTATGTGATTCAAAATAGCATATAAAATATAGAAAATAAAAATTCAAGCGACACAATTTTGTTTGTCGACCTTCGCGGTGCAGGAATGGCTGGAGGTAGATTAATTATTCCAACTCCAGGTTGAATGAAAGCTCCCAATACGTACCATTTGCACATGAACTGTATTTTTTTCTCCGTGCTCTTGGTCGCGTTTGGACACCTGTTCACTAACAGTTTCGGGGTGTTAATATCGTAACTTTTACTACCTGATTTACAACCCCATCCTCACGACGATGGTTGCGTGTCAATTGCTTCGAAGCTCTGCCCTGTAGCTTGATTTCGATCTTCAAGAAATAATTGGCGGAAGTTTGGCGCCAAATTTCATGATCGAATTTGTTATGTGCAGTTCCTGCATTTTATTTTTTATTAACGATTTCACTACTTTTTTTAATTTAAACGATTGCTTATTCATAACGCTGCAGAATGTCATTAAAATATTTTGTAATTTAAAAATGCTTTAATCTATTTTATTTTGACATAGTGTTTAAATGTGGTATTTGATTATCAGTAACATTTGTTTTCGGAAATATTACCTGAGGTATGTCTTTTCTACAAGGTTGTTTACGAACACAAATTTCAGTCCATTAAAATTTTCGATTCTCTTATCTTTATACGGCATTTTTAATCGATATGTTAAATTTCTATAATTTTATGCGAAAAGTTAGGCCACTCCGTACGCGTCGTTCATAAATCCTTGAATTTGACATATATTCGTGTTGTTTGAAAACACTATAACCGGTAGTTGTACGGACTCGGGTTTTTCCCATTATCGATTGTAGCTTCGCTTGTTAGAATGGAAAAATAAGTTTGGTTATACGAGTTTAACGAAGGTATTTCCACAAACGCCTCTTATTCAATTAGTTCTCTGATTATCTTATAAACAGATGGATGTTTTCAGGAAAATATTTTTCAGGTGATTGATTATCTACACAAGGGTGTTTTTGAGTTAAGTTACAATTTAATTATTATTGTATATGCTTTCCTTACTTAAACGAAAAAGGATTGCTTTCCGTTATAAGAATAAGTTCTGTTACGTAGTTCGTTCTAAGTTACCTAATGTTACGATCCGGGTTATTATCTGTGATACAAGTAATGCAACTTATGCTATTCCAAATACTGAAATGTACTTTAAAGGTACTTCGTATCGATTTATATACATACATACATAGATTATTGTACAACACATTTTGCACATTTCCGCGTTGTGTTTGGTTTAACTATTAGATCACGAAATTTTAAAAATTACAGTATTGAACTTCTACAATTTTATAACAAGTTATTTTGACGTAATCTAATACCGGTTTAAATATAGTTAACGCGATTGTGAGTGAACGTGAATTTTGCTATAAACAAATTACCGAATAATATAATCATCACCGACTGTTTGATTTTTGATTGATGGTTTAGGGACACGAGGATTGTTTTTCCTGCAGCTACAAATTTTAAATCTGTCCTCGTACACGTTCAGCGATCATGGGAGAAACATGGCACAATCAGGGTGATCATATGGTGGAGGCGTTGTTTGTTTTACTGAATTGTTTTAATGATGGTTTCAGTGTCGTAGAATCTTCCACGGACGAACACATGGCATCTGGAAGAGCACCTTTTCGATGCATAATCCCACCGGTGTATGTATATATTTCTTTTCTGGATATCCATGTGAGCCCACGTAGTTGGCTTTATGTATTTATTTATTTAGTTATGTCTTATTTATAATTTACAGGACAAAACAACTTAATTTGTTTGGTATAAACATTTAATTTATAAACGAACTTTATTGCTCTCCAAATATTTCAGTGCTTTTAATAAATAAAAGCAAATAGGTTTTTACATTTGGTCATTGCATGATAAAGTTTACAAATTCAGGTTTATGTTAATTATTAAATGTAGTTTTGGGATATACGGAATGTAGTTATGTGATTGTTTTCAAGTCATACTGACATAAACAAATTTATGTAGAAATAGCTGGTAAATTTTAATTGCTTTGGTTTAAAGTTATTAATATGCTACTGAAACCAGTTTTTATTGTTTGCGAAAGAATGATAAAATAAGATTAGCACTAGCTGTCCATAAGATATTCTATATAGAATTTAGAGTTATTGTTTAGGTGCTACGTTATTACCAAATTCTACACCGTTGCTGCTAAATGCATTTTGGCCAGTAGATAGTTTTTTTGTATTGCTGTTATCGTCAACTGTTACTTTTAAGGGGTGCTTGTGGATGCTATGTATATATAGACTATTTTTTTGATTGTTGTTTTATATTTAAAAATTGCGTTAAACAAGTGACTCAAAACAATCCCCTATATATTTTTTCATTAATTTTGTTTTATGTAAAAATTAGTGTAGAGTAAGTCAGGCATGTATACATTTTTTTGCGAAGATTTTGTACTGTGTAACTCCTCCGGAATATGTTTTGGATAAGTGTTGTTTTATACGGGGGTTTGTTTCCTTTTTTTGTAACTTGTTTTTTATTAATTAGAGGTATGTAAACAAACTTTCTCTTGAGGTTTTCCTTTTGTTTCTTTGTGACCCATCCCACTATGCGACTTTTTAGCTAGCACAGCATTCTTTGGATTAATTTTTTGTTGCGGTGTTAGGTGCGGGATATTTTCTTTGCTTACTTTACTTTTCTTTCTTGTCTGCACCGAATACCGTAACAGACTGATTAGTGCATAAACATTTTTGTGTATCACATTGTTACGTGTGAAATTGACGTTAATGATGTTCTGAAATTTACGTTGCCACGGAGACGTAACAGAAAAGAATGCACCAGCTAGCTTTTAGTGGTGAGATGTGCGTTCTGTGAAAACAAAAGCAATTATTTTAGGGGTATTTAACTCTAACGCTTGCATTTACTTTGAAAGGTCTCCAAACTTCTAGTCCAGTAAAAAATGCTGAGCGCCATCTCGCCAGGATTTGTCATATCTCGCTAGACGGACGGTGATCTGCGAGAAAATACTAAGATAGTTATAAAATTCCTGCAATACAGGTTGGTAGAGCCTTGTATACACTCGTTTTTTCGTTTAACGACTAACTTAAAATATACACAAATAAAAGCTCGGAGATGTTCATTTAATATATATTAAACATGAATATCATGATAACAAACAGATTGATTAAATTTGAATATCTGTATTTGACCAAATCTACGTGTAAAAGAGTAAAATTTATTAATTATGTGTCCAAACCAAACTAAATGTGTATCTATCAGTTTATGTAATTACAATTGTGATGCATTCCTGGATATAAATCGCTTTACTAAAGCATGCACCAACGTAAAAGTTTACTTAATAAGAAAAATGACTGCACGCACGCATTTAAATATTGAATAATAGCGTAAAATATGTAGTAGGTAGAAAAAATTCAACAACTTACAGCTTTTCCTTCGAAAGCTCGAGCTACCTCGTGCAAGGCGACAATGGGGTGTTAGTAAAGTAATCTTTTGAATCCAACAGCTGTTGAAAAAAAGAATTCACTACTGCACCACTTCCAGTAAGTAACTAATTTATTTAATTATGCGCTCACGTTCGCGGTCCGGAGCTTTTTCACTAGCAAACCCGAATTGACTAAATTACCGTACTTCGACTTACTTAAAACTTGTCATCGCTCGCTCGGCGCTAATTGTTGGTCAATTGAATTATACCGGTTTGCAAAGCATGACTGATCGACTGTGTTTTTGTAATCCCTTTATTATTTTTGACGGAATATATACGTTAAAATGTCTCAGAAAGTTTATGTAGTTTCTGATTCACAGGGTTCGTACAACGTGAACTGTTTCGAAGTTGAGTTCCAGGGTTTTCTCGGTGCATGATAGCATATGTATTGATATTTTACACTGCCCATTTACTAGCACATCCGGGCTAGTCCCTACGTATTAAATTTTATCACGCTTTATAGCTTTTGTCTATTTGAATAATCTACAATGTTTTCGGATCCTTTGCAACAGGCGAGAATGTTTTCGGATGCCCGTTGGTAGGAAAAATATGTTAGTTTCTGTAATTTGATATTCTATTGTAAAGTCCCGGTATTTAATTGCTGGTTGTAAAAGAACGTAGGTACTTTCCTATTCGTGTCTTAATTTAATATTAAGATAAAATAGTCCTGTTAGTAAATTGTGAATCACCAACACCTATACAATTTTACGAATATTTTCTTGCTAAGGCTCTTAAACTAGTTAAAATTGATAAATGTTTTTGTGTTTGTGAATGTGCTAACGACCAAGCGTTACAATATCTAAATGCTTAAAAAGAAAGCAACAAAAATACTTTGACTCGTCGATTTTTAATTTTTGTTTATGTATGAAAAATATCGATTTTAGAGCATATCGACCAACGTGTTTTTGTACAGCCGCCATTGCCGTCTCCAAACAAAGAAAATTAATATTCAGGTAATTAATTTTTAAAGAGACTTGCATAACTATATTAAACAGGCGGCTTTGAATTCTGAACTGTGTGTAATTGTTGCCTAACGACGGACGTGGTGCTTTGTGTGTTTTTATGGCGTTCAGCGGAGACGTAGGGTCATAATGACGTAGTAGTTGGTATCACCTGTAATTGTGTCAATTAAAAAAAATTTTTGTGAATGCATCAATGATTCCATTTCGAATGGACCTGCACCTTGCCGAAGTTCTAGATTACTAGAACAGGTGAAATGGCTTGCGTGTTCTAATGAGCTAGATAGCCAAACTACAGGTCCAACCAAAGTAGTAGGGTCGTTAGTGAGGAACCAGACGATGACAGGTCCCCGAAAGAGGGCAGCGGCTCTTTCGGTACTTAGATTAGCAGAGACCATAGAGGTCGGTATGGCAGTCTAAGACACACTACCGCGATGTGGAAGCCAACGGGAAACCACCACATTACCTCCTAAGTACACAGCGTACCTAAATTATAATAAAATGATGGCATTCTCTGGGGAAAAGATTCCGGAGTTAAAATAGTTCCCCATTCGGATCTCCGGGAGGGGACTACTTCGGAGGATGCGATTGGAAAGTTAAGAATAAGAGTCGGGAACATTTTGCGAGTCAGAGCGTGGAATGCTAGAAGTATGAAGCAAGTAGGTAAGCTAGAGAACCTAAAAATCGAAATGAATAGATTATCACTACACATAGTAGGGATCAGCGAAGTTGGGTGGCCAGAGGCAAGGGATTTTTGGAGTGGAGACTTCAGGGTAATTCATGCAGGAGCAGAGGAAGGAAATTTGGGTGTGGGGATAGTTATGCGGAAAAAGATTGGATACTGTGTAGAAAATTACTTACAAAAGAACGAAAGAGTACTCATGGTTAGATTAAAATCTAAACCGGTAAACACAGTAATAATACAAGTAACATGCTCACCTCTAGCTACAGTGACGAAGAGGTAAAAACGATCTACAAAGATATCGAAGACATATTAAGACACGTAAAGGGACATGAAAATTTAATAATTACGGGGGATTTTAATGCAGTGGTAGGTGAGGGTAGGGAAGGAGCGCTAGTAGATTTATTTGGTTTAGGCACTAGAAACGACAGAGGAAATAGGCTGGTAGAATTTTGCGACAAGAACAATTTAATCATTACAAACACATTATTTCAATATCATGCTAGAAGACGATATACGTGGAAGATGCCAGGAGATATAGGAAGATATCAAATACATTACATTCTTGTTAGACAACGGTATAGGAATCAAGTAAAAGACTATAGAAGCAGGATGGAAAAACTAATGACAAAAATAATCACTGCACTTAAACATGATGATTATTATAAGCAATTACAAGTATTCGGTGGGCAATATTCTCGAATATTGGTAATTGTGTGAAAGAGATTTACGGGAAAACTATTATTTCGGCAAATGTCTAAGTGTTAGGGATCTTGGCAGCCACAGGCTGCTTAACCCCCTTCACTGAATCTCGGTGAAATAGGGCATAAAATTAGAAAACAATAGAAGGGAAACCGAGCTGTATACATGCTGTGTGAGAATTTCAGGGAACTATGTAGGCTAGTTCAGAAAATAAATAAGTGCAGGTATGTGTCCAACCAGTTTTGAGACGGAAAACCTAATGACGAAAAAATAAGCGCAGATAAATCTGATGACTATTATAAACAACTACAGGTATTGGTTGTGAAATATCTGCAACTAATGTTGACTGTGCGAAGATATATTGAAAAAAATATTAAATCGTTAAATGCTCAAGTGCTGGGGGAACTTGGCAGCCATAGGCTGCTTACCCCCCTTCACAACCACTGCATGTCGGAGAAATAGGGTATATAATTGTTAAACAATAGAAGGGGACCAAACTGCATCTAACAAGAAAGAACAGCACCTATGATGAAAGACAACAAACATGAACAAAAAGTTGTTGAAAGCATATGTGTGGAGCACAGCACAGACAGTATGCCTATGAAATACGGGCAGTCTGAAAAGCAGACAGAAGAACGGTAGCAGCCTTTGAAATGCCAGATGTATGAGGATGGACAGACAAAGGTAATAACAAATAGGTTATAGAAACAGTAAGGGAACAAGGATATCTTTGGAAAAAAATAGGAGAAAGAGAAGGGAAGAATACGTTCTAAGGCATTTTTGGGGAATAGTATGGGACATATGACAAGCTGAGGTAGGAAAAAAGAGGTGGATGTAGACCTAGATCAGATAGTGATAGATGCAGACTGTGCAAATTTCAGGGAAATCTGTATGTTAGTACAGCATAGGAAACAATGATGGTACGCGTCTAACAAGTTTCAGGACCGAAGACGTAATGATGATTCATCAATGATTACTGAAGATCTATTTATTTTGAGTTCTTTTTACAGTTTTTACTGAATTTGCATTATCTCTTACTTTTAGCCTACGTTACCCATTCTATTTTTGTGCACTTTCAAATGGCGTAAGGTAGCATAATTTTTATTTATTCATTAATTTTAGTTTCATGGTAATTGTTACGTCAAGGAACAATTCATTAAATTATGTTATATTTCTTCTTTTAATGCAAATTTCTCATTAAACTGGTTGGAACAAGTTTTTCTAACGTAACAGTTGAAATTTGTTGAAATTAAAATACAAGCTACATAAAAACTGAACATTAACTCGGTTGGTTGCCCTTGTATTGACGAACGTTCTTTTTGTAACTAGAGAAGTCAAGTTTTTAACAATAGACATTTAAATTAAACAATGGATTACTACTGAATAAAGTACATTTAACACACAATCTATTCGATTTAATCTTTATGTGACGAAGTCAAAAACTGTGTGAATAACCATGACCGATAAGAATACTAGATCCGAAAATTAAACAATAGAAAATGCACTTTATTTCATAAAAACTATGAGTAATGGTATTATTGCCGAGGATAACAAATTTTCAACAGTTGCGTTTATAATTTTTACTTTGATTTTTACAATATTGTACGATGACTTACAATAACGCCGCATCTGAGATTTTGTTACCCCCTGAATTGTCGTTAAGTGCCTGAATTAATCTTACCCTACAAGGACGAAGTGACGTAACAGTAAAATAGTGCACCGGCTAGCTTTTAGTGGTGAGGAATGGGTTTTATGAACGCAAATACAAAATTCTTAAGGTATAACAAATGACGACTTTTCTACTACACATCTACACTTGAAAGATCGTTGAACTCCTTGTCCATACAAAACTTTGAGCGCCAACCTTCCTCCTCGGAAGGTGGGCGTACCAAGAGACGGTTTAGCGGTTATTACTGCAGTAAAAGTTGGAGCATTATTTAAAAGATTGTCACCTCTTTCTACTAGTTTAAAATAAACCCGAATAATAAAAAAAGCTCCACGTTGTTATGATAATCCGTTCGGCCAAAAACAGTAACGTAAGCAACGAAACTAGCCCCGCACCGAGTACCGGAACAAAAAAGTAATCCAAAGAATGCTGTGTTAGTTAGAAAGTCGTAGAGTGGAGTGGTTCACAAAAAAAGAAGAAAATAAAACCTCAAGAGAGATGATTTATTTACAACACCTTTAATAAGACATGTTATAAAAAGGAAAACCTAACTCGTGAAGAAAACAATATTTATCCAATATATTCCGGAAGATTTACACAGTACAAAAATCTTTGCAAAAATAATGAATATTCTCCTTAATTATCTCGAACTAATTTTTAACCTCAATTCTAGTATTCACATAAAAGAAATTAAAAAATATATACATATATAGATTGTTCTCAGTCACTTGTTTGATACAATTTCTTAAATACTTTATGTTCACATAAAACAATTAAAAAAAAATAGATATATACTCACATCGTGTCCACAAGCACTTCTTTAAAAGCAACTCTTGACAAATAGAAAACCAATAAAATAATGGTAATAATAGACAACAGCAATAAACAAAATCATCTACCAGACGAAATGCATTTCGCATCAGTGGTAACGACTTATGTAGTAACATCACCCAAACAATGATGTAACTCTAAATCTTATAGTCAAT
Source organism: Platerodrilus igneus (assembly GCA_036346225.1). Lineage (NCBI taxonomy): Eukaryota > Metazoa > Arthropoda > Insecta > Coleoptera > Lycidae > Platerodrilus > Platerodrilus igneus. Next base: position 4,412,006 of record JARFIW010001215.1, read on the forward strand.
GCTAATCTAATTTTGTAAATAATACTTAAACAATAAACCTGCCGTCATTAGCATATTGATAACCTTAAACCAAAACAAATAAAATTCACCAGTTTGTTTCTGCACAAATTTATTTTTAGTGTGACTTGAAAACAATCACGTAAACACATTTTATATCTTAACCGTACTTTATAATTAGAACGTGATTATGCAAAATTTTTCACACAATAAAACCAAATGTAAACAACATATTTATCTAATTTTCTTTAAAAAAAAAACAAAAATGATTACTTGGCCTTAAATTAATTTTTATCCAAAAAAAATAAAATATTTTTGTCTTTTAAATTCTAATGTGACCTAAATAGAATAAGCCAACTAGGTGAGCTGACTTAAAGAAAACCAACATAACAATACACAGAAAGAAAATATATGCGTACACTGGTGGAATTGATGCCTATAAAAAAGTGCACTTCCGACGTCCTGTCTTCGTCTTTGGAAAATTTTACGACGCTGAAACCACCTTCCAACGAATTCAGCAAAAATAACACCGCGACTCCTATCATATGGCCGCCCAGATTTTACCGTATGTTTCTAGACCATCATCGACGATGTGTACAAGGACATTTAAAATTTGTAGCTGCAGGAAAAAACCAATTCTCGTGTCTCTAAGCCATCGATAAAAATCAAACAGTTTGTGATGATTATATTATTCGATGATTTGAATATAGCGATATTCACGTTCACTTACCATCGCGTTAACTATATTTAAACCGGTATTAGAATATACCAAAATAATTGCTTATAAAAATTGCAGAAATTCAATACTGTATTTGTATGTATACAAACCGATGCGAAATGCATCTACAATATATATGTGAATTTCATTAAAAATATTTCGTAATTCTTACCGTGATCGGATGGAACTAACTGCACTTCGCAAAGCATAACAAAGCGTTCCAATATTTGAAATGGCGTGAACTGTATTGCCTGTATCACAGACAGCAATAACCTGAGTCGTGATATTAGGAAACTTAGAACGAACTACCACAATATATTACGTAGCAGGACTCATTTTTATAACGGAAAGCAATTCTTTTTTGTTTAAGCAAGCAAAGCAGGTACAATAATAATTCAATTCAAATCGTAACTTTTCTCGAAAACATCTATTGTGTAGATAATCAATCACATGAATAATATTTTCCTCAAAACATCCATCTCAGTAGTATATAGTGCTGGTTCATTTCCTTTGTGTGTGAAGTCAGGGGTCACACGTGTGTTGGGATCGTCAATCTTTATGTTTGACGTGGGTAATGGTCTATGGTGACGTCATCGGTCGGGTTCATTGATCTTGGCTTTCTGGTTTTTGTGGAGAGGTGGACGTCGTTGACTTTTGTTTTGGCGCGTATTTTTGCGTGACTCATGCTGCTGCAAGCCGGGGCAATGGCGTTTCCATGGTGGGTTCGTTGACCTTTGAATTCCCGCGCTTATGATCAATGAGTCGTCGCAGCGAACACTGTTTGGTTTGCGTCGTTGGCCTTCGGGCGCATCTATCGGATGACGCATTGCACCTGACTGAAGGACGATGACCGCGTTTAGGGGCATATCTCCGGACGGTGTTTTTAATCTAGTCACTGACATACTTCCAATTCGTGTTGATCTAGTAACCTACTGACATACTGACATACTTCCTAAATCATTGATCTACTGGCCTGTTTTTGTAAGATTGTAAAACTGGCCTACTTCTAATTGGTGTTGACCTAGCAACCTACTGACCTACTGACATACTTCCACTTCCACTACTTTCTATCAACTTGTATGTATAAAAGTAGATGCCTGTTGTACGAAAGTATAATGTATATTTACAAACATACAATGGCTCCCCGTACAAATGACTTAAGAGTAAGCGGTTTTGTACCCATTGATACCTCCAGCAATATACCACTGCGGGTTGTTTCAAACCGTAACTTAATTAACAAATTGATGGCATACACCTTGCAGTTTTGTGTGGTGTATCCCTTCAATTCGTTGTAGCTGGAATTTGGTCGAACTAGGGATAACGACGCGTTGATTCGGATAGAGCAAGGATAATGCGGTATTATTTCTAAGCGATCATATCGACTAGTTGACGCAATGGCAACCAACAGAGATTTACGACGAGCTTCTCGCCTACAAGAACAGTAATAAGCAACACCACTTACACTCGAGGTGTAGCGGTGTTGTGGAAGTTATTTTTCTGAAGAAGACGAGCAACATGTATGTAACTATTCTAATTGGAGCGCCATTGTCGACAACTGGTTGACCGATCAAATTGAACAAGTCCCACTTTAAACGGTTTTTGGACAACTTGGAGTCGTATATTTTTTGTTGCCAGTACGATCTGGTGGCTGACGAATAGATGGTGCTGGCACGAGATGGTAGTGGTGGTGGTGGCGGTGGCAGAATAAATGTTGATGGTATAAAAGGTGACGTCGGGGATGCGACCGATCAATTGAAGTAGAAAAATGTCTATTGTATTTCTGCCGTCCGGAAGAAAGTTTAAAATATTAAAGCCGTATGAATTGATACAGTTGGTAGAGGTATTAAAAACTGGAATCCACGCTAAGCACGCTATCCAGATATTGGAAAACAATTGGCGACTTGATAACTGAGACGATGTTTTACGATATCGATTTGGTTAGCATAACTGTACTCCATATGTCAGAATTAGGTAGTTACGTGGAGGAAGTCGATTCGGTAACGTTCAAGAAACAGGAGCTTTATAGAAATTCTGGTGGCAAGGTTACTTACATCTAAAGTCTAAACACAAAATTGTAAAGTAACTCCAAAGGAAAAGTAAAGGTACAACATATTTGTAACGGGGCGTAAAAGTCTACCGAAACAATGCATTCGGCACCACTCGGCGCCAAAAATAATTAATAGCCATCCTCTGGCGTGCCATTTTCAGATGGACTTGATTTGCCGTTTACAAGAGCTTTATTAAGCTTACAATAAGAACTTTCTAGATGTTATTTGCATAAATCTATTACATTCTAGAATTATAGAATTACATATATAAATTGCCCGTTAAGGAGTTTTAATTCAAGCTACGATTATAATAATAGTTTTTATTCGAGTCTTGATTTATAAAGTCGTAATATGAAATAAATTAGTGGTAACCTACTGTTAAAATAAATACCTCTACTTGATATAAATTAACACTTAGTTCTTTGATAAATATTACATGTATTAGGTAGCGAAAAACGACACAAAGTAAGTTCAATTTGCAGTTTTGATTCATCTATCCGAATCCTGCCGAAGATATCTGAAATCGTATATGGAGGGAAGGTAATTTTTTCTAGAGCACTTTGTGATTATCATCGTAAGAGATAATACACAACTTGAGTAAGTGCTGTTAACCTTGAAGAATAGGTATCAAACTAATTACAGAGATTAGTCGAGGAAGTTTGGAATCGTACCCTATCGGGTTGGTTCCTTTTAGTTTTAGTAGCAAAAGGGTTCCCATTAAATTGTCAACTTCGTGTTGGACAAAAAGATGTTAATTTAAAATATCTCATTTTCCTTTTGAAGTCCCGGGAGGATATGGTAAAAACAAAATACGTCGAAGAGATAAAGGCTTTTAGTGGAGTTCGAGTTATCTACAGTCAAAATTGACGCATCGGGTATTTATGATTAGAATTTCTGAAAATATAACGTACAGTTACTGTAAATGAATGAACATTTGTAATTAATTGCAAGAAATTTATAAACGTACCCACGGTACGCTCTTGTTATTAGTTTAAGAATTTAGAAAGCAATTTTATTCGCTGAAAACGTTTTCCGTTGTGATATATTTGGTGTTTTTTTTTGTTTGATAGTATTTATATGTACTTTTAATGAAAACATGATTGTATAATAGTCCTATATTGGCGTTTTTCACAACTAATGTAAAGGTGTTGGTTCCAGCCTTGCTATAATAAAATATATTGCAATTACCTAGAAGCGTAATTAATATTCATGTACTTTAATATTTGATTCTGAAAACCTAATTTCGAGCTAGCAGTTTTTAAATTGTTATAGTAGTGTCCTTATTGTTAACCTTTATTTTAGGTTAGTTTTATCATTAGTGTACTTGATTATTTCTTGAATGAATTTTAGGTCAGAATCACTTTCCTGATCTCAGGTTTTGACATCTTCTTGTTATTTCTTTTGGGGCTTTTCTCTAGAAAATCCTCGTATTTCGAGATTAGGTGGCGCCCAAATAATTCCCGAATAAGACATGTTTCACACACTGTAGCATTCAGGAACCCTCTCGAACACTTACACCGCCCTTCCCACTCAGTTAATCGGCAACTATTCTTGTTAGTACAGTCGAGATTTTCGGTACTTTATCGAGACACCGATATTTTAGTGAGGTATTTCACCGAGTTTGTATGTGGATTACAGGGTAAATTTTTGGGGGACCAATAATATACGTAACAAGATAAAATAAATTTTAGATGAGAATTTAAAACTAAAAACTACGACGAATAAATGATATTTCAACTACAGTCTCACTAATTGAGTCTTAATAAATCTTATAAACACATTTCAGATGGTATTTTTCCCAATTAATCTTAAAATATTTGTGATTAAACCATTATACAAAAGTGGAGATAAGACCTTGCTTGTGAATTATACGCGCAAATTTTGTTGCCATCAATATCTAAATATTAAAAAAAAAAATTTCATAGATTACAAAGTAAATATAATTAATTTAAAGTAACAAATAATGAGATAATGATTTCGCAAAGAATAGGTAATCAGAACCACTTTAGTTGATTTTGTGGAAACTCTAACGAACGTAATAGATTACGGAGAAATGATATCTACCGCTTTTTTCAAGTAAATCATTGAGTATGTAGATTTTGTTCTCATGTTAGACCAGTTAAATTGTATTAGTATAGTAGATAAATCGAACGAGATATTTAATTTATATCTATTAACTGTAAATTGTGTGAAATTAAAAAGGAGAATGGTGACATAAATACATAGATACAGCACAGTCCCATGATTCAACTTTAGATCCAGGTTCTTTTCTTATTGTGCGTTAATGACTTTTTCAAAATGCACATCCAATTCTATTTGAAAAAGACACGTTAGTATGAATTCCTCTCGATGTGAGACCCTGGGAACAAATGTCTAGTCTATAGTATGAATAAACGACTATTATCAATATTCATTCTCGTACATAAATTTTACAAAAATAATAGCATTTAACAATACTTTGTAACGCGCTGACGTTACGTTAAATAAAAATTGGATGGAAAAGGAGAAAAATAATTTTAAACGGACAAAATTAATATCAATGTACCCTGTATGTTTTGATTTCATGCATAGTAGTGTTAAACTTGATATTTTAATAAATTTTTAGTTCTATTGAAGGAAATTCAGGCAATCAAATTAAAACCACAAAGACATAGTTTTTTTGTGGAATACATATTTGAACGCAACTCAGGTATATAAATTATTTCAAAACCACAAAAAGGGGTAAACAATATTTATAATAGTAAATTTTGATAGCGTGGTCGTGTTGTTTTAAGAAAACTTTTAGAATAAAGAAGTAAATGATCGTGAAATTATTAATATGCATGTTCCATATCATAAGTATCCAAAATACAGGAGATCTTTTTACAATTTGTAGTAAGATTGAGAAAGATTAACGTTACGTGGAAGCCCGGGTAGTTACAATACAAAGTTAACCTCCAGACAATTTCATAAGCACATTATGTAGTAATTACTTAAAGACAGACGCTTAGTTAGTGAAACTCGCAATATCAGGTTACAGATAATATAATAATATCATACAATTCAATGTATTCATTTATATTACTTAAGACATTATCACGTGACCTTAACATAAGTAAACTATATGACATAACGAATCTTTCACGTGTTTTATTCCATACGCTCATTAGGAAGACTGTACCGTGACATAACTCCCCTGAAGCCATGCAGAATGAGAGCATTGACAGAAGCCAGACACCTGACAGAAAAGAATGAATCAATCACGAATACACATGTGAAAGGTTATCATAGACAGGGGAAGTTGAGGAACCCCATCGGCTGTAAGATTGGCATCCGGGGGTTCAACGTTGTGATTCTCGGATAAATTGGCAAGAACCAATATTTAATTTGGACAGTTTATTCCTACCACTTTAGTGGGAAATTAAATAATCCTTTCTCAATGTGGATTCCAATTGATGAAATGGACGGCCTCATTTAAATTGGCGCTCAATTATAAGTTTAGTAGATATTTATTAATTGTTTTGTTGTTTTGTGGTGGCATGTATATATGAAACTTGTTTAACCGGACATTAAGAGTGTAGAATTCCACTGCGTAATTCGAAGGTATCCAAAAACACCAATGTTGCTTACAATTTTTCTTTCAATTGCCCAACACACAGTCCCTTTGCATTAATCAAGCCACAAAGTTTTAATTTAAGGAACTTTTGTTTCAAATCGGTTTTCCGACATATCCGCGCTCGCGCGTTCATGAACATATCCTGCTACTTGCAGAGATATTTTATTTTTTTCATGTCGCTTGTCGCGTTATTTCCGTTCAGGAATGCCATAAAATTTTCTTGGAGCTTCTGTACCTTCTATCCAATCCCCATCTAAAAACTCACTTCGAATACTCGCAATCCCCCCCCCCCCGGTTATATTCGCGCGAATCTCTACATAATGTTTTCAGGTAACCGAGTTCTATATATCTGACTTTATTTCTGTTTCCATTCTGTCCAACAGATCTAATTTACGCCCACTACAAAGTGTATTTTATTACGGTCAGCGTCTGGTTAATACAATATGTCGAGTTTATGCTTACTTCATCAGTTCTCACGCTTTCAGTTTATTGCAATGTATTTATCTGTGTAACCCTACACTTCTGTATTCTCATTACTTAAAGTCTGTTTTATTACTTTGTATTCAAGTATGTCTGTGGTTTCCCTTTATGACAATTGAAACTGTCTATTAACAACTGGCATGGAATTTATTAAGCTAACTTGCTAAAGCATATAGTTGGGGTACATATTCACGTTCACTATTATTTCATCAATCTATACCTTTCTTAAAACATGACATGCTTCCACTATAAAATTTTATGGTTATAATTTGTTTTTTACGTTTTTGTGGTTTAAAATAATTTACAACCCTTTATTTAAATTCCAATATATATTTAACAGAAATAAAATGATTATCGTTGTAGTTTTCAGTTTATGATTTGAAGAAGAATACGGATGTAATTGCAAGTATTGTTTTTAAACATTATTTTACATGAAATTAAGATTATACAGAGTGCTTCAATATCAAGTTAGTTAGCGTAACGCATCGCGCTACAACTTCTTAAAGTTTTTCACTTCCTTTCTTTTCGCACTTTCCTCCTTCACGCCCAGGCCACGTTTTTCGTGGCTTATCTATTCTCGAACCACCCTTTGTACACTTTCTTCACTAAACGTTCATCATTCGTTCTGCATAACGAAACCAACGCAATGCTCTTCTTTCATACTAACCTGTTGGTTTGGTTTCAAACTATAAGCATCCATTACCCATTCATTGTAAATCACGTTCCACGTAGTCTTTCCTCAGTAATTTCTAAAAAATTGCATACCCTGGCACACCCATGTTTCAGAGCCATACAACCATGCTGGAATTAGCACACCTTGCACATTGCCATTTTTCTTCTTTTGACACCTTCCTTGTAACTGAGTACATACTTCTAATTACTTTATTTAAAGCATTCGCCCTTTATCCCCTTATCCAACTTTTCATCCCTATTAAACGTTCTCGCTAGATACACAAAATTATTAATTTCTTCCAGGATCTCTCCACTTATATTATCTTACTTTAAACTCGCACTCATGCCTATCAAAAACTAGCGGTTTAGTTGTTGATACATTTATCAGTAGATTTGTTTGAGTCAACACCTGACTCATTCTATCTAACATATTTTGCAAATCATCTCATTTTCCGCCAATAAATCAGCATTGTCAGCATAGAGTAACAATTTTACATTTACATTGTTCCAGCCATTTTGAGAAACAGATATTCTGATGAAACTTGTTACGTGTAGCTTTCCAGTTTTGAAGTTATTCTGTGTTTTCTGCAAAATCTTATCCGGTTCTCGAAATTAATTTCCAACTCGCTTTAATTCTTTGTCTAGTTCTATTTCTGAATGGGTCGATTATCTTATCTAGCAGGTGTAGTATGCATGATTTTGATTTTCAGTGTTTGTTTGAAGCTTGTAAAAGAGTAAAGTGAACGCTCTTGGTTTTGTTGTATAATTTTATAAGTGCGTATTGAGCATTTGTTTTAGCATCTCCTTGGGGAGGACCTGTAATTATACGACAGAAGTTAGTGGCGTTTGTCCACTTCCGTTTGTGGAATTTATTTGCGTCTCCGACTCTTCGCTTTTGCGATAAGGCCGTCCAACTGGTCTTCTTCTTCTTCTCCTCCTCCTTCTTCTTTTTTTTGTACCATCTTTTAGTACTACCTGCTTTAGACTGCCGTCGGTACTACTTTTAGTAGTACCTTTTGTTTTTGCGTCCGATCACCGTTCCTGCTTGTTCCTTGCTTTTGTTTACAAATTTAAATTGGCTGTTCTGGAAGGAAGCAATAGTCGCCCCGCCGATTATCGAGCCCAGAGCTGTGTTGCTACTACTAAGAGTACTCAGGACACCTGGATCTCGAAGGTCGTATACATATTTACTTTAATACCTGTTTTTTTTTTGGTATCGCCTCAACAACCAATTTAAACTACGTTATCAGCTAAATTTATTTACGCTTTAATTATTACAAAATCCAGTTTTATCACAACGAAAGTTATTTTTTTACATTTTTGGAAATTAGAAGTAACGTTTGATAAATTCTTTTGCTTTCCCCTCGGTGTTTACCTGTTTAATCACTATTCAGGCGAACTATTGTGTGTACTTTTTCTTTAGATACCGAAGTTTTGTAGTAACAATTGTGACCTACAGTGTGTTTATACTTTTTTTTTGTGATATGCTTTACTATTAATTTCACCAGATTTATATGCTATGTATTTTGCCTTATTTTTCAGGTTTATTGTTATGCTACGATATTTTGTTTTGTAAAAGATCCACCAACGAACGCGATATATTTATAAATTTTAGAGATTATTTATCTCCGCGCCTTTATATAACGGATGAGCGGCAGGCATGCCTTTCGTCGCGTTTTAACTTGCGTTAGTTACAACTTATTCATTCGCCTATTTTGCGGTACCCCGTGTATGTACCTAACCGTTCGTGGGTCTCCACGCATCACTTTATTTTCTCTTTTTTTTGTGCATTGTGTCACCTGTATTGGTGCCAAGTAAATATTATACGTGTTCCTTGATTATTATTTTTATTATTGTTTTGAGTTAGCGCGTGACGAATGTGCCGCTTTGTGCTGCTTGGATATGGTATTTGGGAACTTGTGTATGAGTTGGAACCTTTGAGTCACGGTTCTATATTTTCTTTGTGGCAAGACTCTGGCGCCCTTACTCTTCGAGCTTCGCCATTCTGGTCCTTAGTCGAAGCCGTCAGCCCACGACCTCCTGGCTGAGCAAGCCACCCTCCCCTTCTGCCATCGTTACAACAGGGACCAATTACCTATTGTTCTATTTCTGGTTTACCATCAGCGGTGACAAACTAATGCTTGCAAGTCTGTGGTTGATTGGGTTTTTTCTCTTACATTTTGCACCTAATTGTTGAAATTCCTTTCTGCAGTTCGTATACATCTCCAAACCCAATCATCGAAATAAAGGTCAGACTGAAATATAAATACTGTAATAAAAATGAAATTCTATAATAGCTTTTCAATTTACAGTTTTACTTATGATCTTAGACGAATTAAAAATATCCGAAAATAAATATTTACAAAGGAAATCGTATATACAGTAATTTCGTACATATTTCATTTTTAGATATTTTATTCGACTGTTTAAAAATAACTACTTACAAATGAAACCGTAAAAGTTTCGTAACTTTACATTAATATTTCCTAATGCACCGATTTTGTGGTGTCTCATCTCTAACACTTTTATTCTTCGAATGATTTGCATGTATTGATAAAAATAGTTCCCTAACAGTTACATATTTAACTTTATCTAGAAATTTCTTTATCCGCGGTTTTTCTGCAATGTCGTTGCAATATTACTGGAGCTAATGCATACGTATTGATGTATTAAATTACAAACGGTAGCATTATATAGATAATCAACTTTAAATCGACAATTTATTGACGTCACGCCAGAAATGATAATATACTGTAACGAAAACTCTATTTACAATAACAAGACTTCCTTATTTTCAAACTGATTACACAAAGCCTTTTAACAACTCATAGTTACAATGGAATTTGTTAAAAGCTCTCCCAACAAAGTATTTCTGAACTGCACTGAACTAACTAACGCCCATAAGGGAATTTTATATTTTATTCAATCATTCGAGAACATATCCGAATACGCAAATAATATTCTCGAGATTTCCTATTGTAATCTTTTAAATGCAAAGTCTTGTACCTCTCAATCAAGAGATCCTGCGCCGCAGGACTTTTGTTTACGTTCTAATAATGTATTATTCTGATTGGAAGCAGACCAGCCAGTGCTACATTTGCCACTCCCCTCCCCGTTTAAAAGCTGTTCTGTACCAATACACTCTGTGATCCCGTAATTTTGAATCCCTGCGACGGTAAGGAAAAATTGAAACCATTTCTGCATTTTCCATGTTGATAGAAGTAACACTCAACACTTTTCATAACAGGCACCGTACCATTTGGATTGTCACCACACACCAAAATCTGGATCCCGGTTTTCTGGAATAGTACCTCTAGTACATTTCGTACCACCAAATCATAGATCCCACAACCGATCTTCGGTATGGTCAACTTCTTGTCTTTAACTTCGATCATCTGACCCTTGAAATCCACTAACGCCCTCCACAGATCCTGATAATCTGATTTACCAGAAGGTTGTTGCTTAGACATCAAGTAGTAGATGTCCCTATGTCAGTTCTTTGGCCGTATGGCCTTCCGAACCTCTGGTTGTAGTCGGCATAGTTGATCCAGGACACCAAATTTATTTTTAAATACCTGAGCAAGTCTGCTGGTACGTAATATGTCAGGAGGTATTCCGATGGCACATCGAATAGGGCACTTTGAATCTCTTCCGTGACCCCAAATTTCACGTTGGCTGTCCCGCTGTACAGAGACATGAACCAATCATAACTCAGTTCAGACTTTTGTTCGTTTGCTTCACTGCTTGCCATTCTTGGGCATTACCGGCATCATCTCTATCGTAGGATGATAACCGGTTAACGTGCACCATCTTTGTTCTTCTTTCGGGAGCTTACAAATCCGATATACCACGTTGTTAATCCTTATTACAACTTAATACTAACCCTCGCAATGTCCTTGTAACTTTGGCGACAGGCCACGTCTCCATCTGAAGTTGTCCAGCCAGATTCGGTCATCCTCTTGAAAACCAGACTTTAGCGTTTTGATGTCATATTTGGTTTTCATATGATGGCTTGCGATCTGAATATTTTTCCTAGCGTCACCATAGACGCGGTAGATTTTGCGCGCGAGCTTCTCGACGTAGCTCTCGCCCACAATGCCACGCTCGGGCTTACACCCAAACTCAAGATCACACGGTAGACGTATCTCGCATCACAGCAAAGCACAAGCTGTCTTGTCTGTCCAGTGCTCTCATAAACCAATGACCGTTAGGCAGACCACCTTGGAAGGTACATACTTGCCCAAGGTGCGGTTCATGCGCTCTACCATATCATCCGATTGCGGGTGCAATGGTGTTGTTCGGGTTTTCTCATTCCCAGCAACCGGCAGACTTCTTGGAATAGCGCCGATTCAAAATTTCTGCCTTTATCGGAGTGCTCTATAATTCAAATGGCAGAACAGTTCCTTTACCAGCACGTCAGCGACGGTTTTAGCTTCTTGGTTTAATATAGCATACGCTTCGGTTAACGGCGTAAAATTGTTGGTTTTAGCTTCTTGGTTTAATATAGCATACGCTTCGGTTCACGGCGTAAAATAGTTCTTGGCTATCAAGATGAATTTAGCCGTGGAGTCGGTCTTAGGAAATGAACCGGCAATATCGATTGCCACTCTTTCAAATGGAATCCCCATGTTGTATTACTTCATTGGAGCTTTACGGTTTTCCAATGATGCATACAGCTGACACTTGCGGCACTACTCTTTTATATCATCCTTGCAATATACCCAGTAAAATGTTGCTCGGAGTTTCTCCAAAGTGTCCTCGCGGGATCCTTTTATACAGATGTCCTAAAACCTTCGACACTCGGCTTCTAAGGATTACGACATTAAGGATACTCACGGATCAATCTTCATTCTCCAAGGATCACACCAGGATTATATCTTTGCTTTTAGAGAATCCCATTGTGCCCGGTACGACTTCAGAGTGCTACTCAAAGGGCTAATATCCTGCCAGGATGGACGTTTTCCTCAGACTTTCCAACCCAGAATGGCACACCTAGATCTTTGCCGTTCACCTGTTCCGTTCTCATCTGTAGAGCCTGCCAATCGTTATTGATCACGGTAGTCGACCAAATAGTTCACACTTTGCATCTAACCGTTAGCAATGGATACAATCTTCTGTGCAAGTCCTCTCGAAAGCGCATTCGCATTACGATGGCTTATACCAGCCCTGTGGTTCATGTCAAAGTCATAATCCTGCAGCCTTTCTATCCATCTGGTGACTTGTTCTCAGCGTTTCTAAGCTGTAATAGCCACTTCAGGCCGGTGTGGTCTGTTCTCAGGTGAAATTTTCTCTCGTAGAGGTAATTATAAAAGTGTTATACCGATTTCGCCATTTCCAATAGTTCCCGTATTGTAGCGTAGTAATTCCGTTCTCGTTTCGAGAGCACCGTGCTAAAGTAATCAATGACTCTCTTTTGTCAGTCTTGCATCTGGAATACTACACTTCAGATGGTGACGTTGCTTGCGTCTGTATCCAAGATGATTTTGCCTTCCGACCGAGGATAGCTTGAGATCGGAGCTGTTGTGTATAAATATCTTTGTTGGAACGCATTTTTGCAATTTTATCCCAAATGTAATCAGGCCCTTCTTTAGTCGACTTAGTCAAGGCCTGGGCTATATTCCCAAACCCGGGAACGAAAACTACGCTACTCTTTTGCCGTCGGCCACTCTTGTACCGCCTTAAACTTTTCCGGGTCGGGTCTGACTCCGTTGCCTGAAACTACGTGCTTTAGGCATTTCACCTCTTCGCCTAGTAGGTGACACTTCTTTGGACTCAGCTTCAGAGTGACTTCTCTGAGCCTTTGAAACACTTCTTCTAAATTTCCCAAGTGTTCCCTAAACGAATTCTCAATCACGATTATAAGACACGCTTTTCTCGATAGCCCCGCCAAAATATTATTCATTAAACGCTCGAAGGTGGCAGCAGCGTTGGAGAGCCCAAATGGCATGACTGTAAATTGCAATAGGCCAGTGCCAATTGTGAAAGCAGTTTTTTCCTGATTTTTGAGTCTAATAACCACTTGTCAGTAGCCATTCTTCAAATCCAAGGTTGAGAACCATCGCGGCTCTGAAAGCGTATTTAAGGTGTCCCCAATCCTTGGAAGTGGGTAGCTATTCTTTTTGGTCACGACATTCAATCGTTTGTCGTCCAAACAAAATCTTGTCGAAGCATTCTTCTTCTTAACAAGCAGTACAGGAGATATCCAAGAGTCATCAGATTGCTCAATCACTCCTTTTCCCTCCATATATTTAATCATTTTCTTGCCCACCTCGTGTTTGGCCAATGGGAACTTCAGTAGCTGCTGTCTTATTACTCGGGCATCTCTTGTGTCGATTCTATGCTTGACTACTGTTGTCTTTCCTGATCGACCGCCTTTGACTGTGAACACGTTTTCCAGTACTGTCGGATCAAGTTTTTAAGTCTTGCCAGTTGTCGTTGTTCAAAATGCTGGCATGGTTTCGTCAACTTGTCTAATAACTTCGCTAAACACTCGTTGATAGGCGGTTCTTCCTCAAAGCCGTCACATCTTGTCATATGAACGACTGAAGAACATCACCCAACCGTTGTGTTCTTTTTCAACGCGATATTGTAGTCATTGGCGTTTAAGATCTTAACATGTACAACATTCATCACTTTGGTCAGTCTTTCCCACAAGCATGCCCTTCCACGGAATTCGTTACTAATCAGTTCAATAGTGCACACAATGCCTTCTCGGAGAGCACCATTCAAACGTCTCATCGCCACACTTTCTGTTGTTCCAAGTATGATAACGTCGTTGTCAAACAAACTCTCACAGACACGTCGCCTGCTTCACAAAACCGTACTTCCTCGTTCACTCTCCAGATATCCTCTTTCATATCTACATGGAATCCATACTTCTTCTAAATAATTTCTTCGGCGATGTTCGCAATTCCTACCTGATAGTTTGCTTTCAACACCTATTTTTACATCTATCATATCGTGTGTATGAGTTTCCTTACCAGCCACAGTTCGAAGACTCACCGTCGCGGATGGCACTACCACTGTCGCACACTACAGCTTATTTCGCAATTGTCCTAGTGACTTCGGTGTCAGTCAAGAACTTCACAACCTTGCTGTTAAACTGTCCATATATGTAAATGCTGCGCTTATGCTTAGATAGTGCGATGCGGATGATGGTCTCCGAAGCAGAATCTGCGCATGTCGACTTCCGCCCCTTCATGTCGACCCCTTTAAGTTTTCCGGCTTCTCTATTTCCCTCTTGGACTGTATATGCCCAAACTCGCCACAATTTCAGCATCTAGATACTTTCTCCTTTGGTCGATGTTCACGAAGTACCCATCGAATCATCTACTCTATGTTTTCTTGGTTCGGCTACCGCTGTAGAGCATCTTTTTTGTAAGTACTACAATGCGAAAGTTGCCGTATCGCTTAAGTTGAAAGGAACTAGACATGAGATATTTGGTTAGGTACTTAATTAGTGCGTTATGAATAAAACCACGTATTTTAGGCGCAAAATTATTATTTGTCAATTAGCTAGATAAAAAGGTAATATAATTTATCATCTTACCGTACAGAGGCCGTAGTAATATTACACAAATTTTACAATACAAAATGAATAATTAACACAATGAATAAATCAAGCGTACCTTCATACATCTAGATAATTTAGTTAAAATAGAGGCAATGCAAGAATTCAGTAATTGCTTCTATTTTAACTTAATTATCTAGATGAATGAAGGTAAGCTTGATTTATTCATTGAATTAATTATTCATTTTGTATTGTAAAATTTGTGCAATATTATTACGCCCTCTGTACGGTAAGACGATAAATTATATTACCTTTTTATCTGTCTAATTGACAAATAAAATTTTGCACCTAAAATACGTGGTTTTATTCATAACGCACTAATTAAGTACCTAACCAAATATCTCATGTCTAGTTCCTTTCATCTTTAGAATTTTTAAAAAAGAAAATTAAATTAAAAATGGCGAATTAATTTGGTTCATTTCTATGCTAACTTAACATCAAAATTGCCATGTTTATTTTTATTAATCACACATAATTTATAATTTTTTACTTACTGTTTGTGTTTTAAATTACGCACTGTATTCACAAAAAAAACTCGTTAATACGGTAATAAATCATTGTTGGTTGGTTTTGTGTGGTCAGTGTAAACCTACCTATTGTTTTAAAGAACTAAGCTTTGAATGTTATCTGATTAATAATACCATTTGGTAAGTAACTTTTTATGCAGAATAAGCTCTATATGTCTGTACATTTTGTCTAAAAACTAATGGCTTAAATTTAAAAACAGGAAGTTAGCTAAAAGCTCTTCGGAAACATAACCTAAGTTCATATTTTTGTATTTTTAACTGAAAAACCTTTTATCTAATAAACTTTTACAATTATAGGTGTTTATAAAATTTGTATAATCAATATCTTTAAACAAATATCTGATAGTGTTGTTATAACAAAAAAACGTTAGTTACTTTTATCTTTACCGTATAAACTGATGCTATTGAATGCATTTACAAAATGTCACAAATTACTTATTTTAATCGGATGCTTGAAGCTTGTTTTCATAATTGAATAAGCTTTTTATTCTGAATTATTTGAAATTATAAACAAATGTTTGTTAGTGCTTTTTATGAAACAGCAATAGTTATCTTTATTTTCAAGCATATTTACTTATTATCATGTGTATAACCTTCTCTTATATGAAAAAACCGCTACAATTTTTGCTAAATAGTAAATAAATGCAGTTAACTGTCTTTATTAACTACTACCATTATGAATTTTATGTATGTAAATTTACATCGTTTGAGATTTTTAAATTAATAATGAAACCAAATCATTCCTTATCTAATACAATGAATAACTGCTCTTAATTATACCTTATGTATACTATATCACATGGTTCCTGCATTAATTTATAAATTACAAGATTTTGAAGGTTAATTTCAAGAACTGTGGCATATTAAAAATCTAAATTTTTTTCTTTTTATCCCCAACGATTAACCAGTAATAATACTGAATCATTTTAACCTTTTTTTCTCCCAGATAGCTTATTCATCTTATATCTTATAGTTCTCCCGTGCTACTTTTTAATAAGAAAAATTATTTGTAATTACACTTAAATGATTTTCAATTTTCTTAAATTTTCATCCTTCATTTCCCTATTATTCTTATATTACACAACCCACCGCATTCCTTTTTCATGGTTGACATATTTTCCGTTTAAACAACTCGGCGAATCTTTAGGACTTGTACTAGCTGATGTCGGGTTGATGTTTTACTATTTGGATACTCATAGGATCGCAACCTATGCCTCTGTGTTTTCTTTCGCAAATATCTCGATTAATTTTTTGACAGTTTTCGTTATAAACTGTTTTTGTGCACCATAGACGTTTGTACATTTTTTTTTGTATTTACTGTCGTTTTTTGTCGTGTACAGCTCATTGTTTGTCGATATATTGAAAATTTCTCTATATCCTTGAATAACTGTCTATCGTATAATTATTTCATGTCTGTAGTAGCTACTTTTTACTTTAAATTGCAATGTGGGTACATTTAAGTTGATCGTTTAACCTTTTGTCTGCTTTTCTTATCGCAATGGATGTGCCCGGTTGGAAGATGATTTGTTTAGGTCTTGTTTGGAGCCTAGTTATTTTTAATTATAGACGCGTTAGTATAGGCTTTATTTTGTCGTTAATGCCGCAGGTGGTCTCTCGGATAGATCTGTTTTATTAGAGACTTTCTCTACTCTTCCACCCTTTCTTTAGAATTCTTATCCTAAAACTCGGCTTTTTCGTATTCTTTTGTCTCTTTATATTTTTCCTCCGTTGGAGCTGTCTATGTCCCAAGACAACCGTCGATCACATAAGAGTGGTTCTCACCAATTCCGTGCCGTTGACTATATTTTGGCTGGCTGAGCAGTGCTTTGCTATCCGCTATTTTTCTACCGCTTTAGCTCAGTGTGAGCCCTTCTTCGCTCTCATACCTGGTTGGTATGAAGCTCCAAACATCCCATCTCTCTCTTTTATCTTTTCTATTTTTTTCTTTACTTTCTAAGTTTCTGCAGAGTTTAGAAGGTTGTTACCTCACGACATTGTGTCTTGTGTGTGTGGGGTCCTCCGTCTGGCTTCGTAACGCCACTGTTTTCCGTTGGGGTTTACGACAAAACCGTCGACAGTGCATTTTGAATTGATATGCGGGCTGATCCTTTTGGCGACTATGTGGCGTAGCTGGTATGCGTATAACTACAATGAACAAGGTACGGGGTTCGGATACCGACACGGACCGGTTGAAAAAACAAGGCATATCCAATACGAACGTTTTCTCAAGATTACCTTCCTTATTACTTGTTTCAAGTGGCTACATGTCACAAAATTGTCCCGCGGGAATAATAAGGAGTATATTTTCGAAATTAAGACAAACAAGTACATGTTATTTAGGTTGTTAAAATGTCAACCCCGCTACCACTATCGCTAAACAATTTACACTATAAATTGTAATTAATTTTTTATTGCTACGAAGGTTTTGTCGTTGCTATTTACGACCTAAGAGGAGGTACACCATAAGTGGCACGTGTTTTAACTGAGAAAGCGTTCTACATATTCACATCTAAATTTAGCTCTTAATTTTTTTCAATACCATATGTTGTCTGGCGTTTCACCTCTTTATTTATGATGTTATATCACATCAGTATTATACCGCAGCAGGAGGTTGTTGCTGAACAATTGTGAAATTAGGAACGTTTACAGGCTTCAGGTTATTGTATGCAAGCGTGGTGTAATGGGTTCATATATGTATGGAGTTAATGATCATCGTTAATTGTTAGGATCCTAATTAGAATTGATGATGATTTTAACATAATCAAACTAAGAAACCTGTCGGCTATGATAATAGAGCCGGTGCCATCAAGTTTCCCGTAAGTGATTCAGGCGACTTATATTAATTTGTCTGTCGCGCACATAAATGAGATGGCAACAGCTAATAGAAGAAACGATTCGTATTTAAATTATATTGGGGTATAATCAGTGTACAGAGTTTTAAAATAAATATTTGAAGGTTTCGATATCTTTTGTGACTGAACCATCCTTTTTTAAAAAAAAGTCAACATGAGTTTAAGTTTTCTAGATTTTTGCCGAAATCGTAATTTCGATGGAAAAATTTGTTATGTACAATTTTGGCCCCGAAAATCTCGCCTGTAAGCCACAGAGAAACTCGATGAAGTACCTAAAATTATGTTTTGATAGTGCCAAAAATCTCGACTACCAACAAGAATGGCTGCAGGGTGGTATAAGTGTACGAAGAGGGCCCCGATATACTATCATGTATGAAATACCAGTCTCAATCGGGAATTGTCTTTGACGCCCGGGTTCTTAGTAAAGGCCCTAAAGGACTCACAAGAAGATACCAAAATCCGAGATCGATAAAGTGATTCTGACTTATGCACGAGGAATAATTTAAAACAAAGCTAAAATAAACGTAATGTTAAGGACAGTAATATAACTATTTAAAAATGCTATCTGTATGAAAAACGTTCTCAAAATCAAGTACTAAATTACCTGTATATTAATCACGCCTCTAGGTAATGGCAATAGTTTCTAGGATACTAATATACCTATTTAAAAACAGCTAGCTTTAAAGTAGGTTTCCAAAATCATATGCTAAATTACCTGTATATTAATCACACCTCTAGGTAATGGCAATATATTTTATTACAGTAAAGCTGGAAACAATTACTTTTACATTAGTTGTGAAACAGAAATATATAAAGCTCTTTACTCTATTGCACAATTAAAAATTCAAGTACGAGTGCATACAGACACTCTTACGCCAATGCCAAAATTTTTAAAATACTTATTTTAATGGAAAACGTTTTCGATGAACAAAGTTACTTTCTAATTTCGAAAAAGTAATAACAAGAACGTAGTGTGGATACGTTTTATAGGTTTATACAGTTACAAGTGCTCATTAATTACTGGTGACTAGGCTATAATTTCAAGATTTATATTATAAATACTTGGAGTAATTTTGTCCGTAGATACAACTAAAAATCAACCATCTTGGATTTAATCCACTTGTTTTGACCAGATCCTAATGGAAATTCGGAACTTAGTTAAGATTTGGGTGTTTTGCAATTAATGTGTCTTTCCAACACGAAGTTGTTATTACTTCAGGAACTAATTCTTCCTAAAAGTAAAATTTATCAACCTGGTAGGATATAATTTCAAATTTTATTTGCCTTATCGTACTAATCAAGTTCGATTGGACATATACACTGTACCCCTGTCTGAATGGATATACGAAGGAGTCCCAAACATAGAGATTAGCTGTTTTAGACACGACAGTTGTATTTGACAAATCCCTACAAGGAATCCCAAAAGAAAATCTGGAATATTCATCCATAATCACAAGAAGATATCGATTTTGATTAACAGATGGAATATGTAGCTTTGATCAGAACACCCTTATGTTTATACAGTCTAGGTTTGATCGCAGCATAAACGTTACAAGAAGCAGTAACTCGACGAACGTGTTCTAAAGAAATCGGGAATTGTTACTACAGTAGATGGTTGATAGCAAAACCACCGCCACATTTCCTCCAGCATCCACATTTCCTCACACATCTGGACCAAAAAGTTTTCTTCGACTAACCATTTTTCATCTTTCGAGATAAATATATCTTAAATTTTTCATCTTTCGCTTGCGCAAATGTTTAGAGATTTGGCTATCCCAGATTCGCCAGACTCTGGTTACCACAGCGGTTTATAGATGTTATCAATACATGTATGTATTCTATTAAAAACATTATATTTTCTTGATAAAGTTTGTTTTTACATATTTGTATCGCCAACATTACCATAAATTATTAATAGACGTATTAAACTATCCTGTTTTTATTTTTAGGTTTAAAGTGGTGTACCCCGCAAATAATAAACACAATATACCGCATGTTAACAAAAAATTGTAGAGAAATTCAAAGACAACTTTAATGTGGGTCTAGTATTATAATTTGTTGGTAGTAAGGCTAAGTCCTACTGTATTGTACGCGAGAAGATTAGAAAGATTAAAGGATCTCACAAAGTGTAGTTAAGTAAAACCGAGGGTGCTACAACCTATAACGAGCATATATTCCCAAAAGGGGTAGGCATGCAACTACGCAGCAGTGCGTGGGAGAATAAGGATTCTCTCCAATAAGAAATTAAAGTCATTGGGTAATGGTAGAAATGTTAAACCTATAAAGGCGATTATTAATTGTGATTTAGTGACCGCGTTTGTGCACTCTTCGAGTGTCTTCGACAATCTTCGATTGTTTCCAAAGAAAATATTCAAGCATGCCATTTTCGAAAAATATAGCGTAGAAGTTATTTAAAATTAAATTGCTTTATTAGTAAGTATTCTGTATACAACAAGTTTGTTGTTCCCTTAGTAAAGTGTTTATTTAAAATTTGTATCCTGCAATTATTCATCAATTTCTATTACACAAACATAATTAATAGAAAGTCCAAGAAAAGAAATTATATACAGCTTTCACATGTGATTCACATGATCGTTAAGAAATTATCATTCAATAGCGCAATGGTGTTTTCTAGAATATTTGCGGGATTACGTGTTATAAATACGCGGATATCAACCATTTTGTATATATGCAGCAGGGCTAATTCTAAATGAATTCTGATAATTGCTATAAAATTAATGCTACATTGGAAGTTTTGAAAATATTGAATTTAGATATTTTGCTATATTAATACTTAATTAGGCTGAAGGTAAGTGACACGCATTTTCAATACGAATGCATTCTTCTTTTCATTACAGGAGAAATTCCATAGATTTCATACAAGCAAAATGCGCTTTCTTAATTATTAACCACGATGTTGAATTGAACTAGAACAATGGGAAAATAAGTTTCATAAATTCAAGCCACGAAACCATGTAAACACCAACTTTATACACAGCTTATTAATAAAATCAGTTTATCGGGCGAGGACAACAAAACAAGTACATCATTCCTAATAGCACAGCAACCTAATTAAGGTAGGTCAGTAAGCAATATTAAATTGCTAATAATTGACTTGCATTTAGCGTACTTTCCTATTGTAATAACCGCATTTGTTTGGAGAAGATATATACTTTTAAAAAGAAATTATATACAGCTTTCACATGTAATTCAGAGCGATGATTACGCCAAAAGTCGACCTTCCCATTGACATATTTAAAACACATTACATTGGAATGATTAGTTTATTAAACTGTAAATTGGATAACATAAATTATTAAACTTTTGCATGCTTATTTCTTTGTATTGGTTAAAGCATATGTCATAAATGAGCAAAAATTTTAAAGAGGTTTGAGAGTTTTAAAGGAGTATAACTTTGCAGGGGGTGGTCCGATTTTAAATCTGTTTGCAGATTTGGATTCTGCATAAAATTTTAGACTAATTTAATGTATCGCATGACTAAAAAAATTTATAAGAACGCTCAAAAGTCGCTACAGGTAAGAAATCTTAAAATCAGGGTAACTCTCTTGGGGATGATGATATCTAAAAAATTCCTAGAGATTTGGGTAGCCGAGAAAAATCTAATATTAATTGATACCAAACAAGATAGGTTTATCTCAAAAGATTCATTGGTTAGACGAAGAAAACTATTTGTTAGTTTTGCTTATAGAGCAAAGAGCAACATTTAGAGGTTTGAGAGCTTTAAAGGGTATAACTTTGCAGAGCGTGGTCGAATATTAAATCTGTTTGCAGATTCGGATTCTGCGTAAAATTCTAGACTAACAAGATGTATCGCATGTATAAAAAAAATTTATAAGAACGCTCAAAAGTCGCTACAGATAAAAAATCTTAAAATTAGGGTAGCTCCCTTGGGGATGGTGCAATCTAAAAAATTCTTAGAGATTTGGGTAGCTGAGAAAATTCTAATATTAATTGATACCAAACAAGATAGGTTTATCTTGAAAAATGAAAATGGCTAGTCGAAGAAAACTATTTGGTCCAGAATGTTAGCTGTACAAAAAATCTTAAAAATAGGTTTATCTCGTGTGTGGAAATGAGGATGCTCATTTATCTCGAAAGATGAAAAATTTAAGATATATTTATCTCGAAAGATGAAAAATGGTTAGTCGAAGAAAACTTTTTGGTCCAGATGTGTGAGGAAATGTGGATGCTGGAGGAAATGTGGCGGTGGTTTTGCTATCAACCATCTACTTACTACATACCCAATGAAATAGGCGAGTTACTCCTGGATGACACAATAACTTATGAAACACATCCTAGATACATCATTAGCAACCTGGTTATGTGTGGCGGCGACGTGGATCAGACTGCTGATCTCAAGGTCCCGGCTTCGATTCCTGACACGGACCACTTGAAAAATGTTCGGCGAACATTTTTTACAAAAATATACTCTCGTTCGGATGAGAGGTAAAATGTAGGTCGCGTGCGTGAGTGTTGTTACGAACTTTAAAGATCCCTACCTTGCTTGCAATAGCAGGGGTTCGACAAAATTCAAAATTTGCAGATAAAAAGACTCGCTACCTGGCCAATGTAGTACCTTCGGGTAGAGCATTGGAAAATGAAATGTAGGGGTCTGATTATATGTCTGTAAAAATCTCATAATTATAACAAGATAGCTCTAATCGACATCGCTCGATTTTTTCATTATTTAGTTTACCACAACGAGTACTGTCGAACGTAAAAGTTACGGATTGTTGATCTGTTATTAACTTAAAATGGCTGCCCATAAGATAGTGTTTCTATTTATAAAGGGCTTCACTATAGCTTGGACTTTTTTTCTCGGGTGTTTTTGTTCAGAGCCATTTAAAGTCCTTGAAAAGAACGCCACAGGACGTCCAGATTGTGACAACGTTGCAGCCGCATCATTTTCAGAAACATCAACTTCAACAGTAAATGGGGCATCGTTATCTATACAATTAACAACAGATTTTTTATTTCATGTTTTAATTACTCGAAAGCTTCTTTAGCTTTTGCAGACAAAGAAAATTTCGTGCGAACAAGATGAGCTCTTTTAGTGGAAAAATTTGGAATGTATGATGAATAATGCAAAACATACCTAATATTCTTCTCAAAGAGACCATGTCTTTTGATGGAGGCAGGTTTTTTTAGCGGTTCGAGCCGGCTCGGATCAGGCCTGATAGTTCCATTTGATTGTTGATAGCTTGCATGAAAATGATGATTTTTCATAATTAATAGTTAGATTGTATATTTTTACTGTTTCAATAGTCATCCATAGAATGCCGGCTCGTCTAATTGCAATTGGTTTATTTTCAGCTTTAAGGTTAACAAATAAAGAAGCAGACGGCGCATTAGCAGCATAGCTGCGCTACATACGACTTATCACCTTCAACCACTAATTGGACTCTTGTATTAGTTTTAGAATGGCATACCCTATTATCATGTTAGAGCATAGATCTGGTAAAATAGATAGCTTGACTTTAACATAAGAGGGATCAAGAAGATTAATGTTCACATTACACTGCCCTTCAATATTAGAAGTCTTAGTAGTTGATGCCATAGATACAGAACCAGCACAAGGAACCACCAATAAACTCAATTTAGAGGCTTAAGGAGCTTCGCATATCAATTAAAGTGAAAACAGGATATCCATTAATAGTAACAGGAACGGTACCCTTAGATAATTTGTTTTTAGAGGTGTTACATTTTATTTTCCAATGCTCCACTCGTAGATAATACATAGGCCAGAAAGCGAGTTTTTTTTAAACTGGAAATTTTGAATTTTGCCGAACCTTTGCTGTTCCAAGCAAGGTAAAAATCTTTAACTTGCGTGACAACACCAACACACGGGACCTATATTTTACCTTTCATCCGAATAAGGGCGTATTTTTGTGAAAACTGTTCTTCTAACATTTTTAAAGCGGTCCGTTTCGGGAATCGAACCCTGAACTTTGGGCTTAGTGGTCACACGCGAACCAACTTAGCCCCGAAGCAGCCTCGTTTTAGAGACTGAAAATTCCAGCTTACTACTTTCATAATGTTAACTGTTGAACGTTCATTTTGGGTCTTAGCGGATTGACACACATTTACATTTTATACTGATTTTGACATCTCTTCTCTTGGGAGTGTGCTTTCTGATCCAGATCAGGAGGTACTGATCCCTAATATTGGGGGGGGGGAGTTGCCTTTCCGAAAGCTACCCCCGGGGCATGGCGGCAGAGCCGCCGCGCAGAATTAGGCTCAACATAGGTATTCTTTCCTTTTAAATGTAGAGAGGAGAAAGCTTCATGACCTCTCACCTCCCCTACGGCATTGAAATTTTCATCTAGGTTAAGTTTAAACTAGATATACTTACACAAAAATAAACATTCATTCACATACACACGATTTTTCGATTCATTTCATACTTTTAAATTGATGGCTTAGTGTCCGTTTTTCAGTATCTGTGCTAATTTGATTTAATTCGCTCAAAATATTTGGAAAAGTCTTGATTAATTATAGGGGATTTGGCATTCTTTGGAAATGCTTAAAATCATATTTTATTTTAATAATTCCTGTATTAGTAAATCCCACCAATAGGGTTAGGCAATTTCTTTTAAAAATATAATTTTTAGGTTACTACATTTTTGATCTAAGGTAACATTATTTTGTATTATATATGGTTCATACTCAAAGTTGTCAAATTCATTGTGTCTGTTTTTAAAGTTTAGATATGATGTCTTCATTGTAATTTCCTTTTAAATTATTACAGTTTCGTGATTCATTTGTTTTGATTAATAATGTATTGCTTTTGCGCGCCCGTTATCTCATCGGTTGGGTATGAAGACTTTACAGGCAGATTTGTGCAGACTCAAATAAATTAAAAATCCGTGTTTCTGATTTAGTGCAACTATCCGTAAGTTAATGATACATACAGATTAGATAGAAAAAACCGCATTTTGCAGTCTTAATTCATCTATCGGAATTGTGCCAAGATTTGTTTTAGGAAGGGAGGATCCATTTTCTTAGAGCTCTTCATGCTTAACATCCAAACAATCAGCATGCAACTTTAGTAGGTTATGTACCTTTGGCAAAAAGGTTATCGAACAGACGAATCAAATTTCGGACAATACCCTACCAAGTCGGTTATTTTCAATTTTAGGGACACATTGGTTTTCAGATCGACAACTTTATGTTGGAGATAAGCATGTTGTGGGTTGCGAGATCAACCTATATAGGTTCTTTAATGAAGTCCGCCTTAGCTACAGTTAACAATCATTCATCAAGTATTTATAAAAAAGCGTCTGAACTATACCAGAGAGAGTTTGTGATTAAATAAACATTTGAAATTGATGGCATGAATTGATAAAATGTACCTGTAGTGCGTCTGTGTGTTTAGGTTGAGATTTTAGTTAAGTAAATTTGCAATATATTTGATTTCTAATAGTTGTTTAAGACTGTATCATGCATTTGTAATGAACACGTAAGTGTGTTATGGGTGTTTCTAAAAGATATGTGCAAAACGTGACTACAAATTCCTGATACTAAAATATGAGGTTTTAGTCCAATTTATTTTAGTCCAAAAGTTAATAGTTTTCCAGACACAGGGCGTGAAAGTTATTATGTTTTTAAGCTATTTTTTAAATAGGTATCATAATAATAGGAAGATTTGCCTGAAATTTTGTTATCTAGGGGTTTTTTAAGATGAGAAATTCAGATTTGCTAATAGTTTTGACGTACCTCGCAGAGGGCGCGACCAGCAGCCCTTTGCTTACATTAAAAACTCCATAGCTTTTCTGTGCCTCGGTATATAAAATTTCTAATTCAAAAGTTTTATTCCCTGACAATTTTTCTCAGATAACGGTATACCCTACTAACACTTATCATAGCTCCCCTTCGCATTTTATCCAGGCTTAGGACTGGTCTAAGAAGCTTGGAGCGTGTTTAAGGGCCAACACACCAACAACAACAAAATTTTACACAACATTGAGTTAATAATGATAAGAATGTAAGACTAAACTGGCAAAGAACAAGAGGAATAACACACAAAGTCAATGACAAACCAAACAGCAAACTTGTATTAAATTATAAATTGTTCAATAAAACTCTGAGTAAATGTGAATGTATGGGGATGATAAGGTGATATAGATATGGTAATTATAGGGAAGGACCAATTGCTTTTGTAGCAATACCGATGGCAGTGTAGCGGTTATGTAATAAATAAAGCAACTACAACAAACTACTTAATAAAGGGTATAAATACCTTAAAGCCTGTGCCGCTCTGGGCAATAAAAATTACACACAAAAGGTTCGCGGACAACCAAGAACACGCACGTTGGGTGATGGTGTCGCTTTCAAAAGCTCTCATACAACTCTCTTCTGTAACGGTTCGAGTACGACTGTGTCACTTCACGCACTCCCACTGCCGGTATAAATGTTTCACTAAACTGTAGGGTGCCTGCACTAATGGCATTTATTGTCAGCAACACCAAATTGTTCGATGATGACGTAACAAAATGTTCAAAATGTCACCCGTTTTCATGTACACAAAGATTAATTCTCCGAAGAAAATTGCACTGCACCCTTTGTATAATCTCTACATCTAACCGTAAAATATCAACTTAATTGTGTGTTCGTACCCACAATCCTTCTTCGGTGTTTACAGGTCTAGAATATATAATCTCTTTATGTGTTCCCAATAAAAAGTAGTCCATTGGCGTTAAATCCGCTGAGCAAGGTGGTCAATTTGCAGGAGCATTATTTCCTTTGCCGATCCATCGATTCTGAAAATTCTCATGTAGGTGATTCCTGACGTTTAATGTGAAGTGTTGTGATGCATCGTTGTGAACAACATGGTTTCTCTAATAGATAGTGGAAGTCATTAAATAAATTTGGAAAATTTACTAAATGTTGTCGGTAATTTACATCATTTAAACGATGTGGTAAGATGACAGGACCAATAATAAAACTGTCAATAATTCCTGCTCACACGTTAATTTTAAATTCACGTTGATAATGCACAACCTTCACTGCATGCGAGTTTTGGTCAGGATAAATGTGTTCATTATGTAAATTAGTAATACCCCCTCTTGTAAAACAGCACTCATTCGAAAATAAAAATTTTTTCTGAAAATTTGGGTGATTTTCTCTCTGTTCATTAATAAAACGACAGAAGTCTAGTTTTTCTTCGAGGTTGACAGGTACAAGCTCGTGTACTCTTTGGAGTTGAAATGGCTGCAACAACTGTTCTCTTAAAAATCTATTAACCGTATATTTAGAAGCTCCAATTTCCAAACCTAGCTGTCTGGTGCTCAGACTCGAATCTTTTTCAATTCGTTCTAAAGTTTCTGCCTCAACCTCTGGTGTTCTAATTGTACTATTCTGTCCAAATCAAAAGTTGCAGGAGCAACCGGTTGTCCGAAGATGCCGTTCAACAGTGGCAAATGTTTGATGGTTTGGTATGCGTTTATTTTGAAATCTTTCTTGATAGCTCTCATCGACTGTCGACCATTTCCTTGGCTATAACCATAAACTAATATCGTATCGATCATTTCTGCGTTAGTGTAGAGTACGGTCCTAGCGAAAAATACAAGAATGAAATGGTAACTTTTAAAGTTACGATAAAAACTTGTTTTATTCCGAATAGACCTGCACCTTGAAGAAGTTCTAGATTACTAGAACAGGTGGAATGGCTTCCACGTTCAAGTGATCTAAAGAGCCAACCTACAGGTTCAACCAAATTAGTAGGGTCTTTGGTGATGAACCAGACTATGACAGCTCCCCGAAAGAGGGCAGCGGCTCTTTCGGTACTTTGATTGGCAGAAACCATAGGGATCAGTATGGCATTCTAAGACACTCTACCGCGATGTGGAAGGCAACGGGAAACTACCGCATTACCTCCCAAGTACAAAGCCTACTTAAATTGTATTTAAAATGATGGCATCCTCTGAGGTAAAAGATTCCGGAGGTAACATAGTCCCCATTTGGATCTCCGGGAGGGGACTACTTCGGAGATGTGATCGGAAAACTTAGAAAAAGAATCGCAAACATTCTGCGAGTCGGTGTCAGAAGTATGAAGCAAGTAGGTAAGCTACAGAGCTTAAAAATTGAAATGGATAGGTTAGCACTAGACATAGTAGGGATTCGCGAAGTGGTGGCCAGCGGCGGGGAATTTTTGGAGTGGAGACTTTGGGGTAATTAATACAGGATCAGAGGAAGATTTTCTGGTGTGGAGATAGTTATGCGAAAAAAGATAGGGCACTGTGTAGAAAACTACTTACAAAAGAACCATAGAGTGCTCGTGGTTAGATTAGAATCGAAACCGGTAAATACAGTGAGGAAGAGTAGAAGCGATCTAGAAAGATATCGAGGACATACTAAGGTACGTAAAAGGACATGAAAATTTAATAATTACATAGCTTATACAAAGAGCAAACAGCAGTAATAGAATTGAGCAGAAACCTAGAGAAGTAAATATTAGGAAAGGTGTGAGACATGGATGTGCCCAACCCTCATTAATTTTTAACTTATACATAGAACAGGCAATGAATTCTGTTAAGTTCAGGAAGACATTTGGAATTACTATGCAGGGACAAAAGTTTGATATGCTTAGGTTTGCAGATGATATAGCGGTAGTAGCATCTATCAAAGAAGAGTTAGAAGCTGCTCTTAATGAAATGGAAACAAATAATTATGTAAAGAATGGGAAAATATACCAAAAACAAGAATACAAATAGGTAACGAGAACTTACAAGAGGTTAAGGATTTATGCTACCTAGGAAGCCAAATAACGCAACATGGGAAAAGCACAAACGATTAAAACAAAGATTAGACCAACGTCGTGCTACATTATTTAACAAGAAAAAGCAACTACTGTGTTCAAAGACAACAAACATAGAAACAAGGAAAAGCCTGCTTAACACATATGTGAGGAACACGGCACTGTACGGTTGTGAAGCCTGGACAGTACGAGAGGCGGGCAAGAATAAGGTAGAAGCCTTTGAAATGTGGCGTTACAGACGTATTATGAAGATATCATAGACAGACAAAGTTAAGAACAAAGTGGTACTAAAAATCGTAGGGAAGAAAGAAATAAGCGGAAAATGTTAAAAAATAGGAGAGATAGGATGATAGGCCACATACTACGACATGAGAGAATAGTGCGGAATATATTAGAAGCAGAGACAGCAAAAAAGAGAAGTAGAGGTAGACCTAGGTTAGACTATTGCACACAGATAGTGAAAGATGTAGGATGTGGGAATTTCAGGGAAATGTGTAGGCTATCTCAGAATAGAAATCGATGGAGGTACGCATCCAACCAGTCCCAAGATGGAAAAACTAATGACGAAAAAAATTAATGTACTTAAACATGGTGATAATTATAAACAACTACAAGTATTGGTCTTGCAATATTGTCAACTAATGTTAATTGTACGAAAGTACTTACTGGAAAACTATTAATTCGGCAACTCTAAGTGTTGGGAGTTGTTGGCAGTCACAGGCTGCCTAACCCCCTTCACATACCCTACATTTGATTTTCCAATGCTTCCCCCGAAGGTACTACGTTGGCAGCGAGTTTTTTTACCTGGAAATTTTGAATTTTGCTGAATCGTTGCTGTTGCAAGCAAGGTAGGGATCTTTAACGTGCGTGAAAACACTCACACACGGGACCTCCTCTCGTCCGAACTAGGGTGTATTTTTGTGAAAAATGCTCGCCTAACATTTTTCAAGCGGACCGTGTCGGGAACGAACCAGGGACCTTGGGCGTAGTAGTCACACGCATACCAACTACGACACGGAGCCCCCCCCCCTGACATACCATTGAGTCTCGGTGAAATAGGGCATATAATTAGAAAACAATAGAAGGGAACCCCAGCTGTATATAGGCTGTTGTGGGAATTTGAGGGAACTGTGTAGGCTTGCTCAGAACATAAAGTAAGTGGAGGTACGCGTCCAACTAGTTTCAAGACGGAAAATCTAATGTTGTGAAATATTTTCAACTAATGTTGATTGAGCGAAATGATATATTGGAAAAAGCATTAATTTGACAAATTTTCAAGTGCTGGGGGAATTTGGCAGCCACAGGCTGCTCCCCCCCCCCCCCTCGCGTAACACTGAATATCGGGGAAATAGGGTATATAACTGAAAATAATAGAAGGTGACCGAACTGCATCTAACAAGAAAGAACAGCGGATATGTTCAAAGACAACAAACATAGAGACAAAAGAAAATTGTTCAAAGCATACGTGTGGAGCACAGCACAGTCCGTCTATGAAATAGGGGCAGTAGGAAAAGTAGACAGAAAGAGATAGAAGCGTTGTTGTGCTTCAGATGTATAAGGATGATAGCATGGACAGACAAGGTTAATAACAAATAGGTTATAGAAATAGTAGAGGAAGAAAGATTGATACGAATTTAAAAGTTGGTTGGCTCACGTTGTGACGCCAGAGTAACTATTTTTGCTAGGCCTTACGTTGGATGGGTGCCACTAAAACGACCTCTGTTTTACAAAAGACTGGAACGTCTTTTTGTTATATTAAGGCGCTAGAGAACAAAGTCTTCCGACAAAGCTAGGGGTCTATTCCTGGGTAGAGCAATGAGAAGTGGGGGGGAAGTCGAATTCTGTTTGCAAACCAAAGTTAAGCTAAATCAAATAGGCGCCACCATGTCCTGAGATAATGGCGATAATTGCAAAGCACAGTTCTAAGGACGGACGTGGAAACCCAAGGAACAAATGATCGCCTTCGTTAACAAAAACCTGTCTTAACAAAATAAGACGCAGCTCCTGTAAGAAATTATAATGGTTAAATAAATAAAAAAAATAGAACACCACTTGTGTCCTATAAACATATATAAAGAAATAATAAAAAAGTATTTCCAATATAATATTGGCATCAAATTATTACTCAGATTAATTTTAGCTTTATGTAATTAGATTTGATCGTACTTGACCAAAATAAAAGTCTTAGATTTTGGACTAAATGTTTACTAAAAAAATTCTTTTAAAATATTGGAACTTGTAACAAAAAATGGTCATCATCAACTACATCAAAATTAAAGTTTTAACTTTCCTTTTTTTCTTTCATTAATCAAGCAACTTTACTTTAAACATGAACTTGTTATACAAATTAAAGTAATAATGATTGGTAAGCATAACACAGTGAATTAAATTCTAACCTGGACAGATCTTTTCAGGTAGATAACAAATTACTTTGTTGTCATGCACGTTAAAGATCCCTACCTTGCTTGGAACAGCAAGGGTTCGGCAAAATTCCATATTCTCCAGGTAAAAAAAACTCGCTTCCTGGCCAATGTAGTACCTTCGGGTGGAGAATTGGAAAAAAAATCACATGTATCAGACACCGGTCTTGCAAGCGAGCTTGCATCCCGGGTCTGCTCCACCTCCATGGATATGTTTTGGTTACCTGAGAGGTCCCCCATTGCTGGTTCCACCTCTTCAGGTTCTGTTTTACTTATGGTACCAATATTATTCATAATTGTTCCCATGAGTGGGGTGTAAATGGTCACCATGCGAGGTGCCCCCTGTTGGTATGGAAGGTGTGAATAAAACGGGGTGCCGCCCTGTTCCCCGAGTTCTGGACTGATTAAGGCTAGTCAATTATCCAGCCACGCATCCCTTGGCCTCAGTCCTTCGCCACGGGATTTAGGTTTTTTAGCGAGGTTGTCTCCTCTTGGTCCGGGCGGTTAACCCAAGACTTGCTCGTGAGACATGACCACGACAGCAGGGAAGGCGCGGTGTGTCGGTGTTGCAGAATTGCCCCACCGGCTTCGTTTACCTCAGTGCAGGCCCATTAGCCACGAAACTACAGCTTGGGCTGTGGGGTTTGGGATCGTTTTCACTTGGCTAGGGGGCGGATTTTATCCCGCTCTAGCAGTCTCGTGCTCTCCACCATGTTGTGGGTCTTATACCACTCAGGCACTGGGTCACTGAAAGAGATAAGGTTATCACGATCCTTCCCAGAGTAGATAGCCAATCCCTTGGTCATATATCCTGGGGTTTCTCCTATCCGCCACCTGGAGACGCGCCCAATGGGTAACCAACCGCATGGGACCCTTTATAGTTAAACAAGTATAAAGACATGTTTATGTTTTTTTTTTCAATTAATATATAGTATAGTTACACTTTTGTTATAATAAATTATTTTGTAATTACCTAGAAGCGTGATTGAAACTTCAGGTGATTTAACAGTTGATATTAGATACCTCTCCAGCTAGCCATTTTAAATAAGTTTTCGTAGTGTTCTTATGGTTAAGATTTGTTTTATGTTTAAGCAATAGTTTACCTAACAAATTCTCAGGTAAATTTTAAGCCAGAATCGCTCTCCTGATCTCAGGTGTTAACACCCTCTTGTTATTATTTTTAAGACTTTTCCCTAAAAACGTTGCGAGATTATATGGCGATTTTCGATTAAGACATTGCATACCCAATAGCATTCTGGAACCCGCTTCAAACACGTACACCGCCCGTCCCACTGAATTAGTCGACAACCATTTTTGTTAGTACGGTCGATGTTTTCGGAATCTTACCGAAACAGGATTTTTAGCAAAGCACTTAACCTAGTTCTCTGTGGATTACCTGCGAGACTTTCACCCAATAGCATTCTGGAACCCGCTTTAAACACCTACACCGCCTGTCCCACTGAATTAGTCGGTAACCATTTATGTTAGTACCGTCGATGTTTTCGGTATTTTATCGAAACAGGATTTTTAGCAAAGCACTTCACCTATTTTTTCTGTGGATTACCGGCGAGATTTTCTGGGGGCCAAAATTCTACGTAACACTACCTTTGGGGAAGTTTTAATAAATTAGAATTACATAGTCTGAAAAAAGTAATACTAGACATGTCGATAATAAACACACAGTAACTAGCCGTTGTGATGACAAACAACTATTGATATGTTCCCTAGTGTTTTATACGTACTGCGATAGTTATAGGACACTAGTTCTTGAAAATTTTGGCATATGATAATTTCTTACATTGGTAAACCTAAACAGCTGAATTCAGAAATGCATGCCGTAAATCTAATTGTGGTTTATGTGGTAGTTTTCGAACTACCTGTGTTGAAGTATTGTTACAATTCTAAGGGATCGTAAACCGTTGGTTCGTTACACACTACGCATTGAATTACAGAAAATATACTAAACCGAATTTTAAATAGCTGCAGTTTCCCAGTGCTTTGTAATTTCTTTGCACGTTATGTCTTCTGTAAGTATGCTGCATTGTACATGTTACGGTCGTTTTTATTATAGGTTATTATTGAATTCGTATATGGAGGCTCTTTCAATATTAGACAAACATACAACACGCCTTCCGTTTCGAATAACAAATAGATGGAAAAGTTTCGCTTGTAAACCACCCAAATGGAAAATTTAGAATGTTGGCTTTTGGAATACGCAAGATATTACCCTTGTTGGGGTCTGTATACCCAATAAATAAATTCTTATAGTAGCGTAGTTTCTGTGACAAATTGTAAACGTTCTTGCCTGTTGTTTGTGATGTAGCTTACGTTTTTTATTGGTTTAGTAGCGACAAATATATTTTACTAGCTTAGGAATTCATGTAGTGTACAAAGTTTTTCAGAAGGTTAATTAAATTCAGCTTTTCAATTACATATTTTTATCACGCCATGTCTCATTATCGATCCGAACCTCCTAGAAGTACGTAATTTTTAGGTTCATGCACGGAGACGCACCTAATAATTCTGCACACGATATAAATTAGTACAAATCAATATTTTCCCATGCGTTAATATAGACGCTCCCAATCCAATTACAACGTGAAATAGGCTATAACGTAATGGTCCATTTGAAATTTCCACTGATGAGCAAATATGTTTTATCACTTTGACGCAGAACTAACATTTATTCGACGATAATGAACGTAATGATTCTCTTATAAAACAACTTTAGGTTACACTAGTTAAATACTAACGCAGATAACAGGCATGCAAACTGGTTTTCCATTTATCAAATATGCCCAAGCTTATGTTAAATTTTATTATTTATTAGAATGCTGACGTTTTTAAGCAAGTTTAGCAATTCATTAAAACTAATTTAAACCAGTTAGCATTCTACAAGGAAGATTTGACGTGACGAGCGGTCAGACCTAGGCTATTAGTGTCTGTTTGTGAACATTATTTTGGAGTAGACCGTGCATTTTTAGGAGGATAGTTGAATGTTCATTGTCGTCTGACGCTTACCAATTTGACAAATAGAATTGTTTAAAGAACACGTTTAAACTTGTGGTGCAATTCAGTAACTGTCCTTTAAAAAGATGGCTTTGGCGGATATTTAGTAAACATTAGCAACACGTCCCCGTAAAGCAACGTTTGCTGATGACTTGCTAGTTCAACTAAGTTCTATTTCCAATAACAACAGTTCTTTATTTTCCAACTGATTATACAAGCCTTTTCAACAACTCGTAGTTACAATGGAATTTTTTAAGAGCTCTCCCAACAATTTATTTATTAGCTAATCGGCAACATTACAAGTATTATCTTCTTAACACTACGATACTATCTTCCAAATAACTCATCATCATCATTAGGTCTTCAGTTCCGGAACTGGTTAGACGCGTACCATCATTGTTTCCTATTCTGAACTAACCTACAGATTTCCCCGAAATTTGCACAGTCTGCATCTATCACTAGCTGATCTAGATCTACATCCACCTCTTTTTTCCTATCTCTGCTTGTCATATATCCCATACTATTCCCCAAAAATGCCTTAGAACGTATTTTGCCCTTCTATTTCTCCTATTTTTTTTTCCAAAGATATCCTTGTTCCCCTACTGTTTCTATAACTTATTTGTTATTATTTTTGTCTGTCCATCTTCATATATCTGAAGCACGGTATTTCAAAAGCTGTTATTGTTCTTCTGTCTGCTTTTCAGACTGCCCGTATTTCGTATAGGCATACTGTCTGTGCTGTGCTCCACACATATGCTTTCAACAACTTTTTGTTCTATGTTTGTTGTCTTTCATCATAGGCGCTGTTCTTTCTTGTTAGACTCAGTTCGGTCCCCTTCTATTGTTTTACAATTATATACCCTATTTCTCCGACATTCAGTGGTTGCGGAGGGGGGTAAGCAGCCTGTGGCTGCCAAGTTCCCCCAGCACTTGAACATTTACCGATTTAATATTTTTTCCAATATATCTTTTCGCACCGTCAACATTAGTTGCAGATATTTCACAACCAACACCTGTAGTTGTTTATAATAATCATCAGATTTATCTGCGCTTACTTTTTCGTCATTGGGTTTTCCGTCTCAAAACTGGTTGGACATGTACCTGCACTTATTTATTTTCTAAACTAGCCTACATAGTTTCCTGAAATTCTCACACAGCAATACAGCTCGGTTTCCCTTCTATTGTTTTCTAATTTTATGCCCTATTTCACTGAGATTCATTGAAGGGGGTTAAGCAGCCTGTAGCTGCCAAGATCCCCCAACACATTTGCTGAAATAATAGTTTTCCAGTAAATGCTTTCACGCAATTACCATTATTCGAGAAAATTGCCCACCCAATACTTGTAGTTGCTTATAATAAATATCATGTTTAATGCAGTTACTTTCTTCGTCATTAATTTATCCATCTTGGGACTGGTTGGATGCGTACTTCCTCTGATTTCTATTCTGAGCTAGCCTACACATTTCCCTGAAACTCCTACAGCCTACATCTTTCACTATCTGTGTGCAGTAGTCTAACCTAGGTCTACCTCTTCTTCTCTTTTTTTCCTATCTCTGCTTTTAGTATATTCCGCACTATTCCCTCATGCCGTAGTATGTGGCCTATCATCTTATCTCTTCTATTTTTTACCGTTTTCCACATATTTCTTTCTTCCCCTACCATTTTTAGTACCTCTTCGTTCTTAACTTTGTCTGTCCATGATATCTTTATCATTCTTCTGTAGCACCACATTTCAAAGGCTTCTACCTTTTTCTTGTCTGCTTCTCCTACTGGCCAGGCTTCACAGCCGTACAGTGCTGTGCCCCATACATATGTTTTAAGCAATCTTTTCCTTGTTTCTATGTTTGTTGTCTTTGAACACAGTAGTTGCTTTTTCTTGTTAAATGTAGCACGACCTTGTGCTAATCTTTGTTTTATATCTTTTGTGCTTTTCCCATCTTGCGTTATTTGGCTTCCTAGGTAGCAGAAATCCTTAACCTCTTGTAAATTCGTGTTACATATTTGTATTCTTGTTTTTGATTTATTTTCCCCTCCTTTGCATACTAGTACTTTAGTTTTAGTTTTGTTAATTTTCATACCGTATCTCTCTGTAAGAACCGTTTCCATTTCATTAAGAGCAGCTTCTAATTCTTCCTTGCCAGATTCTAATACCGCTATATCATCTGCAAATCTAAGCATATCAATTTTTTGTCCCTGCGTAGTAATTCCAGATGTCTTCCTGCATTTGACAGTATTCTTTGCCTCTTCAATGTACAAGTTAAAAATTAATGGTGATAGGGCACATCCCTGTCGCACCTTTTTCCTAATGTTTACTTCTCTAGGTTCCTGCTCTAATTCTATTATTGCTGTTTGCTCTTTGTATAAGCTATGTACTATTCGTCTATCCCTATAACTCATTCCAATCTTTTTGAGTATTTCGAACATTTTTTTCCATTTTACATTGTCGAATGCTTTTTTCAGATCTACAAACCCTATATACACGCTTTCCCCTTTTTCTATTGTTTTCTCCATTATCACTCTCAGAGCTAATATAGCCTCCCGTGTTCCCCTGTTTCGCCTAAACCCAAATTGGTCTTCTCCTAGTATTTCTTCAGCCCGTTTTTCCATTCTTCTTTGTACAATTCTAGTTAATATTATTTTGGCACGTGTGCTGTCAAACTTATTGTTCGAAAATTTTCACATCTATCCGCGCCTTTCTTTGAAATCTTTGGGTATCTCGCCTGTTTCATACATATAGCTTACAAGTTGGAAGAGACGTTCTGTTACTGCTTGACCAGCGGCTTTTAGAGTTTGTGCTTGCACCTTATCTGTGCCCGGCGCCTTACCATTTTTCAGACCCTTTAATGATAATTCAAATTCATCTCTAAGTATAGGATATCCCAAGTCATCATTTTCAATGTCTGATTCCTGTTCTAATGCAGTTAGTTCTTCTCCTGCATATAAATTCTCTATATATTCTTGCGATCTACCCACTTTCTCTACGTTTTCTATAACGACGTTTCCTCCCGCGTCCCTTATATTTTTGCTATACGGTTCTATATCCCTAAAATTCATTCTAATTAATTTGTATGCTTCGTCTGTCTTTCCTATTTCCATCTTAGTTTGTACTTCTTTGCATTTTTCATCAATCTATTGTTCTTTAGCTTTCCTGCATTTTTGAATAATTTCCCATTTTATGGCTTTGTATCTCTGTTATCCTGTTTCGTCTGATTTATTTTTGTATTTTCGTCTTTCTTCTATTAAATTCAGGATATCCTTTGTTAGCCATGGTTTCTTATTTTCTTTTTGTGTATACCCCAAAATATCTCTGGCCGCCATGACGACGCCGGATTTAATGTTATTCCATTCTGTTTCTACTTCCTTAGTATCAGATATTTTCCCGATATCTTTGAGCAATTCATTCGACTTTTTTTCGAACCTATCTTGACTATCTTTATCTTTTAGTTTCTTTAGGTCCAAGTGCCTTTTTCCGTTTCTTTTTTCAAATTTTTAAATTTAAGTGCGGCCTTCATAATTACGATGTTGTGATCAGTGTCTGTCTATATCTGCTTCTGGGTAGCTTCTACAGTCTTTTACTTGATTCCTAAACCGTTGTCTAACAAGAATGTATTCTATTTGATATCTTCCTATATCTCCTGGCATCTTCCACGTATATCGTCTTCTAGCATGATGTTCAAATAATGTGTTTGTAATGATTAAATTGTTCTTGTCGCAAAATTCTACCAGCCTATTTCCTTTGTCGTTTCTAGTGCCTAAACCAAATAAACCTACTATCGCTCACCTACCACTGCATTAAAATCTTCCGTAATTATTAAATTTTCATGTCCTTTTACGTATCTTAATAAGTCTTCGATATCTTTGTAGATCGCTTCTACCTCTTTGTGACTGTAGCTAGAAGTGGGCATGTAAACTTGTATTATTACTGTGTTTACCGGTTTAGATTCTAATCTAACCATGAGTACTCTTTCGTTCTTTCGTAAGTAATTTTCTACACAGTATCCTATCTTTTTTCGCATAACAATCCCCACATCTGAATTTCCTTCCTCTGCTCCTGTATGAATTACCCAGAAGTCTCCACTCCAAAGTGCCCCGCCTCTGGCCACCGAACTTCGCTGATCCCTACTATGTCTAGTGATAACCTATTCATTTCGATTTTTAGGTTCTCTAGCTTACCTACTTGCTTCGTAGTTCTAACATTCCACGCCCCGACTCGCAAAATGTTCCCTGCTCTTATTCTTAACTTTCCGATCTCATCCTCCGAAGTAGTCCCCTCCCGGAGATCCGAATGGGGGACTATTTTTACTCCGGAATCTCTTACTCCAGAGAATGCCATAATTTTATTATAATTTAGGTACGCCTGTGTACTTGCGAGGTAATGTGATGGTTTCTCGTTGCCTTCCACATCGCGGTAGTGTGTCTTAGACTGCCATACCGACCCCTATGGTTTTGCCAATCTAAGTACCGAAAGAACCGCTGCCCTCTTTGGGGGGGGGGGGTCGTATCCCGACACGGTCCGCTTGAAAAATGTTAGGCGAGCATTTTTCG
Organism: Platerodrilus igneus; assembly: GCA_036346225.1. Classification (NCBI taxonomy): domain Eukaryota; kingdom Metazoa; phylum Arthropoda; class Insecta; order Coleoptera; family Lycidae; genus Platerodrilus; species Platerodrilus igneus. The sequence continues at coordinate 4,451,216 of JARFIW010001215.1, forward strand.
CAAAAATACACCCTCGTTCGGATGAGAGGTAAAATGGAGGTCCCGTGTGTGAGTGTTGTCACGCACGTTAAAGATCCTTACCTTGCTTGAAACAGGAAGGATTCGGCAAAATTCAAAATTTTCCAGGTAAAAAAAACTCGCTTCCTGGCCAATGTAGTACCTTCGGGTGGAGCATTGGAAAAATCACATGTAAAAATGCCCTCTTTCGGGGACCTGTCTTTGTCTGGTTCCTCACTAACGACCCTACTCCTTTGGTTGGACCTGTAGTTTGGCTCTTTAGCTCATTAGAACACGCAAGCCATTTCACCTGTTCTAGTAATCTAGAACTTCGGCAAGGTGCAGGTCCATTCGAAATGGTCTAAATAACTATCTGTAGTAAATATAAACCCGCAAATATAGGCTTTATTAAACTAAAAGATAAGCTTATGTAATATGACAGCGACGACCAGTAACATAATAATTGAAAGAAAACAGTCGCAGACTCTTCCTTTTATTTCATCACATTATTCCGTCTCTTTAAATTTTAGTCACATAGTCGACAAGATACTTGGGTGGACGAGTCTCTCTAGTAGACTTGCGAGTCATCGGCGTGTCAGGTAATCGCATTACAGACTCGGGAGTTGAATAACTATTCGAGGTAGGGACGTTGGGTAAGGATTCTGGAAAAATGCGAATGGTGTTAACAGCAGGTGGTGCGTCAACCAAATTACGGTTCATTCTAGTAGGCGAAGATTCAATAGACGAAGAGTGTAGGGTCGAAGAATCGGTACTTTCAGTATCGACTACTTCTCCCAGATTATCTAGGGAAGCTAGATGGCGATTTGAGATGGTTATTTCTCTCCCGTTCGATAGTTTGACGAACGAATAACAAGGGTTGGCGCTAAGTAGTTCAGCTTCTTCTACGACGGGGTCGTACTTCGAACAACGAACGTTTTTCCGAATAAGAATAGGCCCAGGCGCTAGTCAAGAAGGAATAGATTGTCCGTAAGCAGATCTTCGGCAATGTGTAAACATCCGTTCGTGAGGAGTCGAGTTAGGGGCGATACACAGCAAGGACCTAATTGAATGGAGACTCTGGTTTAAAGCTGTTTCCCATTTAGTTACGGGACTGCCTTCCGTCTTTAGAGCTAACAAAATAGTTCTCCAAACGATGCCATTGTATCGCTCAGTTTGTCAGTTTCCGCGGGGATTGTAGGCAGTGGACAAACTCGTAGCAGTTCCTTTTGTACGTAAAAATTGTTTGACTTCATTCGATATAAGAGAACTTCCCCTATCCGAGTGCACATAAGAGGGCATTTCGAATGTTGAAAATAGTTCGATTAGGCAGCCTATTACAGTTTTAGCGGACATTTCTTTACAAGCGTAAGCAAATGGGAATCGGGAGTATTCGTCAATTATAGTAAGAATATACCTGTTAGAGGTTACACTGGGCAAAGGTCCTTGAAAGTCCATAAAAATTCTTTCAAAAGGCTTAGTAGCTTTTATAAGATCACCTTCGGTTTTGGAAAAACGGGGTATAACTTCGGAGCAGGATCTGCAAGCGGATGTGACCCTTTTAATGTCATCGATAAAGTACCCAGTGTGCCATTCGGGTAACGCCAGGGTGGGTATCGATTGATGTATTTGATAAAGTTTATTAAGATCAGTGCTAATAGTGGCTACTCAATGGCGAACCCTGGAGAATGCATCTGCAACAACATTGTCCTTGCCGGGGCGGTAGACAATGTCGAATTTATAGCTGGAAAGTTCTAATCTCCATCTCTCAATTTTCTCATTCTTTATTTTAGATGTATGTTTTTGATCGAACATGAACGCTACCGACCGTTGATCGGTGAATAATGCGAACGGTTTCCCGGCCAAGTATTGCCGCCATTTCAACCAAACTTACGAAGTAAGTTAGGTTAATAAGATCGCTACGTCGCCGCCTTCGTCCGTTGCACGTTTTTTCGTTTTACAAACATTTGATATATGGATCTTGTTCAGTTTTTTACGATGATTAAGAATATGCTAGCCAATTTTCGATATCTCATCTAGTTTTCGAGTAATTCGACTTTAAAGTCGAAATTTTGGTTATATAAAACTTCAATATAACAAAATATAAATATTATTTTTAGGTTAATATCGACCTCCTGAGCATATTTTTACATAGCATCAATACTCTATGTTGATTGGTTTTCGAGTTATTCGACTTTGAAAAATATGTTCGAAAAATTTTATAAAAAAAAATAAAATAAAAAATTAACTTGTGTGAATTTCTATTACATAATGGCTTTAAGTTTGGTTGTATGGCGTACATGCGGCATAGATTTTTTTTTATTGACTCGATAATAGCGTACGCTTCTTTCTCAACAGAGGAATTATGACGCTCGGTATCCGAGAGACTTCTCGAGAAGAAGGCTACTGGTCTTCCTTCTTGGCTTAGACACGCCGCTATTGCGTACCCGCTAGCATCAGTTTCTACGGGGAAAGGTTATGGTCCGATAGCGTTTACAGCAGATTTGGCAATTTCTTGTTTTAGATTTTTAAAAGCTATCGAGGCTTCTTCAGTCGGAGGAAAAGCTTTGTTCTTAACTAGTGCTTGTATTTTTCCGGAGAAGTTGGAAACCCATTTAGAATAGTGGGCGAACATACCAATCACTCTCTGTAGCTCCGGGGAATCAACAGGAACTGGTAAATCGATTAAAGGACGAAGTCTCTCAGGATCTGGTTTTATTAATCCTTTTGATACGACATATCCTAGCACTTTAATTTCCTCTAAAGAGAATAGACTTTTGGCTTTGTTATTGGTTAGTCCGTATTTTTGTATAACTTCCATGACTCTTTTAAGTTTGTAATCGTGATTTTTTTGGTCCATTCCGCACACAGACATCATCGAGATAAGTATGGACCCCTTCTAGACTTTCTTGTTGTATAATCGAATTCAGAGCGCGCTGGAAGCAGGCTACACCATTAGTTACCCCAAAGGGTATACGGCAAAAATGATAAAGACGGCCACAGGCTTCGGAAGCTGTATAGAGTTTGTCTTCTTCAGCGATAGGTATTTGATGGTAAGCGCTTTGTAGACCAATTTTGCTGAGAACCCTGTACTGAGATATTTTAGAAATAGTGTCTTCAATGAGCGGTAGCGGATAAGCGTCTAATTGAGTAAAACGATTAATCGTCTGGGAGTAATAAATTACCAATCTTTTTTTATGAAGGGCATTTTTAGTGATAAGGACTTGGGCTTGCCATGGCGAATGGATTTCTTCTATTATTTTGTCGTCCAACAGCTTTTTGATTTCAGTTCGGATAAATACCATGTCTTCTTCGGTGTATTTTCTCGATTTAATGGCTATTGGTTTGCATTCCGCAGTAAGATTGCTAAACAGACGTTGCGGTTTAACGTTCGCAGTCGAAAGAGCACATAAATTGTGAGGTTCTTTGGGAGCACCAAAATGAATTTTTATGTCCGAATGAGATTCGAGCAGGTCGTGACCTAAAATAACGTCGGCACAGAGATTTTTTAAAACGAGTAGCTTGACACGACTACTGCATCCTTGTATAACTAGGTTAACTTCACAACAGCCATTTACTTCCGAGATGTACTCGCTGCTGGCAAGCGCAACATGTTGTGAGCAGGCTTCCACTCTCAGATCGTATGGTTTCTCGATTTTCTCATTTATGAACGACGCTGTACTTCCCCTGTCGACCAATACACGAGTTTTGTAACGATTTACGAATATAGGCACGATGCATTTAAGGTAGTAGAAGACATGACGCAATATAAGGTTTGTGCTTCGAGTTCTTTCGCAAGAGCTGAAGTCGCCGCAGATATTTCACTTGCCGATTTGCTTTGACAGACCTTAAAGAAATGTCCCTTATTTCCGCAAGAACTACACGTATCGTTCAACGCCGGACAAAACTTGTGCCGGTGACGTTTATTTCCACAAAAATAACAGTCTTCTTTCTGGTAAAATCTTGTCGGTTTGGAGTGAACCGCCGCGTTAACAACTAATTGGTTCGCGGCGAATGAAGCAGAATTCTGATAGGATTCACTGTTCAGTTGAGCCAATTCCAACGAGCGAGCTTGCTTATGAGCATCGTCCAATTCTAGTTCGTGATTTTCCAAAAGCCTTTGGCGTATATGCATAGACGAAATACCAGTAATAAAAGCGTCACGCATGTGGTCGTTTTCGTTTTGTTGCGTCGTGATAGCTTGAAAATAGCAATCCTTAGTTAGAATTTTCAGAGCTTGAAGGTATTGATCAATTGTTGTCTCACCGGGTTGTTGTAGACGTTTAGCCAATTTATGTCTCGCATATATAATGTTTCGAGGCTTTATGAAGATGGGGTCTAACCTGGTTATCGCTTCAGCATAATCACGGCAATCCTTAATATTACTGTATACGCTCGAAGATAGGTGGTTTACTAGTAATATGTACTGAATTTCATCGGGCAGGGGTTGTTCAGTTGTAACGGTAGCTTTCAGAAAGTTCTCGAAAGTACATTTCCAGTGTAACCATTCCAACGAAGAGTCTAGCGTAGATTTAGGATCTCCGTCAAATCGTTCGGGCCTTAGATATTTGTCTATTCGTTCTCTTTTAGTTTAATAAATTGTAGTAAATATAAACCCGCAAATATAGGCTTTGTTAAACTAAAAGACAAGCTTATATAATATGACAGTGACAATCAGTAACATAATAATTGAAAGAAAACAGTCGCAGTCTCCTCCTTTTATTTCATCACACTATCGAAGGTATTAATAACTATTCAGAATTAATTATTAATGTATATAATCACTACAGTAATGCATACCAACAGTAATTTATATCGCATCTTTCAAAGCTTTAAAGTAGAACATATTGTAATCAAAGCTTGAATAAGGACTGGACTCTAATATTCACGACCGCAACATATATACATATTCAAAACCTGTAGACTATTCTGAAACCTTTCAGAAATTATGCAAATAACATTTCGAATGTGCCTATTGTAATTTAAATAACTTAACTGCAAAACTCTTGTACCTGTCACTCAAAACTATGTGAAAGATGAGGCGCCGCCGGAACCTATCAATCATCTTTTGTGTGCAAACGCTTCGTTTACATTCCAACGTAATTATTCGAAACATAATTTTGTAACTATTGTGAAAGATTTTTATATATATGGAGGGCGATGTAGGAAGAATTTTAATGAATATATAAATATTGGAGATGATGTAGCAAATGGTTAGTTGTTATACAGAATGCAAAGATGCAGACGTTGACGATGTTATTGCAAATAAACGCAACCTTCCTCACGTGCAGGATGTCGTAAAAAATAGTTTTACCTACCAGCTTGTCGATGTCTAATTGCGGTATTCGTACATCACTCGTGACGTCAACACCAGTAAAATACAAAATTTTTAAAAACACGTCTGCTTAACTGGATGCTATTTCGTAAACTAAAGCGCTAAGAACGATTTGTATTAAATAGAGGGGTTAGTGCACGCCTAGTTCAACTGTTAATATGTATTATAACCAATAAAATTCTAGGAATTAACGTACAATAATCGACAGCAAATAAGACTAATTATCTTTTACTCTGATAATTGCTTTTAACGTATTAATATTATAACATTCTGGGAACCCACGTACAAGTTATGAAAGGAAATAACTTGTCCAAAGACGAAAGTTTATTAATTATATACATCCGACACACGTCCGACATACATCGGACATGTCAGAAAACTCCGACGCTTAAGCCATTAAAGTATAATAACCCGATTGATTTTATTATATAATTCGAATTCCTCTGTAATAAGAAGATTGTTATGCCGAAAATAAACACTGCTGTAAAAATAAATATAATTGCATTATATATAAGTACGTTTTAAATATTGTAAACACATAAAAAAGAGATTATTAAAATCATCGAGATAGTGTATAGTATGGAGGTAAATAAATACAAAAATGGTAAATTTCTTTTTAAGAAAGAGAAATGTGTAGAATCTTTAATAGTAGTCTGCATGAGCCGTTTTCAAAAAATTGTATCTGCCAGCTATACGCCATACCTTAAAAAGATATCTGTCAAAATTTCATGACAATCCGACGATTAGTTTACAAGTTACAGAGGTTCAAGTGACGATACTTTTGAGTTTTTCAAAAAAATGAATTCCAAGCAATTTCGCGTGTTGATTTATCATTGCTTTTGATGGGTAAAATACCATCGCAGCCAAAGCATGGCTTGATAAGTGTTATCCGGGCTCTGCTCCATCGAGGCAAACGGTGGAGAAGTGGTTTGCTGATTTTAAACGTGGCCGTACAGACACTGACGATGCTGAACGCTCTGGAAGGCCAATTGAGGTGGTTACACCGGAAAACATCAAAAGTCCACCGAATCGTTTTGGAAAACAGAAAAGTGAAATTGCGTGAGATAGCTGACACCTTGAAGATATCAGAAGGCAGTGTGCACACTATTTTGCATGAACATTTGTCCATGAGAAAGCTGTTCTCAAAGTGGGTGCCGCGTTTGCTCACAGTGGACCAAAACAACAACGTGTTGATGATTCTGAGAGCTGTTTGGAGCTGTTCAACCGGAATAAAAGGACTTTTGCGTCGGTATGTGACAATGGATGAAACATGGATCCACCACCACACTCCAGAGTCTAATCGGCAGTCAGCTGAGTGGACTGCAGCCGGAGAACCACGTCCAAAGCGGCCAAAATCGCAAAAGTCGGCTGGTAAGGTTTTGGCGTCTGTATTTTGGGATGCGCACGGAATTTTGTACATCGACTATCTTGAGAAAGGAAGAAGAATCAACAGCGAACACTACATGGCATTATTAGTGCGTTTGAAGGAAGAAATTGCCAAAAACGGCCACACATGAAGAAGAAAAAATTCTCTTTCACCAAGACAATGCACCGTGTCACAAGTCGATCGCAACGATGGCCAAATTGCACCAATTGGACTTCGAATTGCTTCCGCACCCACCGTATTCTCCAGATTTGGCCCCCAGCGACTACTACCTGTTCGCAGACCTGAAAAAAATGCTCGCCGGAAAAAAATTTGGCTCGGATGAAGAGGTGATCGCTGAAACTGAAGCTTATTTTGAGGCCAAAGACGAATTGTTTTACAAAAAAGGTATCGAAATGCTAGAACGGCGTTGGACTGATTGTATCACTCTTGAAGGAATGTATGTTGATGAATAAAATCGAATTTCGCCAAAAAAATGTGTTTTTCTTAGTTATCCTACGGACTTATTGAGTGATGTATTATTACACCATTCTTACGTCATACTAATTTAAAATAAATGAAGAACAAATTTCTCTTCGTGTACATCTAACATATATTGTAAAACATAATTTTCAGAACAGTATTTAACATCCAAAAAAATTAACAAGAACCATGATCTACCCTATTTAGGTCAAATCCGCTACAAAACATATTACTTCGTCAAAATTTAATCAAGTTAACTTTTACTTGCTAATTTTCATCTTAATTAACGAACTTTGATGTAGAAAATTCGATGCCATACGGTTTTTAGTTTACTGGAGCGTGCATCAACATTAATTAATAGTTTATTAAGAATAAGCTCCACGCGTTTATAAATGTAAACGATGAAGATATCGTGGGACAGACTAAGTTAAGAACAAATAGGTTCTAGAAAGGGTAGAGGAAGAAAGAAATTTTAGAAAACAGTAAACATAGGAGAGATAGGATGATAGAACAGTTAATAAGGCATGAAAGAATAGTGCGAAATATTTTAGAAGCATAGAAAGAAAAGGAGAAGTAGTGGTAGACCTAGATTAGACTATTGCACACGGATAGTGAAAGATGTAGACTGTGGGAATTTGAGGGACATGTGTAGGTTAGCTCAGAATAGAAAACATTGGAGAGACGCGTTTAACTAGTTCTAGTACGGAAAATCTAATGATGAAAAAAGTAAATGCATTGAAACCTGATGATCATTGTACACTACAGTGTTGGTTTTGCAATACTTTCAACAAATGTTGATTCTGCGAAAGGAGTAATGGGAAAACTATCGATTTGACAAGTGTCTGAGTGGTGGGGGATCTTGGTAGCTATCAGGTTGCTTAACGCACGCACCATTAAATATCGGTGAAATAGGATGTATTTTAAGCAAACAATAGAAGAGAAAAGTGCATAAGATGTAAAATAAAGAAAAGACTTGCACAAGCCGTGCTGTATTCAACAAGAAAAAGAAGCTTACTATGTTCGCAGACAACCGTAGAAACAAAGAAAAATTTTCTGAACGCATATGTGCGCAGCACAGCACTGTATGGCCGTAAGACTGGACAGTAGGAGAAGCGGACAGCAATCAAATAGAAGCCTTTGAAATGTGCTGCTACAGACGTATGATTAAGATATTATGTACAGACAAAGTTAAGAACAAAGAAGTACTAGAAATGGTAGGGCAAGAAAGGAAAATAGGAAAATAGTAAAAAAAAAGGAAAAAAAGGAGAGTTAGGTTAATGGGATGCATACTAAGGCATGAGGAAATAGCGGGGCATATTAGAAGCAGAGAAGGGAAAAGAGAGGTAGATGTAGACTAGATTAAACTATTGCGCACAGATAGTGAAAACAGGTAGAATGCAGGAATTTCAGAGAAATGTGCAGGTTAGCTCAGAGTATAGAACAGTGGGTGTACGTGTCCAACTAATTCTATGACTGAAGACCTGATGATGATGAACGTTCAATTGCAATTTTTAGACACAACGGCATTGCTGATTATAATTTAATTAACTTCCAATGTTTTGTTTCGTTCTTCAAAATTCAATCAACATCAACGACCAAAACCCCTTATATGTAAAAGTTAAACCTGTTGTGAATGACCAAAGGCTCCCAACCACTGGTTACTTTTTTACGAAACTGGCATGTAATTTCCGTGTTTAGCCGCGTCCGAGGATTTGTCTAATACCTTACAGCTTCGATATTTGAATATCGTACCATAACTTAACGTGCCTGTCTTTCAACCTTCGTCTTATACCGCGATCGAGTTTCAACAGGTTGCTCGCTGGTGTTTAATAATCTGATCCGAACTTAACCCCTCCTACTTTTATCCGTAGGTTTTATAAGTTATAACGTCGCTGGGCTATTACGCGATGTCCTCGTTCTCACGGGATTGCGCGTCTGAACTACTCGATTTCCGAGTCAATATTGTTCTGTTCATGTGCACGATCATTTTGTTCTCTTACTTTTACAGTTGATACTCCAAAAGCTGCGTCGTTTGTTTTCGTTGCCAATACATTTTTTATGGCTGTAATGTATTAGTATATGGTTATTGGGGTGTATTGGTCCGATCCCATAGTTAATGTTTTTTTTTAACCCGTGGGAATTTTTACAAATAACTTTAATATGCCGGTTATTTCTCGAATATCATATCTAATTTTTCTTAACTTAAGGGGTGTAAAGTCTCAATTATCCCAATTTAATATATCAACGTTATTACATGTAAACTAACCAAGCGTCTAAAATTTTCAGTGTGCTTTCTTCCTATAAAAGCTCATTTAACTATCTAAACAAAAGAAAACACACAGTGATACAAACCTGGAAAGGACTAGCTTCTGTAGCAAAGTATGTCTACATGTCCTAAAAGAATATACTCTAGGACAAAGAACTTGTTTCTATATTAATACTAATAAGGCAAAATGAAATAGTATCACGGATTCAGAACACACAAGTTTCGTTTAAAAATCTCCAAATAACATGTAAGCGAATATTTTGATTTCCGAAAATGAACGCGCTGTCAACAAAGAACTTACCACTTCATATATAAAAACGATTTATGTTCCTATAGCTTGAGCCACTCGTTCGTTTTTAGCTCACAAAGGTTCTCGTGCTTGTTAATAACTATAATTATTATAAATGACATTCCGGAGGTACATAAAAGCTTCTTAAAGTGGCGAGCTGTAGATTTTACGTCACTTTGATTATGTCCCAATACACAAAAAAAATTTACAATCACAGTCATAAGCATAAAACTGTCCACATAAAATTGCAGTAATAAACAACCTTCAAATAAAGAAATATTAATAAAAACTTTCGTTTCACATAAAGATAATCGTTTTAGCTAAGTTACAGTTAAAGTTTAGGCATCAGAACCTTATAAATATCCCATTTCGACTATTACAAGTATATTGACTCACCGCTATAAATCAGATCTCCAGATAGTAACAAATTTAGGCTAGAAGGCGAGGCTCTAGATTGATCTGCACAATCTAAAGCATCTGTTTTATCCGGAGATTACGAAACCTGTTCCAAACTACCAGCGGCTACCAGCAAGTAACTACAGATGTCCAAGAACTCTGCAACGGAACATTAATCATATATTCCGGGTTGAGTCTACTAACAGGAAAACAAGTATCGCAATTAACTGCTTTCCAAATCCGACAGCGGTATAATGTGAATAGCGAAGGAAAAGAAGATTGTCCAGCAATTCCGATTAATTAATAACAAAATAACTACAAAAGCGTGTATTTTTAAACTATCCAATACAAATTTCCAGTCTTAAAACAAGAACATCGAATTCTCCTCATGTGTTCGATAGCAATAAAACCAGGTCGCCGTATCAGGTATCGAAGTAAACATCAAGTTTAAACAGGTTTGTCGAATTAAACTGGAAATATATCGCTCTTGATCTATGTAAATTGTAAAAAAAGGCTATTAAACAGCACACAGCGAAAATAGCAACAAAAAAATAAATTTTTACACGTTGCAGACTGATGTGGTTTTTGTTTAAATTTAATTTTAACGATTTCCTTGAAGAATTCAATTCAAAAAGTATAAAATTTACATACGAAAGAGAGAATGTTTATTAGTCGTTTTTCGATTAAACTCTGTGGCGTATCCATTTCTATATGGATATGCTATATTCTATGGCGCGTGTGTATGTTTGTATTTATTTGTAAAATTGTTTATGTATGTATATGTTATCGTATGTGTATAGGTATTATTATAGGTGAATGCACACACACTTATAGATTGTGGGGACACTTTTATGTTTTATACACAACAAATGATCTATACCTAAGTGATTTTTTTAGTGTAATCGTCCTTCGAACAGCTTATCTATGTTCTAAAATAAATATGATAATTACACCAAACACATAGAAAGAAAAACAAAAAGAAACTGGGGCCGGGGGGGTGGGCACAAAATGGAATTGTTCACGGTCGCGTTAGGAACAATTGTACTTGTTTATTACTTAACGACCTTGGAGCCGTATCGGGAACAAAGAGGACATTGAAATTCATTATCGGGCGCAAGCCTGAGAAGTACTGAACTTGAATAGAACGAATGACCCACTTGAATCGATGTTAAATATTGCGTTTCAAGATAAAGATTTACCTTGTGAGTTTAAATAACGAAACAAGCTCAATCTAAAGACAACATTTTAGGCGCGTGTAAATTAAAAACGAAGAAATGTGTATTTTAAAAGGCAATTGTCTAAACATTAATTTAGAATTTAAACGAGCGAAAGTAATCAATTAAAGACAAAAGCATAATATGACTGGCTTTATTGCCTGCTAGTTAGAACTATTAACTCGCCTACCAAACACAAAGGGTGGCGCGATGCCGTATTTTTCAAAAACGGGAGCTAATGTCCTTTATCGGCCAGATGCAAAGCCTGACGGTTTAAAACCAACTTTTACATTTAAAGAACTACACACTAATGTTAGAACACACATAAGTATCGGCAGATAAAAAGTTTACTTTGTAGGGTTGTAATAACATACATACACACGCGTGTGCGCTCTCTCCCCACACACACTTGCAATGATTGCTAATTAAATTGGTTTAATTCTTTTATTGTTTTTAGGAATTGCGAAACCGTCAATACTATCCATTAAATGTTAACATTCACATGATTTATCATAATTAGTAACGAAATACTTTGCGATTTAAAAGGCCACTTTGTATGTATTTGAAAGGTTTCATCCTACAGGCAATATGAAATTTGTTAAAAGTTTTATAATCAGTTAATCAAATTAAATAAATATTTAGTATAGTTACCTCAACAACATGTATTATTGAATTCTATCCGATATCCATACATATAACTAAACCATAATTTTCTAACTTTAGCGTAGAAAGAGCACTTTCATAATAGTTGATTCGAAATATCTATCTACCACTGGGCATACTTTCTTTTTGGCAAATGACAGCGGTTAATCTCAAAGGAAGCGTCTGGAGAAGTTATTTGCAATCTTCTGACGAAAATGTGTCTCAAATTTCTAATATTTTAGTTCGCGATTTTTCTTTTGTCCCAATAATGGGATTATTTCAAAACTTATGTTTCATTCTCCCCGTGAATTTTCAATTGGCGATAAATCGGGACTGTTACTAACACATTCCATTAGTGGAATGTTCTTCTCCTTTGACACTTTTTAATTGCTTTAGCAGTCACTTCATGCGTTTGGAGTTTATTACGTGTTTTATCCTTACTTAATTATATATTAAGGTTCGGATGATGTAATATTTTACGTACAAACCTTAAAATTATACCACCCACCATTCAATCCTTGGGGATGAACTCATATCTCAGGAGTACGGTTTCCTGTAGATTTTCTTGACGTGGTGCTGGACTGCTGTAAAAAGGTAATGCCCTAAAGGACTAAGTCAGAAGCTAGTAGAACTAATTAAATCTTACCTTATAGGTAGAACGCAGTTTGTTACATACAGAGGAACGTTCTCAGAGTACTATCTAGCCACATCGAGTGTACCGCAGGGATCAAATTTGGGACCCCTCCTATTTATTATATTCATTAACGACCTGCCTAACCGACTACAATATTGTATCGGTTTACTTTATGCGGACGACCTAAAAATATACAAAGAAATTAATGTTGCTACAGATAGACTCCTCATACAGTCAGATATTAATTCGTTATATCAATGGAGCATATTAAACAAATTGTATTTTAATACCCAGAAAAGAAATGTTATTCTATGATGTATTCTTTGAACACATATTTCACACCATACTTATACAAGATTGGCACGGACACACTACATTACATTTGATTTTCCAATGCTCCACCCGAAGGTACTACATTGGTCAGGAAGCGAGTTTTTTTTTACCTGGAAAATTTGGAATTTTGCCGAACCCTTGCTGCTCCAAGCAAGGTAGGGATCTTTAACGTGCGTGACAACACTCACACACGGGACCTCCATTTTACCTCTCATCCGAACGAGGGTGTATTTTTGTGAAAAATGCTCGCCTAACATTTTTCAAGCGGACCGTGTCGGGATACGGATACACTACAACAGGTTTCGGATATAGCAGACCTCGGCGTACATTTTCAATCTAATCTCAAATTTGACATTCATTTGGAAAAGGTTTGTAAAGTGAGTTATAAGATGTTGGGTTATATCATGCACAATAGTATTCATTTTAACTCTATAAAAAGCTTTTGTGTGTTGTTTAAGACGCTGATACGACCCAACTTGGAGTATGCCTCAATCATATGGGCCCCGTATAAAATAAAGGATATAAAGAGGGTGGAAAAAATACAAAATAAATTTCTTAAATACATTTACATAAAAAAATATAAAGTTGCACCTGCATTTGAATCTTACGCGCCACTTAGGACGGAGTTCAATATGACAAACCTTGAAATTCGTTAATCTTCCTGTATAAGATATTTAACAATAGTATAGATAGTCCAGATTTATTATCCAAATTTGGTATTTATGTGCCAGGCCGCGTATTTAGAAACACTGCCTTACTATATGTTGCTTGCTGCAGAACCACTGTTGGAACTCAGTCTCCAGTTCTAAGGCTTGCTAAAATCTTCAATGATGCAAGTAAAAGAACATCATGCCAATTATTTGGAGACAGTCTTGCTGTTTATAGATCACAGCTGTAAAATATGAATAGTTTTGCTAAATATGCTGTGACTGCGTAGGAAAAATCACTCACATCCTGATAGTAATATCGTTTAGGAATTAAACTTAGTATATAATTAAGTTTTAACTAAGTAGTAACTGAGCCCTTACTTTGTTACTTTGTTATTAATTTAGTTACCATATAGTTATTCAGATCAGTAGAGTATAATCAAGGATCCCGCCCCCACATTTCCTCCAGAATCCCACATTTCCTCCCAAATTTACATGTAAATCCCCATAAGGAGGAAATGTGGTGGAGTAACATTTCCTCCAGAATCCCACATTTCCTCACACATCTGGAGGAAATAGTTTTCTTCGACTAACCATTTTTCATCTTTCGAGATAAATATATCTTAATTTTTCATCTTTCGAGATAAATGAGCATCCTCATTTGCTCCCACATCTAAACCAAATACTTTTCTTTGTCTAGCCAACGCATCTTTCGAGATAAACCTATCTTGTTTGGTATCAATCAATATTAGAATTTTCTCAGCTACCCGAATCTCTAAGAATTTTTCGATTGCATCACCCCAAGGAGCTACCCCAATTTTAAGATTTTTTTTATCAATGTTGATTTCTAATCACCTCTCCTTTTCAACATCTAGAATCCTTTAACCAACAATAATAAGAACACAAAAGTTTAATAATTTATTTTATCCGATTTACAGTTTAATAAACTAATTACAATTTTTACAAAGTATTTCCTGTGTAGCCGAATCCAAGCAGGTTAACCTGTAACAAAAAAGAGATTAATAGGTTGTTTAAATAGCCCTGTAATAAAAGAGATTAAAGTAAAAGAGAGGAAACATGTTTTCAGTCAATAAGACATATTGTTGTTAATCCAACAATATGTTTTACCGTCCGGCGAGACCACGTGGAGGTAAACATATATCGCCGGGAACAAAGGAATTATTAAGGATGGGGGAGGGTAGATATGCTTATAACTAACTTACATACTATATATACACAATAAAATATAAACAACTATCTAATATCCTTATGCCCCATGCATATGTGGAAGTACTACCAGGGATGACGTACCTTTTGTCATCTTCTGCCGATAAACTAATTTTATTGATTAATTGGGTGTACAAAACGTGTTTTTTACTCCGAATACATACCATGCTATGCATAAGGGCACCAGAATTATTATACACAATGTCCTTAAAACTATCCACACTAATCCCAGCCACCACACTACGCGATACCCCCTTGATCTTTTTAATCGTGTCCTTCTCACTAAGAATGCAATACGACTTGGCCCTAGTTCCAACAAATTGTAACACCAAGTCGCCGTTGAACTCGTCTTTGAACTTGCCGGGGATCTTTTGTTCACAAGAGGCATATTGTATTTATTGTCTCGAGGGTAGTCACTAGTGTCGAAATTGTTAATGTTTGCACTAATATCACTATACAAGTCTTTTGTTTCTATACTATACACTAAAGAGTCAGTGTCTGTGTAAAGTAGTGAGAGTTTGGCTCCATACAAATGTTTCATGGTGTTATAATGAAAATCATACATGAGGGTCTTTGAAATATCTAAAACTGAAAAACCTGCATATATAGGCTTGTTGTACGTGACTTTTACCCTATCCATCTGTATAATAACCAAATCCTCTCCTAGCACTAAACTACTGTTAAAGTTCGGGCGGGCGATAAGTCCACTCGCGCACAATTTTTGTCCATCGTGTCCCCACCGGGGCACGATCTTTACATCCACCCTCTTGTCGACATTCTCCATCGTTTTTCCAAAGACTGCGTTATTCATTAATTTGAAAAAGTCTTTTTCAAACGCATTTCTGGCAGATGTCCTAAGGGTGGTGTTCAAATCGATGTAGGGCTTTAACCATGGAGACTGGTCAAATTCCATAACCCGGTGGACTGCTGTGAGCCGGAGACCATTACGTAGCGCCTGCTGCAGGTTTCTGTAATGTATGACGTAACGACTCTTGTTGAGCAACGTGGCGAGCAGTTTCGGAGACTTGGAGGATGGTGTTGGGGGTACCATGGTCTGTGGACAAAACGGTAAATCGTTGTGCTGTTCGTGTAGGTTTTCTGGATACTCCAGATCTACTTCCAGGATGTACCCCTTGTCCCCTGTTACAGATATGTCATCGATGTGGGCTTTCAGGAGGTTAAGCTCTTTCTCTTTCAACCACCGGAATCCGCTTATCGGTAACGGTTGTGACATGGCCCATCCATACAAATTATTGGCATCCAGATACGTCAAGTACCTTGAGGGCTCTTCAGAATTAAAATTCTCCATGTACTTATTGTTGGCGTGAGCGTATCGTTGACTGCACTGAGTTAGACCACCACGAATCCCTTTCTTTACAAAGTGATGCATTTCTACATCAGTGAATAGATCCAGTTTAACCCCAGTGTGTTTCAGCATGGCGTCCCAGCTTAGACTAGGTGCTGTCATATATTGGCAGGGATCCAAGTCGTAGGTTTTCAAGCACACACCCGGAAGTTTTCGAACACGTCAGCTAATAATAAAACGTCTGTTTTCAAATAAAGATCACTGTATTCGCCGAGTGTGCATATGTGGAAGGCGTCCCATACATTCTGAGCGTGATCGTACTCAGACAACGAAATCACAGCATTCGTGAGATCATTATAGAAATCCTCTCGGGGTGGTAGACTTGACCTATTTAACGCTGAAGCGTCTGTCACATACCTGTACGGGAACACACCCTTTCTGCGTAGAAATGAAAACTGTACGTCGTCGGGGAAACACTTCCTCATCTCAACAAACTGCTCGCATTCCAAATTTTTCACCAACTTATCCAGGGATGATGCCATGAAACGCAGCGAATCTATGAATCGCAGCTGTACTGTGCAATTATCGGTTTCATCATCATCTTCCTCTACGTCTGGTTCTTCGCCATATAACCTCACATACTTTGTGAACGATACGAACCGCTCCTTATTATTTGGGATCACTGTAACACGCTCCTTATCGCATCCCAATTCCTTCACAATAAAATGGGAATCATACCCACTTAAATTGTGGAATATGACCGGTATGAAATTTGGCATCCGGTATTGGATGTTGCATTGGCGATGTGCTGCGAAGCGGTATTTCCCTGTAAGATGACAGTGATCCCTTACTCGATCGTCCCCCAATGGTTTCCTGCAGATGCCGCAATCGTCAACCATATGGAATAACAATTCGTCTAAAGGCTCCAACGCTGTCATCGGCACATTGTTTTTTAAGATAATCCCCAATCTGCGGGCTTCCTCCTTTAACTTCTCCATAAAACTTTAACAGCTTCAGGCCCCCTGTACAATTCAAACTTATCCAGATTCTCGTCGTAAGAGCATTTAATATAATAGGCGAAGCTGTATGGTTCGTGTTGGTGGGTGCTGTTAGTAAAGGAGCTGGAGGGATCCTGTGCTGCTGAAGAAATGGGCTTCAACACGCTTTCAAAGTCCGCGTATATAACAAACGGCACCCTCATTTGCTTGTGCACGTTCGTAAATTCCAATATGTTGTTAAAGTGGTTGGGCATCTTTGTCGCAACCACGTTGCAGTCTTGTTCGGAGTGTTGTAGTAATTTGTCTTCGGATGGGAAGAACACCAAGCATCCATCGCAAATCCATTTACGGGTGCGGTCACGAGATAGCTGCTTACCCACTAGCTTCCCAAATCCTTGATCCAGCAGTAGTGTGTGTATTCTCATTCTGGATGTAAAGGAGGTTGACGTGCCGATCCCTCTTGCGTGCTGTAAAGTGGAGGGGTCCGATAATGGACTTCCTTTCCACCCCAAAGACGTTAATGCTTATAGCATTCTGCTCCTCGAACTTGGCTATGTCCTTTATGGGCATCGGGAACTGTAGTCCTGTCACGTCGAGTGCGGTGCTGTAATGCGGGTAGCTACTGACCCTTTGCGGATTGTGAGCACCGGGGTAGAGCGCAGCCACAACACACCAAGCAAAACATGCATTGTCTTGGTTCTCCACGTTAACCACCGCACACTTGTCTCGAATCCATTTGGGAGCTCGATGTAGGACCCCCACGAAGAGGTTTATACTTGTTAATATTTATTTCTAGGTGCGAGACATTTTCAGAGTCCATCCTAAAATTTAAAATTAGAAACAAAATAATAATTTTTCAAAACTTACCAGAATCTCGTTCTTGAAATTCGTCAGACTTAGCTGACATCCTCTCCACAAAGGAATTGTAGACATTTCCTAGGTTGCTGGATGAGGTGACCACAACATTTCGGGTGTTGAAAGATTTAACATCTTCAACACCCTCTACCGCAGCCATCTTGGTGTACCCACCAAACACCTCCAGGTTCACCTTTAGGGAGGTGTGGATTGCCCGCTGTTTCCCGACTAAGCTTACAAATCGTTCCCGTTGATTTTGCAAGAATTCCAACAGACCTAGAAATAACTAAGTTAAACACTAAATACTTATAAAAAAAATACGTACTTGTAGAGTCGACATTACTAATTCTGTATGTAGCGATTCGACTTTTAAATGCTGTGCTCACTACTTGTACACCCCCATCCAGGACACGGCTAGCATTAGCTTTGTGCTCGTTCGAGCGTTGGTGGGCTACCAAGTTGGTTACATCCACATCGCACTCTTCGCATCTCCGCAATCTCTTGGGGGCGGGTCCCTCAACTATTGACGTAGCCGGTCGTTTGACCCCGGATGGGCCGGCAACTGGTTCCACCACACCATGCTTGGTGTCCTTATGACGTTTTAGGCTGTCCTTACGGGTGAAGGATGCCGGGCACACTTCGCAAACAAAAAGGCCGGTGGATTTCGATGCTACGTCATGTTGTTGGAACAGATGCCTCTTCAAATTATCACCCCTTGAGAAGACAACTCCACAGACGTTGCAGACAAAGGAAGACATTTTTCTATAAAGAAATTAAAAAACTGGTTAAAGACTTTATAGCTGTTGTAACTAGCCGAAGACTAAACAGATACTGAATTATATTGCATTGCACGGTGCTTTTATACCCTGTTGGTATAATTAGCTAGTTTACTTTTAAAAACCCAGCGTCGTTTAACCTTGAGTAACATTTCATACCAGTCTATTCATGTCGGTGAAAATCAATTAGCTAGTTTACTTTTAAATTAGGTGAAAACCCAGCGTCGTTTAACCTTGAGTAACATTCCATACCAGTCTAATCACACCAGTAAAACCTAATATTCTTAACTAACCTTGAATCGGATTACAAACTAGTTCATGCCTGTCTGTAACATACTGCAAATGATAATGAGGAGCATGCGCAACAACAACCTCGAAACATTTAAAAGGATGACGCGCATAGCATCCCTCTCAGTCATCTCGGTGAAATCAGTGCAAAGCAATGGAGTCTGCAGATGTTAATGATGCACAAGTTTCGTATACCGAAAATCTGATTAATAAGTTTACGTATAGTTTAAGTGAATTGGGTGAACACCCTCATAATGTGGAAATTGGGTTTGTTATAAACCAGACAATAAAACCCGTATTACGATTGGTGTGTAGCAAGAAATATTGTGGCAGCCATGTTCTGGAATTGACATACGAAAATTGGTCAGCATTTACAAATTTTCAAGTGGAATTTCAAATCAACGTATTTTCCCGTGACGTGCTAAACACTCGATTAAATGGTGCACCCGAAATGGAAGATCTACACATACAACTAGGAGGACCGTTCTTTATCACTCTGTCGCCAGTGTATGGAACAACCGTGGACGAAACGTTCCAGTTAAAAATAATAATGGGTGATAGCTCGATAGTTATAAATGAATTGGAGTGCCGTAAACTATCCCATATGCGAGAATTGTTTGAGTATCAACTTAAACAGTTGGAAAGTCGTGACTTCCCAGCATTATACAGCGAATTAGTAGGGTTTGTTGCTAATTCTAATTTAAATGAGGGCGATGGGTTTAATACTCTGACAGAAGGGGAGAAACGAATTAAAATCTTGGTTGAAGGCGAAGTTCGAATTGGAAATATTTTATTCTACAACGAATTGAATCAGAGCGCCCTAAATGCATTGGAGCTGGTTATATGTTTTCCAGATATATTTGTGCGAGACGTGATACGTACAAGAACATTAGTGGAAATGTTTAGACGTTTAAATTTGTCGGAATCTGGAGATTCTGGTTATGGTGATAACTAGAAAGAGTATTTTATAAAAGACAGTCCAAAAGACGTGGATGTAAATGTATTGTTATTATAAATAAATTGTAAATTTTTTGAAAAAGTATAAATAGACTCGTTGTTGTTTTTTATTTAGTATAGTTTGAGATTTTTGAGTAAACACATGATTATCTGTTCTGGAGAGGGATTAATCAACAGCGCTATAAACAGGTTACCGTTTGAGCTACATATTCCAGGTTATCAGTACTGCGGGCCTGGTACAAAGTTGGATGAGCGCTTAGCAAGAGGTGATCCTGGAATAAACGAATTAGATAAATTGTGTAAAGACCACGACATTGCATACTCCAAGTACCCCGACGATCTTCCAGCCAGACACCGAGCAGATAAAATTTTAGAAGAAGAAGCCTGGGGAGAGTTAAGTCTAAAACGCAAAGTTAGGGGAAAAAGCCGCAGCTTGGTTTGTGACAAACGCTATGAAAGCGAAGAGAAAATGGGTATGGGGTTAAAGAAGAAAATAAGTTTCAAAGGCGGATTTTGAAGAAAATACGCTCCGCAGTAGACCGAGTTGGTTCCGACAACTTGAAAAAGCTGTTAGATGTTGGTATTCTAATTGGAAAAAATCATAAAAGGAGCCGGTGGGGAAAGCAAAATTAAAGTCCCACGTATTATACCCGTTCCACAGAAAGGAGGTTTTCTACCATTGATTCCGATATTCGCTGGACTAAGTGCCCTAGGAGCGCTAACAGGTGGTGCTGCGGGGATAGCTAAAGCAGTAAATGATGTCAAGACAGCCAACGAACAGCTTAAGGAGAGCGAACGACACAACAGATCTATGGAAGCCATTACTGTTGGGAAAAAAGGAAATGGAATGTTTTTAAAACCATACAAAAAAGGCACAGCATTATTCTTGAAACCATACAAACAGGGGCGTGGCATTTGTAAAAAAGCATCAAAAAACTAAGCAAGTTACCTCGAAGAGCTCTCACCGATGTAGATATAAGGAAACACGCATCTAACATTCCTCATTTTCGCAACGTCTTTTCTAGAGATCAGTTACAGAAGATTAGACCGCATGTCAACGAATCGGGAGTGATTAATTTGGATACCACCAAAGGTTCGGGTACACATTGGTGGGGTACCGAAAACGTAGAAATAGTGTGTATTACTACGATTCGTTTGGAGACTTGAGACCGCCGGAAGAAGTAAAGAGATATTTTCGAGGTTGTAAAATTTACTACAACAGTGCACCGGAGCAGACTTACAACACATACAATTGTGGACATTTAGTGTTAAAGTTTCTTAGTGACAATGGCTAAAACAGTGAGCGTGTTCGGGTATGGTAATGTCATATCGACAGGATCCATTTACCCACCAATTAAATTGAAACAAGATGGTGAATATGCTTTGGGTCTAGTGGGACTGTACACTTGTAACACTGTGCAAAACATACATCCAGGAAACAACAACTTATACTTTAACGATCCAGAGCATCGCAAAATAACCATTGAACCTGGATCATACGAATTAGAAGAAATAAATGCATATATACAGGACGTCTTCAAAAAATGGTTCAGTCAGAAGCCGGACATCAACGAGAACATTGAAAAATATTTTAAACTGAGTGCCAACAATAATACATTAAAGTGTTCTGTACGAAGCAGTATACCGATTGATTTTGGAGCAAACCGTAAAAACAATATTGGAAGCATCTTGGGGTTTACCAACCGCAAATTGGCTGCAGATACCGTACATATCGCTAATCAGCAAGTGAACATAATATCGGTCTCAAACATTTTGTGGAAACCAATATCACCAGCGGATCGTTCAGAAACAATTTTCTTACGCACAGCATATTCGAATTCAGTCTATCTGTACCACCTGGGTATAATCTGGAAAAGGAACCTAACCACGTCATATATTATCCGCTGAGCGTGACAGAAATTGATAATATTACAATCAGACTAGTCGATCATTTGGGTGAATTGGTAAACTTTTCACCGGAAACATACACCTGTGTAAGACTGGAAATAAAAAGTAGTTGAAAATGCCTATCGATTTTGTATATAAAGCACGCTACAACGCCCCAGACGAGCAATAGTGAATACGACGTCAAAGCGTCAAGTTGTCGAGAGACTTACAGCAGAAGAAATACGTTTCTTAAAATCTTTGGGTTTAGAAGTTATAAATGATGGGGGCAGAAGTAAACGCAGCTTAGATCTCCACGGTGATGAAAACGTTAAACTTGGAAGGCTTAAGTATGAGGACGTACCCAAATTGGATGTGTTTGGAGGTTATAAATTAGACGAGACCATAATAAAGGAAGATTATTATACATATCTTCCTTTACATTGAACGCAGAAAACAACGATCGAATTTCAATTGAAATCCAGAGCAGTGATAACATCACATACCCTCATGAAAGTTTCATATTTATAAGGGGGACCTATAAACCTACGGAAACATTAAGAGAAGCGTCAACAACTGTAGACCCGATTAGAGCAGCAGAACCAGACCCTAAAGCTTACGAGTTTACTAGAAATGCACCATATTTTCTGTTTGAGGAAATTCAATACAAATTGGGTAATAATCAAATAATAGATGTCTGTCGAATCCCTGGAATTACAAGAACTATTAAAGGTTTAGTATCCATGGAAGAATCAGAAACAAAATCTATTACACATACCGGGTGGAAACCCGATACCATATTCCAAGATGGACGGTTTAGTTGTGCTATACCACTAAAACCATTTTGGGTTTTTGAAGATTACAAGAAAACTATCGTCAACATGCCTCAAGAGCTGATTTTAATCAGATCCAAGTCGGACGTAAATTGCTACAAGTCGATTGGAAATACAGTAACGTTCAAAATACAACGTATTTCATGGGAGGTTCCGCATATAACATTAAGCGACTTTGCCAAGGCATCGCTGCTTTCGGAAATGCAAAATCAATCATCTATAATGGTTGCATTCAGGAAATGGGAACTACACGAATTACCATCTCTAACACAATCAAAGTCACAAGTATGGAGAATTAAAGTATCGAATGAAACAGAGAAGGCTCGGTGGATATTACTGGCGCTGCAAAATGGAAAATATGATAAGAAAGAAGAAAATGCTACAAGCTTTACGAATGCCAACATAACCAATGTCAAAGTGTTTTTAAACTCACAGATGTTCCCTCAAGGTCGATTAAATTTGGATTTCGAGCAGAATGACTACTTGCCAGCGTACCTGTCTTATGCATCTTTTATGGAAAAATACTACCCGAACAAATCGTCAAATAAATGTTTAATGGACTACAACAGGTTTAAGGAATCACCCGTCTTTGTAATCGACTGTCGTCATCAATTTGAAAGCATCAAGGATGCAACGGTTGATGTAAGAATGGAGTTAGAAGCTTCAAGAAATTTTGAATCATCGATGAAGGCTTATGCTTTAATTATACATGACTCTATGTTTGAATATAATCCGTTTACGGAAATTGTTAATAGATTTATTCGCAATTAAATATTTTGTATATATTTTAATAAAATTGTATAAAATCTATGTTGTTTTAATATTAATAAGATTTTTGGTGATCCAACGCAGTTTCTCACGTACTCCGGTGTACGCCTAAGCACGCCTGTGCCCATGCGCGCCCACTGCGCGTGCACACCCTGCCCATGCGCGCCCCTGCGCGTGCGCACCCTGCCCATGCGCGCCCCTGCGCGTGCACACCCTGCCCATGCGCGCTGCCCATGCGCACCCCTGCCCATGCTGGTATATAAGGGAATATTATTTTCAATTTGAATCAGTTTAAACTTATATTTGAAAGATGTACACCAAGGAATCTTTAGAGAAAGCAGTTAGTGAAATACAAAAGGGTATAAGTGTTAACTCTACAAGTAGGTTATATGGTATACCCAGAAGAACGTTAAGCAGGCATTTGAATCTCCGTAAACCTCAAAAGAAGAATGGTGCTCCTAGGTCGGAAAATGTGAGAGACATGGGTGATGCTATACAAGAAGTTAAAATACCTATAGAGAATTATGATAACTTTGCTATTGCTAGTGCAAGAGAGGATGGTAAACATGGTTCATTGTTCCCGTCTAACATACGAGCTATCTTCGCGGGCCATCGAGTTGTGGGAAGACCAACGCTTTAATATCTCTGATCCTGCACGAGAACGGTCTTAGATTTCAAAATGTCTATGTATTTTCGAAGAGTTTGCATCAACCGAAATACGAATTGTTAAGAAACGTTTTTACACCATTAAAAGAAGAAATTGGGTACCATGAGTTTGAAAATTACGATGATTTGATCGAACCCAGAGATACCAAAGAAGATTCAATTATGGTTTTCGATGATATACCTGTAAACGAGCAAAGTAAAATCACTCAATTTTTCTCGTTCGGCCGACATAAAGCAATAGATTTGTTCTATCTATGTCAAACTTACGCTAGTGCCTTAAAACATAGACTCAGAGATAACGCCAATGTAATCGCATTATGGAAACAGGATGATACAAACCTTCGCCATATCTTTTCGAATCATATAAGTGGTGACATGACATATCCGAAATTTAAAGAAATGTGTTTACAGTGTTGGGGTGACTCAAAACATAATTTTATAACTGTTGTGAAAGATTTTGATTTGGATAATGGTCGATATAGGAAGAATTTCGACGAGTATATAAATATTTGACATTATTCAAAAACAGTTAGTTCTCATCCAAAGTTTCATGATGACGGACGTTAACAATTTTATTGCGAATAAACGCAGTCTTCATCTTATGCAGGATGCTGTACGAAAAAAGTTTGTAGCGTACAAAAGGAGATGCTACATCTCAGCAAAAATTCAAAGAAGTGCACAAACAATTGATTGATCCACTGCAAATAACCGCTTCCCAGTTGCAATCGATCACCGAAAAATTCCTATACCTACAACAAAGGTTAAAGTCGAAAACATGGAGGTACCTATAAAGAAAATTAAGCAACTCGTTCCAGAAGAACCGTTCCATCTTTACTATGCAGATGTGTTAGCTAGAGACGAAGACGAAAATATTGACAAATCAATTTATGGAGTAAAGTATAATGCGGAAACCGACTCATGGAGTTTGTGGAAAAGTGTATTGATAATTAACCCGAAACTAGCGATATAACATTAAATAATGTGATATATCCAGGTACGAGGGTTTATACAATCTGCTGGTTTACAAAGACATCAGCCCCGAAGATGGTGATTTCAATTTGCATGAAGATTTGCCGAATTACTTGGAAATGATCAAATCTGCCTCGATTTTGAGAAGAAAGTTTAACCCATTTGCGGTGCACGATTTAAGCGGGTTCCCAACAAATAACAAAAAGTTTAACAAATATGTGCAAAAATATCTCACCGAATTTCGGAGGAATCCTGAAAGAAAACAGCCAAAGAGAAGAAAACAGTCCAAGGGAGCGGGTTTAGGCTTTTCTAATCGGTTTTACAAAAGTTTAAATTCAAAGCCGATGCAATATGTCTACTGGAATAATGTACATGAACTTGTAGATCGGCTGAGATTGTTGAACGCATCCAACCGAGCTGGAAATACAAGCGAGGAAAACATTAACGAGATGGTGTCCATAATAGAAGAGTTGAGAGAAGAAGGTATAATACAGTGAGCTCAGTAAATAATTACACAGTTTTAAAATGCCTATCGACCGCTTCGGACGTTCAGAGCGTAAAGATGCTGATATTCGGCGCGGTCCTCCAGGTCGAGGATTTGTGCTAACGTTGGATGGTGATGGGTACGATATGCAGCAAAGAAGGTTAGTTGATGTAATGGACCCGAAAGAAGATAGTGATTGTGTTAATCAGAGAAGCACTATAGTATTCAAGTCTGGAGAAGAAACAATTAGTTTTCGTAAAAGAAGACTAGTGGATGTAATGGATCCTAAAGAAGATAGTGATTGTGTTAATAAGAAATCTGTAATCAAGCTCGTGAATCAAGCCTTTTCATACTGTCTAAAAGTTCTGATGATATACAGCGTAAAGATAAAGCCTTCAATGCAAGAAACCAGCGTATCGCAATGCTTGCTCAACCAGTTGAGCCATCTGATGCAGTTAATAAACAGTATGTAAATGAAAAATTGGATAAGCTTGTATCTGACTTTAAAACGTTTATACAGTTTTTATTAATTTGACTGCAACTTCTGAGACAAATGAGAAGGAGCTCGGTCTTGCAATAGCATCAATTTACGAAGCGTCACCAGCAGCTATAAAAACAAATACTACAAACCAAAGCTTCAGTTTATGTCAAAGGTGCAATTGGATA
Organism: Platerodrilus igneus; assembly: GCA_036346225.1. NCBI lineage: Eukaryota > Metazoa > Arthropoda > Insecta > Coleoptera > Lycidae > Platerodrilus > Platerodrilus igneus. The sequence goes on from JARFIW010001215.1 coordinate 4,477,489, forward strand.
AAGATAACCCTATTAGTTTAGCAACAGTGTTAAGCAAAAATGAGTAAAGAAATCATCGTTAAGGAATTATTTAAACCTGCAAGAAAAATTTTCAGCGTCGTCATACAAATCTGAAACATGTGAAACGTGATCTTATCCAATCGGACTTGTGTGAAATGCAACCTTACTCGCGTGTGAACAATGGGTACAGATATATTATAATAGCAGTGGACTGTTTCACAAAATATGCTTTAGCTGAACCTTTAAAAATAAAACTGGATCAGAAGTCACAAATGCTATGAAAAAATATTGGACAAAATGCTGCAAGGAGAAAATAACGTAAAATCAATCTACAAACGGATTTTGGGAAAGAGTACTACAACCGCTGTTTTAAAAATCTTATGCAAAAATATAAGATAAACCATTACTCTACGTATTCCGCAATCAAAGCTGGTATGGTCGAGCGGTTGATTAGAACAATCAAAAACAAATTGTACAGAAGATTTTACTTGCAAGGCAGTCATAAATGGGTGAATATTTTGCCTAAGGTTATGGAAGAATACAATAATACACCGCATCAGGCTATTAACATGACACCTATGGAGGCAGAAGAACATCCGGAAAGAATAAAACTTTACACCGCTAACAGTGTTTCTAAAAGTTACAAGAAGTTGTATAAGGTTGGAGACATTGTGCGTATATCAAAATATAAAGCAGTATTCGATCGAGGATTTCACCCAAACTGGAGTACAGAACTATTCAAAATTGTTAAAGTACAAAAAACGAGACCGACAACCTATCTGCTACAAGATTTGGAAGGTCGGCCAATTCTAGGTGCTTTTTACGGTGATGAAATTCAGCTCACAGCAGCACCCGACACGTACTTAGTGGAAAAAGTTTTACGGAAACGGAAGCACGGGCGCGAATTATTAGTGTCGTGGTTGGGGGATGGTAAAAGTTGGATTAAGAAAACAGACTTGCTTTAGTATCATCCAGATAATTACCTGGATGAAAAAATCATAAAAGGAGGGAGTAAAGTCCCTTAACTGGATATACGGGGATATTTGCTTAGAACCCCATTCCCATCTGTGATTTGAAGCAGGAAGCATGTGTTTCATAATCGATTTACAAGGATATCAATACAAAACTAGTGATTTCTATTGCAAGGAGATTGCCATTTTGGATGTAGTGAATAATATAATATGGCATGAGATACTGGACATGGCTGTGGAGTATAACACCCTAAGTGATGATTTCAAAAAGCAAGTTCAGTGGTTAAAGCAAAGAATCCATGGGCTTAGCTGGGATGGGCAGTCCACAAGTGGATATACAAATGTAGGCGATTTGCTGAAAGAAGTCATACCACCCAATGCTACAATCTATGTTAAAGGCGAACAGAAAAGGCAGTTACTCTCAAAATATTTATCAAACAACATTTTAAACATGGAAAGTGTTTTCCCACTTCCAAAGCTCAAAGAATTAAGAAGATTCGGTAATAGGTACAATCACTGTTTAAACCATTGTTTGAATAATTTAAGCTGTTCTAAAGAAAACGTATTGTTATTGAGGTCTTTTGTTTAATGTATTAAATTTTAATAAAATATTTTGTCAGAATTGTTTTTTATTCTAGCAAAAGCATACCTTTAAAATTTGGAAAAATATATCTGTAAAACAGCGCATTACTTTGGAAAATTAATGTTTTAAAATACAAATAAGAACCAATAACAGAATACATAATAATTGGTGTTTGCAAATAAATTCAGTTCTACTTTAATAATATTTTAATAATACTTACCCTTAAACCTTCAAAACTTTCCACAAAAGAACTACACGAAACGATTGTTTAAAATTTCGAGGGCTTTACACAAAGCGTGTGAAACTAATAGAATTTTTCTAATTACACCGCGTTATATACGTTTGAAATCCGTTAATTACACTACTAAATGACGTTTGTATTTTCCCCAATCGAGGCCAAAATAGAGTGCTCATTGTATGATTAATAAACCTGGGAATTTTCTAATGGGTGGCATTGAGCATATCTATTGTATTTTTCAAATCACATAGCTGCTAATTAATAAAAGAAAGGCTACTTTCACTTTACGTAACATAATTGTAAAGCAATTAGTTTGTCCTCTATACTACTTTCACTATACGTCACATAATTGTAAAGCGATTAGTTTGTTCTTGTCTATGTATTTTCCAACAATTTAGCATTGTACATGTAATTATGTTAAAACCAGAAAAATTTTAAGTCATGGGTTTTGCGACATTCTGAGAGAAGCACATTACTGTTTGAAAAATGATTTTAAATACTAAGCACTTATGGCTTATAAAGGACTCGTTTCTAAAATCCTTGCGGTTTTAGATTTCTAGGAAATAGTTGGTTAAAGCATATGTCATAGACGAGCAAAACAATTTAAAGTGGTTTGGGAGCTTTAAAGTATAACTTTGTAAGGATGGTCCGATTTCAAATCTGTTTGCAGATTCAAATTCTGTGTAAAATTTTAGACTAACAAGATGTATCGCATGACTAAAAATTCATAAGAACACTCAAAAGTCGCTACAGGTAAGAAATCTTAAAATGGGGTAGCTCCTTGGGGTGATGATATCTGAAAAATTCTTAGAGATTCGGGTAGCTGAGAAAATTCTAATATTGATTGATACCAAACAAGATAGGTTTATCTCGAAAGATGCGTTGGCTAGACAAAGAAAAGTATTTGGTTTAGATGTGGGAGCAAATGAGGATGCTCATTTATCTCGAAAGATGAAAAATTAAGATATATTTATCTCGAAAGATGAAAAATGGTTAGTCGAAGAAAACTATTTCCTCCAGATGTGTGAGGAAATGTGGGATTCTGGAGGAAATGTTACTCCACCACATTTCCTCCTTATGGGGATTTACATGTAAATTTGGGAGGAAATGTGGGATTCTGGAGGAAATGTGGGGGCGGGATCCTTGATTATACTCTACTCAGATCTGTGCATACAAGTGCTTTGTATAATTGTAAATTAATTTGTTGTAGTATTCACATTAAGAATCTGTTTCGTTGTAGTTACCTAAGAAACATGTAATTAGGCTAATAAGCCTGTATGTTTCTTATTAAATAAATAAATAAATAAGAGGGTTGAATAAATAACTAGCACTATATCGATGGCACCCACGAGAACGGCACTCCGAAAAACACAACCCCGTTTTGTCAAATCCCGAACTGAAGAGTTCACGTAATTCCCGGTAGAATTAGTTCGAGGTCCAATAAATGTTTTATATCACTTCTCTGAGAACGATAAAAAATACCCAAGACGGTATCCGAGCGTATTTATACATAGTAAATCATTCTAAACCTACAATGTACCTATTAATTTGTAACCTACTAAAGGCCGGATTCAGGAAACAGGGGGATTACTTTTACTGTTAAACTAAATATAGTAAATTTAATGAATATAAGAAATGGAACATGATTATCCAATAATTGAAAAGGCATGTTAGGAGTTAATTCACTTAACACGTAACAAATGCTGGTATTGATGAAAATAATTGTTCTTTGAGAATTGTTTTATACCTTTCAGTATTAACAATACTATTAATAAACAGTAGATTTCCTATACATTGACTAGATATGCATCCTTATACCTTGAGGTTGCAGGAAATTTCTGCTGTAATCAACGCAGACTTCAAAACGAGATTCGTCACTCCAAATGATAGCATCCCATTTTTATTTTTCCAATTAAAATTATTTCTAACCCATAACAAATGAGTTTTCTTTTGTTTACTATTTAATAAGGCCATTTCTTTTGCCAAAATAAAATTAGTGAAGTTTATGTTATAAAAAAGGTAGTTTTTTAACATTTCTCCTGCAAATGGAGACAGAAACTCGCCTTCCTAAAAACGGACAATTCTGGCCCAGAAGTTCTTTTGTTCTTCATAATTATTTCCCGCAATACTCGTATATCCCCCGCTTTGGCTATTACTGACCGATCAGTTTTTTTTGCGCACTTCACTGAACCGCGTTTTACGAAATTATTTGAAATTGTCTATATCGCAGAATAAACAATTTTCAACATTTTTGCAATTTGATAACAAAAATGATTTTCGTTTAAATATTTTACAAATATTTTACGAATTTTCATATCCAACGGCTTGTTACGAGTACAATGAGCGATACGTTATAAATTTAAATTTGTGCTGAAGGGGCAGGGACCCCGTAATCATTTTAAGGATGCATCGGCTAATTACAATGGTGCGGGAGTGGATTCCTATGGAACAAAATAAAAATAATTATAACAATAAACATTTGAAATGACTGAAATACAAAAACTACGTTACAATAACCACTCACCTTGGAATATTTTCTATTGTCATAATTAGGGGGAACCAAACTGTCTTTTCTTAGCAATTCCTTTTGATATTTTTCTTACACAGAAGACTATTATTTCAGATAGATGCACTTTGCTTTTGATTTCCTAAATTTGTTACATACTTTACCTTTGTTTACAATGTCTTAAAACCACTCATTAAATTTTGTCACAGCAAACAAACCTCTCTCAAATTCGACTTCATCACTGAGTGGCTGGATATCCCTTTGCAAATTTATTATCATGTTCATTCTAATTAATCATTGAAAAAGATCTAATTTTGATTTCTACCTAAAACTAATCAAGCTCTAGTTTTAGGCACTTTAGCTCATCGCTATTCAAATAATCCAACAAAACAATTGTGTTAATATTATGGTAACTTCTTAAAATGCACAGGTACCATCTTAATTTGCATCTTAATTTGATATTAACATATTCTTGCATCATGTAAAAAGAAGGTTTATTTACTCACAATTTACTTTCCCGTTTACTTGTAGAAATTTAAGGATGTCTAGAAACACCATGCTTTTATTGTTTTCCTTCTAACAGCAGCTCCCTTAACACAAAACGAAATTCAAAAAACTTATGTGATGCACTCTCTTGATCCTGATGAAGAACACATGGTTTGTTTGTCCACAATTCGGGGTTTTTTTTCGAATTTTTTCACGGAGAGGAGCAAAAACCTCGAGGTAGTATGTATGCATGTGTTTACGTAATATCTTTATTATTTTTATAAGCAAATATCTATACATATGAGTAAGAAAGATACTCCTAGCGAGGTTTAAGCTATAAATCCCACTCTTATACATAACTAGGACGTACCTTGTACAAGTGTGAGAAAAATATTAAATTGAAATATTTGTTTAGCACAAACTATACAATATATACCTAAACAATTTATTTGGTTCTAAGCTGAAACAACTGTACAAACTCACGCACGCACGCACACACGCACGCACTCTGGGCGTACTCTTCTCCGTTCCATATTAAGATCTTTAATTACAAGATAGTTGATACGCTTTTCTAAATTTAAGTAATGCGGTGAAATTTCTTATGTTTATGGGAATAGAGTTCCAAAGAGACGACCCAAATACTAAGCATGGAAGAGTGATACATTTTGGTCCGGTGTATTGGTACAAACAGTCGAGTTTCACCTAGAGTGTTATGGTTCGAGACTTAAGAGAAATTTGAAGTTAAGTACAAAGGTCTAAGTTCATATAAAAGTTTATAGAGCATTATTACCTGATACAACTGACGCTCTTTCACTAATTTTATTCAAGAGAGTTTATTGAAATAGGGCGTATCATGCTGACAACGTTTGATGTCAAAAATAAATCGCATACAACTGTTGTGAGCTCGTTGTAAACGATTACTGTTTGGTCGTAGGCAAATGATGATGTAAAATATCTCCATAGTCAAAAATTGATTGAATAAGCGATGCAATAAGTTGTATTCGTAAAGGAGTCAGGAAAAATCGTTTCACCTTCTTAATACCATGTAGCGGGGCAAATATCTTTTGACATATATATATATATATATATATATATATATATATATATATCGTGTGGACTTTCCATAACAGATTAGAATCAATCATTATGCCAAGATTCTATACTCTAGTAGATAATGTAATAATTACTAAGCCATTTAAATATAAGAGTGGAAGAGTTGAAATGTCAATTTTACTCAACGATTTGGACGACTCGATTAAGATTATCTGGCATTTTAACGGATGTATAGTTAGTTGGTTGTCCATTCTCCACGTTAAAATTATTAATGGTACGAAAAATATCGTTGGGATGAAAATGAGAATAGACTTCTATGCCATCTGCTAAATTTCAAGACTGTAGAAACATCTTTTGTATACAAGGAAAAGAGAATAGGGCCAAGCACACTTTTCTGTGGTACACCAGTTCCAGATTCGCTCACTCTGACAACTTGGCCTCATCTTCCGTATGGCACTTTGTCGACGACCGCTCAAGTATAACTCAAACCATTGTAAAGCATCATCTGAGAAATTATTGAGCATCTTTAACTTTGTAAGTAAAATTTTAAAGTTTATAGTATTGAAGGCTGAACTAAAATCAAATAATAGTATCATGGTTAAGATTTTTATAGTCCATGGCTTTTTTCGCATCATCGATCGTACGGATTAGGACCGAAGTTGTAGAGTAGTGCCTACGAAAACCAGATTGAAATTGGTCAAATAGCTTACTTGAATTCAAAAATTTTTATGTTTGATCAAAAGCAATATACTCAATAGATTTAGAGAGAGCGGGGAGAATACTAATTGGGCGGTAGTCAGATGGGGACGAAGGTTATTAATTTTTAGGTAATGGATAAATAAGCATATATTTACATTGATGAGGGAAAGTATTTGTACTAAATGAGTGGTTAATGATTGAGACAAGCGACTGTAGAGCATGAGAAAGCATCAGGGAAAGCATTGATTTAAATATTTGATCGGTGCTTGTTGCATTTGATTTAATGCGCTGAATTAATTTATGAACGATGTCATTTGTAACATGATGCAAAGCAAAATTAACATTGGAGTGTTGAAAGAGGATACATTTTTAATAAGATTATCTATTTCTTCTTGATCAGTGATCTTTTTTGAAACAAAATGGTCAATTAAAGCGTACATTGTGTGCAATACGAACAGGAGCTTTCCCAATCTATAGTAACTTCAGCTCTTTCCAAGTCTTAGCGGAATTTATATTCGAGAATAGCGAATAGCTGGTTTGTTTTATTTCGTAGATACTTGAAATAGTTAGAATTTTCAACTGCAGGTACACGTGTAAACCTAAATGCCGCAGCATCCCTGATTCGTGGCATTTCATTGATTTGATTATTTAGTCAACAAGCCTTCGATTTTGTAATACGAATAGTTGTTTTTGTACGGAGCATGAAAATCGAAGAGACGTGTATTAATAATAGTACGACAGCCGATTCCAAGGTGCCGGGTTCGATTCCCGACACGGGAATATCAGGCTAGCATTTTTCACATCTTCGTTGATATGAGAGGTAACATGTACGTCACATGTGTGAGTCTTGTCACGTACGTTAAAGATCCATACCTTGCTTGGAACAGCAAGGATTCGCAAAATTCAAAATTTCCCGATAAAAAAATACGCTTCCTGGCCAATGTAGTATCTTCGGGTGGAGCATTGGAAAATCAAATGTAGGGAAAGATAATCCGGACCTACCTTTCTTTTTTATTTTGCACGCGAAGCACTGTCGACTCATTCTTCCGCGTAATCAACACAAAGATGCAATTAAATTAAAAATATTACAACACTCACACCAAATTTGAACATTTGTCTAAACAAAGATCAGCTTATTTTTCTTGTGGCAAATCAACTTATTCGGATCTCGGAAATATGCGTTCGAGTATATTCGGAAACAATCTTGTTTAGCTCGTTCTTTCGTTGGTACACGCGCGAAAGTTATTTCCCGGACATTTTTGCAATACTAGTTGTCCCTTTCGTTCCTATCGGTCTCAAAGAATCCACCTTTTTAACAATTTATCGCTAGAGATCTGGTGGTAGTTTATAAAAACCACATACGTCAAGTTGTACATGTAGTGTCATCTGTTGGCGCTTAACTGTAAATTACGTTAAATCTTCGTCCGTAAAAAAAAAAATTTCACGATAATATTCGGAAATCTGTCAGTTGACGAATCCTAACCGTTATTAAGTGCAATAATGTGTGAGGTTGAACAACAAATCATTTATTAGTTTGTTTCAATAATATTTTATTTATTTACAGATATGTAAATGGGGTTGCATCGCGATGTCACCAGGACTAGAAAACATTATTAATTGGGGGCTAGTTAGAGCTAGAAAATATGAAGGAAGATGAGTTTGAAGAGTTATTTGACAGTATTCAGTCTGATACGGAATCAAATGTGGACTCAGATGAGGAAAGATTTAGAAGACTACGACATATTAGATGGAAATACTTTTCAAGATAATCTGAATCAGAACGAAATATCTCAAATAGAATTGAACAACAATAATAATAATCAAAATTCTACTATAATAAATTTAGCCGAGGAAAGTTTGATTTTAACAGTGAAGATGAGGTCCCTTTTTCAAGCTTACGTAAAACTTATTGGGTTTTCACACGCGCGTGCGTGCGCGCGTACGCACGCACATGCCACCATCCGCAGGCACACATACGCACATACACCATATAAACACACGCGTACGCACGCACACACACATACACACACACACACACACACACACAATACACAAGACTCACATATAATATATATTGCTATGAGCTGCCCTTAAACTACAAAAACCCTAAAATACTACAATTCTTCGATACTGCTTATATACCTGAAAGGCTTCGCAACGAAGTGTGCCACGGCTGCTCAGTTGCTTTCTGTAAATTAAACCAACTACTAAAAAAAATCTGCTACGGTAAATCGCCTAAATTTATTAACATATTCATAGGAAAAAGACAACTCTTCGTTCACTCAAAGAATCATCAGCTAGTTTTTGGGACCACATTTTTTCGTGATCCCAAAAACTAGCTGATGATGCTCCGACAGTCCGTTTGATATTTTTTCGTGTCTATTCCTTGAAAACCTGGTTTCACACATTGCTGAGCAATAGTATATTATTTTACACGGATGAGAAGTGAAACCTGTCATGGCGCTCTGAACGCTTGTGAGGCGGGTAATAGAGACAAACCGTGAAAAAACACCTCTACACATAAAATATACTATTTTTTCTTCAAACGTTCTGTAAAATATACGAAAATTTCTAATTTTCATATATTTTTACGGATACGAATTTTCCGTGTTTGATTAATATCAAAGGATATTTTTTTGACACAAATTACGCGATTGTTGTTAAATAAGAAATCATTCGTAAAATGCAAAGTTCTGAAATGGAATCTGCGGTAAACGAAATAGTGTCGCGCCTTGGACCGACAAAATCTTGGGACAATATTGCACGGCTTTAATTTTCAAAATGCTATCCTTAATAGTTGCACATTTAATATTATATTGCAAAATAAAAATGAAGTTTAATTTGATTTATCGTTATTTATATTGTTGGTTTGTGTCACTTATTTGATAATGTCATGACGACACTTTTATCTCCGGCGACTAGAAAGACTAGAAAAAGGAAAGTAAAACTGTCGCCGGTGAAAAAGTGACATTTTTCTCAAACCGATTCAGTTAAATAATGACAATATTTTAACGTTTGAAGAAAAAACAAATTTATATGCTCTATAAAAATTTGGAGATCTATCCAAATTCAGGAAAACATCGAATAATGAGTAAAATTGTTTTTGGGAATAAATATTCTTATGGGTGTAAAAAATTTAGTGACCATTAGGAATCATTGGTGGTCTAACGAAGAAATTCGAGATAGTTATATGTCTAGCCTTATGTCCAGAAACAGATTCATGTGAATCTTAAGAAATATTCATTTGAATGATAACAATATAAACAACTAAAGAAAGGTGAACCAGATTTTGATAAACTGTATAAAGTACGTCTGTTTCTGAATAGATTATTGGAAACCTACAAACATTGCTATGATCCTGATGAACACTAGTCGGTAGACCAGTCTATGATCAAATTCAAAGGCCGTTCGTTCCTTCGGCAATATATGCTTCAAAAACCGATAAAACGCGGTTATAAAGTTTGAGTTCGTGCCAACGGATCATGTTATATATCTGATTTTCAAATATATATTGGAAAAGTAGATACGATGAAAAAGCAGTTTAGGTACACGAGTAGTAAAGGAATTGACGAGGGACATTACACGAGATTTTCATAAAGGAATGTAATTTTTTTTCTCATTTTGACGATCCTGATATAACAACTTCCGTCCATAGAAAAAAGAAAGATGGAACAGTTAAAGCCATTCCGTGTTCTGATCTAGTTAAAGATTACAATCAGAGTATGGGGCATGTAGACAAAGCTGACATATTAAAATCTTTTTATGAAATATACTGAAAAAGTACAAGGTGTGGTTTAGAATTTTTTGGCACTTGTCACTGTAATAAATTCTTTTAATTTGTTCCGAAAGTGATGGTTGATCAGTGGAACTCAAAGAATTTAGGCTAGCTGTGGCAAAAGGATTAATTGAAGTACAGAATCATGAGAAATGTGGACGCAGGTCCGATGAATATGATCGTTCGTGTAAAAAATTCAAGTGACAGGTACCAAGTGAAGTGAGATACATGGAAGCGTTGCATGTGTGCCTCTTTATGGTACGTTACTTAGCGCTATTTATGCAGCGCGGACTAGACGCGTGTTGACGTCCCTCGTGAGACGCGTTGACCTTTGTTCCCCCGTTGACGACGCGTGTCGTTCGACGCGAAATGTGGGGTTTTTGTAACGACGTTTCTTATCATTCTCACACAGTGAGTGTTTCGGATCCGTGTCTGGTTTATATGATTTACTGATTGAAAATTAAGCGTCACACACAGAGGAGATGGTCTGTTCATCCTTAAACAGTGTGCGGCATTTAAGAGGTGCCTTCTATACTCTCTTTGAAGAGTTGCGTAGTCATGAAGAGAAGTTTTTCAATTACTTCAGGATGAGCAGTCCATGCTAAACAACTTCACAGCCGGTACTAATTTGATTGTGTTGGTGTATGTATATTCCCATTGAACGTCGTGCGACGTGCGTCGAAAGACGCGGTGCATAAATAGCTCCATAAGCTCCAATGTTCCTAGACACGCCCGCAAGACGCGCGTCATTAAGGTACCCGCGTCGTGTTTTTAATGACGCGCGTCGCATCAAGACTCGACGCGTCACATAAATAGACCCATTTAGTTACAGGTACTTCGATTACGCGCGTCTCGTGACGCGCGTCGCGAGACGCGTTGCAGAAAAGAGACCTTAGATGTGAATTTTGCAGTACGAAGCGTGAACCACATCGTACAAAGCGAATATGTACAGTATGTAGAGTAGGACTTGTCTTAGTGGTAAAAGAAACTGTCTTGTGAAATGTCATGAAAAATGGCGTTATTTTGATAGCGACTCAATGGACCCGCAATAAACTTGTGGGTACCACCTCTATTCTTATAGTTTTTAATTTTATTGTAATAATTTGTTTATTAGTGTTAATGTTCATGTATTTTGACTTAATGACAGAATTAAAGCAAACCTTTTTCAATGATATTTAATTTGGGCCTGAAAGGGTTATACACGGTTGATTCTACTTTCCTATTTTATTCAGTTCAAGACAGTTAAAATAGATGTTTAAAACGTATAACAGGATTGGTTTTAGGTGATTCTAGCATAGATGAAACTAAAAATGTATTTTAAAATACCAAGCTGGCGCATCTGAAACTTGGACAAGGATAATATCCTTTGAAACAACGCTGCATTCCGTGAATAGCGAGTAAGTTCTCTTGGGATGTTTTTGTTATGCATCGTTGTCTGAATTTCCGCTTAGTTTGACCTATATGCATTTTTATAAGCAATTACTATTGACATTTTTGTACATTGCCTCTAATTTATATGAAAACAACGTGTAACAAAGATATAAAAGAATTTAAAAAGCGCGTATTTTGTAGAAATTATTAGTAACACCAAGATGCATGTGCGCTTTACGAAATACTGTTGTGCAAAAAGATGACGATTTTATTCAATCACTATTATTTTAAATTTAGTTTATAGTTACAATGTTTAAGGGCATGCTACGCACAGTCATTCCACGGTGGTTGTTGCGTATTATAAATTTTAGATTAAGGTACACCGATTAAATCTTACACTTCGCCATTATTTTGGAAAGAGTATCAAATCCAGTATTTATTATCTTGTTTCAAATTCCAAATTCAAATTTTAATCCTGTAAAAAGATAGATCAAACCTATTTTAAATATCTTATCGTGCCCTTGGGTTTACCCTGTGCCCTACTTTCTAGAAAAAAGTATATGTTCGTGCTTCTGTAAGGGCTAGATTATGAAACGTTCAACACGAATAAAGTATTTCATAAGGTTATGGTTCAACTTCTTAATAAAAATTGGTGGGTTGTTGTTAAGCGTAAAGTGGGTGTTAGTTGAATATTTTGATATGAACAAATAAAACGAGCAACGCACACAAAAGCAACTTGTACAAGGGTTAATCTGAGAGTATTTGAATCTCATTTAGTTTGATAACTACAGGAAGAACTACCCACTCATTAGTGATTTGTTGTTTACTGATTTATGGTTTCCTACGTTTCGTTTTTTATGCATACATCAATAAGTTTCGACTCGTTTAATTTGACGCTTTGACAGCGATATGCGTATATTTACAAAAAAAGCTGAAGTTTATTAAATTTGTGGCGCGATTTAACATTATATACTGTATAAATTCCACATTTTACCCCGTTTTGAGGTATTGAATCCAGGGCGTTTCTTTATGGAAACATTCTGACGGGAGTCATTAAAAATTACAATACAGGGTAGGTGTTTAGTACGTGGGCGATTGATTGCTCCTTAACTATTAGAGATGTCAAAATCTACTTCGGCATAGTAATATATGATTATTGTACCTAAATTTTAAAAATATATAGGTTTGTTGTGGGGTGGATTATAAAAAAATCCAGAACCAAACCTTATGTTTTTAAATAGAACACCCTGTACATTTTTGCATATTGTTACGTTCATTTTACGACTAAATTAAAATCTGCCCTTTTTTATTCATTATTCATTTCTTTTCGATATACACAACGAAAACATTTGTTGTATTTTGGTTGTTTCCGTTTTTCTTTATGAAAATTTCGCTCACGCCCTACAGCGAGCTTCTTCCTCCGGTGGGCCTGACGGCCCATTGCATTGCCACTCCTTTTGTTGTGGGAGGACACCCACACTGCGGGATCTCGAGCTCCTCTGCTCCGCCCTGTCATTAGGAAAGGTTGTTACACTTTGGGCATTTGTTGTACTATTGCGCAATGGTTATAGTTTTACGCGGTATAATTCCCGCCATATTGTAACTTATACCGGCCACGCTTTAAAAGTGATGCAACCGCTTTTTAAGTCAATTTGCAAGCATAATTTAAATCAAAACAAATTACTTACATGGCGGCATCTCGTGAATTCGTCTCAGGGTCCCACGATGATTTTGCAGGTTGGGTTCAGTTTACGCCATGTTGAATCAAATTACATCCGTCCTTCCTGTGACTTCTGTACTGGTGGGGGAATGACAGGAATTAGGTAACAGGTACACAAAGGCAAAAATAGAAGGAACCTACATCCCTAAAAAGAAAGGACACACGACACAGATAGATGTTGCTTCGTCGAGAGCTCGTAACTTAATGGCTTCTGTTAGCACCACGCGCGCACTCCACATCCTTTTGCGCAAAACGCGGCTGTTAGGGACGACGGAAATTGACGTATTCATTTAAAAATACGCGGCAATTTATTTACAAATTAAATCTAACGTGATACATGCCGGTTGGCATGTAACAATGTGTGACCCAAACCTACACCGTGGAGGCTCGGGTGTGTTTAGGTACTATTTTCTTGTATAGGTCCTGTGAAATTGGTCGAAAGAGTATATTTATCAGACTCCACGTGTTGAATAAACTTAGAATTTTTAAAATGATTATCGTCAAGTGAGATGATATATATTATTAATATTGTATTTATCGTGATCATCCTATATGTTTAATTTTATATTTACAATGATTTAGAGCTGTGGTTTTTAGTGTTGCGTTTGAGTTTTTTTTCTTTGTTACTAAATAATGTAGGGGGTAGGTATCTAAAAACAGCAGCTCTCAATTTAAAAAAAATGTTTTCTTTTGATTTTGTTGATATGTGTAGCTTGTAATTATTGATTGTTTATTCTTTTTTTGGCACTATTGTGCTTTTGTACATATTTTTTTAATTGGAGGTTTTCTTTTGTGTATGTTTAGTTGTGAGTTGTGAATGAGTGTGTGTATTTTTATTTCAGGCCTTTCTTTAATTTTTGTAGTGTAATACTCCGCCTACTCACCGACTGAGCCCGGTCATTTTCTTTCTTTGGTTCTTTTTTAGGCTGCGTTGATGTACGTAGCAATATTCTGATTCCTTCTGTCATTTACAGCTAAAAATGTAAGGTATTAGGTTGGCCAAATGTAGCTGTTGTGGAGACATTGTCACTTTAATGTCTAAATCAAGAAATCAACTTGAAAACCTTGTTGATGTGACTGCATTCAAGATTTTTGCGTCATCAATTTTTGATATAGTCGACTTACAAAACACATACAAAACTTTCCAAAAAGCGTTATACTATACGAAGTTATTCAAATCGGACATGATAGGAAACATCCATTTCTAGAGGGGATAGACAAAAACTAACTAACATGTCATGGACTCGATTTTTGTATAATTTCGAATGCCGAAAACCGCACTTCTATATCTTTAACCGTTTATGAGTACAGGGTGTTTCTCATATTTGTGCCACTTATAAACATCCCTACAACTTTTTTAAAAATGAAAATAAATAAATGACCGATTACCTACTTTTGCACTGGTGGATCTTCTAAGAAGGTACTACACCCAATGCTAAACGAGGAGGTTGGTCAACGGAAAGCAATACATTTCCAGTTAAATAGTAATGAATAATTTTGCCTGTCATTGGGAAAGTAATTTGAGCATAGAACGAAAATTAATGTAAAAATTGTTGGTTATTTTGCAAAAAGAAAAGCCCGTGAGGGCTTTCGCTGTTCTTGCAAAAATACCAACTAAGATTTTGAATTATACACAAATTCTGGTGTATTTATGTACAAAATATTTCTCATACGCACTCTACACCCGAATGTAACCAACCAACTATCGGTGCACGTTCAAGCCTCCGACGTGTTAGTATAGATGGCATTGCCAGACAAAATTTTAAATACTGGTCAAAAGACAAAGTTGAAAATGAAAATAAATAAATGACCGATTACCTACTTAAGCACTGGTTGGTTACATGCGGGTATAAAGTTCGCATGAGAAATATTTTGTACGTATAAATACACCAGGATTTCTGTATAATTTAAAATCTTAGTTGGTTGTTTTGCAAAAAGAGATGCGTCCATCTGACGAGCTGCAAGAATAGCGAAACCGGTCACGGATTTTTTTCTTTTTGCAAAATCATAAACAGTTTTTACATTAATTTTCGTTCTCCTATGCTCGAATTAATTTTCCCAATGCCAGACAAAATTATTCATTACTATAACTTTGTTATTTGTAATACTTTTTATTTCTGCAAAAACATCCTTCAAGCAATTTTGGAGTAGAATTTAGTGGCGTGCCTAATTCATTTTATAGCTTGCTGTTTTTAAAATATGAAGTAAACTTGGAACTTTTCTTAGGGACCTACATTTTATTAAAACTTGTTAAATTCATTCACGGGCTCTTTCATCAATGCAAAATTTGCCATGCGTATTTTCCTTTCATTTTAATTTCCTTTATATACAGAAAATGCTTTTCAATAACGCTCCTTATCGTGAAAATGTTGCCTTTTATTGAAAGGAATAACAAGCAAATACGTGACTAGTTCCTTGTAGCTTTTATATTGAGAATTAATACATTATTTCAGTCAAATAAATAACTCTTTCTTATTGAAACTGTTGCCTAAATACTAAATAATCTATAGGAATACTGTGGCACAATTTGAATAAAATGAAAAACCCTTACCACAAAAAATATAGTGGTCGAAATACGTATCTGGTATTTTAAATATTTTTTGTGGTAAGGTTTTTTCATTTTATTTAAATACTAAATGAATGATATATGTTGTGTAAGAAAAACCGTGTATAATATTTCTAGTAGATTAGTATAGTATTTGCTAGTACATAAGTCAAACCCATGTTCTAACTAATATGTAAATATTCATCCTCTTTAAGCATATCATTTAAAACAAGTGTCTAATGCATGTGAAACAGACTCTAATATTCATTCTCATAAGTAAAACTCGTGATTCTAATTTAAACAAGTTCTGAAAGATAAATATTTATTTTCCACTGAAAAATAATAATTTGAATACAATGTAAAAATGTAACTATTTTTTCTAAATGGCTGGCCCCACGTTGTGAGCCAGTGTAACTAATTTTGCTAGGCCTTACGTTGGATGGGTGCCACTGAAACGACTTCTGTTTTACAAAAGACAAAGGTCTTTTTTTCTAGGCGCTAGAGAACAAAAGTCTTCCGACATAGCTAGGGGTCTATTCCTGGGTAGAGCAATGAGAAGTGGGGGGGTATGTCGAATTCTGTTTGCAAACCAAAGTTAAGCTAAATCAATTAGGCGCCACCATGTCCTGAGATAACTACGATAATTGCAAAGCACAGTTCTAAGGGCGGACGTGGAAACCCAAAGATAAAATGATCGCCTTCGTTAACAAAAACCTGTCTTATTAAGATAAGACGCAGCTCCTGTAAGAAATTGTAAAGATTAAATAAATAAAAAAGTAGAACACAATTTGTGTCCTATAAAAAAAAATATAAAGAAATAATAAAAAAAATATTTCCAATATAATATTGACATCAAATTATTAATCAGAAAAATTTTAGCTTTATGTAATTAGATTTGATCGCATTTGACCAAAATAAAAGTCTTAGATTTTGAACTAAATGTTTACTAAAAAAACTCTTAAAATATCGGAACTTGTAACAAAAAAATTGTCATAATCAACTACATCAAAGTTAAAGTTTTAACTTTCCTTTTTTCTTTCATTAATCAACCAACTGTACTTTAAACATGAACTTGTTATACAAATTAAAGTGATTAAGAATTGTAAGCATAACACAGTGAATTAAATTCTAACCTGGGGAGATCTTTTCAGGTAGGTAACAAATTACTAGAACCTAACATAATGAGAATTTGAACTTTCATATTTACGTTTAATAATCTAAGTATAGATAAAGCTGATCACAAAAATAGGCATGTTTGTTTAAATTGCATTACAGCTGCTCAAAGCATTTGCTTTCAAGACAACATCTGTCAACTGTGCAAAACAGAAAAATATGACGTCGAAAACATACGTTGAACTTATCGAAGGTTCATATGGAACAAAGCATGTTATTATAGAAAGCTAATTCGACAAAATTTCGTTTTACGGCTTGTA
Organism: Platerodrilus igneus; assembly: GCA_036346225.1. Classification (NCBI taxonomy): domain Eukaryota; kingdom Metazoa; phylum Arthropoda; class Insecta; order Coleoptera; family Lycidae; genus Platerodrilus; species Platerodrilus igneus. The sequence goes on from JARFIW010001215.1 coordinate 4,494,869, forward strand.
AAACCAGCTCAACAATTAATTGAAATTTACACAATTCACGTGTACTAAACATAAAAGCAAGTTTACGTGTTTTAATCTTTAAAACACATGCAAAAAAAATCTTACAGCTAATAACGAACCAAAAACTGCATTAGCCGCTTCACAACAAATTGAGACGGGATTTCCGTTCTTCAAGCAAAGTTACCAGCCATTCTAATTTGAAACGACTGCATCCAAATTAACTTCCATAATTTCTTATCAGACAAATTTCTTATTAGGCAAATTTCAAATCGACTGTTCCTAAATAACGGTAATTCTTTGGATCCTAGATGACGAATTATATTTGTTCCATTCTTTATTATCGAATTATATTTGTTGCATTCTACATTGTCGAATTATATTTTGTCCATTGTATTTTGTCGAATTATATTTTGTCGCATTCTACATTGTCGAATTATATTTTGTCCATTGTATTTTGTCGCTCTAAATAAATTACCTCAAATTACATTAATTCGTATAATATATACTTTACCAACCGTTATTAGAAGATATCCCAACGATTAATAGTTGATGCGAAGGTTGCCAGCCTCCAGCCGAAAATACATCTTAACACAGCTGTTGCAGGCGGCCGACTATTTGTCGAAACCAGAGCCGAGCGGTCGCGCCGTCAGAGGGGGGAACACGAAACAATCAAATAGAGATGTACTTGGAAATAGCTTTATGCGACACAGATATATTAATATAATTAGATCCCTAAGGAACAATGCACGCTTAGCGCATTATTCTTGTAATTCAATGCAATTAAATTACGACTGAAAAATAAAAATGTTACAAAACGTGTTGTGTAACCCTTCTTAAAAAAACACTTGTAAATTATTTCCTGTGCCTGTCATGCCTTTGAGGTTTTAAGGTTAATGTATAATAAGTTCATATCAATATTTTAATGTTATCTCTGTTACTACGCCACATTAGTAAGGTTACCCCAGACAACCAGAACACCACAGGTCAATTCTGAGTGGTATACAACCATTTGTTTGCCGGTAATCGTTGAAGAAATAAGGAAAATCAACCCCTTAACACGGATCATTCTCCACCCCTGTCAGTGCTAGCTCTCAGAAATCGGCTCAAGCAAGTGACTTTTTGAGCACTCAAAACCTCGATTTCATGTGTCAATCGCCGTATAGGCCTGATTTGGCACCCAATTACTTCTTTTTATTCCCGCATATCAAGAATAAATTGCGAGGGCAGTTTTTGATACCTGAAGAAGCTATTTAATGCGATCAAAATGCATGTTTTGAAGGTGCCTCATCGGAGTGGAAAAAGCGTTTCTTTTAAAAATGGGTTCAAACGCATGTAAAACTGTATTGATATTCATAGAAAATATTTTGTAAAACAATAAATAATTGTTTTTTTTATCTCAAATCCCGAAATATATAAGCGTAACCTTCATATAATATACCGTATGTGTATGTGTTCTTTTGGCCTTGTTATTATTGATTTTTATTATGCCTACATTAAACTGAAACTAATTTATTTACCGCGGATTAAGATAAGATATTATGTACAGCGATAAATGTTTATCATGAAATTTGTAGGTTTGCCAAAAACGAGTCATCGTTCGTTGCCATGCAATTTTCTCATGTGTTAGACTATATTTTTAACCGACCCTTGTCATAATTATAAACGGCGCTAACATTTCCGTACAAATTTAAAAATCTTACATTTCTAAATGTTTATTGTATAAAATTCTGGTGATTAATTTCTTCTCTATTTTTATTTAATAAAATTTGGTTTTGACACTAGCGTTTCAAGCTTAATCGTCTTTAAAGCAAAACTTAAATTCTCAATAAAATATTTGACAGTACATTTTAAATCTGGCAGTTTGCAGAGTTTCCTACGAAATTATAATCTTTTCGAGGACAACTTTACTGGTATTTTTCAAATAAATTTTGCTGTCTGTTTGACCATTATAAAATTATCATACGGATATTTTAAAAGATCAGCAATCTTCTTTGAGAAAAATGTGTTAAGTTTTCTTTTCACTCTTATTTTTTGTATATTTAGAAAACACATTATCAATCCATTAAGATTTTTGCTTTTTTAATTAACTTTGAGCAACTAATTTTGTAATTAACTATCTAAAATATTTATATATATAAATATTTTAGGTGGTTAATTACACAAGGTAAGTTGATAAATACTATCGTATTATAGTGAATAAGATGAAATAATAACTTAGACTTTTATGCAAAGCCCAAATGATCATTTCAAATCGAGCTAGTAATTGAAAGATGGAAAATATAAGGTCTTGGACAGGACTTGAACCTGTATCTTGGTTTTGCCGGAACCATGCGTTTACCAATTATGCCACCGAGACCGATGACACAATTAGGAAATTTTCAAATTTAAATCGTGTACACGACGATACATCAATTGTCGTCATCGGTCTCGGTGGCGTAATTGGTAAACGCATGGTCCCGGCAAAACCAGGATACAGGTTCAAGTCCTGTCCAAGACCTTATATTTTCCATCTTTCAATTACTGGTTCGATTTGAAATGATCATTTGGGCTTTGCATAAAAGTCTAAGTTATTATTTCATCTTATTCACTATATATATATATATATATATATATATATATATATATATATATTGATGTGATTAGAGATCTTCGAGAGGCCATACTGCATCATCTAATAAACATTCAACGTCGTAAATCTGAGACAATTCAAGAAAAAGCCCAATTATGTAGATATTTATTTGAATAGAAAAACGTATTTGTGAAAACACACGGTGTAGGAAGTATGGATGTATAAAACTGTGTTTGAAAAAGTTTTCGTTCTAATTACATAATTTAATGTCGAAGGAATTGTGTTCTAAGATAAGAATAATGGTATTTACTATATTCTGCGCGTAGGAGGGCCTATTTCAAAGAGTTTCATCTACATTTTTGTTGTCAAAGCTGTGTGTATAAATTACGCGTAAATGCGTGAAAATATTTTAAAATACATTTATCTTGCAATTAATAAAAAGATTGTAAATGCTCGATTTATGTAAAGCCGCATGTATAATATTCATATGGAAGAGGAATTTTCGTTTAATAACAAAGGAACGACGAAGCGTATGAAGTTTAAAATCGTATCTAAATAGTAAGGAAAATGTTCATTGACCTATATTCTAGAACAATCAACTGCTAAAGTAAAACAAGTGAATGATAAAATAGCTGGGGGCAACGATAGAATTCGTAAAAGCGATAAAATAAGCAATAAAATCTTGAATATTGATAAGATAGGTAAACGACATCAATTATTGATAGCTCGAGGCTACAAAACGATAAATATTCGAATGTTGCATCACACGCCTTTGAGAATAAAACTATTAGGAGGTTCGCTAAACAGCACAGAAGAATCTGGATGTTGACGTAACAGGACCTTGCTGCTTATGTAACCCAATAGATGTTGAGAACAGGGTTAGTCCTCATTCAAACGTTACGATGCTGATCATGTGATACGTTACGTAGTTAGAGATAGATCTAACATACTGTCTTTAGTAGAGAGAATTATTATGGCAGATAGACGATTTTATTAAAATAGCAACAGAAAAGTGTTTTGAATGCTCAGAAGTGAGTAAGATTATTTGAAGTACTTACAATGGTTTCAAAATGGAGAATAAATAATTAAATAATAATTAAACTACTGCGAGATAAAGTTGTTATGATTGGAATGGTATTGAGAGTATGTGTAGAAGTCTATAATTTGATTAGAAGCATGGCAAGCCTTCGGTGCAGGTTTTCGCTAGTATATAAGAAAATAATTAAACCTAACTGATCAGATATGTTTAAATACGATTTTTAAGGGGAAGGTAATTGAATTATCCGACTTACCTTTATAAATTTTGTAGATATTAAGATTTAAAAAAGGAATTGTATATGAAGAAAATTACGAGATTACGATTTTTGATAGATGGGTAAATTCATCGAGTGAAAGAAGTCCCTTTCTTTTGGTTTGTCTATGAGCACGATAACATTAGTAGTAGTTATATGGTATCTCTTGGATCACTTAATAAGAATTTTGTGCCATATTTGGTGGGATAGTCATATTTTATGGCAGAGTTTTCTACGATATTTTGTATATTTTATGTATGTTGAATAAATTTTTTGAGGCTGAACTTGATGAAACCCCTATCTAAGAGAAATTTTTTGTACAAGGTGACTAATTTAAGAAAAGTTTTGGGATTACTAATAATAAACAAGGACTATTTGAACCCTATATTAATATTTAGCAGTTATAAAATATTGTTTTAGACTTAGTTGCATTTGTAGGTTTTAATTCTTGTATGTAAGTATTCTTTTGGAAAATGTGTGATGATGTAAGATGTTTGTGGTTGTAGCTATTATTATTTGTTTATTTGATGATATTATAACTTTGATGTTGGAGTTTCGTTGTTTCATTTAATGTGAGCTAGGAAGACAATACGGGCATCTTGAGACGATAATTCACACCAGATCAGTTTTTTATATAAAACATCTTTTATTGGCTCCCAACGTCTGGGCAGCACATAATACAAACAGAGGAACAATTCTTAATCACGTGCTTGCATAGAAAGTGTGATATATTACCATAATTTACACATGAAATAAACTAATGTACTTTCCAAATTACAATGTAAATTAATTAATTCACTGCTTACTTTTAAATTAATGCATAGTAGCAAGCCAAATAACAGATAATTGTTCTTAATCTAAGGGTTGTACGGCGCATGGATGCTCAAAGGCGTTTCTAGACAAAATTCGTTGGCGGAGTTTGTTACTTTTTCTACAACATAAAAGAAGAAAAGGTATGATAACAGGATAACCAGGAATTTATAGGTAAACACTCCACTACATTTTTTATAATACACTCCCATACACGTCGATCAAAATAGCTGGTTACATCATAAATGAATAATGGCCGTGGTATTTTGCACTTGTTCACCACAACCGCTTTCTAAGTTGCACGTTCTGATTGGTTGGGGAACATGTCGTTTCCACGACCGTAAGGAACGTCCTTACCACAAGATTACATGATAATCAAGCTATTTCTAAAAAAAGCTTGAAGATAATTCACACGACCTATTTTCTAGCCATTACACAAACATGTGTAGTACCCCTAAATTAATTGTCAAAAATCCCCTACCATAATTATTTACTAAAATAATTTTGTGAAGCGTTTTTGACATGTGACATGTTTTCAATCCAACGGTTATCAGTCATTGGTTGTGATGCCAGAACTAAACGATAATGCTAGTATATACTATGAATGATTGCTCGACATTGGGCGTCAATAGAAGTCCTGTGATGGTGAATGTTTCTAATGGCTCGTTGTCTTTTTGCAAGCTCCGATTCTTTTTCGGGATTCTTATCTTCTTGAATTAAAGAAACCACTATAATCATACTGGTACGATGATAAAAATACTCCTTTTACAAGCCATCTTTCAAATTAAAAATAATGCATCCAAAATAACTTTCTCTTCAAACAATATATTAAATACAAAATGATGATTCGAAATAACTTTCTCACAACACATATTTTATATACTAAAATGAACAGTCCAGAACACCTATTTCTCTCACCTATTCTAAGTCTTCCTTTACATTAGTCTGTAATAAGCAAAACGTAAACATATGATTAATAACTTAATTAAACCTTCCTTATAATTAATATGTACATCAATTACCTTTAGAAAAGTCATCTAATTTAATATTATTTCCTTTAAAGAACCGTGTTTAAATGTAGCTGAATTCAGTATATGTAATTTTTACCTTTTGTAGTGACAAATCATATGCGTAGGTTTGCTAAAATCCCTTAAAACCCTTTAAATTAAAATGACTTGTACACGAAAATCTTATTATGCAACTTAACTACTTAATCTAGAAATCTGAGTCCATAAATTACTCAAAAACAAATTATTTAAATTTTTTACTGTAAATATCTGCTCGTTGTTGATTTTTATTCCATCAGCGTTCATGCTACCAATTTTTATAAATTAATATCAATTAATGCCCCATCCCCTGTTTAATAAAAAGTTCACCTACATGCAAATTGATCTATTTCTCATATGCATCAATATCAAACTATTTAGTAATATATGTCCAGTATTATTTATCGTTATTATTTAAGTAAACTTTATTATGCAGTAGTTTTAATTTATTTTGTATATTTTCCATGTTAATAAATTTTAAGTAATTATCACTGCCAAACATATATTTTGGGTATAAATTTAGTTACGTAAACTGTACACCATCAAAGGCAACGTGCCTTCACGTCTGTGTTTCAATCAACACTAATCTAATCGCTGTCCGGGTTGGATTTTTATAGGCCAAACCCCTCTGAACGCAGTTCCTTCTAGGTGGTTGCTACAGTTTTCCAAACGTTCGCCATTGATTTGCTATGTGTTTTATCAACGTTCTAGTATTCTAGAACTGGATCATTAACCATGCATTTTATGTCTGAATGATATCTGATTTAATGGTTTAGACTCTTCCATACTTAAAATAATACGCTTTTCAGTTAAAACACGTTCTTTTGTTATTAAATTACAAATGAAAACTATTAGTATATTTATACACACGACTTTACATAAAATTTACGTTCTTTAAGAGTACTTTTAATCATTTGAACGTAAATCGAGCGTTTAAATATGTAATATTAATGAAACTCACTTAAGAATCGCACGTTTATGCGTCAAACGTAAAAAATACCATTACAGGACATTTCACAATATACAAATAAATTTCTAACAACTTGATTCTTTCTCAAAATTTCTCGAATTTATGAAGTATATACGCTCTAATATGATGTTGCCCTTTAATTACAGTAACGCGCGAACACGTACGCGCACTTCACTTGCACGCACACACGAGAGTGCGTGCGCACACACATACACACACAATATACATATATATATATATATATACAGAGAGAGAGAGAGAAAGAGAGAGAGATGGTGATGTGGATAAAGGTTATAGAGCAAGGTCATATTGCATCATATGATGAACATCTAATTTCGTAAATTCGAGAAAATTCCAGGAAGAAACCAAATTATGTTGGTACTTATTCGTATAGAAAATATTTTTGAAATGTCTGGTTGACGAAAGAAAACCATGATTATTGAATAGTTTAATAACAAAAAGATCGTGTTTTAGATCAAAACGTATTTATTACGTTCGACACATAAACTAGGGCTTATCAAACGAGTTTCGCCCATTTTTTTATAATAAAAGGATTGCTTCGAGAAATTTATGTTCAAATTAATTTAAATACTCGATTATATGTTATAATGGAAAACTCAAAAATAAATATTGTAAAAGAAATTTCAGTATCAATTTAGGGTCAGAAGCATGTTAATTCTATGCAAAATCGCATATACTAAAAAGAATTTTTATTTAATAACACAAGTACGTTAGAATTTCAATTGAAAACGTATTTAATTTAATTAAAATCATTAAATCAGATAACCCTTCAGCCATAAAAAGCGTAGTTAAATGAATGAAATGTTGAGATAGGTAATCGTCGTTCAATTATTAAATAGCTTGGAGCGGTAATATAAGGTATAATGAAACAATGAACTTCAAATTTTTGAGTGTTGATAGCATATGTAAATAACACACCTACATTCTCGAATATACTCGAACATAGAAATAATACATAGCGAAGCGGCTAGATCAAGGGCGAAGACTATCGAACCTGCTACGTCAGAGTGTGCTCGATTTATGGAGATCAGTGTTGATTGAAACTTCTACGTCGGAATGCAGTTGATGTAGTTACATAATGCGTTATGTAGTTAATGTGGTACATAAAATGTACAGTATTTGTTAGTAAATAATATTTAAATACAGTAAAATGGAAGAGAGACAATTTGAAACCACTTAAAACTATTGCGAGAGAATTTATTTAAAGATATTAAAATTAATGGAAGATAAATGAACGTATATTTGTAATGGATGAATTTGCATGAAAGATTTAGTCTTAAAATGATTTAGAAGAAAATTGACCCTGGATTGGTAATTATGTTTTGGAAAAAGTCAAAGCTGGTAAATTAAAGCCAACAACAAGAAGATTTGCAATGGTAAAATTTAAACCAATTTGTTTAGATAATTTAGTGTTTTATAAAGACGCATATTTTTAATTTAAGTTCAGAGTAAGAGTAGTTTGTAACAGTCAGTTTAATTTAATGTTAACGGTTTCTAACAATTCTATGGTACATGTTTTGTCATTATACAAGGTAAAAATTGAACATAACTGAATTCAGATATGTTTAATACTGTTTTTAAGGGAAAGGATATTAAATTGCATGACGTGTAAAGGTAATTGTTGTGCATATTATGAAGTTGTTGATAATTGATCATTCTAGGTTTAAAGAAAAATTCTAGACTATATTTTAGTGTTGTGAGTTGTGAGGAAGTTATTTCTCATTAACTTTATATTTAATATATTATTTGTAAGAAAGAGTTTCGTATTTGGAACATTGTTTGTAAGAGACTTATTTCGTATTATTATAAATATGATGTATGACTACATTGGTTTTATTAATCACATAGCTAGCAAAAATAATTAGACGACGGGCGATTAGAAATCGTTCAGGCAATATCTATGGCATCTTTTAATAAGCGCGCAACGTCGATCAGTCCAGAGCAACTTTTTTGGAGCCCAACATAGGACAGTCCACGGCAACTTTTATTGGCACCCAATTAAAATTATTGGAATCTGCATATGATAATGACGTCGAAGTAACAATAATCGAAGCGTTCAACGAATAGAATCCTATGTTTTGAAAAGAATGGTCTCTCATTGGTCTGGGCGTACGTGTCTTGTACCAAATTAGCACGAGGCGCGGAATAAGAATTTTCTGAAACAAATGACTTAGTAATGAATTAAACAGTATAAATAAGAGTAGATTTACTTTGAAAGGAAAGAGTTTATGTTCTATCAACGGAAATAGCCTTCTAAGTGGTTTTTTTTATGTAGTTAGGAAACTCTGTGACTGTTGGATAGCGGAAGTTACTGCGAGTTCAGTAGACAAGGAAATTGGAACTCAAAGTAGGAAATTTTATTGCAACTTTTTCTATAGTGCATTAAACGAACAGATTCAGTAATTAAAATAATAAGATGGACATTGGTTGTTCAGTACAAATTGCATACAAGCTTGATTCACAGCGAACAAATTAATACATTGCGGTAACTTCAAATACGTATGAGAAACTAATTGACATTTTGTAGGTTAGCAATACAAAATTTAATGAGTGGTTGTGTGAACCCGGCCAACCAATACAAAATTTGTGTTTAAATTAGGCGCGTATGTATAAATGTATGAATTCGCTATTTTTGTATATTGCGCAAACTAAATCCATTTGTTGATATATACAGTATATGTCGATTGTTACAGAAATTAAAACTATTGCAAGCTGTCGATTGTAAACATTATTATGCAAAACTTGTAAATTATATCAATACTACTGTTTAATAGCTATTTACAAATTTCCTGAATGTTTTACCTCTTAATTTATGTATTTAATATTAAATGGTTTAAAAGCATCCCAAGGTTATGCAATCTAAGGTATGTGATTATATCATATTGTATGAAAATAATTTTCTTCGGGTTTAAACTTAGCACTTATTTTATCCCACCTTGTAGAGAAAGGAATAATGCATACATCTTTTATTATTCACTTACATTCTAACTTATTCCATTAGCGGTTCCACTTCGTTTACGTGCCTAATAAACGACAACCAGTTACTTGCTTTAATATCTTGTCCGATGAAAATTTCTGTGTTAAATAATTCCAAATTTAGCTCTTAAAAACAAGCAAGAATGTTAACTATGTCTTTCCGTAGCCGATTGGTTTAACTGGCTCAAACTACTAGCGAACAGGCGTGGATTCGAATCTTCCGCGGTCTTACTTTTCACATATGGATCGTATTGCTTTGCTGCGACGTTAACGGTTTAAATGGCTATCACATCACTTGTGTGAAATATTACGTCACATGTTTGGAAATTTTTTTTAGTGGGGTGCCCGATATTTGGAGGGTAAAGGTTGAGTTCCTGATAAAAGTTGCACTAGAAATACAATCAGCTTTTTCGAAAGGCTACATTATATCCAGCCGATTTCGTGAAGAGATTTACGATTATAGGGTGGAGTGGAAAGATATATCTTAACACTAAAAATTGCAATTCAACGTTTGGTGCGGTGTGCAGTGTTTATAGTGGTCCGTCTACTGAACTGTTTTTAAACATTTTTACCCTACCAATTTTTAGTTTTCCCGTCTCATTGCAGTATTCTGTTATTTAAATGTTGAATATATATTTTACGTTGTAAATTAATAAACATTGAGCAGTTTAACAATCTTCTCGATTTTTCTTACAGCTACAAAGATATAGTGACGCTTTGGGGTTTCGAATAAAAAACCAAATGCAAAAGGAGGAAATTTAATTTAAAACGGAGAATTTAATATGGGTTCACCCTGTATAATTTTGATTTCGTGTATAATAGTGATCAGCAAGCGAGGTATTGCAATAAATTAAAATCGTAAACTTGGATATCACCAAAAACCTCGTTTTATATATATTTGAACGTGATTTAGGGTAGTTACGTATTTAAAAGTCATCAAAAAGGAAAACAGATTTGAATATTTTAACAGTTCTCACATAAAATAAGAAAGTTTTGTCATCGTTCATCAGAAATAATTCCTGTTAAATACATATTGAAAAGGAATTATGGTTATAACTTATTTTAAACCTAATATTTATTTCGGTAAACTTTGATAACGAATTCATGTTATTTTAAGAAAGCTTTAGAATTATGAAACAACAGTAAAGTTATTAATATACATTCCAAATATAGAAGAGCTTTGAGTTAACTAAATTAAACTCAATGTTAAATAATTACAATACCAAGACACACTTCAATATTCCTATAATGTAATAAAAATTATAGTCGCTTTGTTGGTAAATTTCACGAATATTAAGTTACAGATAATTATATTTTGGCATACAATGGATAAAGGTTGCAATGTATATATTCAGATTGATTTTAAAAATGCAAGTCGTGGACACGTGGTTTTTGTGTGTTCAGATCCTACGGGTTTATGCGAGAATTACGTGTTGCATGCCTTACACTCGATGGGCAGACCAGACAATGACATAATTACCCCAAATGCAAGAAGGAAAAGGAAGTGAAAGATAGCAGTTATATCCGACGGGAAAAATTACGAAATTAATCATTTACAAGCCATAGATCGAAAGACATGCATGGGTGAATAGTGAAAAGTTCGTACTCAAGTGCACCCCTTTGATTATGGAATAATAAACGGACAATAACGTGGTGGGTTACATATTTTGACAGAACTTACAATACATATTTGAACGGTTTGGTTCCCTGCAAAGGCAATTTGGAAATAAACCATCAACTAAATTACTCTTGGCTTAAATGGACATAGTCACTTGAGGGTGTAAGCCATACTTTATTAGAATTAGATGTTCATTTTGGTGGCATTTGTGTATGATGTTTATTGTATAAATTACTGATACATAGTGTTAAATCATTAGAGGTATAAAATTTGAACATTTGCAAGTGAATGGCCAATTAGAAGCGTGTTGTAAATTATTATTCTTGTTTATGTTTAAGGTTATGATTAAGTGAAGATGAACTGATTATGAAATTTCATCATTTTGTATGTGAATTTGTTTACATGAATATTATATATCGTTGACTTTACATCTTGGATCTCGTCATCGTAAGAATTTAAAACAACGGTTCGATTTAGTGATTGGGACTTGGGAGTGTAAGGTCATTACTTAGAGTAGATAAGTTAATAAATTTATTAGTCGAAATGAGAAAAGGAAAGCTGGACATTTTAGGTATTAGTGAGGTGAGATGGCCAGATAGTAATGGCTTTTGGAAAGACAATTATAGAATAACTACAACTTCTTCAACTAATGGACAGGCAGGGGTAGGAATAGTGTTAGGTAAAAGATTAGGATGTAAAGTTATAGAGTACTTACAATTTAGTTATAGAATAATTACGGTTAGATTGAGTACGAAACCCAAAGACATTGTTTTGGTACAGGTTTACCTGAAAACAACTCAGTACGAGGATGAGAAAGTAGAAAAGGTATATGAGGATTTAAATAGTATAGTGAAAAAAATAAAGGGAGATGAAAATTTAAAATGTTATGGGCGATTTTAATGTGTCAGTGGGAGAAGGTAGTGAGGGAAAAATGGTAGGAAAATTTGGGTATGGTGGACGAAATGATAGAGGAGAATTATTAGTTGAGTTTTGCTAGGAACATAGATTAGTAACTGTAAACACCTTATTCGAACAACATGTTAGAAGAAGATATACCTGGAAAGCGCCAGGTGATACTAGATACCAAATAGATTATATTTTAGTTAAACAAAGATTTAGAACCCAAGTTAAAAATTGTCGTAGTTATCCAAGGGCTGACATAGATAACGATCATTACTTGAAGTGTAATCTAAAATTCAAAATTGAGAAAGGCTAAAAGAGAGGGATGAGATCTAGGTAAGCTTAATGATAGTGAGGTAAAAGTATTAGATAATAAGATCAAAGAGATAGCTATAGACGTGAACGTAGAAAATAGATGGAAAGAAATAAAAAGGGCTGTGCATGATACAGCAACACAGACTATAGGTAAGAAAAAAGTAGAAGCGAGAAAACCGTGGGTAACAAAAGAGATATTAGATTTAATAGAAAATGGATCAAAGCTCAAACCTTTCAGAGAATTGGATCTTACATTGGCGCCGTGGTTACATATAAAAAAGTTCTATAAATGCAACCCCGGAAGCGAGGTTTAATATACACTATCAGCAGTTGGCAGCGCCAATTCTTATACAGATCTGGGCGCGGTCAACTACTAACGATGTGCCAGATATTGCGTAATACTACGAAAAGTTCCATAATTCAAACACAAAGAATAAAGCACACAAATTAAGTAAAGGATTACTTACATCAGAAATCCTGCCTTCACCCGAAGTTGCGCTCGGGTAGGCCTCTAGCCAAGTCCAGTCGGGGCTCCTCCCGGAGGAATTAGAGATGACACATCGACGCTCTCAAATGCGTACGGATTAGCTCCGGCCAGCTAAGGTAGACATGAGGCCCTCATCCACAGACGTGAAGATCGGTATGCCTAGGTGGCGGCAGATGTCTTACCTATGTAGGGATTGGACAGGAGAAGGTATGAGGCAGACAAACAAAGATAATTAGGCAGGGAACTACATAGGTAACCCTAACGATACGTTACCAGAGACAAAAACGAGCACTTAACTCGACGATACCCGGTAAAAAGCCACGTTCTCGCGAGAGAACCGGAAAACTCTCCCACCCCTTGCCTAGTATTCCTATACCCCTCTAGGGACAAGCACACTGCGCAAATACACTACTCTGACGTACGGAAGTACCGCCTAGTCCATTTAAAATTCCCGCGCACCGCGTATTTGAATTTATGCCGCGAAACTTCCATACATAAAACTTAACCTAATAACAATGTTAAAGTGCCACTTTGGCACGTAACATGGATAGTGAAAGTAAGCAAAAATATAATAGAGTTAGAAATAAGATAGTACATGAGTGTAGAAAAGCTAGAAATAAATGGATGGAGAAGAATTGTAAGAGAATACAAGATGATTTGAGAGTAAGTAAGACAGACAGGGCTTATAGGGCAGTTAAAAAGTTTTTTGGGGAAGATAGGAAAAAATATAATGGTATTAGAGACGAGAATAATGAGCTTCTAATAAATAAAGTTGAGGTAGCAGATACATGGAAAAGATATTTAGAAGATTTGTATAATGGAGACGATATGGATGAGTTAGAGAACGACCAAGAAGAGGATGTAGAAATAAGGTTCTCGATATTAAGAGAGGAATTTGATAGATCTGTTCGGAATCTTAAACTAAATAAAACGCCAGGGATAGACGATATTCCTGCAGAATTAATAAAATATGCAAGTCAGAAAACTTTAGACAGATTATATGAACTAGCAAAAGTAATATATGACACAGGTGAGGTCTCAATAGATTTCGAAAAAATATTATTATCCCAATCACAAAAAAGTCAGGAGCTGATAGGTATGAGAATTTTGGAATGGTTAGTTGGTTTTCGTAAAGACAGAGGGACTAGAGAACCAATACTAATGATTAGGGTAATTATCGAAAAAAGGTTACAAAAAAATAAAAAGACTCATTTCGCGTTTGTACATTTAGAAAAAGCATTTAATAGGGTTAATTGGATTGTTATGTTCAGGGTTTTGCGAAAAATAGAATCTTTCATGGGGATAGAAAAATTATTTACAGTCTATATGAAAACCAAAGCGTAGTGATTAGATTTGATGAAATAGAAGAGGAAGCTAAGACTAGAAATGGTGTTAGACAGGGCTGTATACTATCTCCCTTGATCTTTAATGTTTATCTTGAGGAAGCTTTAAAAGTAGCTAGATAGAGAAAGGAGATAGGTATTAGTGTGCAGGGACAGAAAATAGACATGTTACGTTTTGCAGATGATATAGCCATTATAGCAGAGTCTAGAAAAGATTTAGGAGAGTTTTTAAATATTTTAGATGAGATACTACAGAGTAACTATAGTATGAGAATTAACTCAGGAAGAACAAAGATAATGACAAGTGAGTTACAGCCTAGTTCTAAACCAAAATTAAAAATAGGTAATACCGAGTTAAAGGAGGTAGATGAATTTTGATATTTAGGTAGTTAAATTACAAAGGACGGACGTAGCAGAAGGGATATAGTAGCTAGAATAGCTCAAACTAGAAAAATGTTTTTAAAAAAGAAATACTAATAGCTAATAGTATTAGTTTAGATAATAGAAAGAGCGTTCTATTATACGGTAGTGAGACTTTGACAATTAAAGAGGTAGATAAGAAAAAGATAGAAGCTTTTGAAACTTGGTGTTATAGGAGAATGTTAAAGATTAGTTGGGCAGATAGAGTAACAAATGAGGAAGTTTATAGAAGGATAGGCGAGGATCCCTGTATATGGAAACAAATAAAGGTCAGGAGAGATAGAATGATAGGACACCAGTTAAGACATGAGAGATCATTTATTAAGGTCTGAGATTATAGACTACCATAAAAATAGAGTAAGAAGGCATAGACAAAGCTATATTAGTCAATTTATTAGAGATTTAGGTTGTGAAGGGTATGTAGATCTTTTTAGACTAGCTCAGAATAGAAAAGAATTTAGAGCTGCGTCAAACCGACCTTAAGTAAGTTCGAAAACAAAACAACAAAAGTGTGTAAGTTACTAAAATTGTTGTTTGTATACCTGTTTACGGGAATATGTAATAATGTTATTAGAAAATAAATTTAGGTGATGTAGAAAGTGGAAATTACTTGTTTTATTTGTGCAAACATATGGATGACTTATTGTAAAGGAAATCCATTTTACCAAGAGGATAAAGTAATTAAAATACCATTCCGGATTGCTTGTCGTCTTGAAGGATTCGCATTATACTAGATTAGATGAGCCTGGCGCCTATAAACTTGACTGATCGAAAGCCTTTCATGGTGTTATTAGTACCGTAGCTTGAAATTACACCTACGTACATTTTTTGATTGTTCAGTTTTGTTCTATTTTTTCCATTTGTTTCTATAGGGACACACCCCTCATCGCGTAATTAGCTGGTGCATCCGTATTTGTTACGGGATTCTCTCCTCTTTCGGGCAGTTTAAATTTAATAATTTAACGCTTCGTTCGCCCGTAACACTTTTTGTAAACCATTTTATCTACGGAATGGAATAAATCTGAACTAAAAGTCAGGTTTATAATATTGCAACTCGTTTTGTTGGTCCTTCTCTTGCTCCTTGAATTTTTGTAAAGCTTTCTGAGTTCAAATCAAAATGTGTCTTACATAGAGAAAAGTAAAAAGGTAATGTTCCACACATTGTTATTAAAACATGAAAAAGATTGTGTTTCAAACTGATATTTTAATATTTATGGTTTCATGCTAAGAACGTCACCACCTACAAACATCTATAGAAGAAAAAGGTGGAACAGAGTCATGCATAGAAGTATGGAGTAATGTGTAATAAGCTTTTGCAGCTGACGTCTCACGAGACTGTCACTTGATCACTACTAACTATCCCTTTGCGTTTAACGAAAACTGTTTCCTCGACCGAAGGTTTTAACATTCTTTTGTGTTAAACTCGTGGAAGCGAAATTCAGACCTAGAAATGTGTAAAATGGTAAAGGGTTGATAACCGATCACAAAAACTCGTTTGCACTACAGTATTGATCAAAAAGCACTGTTTCAGTGTAATGAACTGGCTCTACCGGTAAATAGCATTGAAAGTGCTAGGAACGCTCGACCAAAGATTCCGCTTTCAAATACTGAGATTACGTGAAATGTCTTGACTGTAGACTTTAGAAATGTCTTCAAAAGAATATTTTTAACTACGGTTTATGACATTTTTCGGCGAACTGTAGAAGCATGAGACTTTACGTTTAAGAAATGCTTGCCGTCGCCAACCTGTACATAATGCAAAGCTATATACTTCAAATGAAAATTCTTATGTAGAAAACTTCTAGAAAGAATTTAAATATCAAAGATTCACTAGCAAAGCAAAACGATTTTCGTGAAGTGAGCTATTCCCGTATTACGCAAAATTAGTCTCTGAAAGTTTCACTATTTTTCATTCTTTTAAGATTTACCCTATGGTTGAAAAATGTTACACAAAGCAGCTGCCTAGGAATTAATTTGTGGGACATTTTTAACGTTATTTAATTTCTTTTTCCTTTACAAAAGGTTTTGAATGGTCTTATTTAAGTTACTTTTGTGTTTTCTGAAGGGAATGTTTTATAAAGCTTGTGCAATTGAAATTGCATATTCAATGGTCAGCAATATAGCGGATCTCACAAGTGATATTAGTGTTGGTTGTTTTATTGACAGACGTCTGAGTTGCTTATCGAGCTGGTGTAATATATTTCGGTTAAATATACCAAGTGTTATATTACATATTGACCCTTTATAAACCTATAACTGTTAAACAAGTTTAGATAATAAAATGTTGTTTTTGCGTCTTCTTATATTTTTGATGAGTTGGTTTCGAGTATCTTTCTTTTTACACTCACTTCCTACTTAACCGGTAATGACGATAAGAAAACTAATGTCTATTGCAACGCCCTGTGTATTGTAACATAATTGAGAATTCCATTGCTTCCTCTTTGCTAAAGTGGAATCCTTGTAGATATTGAATTATATAGATCGATTAAGTCATAAACTTTTTCAAATATATAGTGCATTCTTTCTAAATGCTAGGGAAGAGGTAGTGATTTGCGAAAATACCACGGAAATTATAAAGACGACATCACTTGTAAATGTTAAATTACTTTATTGACATTGGGTATTCGAGTTACAGTAATAAAAATGTTTATCGCCAACCGTCAATATAGTCATGCATTACCATAGCGATTTTCGGAAGTAAACAATAGTACGTGAGCCGTCCGGAAAGTAGTGCCCGTTTTTGAATAAAAAATAAACTAGTACATCTTAACAAATTTTAATGTTTTATTTAAAAAGAACAAACCTTACACTACTTCTCCACATAGTCACCTCGCAAATTTAAGCATTTATCATAACGTGAGACGAGTTTTTGTGTGCCAGCTTCATACTCCTCTGCCGCCAATGTATTGAGATATGTAGTCACAGCTGCTTTCAGTTCATCATCGCTTTCAAATATCTTTCCTGCCAAAAAGTCCTTGAGTTTTGTAAATTGATAAAAATCTGAAGGTGCCATGTCTGAGCTGCAGGGTGTATGGTTAAAAGTTTCCCATTTGAATTGTTGAACAATTTGTTCTGTTATTCGAGCAAGTATGAGGCCTGGCATTATCGTGGAGGAGAAGGACGCCGCTAGACAACAGACCTCGCCGTCGATTTTGAATTGCTCATCGTAATTTCTTTAATATCACACAATATGCATCGGCATTTATATTGTCCCCACGGGACTTGAAATCAATGATCAGTACACCCCGCCGATCCCAAAAAATGGTCGCCATGGGTTTTCGAGTAGACATGACCGTTTTGAATTTTTTCGGCTTGGTCGGTGAATGAGTATGATGCCACTCCATTGATTGCCTTTTACTTGTAGGTGTTGCATAACAAAACCATGTCTCGTCACCAGTGGCCATGCGAGTCAAGAAAGAGTCTCCTTCACAAGAATAACGGTTCAAAAACGTCAGTGCTGCAGCTATACGGGTGGTTTTGTGTTCGTCAGTAAGCATGCGAGGGACCCACCTTGCACAAATCTTCGCATAATGAAGGTGTTCCTTAGCAATTTCATAAATCTCTTCGTGAAACATTGCTGCAATTTTCACTGATCTCATCAATTGTTACGCGCCGATCGGCCTCACGAATTCGTTAATTAAACTCAGCAGTTCGTCCGGAATTACTGAGGGTTGTCCGGAACGCTCTTCATCATGGGTATTGTCTCTGCCCAAACTGAAATTACGACACCAACGCCAAACTGATGACTCATCCAAAACATTGTCTCCATTCACTTCCTTTAGTTGACGATGAATATCGCAGGGTTTTACATTTCTTGCATCGAGAAAGCTAATTACGGCCCTAATTTCACAACTGGCAACGTTCTCTATTTTTTGAACATTATAAACACTCGCAGAAAGAACACAGTCAGTACCAGCGAGGCGTAACTTTGCACATAGACAGCTTAACGTGTTATAACTAGTCCGGATGCTAATCTACTCACCAGCATTCCACACGGTACAAACGGGTACTACTTTCCGGGTGACCCTCGTATATTGTATACCTAGTAGGAAAAGCTTAACGTTCCTGGTCGACGTGAAGAATGAAATACATTCTGAAGTTAGTTGTTTGTTATAATTACATAACGTGTTAAGATTGTTTAAATAGAACTTACCATGAAAGCACGTTCTCAGTCATTTTTGTAGTTCATATGTATACACATGTTATTTCTGTACAGTACAGTAATGAATATTTCCTTACAGTGATTTGTCGTTGCTTGGCAATGACTAAACACTAGGAAATATTGCACTTTTCTTTAAGAAATTTTGACATTTGTGATAAAATTTCTTAAAGAAAAGTTGAATATTTCCAAATGTTTAGTCGTTGCCAAGCAACGACAAATCACTGTAAGGAAATATTCATTATTGTACTGTACAGAAATAATATGTGTATATATTGCTGTGTTATTCCCTATGATTGGGCGTGTCATTAAATTTGCTGTGATGTTAGGTGTCTGATTCCTTTATTATTTTTAAGCCCCAATGTTATGAAATGTTAAATTAGGCTTTTACCCCGAATAGATCTTATTGAATCAAATAAAGCAATTCTATAATACACAATATAATCATTGATAATATTTACAACTCTCAAATTTTCCCTTTTTACAGAATATCTACATATACCAGATTTATGGTTTTCTGAAAGTCAGCAAAAATTTCTTTTACTTATTCAGGGACCTTCGAACGTTCCAAGATACCTATTCCCTTGTCATATCTTGTTAAATGACTCTTTTTGATGACTCTTACACATACACAATGTGATAAATATTAAATTAAAAACAGTTTTCAATAATAAAGTGTATTAAGATTGCTAACCTGGAATGGGTTCTGTAGTTCCATCCTAGTCCATGATCTGCATCCTTTTTCTGTGTCCGCTTAATGTGCCTGCCCCATAAATTGGTACCAAGTCAGAATATGTCCAAATTAGAATACTTTCATTTTTATTATCTCCAAAGTTTGAGTATGTTCAAATTTCGGAGTCCCAAATTAAAGTCGTCTTAAATATCCCAAATTAGAGCCATCTCAATCAAAATATGTCTCCAATTGAAAGTCGATATTAAGAGCCAAAATTAAAGTCCAGATTGAAAGCCCTGTTTTATTGATATTAGAAATGGATTTTAATTAAGTCGATTTACTTATGTTTAATTATAGATCGGCTTATTTTCGTTATTCTCGCAATTTTTAACTTTGATTTACTTTGATTTTTGCTTCACTGGTTACGTAAGTTTTTAACACTTTTGAATATAGTCGTTGCCCAGTTTGAATATACACTAAACTTTCGCTCCGTCACTATCGTATATATAAGGCCTACCTCCACCTGATTTCATTGGCTATTTACATTCTGGAACGATACTTCTGCTTATCTCGCATACCTTGGGATTTTTACCAATTATTTAGTTTAAATCTTTCAATGCATGCCTTGACTGTCACGTATGCCTCCCGCATATCGTGGTATTATTTGAGAATTTCCAACTTTTGCCTTCTATTAACTCACGTATTCGGATGTTTGTTAAATTTTATCGCCTAAATTGATTCGCCTGGTGCTTGTTTATTTCTACAGAATATTGGATTTTTGAACAAATGTGATTTCTTCCAGTCACGTAACGATTTTCTAATAATGAGTTATTTAGAATGCGTGTACGAAGATATTTTTAACGCAATTGTTACATCTTTGCAATGCCAATTTATCTAGGTTTTCCGGTGATTTAATTTTGATGCAATTTGTTGCGTTTTAAAATCTTATCTTTACTTGTAAACTACTCTTAAACCTCTTTATGTTCTCATGCATTTAACCCCGTGTATTTTATATACAGTGTGCTTTCAATTAACAATATGTAGGGTGACCGATTTACTCTTATAATTTCTGAAATTGTGTGCCTTACTTAAAGTGGAAGTTGTTTTTATTTATTCTACGACCCCCATGACTTAACCTACCCCTAAACTACTCTATTTTCATAGCAATATATATATATATATATATATATATATATATAAGACAAGTTATTTGCAGTCCGCAATAAGAAATAGTATATAAAGTAAGATGTATCTGTAAACAAACTCTTATGAAAATAGTAAGAGCTATTGACAAATACAAATCGGGCTGGTAGTTATATACCCATTAACCAAACATTAGCTTTATTACTTCACAGGGGAGGAAACATCCACTGACCAATGGTTTCGGCTTGTTCAGCCTCATCAGAGTGAAATAGTTCCCAAGAACCCTATGAAGTAATCGAAGCTATTATAATGATATAATTTCGAAACAATCACTTTACTATGGCAAAAGTAAATAAAACCGCCATCAGGTGATAAAACACCAACACTACTAAAGTGTGGAAGTACTGTACTGTACTGTACTGCAGAAAACGATGTTGACATTAGTAAATATAAAAACTTTCAGCTATTTTTAAAACAGGGAAGAAATCATATTCCGAAAAGTCCAAACCTCTTACACAAGAAATGTTAAGTAAATAAATTAGTGGAATTTGAGTAATATATTTTATTAGAATACCAGAACTTAGAAAATATATATTTTACATTTACATGACATAACCCGATTGTTTTTACAACTACTGCGTCTGTCTGCTACACCACATCCGTTACCTTTTTCAACAGCCTGGCAGGATTGCCAATTCTATTAATATTAACAAGAAGAAATTCTTCAATTTTTACTAAATACACCGAATGAAATCTACTTAATGGTGAAAGTAATTTATGCAAACTTTTCAAAACCAATTTGATATTAATGTAGTAATCTTTTAGATTTGTATTGTGTTTGGCGTTGCTGGGGCTTTACATAATGAAGAACTTTTGAATTTAAAAGTAAATGAAATAGATCACAAAGAACCAATTCTAATTGTTTATATAAATAAAACAAAGACCAACAGGTCTCAATTATTTGTGATCACTTCCGAGTTTGAACGAAAAGTAAAATCCCTAGAATTATTTAACAAATGTTTAGCTAAGCGTCCTAAACAGACGCCCCACGAGCGAGTTTTCGTAACTTATTGAAATGGCAAATGTACAATCTAGCCAGTTGGAATCCATACTTTTGAAAGTGTATCAAGCAAAATTACCAACTATCTGCATCAACCATCACTTTATACGAGACATTGTTTTCTTCAAACTCCGCCACTCTCTTTGCCAACGCAGGCGGCAGTGAGGAAAATCTAAAACGCAACGGAGGATGGAAAAGCGACACTATTGCAGAGTCCTGAGGTATCTGTGCGAATAAAAGGAAAATCGCAAATACAAGCTTAGGCGAAACTCAAACTGGCAACATAATTATTTCCAATGATACTTCTACTAACGATTTAGAAATTGTTAACAGATAATAATCCTCAAACATTTTCAATGCAGTCTCCTTCGTCTTTAGGAATTAATTTTTATGCGCCAGGGTGTTCGTTCACGTTTTTATAACAAAAAATAAGTAGATTTGTTTTGTATTTGCTATTATTCTTGTATCTGTTTACTTTATGATAGTAAAACGTTATAAATTATATCTCCATTTTTTTAAATGATAAATTTTCACGATTGACGATAAAAGTTTGTATGCACCACGTCAGCTAAGTGTCTTTATCGAACTCACCTCATAATCTCAAGCTGGTTCGATCAGTAATTACTCTACTGACTTACATAATAACTTATTTTAAATGAAAGTTTTTCACCAATTCCGTCTTAGTACATTTTCATTTGTTATCCTTTCTGCCAATATTTTTCAACATATTTGTATAACATCACATTTCAAAAGTTTCAATCCTCCTTCTCTCTCTGTTTCTCACGCAGTCCACCATACAGTGACTCTTGAATATTTACAACTTATTTATACATGTTTACGCTGTTGTTTTTCTTTAATGTAGTTAGGGTGCATATAAATAATAAATTTCCAAATTAGAATTTTATGTAAAATAACTGTGGGAATAACTCATAATGGACAAGTTTTTATAACGAAGGTCTACCCGAACGAAATATTAATGACCAGACCGGTACAAGAAGTACTAGCAATAGTTCCCGAATTAATAGTCAAGCAGAAGACGATGTAAAAAATGTTATGACTATTTAAATTTTAAGTTTTCCTGACTAAAGACAAAGATTGTTCAATTCCTGTGGAGGTAAATTGTCTAACCAAGCAAAGGTGCCTGCCAAGTTGAAAAGACACTTTAACACCAAACATCCTAGTCTTCCTTCAAAAAAATAAAGATATTTTAAAAAATTATTAAATATGCAGGAGAAACTGAGTTAAACACTTTGATAAAGCTGTTAGAATTTCTGATAGAGCTCAACTTGTTTTATATAAAGTGGCACAATCAACTGAATGAAATTAAAACCGCGGGTTATCGAAGAATCTAGTGTTTTGTCTGCATGTTGCGAAACAGTAAAAATTATATTTGGTGATGGTGCTGTAAATGAAGTTAATACCTCTTTCAGATGATCAATTCAAAAAGAATTTTAGACATGTCGAGTGATATTCTGGCGAAAGTTTCAATAAAATTTCAAAACATTATATCACTATACGAGTAGACAAGTCCATGGACAATTGTAGCAAAGTACAGTTATTAGTATTTGTTGGTTCTTTAAATAATAAAGATTTAGTTAACCAATTCTTTTGCTGCAGGGAGTTTTCTGAACGCACAACTGGCCAAAGTATTTTTAGTTCAATTATTCGTATAATATAACATCTCGAGTTTTAATAATATTATTTAATACAACCGGTTGTTTTATAAATTCTCTAACGAAATCAGCAACAGAATAAATCACTCACCCCTAATAGCGAACCGTAGATATTAACCCTACTCTGCTGTGTTGCAGGATTTTAATGAGGCGGAACAAAACAAATTTATTGATAGCTGTCCATTTTCATGTAACAGAACCAACCATCTCAGACCAACATCTCTGAAGAGAAAAGCTGTATTCGAACCTTTAATTTTTGCGCTAAGAAAATACAGATTAAAGCACCGTCTTACTTCTTAAACTAATTTTTACCATCAACGACCCCATTACGAACTTCTTGGAGGATGGAATGTGAGAACGATTTGTCTCGGAAAACCCATCTACACGAAACCATGTCAAAGAACACACATGCTCAACCAGAGCATGATGGACCACCAACCGTATTTATAAAACAACTTGGAAGACCTTGAAATATTTGAGAATAATAACGTATTTACTTACAACTTCTAATATTAAAATTCTATTTTAAATGATTACCTTAAAGTTTTAATGACGTTCTTAATAAGATTTTAAACACTTGAAGTATATAATTTGTTATTACAACGAAGTATAACATTTAACGTTGCAATGGAATTTATAGGAAATAACGGATTGTGTATTGTGTTCCATCTTGAACTAAAATTTATTATGAATATGAAAATTTATTTAGGATTGCAAATAATCAACTTTAGCGAATTTTTTCATTTTTTTCTTGCTTTTATAAAAAAATTGTTACTATTTCTAATGAACTACGACTTACAGTTGCGTATTTAGGTGGCCAAAGAATTCCATTTTACTTTGTAGTGAATAATATAATTAATTATCTGTAACTTGATATTGTTGAGTTCTGCTAATCGTCTGTATTTTAAGTGAGTCTGATTATGATATGGTCTGAGATTTACTTTGTATTGTAACTATGTAATATTAATTCTATATCATGTTATTAACAATTTTAAAAGGCTCTCCTATATTTGGGCTAATTATGGTATGGAATATGCCTATTAATAATTCTGCGGCTTTTATACTTCTTTATTTTAAAAGCTTTCTTAAAATGTCATGACCTCGCTATGATAATTTACTATTATAAATATTGTGTTTGCCCATTTGTGGTCTTGAAATAATTTACTACCTGAGTTACGTTCCAATGTGTATTACACAGAAATAGAACTATGGTTTTGTGGTTTTAAATTTATGACCTGAATTCCATTATAGAACTACAAATTTATTGAAATGTTATGCTTAATGAACACTTATTTATGATATCAGAATTATACAGGGTACATCAATATTAATTTGTGCGTTTAAAACTTATTTTCCTATTTTTTTCATCCGGTTTCTATTAACGTAACACCAAGGCGTTACAAATATCCCATTATTCCGGAAAAGGCCATAATTGTTTTATTGCAGTATTTCTCACATCTTTTCTATGTGTGTAAGTATAGAAGAGGAAGTGCATTTTGGACGGTCCTGCATCTTGAAAAAGCTCTAGGATACTGGAATGAGTGAACTACAGAACCAAACTATAAGTTTAATCCAATCAGTGGCGTCTTTAGTGAGCAACCGACTAAGACAGGTTCATGAAAGAGGGTAACAACTTTTTTGGTGCTTAGAGTGACAAAGACGCTAGGGGTCAGTATGACATTCTACGAGACACTGCTGCGATGTACACAACGTACCAAAAACGTTTTTAAAAATGATGGCATCCTCTGAAATAAAAGATTCCGGAGTTACAGTCCCACATTCGGATTTCCGGGAGGGGACTACGTCGCAGGATGTGATCGGCAAAAACTCGATAAGTAGAAAAGAAGAAGCTAGCGAATTTGAAAATTGAAACGGATATGTTAGTATTAGATATAGTGTGGATAGCGAAGTTCGGTGGTCAGAAGCAGGGTTTTAGAACGGAGATTTTAGGGCAATTCATACAGGATCGGAGGAAGGAAATTCGGGTGCGGAGATAGTTATGCGAAAAAGATAGACCATTGTGTAGAAAGCTACTTACAAAAGATCGAAAGAGTGTACTCATGGTTAGATTAGAGTCTAAACCAGTAAATACTGTAATAATACAAGTTTACATGTCCATTTCTAGCTACAGAGAGAAAGAGGTAGAAGCGATTTACAAACCTATCTAAGACATACTAAGGTTCGTAAAAGGAAATGAAAATTTAATAATTACGAGAGATTTTAATGCAGTGCTAGGTGAGGGTAGGGAAGAAGCACTAGTAGGCTTATTTGGTTTAGTCACGAGAAACAACAAGGGAAATAGGCTTGTAAAATTTTACAGTAAAAACAATTTAACCATTAAAAATACATTATTTCAACATCATGCTAGGCAACGATACACATGGAAGATGTCAGAAGACAGGGAGATATCAAATACATTACATTCTTGTCAGACAACGAATTGGGAATTAAGTAAAAGACTGTAGAAGCTACCCGAAAGCAGATATAGACACTGACCACAACATAGTAATTTAAAATTTTTAAATAAAGGAGCGGAAAAGGGAATTTTGATTTTTAAAAACTAAAAGATAAAGACATCTACAAAAGATTTGATAAAAAGTGAAACGAATTGCTGAAAGACATTTGGAAAATTGCTGATACTAAGGAAGTAGAAACAGAATGGAATAACATAAAATTTAGCCTAGACATTGCCGCCATATATATTCTGGGGTACAAACAAAAAGAAAATAAGAAACCGTGTGTGACCACGAATATTCTGAATTTAATAAAAGAAAGGCGAAAATACAAAAATAGACAAGACGAAGCAGGAAAACAAACATACAAAGCCATATAATGCGAAATAAATTCTTTATACATGCCAGAAAACTAAAAAACAATTGATTGAGGAAAAGTGCAAATAGGTACAAACTAAGATGCAAATAGGAAAGACGGACGAAGCATACAAACTAATTAGAATCAATTTTAGGGATATAAAGCCATATAGTAAAAATATAAGTGACGCGAGAGGAAGCATTTTCACGTAAGAGGAGCGGGCCAGAAAGAAAAGAAGCAAATCAGTAGCGAAATGCTCGTCCGAATTACGATAACAAAGGAAGAGAAAAAAGAAAATGAATGCCACGCTAACACAGTCGGAGTTTGGGTATTGGGCGGTCTAAAGAACGAAATGAAACAGCACACAACCCAATTTTCCCTGAAAAAATGAGATTAAGTATATATACAACATATGCATACGGACAGAGCACTAGTCTGCCCAATATGCTAAAGTACAACACTCAATTAATAACACAGAAAAATGAACAGAACAATTATGGGACTTATTACAGCATTGTTTCACATATTTATATATCCTGTAACGTATAATTAAAAAATATCACACACACGCACGCGCGCGCACACGCGCACGCGCACACCCGCACACATATATATATATATACCCATATAAATAGAAATATTCCATATAAATGTAAATACAAATATGACTATACTCTTACCTACCTATTTTCTACGTAGACGATGGCAAACCTTTTCTAAATAGAATCTTCTAAGACCTAAGAAACAAAGTACAAATTTACAATACTGGCTTTGGGCGCATTCAACACCAATAGCTAATCAAATACTACAGCTGATTGATAATAACAGTATTAAATAAGCAAAATGATTTATTCATCCTAATATTTCTATAATGCAAGCAAAAATTCACGTACCCAAAATGAGTAAGGCTATTTGTTACCTGTTGCTTTTGATGATATTCCTTCATATAGACTGTTATGAGTTATTGGTAACTGTAATGTGCACCTATCTCATCATAACTTAATCTACGTATAGGCAGTAGCCGGACGAAATGTGTTGTAACGACAAAGTGAGACTTCTTTGTTAAGGCCAAGTAAGCATTGGTTCAAAGAACCTAAGAATGTGAGTTAGAATCCGGGTTAAGGATGTAGGTTGCGAAATGTGGGTTAAAGCCTTCAAAATATAAGTTACAATTCGGTCTGAAAATATTAAAAAAGAGAAAGCAAGTTTTCACCATAAAGATTTTGTAACGACCTAGTTGGATTTATAATATTTATCATAAGAGAACCCACGCAAATATTGTAAACTAGTTCTACGAACGTATTTTAAAATTGTTTTCTCAAGAGTACTTTCACGGAAACCCATTATAGGATAGCGATAGCAACAACTTTTGAGCGTATTGTTCTATCCATTACAATTAAACTAGGTCATTTAACTACAATAAATATTGAATACTACGTATTATAGGCGGCTCGTTTAATTGAGCTATTTTCCAAACGGAAAGCAAATATTTAGAGACTATATAATGCTAGAATGGGAAACAGACATTGAAAACAATGACTTGGGATATCCTATAACTAGAGACGGCCATTTTGAAAATTTATTGTAATGGTCCAACACTTGTACCGCGCTGTTAATTTTCAATGATAGTAATAAAAACTAAACAAAACAATGAAATAAAAATAAAAAACAGACATTTGAAATTATTTTTTTCTGTCAAACCGCTCGTCTAATCGAAATTTTACAAGAGACAAAAAAGTTTCCAAATTAAGTCGGCTACTCAAAAAAAAAATTGGTAGTCATTGCATAAACAGGAAAAAGGTAATGGTCGGATATTTATACAATACATCATTTTTGGGACACTCGTATGCTTTTAAAATTATTGCGTACACCACCAAAAGATGTCAATTGAAAGTAGAAACTCGCACCCCAAAAATGGTCAAAATCTATCGACGCGTTTTCGAGTTTTTTTAAAATATCAAATATTTTTCACGATTTTTGAAGCCCTCTAGCGGCTAAATGAAGCAACTTGTATAATAGGTAAGTTGGCTCAGATCGATCTATTTCGAGCCAAAGAATCTCTGTTCTTACGTTGTACACGTATTTTCCGGACACCCTGTATATGGCATTTGAAGTAATCGACAAGCTCAGGTATCTCCTTAATTTAATTTAATAAATTTATTGAGAATATTTATTTGTGTTGAAATTTTTAGAAATAAATTGTTTTTGTTCAAATTGTTCATGAATAAATTTTAATTTTGTTAATTAGAAATTTGTAATTATAAATCTTTATCTAATATCAGCCAAAAAAAGAATGAAAACCATTTGTGTACAGTGTCCCTAGATACAGTATTCTCAAAAGATTCCATAAGCTATAAAATACGCTGCAACTGAATACGAAAATACTATCAATCAGAACAACGTTTACTAACAAAAAATACTGAACAAAATTGACTAGAATTTCAAAAGGTTTTAATACGGTACATTTGGTACAAACATGAAGTTTGGTTCACTTATTCTAAAAGCACATTCATACCCTATTCCTTTAAGGAAAAAAATCGTATGTCTGTGACACCAAAAAAATCTATTTCTTAGAAACGTCTTACAAAAGGAGAAAAAGCATTAACTAAAGGGATCGCTCATAAAAGCTTGGACAAATAGCGTGATAAACTTTTGCAGTTGACTTATCTCAAATTACGGCCACTTAATCTCTACTTCCTTGTGTTTGACTAATATTGCTTTCCAAAAGAAGTGTTACCTACACTCTTCTGTGTTTAACTGCGTAAAATCGAAACTTGGAGGTGGGAGTACGAAACGGGAGAACGTCGATAACCACTTTCAAAAGCTCACTTTAACGACAAGTATTGATTTGCAAATGGTATTACACTGCAATGAATTGAATGGCCATTGAGGAAATAAAGTTTAAAGTGCTTATAAATTCAAACTAAAAGCTTCTGCTGTCGGAGATTACTTATAGGCAGTTTCGAATCAACTGTAGTCAACGTTGTAGATGAGTATTTTAGGTATGGCACCCTTATACATAAACATTTTATCTCTTCTCCTAAACTTGCAGTTAATCGAATTTCTTATATTCTACGATCATCAATTTCTTTTTTAAAAAATGCGTGTATATATTTCTTTCTCCTAATTGGCTATCTTTGTAAGGTTTTAAATTTGAACAAGACAGTGAGAGTTTTTTTTTTGTTCATTGTGGAAAGATCACTTTAACAAAGTTTTGTTATCCGTTTCCTTTTTTACCTAATGTTTTAACCTGATAAAGTTTGATAAAACAGTCGTTCGAGGAATTATTTTCTCGTATGCCCATAATCCAATTTACCCTTTTTGCCACTATTCTAAATTTTCAAGCTAGTTTTATTATTGAATAGTGTAATTAAATACCATGTGGGTAAATATTGGAACATCAAGTCTTCCGCCAGTGATACTTACAAGATGGCAGGTGGATATTTCATGCGCTGTCTATGCAGGTTTGGACTCTTTAGTGTTTTTAAGCGAACTCTAAAAAATATTTTTGTGGTCTTTTTCCTAACATATTCTGAACATAAGTAATAACAATTTCGAGCAACTGCTTAATGAACTGGCCCAGATTTTTTTAGGAGACTTTATTGCTTAGTTGACAACCGCGCAAGTTTTATGTGAACCTGCTTAATCAACTACAATTTTTCATTAAAACTTTAAGCCCATAAAATCGAGACTTTTTTACAGTAAAACGTACAGGTCAGGAAGAATAGCAAAAGCAAAACAAAGTAAGGTCGCGCAGGAATGACTATAACTAAAAAACAACAGCACAATAATTCAGTAAGCACAGGAATACCACGCTAAAATCAATCGAAGGTTTGTGGTCGGGGAGAACAAGAATTTCACAACGCGATTCGCCCTGAAAGAAAAACATTCAAATATTATATAATTAATTCATAAAATAAAGACAGCTTATTTGTGTGTCTAATAAGGTACAAAATAATAAGTAGATACTAATATACGGCGGCGTAGAAGGGCCACGAAAAATCGTTTCGCTTATTTAGTTAGATTTCGACTTCGATGTCGAAATTTAGTACAATTTTAATTTCCATCTCGAAATTTAGTTAAATTTTGACTTTGATCTCAAAATTTTGTTAAATTTCGACTTTGATCTCAAAATTTTACTAAATTTCGACTTCGATCTCGAAATTTAGCTAAATTTCAACTCCAAACTCGAAATTTTATTAAATTTCAACATCGACTCGAAATTTTGTTGATGAAATTTTGAAATCGAAGTCGAAATTTGACAAAATTTAGAGATTGATGTCGAAATTTAGTTAAATTTCGATATCAAAGTCGAAATTTAATACAATTTTGAGATAAAGCTCTAAATTTAACTAAATTTCGAGATCGAAGTCGAAATCTAACTAAATAAGTGAAGCGATTTTTTCGTGGTTCTTCTACGCCTTTGTACTAATACAATCATATAGCAATAATGGTAACGTGCTTTATTTGTACAATTATTTAAACGGTAAATATGGTGATATCAAACAGTAATAAATGTAATAAATACTTAAACGCTAGCAATAAGAACTGCGAGCTCGTAGAAAAACAATCTTAACTCTATAAATCAATTAAAAAAGTTACACGTACCATAAGCATGCTTAACAAAGGAACATGTAAAAGCATACGCTCTAAGCGTAATATAAACTCAATTTTCTAGTTACTTGAATTTTGATTTAAGAAAGGGAAATCCCTTAAAGTAAATAATTGCAAATATATTGAATAATATATATATTGCTATGATATCGCCGCACGCCGATGTGATTAACGTGTAGTTTCCTGTTAAACGTCACCACTCTGTGTTTCTAAATAACCTCAACTTTAAATTATAAATATACTTCTTTTTATTTGCCTCGACTAGTTCAGTTTAATCCACACAGAGTGCACGATGACACGATGACAAAGAAAGTGTTTAACCTCTTTTTACTCTAGCTCTTTTCTACTTGAATGATATAAACGAAACAAACCAAAATTTGTGTAATGACCAAGAATATATATACACTTTACAGTTTAATAACTTTGATAATTTGATTTGCTATTCATAAATTAACCCCTGAATCAAAATAATAATATCAATCTGATTATGCCCAAATTATAACTCCCTTAAAGCCAGCAAAAATAACTCCGTATACTACTGGAAGTACCTTTTTAACGTTCAAACGACCTTCTTTCTCTCTATGTAAATTTTTTTAAAAGATTTTTCATGACCCTTTACAAATTAAATACTTCAATATATGCAAAAAATGTAAATATTAAAATTGAAATAAAGCCTTATGCTAATAAAGAATATTCTTATTTCTGACCTGCGTTTTCCTTGCTTGTTTCCAATTTTTAGAACTGCCTCTGCATGTGATCGACCAGCACCCCTGGCTTGTTTCCACTTAAACTCTCTTGTGTAGTACAGCTCGCCCAGTCTAACGCTTAGTTTGATTACTTTCTCCCTTCAATGCTCATATGCTTATGTAGACCACTGATTAATTATATGTCTTCGCTAGAGCAATTATTTAAATCCGTTTCTTAGAGTGGTTACTTAGAATTCATTAGAGTACGTTACTTAAATTTATTACTCAGATTCGTTACTTCGATTCATTACTTAGATTCGTTGCTTAGATTCATTACTTAGAGTCCTAAATTATTAAATATTAAAATTAGATTTAATTAATTATTTTAACTTAAGTTTTTCAAAGTTAACGACAATTTTTATCGTAGATCCGCACTAGAATTATTCTTTTACAATTTTTCTATCTCGACTTTCACTAAATAATTATTTAATTTATTACTATTTTCACTCCGCGTGATATTATACTTTGAACTGTTATAGATTGTGCCTTGGTTGAAGAAAGACTGATTGTTTACCAAGTCCGTGTTCTATATAAATGCTCCTCCCTTCACTTGTTTTCCGAGCGTACTTTGTTATTTAGGGCGTTGTACTTTGCCTTGTTTTGCAGCCTTCGGATTTTCTATAACGTTACCATCAAAACTCGTGTAGAAGTGATGCATTTCCTCACGTAGGCATCTAATTTGTATAGTGTATTCCTCTGAATATCCAACTTTGAACTTTCTTCAAGTCGCGTCCGCTTGTTTATATTTTGCATGTGTTTAAATTTTTCCGTTTAATTTATCACTTAACCAAACGTCTGTTTTGGTGTTTAGTAATCCAAAATCTGTCGGATTTTATATGAATTTACGATGTACAGATCACGTAGTCAAATATCTCTGATGACGTATTTTAATGCGTTTATTTATTTTATGCGTTAATGTTTTGAATGGGACTCTTTTAGAGCCAGTATGCCGGATTATTTCCTTTCACTAATTGCGTATTTATTTCAATAAAACTAGTTGCGTTCAAAATGTTATTCCTGCATATTTATTTTCAATTTTATGCTTGTATATTTAATTTAAAATGCATTATTTGGCGTACAAGTTATTTATCTTACTAAATATGATTTGATTTTTGGAGAATGAGCTTCCTTTCATAAATTAAAGTTAGTTGTGTTTTATATACATTGTACTCGATATTAGACTAAGATGCAGGTTCAAGTTCTGTCCAAGACCTTACATTTTCTTTCTTTCAAATACTAGCTCGATTTGAAGTGATCATTTGGGCTTTACATAAAAAGTCTGGGTTATTATTTCATCTTATTGACTGTAATACGTTGGTGTTTATTAACCTACCTTGTGTAAAGAACTACCTGGAATATTTACATATTCGATACTTGTTTTGTAGCCGTAATTTTGAGCGTTGCTTCCTATCTATACTGACATAAGTCAAAATTTGACAATGTCAGATATGATTGACAAAATTGCTAAACGTAATTGAAAGTTAAGGTTATGTGTATTTGTGTACACGATTTAGATTTGTGGATTTTCCGATTATTGTTATCGGTCTCGGTGGCGTAATTGGTAAATGCATGGTCCCGGAAAGACTAAGATGCAGGTTCAAGTCCTGTCCAAGACCTTATTTTCCTTCTTTCAATTACTAGCTCGATTTGAAGTGATCAATTGGGCTTTGCATAAAAAGTCTGGATTATTATTTTATCTTATCGACTAATACGTTGGTGTTTATCAACTTACCTTGTGTAAAGGACTACCTGGAATATTTATATATTTGATACTTGACTTGTAGTCGTAATTTTGAGCGTTGCTTCCTTTCTATACTGACAAGTCAAAATTTGACAATGTCAGATATGATTGACAAAATTGCTGAACGTAGTTGAAAGTTAGATTTATGTATAGTTTTGTACACGATTTAGATTTGTGGATTTTCCGATTATTGTCATCGGTCTCGGTGGCGTAATTGGTAAATGCATGGTCCCAGAAAGACTAAGATGCAGGTTCAAGTCCTGTCCAAGACCTTATATTTTCCTTCTTTCAATTACTAGCTCGATTTGAAGTGATCATTTTATAAAAATATTCTTTACCTGGATTCTTCTGCTGCAACAAAATATCTTCATCAGCTTCCCTGGCTAGCTCAGTTGTGCCTCTTGATGGATACCTAAATTTATAATCGTTCTTCCTTCCCATTCACACACCATTCAATAAAAGCACAAAATAATACAACAATCATACAATTTTTATTTACCGCTATTTACAAAAATTATTCACAGATATGTACATTTCGATCCTTTAGTTACAACTCAATAACTGCGATTTTTGTAAAGTCATTTTTAAAATTTTAATTGTAAACACATTTAATACAACAGGAGTAAATGGGCCCCAAATAATACTCTATATTTATTCACACTGGAGTATGGTGAGCTCATAATAACCCAGTTTATTAATGTATGCTTTTCACCTAGCATAAAATTACTACAAGATTAATAACCCATGTACCCTTAACAATCTAATTTAAATTCGTAATGAAATTTAGTAAACTTTACATACACCTTTTTCTTTTAATATTTAAAATACCCTCATCATAGCCAAATACACGTATCTTTTCCAATACGTAATAAAAACATAAATAACCCCCAAAGTTCACTCACACATCACAAATAATTCCAACAGTTTATCAAGTAACAGCAAATTCAAATGATTTACCTGGAAAATGCTTCAAGGCTCTATGTCCGCCGATGGTGTTGTCCTTTAAAAACCTCTAGGCTTCTCGTCTATGCGCTCGGATCCACCAGCTATATATAAATGATAACTCAGTCTACACTGAGCTCCGTGTTACCAATTACATATCATTCCAGCATCCAAATCCACGTATATTACACTTGTGTTTATTGCTTTATTAATTTACTAGCTTGACATGGTATAAGTTGGACCTTAGTTGATTTAAATCACTCGCCACTACTCGCGTTAATAACTATAAGCCCCCAAATACCAAGTTATAAGAGCTAGTACTACCTTACTATGTTACAAATAAATTTTAATACTCACAAAACTCTACCATAACGTCGGTTTATTGTTATACGTAGTTAAAGCGATGCGAAAATCAAGAGTAGTAAAGAGGAACTTAATAACTTCCATCCCGTATTTATACGGTTCAAATGTAACCTCCCGGACCCACTTAACGCGAAATACTTAATTGAAAATAATATTTCTGCAAATTTGGGATATAACCGCTTTAAAACTTCGCGAAATTTAGCTCGTGAACACGCTATATAATCCGAAAACCCGCATTCACCTGCCGCGTGTTCGCCTGTTGTACAACTATATATTTCGACCAATGACACAGTGCTATGTCAACATAAAACTCCGCCTGTAATATTGTTATCTCCGTCTTATGCATATTGGATGTCGCGTTCCAACCCCACTTGAGTGGTAGAAAATCGATATTGCTGACCGCGTCCACGTGGATTGAATACGTGCTTTAGAAATCGAATGCGTTTATACCCGTCTCTATCTGTAGCATCTTATTGATTGTGCATCCCTTCTGCTCTTTTTAAGAAACTCTTGTTAGCTTTTATGCGAAGCCCCTGACGGTTGAACAATATATTCTATGAAACCCGCTTTATGATGTTCACAAATACAAAGAAGCTGACCTTTCAAACATGCAGGTCTTGGAGTTTATATTTCACGGTATTCGATACAATTAACGTCCTTGTTTGTTACAACGAAAGCTTTTCGCTTTGTAATTATTGATTTTATATACCCTGATGCGTTTTCTGACGTTATTACACGTTGATTTAAATAAATTAAATTAATTATGCGTTTCTATTTGTTTTTAAAGCTGGTTTTCCTTTATGAACCTATTACTTTTCACTCCCTAATTATAAAATACGCCAATACTTGTTCGTTTGAATTAAATAAATGAAATTAATTTTGCGCGTAAATAATTAGTTTTTTTCTCTATACCGGGTGTTTGAAATTGCATTGCTTACCCCAAATTTAACCCTTTAAATCTACTACAATATATATATATATATATATATATATATATATTTTCTTATGCTCACCCCCCCTTTTTATATGATATTTATATTTACTTTAACTGTGGTTTATTTATTTACAATTTTTATATACTTGACCGTGTGAAAATTTTGACTCTTATATTTCGTGCTGTAACTAAGTTTGGTCGGTCTACAAAACAAAACTATATGAATATGCCTCGACTATTGAAACTCGCCTTCTCAGGGTATCCACACCTACCTACCGTGGGTTCAGTGATAGGTAGATGGTCACTACACCAACCAAACTGCACTACCTTTATTTTAGTACTTGTAACTTTATATTCGTATATGCCAAATTTTTAATAAGCAGATCCACGTAGCCTTGTGCCAAATCAATTACTCTTACCAATTTGACTTTGACGTATCAAAAACACAGTACTCACCCGATTTATGCGTCGCTGTAGGCCTCTCTGAACTCTGGCTCAAAATCTCAATCACCGGATGGGTCTTCACACTGCGTTGCACTATCGCTATGGCTCCTCTGCTTTCCAGACACCAGGTTTTGCTATAGTTAATTTTGATATTCACCCAAATCTATAAATAATGACCTAATTTAGAATTTTGAATACCTTGCAATTTTACTTCCCTCGCGCTAATTTTCCTATATTTATGCCTTCTTTCCGTATAATACTCCTGCTAATCCAACGCTATCATTTCTTTAATCTGCTCGTTCCAATTCTATGCTCCTTTCTAGTTTCCACTCAATACCAATCTATCCGCAATGCACTATCCAAATCACTCCAAGTATTTTCTCCTTCAGTCTAATAAATCCAATCCAATTCCTTTCTGCCTTAATCCAACTCGTTCCAAACATCCACTATTAATTCCGCCTGTTTCAATGTCGCTCCAATTCCCTCTTACAACTTTCCACCCGTCTTTACTATTATTATTATTCCACTCACTTATCTATACTCTTCTTTGTTTCAATTAAAGACTTGAACTTTTCAAAATAATTTATTTACTCTTTTTAATATTCAAATTAGCGCAGTATACAAAAAACACGTCTTGTTACGAAAATATTTTAATCGAACTCTCTTATTTATGTTTACCTAGGTGATACCACCTTTTAAATTATGCCTACTCTTTATACATTTTACAAATCCCCCATCCAATTAAATCGTCCCAACTAGTTTGTGTCACTAATACCTATAATTCATCTTTTACACTTTACAATTTTATATTTAAATGTTCAATCATTGGTTCATATGACCGCGTCATCCTTCAATCAGCTTTGACAATATTTTCACTTATAATTTTGATACTACAAGTTTGTCCAAAGGTTGATTCTACTAAATAAGTGCCGAAATGTTTCACATATAAACCTGGTTCTGTGTGGTGAATAGTGGAACTTCTACAGACGCATCCGGTTTTTCGATCAGCAAATGTACATTCTTTGGCTTATTAACGTACAGCTTAGTATAAATCCTTGAATACTGTGCTTTCTCACGTCATCAAGTCATTGTTTTACGTCTTGGCACTTCTACTTTGACTAATATACTTCAAATACTTCACCATTTGTAAAGTACGGCAAACACAAAATTTTCAGTTACGTGATCTGATATTTGGCTTTATTTGGCATATACACAACCTTATACATCCACACACACACACACACACACACACACACACACACACACACACACACACACACACACACACACACACACACACACACACACACACACACACACACACACACACACACACACACACACACACACAAAGAGAAAAAGATTATGATCTTAACATTCATAACAAAATCGTGGGTTTGAGATTTCTGTTTTCAAGTTAAACTTTTTTTAACTACTAAATTTTCATATTTATTTTTAAATTCCTCAACTTTAAATGTGAGGTTAAATAGAAACTAGTAAAATGAAAACAGAAAAGAGTATGAAAACATTAGTCAAATTAGTTCTATCCGTAATAAAACCTATAACTTGCGTGCAAAATACTTAAATAGAGTTTATCAGTAATTACTAATAATGTTTACTGTATACTAAGATCTTCCTTAATACGACATTTACACTATATTTATTATTAATTTATCTACACAAGTATTTAATCTGTATAGTTGAGCGTATTTATTTTAACCACTCGAAGAACAATTTAATTTATATCAGTTGTGGATTAAAACTCCAACTAAACCCTATGATGGGTCGTACGGTTTATGCATCGAACTGTATAGCTTCCGTACATTTCCAGAAATTGCGAGGCGATTCTAGAATCATGTGATTTGTTCACTTTCTATCGGTTCTTTAAATATACTCTTGTAGCTGTCACTCATTGCATTCTTCGCTTAACGCCTTTATTTTTTCAATGCTTAACGATTCGATATCAACGTTACAATATATAAATTATAAATTACCTGCCTGTTTCATAATGTTCTTTTGTTTTCTCAAATTCCCTAACATTGTCAACGGTCTTCCTGATATCTACAAAATCTATTATTGTAATCTTTCCTACACTTATCTTATTCGCCATTACTAATCTTAGTGTTTGGATGTCCTCCGTAACACCGTTGTTCCATATTTTCTATATTTTATTTTGTATTCTGTTAAATATTATATCAGCTAGTATTTTAATCAATGACTTGATAAATTAACGTTGCTGCATAATTGGAAGTAGCGTTAATTATCAGTTTGCGAAGTTCGAAAGTAGTTTTCTCACTTCTTATAATTCTGTTTATAGAACTATATACATGTTTTGTACTCTCTTCCCACTATATTTAACACAACTGGTAACTGATCTATAGTTACTGTTTTTCCTAACAATTTTTAAGGTTGCTTAATTTTGATCCTAATATTCTGAATTCTATTGCTTGTCTTTCTATTTTCTGTAAAGCTTATATATTCGTTAAACTGTGTTCAGCGATGTAAAGAGGTGGTATTTCTGAAAACACGAGTAAAATTAACTTCTATCCGTAATAAAACCTTAAAGCTTGCGTGCAAAATACTTAAATGAATTTTCGGTTCATTACACTGAAATACTGTTTGCTGTTCAAAATTACTTTCCGCTTGTCTGATGCTGGTTATCAACCTTCTAGCATGGTATTCGATTTTCTAGGCTTAACGTTTCCTTAAAGAAACGAGGCTAGATTTTATTGAGGGCTTCACTTAATTAAAACATTATATTTTATCTAAGCTTCGTATTGATGTTATTTCGTAAATAATCAATTTACAAATAATCGTTGTTGTAGAATCTTAGCTAGCCGCAGAGAAGTAGTTGGCAGTCATTAAACTAGTTGTATTAGAAATTCCAATATGGAAAGAGATTAACAGCGGAAATAGTTTTTATTTCACTTGTCTAGGACATCATCAGATTAGCCCTTGGGCAATGTCGGACATTAACCCCATACCTTTGCAGTATTAAGTTTTCCATTTTTGCAGTCCGGTGATATCTATTTTCTTCTGGTCTTTTCAGGTGGCTATGCTAGATTCTTTCTAATCTCTTTTGTATTGGGAACTGTTAAGTTGCAGTCACTATTGTCCGCTCATCGATGAGTCCTGTGGACCTGTGTGACCTTTCGTTCTCTACCAATAATTTATTTCACGCTGAGTATTGGCAGCGATAAGAGATGTACTCCGTTGTAACCCTTCCTACAACCACCAATCTCATGAGGAAATTATACACGAGAAATGGGAATTGATCTCGATTGTAGTCTCTGAAAGAATGGCAGCGCGATGATCTCGATGGCTGCGCAGCCCGGTGATTGATAATGAAATCTTGAGTTGATAATTCCTTGAAATCCACGATCAGACAATGACTTTCCAAATCAATGATTTCTCAAAGTTAACTATTAGATTACCTGAATTGTTTATAAGTTTTTTAATTATACTACTGGTCCCCCATCCTTCCACTTCGTAGTCATATAAGAAGTGTATGACAAACCCGTGACATGTGATTGGTGTTCTAGGAAAGAGAGAAGAGTACGTATCTTAGGTTCGCCATAATGAAATTGTTTTTACAATAATTCCAGTGGACATTTACATCGAGATGGTGTAAGCTGGCGTTATCCGTTTTTCAAGATAATTGTCGAATACAACATGGATAATTGTTTATAATAAAACAATTACCTGCGGAGCAAGTATTCTAAAGGCCATAAAAATTACATTTCAGCAGGAGAAAATTACTCTATAGCCTACGTTATTTATTTGAAAATACATATTGAAGTCGTCCAAAAAATATTAGGTAACTGTGTGGAATTCGTCATTAAAGGGGCATTGTAGAACAACTAAATAGTGATGTGTGTCTGCGCAAGACAAAAATATTTACAAATTAGTAGTCTTGACTATTGTTTAATGATTAATATTACAACGAATATTCTTACAAATAGGAATCTGAATTATTTTTGATGGGTTTTTTTGGGTGAATTATCAGTAGCTATTTTAAAATGGAAAAATTATTAACCCTGTGTTTTGTGGTAATAGTAATCAACATTATAAAGTTCTAAATAAAATATTCTAAAACACAGTAATTAAACAGTGATATTCTCTTTGTAATACAACAATATAATCAATAGAGTTTTTAATAGGAAATATTATGACAGACCTAAAAAGCGTTAACAGATATCCACCTAACAGTAGAAAAATTAAGATCTTAAATTCTAATCCAATTGTATACTTGTGATTTTTGGCAAAAATTGAATCAAGAAGGCGAGACCCATAACTACAAGGCGTTCAAGCACCGAACAGTTTTTCGTGAATAAAATAAAATCAACAAAATTAAGTAAATTGAAACAAAATTTTTAAACAAAATTACTATATTCTTCAGCCTTCGCTCTAACGTAGTTAAAAAATGATTTCAGAAGGTGAGACTCATAATTGCAGGGCACTCCACCACCGATTAGTTTTTCGTGCATAAAAAGAATCAAAAATAAGTAAATTGAAACTAAATTCTTTAAATAGAATCACTATGTTCTTCAGCCTTCGCTCTAATGTAGCTGAAAAATGATATCAGAAGGCGAGACCCATAGTTCCAGGGTACTCAAACGCCGAACAGTTTTTCGTGCATAAAAAGAATAAAAAATAAGTAAATTGAATCTAATTTCTTTAAACAAAATCACTATATTCTTCAGCCTTCGCTCTAATCTACCTGAAAAATGATTTCAGAGTGTTCGCACTCAAAATGGTTGGGTGTTTTTGAATTTTGCGTGTTTACATATAAATATATTCATCTAGTTTTCAATAATGAGAATTGCCCATTTCAATATTAGTTTTAGATTTGGAAATACTTTGATGGGAAATAAATCAACATGATAGTAAAGAAAAAAAATAAAGAAATAAGCAAAAGTTTCTGATTGGTTTAACGGATTCAACATTGCAAAATCAACTTAATTTACCAAACGCAAAATCTAACCATTCAAATTACTAATCAGTCCAAATGTTTTCTTCATTAATAGAATGTTTGCTTTTGATATCTCGACTTATCACTGAAAATGTTAACTTTTATTGAACGGAAAAAAACAATTACATGACTTCTTATATGAAGCGATTTATAGTAAAATTAATGCAATTTTCACTGAAACAAACGAAACGAAAACACAAATAAAATATCCATCCATAAGTACCGTTCGTGAAATTCTCTAACCAAGAGCTTTTCAATTACTAATTACCGCAGTAACCTACAGATGGGACAAATAAAAGAAACTCATACACCGAAATGCTCTTCTGTGAAATTAAATGTCAAGCTTCTTCGAACAAAACAAAAAGAATTATCACCAATGAACCTACTTTTATTTTCTGGATTCTTTAAAAGTCACTTCCATAAAGTTCTATTATGTGCTCTTTTTAACGATTATTCTGTAGATCGTAAATGTTAGCAAATTCGACAAGCTGATTTCCTACATTAACTAATTTGCCATGCTGTTTAAAGATTTAACGTATTCATTTTATAACAAGAGTATCGAAGATTCGCGAGAAGTTATTATATCGCCACTTGGAGGAAATTGCTTGAAACAATCGATCTTGCTAGATTATAAAAATATCTAATAAAATTTTTCTAATTTTAAAACTTAAGGGTAGCAACGCTACCAAAAGTCCGCAAAGCGTAGGTTTAATATGTGTAAATGCTTGCACGTGTGCGTTGAATAGGGAAGTAACGTCGATGCAGATTCTAGCGCAAATGCACTCGTGTGTGTACGGAAACAGTATGATTTATGCGTCAAAGCAAATTCCAAATCAATAAATTTTAATTATGTCCAGATCCAGTAGAGGAATTTTTTTTTGAGCTTCCCTAATATATCTGTAAATTTCTTTAACGTAACTCTGTTCACGACATTATTACACTTCTATACTTCTTTCAGACCTTCTCCAATAGTCTGTACTACGCGACATTTTGTGTTTGCATTTTAGTACAAAGGAAAGGTTAGCCTATATCCACATCTAACAGAGACATCCCTACGTAGATAACCCTTAAGGGCGTCGCATATCTTTTCTTAAAACGAATTTACTTTTCTTTATTAATTCTCTATTGCAATCCACCGTTTCGTCCATTTTAACCAGCATTATATTATCATAGAAAACGGTTCTGTAATTAAATTGAGTAACTCGTTAGGCATTAAGAATTTTTGTTTTCTTAAACAATTGTTACGTACCGTTTAGACCTCCGAAAATCTAGCCGATACTCCACAGAGAAACTCGGGAAAGTACCCCGTTAAAAATTCTGTTTCGATAAAGTACCGAAAACCTCGACTGTACTAAGAAGAATGGCTGTCGAGTCACTCAGTAGGACAGATGGTGTGAGTGCTTGAAGAGGGTTCGAAATAATATCATGTATGAAATACATCTTAATTGGGAAGTATCTAAGGCGCCACCTAATATCAAGATAGGAGATTTCTAGGGAAAAGCCTCAGAAGAAATAATAAAAGAATGCAAAAACCCGAGATCAGGAAATTGATTCTGACCTAAAACTTACACGAGGAAAAATTAAGTACACTAATGCTAAAACAAACGTTAACAGTTAAGGAAACGTACTTATTTAAAACTGCTAACTGAAAGAAGGGTTTCCAAAATCAAAAGCTAAATTACCTAAACTTTTATCACGCCTCTAGGTAATTGCAATGTAGTTTATTACAACAAGGCTGGAACTATTACCCTTACATTAGTTGTGAAAAACACCAATATACAAAAACGTCTTCAACTCTATTACACAAGTATGCTTCCATCACAAGTACAAAATAAACATTCTTAAGCAAAAATTAAAACCAAATATATCAAAATTTACTTAGCTCAATGGAAAACGTTTTCGGCGAACAAAACTATTGTGTAAGTTCTTAACCTAATAACAAAAATGTATTCTGCGTACGTTTATAAATTTATACAGTTTAATAAAAAATGATATCCATTCATTTACAGTTACTGTAGGTTATGGTTTCAGAAATTTTGTTACGTTCCGTCCCTGTACCTAAATAATTTGGATCGTGCTTAATTTAAAATTTCATATTCTCTACTGTATCCACGGTCATGTGCGAAATTGTTAAGCGTTTCCGAGTTCTCTTTAAATTGAAATAATTGCTTATTCAACACCCTGTACGTTTTATTAGTACATGTAATTCTAATTTAAATATAGCACATTTACTCTTTCAATATAGTATTAAATGTGGCATTTTCCTTAAAGATCATAATACGTTTAAATCGCGGTTTTCGATTGTTAAAACATCTGTTTTCGAAAATATTGCAATCATATAGCTACGTGTTTTGTAGAATGTGTTTTTTATATGTGTGATTAGCGAGTGCGAATCAATTTGAATTTGCCGGTTTCTTTATCTATATATGGATGTTTCTTGAAAAACAACATACATGGCAATTGAATAGAAATTATCAAATGGGTTTCTCGTTATCAGTTGTTTTGGCTTCGAGTTTTTTAACGTGGCAGATTGAATTATTCGTTGTCGAACTTTTATTTTAGATCTATCTCATGACTTATAACTGTCCGAAGGATTTTGTGTTAAGTTAGAAGTAGTATATTCTAGTCGCCAAGTGGGCTCCTACAGCTAAGGGATTTACAACATAGGATTCTGAAGTTAATTTGTACGAAGTTGTTGCTTTGAGAGATGGAATTTTTCCAACAACAAAATTATTTACTGCAATTGGTGCTAGATTGCTTTCAACTAATTCGACCTATCATTACGTAATATGTATACACATATTTCCCAGGTTAGATAAGGATTTACTACTAGCTATTGGTCAAGAAAAGCGAAAAGTTACTGTGTTCATCTTTACTTCTGATTTGTTTTACTTGGTTTTCCAGGAAAGGAATTTGGTATGGTGTGCCATATGAACCCGCAGATGTCGACTACAACCAGTTGTTGGGTCGCAATGTAACGTCCGGCCAAGCTGTAAGAATTCCTATTTCTTTTCTGCGTCACTTTGATGACCCACATCAAGAAGAATCGGGTTTGGATTTTTTGTTGTTTTTCTTGCTGCTCATCGCACAATTGGAGGTATTACGGTGTTGAAATTAAACTTACTTCACTCAAACTGTCGGAAGATGCTAATAAAGACAGTTTTTTACATATATAGCATTCAGAGCACACTATGTTAAAGCGTGACTTTTTTCTAATACTTTTTTTCAGGTGCGAGGAAATGCATTTCAACTCGAAGCGATTTTATTTCTTTGCTACTGTAATTTGCCGTTACTATTTAATTTTTTTAATTGGTTATCGCGAATTACTTGTTAATAATACGTAAGTACGCGATTTTATGTTAATTTTTTTATATCAAAGATTTAATGTTGGATAGCCACAGGACTG
This sequence comes from Platerodrilus igneus, assembly GCA_036346225.1. NCBI lineage: Eukaryota > Metazoa > Arthropoda > Insecta > Coleoptera > Lycidae > Platerodrilus > Platerodrilus igneus. The sequence goes on from JARFIW010001215.1 coordinate 4,539,317, forward strand.
AAAATAGTCTACTGTACATACATTTGTTTAATTTTTTTATATAAATGCTAGTATTAAGGTGTAAAATAAGGTTAATGTAATTAAAGAAGAGTATTAATTATTTTTGCGAAGATTTTTGTATTGTGTAAATCGTCCGGGATACACTGTTTTCTATGCGAGTTGGCTTTGCTTTTATAACATGTTGATTTCTTAAGGGTTTGTAAATAAATTTTCATTCTTGCGTTTCCTTTTTCTTTCCGTGGACCCACTCCCTTCTACGACGTTTTAGTTAGCACTGCGTTACTTCTTTTCTCTTTTTTGTTGCGGTACTCGGTGCGGGCTGCTATTGCTTACTTTACGTTTTCGTTCTTGTCCGCACGGAATACCGTAACAATTTGATCATAAATACCCTCAGTAATTTTTTACTGTAGATAACTCGTAAACAACCAAAAGCCGTGATATCCTAGACTTAATTTGTTTTGACTAGATTCTATTAGGACTTCGAAAGGAAACTATAGTCCATTTCAAATAAGAATAAAGTGGATGACCTTGTACGCAAGGTGGATTTACACAGCAAGTTAATTATAATTTTTATATATACATACAGAATAATTATTAATTCCATATTGGAGTGATTATAGTTCGTGACTAGCCTAAATTAATTTCCATAACCCGTTTTTATTGCAAATTTGACAATGGCGCATTATATATATTTTAAAAACAAATTTTTAAAATTAAGCTGTGTAAATCAGCATCATGTTTTAACCAATCAAATCGAAGGCTAAACTTGCCCTATACCTTTCATCGCTTTATTCTTAGCTGGAGTGGACTATAGATGTTGTGAATTAACATGCTTTTGTCCAACATGAAGTTGTCGATTTAAGGGAAACCAAGGTGTTCCTAAAATTAAAAGCAACTAACCCGCTAAGGTACTACCCAAACTTCAGTGACTAACTGCCTTAATCAGTTCGATACCTTCTTTAAGGTTAACTGACCAACTCAAGTTACATGTTATTTCTTGGGATGTTAAAGACGAAGTGCTTTAAAAAATCCCTCCATAAAACAATTTGAGATATCTTCGACAGAAATTGGACACATGCATTAAGAGTGCAAATTAAAATTACCTGGTGTCGTTTTTCTCAATCTAATATATGTAATGTTATCTTACTTAAAACCATTTCCTAGACTCATAGGAAGGAACTTCCACTTTTAAAATTGTCAAACATTCTTATTTCGGTACACAAACTTACTTTCTAAGTTCTTGAACTAATAACAGAACCTTACTATGGGTACGTTTATAAACTTATTCAATTAAATAAAATTTTTTATTTATTTATGGTTGCTGTAGGTTATAGCTTCAGAAGGTTTATTATAAATACCTGATGAGTGATTTTTGACGGCAGATATTTTGGAAACAACTAAAAGTAATTATTTCCTGGACTCAATTTGTTTTAATACAAATCTTATTAGGATTTCTAAGACTTAAAAGAGAAAACTAGATGTTCTTAATTAAGAAGTCTTTTGTCCAACATAAAGTTGTCTATGGGAACCAATTGTTGCTAAAATTAAAAGTAACCTACCTGGTAGGGTATTATCAGTACTTCATTGGCTAATCGCCTTAATCAGTTCGATACCTTATGATGTACAGGTTACCTAACCCACTCAAATTCATGTTATCTCTTTGGATGGTAATGACAAAGCGCTTAACCAAAAGACTTTCCCTCCATAAAACAATTCGAGGTTATCTTCAGCAAACTTCGGAGAAATGAATTAAGACTGCAAGTTGAAATTAGTTGAGTTTTTTCTCCAATTAATATATGTAATATTATCTTGCTTGAAACCTATAACTAGACCCAGACAAGTAACTTTTCCATCTTTTGAATTAGCATAAATTCAGGGTGTGAACTTCTTCGTGCCAAGACGATACGGTCATAGGCGTCGGCGTTATATATTATTAATCAAAACAAATGAATCTTAAAACTGTAATAATTTAGAGTACAAAATAGTTATGATATCATTTCTAACTTTACAAGCGCCATAATGCATTTGACAACCTTTGGGTATGAACAATATAAAATGAATCCTTCTTTAGATCAAGAATGTAAATAACCTAAAAATTATATTTCGAAGGAAATAACCTAACCCTATTGGTGGGATTTACCTATACGGAAACTATTAAAATGAAATATAATTATAACGATTTCAAAGGAATGTTACGCATTATTGAGGCAAAAATGCCTCATAGAATGAACCGACCCTAATCTTTAAAAGTAAAAATCAGGGAAAGATTTGACTTTCCTAAGGAACTAGAATCCAAAAACAATATTAGAAGAATCGGTGAAGAGGGGAGTGTACGACCGGTATTTTATCCTACTGCCACAATTAACGGTTTAGACAGGTGATTATGATATTGAATTAATTGGGAATTTCACAGCTGTGCCATTTTTATAGGAATTGGCAAAACTTACTGTTTTTCGTAACTTTTTTGAGGTTGCTTAATTTTGATCCTAATATTTTGAATTCTATTTTTTTTTACTAATAATATTGCTTTTTCATCTGCTTCTTTTAATCAGGTTTTTTATTTTTTGATCTGTTATGCAGCTTAAACTGGAATATAACAGGTCTACCGCAACATTCTATATCAAGTACCTCCATAAAGTAGCACCAAACATTAATTGTTTTTTACTGATTAGATTGTTAGTTTAAAAGACTTCTTAGTCTTATGAAAGTTTTTCATTATAGAGTGAATTACACAAATAAAACTTTTTCATACTCTCTTTTGTATTATATATTTAGCATTAAGTTGGTATTAGTTTGTTATTAACTACGGATATGTTAGTAATATGTTTTTTTTGTTACAGGTAAGTTTTTGCATTTTATCTAATAACTAGATAATAGGGGCAAGTAAGTATTTTCTTGAGGTGACTTCTAGTGCAATCTTTGTCAGAATTTTTATCGAAAATACATTACGACTGATATAATAAGGAACTCTATAATGACATGTATTAAATCATTATTGAAGAAGATTTCGGAATTATTATTTTTTTAATATAATATGTAACATGAATATTAAGAGTAATGAAATATATTTCCAAACAAAGTTACACAAAACTGACACCCAGTTTAAATTCAAAATCCAATTCACAACAAATCTTATTTCAGCACCACCGAACCAATCTTAGTGAAAGCATTAATTCTCGAAGAACTGTCTGCAGTACTATTTAAAATTTTCTATTGAAACGATTTAGAAATGTAAGAGTCGAACTTAAATGATCCTCAGAATGCTACTCAGGGCGATGCTCAAACATGCAAATTCTACTTACGATTTTCAATCGGCTAAGTCAAGCTTGACTTTAATTGCACTTTTCAATACAGAATATTTTAATTCTTCCTTAATCGTATCACTTTATTTATTTTAACTCTTTTCTCGTTCACTGAAAAATCAACAATCATCCTATCTAAGTAAATCTATTGTTATTTATAATGTTTAATTCATATTACGGAGCGCTTGTTTTAAAATTTTCATTCCACGCATCGTGCTACACTTCGTAAACAGTACGTACACCGTGCCCAATAATCGGACTGCATTTTTAAAACATAGAGTTGTATTCGGTGAATGCTTACATTCTCTTAAGTTCGATGCTATTATTATATGTAAATTCCAATAATGTTTATTTTTTATTAAGTCGTAATAACAGAGTGTAAATAACAAATTTGTTTTTATAACGCCTTTATCATTTGTAAGTTTTGGTTTATTCGAGGACAATTTGCTAGTTTACTTGACCGATTTTAGGTAGTAAATTTATAATAAGAATTTTAGGTACCCGCTTTAACATTTGCGTGACTTTTTCTACATTAATGCAATTTGCAGCTTAAATAAATACGTTTATCCCATTTATAACTTTCGATACTAACTGAATGAAAAATATGCATCAAATGTTTTACAATTTCTCCAAAATAAAGTGCGCTTTTAATAAAAGTTATGCTAATCTATACTTGTTATTAACTTTCAATACTAAATGAATGAAAGAATGTGCATAAAATTCTCCTCAATTTCTTTAATAAAGCGCGCTTTCAAACACCAAGCTTTGTTAATAAAAGAGTTCTCCTTTATAGTTAATCCCTGTGAGTTGGAATTTAGCCCTTTTAAAAACTAAGATGGCGCCCTTTTCTCTGCATATTGCTATGATAATAAGGTTATTTAAGTCATATAAAGTCACAAGGAGAAATACCTCATGTAAATATCCAAAAAACCACGAAAACCAAACATTTAAATCATAAAATGTACATAATTCATTCATTATGCAAAAGCAAATACAAATCACCCTGTATAAAACCAATAACAAGCTACAATTAACTAAAGGAAGCTCATTCCGTAATAACTTTATCACATTCATCAAAATAAATCATTGTGGAAGCAATCCAATCATTTTTAGAACATTTGAAACATTAGGAAGCTTGAAAACAAATTAAAAATTCAACATATTTACCGAAGAATAACCGTGAAATGAATTTTTTTTCAATTTAAACGCAGTTGCATAAAGAAGTCAATAAGCGCACGCACATAAAGTATAGATATTGAAGCGAAGGAGTACATGCAGTTTGAAACGTACAAGGAATACCATTTGTTAATCAAATTCCATAATATAAAGTTCCGCGTACGTTTTGAAACGTATATAAATTGCCATATCTAATAAAATGAACATATGCAAAGTATGGATATTAAAATTCTGATGTACGTGCAGTTTCTAACGTACATGAAATACCATTTGTTAACAAATTCCAATAGAGAATTCTGATGTACGTGCAAATTCAAACGTATATAAAAGGCAATATTTAATAAAACCCAACAGGTTGCAGATATAACACATAATTGAAACGCGTTCTCCAAGGGCTAACAATAGATAGCGGGCTGTCAACCAATGAGAACGCATGAAACATTCGGGAAGGAATTTGTATATAAAACTAACCGGACTAGATAAAGGACATTCAATCCATAATCGACGCGCCCACTGTACTAGTTGAAATAAGATTATTACGTAAACGAAATTTAGTGAAAGTTATAAATTGAAGAAATTGAAAGTAATATAAATCAATAATTCCAAGTGATAAACAGTAAAGTACGTGTTGAAATAAGTGTGTATAAGATTCTGCCGTTAAAATAAAAACGTAAGTCTAGAATTAATTAATCTAAATAAAATCTTTACAATTTATTAATTTAGGACTCTAAGTAGTACTTTAAGTAATACTCTAAGTAATACTTCATAACACTAACCTACGACGTTAATATTCCAAGTAATTCTAAGTTACTGGTATAAACGACCAAGCTACTGGGTTAAATCGCTAAGGTTAATACTTCAAATAATTGGGCAAACGACTCCAAGCTACTGAACAAACTACCGATTTGGGGCACGAAGCTCCAGCGAGAAAAACAGGAGGAATATAAGGTCAGGATTATCTCTTCAATCTTTAGTATGTTATATTCATAATTTTGCATAAATGGTGTATTCAGAAGTGAGCTTGAAAATTGCATGTAATTTAAATACTTTGTGTGAAAGGTCAACAAAAATTTAGTTGGTACGTAAAGGTGTGTAAGAGAGGGGCTATTTCTTTGAAAGTTCAACGAAACTATTCGTGGTAAAGTACAATTGTTTTGCTGACTTTAATTGCTATAAGAAGGTGTAAAATGGTTATAAGCTTTGTAAAGAATATTTCTTTTAGATTTGATTTTAAAGTTTTATAAAAAGTAAATGATATTAAAAAGGGCGCAGATTTGTAAATAGCAATTTTATTTAGTTCATTATACAACTTTTGGCGAATTTAGTTTGTCTTATTAGGAGGTATTGAGTGTCGGAGAGGAGTGTGTAAAAATTCTCTGTTATCATATCGTCGTTCACTCTGTGCGTGGTTTCGCTGAGCTAGTCGAGACATAAATTTAATTGTGTTAATTTTAAATTATTTTAAAATCACAGAGAGGTGGCGATCAGTAGGCAATTGGTCGTTGTACATCTGGCGAAGGGCGATATCGTAGTAATATATATATATATATATAATTATTTAATGATTGTTTGCGGGTTATAGGTCACTGGAAATAACTACTCTTCTTTAATACCTAAATTTTCGCATATATTTTATGCTTGATCACAGGTTTAACTAAAAATATATAAACACTGATTATAAGTATGAAAACTTTCAGCTACTCACAATGAGGTTGGTTAAAAATATCATTGAAACATGAAATTATTACGTGTACAATAAATATTTAAAACGGCTTTTTCAAAATGGTAAAAAAATTTTGCAATATAGAAAAGGTAAAATATTGGTTTGGCAGAATTTCAAAAATTTGATTAATACTATCTTGGATATTTTATATGTATGTATAGGTGCATGCGTAAGTAGAAGGAGGTGCCTAACTGTGTGTTTGAGTGTGTGTGTGTGTGTGTGTGTGTGTGTGTGTGTGTGTGGTGTGTGTTTTAATATGTCTGTGTTCCCAAGTAATGTAAAGGTTACCATATATAAGGGTATTTGCTTATATAATTCTTGAGGATCCAAAGTTTTGTAGAAGTCTATTCATTGGAATTGAATTTTAGGTTTAAGAGATGTGCGTATATAGAACTAAGATCACCAATATCACTTTTTTTGTTCATAGATTTTGTATTTTTATAAATATGACATATTTCCATAAAAGTTCTTTTGAAAGTATTGTTTTCTATTTGAATGATATTTGGGTTGTTGAAACCCAATTTATGTCCGTCATTAAGTGCATGTGTAGCTAATGCACATGTTTTAGGTTTAGTATGAATATCACTTTTATGTTGTGTAATTCTTTGTTTCAAATTTTGAGACGTTTGACCAATGTATGAAAGATCACGATCTAAACACTTTATTTTGTAAATAACGTTTCTTTGTAATACCTGAGAATTTTTGTCTTTAATTTTTGAAAATAGATTATCAACACTAGTCACATTCTTTTCAACAACCCAAATATCATTCAAATAGAAAACAATACTTTCAAAAGAACTTTTATGGAAATATGTCATATTTATAAAAATACAAAATCTATGAACAAAAAAAGTGATATTGGTGATCTTAGTTCTATATACGCACATCTCTTAAACCTAAAATTCAATTCCAATGAATAGACTTCTACAAAACTTTGGATGTAACCTTTACATTACTTGGGAACACAGACATATTAAAACACTTACCCACACACATACACACACACACACACACACACACACACACACACACACACACACACACACAAACACACAGTTAGGCACCTCCTTCTACTTACGCAGGCACCTATACATACATATAAAAAATCCAAGATAGTATTAATCAAATTTTTGAAATTCTGCCAAACCAATATTTTACCTTTTCTATATTACAAAAAATTTTTACCATTTTGAAAAAGCTGTTTTAAATATTTAATGTACACGTAATAATTTCATGTTTCAATGATATTTTTAACCAACCTCATTGCGAGTAGCTGAAAGTTTTCATACTTATAATCAGTGTTTATATATTTTTAGTTAAACCTGTGATCAAGCATAAAATATATGCGAAAATTTAGGTATTAAAGAAGAGTAGTTATTTCCAGTGACCTATAACCCGCAAACAATCATTAAATTAAAACCAAAGGTCGTTAACAATACAAATTATATATATATATATATATATATATATATATTTTGCTGTGTTACTCGCTCAGCCCCTACGATTGGGTGCAATAAAATGCTGTGTTATACTCTTATACCACTCAAGCACTTGTGAAAATGTTAATTTATAATTTTCTTTTGCCTCGACTAGCTGATTCAATTAAATAAAGCACTTCTACAATACACAGTATAATGATTGAATATTTACAACCTTTTTAAATATCTTCTCTCTTTTTAGATCATATACATCTGTCAAAATTTTAGAAAATCAAGCCAGCAAAACGAGATTTTTTATTTACCTTTAAAGACCTATTGAAACGTTTCAAGATGTCTATGCTTTTCATAAATTTACACAAGAAACCCCAATTTGTCGGCTCTTACACTTTAAATTATTATTGAGATAAACAGTTAAAAAAATTAATCATATCCAAAATATTTGAGATAAAACAGTTTTAAAAATAAGTCATATCAAAATCTCTAACCTGAAGTGGTTTCGTAGGTGCTCCTAAGAATTGAAGTCGATATTCAAATTGTTATTGGTGCGTTTATTCCAATGAAAGGTTTTTCATTTCCGCAGTAGAATATTTACCATCAATTTGCTTGAACAAGTAGCATTCTCCAAAATTGTATTTCTGATCGTAATGGCTCGTAATTTAAAGTTCTAACAGGAATCGTAACATTATTTTGATTGTAATTTAAGATTGTAATGGTAGTTTTTGGATGTTATTCAGATTGTCATTCAGGTTGTAATTGAGATGGTAATTGAGAGCCGTCTCAGAAGTACGGCACTTTTTGCACAATTATACACTCTAGAATTTCACTGTTAATTTAATTTATTATTCAAGTAAATATTTAGCACTTTCAAGTATAGTAACTGCCCAGTTTCAAAGTATACTCTTGGATATGTGTTTTAATCGTTTGTACTGCTATATACAGTGTGCTCGCAACTAATAATATTTATAATAACCCATTTACTCTTCTAATATCTATAATTATATGTTTCTGTTACTTGTGAGTTTCCCTTGTTTATTCTACGACCCCGGTGACTTAACCTACCCCTAAATTAACCCTATAATTACAGCAATATATATATATATATATATTGCGGTGGAATCGGAAAATATGCTCTTAAAATTCGTGCCCACGCATTGGGCCAACATAAAATTTTCCAAAAAAATTAAAAAATTTCTTACCCTACCTTTTGGACGCCTTGGTATTTTTCTGCTCTCCCTGGCTAGCTCAGCAATCGGCTTCTTCTTGAATACCTACCATTTTAAGTACATACCTTTCTCACACACACACACAGTCAAACGAAATTACCAATCAAATAATACAACAACCATACAACCTTTTTATTTACAACTATTAACAAGTTTCCATTATTAATAAAATATTTACACCTTGGTACAGACAGTTTGTTACAACTGTTACCAGCTCAATCATTAAGTACTTTAAAGTCCTTGGTTTTAATATATTTTAACAAATTCTATATAATACGAGTAGATGGGCCCCACATGCAATTCTAGTTTGACTTTATTCTGGTCTATTTTGAGCTCATTATAACCCAGTTTCTGTAAATGCTTTTTAAACCTTGCATTTTATTGAAAACAAATTTAAAGACCTGTTTACTTCTTACAACAACAATTTATAGCATGAATAAACCTTTATATATCATCAATAAACCTTTTTTTAATAATCAAAATCAATTGTTCTGCACATGTACCTTTTTAACAAGTTTCATGGTAATAAATACGCCACCAATAAGTCAAAACACAGAAACACAAAAAATATCAACACAAATGTTTATACAAAAACAGGAATTTAAGTTTCGTTACCTGGAGTCGCCTTCGTTCCTCATGTTCACTGAAGATGGTTACCAGAAACCCTCGTCGTTGTGTCCATATACTTCTATTGTGCTAGGATCCACTGATCACCCACCATTCAAATCTCGGCCACCACTACTGTTCTTATTAGCTTTGTCTCAAACGTAACATTCCATACCAAATATACTTCATGCATACAAGTTACGCTCTAGGCTTCGCTTACCCCAAATATCATCCCTTCATTTAATCGATTCGTTGTAGTAACGGCACCTTTTATCTAAACAATATCACCAACTCGTGCAATATCACTTTTACAACATGCGGTACGCTACTACAGCTTTCATAATTTCAAACCAGGATGTTATATGCAACTTTACTGATTAAACACAATAATTAATACCCGTAAGAGCATTTACTATTATTACGTTGCAGATCTAAGCACGTACTCCGATCTAAATGGAAAAGAGAGCTTTAATATTTTTCTCCGTTGATGGATATTTCATAAAACTTACGTTGGTTGGGTATTAGTTAATTCGGTTGAACCCTTCTTTACAATATTTTCGGTCTAGTCTGGGAATTACCCCAAGGGTGAATTTTGAGTTTGGGCTTGGGTATACGGGTGCTTTTTGAAAACTGGCACAAAACCAATGGAATCCTTTCTACATAGGCATCCACCAAACTAACTACCCTTCCGATGAGTGAACCTATAGGATATTATGATTATCAAAATACTTACAAACCTCAATATAAGTACCTCTACATACCTCTGTATTTCGTACGCGATTCGGACCTGTAAGATATGTTCACCGAATCTAAATATAAGACACCGTTTGATTTCAACAACAAATATTTCAATCTTTATAGATCGATTAGTCTAATCAAAACCTTAATAACAACCTTACCTATGAGAAATTCTAACGAAATTTTTATTCCATTACCATAACTTGATGCTGTAACAAGTTTTTCCACAATCAAACTTTAGATCGATTTTGCCAATGTTAAGTTCAATAAGTGAAATTAAAAAGACAAACGGTATGAATTTAAAATTTAATTTGTTTAAAATTTTATTTTCTTGCAGCAAATTACTTTTAAATAAATTTCATTATGAATTTAAAATTTTAAATTACTTTCCTTGAGTGTTCCTCTATAATCAAAATAATTACCTTAAATAAGTTACAAGTTTCTGAATAACTACAAATAAAAAACTTAATAACCATCCGTTAGTTAATACAGTTTAATCTTGAACTCATAAAACAGATCTGTTCTTGTTTACAACAATTTTCTAAGTATTGTTACATAAACAGTTCATATGGTTTAAGCATGAAAATAATAAACTCAGATTAACATATATCAAAAACAGCTTAGTTCTTCTAATAATTAAACAAATTAGAAAACACCTTTCATCCAAAGGTGGACTTTATTACACTTTGCATCACCTGACATTTGATGATAAAAGAAAATTTGAATAACAACTTTTAAAGCATCTAAAGATTAAAAATTACTTATAAAGCAATTTAGTTCCAATAAATTATTTGACTTATTAAATTTAAAATTATACTTCCAAACTAAATTTACGTGGTTTAAAATTAAAATACATTTACAAGAAACTTGAAATTTACGTTATTTAACGAAGATTTCCCATGATTTTGTAAATAGTAAATTAAAGCTTTAACCTTAACTAGCACAAAGAAATTGAATTTTCAGCAAAAGGTTTATAAGTACCTGGTAGATTTAGTTTACAGCTGCGATGTTGACGAATGTAATAGATGAGCTCGGACACTTTACTTTCCATCTGTTTGAAATTCCGAAAGATACCAAACATGCCTGCATTAACCATAATTCCTCGGACGCTTTAAAATAATTAATTTGACAATACTCGACCAAAATCTAATTCCATTGTTTAGCGTGTTCCTCAAATTTTGCACCAATGGATTTCTCACCACGTGTTGTAGTTGTTGCTTTGAGTTGACTGGGCGGCTTACACGAGAGCTCTTCGGGAAGCCTCCACGCGACAATCAAGCAGCCCTACCATTCCTCTAGAGCTATCCTTAGCTCCCACTTACAAGCGGAATTCACCATGTTTGGCAGTGAAGTCTACGTACCCGCGGTTGCTTGCAAGATCGCCGTATTCTTTATTTGTCAATCCTCATAGCCTTCGCGTCATTTTCGCGCAGGCGTTATGTTTAACAAATGCCCTAGTGGACGCCAGAACGCCTGTAATTTATGTAACACAAGTTACGCTCAAGGTATCCTTGATATTGAAAGTATAGAAGTCTCTGTTAAATACTCCTTATAGGTAAAAATAACATAAACGGAAAAAGTTGTTCTTCTTTATAGTACATTAAATTAATTAATGATTACACGCTAAATGACGAATTCGCAAAATAATAACAGTTAGAACTGTTTTTTCTTTATAGATATAAAATGTAACAAAAATTATATTACAGTGTATTTATATCATTTTCAAAAACTCCCTGTGGAACCTATTTCACTTGAAAAGCTTATTTTTCAATTTACTTCTACTAATTCCGAACGTATCGAACTCTCACTTTTGAATATCCCCTTTTCGTCGTGCTGTTACTTAGAATTTTGTTTACTACCTCAACGGACGTGCTCTTCTTGAAAACTGCTAGCCATCGACCAATGATAGAATTTTCTCTTGTCACAGCGCTCCACCTATCTGCTATCTATCTCCGTTCCACGCATGTTGGTTGTCTCCTTTAGAACCCCTCTTAAGTTGCAGAAAAGCGATATTGTAGTCGTCCTTCACATTTACCCGTGTATTTCGTACGTGACTTGTACCCAACGCTTTCTTTATCCCCTTCTCTGTCTGTCTTACATTATCGATCGTTTATTCCACTCCGTTTTCAAGGCACTTGTTATTGTAGCAGCTTATACAAATCGACCGTTGCAAACAAACTTCTATAGAATTTTGTGCTAACGTTCGTTTAAGATTTCAAGAACCTGACATTTAACAACAGGTGTTTCTTGAAACAACCGACCGTTTAAAATAACGATTCTTGGTTTCTTCCCTTCTTAGTATTTGTATAAACGAACGTTGGCTTTTAAAATGGAAACATTTGCGTTTAAAATTATTGATTTTCTATGCATGCAAGCTCTCTTTTTGCTACCATGCGTTTGATTTAAAATTATTATAATTACTCCTGCGTATCCTTGAGTTTTTATGTACTCTAAAGCTTTCTTCCCTTATGCAATTATAACATTTCAATATACAAATAGAAAAATACCTTAATAACCGTCCGTTTTCACTATATAAATTAATTAAGCTGGGGCGTAAATAATTTGCTCTTGTTTTTATATACACAGTTGCTAAAATTTTATTGTCTACACCTATTTAACCTCTAATTCCACAACATATATATATATATATATATATATATATATATATAAAATCAGCAAAGAAAAAGCTCATATATTTGGAAGGAAGTAGTCTCTAACATTTTATATGCACTATTTGATTACACTTGCATACACAAGTGTAATTATGATAATGATAAGAATGAATGAAATTTGATAAGTTTTAATAATGGATTCTAATATACGTTGATTGAAAATTTGCTAATTACCATTTATTTATGTTGAATTTGTTTTGTAAAATTAGTCAATGTTACACATCGCTGTTGTTTTACAAATTAAAATTAAGTTTGTATCTGGAATTGGTTTTCTTTATGGACCTTTTAAAATTAAACATGTTGAAAATGCAAGGCATTGTCGCAACGAACTTCCAAATGTAGACTTACTTTAAAACAAATTAAAATTATTATGTTGTAATAATTATAAGTATTCAGATAAAAACAAAAATTTATAAACAACAAAAGAGACATTTTAATATATTTTATTTTATTGAATAAATATTTTAAAAGCTATATATTAGTTCTCATCAATAAGATAGGAAATTTTTTTTTTTTATATGAATCTAATTATTTTCGGTAATCAAAATTTAAGTTTAAACAATGTCTATAATATTGGAATAATTGGCATGAAATGCCATAAATTGTTCAAATATGTGTCGCATATTGATTTTAAACTTATTTAAAATTTTAATTATCCCTGTGGATTTTCCCGGGGGCTCGGCGTCCCCGTGGCCCGATTTTAACTGACATCAAAACTTAAGCTCTGGACACCGAGCTGAATCGATTGATGTATCACACATTGATGTCCGACCATTAAAAAGGCACAGACAAATAGATTTCATAAACGAACGAAGTTCGTTGAAAACGCTCCGCCCCCATACATGTTTCTATAGTTGAAAAATGGTTGTAAAAATTAAAGGAAAAGGTGTTTGTTGAAAGTTCCATTTTATTTTCAATCCTCGGCAAAAGACACTTTAATTGGATAACTTGTCCCCTCTCTTTTGCCACCATTCCTCAAAAGCTTACTATTTTTGTGCAATTTTTAATAGTATTGTTATCTGCATTTCTGATCATAAAATAAAAATTATCGATATTTGTCTCTTGTTCACTATGGGAAAATTTGTAAAAACTCATAGTACATTTAGCGGTAAACACTTTCCTTATGTTGTTTGTACAATTTACTGCGGTTTCATGACTAGTTCGTCATTTTCAGAAAAATATTCGGAATGGAAATTTGGTGCAAAATGCATTTCGTTGAAACTTCTAGATAACTTAGTTTTCCTTTTAATATTTTATATAAGATATACAGAACCTGTACAAGTTATTCAATGTACATATTCTCGTTGGTAGGAGGTTTTATAATTCTGTTGACACACAATAGTGATGTGAATACCAATAAACTGCGTAATCATATTGCAGACCTCCGAACGTAAACTATTAATAGCTTTCGTTGTTTGTATGTAATATATTTTGATTCACCTTGTCTTCTTCCGGGAGTTTGACCCTGGTTTTAAATTTTTGTATCGTTTTTGCAATTCTATATAGTAAGCTGTCTACAATAAACAAAGCAACTCTATAATGAATTGCGATTATGTTCGTTTCAGCTGCACCCTCTATTTTTTTAGACTCTGTTTATTGCGGAACAAGGATATTGCGCAAACACACGTGCTGAAATGTGTGTTCTTTACCCGTATGGTAGAGTGAATACTAAGTTCAATTATGGTCGAAGATTTTAATGTGCAATGATATTGTTATACATGGTTTGCTTTGAATATCAGGTGGAGAATTTTTGCTCGTTAGATTTTAATTCCTTAAATAAAGTTTAGTGTAAAAGGAGAAAGTGAAACAACTGGATCTTTCCCATACCATGAACTTTCAACTCACTATTAGTAATTTGAATTTTAAAGTCTGTCACAGTGCCAGACTAAATGTGCACCACTATTATTCTCCATTTTGGAAACTACATACTTGATTCGTTTAAGTACTTCATAAGGATCATCCCAGTTTGTTTGTAACTTTGACGACAATCCACGCCTCTGTTTGGGATTGTACAACCACACGTGGTCCCCCGTTTGAAAACCGGTCGCTCGCAATTTGAGTATTCGTCTTACGTCTTCATGAATGTTATGCATTTTCCGCTCGCGCCTATAACGTCTTCTCGGGGCTTATACCGAACTCAAGGCCACATTGTAATCGTATCTCGCGTTCCAGCATAGCACATGCAAAGGTGTCTGTCCAGTATTTTCGTGAACCGCAGATCGATAGACTAATAAAAATAGATGTACGTTTTAGTTCCAGTCCCTCTTATGTTCAGAGACTACCTTGCGATTGAGGCGTTCTACCATACCACCCGATTGAGTTTGCAACGGAGTCGTTCTGGTCTTCCTTATCCCCAGTAACTGGAAAACTTCTTGAGATAGCACCGACTCAAAATTTCTGCCCTGGTCAGCGTGCAGCTTCAAAGGTATTTCCAAACAGCTGAAAAGCTCTTTGGCTAATACGCCAGCGACGGCTGTTATTTCCTAGTTGAGTATGGCAAACCCCTCAATCCATTGTGCATAACAGTTCATGGCCAACAAGATATATTTGTTTCCACGCGAAATGGACGCGCGAATTCATTACTTCTCTCTCAAGCGGGCTTCCTACATTGTATCGTCTCATGGGCGCACATAACTAACCTGCACCGTTCCCTTATGTCTTCTTGGCAGCCTACCCAGTAAAATGTTTTACGGACTTTCTCTAGAGTTTTCTTGACGGTAAAGTGTCCTCACGACGTTACATTATGTAGATGTTCTAAAACCTCGGACCCTCTGGTTCTTGAGAACCACCACTTGAAACTTAATTACAGATCTATTTTCCTTTTCCAGGGATCGCACCAAGATCTCGTCCTTCAAGGAATCCCACTGTGCCCAATACGTCTTTAGAAGGTTAACATTCTGCCCCTGATTTTCCAAGCCATAATGACGCCCACGACTAGGTCATTCTCTTGTTCGGTCCACAGCTGTTGTTGCTACCAATCGTCGTTAATAGCAGTTGGCCGCCAAAGAAGATCACATTTCGTCTCTAGCCGTGAACAATGGTCTTCTCGACAACGCATCTGCTCGATATACTCGTATATCTTTTCTATCCATCTCGCCACCTGTCCTTCCCTGTTCTTAAACTACAGTAACAATTTTAACGTTGCATGATCTATTCTCAGCTGAAACTTGCGACTTTAGAGATACGTATGCAAGTGCTCTATCAATTTTACAACAGCCAACAATTCTTTCCTCGTAAGGCAGTAGTTTTTTTCCGGTTTTTGGGTGCGCTTTACTGAAATACCAATCACTTTTTCTTGTCCGTGTTGTATCCGAGACAGCACACTTCCATTGACAATATTACTTGTGTTCGTGTCTAATATGAATTTGTCTTCCAACCGAGAGTAACTTAAGATCGGAGCTGCCGTCAATAAATATCTTAGCTGTTGGGACGCATTTTCAAAACCTTCGTCCTATATATTATCACACCCTTATTTTTTTAATTTAAATAATGACTTGGCATTATTCGCAAATCCACAAACAAATCTTCTATAGTATGTGCATAAAACTGCGTAGTTGGTGTTTGTCTTTGAGTATCGGTCACCCTTGTACTGCCTTAACTTTTTCTTGTCTGGTCTAACTCTATTTCGTGAGACTACACACACTTCGCCCAGCAGATGGCACTTCGTTGGGCTCAACTTCGGAATGATGCCCCTTAATCTTTGAAACATTTCCTCCACATTGGTCACATCGGTCAAGTGTTTCCAATCACGATCACGTCATTCAAAAACACGAGGCATGTTTTCCAAGACATTTCACGTAAGGTGTTATCTATGAAACGCCCAAAGGAGGCAAGAGCGTTGACAAGTCCAAATGACGCCACTCTAAAATGCCCTTAGCGCCAATAGTAAAGGCAGTCTTCTCTCAATCTTTGGGATCCATATTCAGTTGCCAGTACTCGCTTTTCAAGTACAAGGTCGAGAACCACCGCGGCACTGAGAGTGTATCCAGGATGTCGTCAATCCTCGGTAATGAAATACTGCCCTTTTTCGTCACGTCATTCAACCAGTGATAGTTGACACAGAATTCTATCGCCCCGTCCTTCTTCTTTACGAGCACTACAGACGATGCTCAAGGGTTGTTGGAGCGTTCGATCACACCCTGTTTCCCTATTTATTTTACCATTCCCTCGGCATCTTCATACTGGGCCAATGGTAACTTTAATTACATGTCAATTAGACAGGTATTATGGTAGTATAATTCCTCGCGTGGTTCTACAAAAAGCGTAGTAAAATCACACAAATTTTACAATGCAAATAGAATAATATTAGCCCCATGAAATAGCTCACCTTTATTCATCTATATAGTTAAAGCCAATTACTGAATCCTAGTGTTACGTCCGCGCGAATTTCTATGTATTGCTCCTGTAAGACATACGATCGGATTGTATGGGTACAGTGGTCTCTATTCAACAGATGCAGCTTTGATCGCATACAACATCAAAACGGGGAACAAACGGATATTGAAGGATAAGTAGAATTTAAAGGTAACGTTACTGCATTACACGCACCGACTTGTCGCTTCAACTTTTAGGAACGGTAATCCAGGTTAGTCTGAAATCATGGCGCTCGTTCTCACCAACTTGTCAACACCTCGCCTATCGCCGTACGTTTTCATTGGTCGAATCAATGACGCACATCACTTTGAAGATTGAGAACACGTTTATGCCTCAAAATACAATAATAAATTATAAATTATTCCCCGAGCAATGCTGGCAACTCAAAACCACATTTATAATACGTCATGACTCACTTAATTCTACACGAAAAATTTCCCTTAGATAATTATTAAAATTAATTTGTTGTGTAGTGAAATGAGGCATTAACACTTTCTCGGCTGTTATCTTATTAACCGGGCATTGCCGGTATCGATTTTGTATTTGACTATCGCAGTTTTTCTCAAGTAACTCCGTCGGTCGCAAACATCTGAGTATCGACGAATCAGGTTTTTAAATTTAGCCAGCTGTTGTTGTTTAAGATTCTGTCATGGTTTTGTATCTTTTCTAATAACTTCAGGAACACTCACTGGTGGGTGGTTTTTTTTACGATGCTGGTACTCCCCGCCACGTGAACAACCGAAGAACACCGCTCAACTGTGGCATTCTTTTTCAATACGACGTCGTAGTTCTTGACGATTAAAATTCTGACAGGTACAATATCTAAAGCTTTTGTAAACGCTTATCCCACGAGTACGCCCTTCCCAAGAGATTTATCACAGACCAGTCTGATAGCGCACATAAACGTGGCCCAGAAATCACCATCCAATCGCCCCTTCACCGCGCTTTCTGTCCTTTCAGGTAGAAGAACGTCTTCCGTCAAACAAACTCACACAGACTTGTCGTTGGCTAACCAAACCCTATCTCTTTGTGCCCCAGTCTCTGGAAATGATGTCTTCTATCCAAGCGATAACCGTACTTTTTCAAGATGTTCACTCCCAGGATAACTTCTTTGTCGATGTCCGCTATTATCACTTGATGATCGAATATTTTGCTACCAATCTCGATTTTTTACGTTTGAAATTTCGTGCGTCCGCATATCTTCGACGGTCAGTGTTTGAAGACGCGTCGTCACAGACATCACTTTATCGTGGTTGCGCATTGCACCAGGGTTCACAATTGTTTTAGTGGCACCAGTATTAACTAAAAACTTAATAATCTTACCGTTATACTGTCCATATACGTAAATACTGTCCTCGCACCGAGTTTGTGCGATGCGGATGATGTTTCTGGGGTAGATTTCGTGCAGGTCAATCTTTATGTAGACATCTTCGGCCCTCTCTAGTTTTTCAGCTTCTCATGTTCTCCTTTGGGTTGCTTGCACTGCCGCTGGATATGTTGAAATTTTACACAATTCCAGCTTTTCGGTTCTTTTCGCTTTAGGTCACGAAGAATCCGTCGAATCATTTCCTCAATGCTTTGTTGTCCTTGTTCTTCCACAGAGCATCTAACTTTACCACTACCACGATGCAGTGTTTGCTTTACCACTTCAAACTGCAAAGCATAAGCCAGCGCATTATCTTGGGTCTTAGGCCGGGCGACTCGTAATGCTTGCTGGGTCTTACTATCACGTCTGTACTGCCAGCTGTTGCAAGAAACTCTCCTGTGCTGTTGGTTAGGCTAGTCTCAACAAGCGAGTATTATCGGCTTCAAACTCTTATAAATTTTTATTGGATTTCTGGTAACGGTTCTTTACTTGAACGTGGTACACTTTTTGCAGATGAGAATCACCGTACCTTATTTCCAGTCTTGATGTTAAGGCCCCATAGTTTCATTGATTATGGTCCGCTATAGTTTGTAGGATACTCAAAGTGCGACTATCAACGCAGTTCCTTCTCATAGTCATTCCAACCACTAGCTGTCGCGGCAGTGTCAAATTGTTTGAAGTACATTACTCGAGGCTGGTTTTACTTTGAACTCCGATGACGACTATTCTTTTTACTAGGCATTCTTAAATTCTAAGGTGTACTTTTGTATTATTGGAGCCGAGGACTCTGGTGCTTGTACTATTAGGAAACTAATTAGTTTTTCAATCCTCAAAACCCCTTTTTGCATTTTACGCGATGTCTTTAAACGTTTTTCTGATAATCTCATTTCTAGTTCTTGCGAGTTGTTTATCAACTGCGTTTTCAATTCTATTAATTCTATTTATTTGTGCTCAACCTTCTTTGCTTTCTGATCAAGTTTCTCCGTGGGTTGACGGCAGTCTCGTTTTCTGCAAGGTTTGCGGCGTTTCGTTCTTGTGCCTCCGCATTTTCTTGTAATTTTTCTGTGATACGTTCCTGTAGTTTTACTGAATTTTCTTTCAAAAAGGAAAGAATTTTGTTGCCCATTTTGTGTTGTTGACTACCAGTAACAGGGTATGCAAAGAAAATCGTTCAAATGTCCTTTTCAGTACAACCACACACACTAGGCAGCAGCGTAACGAATTCTCTAATTGTCTTTTATTGCCAATGGAATACATGTGTAACAATTCTTTGCAATGACAAATATTTGTAGTTTTTTACGTTAACACTAGCTTAATCACTGTTTGTAGGCACTAATTTAATTTTCTAAATACGACGAATTAAACACTATTGTAACACTAATGCTACTAGCAATTTATTTATCCAACACACTTATATCACATAAATTTATGTCTACATTAATTTATGGACATTAAAGGTTTATTAGGACCGAGTTCAAACTAAAAACTAAACTGTCTTAACGGTGTTCACACTTATTTATGATAATCCATTATTCGAGAAAAAAGGGAAAATATCTATAATGTGCGATATCAAATCCTTTAGAAACAAGTCTATTATATTGTGATACCTGTCTATCATCCTTTATCGGTGGACAGATATGACGTTGCTTTATTAAAAACTGAATAATTGTTTTTTCGAGAATGTTCCATATATTACTTAATTACTGTTACGATGTTATAGCCAGTGTCATAAAGTTTCTAGATTTTGTTTGTAATTTCTCTAGCAAGTTAAAAATCGATTTAAGTTTTTTTTACCAATACATAATATGAATTCTCAAAATTAGCTTAACCAACATTGTATACGTTTCAGAATAATATTACACCGCCTGAAAACTTCTCAGAGGTATGAAGTAACGATGGATTTTGGCCGATTTTTACATTTTTCAAAAGATTTCTGACAAGGGACAAATCGCTTCTCGTTTCAACAGAGTTTATTTAATTTAGAATTGCAATAATTTGTTTTATATGGAGGACCTTGGATCTTATTTATTGTTATGCAAAAAAGGCACTCCCTCACTTTCTAAAAATATATTTTTCAACGAACTTCGTTCGTTTATGAAATCTATTTGTCTGTGTGTCTGTGTGTCCGAGGCCTTTTTAATGGTCGGACATCAATGTGTGATACATCAATCGATTCAGCTCGGTGTCCAGAGCTTAAGTTTTGATGTCAGTTAAAATCGGGCCACGGGGACGCCGAGCCCCCGGGAAAATCCACAGGGATAATTAAAATTTTAAATAAGTTTAAAATCAATATGCGACACATATTTGAACAATTTATGGCATTTCATGCCAATTATTTCAATATTAACATATTGCGTCAATGATAAATACAATATATTAATTCAATAGAAATATATTACGTCAATGATAAATACAATATATTAATTCAATAGAAATATATTGCGTCAATGATAAATACAATATATTAATTCAATAGAAATATATTACGTCAATGATAAATACAATATATTAATTCAATAGAAAAAAAAATATATTACGTCAATGATAAATACAATATATTAATTCAAAAGAAATATATTGCGTGAATAATAAATTTGATATTTTTTTTTTATTTTACATAAAAACAATTTTAATAAATAATTATGAATACTTAAATTAATATTTAAAAAAAAAATTAGTAACATAATTAATAAAAAAATGGTAATTTATACTATAATTTAATATATGAACTGTAGCTACAAAATAACAATAATTATGCTATATATAGCTCATCATATGTCTTATAATGTATAAGTTTTCTGCTTCATCACTTGTGTTAAGGTAAGTATAAAGCCAAAGGACTAGCACTACTTGAAAGAGTAGGCCCCCAAGGTTTATTCTACAGCTTCATTGATTCATAGATTCATATAAAACAAAAAAAAAATTTTCTTATCTTATTGATGAGAACTAATATATAGCTTTTAAAATATTTATTCAATAAAATAAAATATATTTAAATGTCTCTTTTGTTGTTTATAAATTTTTTTTTTTATCTGAATACTTATAATTATTACAACATAATAATTTTAATTTCTTTAATTTGTTTTAAAGTAAGTCTACATTGGGAAGTTCGTTGCGACAATGCCTTGCATTTTCAACTTGTTTTGTATTGAGACCTCTTAAGAAAAGAGTTATTTTAAACAACATACCGATTCGCATCAAGAACTATAATCTATGTTTCCCACATGACTTTTTTTACAAATAACATTAACAGCGCGCATTTCGTGTGACTTAGATAAGAAGTTCAAAAGAAAAATTAGTTTGAACGTCAGATAGGAATCGTTCAAAATTAGAAGATTTAGTAACATTATCTAATAGTTTCTTAGTATTAATGTGAATGGTATATTAGAATAAAGGAAACAATTTTTTATTGCCTTGGAATCAAAACAATGTTTTTCATTATGTGTTATTCTAAAATGTTTCCTTGAATTAAAACTTATTATTATACACGCACGGTATTTCTAATTATGTAGGTTGTTATATAAATTTATTAAAAATATTGACCATACGTGATAGTTGTTACTATTCAAATGCTTATTCAGTACTTTAAAACAAATATTTCTTACCTACTACATGTTGCTTGTTTTAATTCGTAAAATGAGGATTGTTTTCTTACAGTTTTTTTAGTGGAGTCTCCTTAAATTTTGACTTCGAAAAAATTCCTCGCAAAGTAAACGCAACCTTTTATGTAACTCACGTATTTTAATAGACCACAAATCAATCGCACGAGCACGAACATGTAAATACTTGGGAGTGACATTGAACGAAAAACTCAATTACAATCACCCTACATTTGATTTTCCAATGCTCCGCCCGAAGGTACTACATTGGCCAGGAAGCGAGTTTTTTTTACCTGAAAATTTTGCCGAACCCTTGCTGCTGCAAACATGATAGGGATCTTTAATGTGCGTGACAACTCTCACACATGGGATCTTCATTTTACCTCTCATCCGAACGAGGGCGTATTTTTGCGAAAAATGCTCGGCTAACATTTTTCAAGCGGACCGTGTCGGGATTTGAACACGGGACCTTGGGCATAGTAGTAGCACGCATACCAATTACACCACGGAGTCGCCTCATTACAATCACCACAACATGAAACAACCCGACACGGACCATGCAAACCATTTCCAGCTTGGCACAACGTTACTACAAAATACCACTACACAGCGTGCGTCTATACCTTGGCAGTGTTCTGGCAAATATGATAAGCTACGACTGTGTGGCCACACCGAATGACATTACTAAAACCAAGACAGACAATTAACAGAACCCAAAGGGGAACACCAATGCGACTGACTGGCGTCTACAGGACGTTCGTCACTGATGCCCTATCCGTGATTAACCGGGATAATGCCGCTCGACCTGATAATATGGGCGAGAGCGGCAATGTTCGACCTGCGCGAAAACCGACTAGAGAAAGTAGAAGAAATTCTATCCGATTCATTTTTTGACGGGCTACAGGTCATAGCTGACATACAAATACCGGATGAACCTGACAAATCAACACTTATGTTGGTGTGGAGAAGTTGGAATAGCAGCGCACATGCTCTCCGACTGTGAAGGCTTCCCGAATACATAACGAAAGAACGCAATATTAAACATACCGATACGACAAGTACTACTTAACGAACACCCTAAATACACTTGCCAATAAAATCACAAAGACTATGCACAAAAGTTACCTCGAAAGACATGCACTACAACGATATCAAACTGAGACGAACACATTACTTTGAAAAACATTCACTGGAAATTCTAGCAGTACTCTGCTCTTGATGATCGTGAAACCGAACAGTAAACAACATAACAAATGAATCGAAGCATACCAAATCGTCTCTACATTAATACTAACTCTAGATTTAGGATAATTTTAAATTTATTTTAATATATGGTAGAATAGGATATTATATTCTAACATAGGATTAACATAAAATAGGAAAAAAAGACAGTATACGAAACATAAAACTGTCAATAACCCAGCTAGAACAATGGATGCGCTAAATAAAACAACAAGAACCTTAAATAAAACACAATACAATACAAAAACAACATGACACACACACGCACGCACGCACGCACGCACACACACACACACACACACACACACACACACACACACACACACACACACACACACACACACACACACACACACACACACACACACACACACCTGTACTCAGTGACGGTACACAAGCAACCCTCGGTTTTCGATGCCGGCGGCCGGGGACGTGTACTATGATCGCGGACGGCTCAGTTTCTGATGTACGGCTGCCGATGGTGGAGGCTGAGGAAGAAGCAAACGAAAACAAAACAAAAGCGTCCGCATACACACATGCGTGCGCGCGCACACCACATTCACACTTGCACATGCACTACAAACCAATATTTTTTTATAGTAGAGTGTGAACTTCATCTATACTATTAAGTAGGATATAAAAGAGGCGGTGGTTGCGAATAGCTTTGCATCAGAGGGGTAGAATGACATTGCAGGGGTAAGAGCGATTAGTAATCGTCGGTAACTGTACAGGTTTAGATGTTACCTGTTGGATTTCTTGACTACGTAATGCTGTAATTATACTAATTATTATGTATATTAAAATTGTAGTTAGTGGTAGTAATTAATCGTAAGTAAGAGCGTGAAGCAATTCCGGTTCCGCAGTTTTTAATGATTAAAGTAATCTTTAAAGTGGCGGGATTATTATTAATCGCTTCCTCCGAGTGTAAGTAAACTCTGAAGTAACCCTAAGTGCTAATGTTTTGTATTTTGTGAGAGTACAAGTGTTACGTCGTCATTGAACACTTTGGTATTTGTGACAATGAATACTATTTGTGCGTGCATCCTACAGTTTGAGTGAAACATTTTATATACCGGCAGTGAGTGTGTGAAGACAGTCGTACTCGAGCCTTTACAGAAGCAAGTCGCATTAGAATCCTTGCAGAAGCCGGTTGTATTAGAGCTTTTGAAAGCGAGACCATCACCCGGTCGAGCGTGTTACTGGTTCTCCGTAAGAAGCTCTTTGTGTGTGAAGTTCATTGCCCACAGCGGCACAGGACTTAATTAGTTTGTAGTTGTTTTTAGTTATTACATAACCGCTCCACCATTATCGTTATTGCTACAAAAGCAATTGGTCCTTCATTATAATTTGCATATTTATATCACACATTTATATCAACCTCCTTAACCCCCCCTAATCATTGGTCCTATAGTCGATCCGGATTCATCAGTCCTATGTATACACATGTCCTAAATTAAATATCATTTTGCACACCAGCGAGCATTTTAATTAATTAATATTTTAGCTTTAAATTTGTGTTCAAGCTCCATTTTTAGCGGGTAAAATATGTACAATATTAGCTACTTACTTTCTCTAGACTAAATTAAGTGATTTCGCCGTAATTAAAACCAGCAAGCGTTTTAATTACAAACAAATCCTTAATATAAGATTTGTTGGTTTTCAGTTTTAAATATATTTTAGCGGCATAAAGCACAGCAACCTGAAAACTATAAATCGCTTTATACTTCTTAAACGAAAAAGGAAAGGATTTACTCTGTATTTAAAAGCTATTGCACGTTTTAGTATCAATACAAACCTTTCAGTCGGTTTACGGTAAAATATTGAACATCTGCAAAGGGTAATATAATGTAAAAGCTGCATTCTTCTTGCAAACACGTTAAGCTGCATCTTTCGGCAAATACGTTAAAACCACGTTTCTGTGAGCTTTGAAGTAAAGGCCGACCGTAACCGCTCGGGTTGTTAAGCGGTACATCTTATCTAAACACTTTGTTTGACAAACCGTTAGGTTCTATGTGTTGCTTAGTCATAAAACGTGATTTATTGGTTTATACCCTATTTTAACATTTTTCGTGTACATCTGAGCGTTACGGTTTTATAGCATTTATTGTAGTCCTTTCAGAATCTTTGAGAATGGCTCCAAAGAAGGCACATGTGGTAGAACTAGAATTACTGAAAACACGTATTTTAGAAATGTTTGAGCTTTGTAATACTATACAAAGTGACCCAACTTTAAAGGCATTGTTCCTTATTCAAACAAGGGGAATACATGACCTTTATACAAATTTCAGCAAAATTTTAATTGCGGTCTTAGCCTCCTGTGACGAGGCAGAATCATTAAATTACAACGCTGTACGGAAGGAAGTAGATTCCGCTTATTTTTGCATACTGCTGCATCTCGAAACGTTGCAAGAAACGCGGGCACAAATCACGGAAAATGCTCCAAGCAACTCGGGATCAAAATTGGTACCGTTAAAGCTCCCACTCTTTAAGAATGAAGCAACGGAATTCGCGTCTTTCATCGATTTATTTGACAGTCTGGTCTACAATAACGAGTCGCTGTCCAATATCGAAAAATTAAATTACCTTATCAATTCTTGTACCGGGGAGTCTTTAAAAATCGTTAAATCTGTACCCATTTCGGGGGATAACTTTATTATCTCATATAACGCCTTGCGTGAGAGATTTAGCAACCCGCGTTTATTGGCAACTTTGCATTGGAAAGCAATGAAAGACTTTCCACTTTTAAAATCAGAAGACCCTAAGAAACTTAGGGCACTTATTGATTGTTTTTCAGAGAACCTTGCTGTTCTAACTAACTTAAAGTTTCCCACTGAACATTGGAACTTTATTCTGGTCGATTGTCTTTTAGAAAAACTCGATCCGTTCACTAGAAAACGCTTTGAACTCCAATCGGATCCGAAGCAAATACCCAATTTCGAGGATTTGAAATATTTTTTAACTCAACAATGTGCAGCGTTGGAAACCTTTTCTTCAACCGCACCTGTTTCTTATTCGACGACTGTCCATACATCTCACACATCAGTGCCTAAGAAATCCTCAGCGTTTCAATTTAAACCAAAGGTTTCTTCTAACGTAGTCTCACTGGACACACCAAGTAGCTCCAGTGACTCAAAGAATTCATTTTCGCACCATTGTCCTTCTTGCAAAGGCAATCACTTAATTTACAGATGTCAATCGTTTCTAAAGAAAACTCCGACAGAACGTTTCGACATTGTCAAACGCTTACGCCTTTGTTTAAATTGCTTACGAACAGACCATGCGTCCATGCAATGCAAATCTTATAATTCCTGTCGAACTTGCGCCAAGCCGCATCATACCTTGCTACATTTTGAACCGCAACCTGCTTCTAGCCGTTCAGCTGAATCGATCGCTACACCTATGCATAAAAATGCCAATAGGACGCAGTCAGCCTCTCCTATTCCGGCAAATGTTTTGTCTTCATAGACGAATTCAAATCTTGGGGTTACTGTCTTGCTCTCCACTGCTGTCGTGGAAGTTCAAGATCGTTCTGGTAGATACAAACCGATCAGGGTACTCTTAGATCCTGGCTCCCAAGCTAGCTTTATTCGAGACGATTGCGTGAGCAAACTTTGGCTTCCACGCATACGTTCTCAAGTTCCGATTTATGGACTTGGGCAGACAACTTCAGCAGTCAATAGAGGTGCCGTCAGCTGCACTATTCGCTCTATGTTAGACTCTGAAAAATCTCTAGAAGTCACAACTTTTGTGCTTTCGTCAATATCTGGCAAATTACCTAGCGTTGAAGTTCCTAATAATTGGGAACACTTATGCGGCCTGCACTTTGCAGACCCGACCTGGAACTCTCCAGGAACCATTGACATGCTCCTTGGAGCAGATGTTTATCCGTTCATCATCAATGGCGGTGTTATACATGGCAAGTTTCTTCAGCCTGCCGCCATAAATACAATTTTGGTTGGACTATTATTGGTCCCACAAAAAGCTTGCAGTCTGATACTGTCCAAGCATTTTTACTTCTGTAGAAGATCCTATCGACCAGACCCTAAGGCGGTTTTGGGAGATAGAAGAACTCCATCAAGCCTTATACTTCTCCAGAAGAAGAAAAGGCAGATTTGATTTTGAAAACACGTTTTCTCGTGACCCTAGCGGTCGGTTTATTGTTGCGTTACCGTTCAACGATACTTTGCCCGTTTTTGATAATTGCTTTGAGATGGCTAAAAAAAGACTATTTTCGTTGGAGCGCAAATTGCATGCTCAACCGGAGCTACGCGCCCAATACAACAATTTCATGCAGGATTATCTTGATGCGGGTCATATGGCATTACTCGATTCTCCGCCCGTTGGGAACGATAATTATTTTTACCCCATCACCCTGTGTTTAAAGAGGAAGGTCATACTTCTAAAATTCGTGTGGTTTTGACGCCTCTGCAAAGGCTAAAAACAACGTGTCATAATGACACTCAATTGACTGGACCTAGTCTCCAAAACGACATTTCGTCAATCTTACTGAAATTTCGTACTCATCGTTTCGTTTTACTTGTGATGTTCGCCAAATGTATCGACAAATTTTGGTT
Organism: Platerodrilus igneus; assembly: GCA_036346225.1. Lineage (NCBI taxonomy): Eukaryota > Metazoa > Arthropoda > Insecta > Coleoptera > Lycidae > Platerodrilus > Platerodrilus igneus. The sequence continues at coordinate 4,567,351 of JARFIW010001215.1, forward strand.
ACCGAAGAACATCGAAAGTTTCAATTAATTGTTTGGCGGTTCTCCGCAGAAGAACCCATCCAGACATATCAGCTTAATACAGTGACCTACGGTATTAAGTCATCGCCTTATTTAGCATTAAAAACTCTTCAGCAATTAGCCATTGACGAAGGCAAAAGGTTTCCGTTAGCCGCTGACGCTATACGGTCAAATCTATATATTGATGATTTCGTCGCCGGTGGAGATTCTATACAATCGGCCCGCGAAATTAAAGATCAACTTATTCGGCTGGGTTTGAACTTCGAAAATGGAGTTCTAATTCAGTTTCTATTTTGGAAGGCATTCCGTCAGATTTTTGCGAATATACTTCTCTCGATTTCGATTCGGACGAATCAATAAAAATATTAGGTCTTCAATGGTCACCTACAGAAGATATTTTCTCATTTCGGGTTAAACCATTAAACCCAATATGTACAAAGCGCACCATACTTTCACAAGTTGCCAGAATATATGATCCATTAGGATTTTTAGCACCACTAACACTTTTTGCAAAACGCCTAATCCAGCATCTGTGGATGTTAGGTTTGAATTGGGATGACATCCCACCAGCAGACATTTCGTCTCAATGGCAGCAGTATCAAGAAGAGTTGCCGTTATTATCGTCACTAAAGTTACCACGTTGTTTACTCCCTTCGGATCCTTTTACTTGTCATTTGCATGGGTTTTGCGATGCTAGCGAGGTAGGGTATGCAGCGGTAGTGTATTTCCAGTTCATAAATCAAACTACTGGAGAAATAACTGTACAATTTGTAACCGCTAAAACAAAAGTAGCTCCAATTAAGCGCATTTCAATTCCACGTTTGGAATTATGTGCCGCCGTTTTATTAACCGATTTACTTTCTTTTACCATTCGTTCTTATCAAGGCTTGATTGACATCTCCGATGTTTCAGCGTGGAGTGATTCTACGGTCGCTCTCACTTGGATACGTTCTCCACCTTTTCGTTGGAAAACTTTTGTGGCAAACCGTGTTAGTCACATTCAAGAAATCATTGCACCTAGCCGATGGTTTTATATTAAATCTTCGCATAATCCGGCTGATCCTGCATCTCGGGATTGATGCCAAGCGCGGTTATTTCATGTTCGCTATGGTGGGCGGGGCCTGAATGGCTTCACTACCCTAGTGACTCGTGGCCGCCTCAACCAACATTGTCAACCTCGATTGCTGAGGTAACTACGGAAAAGAAGATCCTAACATTTGTCGCTCAAACAGATCCAAACGTCATTGACATTTTACTAAGTCGCTTTTCATCGTTATATAAAATCCAAGGCATCGTGGCTTACATTTATAGATTTTCTAAACCCATGGCTCAACGTCATACGGGTCCCTTAACAGACATTGAATTACACAATGCTCTCATGGTTATCGTCCGGCATGTACAAAATGTTACATTTTCAAAGGAAATAGCTTCGATCAAGGCAAACCGTAAGTTACCTAAAAGCTTGCGAAAACTTTCTCCATTTGTTGATCCACAAAATATCTTAAGAGTAGGTGGGCGCTTGACACATTCTTCGCTTTCCTATTTCGAAAAGTTTCCTGCGTTATTGCCCCAGCGGCACCGATTAACCGAACTTATCATTCGGTCAACTCATGAAAGGTATTACCATCCCGGTGTTAATACCACAGCGTATCTTATACAACAGAATTTTTGGATTCTTTCTATTAAAAATTCAATCCGAAGTTATTTATCATCATGTCATAGATGTTTTCGTACCAAACCGGTCCTGGTAACTCCTCCTATGGGAGACCTACCGGCAGCACGTATTACCCAAATCAAACCGTTCAGTATTGTTGGTGTTGATTTTGCTGGCCCTCTTTTAATAAAGGCTAACCGCCTACGAGGCTCTAAATCTCTTAAGGCCTATATTTGTATTTTTGTTTGTTTTGCCACTAAGGCCGCACATATTGAACTTGTTTCGGATTTGTCGGCAGACGCGTTTCTTGCTGCTTTGCGACGATTTATAGCACGGCGAGGACGCTGTTCTCAAATATTTAGTGATTGCGGTACTAATTTTGTAGGTGCATATCGTCAGCTTACGAGTTATCTGCATAGTGCAGTAACCTCAGAAAGGATAAAGTGGTCGTTTAATCCACCTAGCGCCCCTCACTTCGGTGGCTTGTGGGAAAGCGGTGTTAAATCGGTAAAAACACACCTAGCTCGCGTAATCGGCGAACAAAAACTTACCTTTGAAGAACTTTACACAGTTCTTACACAAATTGAATCTGTGCTAAATTCAAGGCCACTCTGCGCTTTGAGTTCGGATCCAAATGACTTGCGTTGCCTAACACCAGGTCATTTCCTAACTATGGAGCCTCTTTCTGCACCACCAGATGAGGACCATTTAACCAACGTTGTACCATTAAAAAGCAGGTGGAAACTCCTGCAAAAACTCCACCAGGATTTTTGGGCTCGCTGGAGCCATGAGTACTTACATACTCTGAACCAGAAAGTTAAATGGCACTCTAAGGTAGGTGTCCGACAAGTGGAAAAGGACACTATTGTCCTCATCAAGGACGACCAGCTTTCTCCACTTCAATGGAAGTTTGGTCGTATTATTAATACTTTTCCCGGTGCGGACGGTATTATACGTGTCGCTGAAGTCAAAACGGCACATGGCACACTAAAACGACCTTTGGTCAAACTAGCGCCGCTACCGGTATTTTAGTTTTATTTTTTATGTTTAGATGTATATACATATTTCGTACATGTATAGTAGTATATTATTTTTACATATTTGCTTATTTACATATATATTTTTATTTTTGCATAGTTGGTAATATCGCTCGCTGTAGTGTACCACCCTATCTTTCGTTACCTGTCTTCCTAGCAAGGTCAAATCCCATGTGATTTCCTTCACCCAACCTACTTCCCTCCCTTTCAAAATTCTATGAATTTGGTGGGCGGTATGTTACGTCGTCATTGAACACTTTGGTATTTGTGACAATGAATACTATTTGTGCGTGCATCCTACAGTTTGAGTGAAACATTTTATATACCGGCAGTGAGTGTGTGAAGACAGTCGTACTCGAGCCTTTACAGAAGCAAGTCGCATTAGAATCCTTGCAGAAGCCGGTTGTATTAGAGCTTTTGAAAGCGAGACCATCACCCGGTCGAGCGTGTTACTGGTTCTCCGTAAGAAGCTCTTTGTGTGTGAAGTTCATTGCCCACAGCGGCACAGGACTTAAGGTATTTATACCCTTCCTTAATTAGTTTGTAGTTGTTTTTAGTTATTACATAACCGCTCCACCATTATCGTTATTGCTACAAAAGCAATTGGTCCTTCATTATAATTTGCATATTTATATCACACATTTATATCAACCTCCTTAACCCCCCCTAATCAACAAGTATACTATTTTTATCTGAAGTAGAGGCACAACCACTGTTACCTGCTGCAGCTTAGAAAGAAATCGTTACAGGAGGCGACTAATTATTAACCCTGTTGTTTGAGATGCAGATAATTTTTTTTGTTGTTTGTTAATATTAGTCAACCCGAATTGCGAGAAATAGCAATTCGGTTGAATAGATGGGTTTTTAGTGAGGAATTAGACTAAGACAGGTTCCCGAAAGAGGGCAGCAGCTTTTTCAGTACTTGGATTCGCAGAGACCATAGGGGTCGGTATGGCACCCTAAGACACACTACTGCGATGTGGAAGGCAACGGGAAACCACCACATTACCTCCCAAGTACACAGCGTACGGGGGTAAAAAATTCCGGAGTTAAAATAGTTCCCCATTCGGATCTCAGGGTGGATTCGGTGGATGTGATCGGAAAGTATAAAAATAGAGTTTTGAACATTTTGCGAGTCGGGGCGTGAAATGTCAGAAGTATGAAGCAAGTAACTTTAAAATTGAAATGGATAGGTTAGCATTAGACATAGTAGGGATCAGCGAAGTTCGGTGGCCTGAGGCAGGGGATTTTTGTAGCGGAGACTTTAGGGTAATTCATACAGGATCAGAGAAAGGAAATTCGGGCGTGGGGATAGTTATGCGAAAAAAAAATAGGACAACGTGAGTGTTAAGAACTGTAAATAGTTAATAGTTGGTTGTGTTATTGTAGCATTTATTATTATTAGTAGTTATTTAAAAATAAGGATCAAGGACTGTAGAAATCAAAATTTAAAAGGAAAAATTTAATTTAATTATTTTGACAAGTTTAAAAATATTGGAGTAGATAGAAATCTTGTGGAGTTACACGCGGTTACAAGTAATTGTTAAAGGCCACAATGTAAGTGTATTCCAGACTAGCTATTATCCTGTATTAAGAGAATATTTTTAGGAAATTTATAACGCTATTATAAAATTGACAACCTACAACATTTTGTGTGAAGTTGAAAATAAAGCAGTTCATAAATTTAGTGTCTTAACAAAAGCTTGGAACCAGTAGTCGGACAGCCCACCATAGAGAGCCAATCCTACATATTGTGGTAAAGTTGCGACTTTGTACATCAACCGCAACGGCGCCGCAACATAAATTATAAATTTCATTTATACACGTTGCTGCTTTACCGAATCCCGCAAATTGAGATTGTAAAGCATAATAAAGCACATTATCCAACTGCGAGTGAACAAATACAAGTTGGAATAATTACGAACAAGCAGAAAGATATGGTTGTTACACGGCAATCTAAAATGCACTGTAAAGAATGCAACGCGGTTGACGACAGCATGATGGTAGAGTGTAGTAACTGCTTCTCGTGGTTTCATTATCCTTGCGCTGATGTTAACAAAGATATCGAAGAGCAACCGGAAGTACCATGGAACTGCAGAAACTGCGTTAAAATGCCCAGGCATTCAAATACCGTCAACAATGACGAATCTCGTACCATACTTGCTGTCGGCACACATGGTGCAACACCCAAAATGCTTTCAAACTACAGATTAACTGGATATAATGCGAAGGAATTCCGTAGTAATCATATGGAATCAAAAGCGTCCTCGAGATCGGCGAATTCATCGGCCCGAAAACAGCGTCAGATACTAGAACTAGAAATTTTAGAAGAAGGGCGGAAATTACGAGAGGAGCGAAACCGGCAAGCTGAACTAGAAGAACGAGCTGCAAGAGAAAGACGCCTGCATCAAGAAATAGAAGAACAAGCTGCAAGAGAAAGACGCCTGCATCAAGAAATAGAAGAACAAGCTGCAAGAGAAAGAAGACGCCTGCATCAAGAAAAAGAAGACGAACTATATCTACGAGCAAAGCTCGATATTATCACAGGCAGTGCCAAATCAACGCTATGCTCCGCGACCGCTGAAACAGTTACATCGAAAGAAAATCGGGTAATGCAATGGGTTCAGGAGCAAGCCAATGTCAATGAGGAGGTTAGCAGAGAAAGAAAGGAACGAAATTTAGTAAACAACATTGATTTGACGTACCAATTGAACGTAGATTCGAAAGCAACTAACTACGTTTAACCAATGGACGATAAATCTAATAATAGTTACAGCTGTGCTAAATCGGTTGTACACGTGGAAAGTGGAGCTAAAACTCCATGGTTTAAAGAAAATAAGCCTCGCGATTATTTCAGTAGCGCAAACCTTCAAAGGCTACAGCTAGATAGTAAACAGAAAACGGGGCCCACGAAGGCTCAGCTATCGATGCGCCAAGCTCTCGCAAAATTTGAATCATTGCCCATCTTTTCTGGTGAAGCACATGAGTGGCCATCGTTTATATCCCAATATGTAAGAACTACTCGACAGTGCGGTTATACCGATGAAGACAACCTTATAAGACTTCAGCGGTGTCTAAAAGGAAAAGCCCTCAGTGCCGTTGGCGGTCAGCTAGCATATGCAGAAACCGTTCCACATGTAATGAACACCTTGAATACATTATTTGGCAGACCGGAGATACTACTGACATCAATGATGCAAAAAATAAAATCCGGACCACCAATTAATCCAGAACGTCTAGATACGTTGATACAGTTTTCACTATCAGTTCAACACTTATGTGCCACTATAAGAGCGGCGGATTTAGTAGCTCATCTGAACAATCCCATGCTGTTAAATGAACTAGTTAACAAAGTACCAGTCAGCTACCAGATAGAATGGGCTAAATATAAATCAGCACTAACGCATAACTGCCCCAACCTAGCAGACTTTAATGAGTGGTTACGCAGTCTAGCTGATACAGTCAGCACCCTAATCCCTCTGGTGAATAACGTCAGACTGGAGCCGGAAGAAAGACATTCTAAACGCTTTCAATCACGGCGCGAGTACGTTCATCACGCTACAAATCACCGAAATAAATCTGATGCTAGTAAAAAAATTGCAGCAGATGCTATGGAAGATGGAAAACATTGTGTTGTGTGTGATGCAGCGGAACATCAGAGCATATTGGAATGTGCAAGCTTTAAATTACTAACGGTTCAACAGCGCTGGGAACAATTGCGAAAGAACAAACTGTGTAAAAAGTGCCTTCGCAGGCACAATCCTATGTACTGTAGATCGTATAAAGAATGTGGCGTAAACGGATGCAAGTTTAAACATCACCACTTGCTACATGATCAGGCAACGCATACCGCCGAAGAACAATCGAAAGTCGTTTCGGATACAGCCAATATTGTCAGTATACACCGCCCTCAAAATGCCAAGTTACTGTTCCGTGTGGTACCCGTGATTTTATATGGAAAGTCAGTGAGCGTGCATACTTACGCGTTTTTTGACGAAGGGTCATCTATCACATTAATGGAAAAACAGTTGGCGGATCAACTGCAATTAACTGGTGGACCTACCGAAAAGCTGTGTTTGACATGGACAAGTGGAGTAACACGTGAAGAACCCGATAGTCGAACGGTAACAGTAGCAATTTCAGGCAAATACAGTGGAGCCAAAAGGTATAAGATTCATAGTGTAAGAACAATTAAATCATTGAATCTTCCCACACAATCGTTAATCATCGGAAATATGCAGAGTGCATACCCTCATCTAAAAGGTTTGCCCATCGCCTATTATGAAAATGCAGTCCCTCAAATACTAATCGGAGTTCAACATGCAAATTTAGGTGTATCAATTCGTACTATAGAAGGCGATTGGGGGGAGCCAATTGCGACATTAACCAAATTAGGATGGACGTTGCACGGTTCCGTAAAGAAGGAACAACCGGTCGGAAATGGTTCTCCAAATGGGTTGTATCCGCACCTTCATATCCACGATAATTCCACTGACGATATCGACTTACATAACGCAATAAAAGACTTCTTCTCCACCGAAAACTTTGGTGTGAAAAAACCGGACGTAATGTTGGAATCAGCAGATGATACGCGAGCCCGTCGACTACTAATCGAAACGACATGCAAAATGGGTGACCGATATACAACGGGATTGTTATGGCGATATGACAACGTTAAATTTCCTGACAGTTTTAGCATGGCCCAACATCGATTACTTTGTTTGGAAAGAAAGATGGAGAAAAATCCCAATCTAAAAACAATTATTTCAAGACAAATTGACGAATACGTTATCAAAGGTTATGCTCGAAAACTAACACCACATGAAGTTCATAGGGAAAACTCGAAGAAGTGGTACTTACCTATATTTACTGTTGCGAACCCTAACAAACCTGAGAAAGTCAGACTCGTGTGGGATGCTGCTGCCACAGTGCAGGGTGTGTCATTGAACTCGATGCTGCTACCAGGACCCGACTTTCTTACATCGTTATTTGAAGTTTTGCTCCGGTTTAGAGAGCAACGATTCGCAATAAGCAGGCGACATAAAGAAATGTACCACCAAATTAAGATTAACGAAGACGATCAGGATTCACAAAGATTTTATGGCGTGATGGAGATGCGAACAGAGAACCGGATGTCTACGTAATGTGCGTTATGACTTTTGGGGCAACATGTTCTCCGTGTGCCGCCCATTTTGTAAAAAACAGCAATGCGAAACTGTTTGATAAAGAGCATCCTCGAGCAGTCGCAGCAATCATTAACAATCATTATGTTGACGACTGGCTTGACAGTTTTGGTAGTACTGCGGAGGCCATCGACGTTGCAAAAGCAGTGATAAAAGTACATGCTTCTGCAGGTTTTAAAATCCGGAATTTTGTCTCTAATTCTGAACATATTTTAGAAGCTCTGGGCGAAGCGAGCGGTGGTGTACCTAAAAACATAAGTTTCAACACTGCTACAGATGGTGCGAAACTATTGGGAATGTGGTGGTCAGAATCCACAGATATGTTTTTTTTTTTATGTCATAAACTACAAGCGTATGAACATGGAAATCTTGGATGGCACTAGACGACCAACCAAACGTGAAGTTTTGCGAGTCCTAATGATGATATTCGATCCTCTTGGATTGATTGCCTTCTTCTTGGTATACATAAAAATGTTGCTGCAGGATATTTGGAAATCATCTATTGGCTGGGATGATCGTATAACAGAAAGACAGTATACTAAATGGATGAAGTGGATAAAGGTTTTGCCAAAGTTAAAGGACGTTAGAATTCCAAGATGGTATGCACTAAGTGATTATCATTCAGTTCAACTGCACGTATTTGTGGACGCAAGCGAAAATGCATTTGCTGCACTAGCATACTTTAGATTCGAAGGTGAAAACGGGGTTACAATCGCTTTGGTCAGTGCGAAAACAAAAGTTGCGCCTCTTAAACAATTATCAGTACCACGTCTCGAATTGCAAGCAGCTGTTTTAGGAGCACGTCTTGCATGCACAATTTGCAAAAGTCATAACATCGTTCCAAAAAGTAAGACCTTTTGGTCAGATTCACAAGATGTCTTGTCATGGTTGCGATCACAGCATCGAAAATATCGTCAGTTTGTAGTGTTAAGGGTAGGCGAAATACTTGAGACAACGGAGGTAAAAGATTGGCGGTGGGTTCCCACAAAGCATAACGTCGCTGATGAAGGTACTAAATGGAAAGAGCAGCCGTATATATCTTCCACTAGCCGTTGGTTTCAAGGCCCCGAATTCCTAGCAAAGCCAGAATCCGAGTGGCCACACAAGGAACTCAACATTACAGACACTGACAGAGAAGTAGTGCATCAACTGATCCATGTACTAGACAATTCATCGCAAATCACGCCAAACTTTAAGAACTTTTCTAAATGGCAAAGATTGGTAAGGACGCAAGCTTGGGTACTAAGATTTTTTAAAATTGCGAAAAGGACGCGTTTGAAGGACGAGAAAGGTGAATTAACTACTCAGGAGATAGAGGAAGCTGAAAAGGAAATATATCGAATGATACAAGCTGAAGCTTTTGGCGATGAGATCTGGCAAATAAAGCGAAACCCAAACATGTCGATCCACAAAACAAGCCGGCTATACAAACTGTCCCCATTTCTTGATGGGTCGTCAGTCCTAAGGATGAAGGGTAGAACTACGTTGGCAGATATATCGTACGAGGCAAAAAATCCTATATTCTTGCCACGGGACCACCCTATTACCGACTTAATTATTAGATATTACCACGAAAAGCATCACCACCATAATAGGGAGACGACGGTGAATGAAATACGGCAAAAATATGTTATACCTCAGCTACGAACTAAAGTTAAAAAAATCTGTACTAACTGCCAGTTTTGTAAAAATTATCGAACTATACCAAAGGTACCAGAAATGGCAGATCACCCTAAAGCGAGGCTCGCAGTCTTTACACGACCATTCTCCTACGTCGGAGTCGACTACTTTGGGCCAATGGAAATTGTTAATGGACGAAAAGTTGAAAGGCGATGGGGAGTACTCTTCACATGTCTCACTGTAAGAGCAGTACACATTGAAGTAGCTCATTCGCTGAGTAAATCATCCTGTATAATGGCTATTCGAAATTTTGAACTACAGCGTGGAACGCCAATAGAAATAAGGACAGATAACGGAACGAATTTTCGCGGCGTACATAATGAACTAAAAAGACAACTAAAGAACATACATCCGGACGACTATAAGAGGGCATTTCAAAATATTAATTGGAAATTCAATCCACCGTCGGCACCCCACATGGGTGGTTGCTGGGAACGTCTCGTACGGTCTGTAAAGAAATGCGTGATGTTGACGATGCCAAGCAGACGACCAGATGACGAGACCTTAAGAAACTTTCTAAAAGAAGCGGAATTAATCGTTAATTCTAGGCCTCTAACGTACAGACCCAGAAAATGAAGAAGCGTTAACGCCGAACCACTTTTTACTTGGGTCTTCGAGTGGTGTTAAGCCGACTGGCGAATATACCGACGACGTTCTAATACTGCGTAGAAACTGGGAAATCTCTCAAAGACTAGCAGATCATTTTTGGAAGCGTTGGGTGGTCGAGTACATGCCGGATCTGACTCGTAGAACGAAATGGTTCGAGAAAGTGAAACCTATTGAGGTCGGCGATGTGGTGATTATAATGGATGAAGACAAGCGAAATTCGTGGAAAAGAGGCATTATATTGGAAACAGTGCGTGGCGGAAATAGTGACCAAATACGACAAGTTATTATACGAACGTCCGACGGAATTTTTCGAAGACCGGCAGCAAAAGTTGCTGTGTTGGAAGTTAGTAAGCAGAACCTTGGTGCCGGTTCAACTTACCAGGGGGGGAGTATGTTAAGAACTGTAAATAGTTAATAGTTGGTTGTGTTATTGTAGCATTTATTATTATTAGTAGTTATTTAAAAATAAGGATCAAGGACTGTAGAAATCAAAATTTAAAAGGAAAAATTTAATTTAATTATTTTGACAAGTTTAAAAATATTGGAGTAGATAGAAATCTTGTGGAGTTACACGCGGTTACAAGTAATTGTTAAAGGCCACAATGTAAGTGTATTCCAGACTAGCTATTATCCTGTATTAAGAGAATATTTTTAGGAAATTTATAACGCTATTATAAAATTGACAACCTACAACATTTTGTGTGAAGTTGAAAATAAAGCAGTTCATAAATTTAGTGTCTTAACAAAAGCTTGGAACCAGTAGTCGGACAGTCCACCATAGAGAGCCAATCCTACATATTGTGGTAAAGTTGCGACTTTGTACATCAACCGCAACCGCGCCGCAACAGTGAGTTAAGGTTCGGGCCTTTAGAGCGATGTTTTTAAAAAACGTTTCCAAAACTTAACAAATTTATTTATTAATATTAGGACGAGTAGCCTAGGTAAACAACAATGCAAAAGTTGTAATACTCAGACTGACTCAATTGAGTAGCTTGAACAACGAAGTATGGAGTTCGAAGACTGACTGCCGGGCCATGAACTCCCGGGCTTTTTATAATATCCTGCCCCCTCACATGGCTGTAAGGACTTGCAGATCTTATGTCTGCTTTACTCTTAATTCTACACTTTATTACATTGTAGCAACCTTATTTCTAGGTAATTGCGGTATGTTAACCGTCTGTGACCTGCCACCTGCAGTATCACTGTCGTCTCGGATACAAAGTTGCATATCCGTTCCCATGAACTGTTAATAACCTGTCTGGTTTATCCTTGTATTACATTGTTGCAATTGACTTATGATTTATTTAACAATTTCTAATAATTCCTATTAGATTCAATTACTCAATATATATAGGTAAATTGGGGGATATATAACTCGTGTAGAAAGCTACTTACAAAAGAACGAAAGAGTACTCATGGTAATATTAGAATCTAAACCGGTAAATACAGTAATAATACAAGAATGTCCACCTCTAGCTGGTAGAATTTTGCGACAAGAACAATTTAATAATCACAAACACATTATTTCAACATCATGCTAGAAGACGATTCACGTGGAAGATACCTTACATGTGATTTTCCAATGCTCCACCCGAAGGTACTACATTGGCCAGGAAGCGAGTTTTTTTTTACCTGGAGAATTTTGAATTTTGCCGAACCCTTGCTGTTCCAAGCAAGGTAGGGATCTTTAACGTGCGTGACAACACTCACACACGGGACCTCCAGTTTACCTCTCATCCAAACGACGGTGTATTTTTGTGAAAAATGCTCGCCTAACATTTTTTAAGCGGACTGTGTCGGAATTCGAACCCGGGACCTTGGGCGTAGTAGTCACACACATACCACTACGCTACGGAGCCGCGCTACGTGGAAGATACCAGGAGATATAGGAAGATATCAAATAGATTACATTCTTTTTAGACAACGGTTTAGGAATCAAGTAAAAAACTACCCAGAGCAGATATAGACACAGACCACAACATCATAATTATGAAGTCCGCTCTTAAATTTAAAAATTTGAAAAAAAAGAAACGGAAAAAGGTACTTTTACTTTGAGAAACTAAAAGATACAGATATCCACGAAATATTTGAAAAAAGATATTCTGGGGTATACAGAAAAGAAAATAAGAAACCATGGATAACAAAGGATATCCTGAATTTAATAGAAGAAAGACGAAAATTCAAAAATAGATCAGACGAAACAGGAAAACAGATACAAAACTATAAAATGGGAAATTATTCACAAATGCAGGAAAGCTAGAGAAAAATGGATTGATGAGAAGTGCAAGGAGGCACAAAATAAGATGGAAATAGGAAAGATAGACTAAGCATACAAACTAATTAGGATGAATTTTAGTGATATAAAACCATATAGCAAAAATATAAGGGACGCGAGAGGAAACGTCATGATAGAAAATGTAGAGAAAGTAGTTAGATAACAAGAATATATAGGGAATTTATATGCAGGAGAGGAATTAACAGCATTAGAAAAGGAATCGAACATTGAAAATGATGACTTGGGATATCCTATACTTCGAGATGAGTTTGTATTAGCATTAAAGCGTCTGAAAAATGGTAAGGCGCCGGGTACAGATAAGGTGCAAGCAGAAACTCTAAAAACTGGACAAGCTGGAGCAGAACGTCTCTTCCAACTTGTAAACTATATGTATGAGACAGACGAGATACCCAAAGATCTCAAACGTAACATCATAGTATAAAAAAGAGCGACGCGGATAGATGTGAAAATTATCGAACAATAAGTTTGACAACACACGTGTCAAAAATATTAACTAGAATTGTACAAAGACGAATGGGAAAGCGAGCTGAAGAAATACTAGGAGATCAATTTGGGTTTAGGCGAAACAGGGGAATACGGGAGGCTATTTTAGCTCTGAGGGTGTTAATGGAGAAAACTATAGAAAAGGGGGGAAAGCGTGTATATAGGGTTTGTAGATCTGGAAAAAGCATTCGACAATGTGAAATGGAAAAACATGTTCGAAATAGTCGAAAAGATTGGAATGAGTTTTAGGGATAGACGGATAGTACATAAATTATACAAAGAGCAAACAGCGGTAATCGAATTAGAGCAGGAACGCAGAGAAGTAAATATTAGGAAAGAGGTGAGACAGGGATGTGCCCTATCCCCATTAATTTTTAACTTGTACATTGAAGAGGCAATGGATATCATAAAATGCAGGAAGACATTTGGAATTATTATGAAGGGGCAAAAGATTGATATTCATAGATTTGCAGATGATATAGCGGCATTAGCATCTAGCAAGGACGAGTTAGAAGCTGCTCTTAATGGAATGGAAACAGGGAGATACTGTATGAAAATTAACAAAAATAAAACTAAAATACCAGTATGTAAGGGATGGGAAAATAAATAAAAAACTAGAATACAAATAGAAAACAGTGCAATTACTAGCTTCTTAAACTACATACTAGAATGCTATTTTCAAATTACTATAGAAGCACTACAATTTATTATCCAAGCAAGAATTACTAATGTATATTATTACTACAATCATTTATATCAACACTTGAGTAATTTAATAGACAGTGATTTATATCACGTATGTACCAAAGCTTTACATTAGAACGTATCGTAATCAAACCTTTAATCGGGACTTCACTTCAGAACTGACTTGCAATATCTATGACCGCAAATTTATATACCTCTCAATTGTTCTAGATTATTCTAGCACATACCAAAATTATGCAAATACATTCTCGAATGTATCTATTGTAATCTTTAAATGCAACAGTTTTGTACCTGTCAATCAGGAGATCTCGCACCGCATGACCTGTCAATCGCCTCCTGTGTTCAAACGTTTCACATACATTCCGATGTATTATTTTTAGATTAAGCGGTGCTACAGAATCAAACGAAGACTCCGAAGTACCCATCCATTACAATTAGTAATTAAACTTTCTCTTGATAATTTGGAAATAACATTCAGGAAGGGATCAGTTTTAGTTATAACAGTTGGATATGGAAAACAAATATGAACACACAATTTTAAAAGTGGAGTAAGCGTATATCTACACAATAACGAGACTTGCAATGAATACTCAAAACAAACCACTCCCTAAGGTTTCAAAATGATTAGACGCTTCATAGAAATATTTACACTGGCGATTCACAGACATTCCTGCTTGTTTGCCGCACAAAATTAACTTGACAAATAGCATGTGAATACTCCCTGTATGTTTGTTGTGGTTTGTTTATTTTGAAAACGATCCTAGGTCATGGATCGAAACGTTAATAATGATAATTTTAAAAACTATGAGTGGTTTAATCCCCAAAGAAGATTAAGAAAAATAGCATGTGCTTAACTAGCTCTAAAACTAATCTAATAGCATTTGTACGTGCACGATACATTTTTGAATATAACAAACAACGAAAATGAAACATCACAATATTTTGTAAAATTTTCTTAGGCTTAAAAACTTACTTATACACAAAACAATCTAAAAACGAGCATGCTTAAAACCATTCAATCAACATGTGAAACTTACTTCAAAACAATAACTTCCCTTAAGCAAAATGTGTATTTCAAAATTAAGAAACCAAAATACTCCCTATCGTTTAAAACGTATTCCTTAGAATGGAGTGGCAGAATAACTGTGCAAAACAGTCTAATACGAAACAACTGCAAAATTAGGGTTTTTGCAAATAACTTTTTAATCAAACATTTTTTGAAAAATTGATGCCACCAATCGGAAGAGCAGAAATTTCACACAAAAATGAATACAAAGTTTCTTTAAGACCATAATTAAAAATCTAAAATTTTTGAAAGTCTGTTACGCGTGTTTAGTGTTGCTATTTTATAATTAAGGGATTTCCAATCCTACATTGGAAGTATATTTCCCATCATAATTTAACTAGTATAAGTAGGTTATGACGCCATGATCGATAGATTAGCTTGGAGTATCTCGCTGAACAGACGAGTGGCAGTTAGTGCGGAAATGCAGTGAAGTTGCGTGTGAAACTTTTCCTTTTATCTTAGTATCTTTTGTGTTCCATAATTTTGTAGGCTAGCACCATAATTTCAGTGCGAATTTGAAGAAAATGGGCCATCGAACTCAAATAGGGCCCGAACATATCTATTAAATGCCGCGTAGAAATGGCCTTATTACGAGGGTGTAGTTATTAGCCCTATCTACCATACTACTTAGATTACTCGAGGTAAGTTTGACTTATTCATTGAGTTGTTTGTTTATTTGTCATGGTATAATTCGTGTAATATTACTATGGCCTCTGCACGGTAACGTCATAAGTTAAAGTACATTTACCTGTAACTGTCGTTTAGCTATAATAGGTCTTGCCAGTTTGTCAGGGCTAGTTCGTCAAAACAGAGCGGCGATAAGTACACAGTGCACGCACTTAGCATTAGTAGCCGTTTAAATATCCCAAAAACCAATCGATTTCGATAAAACATACTTCAAACCAAAAGTTTCATATATTTTTTAATGCCAAAATAATGTTTTAAATAGAAATAATCGTAGCGCGATGTCTTGTTATATGAAGTTCTCGATTTAGTCTCGTTATTGCACTTACCATTTTTATAAATTCATTCGAATTAATTTCTGATCATGAAATACTACTTTCGAAATGGTACTTTATATGTTCTTCAGATTGTAAAATTTTCGCCTGGATGGTAATTGGAATTAACTCTCTTGAGATGGTATACTATGGATTTCGTCTCCTTTTTTAGTGATAATATAACTATTGTAGAATAATGTTGAGATATTATTTTTATAATAGAAAAGCCATTTTTATGTCAAAAAATTATCGTTTACTCTTTATAACAGTATACAAACCGTCCAAAAAGAGATGGGAGATGTTGGCGTTCTGTCTGTATTTGTAAGTGTATGTTAAGTAGTTAGAGAATTAGTTATTTAGCAAGTGAGGTGTGAGGAATGAGTGGGTCATTTCCCAATTGAATTTCCGGTTAAGATAACTAAGTTTGTTAGGTCAACTGACCATTAATTGGAAGGTTACAGGTTTTAATCTTGACCGTGAGCTTATATTATAATTCTTTTAGTTACTAACTTGATTTGAAATAATTATTTAGACTTTGCATAAAGTCTAATTATAATTTTACTTTATTAATTATTATTGAAATGTTAACTATCAACTTGCTCTGTGCAGAGATGACATATAAAGTTGGTTTAAAATTTATTGCCAGAATATTGGAAAAAAAGAACGTTTTTTTTCCTTATTTTAAGTAGTAAAAATAGCAAGCTATTTGATTATTATGTAGAAAACTATTGCAATTAAGTTTGGCCAAAAATTTTTGAGAATAAGTTACTATTTTATTAGTTTTTATATTATGTCTCTATGCAAACGGGTATTTTGGTGGTTTTTGTCGTACATTTGAATATGAAGTAGTGGGCATAATGTCTTCCTTCTGGTACCATCACGGTTCTCCTCCGACTCTTTCCACCTCTCACTTCCACCAGCCTAAACCTCAGGTATCCCACTACCCGCCTCCTTTCTCCCATCTCACACCTCCCGTCACACCAATCTCTCATCTCATCCACCTTCTACTCCCACCCTCCACCTCAGCCAACATCACTTATCTAACTTATAACGTTACATCCGCAATCTTTTTTAACTCATCTGTCAATTTGACATCATTTTGATCCAACTATCGCTTTTCTCTCCCGTCATCTTGTAGACTTACTCTGTATATTTCTATTAGCGAGCACCACTAGTCGCACAATTCTCAAAAGGTACTTCTGACCAGCTCAACGATTCATTGGCAACAAAGATTCTGCAATTTGTTGCCTTGTCAGGCATGACAGTTTCTTATTATCTTAACCTTTAACCTTTTCTGTTATGCATTTTAAAACTCGCATGTTTAAAATTGTTAATTTTCTATTGTATTTCTTGCAGCCTTTGGGTTTATGCCTTCAGAAGTAACTTTTACTTTTATACATACCCGTCTACAACACGTACTTTAATAAACCAATAATTAAAACAACAAAATTAATATAACAATTTATTTAAAAACACAAGTAGAACATTTTCCATTGCACAGTTTATGGAATTGTTTAAATCTAATAAGTGATGCATCGATTGTTGTTTTTCTTAAAATCTTCAAATTTGGAACGCTAAGTTCTTCCATATTCACATTAATATTTACTGGCTAGTGCCCAGAATTAATGTATTGTTTCTGCAATCCTTTTACATAAATTGGTTCGTTACAACCATCCACTGACATCCGGAATCGGATGAATCGGAGGCAACCAACCCTATAAACAATTGTGTGAGCATTTGTCCCACACCACATCTTCTATATAGTTTTTCTAGCGCAATCAGCTAATTTGTATTGCTGGGGTCCTGGAACAAATAATGGCTTGCCGGACTCTCACTTTCCAATAAAAATGGTAACTTTTACTTCTTCTGTTAATTCTATATTTCCGCCCATAGTTGTTATTACGCTCATAAACTTCTCGTAAAATGTTGGAAATCCTCGGCAGTTAGTTTTTCCAATTTGTAGCTAAGTAGTTATCTCATATTGAATATCTTAAAGCACTCACGTTCATTCAAAGCAACAACATTCGACTTCTCGCAGTTTTAAATTAAACGTGTTTCCTTAAGAATTTTTTACCAATCAGACATCCATATTGGCTGTATTGGTATACAGCTTTAATTTAAATTTGTAATCCAATTAAAATATTACCTTGATCATGCCATCTGAGTCCATTCAATTGTACGTGTTTGGTGTATCTTGCGCAAATTGTCTAACTCTAAATTTCATTTCAAAATCTCAGAAATTCGTCCAATCGTTGTAATCCGTTTTTACTGTGTAATTTCTGCAAATACCACTATAGCAAACAATTTGAAAGGCTAACCGTACACCTCCATGTAAATCAATCCCAACTTCCACGTTACAGCGATGGGAATATGGTTTGAAATCACTTAACTCGCAGGTGGTCTTATGTACTAGTTTTAAAATTTAATAGCGGTACATCACTTGTGACGTTAATACCGGCAAAATCCATTCTTTATTTAACTTCTACTTCGGAACAACTAGACAATGTAAACAGGAAAACTGAAAAATAGAATTCATTTTGAAAAATCATGCAAATGTTACTAGTTGCGCGGATGTTGTTTAGAGAACTTCGAATTGCATTCGATAGGTCACGCGACATGAAAAATTTTGTTGTGCGAGTCTTATTTGTAGGCGATAAAATATTACTGTTATTTACATTTGGAGATAACTGAATTGAATCAATACAAACTTCATTGGAATTTTACCTATGAGAATAAACTTGAACTAGCAATATTAGAACATTTCAACAAATAGAACTTTGGGAATTTAAAGTGGAAGTGACTTATTGGACATCGTGTGCGTGCGATTCCTCAAGTTCTACATCAGGGTTGGCGTCGCAATTTCCTTCATACGGATGCTTTGTTAACGGGGCTAATGTTTGTAAATAGCACAATATGTGTAGGAAAGGATGATTGTTAATTTTTTGGAAAGCAAGTGAAGTGTAAATACGGAGAATGCTATGTCTGAGTAATAATTGGGAACGGGCTGTGAAGGATGGGTTGGAGTTGTGTAAATTTGACTTAGCCTATGCAAGCCGTGAGTGGTTTTGCATTGTTGGAATTTTGTTGCTGAAGGGAATGATTCTAGGGCTTCAAATTACCACCCAGAATTTCTTTATACCGCCCGAAGCCTTTTAGTCACCATCCAGCAATCTGATTACCACGGGAAGTTTTTAGGATCCGCTATAAATGTTATACGTTTCGCTTTTAATGGTTTTTACTATTTCAAAAGAATTTTTGAATAATCCTGCAAATTCATTTCTTCGCGATTTGGTGCGTTTATGGAAGTTATTATTTTAATTTGAATGGTTTGGAGCTGCTTAAGTGGGATTTGTGATTTGGATTTTGGACTGAATGTCGATTTAGGTAGCTTTATTTGTGCTTCGATGCTGGACAAAAATGTTTATGTTGGGAGGCCGTTTGTTTGGATATAGTTCGAGTGTATTGTGATAAAGGTCGAATTGGTTTATGGATTGTGTGTTTTATGTGGGCGACAATTGGAAATGTACATTGTGAATTGAATGGTATTGAGGTAGTATGTGACAGTTATAGGGTTTCGTTAATATTGGGAATGATTTAAGCCTGGGAGCGGTTTACACGAGTTTTTGTTTCTGAGGTTGTTTTTGTTAAAATTCGAAGGTGAGACTGCTATGACCTTGAGAAGATTAGGCGGTGTGTGAGGTATAAATTGATGTTTTTGTGGGTTTTGAATGTTGTGTTATTGACTTCGCTCTGCTTGCTCAAGTTGCTTTATTATTGACATTTGTTGTGTACTTTCGTATTTCTATAGTTTTTGTGTGGTTTGGTGTGCCAGTTGGGTTGGGAAGAGTCTAGGTTCTGCTCACTGAGTGGCCGAGGTGGTTGCTTTTTTATTTAGGTGGTGGAGTTTGCGCTTGTGGGATGGGTGGGGAGCGGATGGGGATTGGCGTTCGGGATAGGAGACGTCTTTGTGGGATTTCTGACATCTTTGTAAGACGTTGACATCACATCATGTTTGTTGGTGCTAGCAGCGTGGGGCTCGAGGCACTCCTAATATCACAGCAATATTAATTGACACGCAGAACGTGGGGCTTATCTTTATTCAGGGTCCAATATCACGACAATATATATATATATATATATATATATATACATACATACATACATATATATATATATATATATATATATATTATAGTGAATGCGATGTGAATGTTTAGCCACATGTTAGGAACACACGACAATATATATATATATATATATATATATATATATATATTGCTGTGAAACCTCCAAATCCGTGAACTACGCTTTTCGCCTCGGCTGCTCACCTAATTTTATAAATCTCCTCATTCATAAAAATTAAACACATCCCTACCACAAACATCAACGTTAACTCTATTTACATCAATATTCAGAATACATTAAATTTTCAAATTAAATTTCAGCATAAAATTCAGTTTTAAAAGGAATTTCAAAATTAATTTTATTATCACTTTAACGTGCATCCAGAATTCAAGTCCTTGTTGGATGCCTACTAATTAATATAACAATATAAACAGACCGGAGTCTGAGTACAAAGGAGCATCTACCACCCTTTACGTTAATTAACCAGGTTTGTCTAATTGAGCTCAAAGACATACCCAAAGTTTCATCATATTCCCGAACATCAAAACAAAATACCCTTTTACTTAAACAAGCAAATTTCATCTTAAAATTAAACTTTTATGGTTAGAACAATTTCACTAATGTCCATTTAAAGTAAATCAATTATAAAGTCATTCAATACACACAAGAATGTCAAACAAAATAGTATAATTTACCTGAAGGTTACTGTCCTCGTCGTTTCAAGGTATCGTTTCTTTAGTTAATCACACCATTCAACAGGATTATAATTACGGCTTCTGATTCTCTACGCTTTTAAAATTTTCTCCATCACCAGTTGTTTCTGGGCTTTTCCGGAACTCATCTATGTATATCTGACCCTTGTTTCGTGGATCCAGACACGTATTTGAACCATTTAATTATTAACACCCCGAAAAATAGCAAATAACTTCATGCTTCTGTCACCAATATACGCCAAAACTGCCTACTTTTGTGTATACATTCGTCGTTGTAAATTTTGCTAATTGGTACAGTGAAACTAAATTTTATTACCTTGTATCTAAGTGCACTGAAGTACATTCATGTTAACACGTAAATAACAAGCTATTTTGAATCACTAAAATATACTAGCAAACTTTAAATTATTTAATCAAACTAAAATGCACGGTTTAACATTTTCAATCAAGTCGCGTATGTACGAGCTTTTAACGCATCGAATCGTCAAAAGTCTCAGAGTCTAAGAGGCCGAAATTCATATTACCGCCGGTATATATAGCAAAAGCCTGTCTATCGGTCTGTTCCCCAAAACGGGTAATTCTAAAGAATTTCTCATGCCATGTTCCCAGTCTGCCGCTCACGCGTCGATTTTACGAATTTTCACTCGCCCCATTCAAATCTCAGAAAATTTCCACACGGCACGCAAGCATGTCCGAGAAAAACTAATTGATTTTGTACAGAAATTGTTGTTCTACCTCTGATATTTGCATCCTATTTTTAACCAATTGTGACCCCGTGACGTTGCTTGAATCCCGCCTTTTACAATATGTGTCTTTGCTTGACGCATTTCTCTTTCCTTCTCTACCGTGTTCTTATTGGTGCAAATTGACACTCTTCATTATCGATTATTTCAGTCCACGCGGACTGTTATCTGGGTTTAATAAACCCGTATCGCACAATCTCGTGAATACTAAGCCCCGGTTTTTCCAAGATTCTTTGAAACATTAATTATCTGCAAAATTTACGCCGAATGTGATATTTAAACTACGCAGGTGTTCAAAATAATATTAATTCTCAGAGCTTTATTCCGTGGTATTTTAATCTTGGGTTTTACAAGTTTCAATAGGTATTATATGTTATTAACGGTTTAATTAACTCCAATTAAAATTGATTTCTATCCTTTTCATTTTTAGCGAATACAACTTAAATATTAATTATTATAGGTACACTTTGTTTTACTACCGGTTACTTAAATAGAGTTAATTAAGATAAATTTTGCACGTAATTTCTCTTTGTTTAGAAATAATTACATTACACGCAGAGCTTTTCAATACTGCTTCTTTTGATATAAAGCGTCTTATAAATAATTTAAATTTCTTATTTTACTGAAACAACCGAGTTTATTTATGCTTCATGGTTTTAATAACGCGTATTATTTAATGAAATTCCTTATACACGGTGATTAAAATTATTTGATGTGATTATTTAATTTTCTACCCTGGTCTAAATATGAGTAATATATATATATATATATATATATATATATATATATATATTGATATGATAACGCCGTACTCGGTGTAATGACGTTTTCTATAACTATCTTACTAATTTTATTATTATGCCACGGCTAGCCCTATTTAATCTACACAGATTGCACAACGTTACGATGATCAATTTTTCTCTTCTCCACCCCTTTATGATTACCTATTTGTTTGAATTTATAAAACGAAGTCAAATAATTTCATATAATGAAAAGAAATATTATTTACAAGTTTTGAATAATATTAAAATACACCCTTCAATCAATCAATATCATGTGTATCATTTATCCCAAAATTTATATGCTTTGAATTCAATCTAAAGTCGCCAAAACTACCCCTTTTTATCAGAGAAACCTGGAACGTTCTAGACCCCTTTATAATATGTTACGTAAGTTTAACGTATGCAATGTTTGTTGCTGACTTCGTTACACTTTTTATATAAATTGAGTAAATTCAGTATTGAAATTTAAATAGAAAAATATCTTAAAATTAAATAAATCTGACCTGCTACGGCTTGTTCTTCGGATTGTGGATTAACACCCCTTTGTTGTCCTCATTCGTCTATCACTGCTCTACCTCGTTGAACCCCTTGTTTTCCATAAATTACTTCGTGCTTCTTTATTTTATTTGCATTGAATCTCGCAACTCCAAATTGTACCAGAATTGTACGAAAATATAATTGTCGACGCTGATTTGAATTGTAATATTATATTGACCCAGAGTTGACTTATTCTTGTCGATGTATACTTGTATTATTCAGAAATACACCACCAATTTGAATTATTATCCTCAACACACATTTAAATTGTTATATCTATCCATTCGAATTATAAAAAAATGTACCATAAATTCAAAATATTCAGAAATGTACCATCATTCGAATTATTATATCTATCCACTCGAAAAATTATCATCAAATTCTAAGCCCTATTATTATTAATATTTAGTTTAAATAAATTACCCCAAATTCTACTCACGTTAAACGGCAAAAGAAGTCTTCATAATTGTAGCACTATTATCACTTGATATTTTATTAAATATTTAAAATTACGCGTGATTTTTTGATTCACAGTGACGCAGCTTCGCCCTGCCTGAGTTTTAAACTGACTCGTCTTATCATTGCTCGGTGTTAATATAGGTTGTTCCCACTTACATGTGGGCTGGGTTTTCAACAGTTTTGTAGATAGCTCAACCAACCAGATCTTTAGTATTCCCTGCATTTTCTGATGTAATTTCTTAGGTTTTCCGTGTATGGTGTTTGTTTGATACCTTATTATTCGCTATCTTGACCATACGTTGTTTTGTTTAGATATCGCTTTTTGGATATTGTACAAAATAAATGATGTAACTTTAATTCTACTTTCGTTTATTTTTTTATGCGTGTTTGAAACTGCGTTTTCTTATCAAAATGTTTATTGTTTCCGCGTAGTTACATAAAGCTTTGTTAGGTTTTATCTCTTATTTTCGTATTTGTTTTATAACTAATTAGAACACTTCTCCACGCGTTTTTATTTACATGTACTATCATTTCCTCTGAATAAGCGTACTTTTACTGAAAGATATTCTTACTTGCATTACTTAAAATTAATAAAGGTCTATATACAGAGTGTTAAATACTTGTTATTTATATAATGTATGAATTACCTATTTTTCTGCAAAATACGCGTTCTATTGTTGTAAAATATGCTTCCTTGCATCGCTTAAAGCTAATTATGGTCTATATACAGGGTGTTAAATGCTTGCTATTTAAATAATGTAGGAATTATTAAATTTTCTGCTAAATAAATGCAGTTTTCTTATTCCTATTGCAATTTATGGTTACTACACGCCCCTTGCTATTTAATACACCCCTAAACAACCCTTTATCACAGCTATATATATTTATGAAGCATAAGAACGAAGCCTTCATTACTTATGTAATTAAAATCCGTGTGTAGACATTTATTGCAGACTGAAAATGAGTGGCATATACTTTTAAAATACTAGATAAATTTTAGTATTTAAATATATCATTTAGAACAAAAATAAAATATGTTTTCGTTAAAAATACCACTTGATGAGTTTTAAATAAAACGTATCTTTCTTTCAATTAGGTTAGTTTTGAATTAATTCCAGAATTTTCGAATGTCTACGTTATTTAATAAAAGAATACGTCATTTTACTGGAAATGTTCCATTATCTATTAAATAAGCTAATTGTTTTCTATCAATAAATAAACGCTCCAATTCAAAGAACGTGCTACTATCGGGAAAACCATAAAAATAGATAACGCGTTTAGTATCTCTAAGAGAGAGATAACAACGGCTGTGCTTGAATGCATCAACAAAGAATGTATGACGTTTTACGATAGCAATAAATTATACCGACTACATTTACTTAGCTCAATAAAACGCGAAATCAGCGTAATGATTACATCATCCGAGACTAATCTTCGGGCAAATGATCTAGAATGGAATAGAAAAAAATAACGTACTTAGAATTTTAGTATATAAACAAATTGAATTAGAATGGGTCATTCAGTGATTTTGTCGGCGTTCCACAAGTAACATAGAACTTTGCATAATTATGATATAATTATTTTGAAAAATAGTACGATCTTTGACATAAATAATCTTGATGCAAAAGCAACTGCTAATTTTAATCTATTAAAGATAAATGCACTTTGTAGGCTGATATTTCTACGTTAAGACTGATTGGAAATGGTGGTTTGAAATGGAATCAGGAAGTATTCAATGCTGTTAATTACATTGGAAATGATATTTTTATAAGCGCTATAAAGAAGTATTTGACAATACCAATTGCAAGCTTAATTTTGTTTTGTATTTTTGTAACCTAATAGGATATTTTAGTAAATCAAGTTAGATTAAGGTTTTGATATTATAAAATTATTTGTCAATGGGATAATTTCCGGCAAATTTGAGATCAGACTTCAAAGGATTTTGATCTGTCGTTTGACGAGTTGCACTGACAAGCGGGGTAATAAAAGGATAGGTAAATTATCCCGAAACTTCAAACAGAATTTTGTACTTCACATAGATGTTTGTGCCCTGTAATTGTTAACAAGGATTAGGTAAGGATTATTTTAATAAGTAAATAATCATTAGATAAAAATTTCTGTCTAAGTCTATATTGTCAGTAAACATAATAAACTCTTAAAATTATGTTTGTTGACGACCGTCTGGAAAAAAGTAGCAGAATGTCTTAGATGAATACTATAGTATATACCTTGTAAAATTACTCCTTTAATTCGTTAAAGCACCTAGTATATATTCTTGAGGTTCTTCTTTGATTTGTGTAAATAAATCTTCTAAATTACCCACGAGGTATTTTCCGTCTTCTAAATATACATCTGATTAATACCATTAATTCTGGAAAAGGACAAGAGACGTATTGTTCGCGTGAAATGTAGTGGGTTGTCGACCTTTCTGATACTCTAGCAGACAATAGCGATCGATCCGAGTGCAGGCTTTTGAGCCTACTTTACATTGTACTGCAATTACATGCATTGTACGCTTGCATTTAATTGGACGGAAGCAGTTTTATTTAGGTCACAATATAGTTTGTACTACGACTATGCTACGGTATTAAATGTTATGCACCATGTAAATTAACCGTTTCATTTTCACAACAGGTTTCATAGCTGGCATTAGATTTCAAAACCTAATTTAATGCTCTGTTTAGTAATATTTATTTGGATATTCACCTAATATGGTAATCTGTGTATAAGCAGAACATATTATTTCCATGCTTAAGAAAGTGGACATAACGTTAGGCTTACGTTACTGTTCTTTCTCCCACTCCACCTGCTCAGATTCAGCTTAGACTATCTTGTTCTAGAAATTTAATTGCGGTAAAATATTTGCTTAAGCATTATTGCTGTTTGAATAATTGGAAACGAATATTTCAGTTTTTTTACACGAAGACTGCTACTATAACTACTGGATGCTTGAACTATAAAAATTCATAAATTTTGATATTTGTGACGTCAAACAAAAATGATACCGGAAAAATATTTTAAGGTTAATTCGACAAAATATTGTGGCTGCAATTGGTCTTTCTTTGACCAGAATAATTACATTAGAACGTAAACGAAGGGTCTGTACACAAAAGAAGATAGAAGGGTCATGCGGCGCGAGATCTCTTGATTGGCAGGTACAAGACTGCATTTCAAAAATTACAATATGTACATTTAACATGTTATTTACATAATTTCTGATACTTTTTAGATTTAGAATAGTCTGTATACAAATTATTGTGATGAGCGTTAATAAGTCAGTTCAGATTGAAGCTTTGTTGCAATATGTTCTAGTTTAAAGCTTTGAAATATATGATATATATTAGTGTGGATATAAATTATTGTAGCGATAAACTAATAATTACAGCTGTATAGTTAATTATAGTGCTTCGATAGTGTAAGTCAGAAGATACTATCGTAGTTTAAGAAGATAATACGTGTACTGTTAGCGATTAGTTCGGAAATAAAGCGTTGTGAGAGCTTTTAGCAAATTCCTTATAACTACCAGTTGTGGAAATGGCTTTGTATAATCAGTTTGAAAATAAAGTACTGTTGTTATTGCAAATAGAGTTTTAGTTACAATATTGATTTAAATTGTAAGCATTTTCAGGCAATGATTTTGTCCTATCTTTTGAGTGGTCACGGAAATACTAAAAATTATATTCGCGTTGAATACCCCACAATGTAACTTAAGGTCAAAAATAAGCTCTTGTAAAATGGTGTTAAGAAATGCATAAACGCTTTAACTCTGAAACATTAAATTTGTTGGTGAAGAAAGTTTGGCGTATGATTTATACATATGAACTTGTAACGATAGAGCATTCCAAGATGTAGCAAAGCAAGCACAAGTTACTCGCAGACAAATTTTTAAGAAGTTGATTGTTTGTTTTGTTTCAACAGCTGGACGCGTGTCTACTATTTCTTTAGTAGGTCGCAGGACTGCGGCTGCAATTTGTTATATATCCATTTGTTTACCGCATTTATTCTCTGACATACAAAAAAGAAATAGGAAACTTCATATCACTCTGCATCGGGACAATGCAAACTCTCACACGACACAGCATAGAACGAATTATTTAAAACCAGTCAAATGATGGAATTAGTGTCTAATCGTCCGTACAGTTTTGACTTCTTTACATTTCCAAAAATCATATATCAATTCTGTGCTCAACGATTTTTAATATCAGTAATGCCATAGAAACATTCAAAATTGGAATTTTTAGTGCATCTCCTTCCAGATGACATTAATTGGTTTATTCGCATGAAAACATATATATAAATTGTAAAAGAGGATTAGTTTAAAAAGCAGCAGTCATTTTTTAATTCTAAACATTTTTCTATTGTTGTATCCCTACATTTTAACAGCTGTTCTCGTACCTTCTTTTAAAGTAATTACATACAGCTCGTATAATTAAAAAAAAACAAAAAACAGGAAAAAAGAAAAATGACAACTTATGATATGTTAAATCTCCGTTTCATCATAATCAGCATGTGAAAAAGGCCTACTATGTGACCGAAACGTCTGAACGCAATTATAACTAAGTGTAATTTCATCAGTAAAACCTGAATACCCAAGGAACAATCAGTAAATTTATTAATTATGTAATAGAAGGTTAAAGGAAACCAAATAGTGTGTGTGTGTGTGAGTGTGTGTGTGTGTGTGTGTGTGTGTGTGTGTGTTGTGTGCGCGCGTGTGTGTGTGTGCGCGCGCGCGTGCGTGTGTGTGGGTGGGCGGGCTGGCGTGCGTGTGTGTGGGGGCGCGCGCGCGTTTATGTTATATATACAGAGTGTTTCAAAATTGCACGGCACCATTTTAAGGGAGTGTTCTTTAGCACAAAATAAACATAAAAATTCTAATAAACTTATGCCCTAAAATGTACCCCTATGGAGTTATAACCCCTTTAAGGAGGCTAGGTGAAATTGAGTTTTTTTAATTATCTGAAGAACCACAAAAGATATTTTATTCAGATTTTTGTTGTTAACTCGAAAACGGCTACAGATATCGACTTCAAACAAGAGTGACTTTTTACTCAGAAATGTCAAAAGATTCTAATTCTGGCATTATAATTTATAAAAGCTTACACACAAAAAAATTACAGGGTTAAACGTGATTGTTCCCCCCGAATGGGACGCTCCTGATCTTATTATCGAAAAATGGATAAGCCCATCTTATTTGGCATAAAAACATGGGTAGGCAACAAAAATCTGAATAAAATATCTTTTGTGGTTCTTCAGATAATTAAAAAAAACTCAATTTCACCTAGTTCCCTTAAAGGGGTTATAACTCCATAGGGGTACATTTTAGAGCATATATTTATGAGAAGTTTTATGTTTATTTTGTGCTAAAAACACTCCCTTAAAATAGTGCCATGCAATTTTGAACCACCCTGTATAATTAATAAGATGAAATAATAACCGTAAGGAATAAACCCCATAATTGGGTCGTCAATAAATATACCGTAATATTATGTGCTTCGAGCCCCCTACGTAATCAGCGCTAATAAATATGACGTGATATCGACTTCTGATAAAGATGTTAGAAGTCTTACAAAGATATTCCCTACCTTAAGCGCCAATTTTCTTCTGGTTCGGAACTCTTGGTTACCTCCTTTATCCAACAGCCGTAGAGTCTTCTATCTAAATGAAAAAAACATCGACGTCAGCTATCCAGTGAGTAGAACACAAACTCTTTTTCGAACTCAGTCGGCATATTAAATCACACAAAAAATGTAAAAATTTAAATTTCAAAAATACTAAGAATAAAACAAAATAAGTAAGCAGAGCAAAGTCGATCACAAAATATATTCAAACCTTACTAAAGTATCAATTTACACTACCTCATATACTGTTTAATTACCTCTCAGGGTTAGAGCATTCTTGCCTCTGAACTTTTACTAAAAAAAAACAACCTTTGAACCACAAAAATTCGTCTAAGTTGCTCTTAGTTACTAATCATTCTCTAAATTGATATTGAACTAATGAAATCTTACAACTACTAAATCTTTTCCTAAAATTATTCCATTCACAACGCACATTTCCAATTGTCGTCGCTCAACTTATAAACTAATCTGACCTTGATTGCAGCAGACTCGAATTATGTCCAAATAAACTCTTGCCCAATATTAAAGTACTTCTCTAGTGTTGAAGTACAAATAAATTTACCCAAATCGACATCAAGTTTAAAATGTAAAACATAAATCGTATTTTAGCAGCTTCAAGCCAATTAAATCAAAACAACTTCCAGCGAACGCATTATTATTTAAAAAATTTCTTGGAGATAACCATTTAAAGCGAAGTGTCTAACATTGAAAGTGGTACTTAAAAGCTTCTGGTAATAATTTGAATTTTAGTGGTAATTTGTACTTCTGGGTGGAGATTTATAGTTTGGGTGGTAATGTAAAGCCATATAATTGTCCGCTTTTAAAACAAAAATTCTATCAAGGAAGTATTGCTCATGATTGAATCAGCTAAGCCGAATTTACACATAATATAACTTTTCACCTACATTTAAGTTATAATTATTATTTAAACGTAGCACTTTCTGGATTTACGTGACTTGTTCCCTGAAAATCAATAACCATCCTCTCCTAGTACGTATACTTTTATTTATAAACAATATCCCCGATAACGAAGCATTTCTATGAAGGAAATTTCAAAACAACGCTTGGTGTAGAACTTGAGAAATTTCACCTACACCATGACCAATGAACGATTTTCATTTCAAATTTTTAAAATTCTATTTATTGAAAGGTTCTAATATTGTTAGTTCGACGTCATCCCCATAGTAAAATTCCAATAAAGTTTGTATTGATATAATTCAGTTATCTCCAACTGCAAATAACATCTTTGTTTTATTGCCTAAACTTGTGGCTATTTTCCTTGTTACGTGACCGATTGAATGTACCAAGAATTCGCAGTTCCCAATATAACATCTGCGCCATTAGTAATATTTGCATGATTTTTCAATTTAAATGCAATTTTTCAGTTTAAATTAATGCGTTTATTCTATTGATAACTTTCGTTCTTAATGAATGATACTATGTA